>CM076187.1:62391800-63641800 GCA_038277355.1 Encarsia formosa | reverse complement strand
TATTCACCTAAATCTAATAAACTCTCGTCGTTTAATTATTTTAAAATAAATTATTTTTTTTTTTTTTCTTGTTTCGAAGCAGCACAAATTTATCAAACAACGTGACGAGCATTCCCATGCGATACAGCGATATCATAAAACATAAAAAAAACGCACGTTTCCACGTACAAAAAAGCCACCGAAAGTTAATCAGGAATCGTGGGCGTAAACGCGGACTTATCGTTGTCATTGCCGGGGTAACCAGAACCTCTCGCGATTTTTGTTTTTCGAGCTGTTTATTGTGTGCGGTAGCCGGTTTGAATTACAGTCTTTTGTGTTTCCATACGTCAAAGGGAATTTTCCGAGAGAATCGATTTTTCTTGAATAACATTTGATCTGACTCCGCTGTATAACTGTGCAGCGCTCCCGTGAATACGTTATAAACGATGCGACGTTTGTATATTTTACGTGAATCAATTCGTTTTGAGTAAACTCTTTATAAACAGGCGTAATCGTTCCTCTTTGTTGTTATCAAAACAATTCTTTTCGAGAATTCAACGTTTATCCGGTTGGAAAAGCAATTTTTAGTACCTATAAAACTGATCAATCTCGAAAATTTCTATGTTATGTGATTACTTTAATTTTCAACAGCGCAAATAAAAATTAATTACTGAAATTGTACTAATAGGTTTTATTAAAAACCTACTCACTAAATTAGAAAGTGGCTTTTACAGGGTGCGTAGTGGTAGTATTAAAAAAATACATTGACAAATTAATGAGAGCTCAATAATCTCATAGTTAATTCGATCGATACGAGTTAAATTGGAAAAATTAAAAAGATCAGGAAAAACCCGTATGTAAGCTCGGTCGCCATCACGAGACTTAATAGTCCAAGCTCGCGCTGGGTCACGCTTCAGCTTCATTGTAACTTCATTGACACTCGCGGATGATTGAAGCGTCGTCGTTGCAGCACGCGAGTCTTCTGATTCAAAAATAAACATATGCTGTGTGTATTAAATTACTGAGATTTGGAATTTTTTAAATTAAGTTTTGTGGATTGACCAAAGTAATTACTTAAAGGGTGTCAGTTTTTATTCAAATCATCGATAATAATAATAATAATTTTTATTCAAAACCTTTTATAATAAGCGGGTAGTTTATTATATTACTCCACCGTACATCGAGTTTTGAAAGTAAGCTGTTACTTCTGTAATTTTGAAATTCAGTGTCATTTTGCGTGACAAGGTCAAATGTCAATGCGTCAAATACATAATTTTAGACGATTAATTTAATATAAATTTTAGTTGAACTCAACTCAATTATTTCATTAGACTACATAGTAAACCCGACGTGTCAAAAGTAAAGCCTGCCTTGCAGCCAAGTTTTGACCTACTGACTTCATTCTCTTATTATTTGAAATTTGACGATGTCAGTGAATTTGACATAAGATTTTATAAACGCTTGTGTCAAGTAATTACCCAATTAAAAGTCTAAACAATATTAATCAAAGCAACCACGGTTACATCATGCTTCTAATTTCCCGATTATTCGTCTTTCTCGTGGCACTTTTTACAATAAATCAAAAGTAAAAAAAATTTTTTCAACAATTTGCTCATGCAGTGTTATCTAGCTACTGTAACTTTTTAAAACGACTCTGTCGGTGGGTGGCAACAGGAGTCTCGCATTCTCCTCTCGTTTTACAATTATATGATTGTCCCCACAGGAAAAACATCGTTACGTCGGTGATCACAAATAAATCGTGCTTAATTGTTAAGTTAAGGAGGGTATTTATTATATAATTTTAAAAACGCATTTTACGTCAATCTTGAGAGAACTCTTTTTCAGTTTTTCAGTAAAATTTTCAACCATGGCTTTAATATAAGGAAAAAAGTTAAAACTTTTTTTTCATTCAATTAAAAAAATAATTAATTACTGGAGATATCAATTTGATTAACTCCATAATTTTCTCTTCAAAACGATTCATCTTGTAATCAAACAAGAGTAGTAGTTGAATAATTCGTCTTGAAAAATTATTAACAAGAAAAAGAAGTTATTGATAAAAAGTCGTTACATAATAATAAATTCGAATTCATCGTTGGCTCCTAAGACATTTTTCCCGAGTATATTTTTAAAATTACTAAATATTTATCAATGTAAATTAAGTTCTTTCAAAAATTTTTATCCATCAAATTTTGAGGGCAATCGGTAAAACGTTTTTATTATCACTACTGCGGCTGCGTACTTAAATATTCGCCTAAATGGCAAATCGTTACATTACGTAAAGTAAAAAATGCATCAAAAAGCCGGAACAAAATATACCGTAATCGTGCAGTAATCGCTGGCTATCTCGTAAAAGTCATGCATCTATTCATGCGTCATAATCATTTTGTACTGATCTATGGAATGCGTCGAAGCGTGGAGTGAATGATGGACTGAAATTTTAATTTATAATTATTCTCATTTGATTTATTCTCTAACAAAGACGTTTCTGCGTATAGTAGTATTTTTTTTCAATCATTTTAAGTTAGTTTGCGAAGAGAAACTATAAAAGAAATTCTATTAACTCTTTTAAAACTAATAATGGCTAAGTAATTAAAAAATTTTTTTTTTAGTGGTGGAAGAAGCATGGTCAACCACTGGAGCGCCGTTAACACCCGAGGAAGAGGACGCGATTGTTACGATGGTCGTCATCATCGTAGCTGTCTTAGCTGCCATTATTTTCTTATTTTCCATGGGAATTTTCATAGACTGCAGAACTCAGTAAGTTTTCTTTATTTGACTTTATGACACTGCACATAAATATTTTTCGAAATCTACTTATAAACTGTTTGAAGAAAAAAAAAAAATTGAAATGTTTGTCATTAAATAAATTTTGTTTGACTGATTTTTTTAACCTGAAAACTTTTAACAAATAATAAAAAAGTTTTTTTTTGTTTGTAATATAACTTTTAATATCAAGAATCTTATTTAAAATGAAAAAAAAATAAAAATAAAAATAAATAAATATTTTGTGAATTGTACGTTGAGCTAGGTATGAATAAATTAAAATTTTACAAAAAAAAAAAAAAATTATGGACTCAGTTTTTAACGGCAGTTTTATTTTTATTTTTTTGGATGAATCATGAAAAAGATACGATGCTTAACAGTTTTATAAATGAGGTAGCATAAAAAAGTAAGAATTATCAATTTGTATAACGTATCTAAAAAAACCCGGATGAAAAACATAAGTGTAAAGGCTATGAAAAAGATAAGACGCTGGCCCCCGAAAAATTTAATTAAAGATCGAAATTTTTATCTGTTATGTCACTCGCCGGACGCAAATTATTACCGGGCGGAATTTGAGTTCGTAGGCTCGCCCTAGGTCGGAAAATTTCAAAACCTACAACTTTTTTTATGATAAATAACTCAAAAAAATTTTCACCCTCGTAACATAAAAAATTGTACGCATCTCGGGTCCTCGCTTTTCTACCATTGTGTGAATATCAGACACGGGCACGAAAATCCCTTTCGCGCCGAAACTTCATATAAATTACGCGCTTTTATTGAATTTTTGACTTGATTATCAGATAATTTTTTTAAAGAATTGTTGAAATTTAGAAAATTTAATGTATTGTCTGCGATATAATACCTCACTTTTTTATAGCTTCTACAACTTTTTTATCATCAAAATTTCAAAAGCTCACATTTTCGAGCTTATAAGAAAATGATTTTTTTCACTTTATTATAAAAAAAATTTCCAGTCCTTTATCTGGTTTTTGAAACTAGTTATTAGCATATACATGTGCGTTCGTCTGAGTACAAGAAAACTAAATATTTGAATACTGCTTTTTACAGAAGAAACGACCCAAACAGCGGTAGTTCAGTAAGTCGGAGGAGGATGCGCCTGAAGATGCCACCTCTTGGTCGTGCGCAACGCCAGGGTTTCGGTAAGCAAAGGCTAGACGACTCAAAGTATCTCGCGTCGGACATGTGTCCCAGCGGCGTCGGAAGTCTTGACGCAGTCGTTTGAGCGGGACTCGTCATTACTGGAGATATTTTCAATACTGATGCGATTACACTCTTGTCGTCTCTGTTTTTACGTGACTGATGAAAAATTTCTGACGTGGCTAAAAGTTAGTTTTTGTACATAATTATTGGACATCCTAAGCCGCCACCTATTTTTATATGAAACAATACCATTCAATTCATTGTTAACCATTTATTATGAATCAAAGCTGTTAATAGTTTGTATTTAAGGTAAATGTTAAATTAGTTATTACTTCAGATATAAGAGACTGCAATTTAGACTTCACATCAATTTCATAGACTGGATGCCTGAAAACTTACATGCTTGAATTTGTTAAAAAAAATTTTTATCATAGAAAGCATATCCCTCGGATATGTTGAAATTGTAAATATCGGCGTGTAAAAAATAAGAAAATGTTATGAATAGAAAAAAATTCGATTATAAACTTAATTAAATCATGAGTTGGTAAAATCAAAAAATTGTTATTTACATTTTTAAACTACATAGGGTGGGCTTCGCAGTTCTTTCTGTTATTCATTTTTAACAATTTATTTTGTTACTTTCCAAATTATAACTTTATACTTCATTTAATCTGAATCATTGAATTATATTATGTTTGATAACGTGTAAATATTACAGCAAAACAAATATATGCTTCAATATTTTTTTATGTATAAGTAACACAGTATTACGTATTAAGAAAATATTAGTTCAAAAGTAGACTGTACGAATGTTATTTCAATCGCATCGAATTCAACAACTTTTTTTGCGTTAGTAAAAAGCAATAATAAACATTGTTTCTTTTAGTCGAATATTTTGATCTTTTCAAGTACAAAAAATGATCATGTAAATTTGAATTGAACACAGTGCTTAAATTCGTTTATAACATATAATTGCTAAAAAAAATCAAGCCGTCACTTCTGAGTGTTTCTTTTCTGTTATAGGTATAATTAATTTATTTTTCTATGTATTATAAATTTGTGTAAATATTGTAAGAAATATCATTAAAAAGTGTTTTATAAAATGTCGTAATTGACAATTTTGTTACAATTAAATAAAACTGTACATTGGTCATAATTGAAAAATATAATTTTTTACTTTTACCTAGAAAAGCCACATCTTATTCTATAACAAATAGTATTTAAACAAAAAATTATTTCGCGCAGCAATAAAGTTTCATTATAACTGATTTTAACGTTGAAGTTAAATTTTTATTGTAATTCATTTATGGTTTCAATACTTTACACTCTTTAGAAAAAATGAAGATAAATTAAGTAGTTAAATAAATTCACTCAAATCTTTCATCATCTCCCATTTGATTAAACCATGTAATTAGTTTTTCTTGGTAATCTTGATTATCTTTAAGCGATTTGATATTTTTTTCAGCTTTTCTAATACCCACACTTTTTATAGTTTCGGAAATGTTAAAACTCCTTTCCTTGAACTGCACAAACAATGATAGAATTAAAAAAAATTAATAGTTAAAAATTTTGAAAATTTAATTAAAAAAAAAAACTAAGATTTGCACCTGTTTCAAAGTATGCTCAGTTTTAATATTTTTTCCAATCATGAGCAAATAGCTTTCCATAACTTCATTATCTTGACTAAAAAATTATATTAAGAGTATTTACAAGTAATCTTTTCTCAAAAATAAAACATAAAATACCTGAAATTAATAAAATGTGTCATACCTTAGATGAATAAGATTAAGATTGTAATTGTAAAAAAAAAAAGTTCAAAACGGTTTGCAATCCTTGCTCACTATTTTCACTAATACTGTCAATAACAAATTGAGGGTAAAAACTTGTATTGTTGTCAAAAAATGTGTAGTTCAATAAATTTGATACTTTGAAAATGATACTTTCATTTTCTGCACACATCAATGCCTTTTCTAAAGTAAATTTTTCTGGGTACTGTGCATTCTTAAATCTATTGCGTACTTTTTCCCAACTTTCAAAACTGCCATTTTTCAACCCAATACTAAGAATACTATCCTTCAAATCAGGATCAAGTCTGGAATAAAATTTTTGTAAAACAATTTTCTTGTCAATAAAAATTTTTTAAACGTACTGTGAATCAGAATTTTTCAGCCACAATGAAAATTTTTCATCTATTTTCTTAGTACATTCTGCATAGCCCATAGAACAAGCGATTTTTACAATATCATTGCGGAATATTTTGGTTATCATATCATCATTGCTTCTGCCTTCAAATCCGACTTTTTCCACTAATTTTTTAGTTACGCTTTTCATAAATTTCTAAAAATCATCAGTTGAAGGCAGGAGGTGAGCGTGTACATATATTTATAAATAAAAAAATTAAGTTTTTTTAAATTTAAAGATTAGATGATTATACACTATACCTTATAACTTAGATCATATTCAGTGTTTATAAATTTGTTTTTCAACATAGTAATACGCCTATCCCTGGATTCCAAGCAATCAGATCAGTTTCATTCTTCCAAGTTTCAAACAAATTTAAAAGGATTAATAAATTCAATTTTTTTTGTTTATAAAAACAGGAAGCATCTTTAAGCAGTTGAGCTTTATTGAGAGGATGAATTTTGGCTCGATTTTTTGCAGATTTCATATAGTCAATCAAAAGTTTCCAGTTTTGCTCGTCATAATTGACTCTGTAAAAACCTTTGAAAAATTTTATCAGAAAAGTTTGTAAAAATACATATTCAGATAAAAAAAAAAGTAAAATTTCAAAGAAAATATACCTGTTACTTGCTTATTAATAATAATCCAATCTTTGACGTTGACGTTCAAGTTTACGTTGGTTGAAGACGTTTGTAACCATACTTCTGGCTTAGTATCGTCGAAATCAGGATTCGACGCTGTAGCAAAGTTTATTGGAATCTGCCAACTATGCGTCTCGTTAATTGCATCTTCAGATTCGTCAAAAAACCGTTCCTGTTTCAATTCAGCTTGATTGTTACTGTAATTTCTGGTTACTGTTGTCACAGGATATCCTTCGTAATTTACCCATGAATTCATAATTTTCTTGATGTCCAGAGAATTTGATAATTTATTATTTTTTTCCTCAAGGATACTTTGAATTACTTCAAAAAGATCGTTTGAATCTGCTGCTGCGAAGGCACTGAAAAATAATTTTTAAAATAACCATTTATAAGCGAAATAAATCTCAAAATAGTTCTTTGAAAAGCTTATTTAAAAGTATTACTCATTGTTTACTTAAGTACTTTTGAAGACTTTTTTTAAAAACTGGAGTGGTTATAATATTTGGCAACATACGAATGACCATTGCACCTGTAAAATTAATTTAATATTGATAATTATGTGAAGCTTATTTAAAATTGCACAGTAGTTTTCTCTCAGTTGATAAATTTGATTTGAATATAAGGGCAAATGAATACGAGTTAAGTTGATTTGAAAAACGGGACGTCAAAAAATAATTAAGGATTTTTACAGAATGAAAAAAAAGAGAGAATTGTTAAATGACTTACTTTTACGATAAGTTACAAAACTGTAAGATTTATTTAATATTTCACGGGAATTATTGATTTTTTTATTCATTGCGTGTGTATAATTAAAACTGTCACGGTAAAATGCCTCGTCATTTACGACTGACCAACCAATTGTTTGCCATGAAGGCTCGATCTAAAAAGCTCAAGAAAATATTAAAAAATTGTCTTATTACATTTACATCATCTACCTGATCAAGAATGAAATTGGCAAAAAAGTAGCAAATCCTTCATTCAACCATAAAAATTCCCACCATTTGGGACTCACAAGATTACCAAACCACTGATGTGCAAACTCGTGGGCTATTCTTCTTAATTTGTCTAACTTTTCAGAGGCAGTTGAAGTCCTTCCATCATGTAAAAAGGCACCTTCTCTAATCGGAAAATGTAAGGATTTAAGAAACTGATTGTGATGATTTTTTTTTTCAATTCGATTATTTTACTTGTAAATGATGAATCCCCAATTTTCCATGGCTCCGGTAACAAATTGTGGTACTGCTACCCGATCCAATTTGTCGATTTTGTAAGAAATCCCGGTAAAATTTTCAAATGCTCTCAGCAATTCATAGCTAATTCAATTTTATTCTGTGCTGCTGGCTGAGCATAAAAACTGAAATCAGTAGAGTTTTCAGCATGAATACTGGAACTATTGGCTCTATTTGTTGCGTTTTTGAAATCTGAAACAACAAAGGCCAGCAAATAAGTCGACATCACAGGTGTTTTTTTGAAACTCGTTTCTACTATTCCATTCGAATCCGGTTGATCTGATCTAGACTGCACTTTCGTATTAGAAATGGCTGAATACTTTACATGGTGTTTTAATGTAAGGGTAAATTCTGCCTTGAGCTTTGGCTCGTCAAAACACGGAAATACTCTGCGAGCGTATATTGGTTCGAACTTCGTTGCTGCAAGCCATCTGATCGACATTAATTTTTTCTTGTATTAAATTAAATTTTTTATTTATAATTTTAATTTATTCAAATACTCACACTGTGCTATTATCGATAGGATAAGGGTAAAATCTTGCGAAAATACCGTTACGATTATTAGTTTTATCGATTAAACCGGTATATTCTATGTATAAAGAATAATTTCCAGTTGTAAAGTTTTCTTTATTTTTACGAGTTATGATTAAAAAATCCATTGAAAGATCCTCACATAGTTTAAGATCATCTATTATGGAACCGTTGAATTTTTTAAAATTGTAATCAAGCAGTTCTAAACTCTCCTTGTGTAAAATTATTTTATCCGTGTCATTTTTTAATTCAAAATTTATGGTTACGGTACCGTTAAATGTAAAGTTTTTATTCTCACAATCGCGTTCATCCAAGTAGACGTAAGTAAAAATAACATAGTCGTGAATTTTATATATATCTGGCAATTTGTAATTGAGAGCAGTGGTCACATTTTGAATAAAAATATGATTTTGATGAGGTTTAGTTAAGTTCAAATTATTTGAAATTATTTTCTCTTTTGCACTTGCAAAAATGCAGGACACAAAAACAAAAACTAGTATAACTTTATACATTTTGCGTAAGTTATCAGTTCACTATGCGTTGATAATTCTGAGCACACCGATCTCAGTATGAAAGTTGTCTTTGATCAGATGTTTGCAGTTGAACTCGGAAAACAGCAATGATCTTAACAAAAATTGACACTTCAATGGACTGTTATGATATCGTTTTAGAAGGTTGTTGTTGATTTTTTTTTTTTTTTTTTGATAAATTTTTTTCTTATTAATTTTGATTACTTTACATAAATTCAAATTTTTGAAAGACTTCAGGAAGTTTATCAAGCAGTCATATGATTTTTGTTATCACTTTTAGCTGGTAGTGATAAACGAAAATTAAAAAAAATATATATTTATTTATATGTTTTTCTTTTTATTGATACAAAATAAACATTAAAAAATAGCAATTAGACCTGTTATAAAAGACATGTCAAAAACAACGAAAACAACTTCATAAATTGAACTAAATTTTTAAACCATTTAGTATTTAACTAGCATAAATTTCGAAAAACTCGTATATTTTATTGAAATAAATTATTTTTTGTGATTCCTCGTGCCAATTTAAAAATAATTATCGGAAAATTAAATTTACTTGGTCTGGAATTTGGTTTTTTGGCACATGTTTTATATTTACGTAATCAAGACAAATTTTAAAAAATTACAAATGGAAGTAAACAGCTCTTCTTTAATAACTTTACAGTATCAATAGCTAAGTTTGCCTGAAAAAATAGTGGTCAAACAATCATATTAATTAACAAATTTAGCCGAAACCATTCAAAAAATTAATTTATTTCTTCAAGGTTAGTTACAGAAGCTCAGATACCCGATACTCGTTGAAATTTTCGTCGACCGATTGATTCACTCTTTCTTTAATCGCGAATTCAGTGCAGGTAGCGTAATGGTTTGCGACTGACCGCGGTACATCCGGGGGTGTGCGCATATCCGCTTGACGTCAGCCTCAACTTCTCCGTGACCGACGACACGTACCTAGTGAGTAGTATACCAGCTCGCTTGCAGGTAGTACTACGTTTCTAACACCACGTGCCACCTCGGTTTTTCCAGGAGTCGCGCGTGCCTTCTATCATGTACACTGGTGTACCATGGCACCGCATTTGACGATCAATAAATTTATTGTTCTCCGTTTACCTTTTTTGCATAAAAAGATGCTCATCTGTGATTTTATAGCGTATTGCATTGCAAACTAAGAGTCAGTTGATCCAGTGTCTGCCGGAGTTGAAAAAAATCTTTACATTCTCGTTTTTCATCTAACAGCTGTCAATGAAAAGCATAAAAAATGGGGTCCAAACTGACAAGGAGATCCGTTTTAATGAAAAAATCCGACCTTAATCCTAATTTCTACTGGTTGAGCCTTCTTACTGATATGCTTTTAAGCGTTTATGTAAATTTGGCACTTTTAAGTTTATTTAGCTAATTTTTAAAAAGTTTGTGCATGAAGCTAATCGTAGCTAATATATGGAGTCCTGGAATCTTTTATTTTTTTTTGCTTTTCCGCTAATTTCTAGGAAAAAAGATTTTTAAATCTTACATTGGTTTTAATATATTTGTTAATTTCCAAAAGCTCTTTTTAGTTTTTTTTTTTTTATTCTCAGGAATCTCAATGTTGGATAACGATTTGAAAATTAAAAAAAAATTTCTGAATAATTTATGAAAAAAAAAAGTTTTAAAATTTTAGGGCTAAAATAGGCTTTGAGCACTAATTTTTTAAAGATTGACTGAAAAACCAAAAAAGTGACCCAAATGTCTATAAGTTATCTCCTTGTAAGGACACAATTTTTTCGTATCTAAATAAAATATAATTTAATAAATCTTTGGTGTATTGAACTAATTAATTAGAATAGAACGTACGAGGTCTCATTTTAAAGCTTTTATGTATAATCGTTAAAAAATATTGTTTTCGTGAAGTATGTACAGTAATGATTTTTACTAAAGTGTCGTAATGAATAAATTACCTTAGTTTTTCGAATCCCTTCCCCCCAATAGAATCTTGATATTGCTCAAGTAAAGGCAAACAAACTTATTGAAAAGTTAAGTCTTTTTATAAGATACTTTGAGGTCATTTTACCCAAGAACCAGCAATCCAATTAGTCAAGTACAGGTGATTTTAATTTTTTTTCATTTAAATTACTTCATTTCATTAATTGAAAAATAATTGTTTTGAACTATCAAATAGATTTTTTTAAATATACCGTTACCGCTTTTACATTGCTAAATTTTTCAAGAAGTATCCTCGTTGCTTTGTGCTTATTAATTATTTCGGTATTTATTCTGAAAATTTGAATCTTGAGTAAATCAACTGTAACCACTGGTCGATTTTAATTGCAGTGATTAAAATTTATTTATTAAAAAATAAGCATATCAATAAAAATGAAACTACATATACGTATATACGTATCTTTGTAAAGATACAAAATAATGAACAGTTAAATTTACTTGAATTGATGAAACCACACGAAATCTGATTTTTTAAAGTTTATAAAATACTAAAATTGATAATATAAAAATTAAAATTGATAAAATAATTTTTATAATGTTTAAGGGCCAAAAATCAATAAATGACTCTAAAAGATTAAAACTTGATACAAAGTAAAGCTGTATATTTTCAAGTTTAATCTGGGTTTTTTTGAAATGTTTTTTAATTTTTGTGTTTTATACTTGAAAAACATAATTATATAAAACCCAACATTTTTGAATGCAAGTTGTGTTCAATAGGAAATTAAAGCATTTTTTGATTGGATTAAATGTTTAATACAATATTGGTTTATACATTTAAATTTAAAATGAGTTTTTCAATTTATTTGTACACATTATCTTTACATTTCAACGCAATAATAACATTGCTACAAAAAAATTATTTAGCTTAAAATCATGAAAGTCAAAAGGCAGGATTTACACAAAAATTACAAAATTATACTTAGGCAATTAAACAACGCTTATCAGATTTATTTAAACATGTTAGTATATAACCAAAATAATTTTTTTTTTATTTTTATTTTCGTTAAATGTATACTAATAAGAATTTAAAAACTAAGTTATTATTTTTTTCCATAATAAAGTAAAATTTATTTATTTCGAATTAATATGAACTTTGTTTCAGAACTAAAATGAAGTCCTAAAATACTATTTTCAAAAAACTTTTAAACTAAAATAAAAAATATAATCATTGATCATAAAAGATAACATACATTTTGATCAATGAATCTTAACAGTTTTTAGTTGGATTTATTATTAAAAATGAAAATATTAATTTTAATTTAGTAATTCAATAAAAAAATATTTTTCATTGTATCATATTAATATTACAGGTTAATTAAGCAAACGATTGACTAAAATTTTAATTTATCATATCTACATATATTAATCAAAGTAAACAGTTACATTTATTTTTCTTTTCGATTAAAAAATTCAGCTTGTCAATTATTTGATTTTTCGTTGAGTTAATTTTGATTAAAAGAATTGTTTTGTTTGTTTGTTTGTTTTTTTTTTTTTACTTTTATAATGCACAAAATTGATGTTTGAAAATTCAAATTTAGATTTGATTTTTAATTTAATTTCCGAGTTGTAAGATGCAATTGATTAAAAACATTAGCGAATTAAAAATAAAGAAGCGTTTTTACATTTTGGTTCAAAATGTATAAATATTGAAAAATAGATATTTTTCCGGTTAATTTTGACAGTAACTTCATTATAAAATAACTGAATACTAGCGATATATTCAGATATAATTATGGTCCATTTGATTTTCATAATTTTTATCGTACTAATTTTAGAATGTCAAAGACATTCTAAATATTATAACTACACACATAACATTGTTATATAAATTCATAATGATATTTACCTAAGATAAGTAAAAAATCGGATTTTCATAATATTTACATTATAAATCTATGAAAAAAAAAAAAAAAAAAAAAGATTAGGTAATAATCTAATACGTAAATGGCAAACATTACGTCGGCTTCTATTTTCGATAGTACAGTATGATCTAAATTGAAAATTGTGATTTGTTCCGAATTAAATAAGCTCGCACTATTGTAGAAAAATGTAAATTTTAATAATGCAAAAAAGCATTAAAAACCTTAATCGTTGAGTGTTTGTAGAAAAATAAAAATTTTCAAAATGCAAAGATGCATTAAAAATCTTGATCGTTAAGTTTTGTTATATTACATAAAAAGAATCTAAATTTTTTTCTCATAATTAAATTTTTATCCTCTTGAAGAACGACGTCTTCCAGTTGAGTTTCGCATGTTTTTCAATGTGTTCATTGGAGCCAGATGAGCTGGATCCTTGTTGAAAGGACAATATTTCAGCGTGTGAGCATTGTGTCCCGTGGCTCCACAAATTGAGCAGGTGTATGCACTGTAAAATATAGATATAAATATTAAGTTAATTAGTAGAATAATCCCGTGATGAAGGCAATTTTTCAAAATGTTTAAAAAATCTGTTAAATAAAATTGAAAGATCAAATCGACGCTCGAGTTCTAAAAGCTGACAACTCAAAATTTTTTTTAAAAACATGACATCTCTCTAAAGGAAAGCTCTGAGATGTCATGTTATTAAAAAAAATTTTGAGTTGTCAGCTTTTAGAACTCGAGCGTCGAAATGGCCTCGTTCGAAGAGAAATTTAAATGTGTAGTGCACTTTGATTTTTTCGAACGAGGCTTAGTGGAGTATAATTTTTTTAATTTTGGGAAGTTTCAAAATAATTTGTTTGAACAATTGTCAGAGAGGGTAATATTTCTGAAAAATGTGCAATAAAAAAAATTTGAATGTAAATTTTTTTTTTCACTCAATTACCTCAGGATCGGGCAAATAATCCGGTTCTCTTCGTCCTTCAGCAAGTGATGTTTATAAACTTTGGGTTCCTCCCCGTTGTTCTTGCAGAAAACGCACTCAGTAGCAAGTGGCTTTTTTAGCTTCTTCTTCGATGTACGAACGTTGCACCTCTCCATCGGGTCGTTAGAGTCTGGGCAGTACTCGAAGTCAAGGCCGTTGTGTTGGAATTCATCCCAAACTGAATTAGCTATAAAAAAATAGGTCATGAAAAACCAGTCTCAAAAAGTATTAGATATAACATAGGTGATGTGTCAAAGTTTTCATTTTTCATTTTATTGGTAAGTTGGTAAAACAAAAAGTATGTAATAAAAATTTTATAGCTCCTTTGTTTAAATTTTGAGCTTATTTCCAGTCAGAAAAAAAACTAACACGAAAAAAATCGTCTTAACTTTTTAAAATTTCCTGATTTAGCAATCAAAAATATAAAATAATAAGTCAATAAATTGTTTAAAACAATTTTCCAACTAGACTCAACTAAGAATTTAAACAATTTTTTAAGTGAACTGTTTTTAAGTCATGGTTTTCCAACAATTTCCGAAAATTATACAATGACATTTAATTACACATTTTTCATGTTTTTTCAACTTTTTTTAGCAACCAAAAAGCCTAAAGAAAATTGCAATTGGCAACTGGACTAGAAATTTTCATAGAAGCTCAAACTGAAAATACCTACGAAAGCGTAAATTCCTTATTAAAAATTATTTAGTGAAAAATAATCTAGCCGACAAATAGTTATTTACAACGAATGGACGAGTTCAGTTTTCCGAGAAAGTCTTTTCGTGACAAAGAGGGTAGATGCCGCCGCACTTACGCGCCGCTCACACGCATGCGGTGTGCATCAAAGTCGGGTCGCCGCGTTTAAAGTTGTTTTGATTTCAAGCGCCCAGCAAGAGGAGAGGTAGGGCAATACACGTGCCGCTCGGATTCCGATAACTAGTTGCACCTTGAAATTTTCAAAAACAAAGCAACGTATTAACATGCAAAAGAATATCTTCATTCTCTCGCAAAGACGAAATTTTTTTTCTATCTGTCTTTGACGTTGGACATTCTTGAAGTATTTTATAAAAATTCAAACCAAAAAAGATTTGAAAGAAAAAAAAGAAATGTTTTTTTTAGTATAAAAAAGAAAAAAACAAAAAACAATTACTAGAATAGGGCATAAAAGTTATTTATTCAAGTTCTCCTCGAAAACAAACAGTCAAGGTTGTTTTTTTTTTCCAAATGTTTTTACATAAGTGGCTAGTTGGTCATTTGGATGTCTAATTTATAAACTTGACCTTCAAACCCACACAAAAACAAGAAACAATACTTTCAATGCATGCACAAATAGACCTGAAGAGCTCATAGATTAATCGCATCAAACTAAAATTTAAGTAAATAAGAATCAATCTGCAGCCAATTTGAAAAGAAATTTAGACTTTCAACTAACAAAGGACTTAAGAAATAGTCAAACGCTCAAGATTTTTAGAGACAAGGGAAAAAACATTCTTTCTACAGTTTCAGTTAAAATAGTTTATAAGTAGCAAAACAAAAATAAAAATTACTCACTTTGTACAGGCTTGCTGGTCAAGTGGCTGACGCGAAAGTCGGCGAAGAGTCGGTTCAGCTCCTCCTCCAGGGAGAAGTTCAGTGGGTAGAGTATAGCCGATGGGGACGACTGCCTGGCATTCGAAGGGTTTCCCAGGTTGGGCAGGGCCCTGTGCATGAAGGGATTTCCCAAGGTGCTGGTCATCTTCTTCAAATTCTCTTGAAAGCTTTCAAAAAAATATCAAAACAAAAAGTTTCCTCCGCACAGAGACCACCGTCGGTCTTGGTTACTCGACAAAAAGTTACATCGAAGAACAAAAGTGTATACGAAAATTTAAAAATCGACGTAAAAACTAATGATAAACTACAAAGGCACAAAGAGTACTGAAAAGCTAGGATCGCGAGACGTGCGTAGCGCAACAACTTGCAGGGGTAGAATGCCGGCCGGCTACGAACGCGTGGAGGGTGCACGCAAGGTTCTTACTACCTACAGCGCGCGAGTGGGAGGAGACGGGGAGCCAATCAGCGCACGGATCCACAGCGCGCCTGCGCGCGGGAGACTCAAGAGTCGAGCCAATTTTTTTAATTTCGAGGACGTTCGATTTACAATCTTTTAGGTCTAATTTTCTCTGATATATTATCAACTATTGCTTATTAAATACAATAATTTTTTCTAGAGTTTTGAATAATGTTGATATACCTAGGCTCGAGTATTTTTTTAAATTTCTATAGCAATCAAACGAAAGATCTTAGAGCATTAAAGTCGAGTCTCAGAGCTTTGCATGTTGCATTGGAAACAGTAAAATTCTATGATTGATAAATTAAAAATATTTGCTAACTATTCTTTACATGGGTAAACGAACAAACCAATAATAAATAAAATGCAGAGAAAATGTGAGCTTCCATACGGAGAAAAATGATGTTTATTTATTTTGAATGAATTTTGAATCCTAACACAGAAAATTTGTGCTAGAATGGGTCTATTGTTGATTCTAAATTCAATATAATTGGATGAAACTTTTTAATGTTTTGATATTTTTGTTTAATAGATTTACTAAAAAAATAGTAGTTAAACTACATTCGAATTTCTTATGCTTATGTTGAAAAAAAATTTTTCTCTTGTTTTTGATTACAAATCAATAAGTAAACTTCAAGGTGTACTGAAACACTTCAATATTTTTATTTTTCGATTGAAGGTACGTTGACTAGATTTCAGAAATCCGTTAAATCTATTTTTATACATATTGTACGCAAATATCACCCAAATGTTTGAGCAATTTTTATTCTGGCTGAAATTTTATTTTGGCTAATAATATCAGTTCAAAATTCAAAGTTCTAAGAAAACTAATTGTCATTTATTGTTGCTTAATACTCACTTTTACCGTTTTTAAAAGCATTTTCATGTATTGATCAGTTCATGAATCATCAAATATGTATACGTCATTCATTTGTTTAAACATTAACAGATAAAAAATAAATTGAGTATCTTATCGTATATAAAAAAAAAGTAATGAAAAATCATACTGAATGAATTCTGAAAGATAATAAAAAAGGCTATTTGCATGAGAAAATTTTGTTCATTTCGTAGTTTTTATTGCACCTTGTAAAAATTTCTTCATTGTGAATCCCCAAATCGATAATTATGATAAGAAAACTTTCTAAATCTATGATCAAAGTGCTATAAATGATTAATAATAATAAGGATTTATTATCGTTCTTCTCTGTTATGTTCAAAAATTAAAATGTCCTGTTTTCTGGTTTGTTGTGAGTGTTCTTTCGAGAGAAAATTGCAATATTAAAAATATTATCCGGTAATTTAATGGTTTAAGTTTTTTTTTCATACAACACTTTAATTAAGCACTGGGGTCAATTTTGAATCTTGCTAAAAAAAAAATCTTAGAAAAAAGAAGCAAAAGAAACTCTTGAAAAAGCTTATAAAAAAATACTGCAGGGATTTTTTTGGAACGAGAGTAACTGGAAATGCGTACTCGAGTTCATTCAGAACTTAATAGCGTAGGAGTTTCTTAAGAATTTAGTGATTTAATTTAAATGTAAATGCATATAGTTTTCCGAAACATCATGAGGTTTTAAAAAACATTTTTTACCCTCCCAGAATTCATCGGTATTTAAATAAGTTTTTTAAAAGATTCATTAAATCCTGCAGATCTAATTCTGCGAATTTGATGGATTTAAATTGAGTGGATTTTAATGTTGGATATTCCAGTGACTTTAATTTCCATGAAAAGTCATTTTGCTAGTACTCTACATTAACATTCATCATGTTTTTATCTATTAGCGTATATAAAGTTATCGCCGCATAATTTTTTGTTTCGCGCGCATTAAACTAATTATAAATTTTTAATTGTACTCAAAACAATAAAAATTAAAATTAAAAAAAAAAAAATACTTAGCACAGTAAAAAAATCCTGTGACTAAATTCGTTTTAACTTGAAAAACTTTTAAACTACTGAATAGTTATTTTGGTTTTTTTTTTTTCGAAATTTTACGTTTATTTTCATTGTTCAATGATTAATGATAGAAATTACCTACCTTTTTATACTGTAATACGTTATCTAAATTTATAAAAACAAATAAAATTACCAATTAGCTATTTACTGTCATGTAGTCTATAAGTATTTTTGAGACTCATGAGTCACAAGCAATAGTTATTTATGATAAAGCCCCTACTCGAAAAAAAAAATCGATCCGGATTATTAATCAACCAATTTGTAAAAATGACTCATCGGGCGAATAAATTTCAGGTATGATTGTTTTTCCTAAAAATCAGTAGCTGAGATTATCGGACAGTTTAGTTATCTGTTTGTGATAGTATTTTATGCGACAGCGTACATCAAATCCGATCTGAATACAATTATTTCGTTGTTTTACTAACTTTTTGATTTTTTTCCAGAAGATAAATTCTGTAGTATTTTATTTACTATTTGCATTCTATCTATACATTAAAAAATATTTTTCAGGACATTTTCTAACTACTAAAATCTAGCTTGAGGCCGGAGAGGTGCATGCAGATCTGTTCCTCTCATTTTTTTAATTTTTGAATAACTAATTACAACTTCATTGTACTATACATTTCTTATTGCATAAATTGAAGCTTCTTTTTACCCTCGGGCGTTTCAATCATTGCCAATTTTAATTATAAAGGCATTCTTAGAAAAAATCTCCGTAAAGATTGTTTTTGCTTAACCTATATCACCAGAGTTGTTTATAAAGCAAAGATTATTATAAGAGCGAAGACCAAAAGGAAGCTACAACGGCTCCTTATGGAATCTCATGACGGCTTTACCGCATTCGAATTCTTTTATCGCATGTTACGTGATCTTTAAAGACAAAAAATAATTTTGAGCAAGCATCCAGACTTCCATGAACCTCACATTTTATCATGTTCAGGCTGGATAATACAAAAATAGTATACATTTATTCAGATTAAGTTATTACATTTGTCCTGAAGACAAAATTTTTTTAAAGATAAGTTTCGACAATAGAGAGTGCCGCGTTATTTTATTTATTTTTTTTTTCATCCAGAAATTTTTTTTTGTTTGACTGAAACAATGCTAGAAAAAAAAAAAACCAAAACAAAGGTGCTGAGCCAAAAACAATTTTTTTTATATATGCCTTTTTCGAAAGATATATTTTCATCACTGTGCTACCACACCTTTTTTATACACTTGGTTATTTTTCCTTGACGAAAAAAATAAATTTAATTCAATTCAAATCTTCAAATGTTTGTTTATTAATTCTTTATAATAAGTATCAATGTTTAAATAAATGAAAAAAAAGTTATGATTATCTTTGAAGAAAGACGACCCTGCACCGAGCTCGAGTGTTTTTTTAATCGTTCACGCACGAGCAATTAAGGTTTTATACTCCACTCGGAGGTAACAATGCCCGCACAAGATAAAAAAAGCTGACCAATCTGCCGATCATCGCGGGCTGATAACAAGCTTACATTAGCGCGGAGTCCAGGAAAGCTCGTTATCAGTTGCACTGTGACGATCGAGCAGGTGAACACGGCTGAACCATGCCCAGGGTGTGATGGGAAACGAGCACAGCTCGAGCTCGCGTCGAATCGGCAAACGCCAGATGGTAGAGACAGAAGGAGTCAAGAGGAAAAGCTTCGACATGGACAACGATGACAGAAGGGAGGTCGCCAGGCTCAAGACCATGATCAGAGAAAACCCCGAGGTTTTCATCCTGAACAATCTCCTCATGTCCATAAAACTGTACACGCACTACGAGACGTGAGTTTTTTTTGTTGTTGTGTGTGCCAGTGTGTTTAGTAAGTTTATTCAGTGATTGGTGGGGGTTGGAAGTGAAGAAAAATTTGTTTAATTTTATCGGGAGAATTAAGGAACACTAACAAGATGTATGAAATTTTGATCCGTGCGTTTAAATTTTTTTAATGATAGATTAAAATTTTTGTTTTATCTCCTGGAGATAATCTTGTTGACAGCAAATTATTCGATTTCATTAATTAAGTTGTCGGTTCTCGAATGTATTTAATGTTATAATTAATCAATTTCAGTTTTTGAGCTTTCATTTTTTGAATGTGGATCAAATTTTAAGCTCAGACATCCTTGTCTGAGTTTCGATAAGTCCCTTACAAAATTAATTTTTTTATCGTGTTTATTAATCATGCTCATTTTATAAAAAACATTTAATTTTATAACGACTTCAATCTAAATACTTTGATGATAATCAAATTTTGAACGATAAAAAAAAATTATATTTTTTCGGACAATTCAAGGGCATCGGCTATCAACCAACATTACGAATAAAGCGATAGATACCAGAAACGATTGTAATTGCAAAAAATCTACACAAATATAAATAAAAAAAATGTCACCTTATCTTTAGAGAAACTCAAGCAGCACAAAAGGAGCTCGAGAGACAGGAACGAGAGTTCAACGAAAAACTAGTACCCGGCAAGGTGGTCCTGATCCCAGATTTGGTTCGTCAGCGAGTGTCAGGAAAGGTGCGATTTACTTCGTACCAAAACGACCGTAGGGTGGTGGAGCCGCTGAAGCCGACCCAAATCTACGTGGTCTACGACAACGTATTCGTCCAGGAGCTCAACGAACCCAGGGTTTACTCGAGCCCCGAAGATCTGCGGGACCAGTACACGCTTGCCTTAAAAGAATCCGAACTCAAAGGTACGGGCTATATAGTGAAGTGGAAAGATAATAAAAAATTTTAACATATGTTGAGGACAACTTTTAATTTACGGTTATCGTAAAAATCACTACATTATTATATCTAATGCGTTATCTTCTCAGAAACTCGGAAAAACTATAGTGATCTTGAATTTAAGTTGATGATTCAATAATAAAATTACGAATATCTCAGATTTGATTAGATAAGTAATTATGTATTGATTTGATGGTTCGATCATTATCAGAGGTTAAAATTTATGACAGCTCGTCAGAGTGATTCATACGTATCTTTCGGTAAGATGATTCATGGGAGCCTATTAAATAATCCTTCTAAACCGTACATTCAATACTTCTGCTTGTTCCCAAACGGTATTTCCCCTTTTTTTTTGTTACGAAAATTGAAAATTAGGTACAAACGCAGTACACTAGGCTTTTGTATTTTAAACTGTTCATCAACCGACATTTTTTGGGCTGATAAAAAAAATTGATAAAATTATTTTAGGCTACGCGCGACTGGAGCTTATAAACGATCCGACAAGCACCGATCATTCGGCGCTCACGAAAATTCAGAGGGCAAACACACCTACCGAACCCGTTTACGAAAGGATCAATGCTCAATCCGAGGATACGGAAGCTGAGATTTACCGTCCGGAGTCTCAGGACTCGACCTACAGCTCGAACCTGTACGAAGAAAATGGCAGCAGCGAGAGCTGCGATTCCAGGGATGTTCCCACAAACACTCTAAGGTACATTTAAAAAAAATTTTGTTGTAACAGTGATACTCATTAGCTTTAATTACTTAGAATGATTATTGAAACTGACGAAAAATGTTTACTGATTGTCTAATTAAATCGAGGAAGAAATTAATATTAAAAAGAATTGCAATTTTTTTTTCTTTAATTTGTAAAATGATTTGGTGCCATTGTCTTATTTTGTAATTTTATATCTAAGGACCATTAGAATTTCCATTAAGCTAATTAAAATCTTGCTAAAAAATGAATAAATCAATTTCTATACTACCAAGTAAACGAGTATCTATCTATATTTACCTAGGATCCATTTTAAAATGATTTCACCCCTAGCTATAAAATTCCTATAGTCTTTTATAAACTAAAAATAAATGAAATATTATTATATCTCTTTAAGAAGTGTATAAAAATTTCGTTATCGTATACAGTAGATAAACATTAGCAATAAAACCACAATAATTTAGCGACTCCGATTCAATCCTTTAAAATTTAATCAATTTCGATCAAACCTCCCTAGGGTCAACAATCTGCGGCTGGGTTCATTCAGGTCGAGCAGCTCGGGGTACACGACGACCACGGCAAGCAGTGCGAGCTTGGCGTCGTTTCTAATCGCGTCATCTAAGCGGTCGACCGAGATACCCGGACAGTGCTTCAAGAAGGTGACCTTCACCCACGATGGACAAATTTACAGCTCCCGTCGAAAGCGACAGCAGCCGGCCAGAACTCCGTCCGATCAGACGCTACAGCAGTCCATCCGAGAGGCTGAACTGTATCTCAACTACAACGTCGTTTACCTAAAAAGCGAAAAGTTTGCCGAGCACTTCCGGAAGATTTTCCGGGACGAATTGGGAAGCATCATGGAGCTTGTCAGGGAGACTGACGAAACCAAGATTTTCCGGTCCGAGATCATCAACTCTAGCATACGCTTGGAAAAGGTTTCCATTGAGCAAGTGAGAAAGTGAGTTAATTTTTAATCCGAAAGGTCAATGTACAGAAGTATAAATCAGCTGTAATATAGAAAACCGAAACTTTAATTTACTTAACTCATTAAAAAAATGAAAGGTAATTTTCCATAAATGCAAAGATTAAATTAAAGAGCTCTTGTAGTTTCAATCAATGAAAGATAATTTAATGAACTTTTATCGAACTTCAATCAAAACTTATGCAGTTGTAAAAAAATCAAATTTCAGTTTATAGAAAATACTATGAAATAAACTTTTCTAGGCTTGAGTAAAATAAAGCTTCTACTTCTTCCAGTTACGCAAACGTCGAGAGGCACGAGCTGACCCCGTGCTTGAGGAGTCCCTGGCCGAGTTCTCACGAGTGGCGAACTCGGTCGCGAAAATCATGGCCGAGTACGGAGGACAAGGAGTACATATCCGGTCTGCAGTGTCACCTGGTGCCCGAGAGTCAGTACTTTACCCCAGGTTACTCGGATCCCCTGGCCAAGCTCAACTGGAGTCTAAACTTTCCGGTGGCCGAGCGGTATCTGGAGAGCCGACTGAGTCCCGCCCAGATGACCGTCTACGCTCTTGCCTTGGCCGTCCACAAAAACTTCTTTCGCAGCTCAAACTTCGGTCTAAGCACCTCGCACATCAGACACGCGCTCTTCTGGCTGGTCGAGAAAAATCCCAAGTGGCAGGAACGTGACACTGGTAAGTGCGGATAGATATAAATTTACAATGATTTCTTTGGTGTATTATATTTAAGAGATTTGACCATCAGGCGAATGGATGATCGAACTGATCAAGAACTTGCACTCCAGCGTAAAGTCCCGCACGATGAGCGATTACTTCGTGCAGGATCGGAACATATTGGCCAGCGTCAAGCAGGAGAACCTCATGCACTCGCAGAAACAGCTCAAGCGAATAATCGACAACCCGGTGATGTTCTTGTTCCACGTTCTGGAGAAAATCGAGTACGAGGACCGGGCGGACTATCCGAGACTCGACTACTCGAAGCTGCTGAAGCTTTTAACCGAGAACGAGCTCGTGCTCAAAAACCCGCACCTCGTCGCGCCGATCTACGAGAGACGCGAGAGCGACAGAAGCGTCTGGGAAGAGCTCAGGGATGCTTCAAACTACTACACTCAGATAAGCAGAAACTGCACGCTCATCAATCCAACCCAGGTCAACGATTCAATTATTGAAATCAAGGTAAATTCAAACTGCATATAGTTTAATTAAAACGGTGTGGGGGTGACGTTGACCTCTCAAGGTCTTTGGAGACCCGATTATCATAAGCTTACAGGTTTTGCAATTCCAAAATCTCGAAACTTGATCGTTTGTCCAAAAAATTAAATTTCAATTAAATGACAAAAGTAACAAATTTATTTTATTTTATTTTTTTTACAGGCGGAATGTAGTCCCCTGACCCAAACGAGACTGTCGTATCTGTTGAACTTCTTCTCGGAACATTTTTTGGCGATGGCAGCGAGGTGTCACGAGCTCGGTGCGGTGGTTCAGAAGAACATCTACCTTCGACAGACCAACTTGTTGGCTCTGCTGCTGGCCGACGACCCGGAGTGGGAGGCCGAGGCGAGGTCGCTCGTCGACAGGGTCAACTACCAGCGTATGAAAAACGTGCCCCCAAGTACAGAGTTTCCAGTACCACCCGAGATTCCGAGACGAAATCCTAGCGTTCCAGCCTTCGTCGTCACGGAGAACGAAGAGTACGTACAAATTGACAACAGAGATTGATGGACTGAATTGTCGTAAGACCCAGATGGATGAAGTTATATGTGAAACAAGAGTGTGATACTTCGACTTGTAACTTATTTCGTAAGATTATTGAACTGTTTAGGAACTATTATTTTTATTGCTAAGTGTTTGAATTTGTTTAGTTTGTAAATATACATGTAAGTTGTTACGACGAGTGAAAAACAGCTGTTATTATATTATATTATGGCCAATAGCCATAAAATTTGTGAAGTAATTCTATGTAATATTTTTAAAAAGCCGAAACTGATGGAAGCATCTCTAGCCTGTACTAAAAAAATAATTTAATATATGTAATCCGATAATTATACTTTAATAACTTTTTTTTTCTCTTAACTAATTAAATGGTAGGCTTGAAATGCCTGAAGAATAAAACTATTTTATGAATAAATAGCGAAACCGTTTTAATTAAACTTATTGTCAACGTTTAAAGAAATAAAATGATTTACAGTAGTAGATTATTACAGAAGTAAAAAAAGGTTTTTAAGATATAATAAATTATTTCTTAAATTTATGTTATATATTTAAATTACAAGTAAAACTTAATATAATTGAATTAAATAAAAAAATTTCATGCTCATATGAAACTTGATTAAAGAAATTAAACAAGCATGAAAGTTAATAAGAAAAATTGTTGTGTTTATTACTTATTTATTAATTACAAATATATATAAATATATATAGCGTCTACTTTCCATATAGATATATCAAAATTCTTTATTGATATATCAATAAAGAATTTTTTGTCAAACCAATCGTTTTATTATTGTACAATTCAAAGATTTAAAGACACATTATAAAAAGATTTAAACTTAAAAAAGTTTCAATACAATAATAAAATAAACTATATAAATCATAAAAAGTTTACAAAAATATATCAAAGTTTTGTTAATAAAATTTGATTTTAATTTTAAAATAAACATCGTGTTGTACGTTGGGTTCGTTTAAAAACTTATTTTATGTTACATTATTTTTATGAACTGAATTCGACGATCGACGTTGAAAACTTATAGTAGTGCACAATTTAATGTGATAAAACAATAAATATAATTTTTTGACAATCAAAAACATTAAAGTTTCTTATGAATATAACTGAAATACTCTAATAAATACAAAATTTAAATTGTCATTAAATATGAATTCATATAGCCAACGATCAAAACTTTATACGCGACCTAAAACCATAGCCAACAAGGCCATACGAACATACGCACCGTTTTCTGCTTGTCTGAAGTAAGCAGCTCGAGGATCATTATCGAATTCTGGACTTATTTCGTCAACTCGAGGCAATGGATGCAAAACACGCATATTATTTTTGGCACGTGTCATGAGTTTTGGAGTTATCACAAAGTGTCCACACGCCTAAAATAAAACATATGTGATTAGTTCAATAGTAGTCGCTTTAAAGCTTTGCTCTATTTCAATGACACTTCATGCCTTCAAATGATCTTTTTTTAGATCAAAATGTTATTGTCTCAAAAGCCTCTTACCTTATCATATTCTTCTTTTGTGTTAAACCTTTCTTGTTGTATACGCGTCATATATAAGATGTCGGTTTCAGCCAAAACATCTTCAAGTCGACTAAATTCTTTTTGAGCTACTTTCTTGGTAGCTACAAAATTTTTTATTTCCTCAGGCATACCCAAGTTTGGTGGGTTTACATAATTCAATTGAACGCCTTCGTACAATGCCAGCAACCTATAAAATAAATTTTTATTATTGTCACTCCCTCCTAATTTTAAATTTTAATACGTTAAATTTGCTATAATATTGCTTTTTAAATTTACCTAGCAAGAGAATGGACAGTGCGACCATGTTTAAGATCACCAACCAAAGTTATTGTAAGATCTTTGACTCTACCAATTTCTTCTCTAATGGTGAAAATATCCAACAATGCTTGAGTTGGATGTTCTCCGACACCATCTCCTGCGTTAATCAAAGGTTTTCGGCAACAAACGGCCGCTCTCTGAATAATAAAAATTTTTTATCATAAGTAAGAATTACATAAATTGAATCCTTTAAGAAAAGAATTGAAAAAACAAACATACATCTAAGGCTCCACGTTGTGGATGACGAAGTACAACAACATCTGCGTATCCAGACATAACTCTAATTGAATCTGCAATTAAATTTTATCATTTTAAAAATACTTCAAATATTACTTCACAAAAGTGAAAAAAAGTGTTTTCTTACCTTCAAGTGTTTCGCCTTTTTTAACGGATGATTTTGTGTCATCCATGTGAATAACAGAACCTCCTAATCTTAGCATAGCACTGTCGAAACTACCCGAAGTTCTCGTACTAACTTCGTAAAATACAGAAGCCATAATTTTATCCTATAAAAAATAACAAACATTGGTAAAATTTTTAATTAAAAGGTTTAAACTCTAAAAGTAAAAAGAACTTACTTTCAGAATATGACTCAGAGATTTACCAGCCAGGACGTTCTTACGTAAATCATGAGCGATATCGAACACATCTTTTAATTGTTCTTTCTTAAACATGTCAACTGAAAGAACATGATGACCACTGAGCCCATGATTGGTGGAACGAGCGGCCAGTTGAATCGGCTCATACAAATTAGAATTGCTGTCACTTTTAAATCGAGAAACATTGCTCAATTGACCAGGCATTGGCGAAGTACTTCGCTGCAGTGGATCTTGAGCGAAATGAACAGACGACTTTGGATGGAGTAGGTGACCGTATAAGTCTGAAAAATGCGTTTAACAAATGGTAAAAAAGATTGCAGAATATTATAATGATTAGAGCGTTCGTCAAAAGATATTTTATAAACTTAGTATCTTTTTTTCAACTCACCGATTGGTTCATCTTCATATTCATCTCTGTCATAGACAATCTTTTTCGGTGAAAACATTCTCTCCGGAACATTTAAGGCAGAGTTTGGTCTACTAAACGTTTGATTGAAAATTTCATTACTTGGTACATGAACATCAGGTACAATAAGTTTGATCTTTCGTTGCATTTCTTTAACGTCTTGACCAAAACCAGCTTTTACGAGTACTTGACCTTCGACGTAAGCGACCTCGCCACGTAAAATAACTCGATGGACTGCACCGCGGATTTTCATTCCAGCGAACGGTGTCCACGCTGATTTTGTGAATGGCATTTTTTCGGGAATAACCCATTCCTCGTCCAAGTCAACTTCAACGTAAGTATTTGGCTGATCGGGCAAATTGAAAATACGCTTTGGATTGCGATGAAACTTTTCAATCAAGTCCTGAAATAAAAATTTTATTGACGTATTAAAGAATTTAAAAAGAAGATAATTTACAAGGGAGGAAAATTTTACTGACCTCTACTTTGAGCCTGCCTTCGTTGACTGCATTCAATAGTAACGGCAAAATCGTTTCCAACCCAGGATATCCAGGTGGTGGAGGTGGTGATTCTCGTGATTTTTCCTCTACTGTATGGGGAGCTAAAAAATATTTGAATATTGAAATAAGGTTTTAATACATTGTTTTAAATTTTTTTCTAGATCCTTGATAAAAGTAAAAAAATAATCATGCTCATTAAAGTTCTAAAAAAATGAAATAATAATATATGAACTGTACTATAAACAAAATTCTATTTTTAAGTAGAACAATTGGAGCACAAAATTTTTAAATTCAGATTAAACTTTGTTAAAAATACCATGATCAGTTGCAAAAACATCTATTATGTCCATATTATCCCACAGAGCTTGTACATCTTCTTTTGTTCCCAACATAGGGCACACTCGAGCACGTTGTGGCCCAATTCTGTCCAAATCGTCAAGCGATAAGAAAAGATGATGTGGACAAACTTCGCAAGTGACGGGAAAGTTCTGTAAATAATTTGTTTATTTATAACAAAAATCACAATCAAAATCAATATTTCAAGAAATATAAAATGAACAAACAATAATAATAATAATAATAATACTATAATCATACCATCTCTTTCGCAACTCGAACGAGTTCAATTTCCTCCTTTTTAGCGACATGGCACACGTGAATTGGTCTTCTAAGGTGACCAGCCAGTAGCAATATTGTACCAGCTATATTACCTTCGGCATGTACGCAAAGTGGAGTTTTGGTTGGCCAGTTTTCTAAGTGCTGTTAAATAATAAGATAAATGAAAAAAATTTCACTCAAAATAGATACAATTGTGAAAAAACAAATTTTTTTACAAACCTTGACCCAGGTGGACTGATCTTTAAGTCGTAGAGTAGTAAAGGTTTCATTTAAGTACATTTTCAAACCAGCAACGTGAGGAGCCATTTCCACAACAGTCTCGTAGTTATCCGAAGATGCACCAGCAAATAAGCCGTAGTCACACTTAGCTCCTGATTTTGCTTTCTGCGAGGAAAAATATTTTCCATCATCTTACGTAAATTTTAATCGGAAAGTTTTTTTTTGTTTAATATATCAGTTTCTAAAATAATTATAAATTAAACTGACCTCTTTGGCAATCAAAAATGCATCCTGGTCAATGATTGCTGGATCAGTGTTAGGCATAGCTAATATCATGGTGACACCTCCAGCAAGAGCGGCAGCTGTGCAAGATGCCCAATCTTCTTTATGTGGAGCACCAGGTTCACGAGCGTGAACGTGAACATCTATGAAACCTGGCAATTTTACCAGTCTTCTAGATGTCATGCAATCCAAGCTCGTTTTTAAAAGAGGGGCCTTACCTTTCATCTTATATAATGCCTAAGAAAAAATAAATACTTATGCTTAATTTCTTGATTATTGTACTATAATTATTACTTATTCGATTGATGTATTTTAAAAATTATTATCAAAACTAGTGGTAGCTTTTAAAGAAATTAGAAGCTATTTTACCTCTACAAGGAGCTTGGCGCATTTGACGTCAGTTACGAGCGGTACCGAATAGTCGACAGCTAGCCTACGGGTACGATACCCATGGGTCATAAAAGTGGAGACTCGCTTCGCTCCATTGCTTCGCCTGGGTAAATTGATAACAAAATCAAAGTGTTTTTTTGACAGAAAATCAGCGAGATTTCCGGAATCGAGACTACTGTCGTCGTTCTCGCCCTCACATTCAAATGTCACACTCTCTACCTGAAAATGGTCAATTTATATTTTATGAATAAGAAAAGAAAATTTTTTTTAATTTAAAATAGACAGCCGACTGTACTTTCTCTAAATATAAGCATTATCATTAAAGATTAATAACATTTTTTTTTAAATAAAAGAAAAAAAAATTTTAATTTGTCAAGTATAACAGAACTTACCTCAATTTTGTGCGTGGAATAAAAGTCGGCTGTACCTTTACTTCCATAAAGTTTGTATCCCATTTTTTTAAGAGCAGCAACGGATTGAAGCATCTCTTCTTTGTGCTAAAAATTTTATTATTATTATTTATCAATAAAGTAGTGGTGCTCTAAGCTAGTGTGCTACTGTAGCTCTCTAATGACATCGTGTGTACTCAAATTGAATTAAACCCAAACCGAAAAGAATACTTTGTAATACTTCAAAAATAAAAAAAAAAAAATATTTTAAAAGAATAAACGATTCAAATTACCTTGTAAAGACCTATAGACAAAAGAATGCCTTTTTCTGGAATGTGAAAACCGGTACTCAGCATGCCCTTTAAATAGGCTTCCCATCTATTATCACCAAAGCAAGCCACTTCTCCCGTAGACGCCATTTCTACGCCAAGTGTTACATCAGCACCTGTACAACAAAAAATCAGTAAATTAAACAAAATTAATCATAACTTATAAATGGTCAAAAAATCATAAAATTTTATAAAATTACCAGTTAATCTTGAAAAAGAGAACTGTGGAACTTTGACACCAACTTTTCCGCAACCATGAAGAACATCGACTGGTTCTACAGGTTCTCCGATAATCGCTCGAGTTGCCATTGCAACAAAATCATGATCCAATGTTTTAGAAACGAACGGGAACGATCTTGAAACTCGTACATTACATTCAATCACTTTTAATTCATTATCCTGCAAGAATAAAAATATAAGTCAGATAACAACATTAAAAATTATCTAGTTATTAAAAAAAGTTATAGGTATAAATTAATTTGATTTACCTTTGCTATAAGTTGCATGTTGAATGGACCGTTTACCGTGAGACCAGCAGCGATCTGTCGGGTGATTAATTTAATTTTTTCAAGAGTCTGAATGTTGATATCCTGAGGAGGAGTGACCAGCGTAGCGTCACCAGAATGCACTCCTGCATTTTCAACGTGCTCAGAAATAGCGATGCACAGTACGTTGCCTTTGCAAGCAACTGCATCTACGTCAATTTCTTTTGCCTCCAGAATAAATTTGGATATCACCACTGGATGGTCTTTATTAACATTTGCAGCGTTTTTTAAGTATGTTTTCAGGTCACTGTCGGAATATGCAACATTCATCGCTGCTCCACTAAGTACATAAGACGGGCGTACAAGACATGGGTAACCAACTTCTTTGCAAAATTCTTCGGCAGCCTGAAAATTTTTATTTTAGTTCCTGACTTTTTCATCGCTTAATTTTTTTGCCCTCAATAAAAAATATTATTCATTACCTGTAAATCTGTAAGTTTTCTCCATAAAGGCTGAGAAATTCCAATGTTGTCCAACATTCTCGAGAATTTATACCGATTCTCTGCGCAATCGATCTGCTCGGGCGATGTACCCAATATACGAGCTTGCTGAACATGCAAGTTCATGGCAATGTTGTTGGCTTGTTGACCACCCATTGACAATATTATACCTTCAGGACATTCGTGATCGTAAATATCCATCACAGCTTCGAATGAAATCTCTTCGAAATACAAACGGTCACTCATATCATAATCAGTGCTCACAGTTTCAGGATTGTAGTTGACCATTATCGTCTTTTTCCCGAGATTTCGAAGCTCTCGAAGACAGCTGACCGCGCACCAATCAAACTCTACTGAGCTGCCGATTCTGTATACTCCGGAACCTTTAAAAAAAGTAAAATGATTTATTTTTCATCAATTTTTTTTTTTTTTTAATAAATGGTTCCAAGTAAGTGAAATGGAAATAAAATTCAAGATTCATAAAAACTAAAACTTACCTATAACCATAGTATATTCATAGCCGTTGGAAAATGTAACATCATGTTCGTTTCCGTTGTAGGTCAAATATAAATAATTGGTGCTAGCTGGCCACTCAGCAGCCACAGTATCTATTTGTTTAACATATGGTAAAATACTATTTCTTTTTCTGATTTGTCGAATAACGAGATCTGAAATTTTCAAAGCAAACCCTATTTGTTTGTCCGAAAAACCTAATTGTTTGGCATTCAAAAGTAAGCTTGGCGTTAACTTCGTCTCGTCAAGGTTTTCCAAATTATTTAAACAAGCGATGATATTATGCATTTTTTGTATAAACCAAGGATCGATTTTAGTTAATTGATATAATTTTTCTACGCTGTAGCCAGCTTTTATAGCTGCTGCCAAAACAAACATTCTTTTGTCTGTTGGTTTTTCCAAATCATCATCATTAACTTCTTTCAGGTACGGACAAAAACCTTGAACGTTTTCATCTACCATTCGAAGAGCTTTTTGCAAAGCTTCTTCAAACTTGCGACCAATAGCCATAACTTCTCCAACCGATTTCATAGAACTGCCAATCTAAAAGTATTATGAATTCAAATTGTTAATTTTTTTTAATGTGTAAACAACTGTTTATTTTATTTTTCAAAACTAAAGAATCAGCGGCTAATTAATAAATTTTTTGAATATTACCTTTGTGCTGACTCTTTGAAACTTGCTCAGATCCCATCTTGGTACTTTTACAACACAGTAATCTAAGCTTGGTTCGAAACAGGCCGTAGTTTCACCGGTAACTAAATTTTTTATTTCTGGCAGTGGTATTCCAAGAGCCAATTTAGCTGCCACGTAGGCTAAGGGATAACCGGTCGCTTTGCTAGCTAGAGCAGAGCTTCTAGATAATCGCGCATTCACTTCGATAATGTAAAAAAGTTTTGACTGCGGATCGAGTGCATATTGTATATTGCACTCACCAACAATCCCAAAGTGCCTAATTACTTTGAGTGCAGTCGTACGTAGCATATTGTACTCTTGATTAGATAGAGTTTGAGATGGAGCAACGACGATTGATTCTCCTGTATGAATACCAAGAGGATCAACGTTTTCCATGTTACAAACAGTAATACAGTTGTCGTAAGCATCTCTGACAACTTCATATTCAACCTGTAATAGATCAAATTTTAATTTTAAACAACTTCTTTTAAAAATTTTAATATCATAAGGTGAGCTCAATATATTCAAATCTTACCTCTTTCCAACCCTGTAGACTTTTATCGATAATGAGTTGAGATGAGTGCGCAAGAGCTTGCTGAGCAAGCGTTTTCAGTTCATCTTCGTTTTTGGCAAAGCCAGAACCAAGACCTCCTAAAGAAAACGCTGCTCTAGCCATAACTGGATACCCGAGCGTTTTTGCAGCTTTGAGGGCTTCTTGAACCGAATAAACGGCGCAACTTGGAGCGACTTTTTCGTTTATTTCATTGATTCGCTCAGCAAAAATCTTACGATCTTCAGTCTCGTTGATGGACTCTATTGGAGTACCTAAAATTTTAACAGCGTATTTTTCGAATACGCCTTTTTTGTGAAGAGCCAATCCACAGTTCAAGGCTGTCTGCCCTCCAAATGTTAGTAGTACACCGTCTGGTCGTTCACTTTTAATGACCTAAGAGCAGTTCAATATAGATTTTAATATAATACAGATGAGAGGAATATTAAGCGAATTAATATAAACTTATAAAATCCTTAATTACAACTCACCTGTTCAACGTCACTTGGTAAAATAGGTAAAAAGTAAATTTTATCCGCCATGCCTTTTGATGTTTGTACGGTAGCAATATTAGGATTGATGAGGACGGTTTGGATTCCTTCTTCTCTTAAAGCTTTCATAGCCTGGGAACCGGAATAGTCGAATTCCCCGGCCTGTCCGATACTGAGCCCACCAGAACCCAGAATCAAGACTTTTTTAGGCCTTAGAATGGTTATAGGATTTTGAGGAGCGTATTTCAAAGTTTCAGTTAAACGGTCCTTTATGGTAGAACTCGTTTTTCCGGAGACGGTTTCCTTGACAGCAGCCAAAAATACGTCGAATAGACATTCAAGATCTTCAGGCCCTGCAGTGTGTTCTGGGTGAAATTGAACGGAGAAGTACGGTTTAACTGAGTGTATTATGCCTTCATTGCTAGTATCGTTAGCATTTGTGAAGAGTGGTTCCCAGTCGCGAGGTATACTGTCACTGTCTATGGCAAAACCGTGGTTTTGCGAAGTCATGTAGCAACGATTTGTACCATGATGTACTGCTGGCTGATTGTGACCTCGATTACCGTATCTGTAATAGTTAACATGAAAAAAATGACCAACTTTTCTTTACAGATTGAAATGCTGTGATTTATTTTGAAGCTTAAATTACCTCATTTTGTAGCTTTTACATCCAGCAGCAAGAGACAACAGCTGGTGACCCAAGCAAATACCAAAAATGGGCTTTTTGTTAGAACTATTGAGTATTTGTTTAATATTGTCAAGTGTTTCATTACACATGCTGGGATCACCTGGACCATTACTCAAGAATAATCCATCGAACTGTTCATTTTGAAATTTGTGGTTCCATGGTACCACATCAACTCGCGCACCTCGGGACAATAAACATCTTAGCTGGTTGTACTTAAGCCCACAATCGACCACACAAATTCTCGGCGAGCCTTCAGCATTGAATGTTGTTTTAGATGTCTGTAAGAAATGAAATATTTAAATAAATAATTCAAAAAATTCACGATAATGAATTGAAACAGAAATTTTAACCTACCCTTGAAACTTTAGCAACAAGATTTTGCAAGTTCGGGTCAACTATCGGTGGCATCGAGCTCGCTTTGTTTGGCAGCGTGTGTACGATTCTGCCCAAGATCGTGCCCTTCTCCCGAATAATTTTTGTCAGGGCTCGTGTGTCTATGCCTTGTATTCCAGGTACGCCTTCTTCCTCCATCCAAGTGGACAAGGACTTGGTCTGGAGATAGTGACTCGGTGTGTCACAATGCTCGCTGACGACCAAACCCGCCGCCCATATTTTTCGAGATTCAAACCATCTGTGAATAATTGGAAAATAAATAATATATCCAAAGCTCAAGTTAAAAAACCTCTAGTGAAATTTATCGAATAAGTATGTACATACATTGCTACAAATTTATAGAAAATCAGGGTAAAAACCGTTTTGAACTATCACGAAATCATTAAAAAAAATTATTAAACTCAACTCTAATTTGTGTTTTTAATACCAAGGCTAAAGTACAATTCGTTATAAAAACACAAGTGTTTACACACTTTGTTATTATCAAACGTAATATAAGTTGCTTGAGATTCATCAAATTTTCATTTACAAAGTATTGCTGAGCTAAAAACACTCAAAAAAAAAAAAAAAAGAAAAAAAAACCGAGCATAAATGAAAGTTGTCATATAATTATGTTTCTTATGTTAAAATAAGAATTTTGCATGCTTGCAAAGATCATCGTAACAGATTAGATTTCTCCGTTTTCATTAAAATCATTTTTGCGATGATATTTTTTTATTGTGTGTAAGTGTTTTATTACAGTATATTTTTTTCAAGATTATTTCTTTTTAAACGGAATGTCACATTTCTGTATGCGTTATATAAATTTTCTTGCTTTCTCTGCATTATTTGGAGATAACTCAAACATTGCCGTAACAACGTTTAAATTTTATCAAAGCAATTTTTATGAAAAAAAAATCTGATGAAACTATGACAAAATGCGCACATTTACGTTTTATCAATTTTCACACCCTCGTGTATGCTAATAAAAAAGGCCTTTTTTCTTTTGATTTTTCAAAATATAATAAAAATCTGGATTTGAAAAAGAAAATTTGTAAACAAATAGATGAACTTGTTTGATAACCTTAAACACGTGCTATCGTCATAATTTGAATTAGAGATTATCCATGCTTTACTAGCGTGATATCATTGATATTTCTTATACGATCTACGTATTCAGTGGCGTATTAATATTGATTATTAAATAACTTTAGTAAAAAGTACATTTTAATATTTATACTTTTATAATATTTGATATGAATCAATTTATTTCAAATATTAATTGTAAAATAGAAAATACTACTGCCTGTATTATCATTAAACCATATTGCTTCTATCATGCATTATTAGTAGGGTCAGGTGGCTCCATACGAAAAATAATTAAATCAAAATAAATAAAACCAATAGTTAGAATTTTAATTATTAAATAAATAAAAGATGAAAATTATTAAATTACTAGAAATTGTAATAAAAGCTTTACTACCCATAATAAAAATAAACGGGCTTTAATTAAAAAAATAAAATAAAATAAATCTGATGAAGCATCTTTTTAAAATGAATAATAAAAGTTTTTTTAAATTATAAATATCAATATAATAAAAAAATCAGCTTCAGATAAATAAAATATCTAACTGTCATTGTTCAGTAACTTGGAAGCTGCGTTTCAGTCGAAATATAAACATTAGCCGAAAAAATGTCTTCTATAGATAAAGAATTAAAGATTTATCTAAAAACAAATAAATTACCTGGGTAAACCATATTTATCTTTTTCCTGGCCGGGAACTCCATAATTTCCAATCAATGGAAAGGTAAGAACCAGGATCTGGTTGCAGTAGGACGGATCCGTCAGCGACTCAGGGTAACCGACCATCCCAGTTTGGAAAACTGTAAAATTATTTCACAATAAACCTTCAAGGCTGAAAATTTTCGTTTTTTTCTTTCTTACATTTGTTTAAGTGGCGCTAAGCGATAACATCTTTGTCACACGTGCTTTGAGATTTTATCGAAACGTGTTTCAAGCTTCTTATCGCGGGTTGAAGTTTATTTTGAATCGACTTCTTTATTTTACTATTAGATCAAAATATTAGTGTTTTCCGCGTGGGAGAACAAGTCAAGTTACGATAAGAAAGTGCATGTACTTTATTGCTTGCGTAGGCAGGTTTGCAATTTTCTACTTTCAAAGTTTGAGAAAGTTTCGGCTTCAAAAACCAAAAACATCGTTTTCAATGAGATGAAATCATCGTAATTAATAACTTTTGAGTTAATCAATTGAAAAACAGCGAAAAATTTGATGAAAAAGACATTTTGCGATTCTATATCATTTAAAAAAAGATATAATTATTAAATTAATATTACTGTATAAAATGTATATATATACATTTTTTAATCCCCCCTTAGTAGTGTCTAATGTTTTTAATTGATTGATTTAGTAGTTTTTTACAATAAAACTTAGCTGTAGAGCTTTCGGAACTCTAAAAATTTGGTTACTTTAAATTTACCGAACCTAAATAAATTCTGGCTGTTTTTAATTTTTTTCAGCTGCGTCAATCAACTGTCACATCTCCAGTAACACATGATTGAATGAGTAAACGATAATTTATGATAATTAAGGATACCAAAATGTGAATGACCGTTTGAATGTCGCAAGGTCTTTCAGGATTAAATTTTAAAATACGAGATCTGATTATTAAATAACGAAAAAAAAAAAAAAAAAAACGAGAAAATTAAAGTGGAAGAGAGTTATTAATGATAGGAAGCACGTGGTTGTCGATCGATGAGTGCGCATGAGCCAGGTACTGACACATACACAAAAGACGATGATCTACGCCATGCAGACTCTCATTCGGTTGGAAAACTTTATTTGCTTGTAAACAGAACAAGATTTGGTTGTTACGATTCGAGTATCAGTAACATTGAAGATAAGTAATGATTCGTTCTCCAGAATAAAATCGAGCAAGTTAGCAAAGTAGAGTACCTAACGAGTGTCAGTTGACAGTGATAACAAAATAATAAGCCGAGATGATACTTCGAGATGGCACGGGAACTATACCTGACTCGAGATATTTTATCAGCTGTTTTAAGTCAATCAAAATGAGAACTATTGAACGACACTGACTGTTCTTGACCGTCAAATATTTTAAAATTAAAAAAAAAAGAATCATTCAATTTCAACGACTGTCAATAATCATTAATTTTCAGCTTATTAAAATACCAAAAAACCGAAACACCCAAAGTAGTAACGTAAAAAAACCACTTGGTTTTTCGGTCCACCTTTTGAAAAATCTGATCACGACGCCGGCCTGAGAACAAACCAGGTCAAACAGATAAAGAGAAACAACAACACGTTAGAATTAAAATTCGAATCAACACCACGTGTTTAGTACAAACCCGGCGTCGCGACTTGAACTCTCGACACAATCGAGTAACGAAACGATAAAAAAAAAAAAAAAAAAATGACTTACCGATCTCTCCGTCAACGGGTTTCCGGGCCCCAAAGCTGGTGCCCTGGAGAACGGTGCCATCCTCGAGGACGAGGTAGCAGGCTTGTCGAGCGTCGTCCTCCGTCATCTTTCCGCGCGTACCTCTCGGCTCGGATTCGATCGGGTGACTACTTATTTCCAGTAGCGGACTTCAGCAGCATGCGACCAGCGGCGCGCGCGCGTTTTTTTAGCCAAACCAATTGCGCTCTCTAGTAGGAAAATTTAGAGTTTGTGATGATTTTATAAAGCGCTCGAATCCAATCGATGATGATTTATATTTCGTCTTTGTTTGATTATTGGTAGCTGCGTCGAGATCCGATCTTTCTGGTGTGCGAACGACGATTGACCGTTTGTCGATGACCGGAGTCTTTCTTTTCTCTACCTGCTATAGGAAGGGTGTTGGAGACTGAGGGTATAGATTTACCCTGGTTCTTCTTCTTTTATAAAATTTATTCACAAAAAAAAGTAAAATAAAGAAGACTTAAATTGATACTAACATCCAAAAAACATAAATAATGTTTTATTTTAACCAAGGTTTACTTACATGTTCATCGCTCAGAGGCTAGCCGCATATTAAACTTACAAGCTATAAGGTCTTGGAGTTAAATAGTAGGTATGGAGGTGAAGCGATGGGGAGGAACGTCTGCCGGAAAGATTTTGAGAGCAATTAAGGTTATTCAGAAGATTTAAGTACAGCAGAGTTGTGAAAATGGTCATTTGGGATAATGCTTACAGCTTCGAGTTTATAATGGGTTATAGATTTCTTTTGAACTAGACAGCTGTGCATCTTTCGAGTTTTACGATGACTAGGTATTGAAATCAAATAATCCGGTTGAACACCTCTAGAACCTGTTGAAACACGAAAGTGGACTCGAATTATCATATAGGGTCGAGACTGTAATACCTAGCTTGGAGACAAAGGTTTTCTAGGTAAAAAAACTAAAATTTTGCGCTTTTTTTACTTATTTAATTGGACTACTCCCTTCTCGGGTTAATTAAAATTAAATTGAATTTTTATTCTTTTAAAGCTTTTGAGATTTTTTTATTCGGCTTTATTATGTTAATAACGTTATCTAAAAGCTGTAAAAAGATTTTCAAGAGAAGATTATTTTAAAATGACTTCAAGTGTTGAAAAATGAATTGAATTTTTGTTTTTCACGTTCTTACAACAGTATTAAAAAACCCTTGCGATAAAATTTTTAAAATGATGTCGAAACTGTAAAAAATTTTATGGAGGAAATAAAAGTATTTTAAGTCAAAGTTATGTAATAGTGTTTCTTCAAATTTCTGAAAAAATGACAGCTTATTTGCTGAAATAAACACTTTCTACGGTCTAAAATTCACCTTGAATAATTTAATTTAAAAAAATAGTATACTGTGTTCATTAAATAACTAAGCATTAAAATTGTTTTGTCGACCAAAAAAACTATAAAAAAAATAAAAAAATAAATAAAAAAAAACTATACACTCAAAAAGTTATACACAAATAAGAATCTTTATAATTAAACTTGCTCCTCCTCTTTTGGTTAACGGAAGTGAACATTTTTTATTTTTGATATTCGTAAGATTAATTATGTATAAGATTTTATATTATTTCTCGCAATAATTTAATTTTAATTTCCGGTAAACATTCGACACTATAAGTATAAGAAAATTTTTTGTGTTTTTCATATATTAGATCGATGCATAATTTTACGGGTTAATTATATTAATTTCATGTTTTTATGATGTAATCTGTCATTAATTATACAATGGGTTCACAAAACGTTATAATAGAGGGTTTCTTTATGGTAAATTTTATTTTATAATATTTTAGTTTGATGTAAATTAAAAATTGTGAAAAGGCTGTATTAAACTGCGTTTATTTGATAAAATTTGTAATAAAAAATATCAATCATTAAATTTTAGCAAAACTTTAAAAGATTTTTTTTTTAATCATTTTCAAAAATTTTCAAAAAATTTCTTCAAAAACTCGCGGGAACAGCTGACTTGTGCTGCCCCAATGTATAGATATACATTGTATACTGTTATCTAATACACGCAATAATAATCGGTTCAATAAATCCAGTTGTCAGACGAGATGCCAGTGGTTGATCATGCAAAACCGCACAAGCCCAAGCTCAATGCGATTCTCCTCAGTCTAGATTCGCTAGCTCCACTCACAACAGGTGGCTCGCTCCCGCTGAAACTAAATTTGAAAAGAAGAACAGGTGGAAAATGCCAGGACCAATAGCTTATCTGACAAGAAAAGAATCTATTTCGTCCTGCCACAGACTTCACAGGTTTTTTACCGTTTTGATATTATTTTAGAATTAATATTAATAGTTTTGAATATCATATTGCATTTTAATCCTTGTCTTTTTTACACTTTATGTAACAAACCTGTTAAGCAAGACTTTGATTTATCATTGATTTAAATTATTTAAAATTATTTTTTACAAATAAAACTTATTTTTTGAATTATAAATAAAAAAATTTCATTTTTATAGTATACAAGTAACTTTTTTAATTTCCAGCCCTCAACTTAGTGATGAAGAAAACAAAAATATATATGGAAAGTGCAATAATTATTGGGGCCATGGTCACAACTACACTGGTAATATTTGTTCTCCATGAATAAATTAACAAGTGCATAAAAAATACATTAAATGTTTGTAAATGATTATATAATTTTCGTTAATAATTTTTTTTTTATAGTTGAAATTACTGTAAGGGGCCCTGTAGATCCAAAAACTGGTATGGTCATGAATATTTCTGATTTGAAAGTTTACATGAAAAAAATTTTAATGGACCAGCTTGATCACAAAAATTTGGATAAAGATGTACCATATTTTAAAAATGTAGTTTCTACTACTGAAAATGTTGCTATTTATGTTTTTGATGAGATTAAAAAATTATTACCCAATCCTGAATTGCTCTATGAAGTCAAAATTTTTGAAACTGATAACAACATTGTAATTTACAGAGGAGAATCTAAATGATTATAAAATCTTGTCTCACTTTGGGTTTTAATTATTTAACTTATATTACATCTTTGTAAATAATGAAAAATAATAATTCACAAAGATATATTTTTTGATACTTAATATATAAAAAACTTATCTCGTTTTTGTACTTAAAAATACAATGATCATTGAAAATTTACATTCCATGATTTTAAGGTAATAAAGTTATATGTACATTTTATTTATTATGTAAGAAATTATATACATTCAATAAAGTTTTAAAATATGAAAAGGTGGTTATATTTTAAAATTTAACATTAAATCTAAAATGATTACATTTTACACCTAAATATTATTTTCCCTCACATAATTTAGATTAAAGACAAATTTAGTCCATTCAAAAATTCAGAGTAGATGATTTAAGAATAATAAAACCAAAAATCTTCAATGGTTTTTAATGTAATTTTATTTAATAAATAATAATCTAAAATATATTGTACATTGAGTAGAAATGATCATAGTACAAATTTTATAATAAAATAATAAACTACTTTATGAATGAATTCTATTCTTGGCATCACATATATAAGAATAATAGCACTCAAAAAACTAATATTCATTGCAAATAAAAATATTTAAAAATGAACTGAAACAAAGTTCATTAGCTATTTTTAACATAAATAAATTACACAATAATCACAAATTTAATATTATCGCAACAATGTTTCTTGGCATCCACATTTAAGATATATGCAGATAATAGCAACATTAGTTACATTCTCTTTGAAGTTCATATATTTATACAAGTACATATTAAAATACATTAAGAGTGCTGTTTTTTTGAAGTATATTTTTTTTCTTGTTTGATAACTTATCCGTCTCTGTGATTCACATATGGTATTAATTTTAGTAATACAGTTGGTACCTAATATGTTTTTTATGAAGTACTTTTACGTCTAATACATAGTAGATTCATGAGTTTGCAGATCATTGCGTTTACTTACATCTACATTATCTATTCTGTCTTTGTATTATGTATCAAATATTCAACTCAGTCTCAATGGTGCAATCGACAGCTAAAGTTCTTTAGAATATTAATTGATGATCAGCCTTTTTATGATGTTGATTTAATAATTAAAATTAACCTTTCAAGCACCAATGAAAAAAACAGATAAAAATCTTATTTGAAATCTTTAAAAATTAAAAATCTTATTTAATTTGGATAAAAAATATGTAAACTTCAAATTTCAAATAAATTTCATATAAATACATCAATCAAACAGCAAACATATAAATTTAACAGGAATAAAATATATAATGCTAAACTAAAAACAAAAATTAAAAAAAATCTTTTTACTCAAAGATTAGTCATTGGCACCTGGCTTCTATAAAGCAAAGTTTTTTAAATACTTAAATTTCTATCAACTTTAATGTAGCATTTTATTGTAACATAAGGAATACCAAGCTCAAAGTCATCTCTTGGCCAATACTTCAACATAGGCATCTGATGAGGTTTTTCATCTTTGACTGAAAAATAAGCAAATAATACAGCAGCTGTGTAACTTGCTATGAATATAAATAGATGCCATAAAGCATGTAAATAAGGAAAGTTCCAACTGAGCCAAGTATCACAGAATAATCTATCATTTAACCAACATGTAACTGCAAGTACCCATACTGCTCCACACCTAAGTCCTAATCGGTAAACTCTTCCAGATTTTGTCCTTTAATTATATAAATTTTTAATTTTAATAAGCATGCACTAATTCTTTTTATTTAGCTAGACTAAATTTATCTAAACTCTTAATGCAATTTTTTAAGTAAAAAAAAAAAAAAAAAAATTTACAATTTAAAATAGAAACTATTTATTTATATAAAATTACCTTTTGAGTTCAAGAATCATGAACACAATTGCCGGTATTCCTAGGGTCATCAGGGCAAATGCATTTATAGCTGGGTGAAATGTTGCCAATATAGTAGCAAATAGTGTAGGTAAAATCACAAATAGTGAAAACCTTTTGCGGTTATTTTTAGCTAATGTAGGAAAATATCTTCTTGGTAGAAACATACAAAACCCAGCCATGTAAACCCACAAAATTGTTAGCTCATCTAAAAGCTGACCTAAAAATTAGAATTTTTTATTAATACATTCAAAAAGACCAAAATTATATTAAAAAAAATAAAAAAAATTCTTACCCACTAAAGAAAGCGTGGCATGAAAATATGCACTGCTTATACCAACAAGCATCAATAAAAGCCATATTATATGGATTCCTGGATTTACAAACCTACCATAATCTCTAAAAAGATGCATCAATACTGGAGGCAGTAAAATGAAAAGAAAATTGCTGAGCTAAAAATTAAAAAATTGTAATTAGTAAATTAATTTTTTATAAAAAGTATCTAAAGTTATTTTAGTTTTTAGTATAGACAAATAGCTTCTTTAAAATATTTAGTTTTTAATTCTACAATATTAAGAATTAAAAAATTTATTTAGTTGATTGTATTTTTAAAATCTTATTTTCTTGTTTAATCTACCATACTGTTTTCAAAATAAAATGTGACAATTAAATGACTTAATGATAAAAAAATAAAGTCATAGATAATTACAAGTAAAAGAAAACATAAAAAATTGAAAACTATAGACTTTAAGTGCTCTAGAATATGCTTCTGTAGACAGATAAAAATAGTCTATTAATTAAAAGTATAATTATTATATAGAAAATAGTTGCAAATAAAATTTTATTAAAAAAAACAAAAATAGGAGTTGCTAATTCTGGAAGAAATCATCTTAATTTATAACTTAAAAAAAATTATAAATAAAAAAAAATTTCGTTTTTGGTAAAAGAGAAAAAAAATTGTATTGATTTGGTAGAGTATAAATAAGTCTCATATAACTGAGCTCAAATTAAGAATCCTGTTTTGTCAAGGGTAAAAAGGAAAAAAACGATCACGCTGATAAAAAGAAGAGGAAAACATACATATATTATAAAAGTAGAAAAAAAAAACTTACAGTATTCATGAACTCGGCAATACTCGGAGAAATGCTGTAATTACCCTCGCACCAGTCGACGGGCGAGCTCCCGGGTTCGAAGGGCTTCCACATCTTGTCCTCCTCTTTGAGCAGTGTCAGCAGGAAGCCAGGATTAACTCCTCGTCGAGGAGCTGAGCCTTACTGTTCCTTTGTCCTCGCGCCAGCAACGCGTATACAGTGCAGAAAAAGCACACGCGTGCAGCCCGAGGCGTTTACTTGCTTCTTTCTAGTAATAATAGACTCGATTGAGGAGAGCGAGATACGTAGTCAGTAGCTGGCGTACAGTACAAATGGGTATCACACAATCTTTTATCAGGATGAATTTGTGTCAGCGTCTCGCTCTTTGTCCGGTCGTATCTAGTAAACAAAGCTCGCCTGCATCAAGGAGCTCTGTTCGGCGATGACGGTGATTATTGACTGGCTAACGTACCATATGACTCGATAGAAGTGACAGAAGTGAGAGGTGTCATCAGCTGCGAATGTTTTGTTGTTGTTGTTGTTGTTGTTGTTGTTTTTTAAATCCCGTCCTGCAGCTCTGCAGCCTCCTGCGATGTACTTTTCCTTGAGTCAGCTGTTTACGTGCTGAGCTGATACCTACAGATACCTACTGCAGCCGTGCAGCGAAGTGGGAATAGTAGGGCCTTGTAAACAAAGAAGCTCCCTTACGCTTGCCTTGCCCCACCTCGCGACCTTTTTCGTATTTTATTTCTTGGAACGTCATTTCGGATTTTATTATTATTCAGATTTTAGATAACCTAAAACTATTTAAATATTTTTAAAAATATCGTTAATTATAATAAGTTGCAAAAAATTGAGACAGTAGATAAAAAAAGAATGAATAAAAATGAATTTCTGACATGTTTTATTTAAAAATTATTTCCTTAACGAAAAATTAATGAACCTTTAAAGGTCACATCTGTTCTCGAAGTTTTATTATTATAAATTTTCTTTATATATTTCATATTATTATTTTCTTTCCGATAAATTGTAATGAAAATAATAATAATAATCTGTTTCGAGTGGACTCTGCTTGCAGGTCTCGTTGTAATGAATTAAGTATATTTACAATGAAGAGCATAAATTAACTAAAAAAAATTTTTTATGTAATTTCTTTCAATAAAAATTTCTTAAAATATTAGATAAGAAATTTTGAATTTTTTGATGCCCAAATAATAATAAATAAACAATCAATTGAATAGCTTTCATGTGAAATAAAAATTTTTCCGAATATACTAAATTCTCGTGTCTATTAATTTATTTAATATTCAAAATATAACGAGTTCTAAAAATTGTATAGCTTTTGCTCTGTTCATATAGAAGTTACAATCTACATAAGTATTAAGATTAAACTGTCGAAATCTATTTCACGCATTCAAATTTAATTTGCATGCATGAGGTTGATATGTTATAAATTAGCTGCTGAGGTTTGAACGAAAAATTTCTAAAACATTTCTGCATAATAATTTAATAAATTAATAACAATTTAACAAATTTAAAACTATTTTACATAGCAGATTAAATTTGTACGGGAGTTTATGTATGCAGATACGCGCATTGAAGAATGAATGTAAAAATAAAAAATGAAATTTTCAGATAAAAAATTGATCGCCGATAAATTTATTTACCGAAAAAATTTATTTAGAAATTCTTCAAAACTTCCGAATAAATTATAGAATTGTTTGTAAAAACTGTTTAGAAAAAATTGAAACTTCACATTTCAGTTTCCACAATCACGTGCTAAAAAGTTACTAGAAAATAAAAATGTCCCTAACATGTCACTATGTTTATGCTGAAACTAGGGACTTTCGAACAGTGGCTTCTGAAGTTTCTTAACCTTGCTAAAATCAAATTTTTGCACCATTCTCGAATTCCAGCCGACCAATAAAGACGAAGCCATGGTAGAAGGCGACCGTTAGCTTCAGTTAGCTTTTTAAACTTCAGCCGGTGCGTCCGTTGTTGAGTTCTCGTAACAGAAATTTTAGATTTTCACTTAATTTTTTGTCATTAGATCGAAAAAACTTGATTGTCAAGTTTTAAATTTTAACTGTCATCGTGGGGTCATATATTGTGAAACAAAATGATGAAGAACCAAGTTTAGGTAAGTTCATTACTTATCCATTTTACATAAAGTTATATTTTAATCTCATCAAAGTTATGCACTATTATAATCAGTTATTGAAAAATCTTTTTGTACTTATAAATTCATTTCATCAATTGTTGATCTCTCGGTTAAGAACGTGTCTGCACAAGACTTCTAAAATTGAGTTTAAAAAAAAGACTAGACTCGTTTATTATAAAACTAATTCTAACTAATTATTACTTGTGTTTCTCTTAAATTACTTGCATAAACTAAAAATCAAATTAATAATGTTTTAAAAAGTATCAAACTCTTTTATTTGATTGATTTAATGTTTACAGATTTTGCTGATGTGGGTTCTGTAGAACAATTTAATAGCAAATATTACCAAGCAATACCAGGAAAGACTTCATTATTACAAAGCAGCACATTAAGGTTTGAAAACATCAGGACCATGGATAATATCGATGCTCCTCAATGGACAGATTTTACTGCCCCTAGCCCACAGATTATGGATGACTATTTTTTACGTAAAAATGAACAGCAGGATTATCAGCTAAAATTTGAAACTCCAGAAGCTATTACACCAGTCCGATCATTCAGAAAATTTAATAAAAGCAAGCAACCATTGAGCGAATCTTTTGATGAAAATGATAGCGACAACTTTCAAACTCCTTTAAAAGCTCCTCCAAGTACAAAAAAGAAATGTTGTTCAAGCACAAAAAAAAATCAAAGCCTCAAAGAAACTACATACGAAAATGTACTCATCACAGCTATGAAAAACTTGGAGTTTTCTTTCAAAAAATTAGATAAATCTGGAAATAAATCATGTTTACTTGATTCACCTGTTTTAAATAAATCAGCTAAAAGACTGACTAGATCAATGTGTGTGCAAGCTGCTAATGATACAAAACATGAAGAATCATCATGTCTTCAACTTCATTTGGAAGAATCGTCAGATTTAAATGAAACAGAAGAAAATAAAGAAAATATTGATATGAAAGAGTCCACAGTTGAAAACACTAGCAAAGTTTTACAAAAAATTGATACCCAAGTTTCTGAGTCCATAGAACAGGTTTGTCCAGCAAACAAATCAAAAATAAGCTTTAAAGAAGAAACTGTTGAAAAACATTCAGATATAAAAGTTGCTCAGCCATCAAAAAGTAAAGTTCTTGCTACATCTTTTTCTCATGTTCCTCTGAACTCTAGCAATAGTGGCCTTAAGAAGAAAGTAACAACTCTAACTGGTAATGCTTGGCACAGACAAATGAAGCGCCGTTTGAGTATTAATCGACGTTTGAGTTTGGTAAAGCCTCCAACATCTAACAAATATGTAAGCATGGCAGAAGCTGTTAACAAATTTCAGCGTGTAACACCTGCACGATTTCATACAGTTAATGTCAAAACTACTAGAACAGAAATGTTAAGAAGACAATCTTTCAAACTAACCAGAGCACATTCACCAGCTCTAATGAGCAGAAACAGAAGTAGACCTGTTACTGTATTGAGCAGGGAAGAGCGAGAGAAGTTAGAGTTGGAAAAAATTCGTCAGAATCAAATAAAAGCTAATCCTGTAAGAAAAGATATTTTAAAAAGACCTGCAGCTCTTAAGAAAGTTGAGAAAAAGATGGTGACGAATCCAGAACCATTCCACTTGACAGAAACAAAAAAAGGACAACCACCACAAGAGAAGCCTAAGCAAGAAATTAAACGTATTCATCACATTGTTAAGAAAACTGTGCCATCAATTGTTTCCACTGATGACAAACATCTTGTAATAAAGGTAAAAAAATTTCATTAAATATTTACAATTTCAATTTTTATTTAAAAATAGATCAAAAGTTCTAAATTAATTATAATGCTCAGAAATTTTTAATGTTCAAATTTGAAATATTACTTGAAAAATTTTTTTTTTTTTTTAATCAAACGCTCATTTTAGTAATGTACTATACTAATATATTATTCTTAATATCTAATTAACCATTTTTAATTTCAGGATGAAGAAGTCTTACACTTTGGTATTCCCCTGGAACCTGGCAACACAAAGAAAAAGGTTACTAAAGTAGAACCTTTTAGTTTTGAATTAAGGAATAAAGAACTCCAGAAAAGAAAAGAAGAAAAATTGAGAGCAGTGCAAGAGATGGAGCATAAGAAAGTCAAAACTGAATTTCATGCTAGACCAGTTCCAGCAGCTGTGAAAACTCCTCGAGAAAAATTACCTTTGAAGGAAGGTTCTGCAAAAAAGCCTAAAGTAACCATTGTCAGATCCTTGAGTTTTGATGAAAGAAATAAAGAAATGCAGATGAGAAAAGAAGCTAAAATTAAACAAATGTTAGAAGAAGAAAAGAAAGCTCGAACTTTCAAGGCCCAAAAAGTTCCAGAGTTCAAACCAGTTTTAGTCAAAGGTAGATCAAGAGAAAATTTGTTTAAAAAATCTCAAGAAAATTTGTCGACAAAATTGAATAAAAAACACACGTCTCAAGAAAATTTGAATACAAAGCCCAAAACTCTCATAAAAAAACCTTTATCACTACCTTTTGCAAGGGTCAAAAAAGAACCTAAAACGTCAGGAATTGCAACTGACAATGAAAAGAAACAGCCTAATGGTGCAGTACCTAAAATTCTTGAGCCAAAACAGAGACTTTTGAACAAAAGTATTCCAGCACCATTTGAACTTCATTCTGACAAAAGAGCTAAGCAAAGAAAAGAATTTGATGAATATATAAAAAAGAAAGAAATGGAAGAAGAAGAAATGAAAAGAAGGGAAGAGGAGGAAAGGATAGCTAAAGAAAATGCTGAGAAATTGGAACTCAGAAAACAAGCTGAAGTTAAGGCGAGACCAATGCCTGTTTACAAATACAAGCAAATCGCAAAATCGTCCAAGCCATTGACTGACGCAGAAAGTCCAAAATGGGCCAATCCAAAACGACAGTCTTCGTTTCATTGATTTAAAAAAAAATTTCTTTTTTTGTTAAAATGTTAATTTAATTTATATATTACTTACTACAATTAATGTTTGACTCGAGGTAAAATTTGTATAAAATACAGTTAAATAATAGATATCATCTATTATAACACATATACATAATGTCAATGAAAATACTTTTTTATTCTGTGAAAAGTTATATTATTTTATAGATGATAATAATAAATCCAATGTAACTTTTACACAGAAAAATTATTCTTGAGATGCACGAATGTTGACACGGATATTATCTTCGCATTTTTTTTAAATTCTTCAAAAGAATAACAATGTCTTGTTTATTAAGATCTATATATTAAAATTGTATTGAAAAAATTTCGTATTAAATTTAATATATTTTATATTGATAGTATGTAGTTAGGCTAATGATTTTAAACACTAAGATTTGTCAATTTTTTAGCAAATATGTATTGTTTAATAAAGAACTTTTACAACACAACTCGTGCTAGAGCATTCATTTTATAATACAGAAACATCTTATATTACAAACGAAATACATTAAAAAATCACTTTTAAAAACAATGCTTGGCGAATAATTGAAAATCGAGCAATAATTAAAATACATTTGTGGTTACTCAATATAACGCTTGAATACCATATACAGATAAAAGTTTCGATTAGTCTTGCTCGTTGGCAAATACAATTCTTTAATGTAGGCCGCACTTTAAGCCGATTTAACGGGAATAACGATTTTGCATATTATGCAAAATCTGATTGTGGATGGAATTTTTAAATATAAATACATGTTTAAATTTTTTCTCGATAATCGTCATAGGCACTATAATTCCTTAAAATAATTTGTTTCATTTTTGAATAATATCTACGATTTGTGCCACAAGATCAGTTCCAACGATGATCGAATTAAAATAGTACAAAATACAAATTGTATAAAGTTTTTGTTCTTTACCTTGAAAACACGCAGTCGCAGTAATTCGATTTAAATACACCTAAAAGATTTGTAGAACATCATCGGCGCGGAATAAAATGAGGAAAAAAATAACAGTATAATTAAATAAAAGGTAAATGAGAATTAAATTCACGGTTAATCTTATGAGAAGTTTTTAACGCTTGCTTACTCGCATCAACATGAGATAATTTTTTATACAATCTCACATTTTTGCTAAGTATATTTTCCTCTTTCGTATTTACATGTAATGCTTTTTCGTTATTTATAAACTCGTTACGGAAGTTTTAGAACTATCAAAGTTCTTTTAACAGCGCAGATTTAGCATTTTTCAGTTTATCTAAACGTCGTTGTAAATGCGAATTTGAAGTTTCCAGTTCTTCAACACGACTCTGAGATTCTCTGATCTGTAAATAACATAAATTATTGTATTAAAAAAATTTATCCTCCATTTATATCAAGAATCTTATTAATTTTTTAAAAAACTGATTAAACTTATTAAGTTTTTAAATTGATCAATATGAATTTCGTAAAAATAAAAATAAAAATTATTCTAGTATTAAAAGCTTAATACAGATTTTGGTTTTGTTAACTGTTTATTATTAAAGTATAAAGTTTATTGTATTAACAAAACAAATTGTAATGAAAATTTTCGTCTTGCATAGAGGAAGGAAAAGTTGCACTTTCGGAGTACGCGCAATAAAAAATTAATAAATAAACAATAATTACCTCTCTTTGTAATTTTCTTTTTTCAACTTTTAATTCATCTTCTGCTTTTTCTGAAGCTTCAGCAGCAGACTTATAACGAATAACTTGACTTTCCAGCCTAGCTACTGTTGCTTGGAGAGTAGACATATCTTGCTCAGCTTTTTGTAATTTAAATTTGTAATCTGCTAATAATTTATTAGCCTCTCTCTGGGCATCTTCTGAATCTGATAAACCTTAAAAATAATAAATCATTGACATTATCTATACTCATTAAAACATTTTTCAATACTTATTTAGTTAATTACTTACCAAGCATAGAACCCGATGACCGTTCCGGCCTCATTCGATTTCTAGCTTCTTCTAACTCTAATCTGAGGTGTCTAATCTCATCTTGTAATTCTTTCTTCTCAGATGCAAACTTTCTGAGTCTGACATCTACAGAAATAATAACATAATGAATTTTTAGTGTTAAATAATTATTTTGTGTAAAATATGAAAACGTTTTCAGAAAAAGAAAAAAAAAAAATGATCTTAGATCATAAATGTTTGTTGGTTCTACTACAAAATATACTCAGAGAGATATTCAATGTTTTATTATAATGAAAGGTTTTTTTTTTTTTTTTTAAATGATGATGGAATCCATTATTTTAATTACCATCAATTAAAAGAACTGTTAGATTGAATAATAATAATATCTTTATTGAAAAAATTACTATTGGCTCGTTAGTATGATTATTATATTATTATTAATAAATTTTTATGAAATCAAGCCGTTAAAAATTTAATGTTATTGAATAAACAGATCTATCTAAAAGAATAAAAATTATTTTTTCCCTTAAAAAAACTTTCTCAGGACTGTTTGAAAATTATTCACTAAAAATATTTAGGATTAAACATTATGAAGGGACTTTAGAAAGCTTTTTTATAAAATTGTTAAAATTACAAACCTAAAGAACCTTCTCCAGCATTTTGTAATAACTCTGCAGCTTCTGTACTGACTAGCACTCTTTTTTTATAAACAGGTCCATTCTCTTTTTGCAATTCTTCACCTTCACTACTTTCATCTTCCACGATTACCAAACCATTTTCTTGTATAAGAGTATCTCTCTCTAATAGTTGTGCTTTGCAAATATCTAGATCTTCTTTCAATCGTTGACCAAGTCGTTTTGACTGATCAGCCTCTCGATTTTTTTCTCTGAGTTCACGACGCAACTGTGCAGTCATTTCTTCAAGCTCTTCTAATTTATCCTTAAGTAAATCTACTTGATATGCATAGGAAGACTTTTCATTGTCTAGTTGAGCATTTGCTATCATTGCTTTTCTGAACTTTTCTTCAAACTCTTTGAGCTCTATCTGAAAAATAAAAATTAAAAAAAAATTATTTTCTGGTTCAATGAATTTAAAAATATTTCAACTCTTGAAATATGTAAAAAATGAATCATTCAATAAATTATGAAATAAAACAATATTTAATCAATTGTGTAAAAGAGTGACTACACATAAATAATAAACTCACTCTAAGATCTCTACCAAGACCGGCATCTTCCAAAGAGTCTTCAGAAGATCTTCGGCTGAAGTTATTACTGTTGGCCAGTAGGCGTGAAGCTCGGATAGGATCTGGTGTTACCCTCATGGCTCTGTTTGCATCAGCTAGAATAAAACAAAATTTAAAAATGGATTATTTCTTTAACAAAATTTAAAATTATCAAAAAAGTTGTGTATACCCTACCTGTACACATATCAAATACTCTATCAGCATTTTCTTCAGCTTCTTTCTGTTGCCTTTCAAGTTCCCTCATTCGTATTTCTCTTGCTTCTGCTCTGGCTTGTCTTCTTGCAGCTAATCTTGCTTCAGCCTAGTGAAAAATTATTAATTATTTAAATGAACAGTAGTTTGTAGTAGAAATTTCCTGGGTAAAATTATTTGTCAAGTAAAACTTTAAATATACACAACAAAAAACAGCCTGAAATAAACAAAACAAAAGCCCAGAATAAAAAAAGTTAAAACCTGGATAATATTCAATTAAATACCTCTTTGGCAATCTGATCTAATGCTTGATCTTCTGCAGAGTGCCTGGTAGCAGTCCGCCTCCGGCCTGCCACCGATGTCTCCATGTCTGCTCAATTTGAAGTACCCTGCTAATTTATCCTCCACCTCTTTAATCAAACCTCAGGACAAATTTAGCTTTCCAACTTTGAAGCTTTGTCACATGATGGGAGGACAGCACTGATAACGAACACAAACATAAAACCCTTTTATTAGCCAAATCACCAACACAAATGAGTAAAGGAAAAAAAAAAAAATTACATAAAATTCCTAATCACAAAATAAGTACTTGAAGTGAAAAAAGTCTGATATCTAAAGGAAAATCTTGAGATAACAGCAAACCGCGACCCTGAGAGTAATAAATGAAAAAAAAAAACAAACCATCTTAAACTGAAATAAAATTGGATCATTACTTTTGCAATCTAGAGACTAGTAAAACGTTATCGCGGCCTAATTGAATAACGATTTGACAGATTGGAGAGAGGTTTTAATAGAGTAAGTAGTAGTGTGTTAAAAAGCAAAGCATAAGCAAGTCATCGCTAATTCGAGCCTAGGAGGACTTAGCGGTGCGCTACTCACTCGGCACGAGGGAGATGGAGAGAGAGAGGAAAGGAGAGAAAAAAAAAAAAAAAAAAAAAAAAAAAAAAAAAAAAAAAAACAAGGTGTCGACTCATTAGGCTCAATTGAGAACAGCAGCCTCGATTTTTTAGCCTTTTTTATTTTATTTATTTTCAACGCGTTGCATTAGTCGGACGGCTGCTCCAAAGGGCCAAAGAGACTACGGTGGGGAAGCAAGAGAGGAAAAAAAGTAGAGGAGACAGACGAGAGCGAAAGAGAGAGATAGGAGGAACGACTGCCAAATAAAGCTCGCTCGCTTCTCGAGAGGAAAAATCCTCGGTTCACCTGCAGTGCATGCAGCCACGGCCACAAAGCTGTAATATGATGCGAAAAATAGTAGAGATTAGCGAGAAGCATTTAGATATTTCAACGCGAAAAATTTCCCGGTTCATACACTTGCAAGAGCATCCACGTGGACCGAAAACCACATCCTGGGAGGGTGGTGATGTCTGTTCACCTTTCGTGATTATAAATTACAAAACTAGGTGCATTTTAGTAAGTAAGCTACAAGATAAGCACTGGTAACAAAGATGAATCGGCTTAAAGGGAATAGAGAAAGAGAGAGTACACATGCAATTCAAGCAGGCACAACTTAGGTAAATAAAATAAGCAAAACTCACTCACTGTGAAAAATTAAAAAAAAGAATCTTTTCCAGTGTGGTAGAAAGAGAGACGTAGGTACGTCAGGAGCGAGAGAGAGGTTATACTCGGCTCCTCCTCCTCCACCACCTCCACCTCCTCCTCCGTGTAATCGAGGAAACAACTTTCTTCCTAGCCAGCGAGAATCGTGCTGCTCCTCTTCCCCATGTCTCTCAGCTGCTGCTGCTGCTGCAGGCGATCGAAACTCCGGGAAGCCGCAAATTTTGCATCGATAGAATGATGATGATGATGATGATGATCGTAAAAATAAACCGCGGCGACACACACAAATACGGGGGGACTTACGATCGATGGGAGACGCGCGCGCCCGCTACTGCAGCCACCCGTGCTCTTGGCTACTCCGCGAACAAGATCTTATTTTATTCCTTCTGATTCCGGGTGTGCTATATTGCGTTCCTGCCAGTGGAACCAGGCAGGCTAAGTCTTCCTCGTCATCCTCCTCCGCGGGCAAGGACCACCACGAGCTGGCTGCATTTACCACTACGATGCAGCGCCGCGATCGTACTCCTATACCTAAGTACGACTGACTCCTGCACGATTGTGCTCAATTGGCGGTGAACCAGCTACTGATCGCCTCGTATACAAGTTTTTTTTTTCTCCGTACGGACTGCGGGAACTGGGGAGCTCGCACGGCGGAGCCCGCGAACTCGAGTGCGACAATTTTGATCTCGTGTTTCTTTTAACTTACCTACCACTGATTGTTTACGATTAGTAGGCTTGAAAGACTGTCTCAATCAGCTGGACTGCAGTTTTAGCGGGATACTTTTTCAGAATTTTTCGAACGCTGTTTATATTGGAAATATATATTCTTTCTAAATATTTAATTATTTCAAGGTAGTTTTTCAGCCACAGAAAAATCTTTTCAATTCTTAATGTTTATTTACTTAAAAACGAGATTTTTGAGAATTTAAAAATTCTATTCGTCTCTACCTTGATTATATTTCATTTATAATGATATTAAAATATTTTGTTGTTAATATACTTTATTAAAAAAAATTTTACCGATGCTATAGCATAAATAATAATTTTTACAATTTTTTTTTCATAAATTATAATGATCTTTATAAATGTTTTAGTTTTAGGCATAAAAAAGAAATTAAAAAAAAATAATTTCCATCAAATTTTAAAGAAAAGAATTACTTAACAAAGTTTTATAATAAAAAAAAAGTCCAGAAACAAATCTAATGTTTTAAATTCCAAGACATCCTTTTTATCGATCGAGTTGAATTTCAAATATGGAAGATGCTCAAATTGCGGACGTGTTTATTGTTTGATCCCGGAGGCTCACTATTGGGAATTTAACCAAAATATTAAAAACATTGTTTAATTTTATCGATTTTCCAGTATTACTCACGAGAAAGTTAAAAAAATAATAGCCGAGATACTTATAAATCATTTACTACGATCTGTTGTTTCGTACAGTGCGGTTTTTTTCGATTTTTGGTAGGTGTTAAAAATTGAATGGTCCTATATTTTTTATCAGTATCACCCAACCAAATGAAATGATCATAAAGATAAGCGTCATTTACGTGAAAAAGCTGTATTCATCCTGTAAATATGAGTAATTTTGAGTTGTCAAGATGAATTTAATAGCTTTCAAAGACTTTCTAGCTACATCAGCTTCAATATGTACAATTTTGCAATTCCTATCTGGGACGTTAGTAAAATTTTTTATCATTACAACTTTTATGTTTTGAATGAAAACATTAACAAAAATTGTTTTAAAATTTCACTAGATTGGTGTGCAGGAAAATTATTCAAAACAAATCGACTGGAGAAACTTCTGGATTAGCTTTTGTAACATGTTTTGTATCGTAAGTAAAAAACTTTATTTACTTTTCAAGAATTAATTTATTTAACACATGCTTCATGTTTTAAAATTTATTATCTGAACAGGTGCAGTCTGTGGCTTTTATATGGACAGTTGATAAATGATAAATCTGTTACTATAGTGAACTTATTTGGATCATCTTTACAATTTTTTTATGCCTTAACTTTTTACACTTATACTGTGAAGAAGAATACTATAGTGCAGCAAATGTTAATTGCTGTAACCTTCATCAGTTTCATGTACTTATACTGGTTTGTCGTAGAAGATATTGCAGTATTTAAAAAAATAGTTGGCTTTATAAGTTGTACAATGACTATTTTATTTTTTGCTTCACCATTGACAATGCTGGTAAGTTCAAAAGTGAATTGATTGTAGTAACTTAAAATAATAAATTTAATAAATAATTTTATTTTAAATTATTGTACCTTAGCATTATTATTATTACAAATTATTAAAAATTTGCATATTATTACAAATTTTATTTTTTTTCAGGCACATGTTGTAAGAGTGAAAAGTGCTGAAAGTTTACCTTTCCCTGTGATTCTAGCTTCATTTATCACCTCATTTCAATGGTTCTTGTATGGTTGTCTCATAGATGATCTTTTTGTGCAAACTCCTAATCTTTTAGGATGTGTTTTGAGTGCATTTCAACTTACTCTTTTCATTGTTTTCCCCAGTAAAAATTCAAGTAGAGAACTTTTAATTTGATTTACTGTTACCAAAATTGTATTTTTTATAAAATTTTATTCTGAAGTGTTTGATTTAGAAACTAAAAAATTTTAAATTTTTATACAAGAAAATTTTTGGAAACTTGTGATGTTCTATGTGCAAAATAAATTGAATAAAGTATGTAAATATTAAATATTTATAAAAATGAATAAATTACTTAATATTTTTTATTAAATATAATATATTTAATAGTATTCGTTATCGTTTCTTGACTCTACCTATAAATTCTACTTTATAAAATTAGGTGACTATTACCGTTTGGAGACTACTTTTTACTAAAAGGGATGAGCTAGTTTTTACAATTTTTGGAATTCAATTTCAAGATTCAGGTAAGTCATTGTTAATTGATATCGGTTGATTTATTATACAGTATTTTGACTCATTTTGAATTTTGCATTTTTAATTCAACCTGTCCTTTACTAAAAATAGTGTTGACGTTCTTTGACGTCACGCGAGTAAAAAAGAAGATAAGAAACAACTGTTACGAAATACTCGATCGGTAAACGCAAGAGCACAAATTTCGCGCGAACATGTTTTTGTGTGAGTGCAGTGCAGTGCATCATTCGGTAATCGCAATGTGTAATCAAGATCTTGTGTTTTACCTTAGAACGAAATGTTTACCTTAATAAAGAAAATTATTGTTAGCTTCTCCACTATACCATCATAAAGGAGAAATTGTTCTAAAGTGCTGTTATCTTCACAAAAATGATAATTTATAATTTTTTTATTGAACTATAACCTTACCATAACACTACATTAAGTTCGAGTTTTCATGCATTTTGACAAATTTTTCACAATTACAACGTTACTATCAAGATGCTTGAGGGTCTCGTTGCTTGGGTATTAAATAATTACCTTGGCAAATATGTAGAGAACCTCAATACTGACCAGCTAAGCATTGCTCTTTTGTCAGGTACAAAGTCCTTTTATACGTTTTGCGATCTATCTATATACCTATAAATTGATATCATTCATTAAGACCACTTAACAACTGTATGATTCACATTAAATGATGCTTTGCAATGCAAGAGGTTTGACATAATAACCAAATTTGCAAATTCATGTATTAGTATTGCTAATTTTTCTTTTTTTAGAATGATATGCAACTTATTTACTTAGGTAGATATTTTTAAATATCTTATATATTTATTTCTAAAAGATAATGTGTAGTTTGTTCTTGGTGTTTTTTTCAAATGAAAAATGAAATAATCAAAGTATAATTCAGTCGATATGTACGATAAATTCATTTATTTAATTTGTTGATTTTAACATTTGGCTGATGTTCAAAAATGGACGTGGCTAAACAGGTGATTTTGTATACAAAAACTTTTTTGTACAAAAAAAAGTTTTTGTACAAAAAAGATCTAGTGACTTTTGTAGAATATTTATAACCAGGAAAAGTTTTTGTACAAAAATTTTTTCAGCACATTGTGTAAATATAATTGTTGATCAAAAAACTAAAAAAAAAAAAATTTTGTACAAAAAAAATAGTTTTCTGCCTTAATTGAAAATATTTTTTTCTTCAAAATATTTTTTGTAAAAAAAGTTATATGTATAAAGTGATTTTTTCTGCCTGTATTCAATTGAAAATTTTTATACAAAAAACAATACACATACTATTCTTTACTTTGAATCCAATAACTCCCCTAGCTTTACTTGGATCTTTTCACCCTCATTCCAATAACCCATGCCAAATAACCCTCCTAGGTTTAGTTGGATCTAGCTGTAAATTAAATCCAATAACCCTCCTAGCTTTTACCCTCATTCCAATAACCCTTCTAGATTCACTTAATTATTGCTTTTACCTTAAATCACCTTTTTAATTTTACTTCGATACTACCTTTTACCTTAAATCCCATGCCCATCCCAAGTAACCCTTGGTTTTTTTATCTAGACACTGTCTTCTATTTTTCAATTTGTTACTAATTGGAAAGGAAAAAGTTATAAGATTTTTGGAAAAAGCTACTATCTAGGAGGGTTATTTGGGATGGACTATTGGATTTAAGTCAAAAGCTAGATCCAAGTAAACCTAGGAGGGTTATTTGGTTTGGGTTATTGGATTTAAGTTAAAAGCTAAATCCAAGTAAACCTAGAAGTGTTATTTGATTTGGGTTATTATTGGGTAAAAGCTAGAACCAAGTAGACCTAGGAGGGTTATTTAGGATGGATTATATCATTATTGTTTTTTTGTACAAAAACTGTTTTTGTACAAAAACTTTTCCTGGTGATAAATATTCTACAAAAGTCACTAGATCTTTTTTGTACAAAAAAGTTTTTGTATACAAAATCACCTGTTTAGCCACGTCCTTCAAAAATAATAATTTTAATCAAAGTTTAATTTTAATAATCTTTAAATTAAAAAGATGATACTGATATTTTCTAAATTAAAACATTGAAAATTAATTTTTAGAAAATACTAGGTCTATATTATAAAAATTCTTAGGGAAATCTTTAAAAAACCTACTTTATTTAGTTTTTGGTACTATGCAATTGTTTGAAATTCAAATAATAGAAGATTTTTAATTTTACTGTAGGGGCTGTTGAACTTGAAAATTTACCTCTCAAAAAGGAAGCATTAAGACACATTGGATTACCAGTTGAAATTAAAGCTGGTTTTATTGGCAAAGTCAGATTACAAGTTCCTGTTACACAAATAAGAACCGCATCATGGAATATAGCCATAGAACAACTTTATTTAGTTGCAGGACCTATAAATTTAGAAGAGGTAACAAAGTTTGCAAACAAAATTTTTTATCTATAGTTAAAAAAAATCTAACCAAATTTTTGTTTAGTACGACTGCGAAGCGGAGGAACATGCAATAGTTGATTATAAACTAAGTCGTTTAGAAGCTTTGGAAGCAAGATGGCGAGCTGAATCAGAACAAGGTCCAGGATACTATGCTACAAGCTATAGCACCTGGGTAACTTATGGTACCTCTCTAGTCACAAATATCATAGAAAATTTACAGTTGAACATTAAAGATGTTCATATACGTTATGAAGACACTGCTACACTTCCAAATGGTTTGTACTAATGAATAATTTAAATATCTAAAAATAAACAATTTATCATTTAACTATTTATTTTAATTTTAAGGTGCTGGAATAGCCTTTGGTATTACAATTAATGGATTGACAGCTCAAAGTTGTGATGCTAGTTGGGTTCCAGGCTCAACTTCTTGGAATTTGACAGATGCATCTTTTAAGTTAATGAAATTAAATGGTCTCTCTATATACTGGGATCAAATGACCAAAGAACAAATGTTTCATGATTTAGATCTAGGGAAATTAGCTGTAACTATAAATTATGTACTTAATTTTTATTTATTTTCCTACATTTTACTAATCAACTAAAATTACTTTTTCAGATTGCAATGAGTGAATCTAAAAAACAAAGTAAGTGTTATATTCTGTCACCTGTCAGTGCTGAAGCTCATGTTAAAAGAGATAGATCAGAAAGACCTTTGCGTTCAGCAAATAAACCGAGAATAGTTGTTGATCTTTCATTGGATCAAGTGCCTCTGTCTCTCACAGATGTAAGTTATTATAAAAATTTGTAAAAAATTACAAAACTTATGAACATTTCAAAAAATTAAAAACTTTCAGGTTCAATATGAACAAATCATTAGTTGTATAAAAGGTTTAGACGAGATTGACAGACAACGACGGATAAGAAGGTGCCGACCGACTGCTTCCGTTCACGAAACTCCTAAAGAGTGGTGGCGATATGCAGCTCGTTGTTACATTGGAAGAAAAACTCTGGCGCCAAAGAAAACGTGGGAGGATATTCTTCAGCTTGGAAAAAATAATGTCATATATGTCGAAGCTTGTGCTAAATTAATATCAAATCCAACTGCAAGTTTAGCTCCTGACGTAAAAAAGTTGAAGGATCAAATGGAAATAGATCTTAGTTTTGACGAGTTAAGAGTTTTACGAGAGCTTGGTTAGTTATCTGTTTTTAAATTTAATTTAACTGTTTTTTAATTGTTATTATTATTTTTTCTAATTATATTATAAATAAACCGATTTATTTAGCCATGATAAAAGTAAGACCTCCCAAGCCGATACAAACCACGAGTATGACTACGCCACCTCAAGCCCAGGGTATGTTGCTACAGTGGTTTCCACAATGGTGGGGCTGGCAATCAGCAAAAGCTGAGCAAACTTCGGCTACTTTACCCACAGCAAGCTCTTCGACATTCGATGGTGAGTTGTTAGACGTATTAGCTGACACCATAGACGACGACACACTTCTGAGAAGGGATACTGTTTTCGGTCTTTTTAACTTTGCCTTGTCGAAGGGCGCAATATCGCTCTGCACTGTCACTAAAAATGAACCAGGTTTGTAAAAATTTTGAAATAACTAGAGAAAAAAATATTATCAACACCTAGCCTTATTATGATTTTTTTTTTTCAGGTAAAGTTTTTGAGTCGAAGAAAGTAATGGAGTTGCAATTTGAACGTGTTCACCTCAGTTACGAGTCTCGACCGCGTTCGGGTTCACACAAATTTTCTATCAGCTTAGGTGCTCTCTTTCTCCACGATCATCTGACAGAGAACTCAAGCTTTCCCATTCTCATTCAACCACAGACGCTGGGCACCCTAGGTTCAACTACACGACTCCGAAGTTCAGAAAAGCTTGGCACCCAGTTATCTCAATCTCTTTTCGAATTAGTTTATGAAAAACGACCGCTGCATGTAGGAGTTGATCACTTGCTTCACGTAAATTCTCGTTCGCTCGACGTTGTATACAATCCTATTGCAATCAGATGGCTGCTGGATTTTGTGTATGAACCCCACCGGATTGATGGCTCCAATAATCATAGACTCCAGGCAATGAAGCGCAGAACAAGACGACAGTTAATGAAAAATTGGGAGCAGATTTTAGAAGGTGATTCGACAGTGAGATCATCATGGGATCTTCAGCTCAATATCTCAGCTCCTCAGATTTTGCTTGTTGACAATTTTGTTGATTCAAATGCAATTGTTTTGGTTGTTGATTTTGGTAGATTACATTTAACAAATAACGTAGAATCGAATGCAGCAGTGGTGAGTGCGAGAAACCTTATGTCACCCACCAGTGAAATTGAACCAACTGATGATGAAGATGACGAAGATGAGAGATTTGAAACGCCCTGTTCTACGCCTCCGGGTAGTGAAGAAAATAGTTCCGTGCCAGATTTGCAACAACTCTTATCGGAATCGGCGTTGCACAAGAAACTTTACGATCGCTATACTGTAGATCTGTCGGATTTACAAGTTCTAGTCGGTAAGGTCAAAGATAACTGGAAACACGCTAGAACGAGAGGCATGTCTAGTCTTCACGTTTTAGAAAGGTTCGTTTGAAAATATTCATTTTAAAATTTTTACATTAAATTTTAATTATTTACTTAGTTTAAAAATAAATGCACCGTTTATATCTGGAATTTTTTTGACAGGTTCAATATTTCATTGCAAATTGAAAGAAGAGTTGTTACCACAGCTGATCCACATTTTCCATCAGTCACGGTTTCTGGAAACTTGCCTAGATTGGTTGTACACGTTAACGAACAAAAAGTTGAATCCATAAGGTCAATGTATCATTTATTGTACAGTTTATCAAATAACTCACCAGTTTCTACCAAAGTCAATGGGGTCTATCCTCAAGAAGAACCGGAAAGTCCAAAAAAAGAAGAAAACCTGGACAGAGCACTAAATCACGCTATGATGATTCAATTTATCATCGATAAAATGACATTCGAGCTTCAGTCTAGAGGCAGAAGCGTAGCAGAGTTGCAGGTGTCGGGTGTTAGGGCAACTCTGAGCAAAAGACCGGCAGATTTGAGCGCCTCGCTTTCGGTTCACGGTCTTCTGCTTGTAGATGCATTGCAAGAGTTTGGCCCTGATTTCGAACTTCTCGTTGCTAGTCACAAACACGTCGGCATGGACAGCGTTTCTGGGAGTTTACGTGACTCCGAACCAACTTCACCTACGTCGCCTGTTTCTCCGGGGTCACCAGATCCCAACATACCTCGACGGCTGACTTCTCCCGTGGCCCTAACAAATGCTCTATCAACTCTTGCGCATCACGATGCAAAGAGTCCACTTTTTCCAAAGAATCTCTCTTCGGTTACATTAGATCAGCTTGATTCCGAGGCTCTCATCGTTGTCGAGGTGATGATAGTCGACGAGCTTCTTGAAACTTTAAGGGTTGCAAACATACAATTCAATAATTTAGATGTCATAGCTAACCAAGAGACGATTGTTGAGCTTATGGGATTTGCTAGAAGATTATTTCCACCGAAAAAGAAAAAAGTCAGAAGAATGGAGCGTTACGAATCTTTGACAAGTTTGACTTCCGACGGGAAAGCTACAAGGACTGAAATTACCTTTGACTTTCATAGGTTGAATGTGTTGCTGCTCCGAGCTGTCATGCAAGATAGTCACTTAGTTAGTTGAATTTTATTTTTACGATACATTTTTTTTTATAAATTAAAAAGTTCCGTTAATTAACTTTCTATTTTTACAGGTTGGTCAAAAAATTGCTACAGCAACGATGTCTGATGCTCGTATACAAGCAACACTAGCTTATGATAATTCAATCTCTGGTTCGCTCGGTGGTTTACAAATATTAGACCAAACTCTAATAGGAAAAACTCATCAGCGCATTATAAGTGTTGGGCGAGACCCGATTGCCGATCCCGATAGCTCTCACCATCATTCTCTTGGTCAATTAGTGAGTCCAGGTCCTTCAGATCAAAACGAAGCTTTCCGTTTCAAAGTCAGTCGTAGCACGAAAATAATCTCTGACGTGGAAGGCTCTGCAACGCTTCTCGATATAAGTGTACGCATAGGTAGTGTTTGGTACACCCATGCACCCCATCTCATTTCAGAATTACGCTCTTGTGCTGACGAGTTTAAGCAGTATCTGAGTAATTTAGCTAGACAAATTGGAGCTGCAGCCACTGATATGGCCATAGGTTTGGTCAACGCTGAAGACTGGACTATACCGCAACGTAAAAGGTTACCAAGTTTTTCCCTAGACGGGACAGATTCCTCTACAAATATATTGCTGAAGTTGGATTTGGTTCTGAACAGTCCGGTACTCGTGATTCCCAGATCTTCCCAGAGTATGCAGGTGTTTGTGGCTCACTTAGGTACTATGTCTTTGCAGCACGAACCGCCTTCAGCTGAATCAACAAAGCAAAAAATAAATCTAGAAGTTAAAGATATGAACTTGCATTCATTGGATGTTACCTCTAAAATAAATCAAGTATGTAGTTCTTAAAATTTGTGTAATTAATATTTTATATTTACATCTAAATGCTCTTTTTCAAAATATAGAACTATAACATTTTGTAAAAAAAAAACTTACAAATTAAAAAATGTGTTTTTTTTTTTTCTAGGCTGCTCTAGGAAACCCATTAAGGGCAGAAGAAATATACTCGTGCAAAGAAATAGGTAAACCAATTCTTCACGACACAGTTTTGAGAGTAACTTTGGAACGAGACATCAGTAGTCGATGTCAAAGTCCCGGTTTCCCACTTGAAATAGAAAATGCCCGTGGCACTGTAGAAGTACGAGGGGTAGTCATCACTCCGCTAAAAGTATCTTTGTCTCGTAATCAATATGAGCAACTTTTAGATACTATTCAAAGATTAATTTCCGTGCCTGTAGCCCCTTCCGAACCACTTGTACCCAAAGAGCAGATTGTTAAAACTGAACCCTATAGTAACCTCCACAGGTAAAAAAATAATTTACGATTCATGAAAATTAGATAAGTAATATCGTTGACAAAATTTTAATTTATGTTTGTAACTTTTTTGGAAACCATAGCAGTGCTACTGGAAAATCGTCATACTCTGAAAGATTCGATTTGCCGCTTAAAATATTATTTGAGCTTCCTGCTTTAAGTATTGAATTAAAGCAAGAAGGCAGACTAGAACAACCACTTGTTGAACTTTCTATGAGAGACTTGTGTGCGAAGTATGAAAAATTGCAACGAAACGAATCTACAACTCAAGTGGCTCTCCGTTCTTTACTTATGGAAGATCTTCTTTGTCCGGTTGGATCTCGACATCGTTTTATGATGCAATCGTCTGCCCCTACTAGGGCAAGACTTTTGGCAGGTGAGGTTTGAATAAAATAATCTAAAATAAAAATTTTTAAAATGAGTATTTTTGATAAAATATTTTGGAAAAATTAAAACAGGAGTTTCTCGATCTTGCCCTGACCTGGTCTACAATCATTTACTTCGAGGCACTCCATCGGTACACGGCAGTCTTCCAGACCGCCTTGAAACGGATACTCTTTATGGTGCCGTACCAGCTCATTGGCGTCGAAAAGTCGGCTCGGAATCCGAAACGCCTCATACTCCTCCACCATCGCCGGGTGTCGTTTCGGCTGAAGAAAATCTCGTACTCATCAGCATTACTATGAAAGAACCGGATCGCCACAGTCTTCAAAAAGTCAGACATAAAAATGTTAGTGTTGATTTTAACTGTCTTGACCTTATCGTCAGCGTTGAATCGTGGATGGTCGTACTTGATTTCTTCGGTATAGGATCACCAAGTTACGACGCATCGTTGTCAACAGAAGAACCTCCGTCAGTCGAAGTTGATGAGGTTGACGTGGAAATCAGTCCTGAGCTGCCAGTGCACTCGGAAACGGAAATTGAGATCAATTCGTTGACTTTGGTTCTGCGACAACCAGAACGCGAAATCGCTCGAGCTAACATTTCGAACGCCAGCATGCACATTGTCAAAGCTGATGGAATAAATAAAGTTTCAGGATCGCTTGGATCAATGTCTCTTTTAGATTTGACACCTCACGGCAGATTTTACAGGTAAATAATAAAAATTAATTTATTAATCTAAATTGCATACTTTATTATAAAGTACATACGTTATTTTTTGATCAACAGAGAAAGATTTTTATCATCTGGTAGAAAAGCTTTCAACTTTCAATATTTAAGTTACAATGAATCAGAAAAACGCGATTTCGATGCCCAGCTTAAACTGCAAATGTCAGCTGTGCATTATGTACACACTCAACGTTTTGTAACCGAACTTCAAGCATTTTTTGCTCACTTTTCTCAATTGCGTACCGTGATGGCAAACTTGCGAGCTGGTGGTAGTGCAGTTATAGACGTCAACAAAAGAAGTATGAGATTATCGTTAGAACTTCATGCAGGAGCTCCGGTTATTTTACTTCCAGTTAGCTCAAGATCGCAGGAAATGCTTCTTCTTAATCTTGGTGAATTATCAGCACATAACAGATTTATATTTTCCAAAGTGAAACCTGAATGTATGCTAGACGTAATGGATCTTGAACTTGTAAACATGGATGTATACGCCGCCAAAAGGATTAGCACCAGTAATAGCGGAAACGAAATTGATGACGAAGATAGTTTATCGATTGGTGGATTTACGATTAAAAAAATGGGTCCGTCTTTGCTTACTGAAAAGTGTCATTTAAAACTCAAAGTTGAAAGAAACTTGGACCCTTACCTGAGCAGAGATATTCCTGAAGTAAGTGTTCACGGCACATTATCAACTATGGACTGCGCTCTAGATACTTCTCAGTACATGTTGATTCGTGGACTGCTAGCTTATAACATAGGTGAAAATCTTGACGATTTGCGTGCCTTCATGGAAAGTACCAGAAATGAATATTCGATGCCTAGAACAGATTTGGACGAGAAAACATGGACTTCGTCCTACATCAATTTAGAGCTTGTGAACGTCACGTTGAAACTCCACCCGCATCATGGTTCAGCAGCTCTTGCTTGCGTAAATTTTATAAAATCAAGATTGATCCTTGACTCTTTGAGTGACGGTTCGCAGGACGTAGATTTAGTTTCTCGTGAAATATTAGTCACGGACACCAGGTTTCAAGATGAGCCAGTCAACCGAAGGTCGAATGTTTTTACGAGTATACTTCAACCATTGAGCAACAGCTCCGCATTGGATGATCGAGTACAAGCGGAGGTTCACCATCGTAAGCGAAACAATTTCTCATCTACGACTATTTTACTACACAGCATGCGTTTGACAGCAATTTTGGACTGGTGGGAGGCTGTGAGAGACTTTTTAGTATTGAATTCACCCGAGCCAGAACCTGTACTAACGGCTGTTGTGCAAGTGCCTACTTCTCAAGAAAACGAGAGCAATACGAAGAATGCAACTCAATTGTTAGAGTTTAAGTGTAATATAATGGATTCAGAATTGGTGCTGGTTGAGGATACCTCAATGTGGGATACAAATGCTGTGATACTCAAAAGTACGGCCGTTTTGGCTTACAGAAACGATCCACATAGTGCCGAAAAGCCCATGAGTTGCAATCTGTCGCACTGCGAACTTTTCTCGTGTATTTTAGGATTAGGTAAGCTTGAATAAATTTTTGCTTTATTGGTTTAAAAGATATACTTAAATGAATAATTTTTTGTAGAGGAGGAAACCGCTTTATCTATCATTGATCCGGTGGGAGCGAGTCTCGAGCTAACCGCGGATAAGTGCCTAGAAGTTAACCTGCAGCCCCTGAGCGTTAGATTGAGTTACCACGATATAAATATGTTCTCGCGCATGCTGAGCTCGTTACCAAAGCAAACTCTCTTGGCAAAGCAAAAGATGTCAATGGATGGACGACCTCCGGCAAATTCAAAGAGCCACATTCTTAAATTATCAGCTCTCGGTTTTGCCGAAGTAGACTGCGAAACTGCCTTGGATAAGTGTAACGGACACCTAGATGATGCAGCTTTGTGGCTGACTCAAAACGCTGTGCCCAATGTCGAAAAAACAGTACAGAATGATGACTATCCTTTCAGGGTAAGTTTTTCAGATTTTAATCGAAGTGAGAATTGATTAATAAAAGCTTTTCTATTACTAATGAAAATCTTTTATTTTTCAGGTTGTCATTCTGGAAACAGCTTGTATGAAGATCTGCATAATTGATGACTGCAGAGATGCAGATGTACCTCTTTTGGAACTGACTCTTATTGACCTATCATTACGTCAGGAGTACTGCGGGCTTGGCGATGTATCGGCAACTTTCAGTGTTGATTATTACAATCGAGTGTTGAGTGGTTGGGAACCGTTTATTGAACAATGGCGTGCTACAATGCAATGGGAGCAAACTTTATCAAGCTCGCTTAGTCCTAAACGTTTCCGAATTCGTGTAGATTCTCGCGACTCGGTAAATGTGAATATAACTTCGACCCTGGTCGAGCTTGTAACTTTAGTCAAAGAAAATTGGACGCAGGATTACTATTTACTCAGTGATTCTAACACAGGTAATCTATTTTAAAATTGATCATTTTTAATAAACTTTTTATTCAAAAAGTCTGTTAAAAAATATGTACAATTCAAAATATTTCATAATTTTAATTATCATATTTTGATTTTCAGGTAATAATAAGAACTACAGAAGAAGATCTCCGTTTGTACCTTTTGCCTTAAAAAATGAAACAGGATCAAAAATATGGTTCAAAACTTTAATTGCAACAGCTCAGGATGATATAATTGTTGACAGAGAAATTTTGAGAAGAAACGCGCTTCAAAGAGACGAAACCTGGTTGGAAGTTCCAGTTGGGGATACAGTGTCTTTTACTTTTGAAAATAGAGGAAAATTGCGGCATCACTCAACTCATGTTGCAAGAAGACACCAAGTAGCGGTTGTTGTTGAAGGATGGAAGGTCGTGAACCCAGTTACCGTAGATCGAGTTGGCATTTATTTTCGACACGCTCAACTTGATTTCAAAGGGTCTGAGGTAAGCTATTTCACAAATAAATTATCATTTTTGTCAATAAAGTGAAATTTTTAAATTTTTTTGTTTTATCGTTTTTGAAGATGGTATCGACAAAAGCAAGAATAGTTTTTAATGTTGAACTTGAAGGATCTGCAAGAAAATTAGTCACCGTGAGATCGGCTTTGTTGGTAGTTAATAAATTAAGTTATGACGTTGATTTAAAATTAGAAAAATCGTTAAGTTATTATGGCTGTGAGTATTTAATAAAAAATTTTCGAACGAGTTCTTAATTTAAATCATTAATAATCTTTCTTCATCAATTTTGAATTTTTAGATTCTCCTACATACACGTCTACTTTAGGAGGCAGAGTTTTACAAGTAGCAGCTCAATCAAAAATCTCAATTCCTCTTACTCATACAGATGTACAGATGTATGTAAAGCCGGTTCACTCAAAAAGAGCTTACCAATATTGCATGGAAGCAGTTGATTGGATGTCAGTCAAGAAACTTTCTGAAGTAGTGGAGATACAAACAACTTGTCGAACAAATCAACAAAACCTTTTTAGAATGTGCATAGCAATAAAAAGGGATAATTATCCTCCTGACACTACACAGACTTTACCTGCTCATACGATCTTGATTTTAGCTCCAATGACTGTTACAAACCTTTTACCACACGAGTTGCACTTTTCCGCAGGAGTTGAAAGTGGAAGAATATTACCGGGAGAGTCTGCTGATCTTCATTGCCCAAACATCAATAATCAATTAGAAATTAACATACAACTTGACGGGTATCCGGGAGCTGGAACGGTAAAAGTCCCTTACTATTCAGTTTTTTTTTTGTCAACTTATTTTCAAAGAATAAATGACCGTATAAACTTAACTTTACCTTATTTTAGTTGATCCTACCGCAAAATACCAGCTCTTTTACGGGCAGAATTCGGCTCTCAGATTCGCTTGGTCGCATTATGTTCATCCACGCAACAGTTATCGTAGAAAAAGGTTCTGCAACTCGTATTAACATAACTGCTCCATATTGGATAATCAACAAAACAGGTTTACCACTTGTATTTAAACAAGAAGGATCAAGCACAGAATTCGCTGGTCAATTCGAAGAACACGAAAAAGCAAGAATGGTGGCACCATTGCTTTTTTCGTTTAACGACGAGGAAATGAATGGTTCATTGACTGTACGAGTTGGAACTGGTGTACATAGTTCTGGAGTACCACAATGGTGTCAACATTTTCATTTACAACCCGGCGTACAGGCAAAGAAAATTTACAAGCTTTTTATTTCATTTTTCTCAAGCATCGTAAATGAATAAAATTTTATTTTCCTAATTATTTGTTTAGGTACATAAGTTGAGAGTAGCTTTGCGAGATGGTGCACCAGACATTGTTTATTTGATAGGTATTACTACAAGAGCTGCTAAAGGAAGATATCAAGCTACAAACGTAGTAACTTTATCACCACGATATCAACTTCACAATAAATCTTCATTCACGTTAGAGATAGCTCAAAAGTGTTACACAACGACAGTTGTGAGTTTAATTTTTCACAGTTTTATTTTTGATATTATAGTTATAGTCTGTAGTAAAAATCAAAGTATTAAATTTTAAAAAAATGTCTTATTGAATTCTTACATTAAAATAATTACAGTCACATCCTGGTGCTCAGGCCACTTACTATGTGTCAACGCCAAATTGTCACATGTCATTTCATTGGCCACGTCTTGACAAAGATCAGTTACTTTGTGTACGCATAATTGATGTCCCAAACTGTATGTGGTCTGGTGGAATCATGTTACATGGAAATCATTCTCTTACGATCAATATTAGGGATGTGTCAGGACAGATGTACTTTTTACGAGTTGACGTTGTTTTACAAGAAAGTACATATTTTATAGTTTTCTCTGATGCTGATACCATGCCACCACCTATAAGAGTAGATAATTTTTCGGAGGTTCCTTTGACAATAAATCAGGTAAACTTTTTTTTTTTTTTGGCAAATATTTATAATTTTTCGAGTTTATGTTACATTTACTTACTTAAGAATGAACTCCAACGAATTTTCTCAGTAATCTTCTAATATACTAAATCATAATACTGTATAATAGACTCAGGTACCTGATAGCTTGCAATGGGCTGTAAGACCGCACTGTTCAGTTCCTTACGCACTTGATGAACCCACATTACCGGCGGCTTTAGTCGTTACTGCGCCTGGAGGTGTCACAGCTTCCTATGATTTAAATGTTTTAGGAGAATGTAGAGGTTTAACTTACGAGAATTTTATTTACATTGCATTAACTGGTAAAAATAAATTGTTTAAAATTCTAATTAGAGAAAACATAAATAAATTAGAAAATTCATTTTATCGTTCAATTTTGATAGGAACCTTTAAAACCGACGGTGATCTCGGAAATGGAGAAAGTGGTTTAGATCCCTTGGATGTAGAAACTCAAAGATTGGTTTTAGAAGCTGGACCAGGTGGCTGGGTCGCGCTTCGCAGGAAGCAGTACGGAGCAAGATCGCAGCTTTGGAGAATGACTGGAGATGGGCAATTGCAACACGAAGGTTCGAAATCATTTTTTGTTTGTAACAAACTTTGCTAAATATTTTTTAGTCTTTATTAACAATGGCTTGAAATCATTAGGTTCTAGTCCACCAACAGACAAACACAGTCGAGCTCCAGACACCGTTTTAGTGCTGGACATTGCGGGTACCGCTCCTCAACCTTTCACTTACTGCCCCTTAGCTCTCCGCAGACCCGATGCAAGACGTAGATCTACTCAAACTTGGCGGTTCACCGATGACGGAAGGTTGTGCTGCGTGCACGCTAACATGTGCGTTCAGTCTAAAGATGGTTTTATGGGATTACAAGAAGGTTTGACCAATTTTTTTTCTACAATTTAATAAACATACCTCAAGCATGTGGATTTTTTTCGTAAATTATCTTCTTTCTTTTTTTCTGTAATTATATTGTATCATAAATTGTTTTTATCATCCCATTCTGTCATTATCATCAACAAAACTTATAAATGCTTTTTTTGAATTTCAGTTCTATTGTTTATACAATAATATCATGTGTGAATTTTATATTTTCAATCATTTTTTATTTTCATTATCATTTTATACTTTTTTATTTAAAAATCAATAGTTTTTAACAAAAATTTATAAATTTTCATTCTTAATTCAGACGTTTGGTTTCTCGTTAATCAATTTTCAGCATACTCGTCTCATGTTAGTACGTTTCCTGACTTTTCTGTCACTTTGTCTGTAAGAAAAAAAAAAAAAAAAAAAAAAAAAAAAAAAAAAAAAAAAAAAACGAAATGAATAATAATTAAATTAAAAAAAATTCTAAAGCAATCATCAAATGTTACAGGCGGCAGAGTCGCCCGGTGGCAAATGTGTACGTATACGTTTACGGAATTTTCGGCGCACTCGCGCAACACTATTTACTTTTTTTTTTTTTAATGCAATTATACATGTTAAAGAAACTAATACGTCTAAGCATCACGTACTAATTTCTTTTTTTTTTTTTTTTTATTCTTCACTTGCTACATTTTTGCACTGCTTTTTAAATTTAATTCGTTCAAGTAAGCAGTCATACAAGCAGTAGTGTTGTAGAGTTGTTAAGCTAACTTTACACTAATGCTTTTTAAATTATTGTACTTCACTTCATAATTACAGCTTTTTTTGAATCTCTGAACTTCACAAGCTATATATAATACATTGCTTTTTATAAATTTTTTCGGTTTATTGAATATTAGCCAGACGTAAACAGTTATTTTTATCATTTAAGGATACTTTGTTGCAATATTGATTATACCAGGTAATACACATAACCAGGTTTTGTTTTGTTAATTTACAAAAAATAATCTCTTGTCGGTGTTGGTTAACTATCGTTTTTATTAAATTAGATTACAATTCTCATCCGTGTAACTAAATCGCACTTGAAAATATGGTGCAACTAAATTAAAAAATTAAATTTTTACCATGTATGACTAAAGCACCAACACAAACATACATTTATTATATTATTTAATTTTATAATTATAAACTTATAGATTATTGAAGGTATCTCTAGACCGTGGTGTCAAAATATTGTAACACTCGTTCTAAAACTTTGGCGCATATATTTTATGTTTTATACTTTTGTCGTTGATGTATAATTTCAATGATTTAATTGGTAAATGAAAAAAATGAATAAGACATTGCTAAAAACTTTGAAAAATTTTGAAGCTATTGTGTGTTTTCAAAAATTTATTCCAAAATATTGATGTTATGGTTTTTAAGTACGCCCATCACTTTTTTATTCACATGAAGAGCATAAAAAATTTTATTTCAAAAATTTAGCGTGCTTTAAATAAATACTTCCATAGTTCATTGCTCGTTTTCAAGTAATTCATTTAAAAAATAATTTTTTGTTGAATATTTGATATTATGTAAAAAAATTTCGTTCGTCATTCGTTGTTGAAATATGATTTTATTTTACCTAAACAAATAGGATGATACATATTCAGTCACATTTTACATTAGCATATACCTAGCTGTCTATATAATACAAGATTCAAATTAGAAAAACTATTTATATAACTTCAATTATTCATATTTTAATAAATAAAATAAATTTTGAAAAAATTTATAAAAATTGTTTTTTCTAGGGAGCGAGGCCGTCTTGGGACCGCAAACAAATCTAAGTCCACCACCAATTGAGCAACGTGTTAATAGACAACGTTTGAGACCGGGATCCGGATATCTGTCTGTGCGTGTGACTACGGATGGTCCGACAAGGGTGTTACAAGTTTTAGACATCAAAGAAAGGGTAAGATTTTTTATTCATGAAAATAAAGTAAAAAATGTAAAGAATTTTTATAACAATACTGAATGTTAATTTAAATTTACTAAATAGAAAAACACATTCGCTCTTTTGGAAGAGCGCGACTGGTCGAATATATCAGTAGCTCAGCGTCCCACTCAGGTGCACCTAGAAGTACAAAATATAGACACTCGGGAGTTGCATTTGAGCGTCGATCTCCCAGCTGGACTCGGGCTGTCAATTGTATCTCGTCGCCCAGCCGAAGAGCTTATCTTTTCCCGATTTGCTGGTATTAGTCTTGATTTCGTTGATACACCGGCCAGTAAAAGCCTTGATCTCAGCATCCAAGATGTACAAATCGATAATCAGCTGTTTGAAGCTCAATGCACTTCCGTGCTTTATATATCTCGGTAATTTGACTCGTTTTTTTTTACTATTTAAATGTACTTACAGCAGCTATTGTAGTAAGCTGATAAATAAGAATTTTTTAAATTATTCAAGTATTTGCTTGATATTTTGTACAAAAATTTTCAATGTTTCGTTATTCATTAAGATAACAGTAAACACTATAAGTTTTTTAGTTCAATTATTCTTTTTCTTTTTTTATTATTTTAGATTTATTCATTTGTATGATTTTAAAAAGATTACTAAAATTATCATAATAAAAAATTTATGAAGTGATTTCTACAAACCTTAATTATATCTATTTTTCTTTCCAGTTGTTTACGGGGCGAGGGCGATACAAGGCCGGCAATTCACGTAGCGGCTGAAAAACTACCATCTAAGAATCAAAATGCCGAAATATACAAACATTTGATTGTCAGTGTGAAACCTGTATGTGTTCACTTAGAAGAGCGTCTCATATTAAAACTCACAGCTTTCATTGGAGCAGGATTTTTAGAGCAGGAAGCACCTGTTGACGAAAACGACTTCAATCATCAGCGTTTTATTTCCAATGTTTCAGCAGCCCACGCTAAGAGATATTATTTTGGTATTTTAAAACTAGTGCCAAGCCAAGTAGAGTTGAGCGTTCTTACATCGACTAAATTGCCACCGCACTTACATGCCATCAAAAAGAAACTTGGTTTAACTTTGATAAAATTCGAAGACGCAACGATTGAATTGGAACCTTTTATTAGAAAACATCCCTTTGAAAGTAGTCAATTTTTGATTCATTCTATTATAAAACATTACAAAGATGTAAGTTGGTTAGCTTTTAAAAACTTCAACTAAAATTTTTTACTCTTATATAAATTTGATATCTTTTTTTTAGGAATTGAAATGGCAGGCAGCCATAATTTTGGGTTCAGTAGACTTTTTAGGAAGTCCATTGGGTTTCGTTAACGATGTATCCGAAGGAGTATCGGGCTTGATAAATGAGCTAAGTGTTAAAAGTCTTGTAAAAAATGTAGCACATGGTTTTTCAAACTCTGCAGCTAAATTAACAGAATCTTTATCGGATGGATTTGGCAGAGTAATCATGGATGAGAAACATGAAGAAACTAGACAAAAAATTCGAGCTAATACAGAAGGTAGCAAAGATCATTTAGTTGCAGGTTTTAAGGGGCTGGGACTTGGCCTTCTAGGCGGAATGACTAGTATTGTTCTCCAAACTTATGATGGCACCATGAATGAAGGTTTTCCGGTAAATTTCCATTGAAATAAGTCTTTGTGATAATCGTTATGATTTTAGAAAAAAATTTAATTGTACATTTTACAGGGCTTCTTTGCTGGTCTTGGAAAAGGTGTGGTAGGAACCATAACTAAACCTGCTGTTGGAATTTTAGATTTTGCAACGGAAAGCGCCACTGCGTTACGAGAAACAAGTAGAAGGTAGAAAATTTTAAAGTTAAATGATTATTTTTATTACTTTGTTTCAAAAAAAGTTTTATTAATTGATTATTTTTTATTTTAGTGCTCATAGGCTGATACCAAAACGAGATAGACAACCGCGAGTATCAAGTGGACCAGCTGGACTGTTACCACCTTATAATTTTCAACAAACTGAAGGACAAGAGCTTTTGTACAGTATCAATAACAGAAACTATTCAGAACTTTTTGTTGCTTATGAATGTCTTCGCAGTGGAGCCGATAACCTTAAAGTACTAGTGTCTAACGAGCGGGTAATAGTCATATCTGGTGGTTCCAAAGGTATTGTAACTGAAGTTAGTCTTGCTGATTTACTGTATTGTCAGCCGACGCATCGAATTGAAAGTAATGGCCAAACGTTGCATTATATTGAACTAACATCGCGAGCAGAACCTGTTAGCAATATGAATCATGATGGATCTGAAATTCTGAGGCGACCGAAAGTTCGCTGTGACAGTGAAGATATTGCCAAATGGGTAAGTTTAAACTTTTTATTTTTACGTAGGTCTGTGTGAAAAATTTTAATTTTGGTCAGCATGCTTGAATAAATGATTTTATTGCAGGTATCACGACAAATAAATTATGCCAAAGGTATGCACGAAGAACGACGCCTAACTTTGATGTCTTCAGACAATATGCTTGATGACATTCAGATTTACAAATAAATAGAGACTTTATAATTTTGTTTGAACAAATAATTTTTAAAATGTTATGCAAAAAAATGTGGCTTTTATCATACTTTTCAAAAAATGTTTTAATACTAATCTTTCTCCAAGTTAAAAATAAACGTTTTATTACTATTTTAGTTACCTAAGTTTTAAAAGTTAAGTGATTTGTTATAAGACTGATTCTAGACGGAAGAAACGGGCTTTTGGTTATTCACGTTTATAAGAAAAGTGTAAAAAAATCGTTAATTTATTAGATGCTTGGAAGAAATGATGTTTGTATATAATGTATAGTGTAATTATTTCACAGTCATCTGAGCCATAAATTGCAGAATTTTAATTGATGTAAATTAAACGAAATATTTGTAGAAAGTGATATAAAACATCAATTTTGGTTCTGCAAAATATTTTGACTCTGTTTTACCCATAATTACTGTAAAATTTGTATGATAAATAAAAACCAATTCATTTTTAGAAAAAACACTGTTGCTGAAATGATACCACAGATAATGTTGCTGTATGAATGATGTGATTTATTTTTAATAATAAAATGTTCATGCACATTTCAAAAATAACAAATTATTGATCATTACACCTCTCATAATAACATTTTAATTATTTTTAAAAATATTTTCTTTAAGTTTTTTTTTCCAAAATAAAAACCAAATATTAATCGATTTTTTAATGCTTGCGTGTATGTATGTATCATACATCAGATCTCAAACGAGGTAACGGCTATAGATCTTCAGCCGACCAAACAAAAAACTTTTTTTTACTGTTTTAAACTGAGAAATAAATTTTTTTCGTTATATCAGAGTATTTAAGAGGTCTTTTAAATTATTATTTTTAAACAAATGTATGTGTAATAAAAATTTTTTAATTTGTATTAAATAATATAAATTTATTGCTCAACAGAAGTATAAAAATTAATTATTTCTTAACATAAAAATTATATTAATTCATTGCACCACTAAATTAACTAAGGATTAAATAAATTGTGTGAACGCCTGTCATGGTATGGTTCTAAATTTGAATTTAGCAATACTGCTTTACTTCGAAAATTCAAAATGAAGCTCTCAGGTTCTGAATATTTAGAGCGCCACATCTGGAAATACTGTTCATTTGAGATTTCTTTGGTATCAGTAAAGTTGAATTCTTCACGTAACGCCACTTTCCAAACCTAAAATAAAAAAATTATCATAAACTTTTAACACTTACACAGTTTTTAAAAAGTTAGTGAATATAACACAATATGATAATTAAAAATGTGAATACCTCATTGTCTGGAATTGGTGTTGGAGCTTGCAAATTGCCATATGTTCCTTTTTCAAATGTGTACAAATGATATAACACGTAATTTAGTGTTCTCATTTTATCAGCGTATCCAACATTAAAAGTAACCGATCTACGTGAAATACTTTCAGGACTCAATGGGTAAAGAGCGCGAGTGTAGTGGTGTCCAAGTTTGGCAACACCCCATAATAATACACTCAAAGAAAATCCATGAAAAGTCCCTTTCTGTTCCGAATCTCTAGTATCAAATGGGTATATTTCAAGAGATGAAAGATGCTTTGCTGAGTAAGAAATAAGAAATAATTAATTTTCAAAAAAGTATACTAATTGATTTGTGAGAAAATTTAGTGTTGATAAATTCAAAACTTTCAATACCTAAGTAATAGTCTTCTTTATTTCTAAATTTCCCACCAGCAGAACATTTTTCAGAAGTATTGAAAATTTTCATTAATTTGTGTAAAGCCCCATAACTAAGTACATAGCCAGCCTGAGCTACATTATATGGTCGACCCCAAAGTACAACAGCATGCCCTAAATAATAGGATTCTTGAAAGTCGAGAGGAGCCACCAAAAAACGCAAGTTCTCAGAGATAACAAAAGTGTCATCTTTAACAAAGATTATCCATTGCAACTGCAATTCATTTTTTCTTTCCCAAATATAATTCATTACTTCACATAAAAATTGCCATGAAGAAGAATATTTTATTTTCAAGTTTATTACAGGTATATTGCGATCAAATAGATTTTCTGAAAAAAATAGTAAGTGATTGCAATGCTTCCCCCAAGTGTCCTTAATAGTAGCAGCTAACTTTAATTCCTTTACAAATACAATACATGTAATAGAAATTTGTCGTTTCAACCATTCAGCTTCTAAAATTGTTGTACCGACGTCTGTAAAAATTTAAACAATTTGTAATATTTTAATTTAAGTTTTGTTTCGTAAATAATTCGATTCAATAATTAAAAACTTATACAAAATTACGTTATGCATTATTAAAAATAAAAAATTAAAGTAACTCTTACCAGAACTAGCATTTTGTTGGACCTTATAAATAAATTCATCAAAACTCAGCTCAGAATTTTTAACATTCTGATGATTTTTAAGCCAAATTTGAAAGTTTTCTGAGGATTTTGTCCAACTGTGACCTTCATTTTGGAATGTTTCAAAACCTTCATAAATTATTGCAAGCTTCCAAACATAAGCAGCATATTCAAATGCAAATACACTGATGAAACTAATGATAAATCCAAAAATAAATACCGGTTTCCGGTCAAGTAAAATTATATTCATTTTACAGGTAGAATAAATTTGTTGCTGCTGTTCATTCTGCATGGGACCCTATTCAACAAGAGTAAGCCAACAACGGAAATTAATTAATCTTGAAAAAGAAATGTTTTTTAAAATATGAGATAAGAATAGTCAAAATTAATGATTAATTGTTTTAATTAATCATTAATAAATGTGTATAGACTAAATTTGTTGAAAAATTAAAATTAAAATAATATTAAAATAAGTATTAAAATTAGAAGTAAATAAATTATACAATATTATCATTTAAACTACTTTTTATTTTCAAATAATGTATTTAAGTTTTATGAGTAACAAGGCTATCAACATTGACATATCAGTCCAACACCTATAAGACACCTGTTGCTGACATTTCAATTCCTTTAATATGTACAAATGAAGACTCAAAATAACACTTATTATTGATCTAAAAGATTTTAAATAAAGTATTCTTTTATGAAGGACCATGCAAGATAGAATAGTATGGCTGCACCTATTTTTAATACATGATAAAAGATATAGGCCATTAGATATTTATATATATTTTTTTTTTCTTTTTTTTTATCATCCACTTTTGTATCTGACATATTTTACTTTTTTTATAACTATTTAAGAAATATAGAAAAACTATTCAAAAATACAGGTAAAATTTATGAAAGGATTTTTCCAAATTTTTGTAAAACGAAAGAAAATTTAAAAACTGACTTTTCCGCGATTTTTAAAAAACCCTAAGCCTGAACGATTATGTACTAGAGATCCTATTCCAACATAATTTTCTATTACAATTGGACTTTCTAACTTTTGACAGTATCCTGATAAGAGATCTTGAAGTGATGAGTGAAGAGCATGCACATCATATTTTGTTTTTTCAGAATCTGACCCTGCAATAAATTAAATAACAACTTTTATTTCATAAAAATTTTATTCTGAACAGGTGAATAAAAAAATTAATAAAATAAATAAAATCAACTTTTAAAACTTTGATAAAAAAAAGGAAGCAATAAAAATACACATTTTCAAGTTTATTATACCTTTATGCCAAAAAAGTGGATGGCTTGTAAATGTCAACCAAGGAATATTTTTAGCAAAAGGATTCCACTTTTTATCCAGAGATAATGGTTGACCTTTATTCCACATCAGTCTTATGCCAAACATATTTCTACTCCTAAATTGGTTCATTCAATTTATGGATTAGTTAAAAGTAAAAAATTAATTTTAAAAACATGAAACGAAAAAACGGGCTAAACGTAAAAAACATAATGTTTTCACATTAAAAAATTGATTGACAACAAAAAATAAAGAAAAATTCAAATTCAACAATGGAGCTGCAAACCAAAAACAACAAAATAGCAAAACCAAAAAATAAAAAACAATAACACTGTGAAGAAGCAAGTGAAAAAAGAACATTAACAGATACCTAGGTTCAAACTGAGCACTGCTCGACAATGAAGTAAATGAAGACCATTCTTGCCTAACTGCACTGTGAATGAGAGAGGAAACACCTTCTGCCAACCCATTTAAGCGTCTGAGAATTATTGCATAGAGACAAAATATGATAGCAATGCAGTGTAAATTTTGCAATTTAAAATGACCCAGACACAAATTGTAAATATATATAATTAAATAAAATACTTACGGTAATATTGATGTAGGAGGATATATTAACTCTCCTGCAATGAGGGTATCTACTTCAGGTAAGAAAACCCTATCGTATTCTAAGATTTTTAACGATATGAGATCATACTTGACTGTGTACAATGTATTCTTTGTCAAAAGAACTAATCTTTCTTTTTCTGTATCCCACAAAGTAACTCTACAAATTAACCAAACAAAAAATCAATTTTATTTTTAAAGCAATTTAATGTAGTAGTAATTTAAACTTTAATCTGTATAAAATTATTTAAACGTAAAAAAAAATTTATTATTGAATTAATCAATAACTTTTATTAATTTGATGTAATACATACTCAGTTAGTAACCAAGTCCCAACAAGCTCTTCTTCTTCTGTACTGCTGAGAAGATCTCTTTGACAATCTGCTAGAGCTTTTTCTACAACTTCATTTCTGTCCGAAAAAAACGTATGGCAATCAATTCGAGCATATGGAATTCCAGGAACAGTAATTGGCACAGCTCCTGAGGTTGCCGCATTTTGCGTTTTTTTATTATCTTTTACATCTGTGGTAAATAAAGCATTTAAAATTCAACAAATTTTGAGTAAGCCGGATGTCTAAGTTAAGTGGTAATCAAAACAATATTTAACTCATTTCGCCTACCTTGAGATTTGACAAATTCGTTGTTACCGCTGTTTATCTCCAAAGTAGCTCTGTGAAATGTTGGTTCTTCGTCCTGTAAAAAGGTATCGTCCATTTTTTACAGGTTAGATCAAATATTTCTCTAATAATCTACAAATTTTTTATTCCTGCACCGTCTTCCAAAGATTTTATTCGAGATGAAATTTTAACAAGCATAAATTATTTCTTACAACAGCTTGGCATGTATTTCAATAAAAAATCAGCTGACAACAAACAAATCTGTTTTACTGCTCTCGGAACTTTGCAAGTCGCACAATCCAATCACAAGTCCCGAAGTATAGTTTATTTACTAGATACAGGTGGACATGCATGAGAGAGCGCATATATAGGTAGAGTGCTCTGAGCTGATGAGCTCTCTCCACTCTTAAGACGATCTAGTGACTTTTTATCCAAAAAAAGCAGCAGAATTTCCGAATATCTTATTTTTAATATTATTTTTTTAGTTTTGAATGTAGACAAGATTAATTCATGCTTTTATTTATGAGAAGGAATTAAACTTGGCATTATTTTTTTCTAACGGAGTAAATTGCTATTTTTATGTAAACAAATAATTTAGATTTGAGTTTTTTATTCAAGATTAGTTTTTGATGCCTAAAATTTTTTTCACAATATTTTCAATACCATAAATAATTAAATCAAAATGATATAAATTGAAAAAAAAGTTTTCAGTTTATTAATATATTTTACTGTAATACTTTTGATTATTTTTCCTGTAAATACTTTTTATAAAAAAATCTACCATAGTTTCAGGTTCGGCTATCAAAAATTTAAATAAAATGTTAAGTATTACTTTAGAGTATGAAGAATTCTTTATACTTTATAGAGATTGAGATTATCTAGATTAGGTATTACACCTCTAGAACGGCATATAAATATATGCGTCTATACTATATAGTGACTACAGAGTGCGAATAAGCCTTATAAGGTACAGTGTAGGCGAACGTGCAGCAGCAGAAAGAAAAGCAGTAGGTATGATATCTAAGGTCCGAACTCCGAGAGAAATCTTGGTAAATGCTAAAGTGATTGATAAATGCCACAGTGTAAAAACAATAAAGTGTAAACTATAGTATGATGATTGACAAAGTCCCAGGTAGTCTACAGATTTTATGGTATGATAATGTAAATCTTATTAGACTTGCTCATGAAATTGTCAAAATAATTAATAAGAAATTAAATGGTTCATAGATGAATGTTTTTCTATTATTAAGTAGCTTTTTTGCCTTTCAATTTTCCATCATTCTTACTTTTGACTCTAATACTTTAATGTTTTTTTATACATTTTATAAAGAGTATTATGGTTTTATCGTATCAATGATCTAATTATCAAAATTGTACATTCTAATAAGTTTTTTATCATACATAATTAAAAAAATTTGTTTATAGTATACAATAAAAATTTATTTATCCAACACAAATTACTTCTTTTGGTTCTTTGTTGCAGATAAAAGACTTTCATAATGTTCAGTAACTGTAAATTTAAACCTGCTGTAAGATGAATATAATTTTACTAGAGCGGAAACCACTATTTGTCTTTGGATTTGTTATTAGTTTTATCGGGGTATTTTTATTTGAATACTCTGAGAATATTTTGAGGATCCCAGTATTTTATGAAGATGATTCTATAGAAACATTTCAAAATCTAGTCCAAAGTTTGCCAAAAACATCAGATAATTATGAAATTTGGCGTAAAAATCAAAATGTTAGAGACTCCAAGATAAATTTAGATGAATATCTTTACAAAACTCTACCAAAAGATGCTTCAGGTAAGAAAATCAATCTAATATACTCAATTGCAAAACTCAAGTATCAAAAAAATTAAATTTTTCAGCAGAAATCAGTCAAACAATTTTAGAAGCTGATTGGTTGAAACGACGAATTTCCATTACATGTATTGTATTTGTAAAGGAATTAAAGTTAGCGATTGCTATTAAAAATACTTGGGGAAAGCATTGCAATCACTTACTATTTTTTTCAGAAAATTTATCTGATCTTGACTTACCTGTGATAAATTTAGGAACAAAGTATTCTTCTTCATGGCATGTGCTATGTGAAGCTATGAACCATATTTGGAATAGAAAAAATGAATTGCAGTTGCAATGGATAATCTTTGTTAAAGATGACACTTTTGTTATTTCTGAAAACTTACGCTTTTTAGTGGCTTCTCTTGATTTTCAAAAACCATACTATTTAGGACACACCAATGTACTTTGGGGTTTATCATTCAATGCAGCCCCAGCTGGCTATGTACTTAGTTATGAAGCTTTACACAAATTAATGAAGATTTTTAATACTCCTGCAAAATGTTTTGCTGGTGGTAAACTTAGTAATAAAGATGATTATTCTCTAGGTATTGAAAATTATCAAGTTAAAAAATAAAATGCATGATAAATTTTAGTGTTAATAAAGTGTGTGCGTTTTGTGGTTTATATAAATTTGACAACATGCATGAAATTTTAATTTAATTCAAAGAAATACAAATTATTTTGTATATATCAAATTTTAAAAAATAATTATGATAACTTTGTTTTTTAATTTTTTTAAATTTATTTTTAGCAACGCATCTTAGATCCCTTGAAATATATCCGTCCGATACAAGAGACTATGAACAAAGAGGAACGTTTCACGAATTTTCACTAAGTGCTTCTTATCTTCCGAGACCTGAATGTTGTTCGAAGAGATCTGTTACTTTTAATGTTGAAAGTGCTGATAAAATGTTAAATTTATATTACACATTGTATCATTTGTATGTATTTGAAAAAGGAACATTTGGGAATCGTCAAGCGCCAACACCAATTCCAGACAATGAGGTATTCACATTTTAAATTATCATAATTGCGTTTTTTTTTTTTTTTTTTTCATTTTTCATTTTATTTTATGTATGGACTTTTTTTTATACATTACAATGCGATTTTAGTTATTATAAAGTACGCTGTTATTTCATACATACGAACATGGCCGTATTTTTTTTTATTTTTTATTTTTTTTTTATCCCTAAGTTTCCATTTACTTTCAAGTTATGTTTTTACATGAAAAACTATCGCAGTAAATATTCATGAATTCTATGACTTACATGAAAAACTAGATAAATTTATTTTGAAACAATAAAAAATACCAACATACACACAGAATTTTAGCTGTGAAAATTCAATGTAGGTCACGGTTATTAATAAATCTTTATATTTCATCGTATTTGAAGCCAAATAAATTTTTTTTTTGGTTGGTATTTACTTTTTTTTGTAAGCCACTAAAACTATTAAATTTCTTTTTAAAATTTATTCTCTTGTAAAAACTTACCTTTCAAATTTTAGTGATTTTACACGCTTACTATAGTTTCACGAAAAAAAAACTTCACCCCATAATTAAAAAATAAAAAATCGTTATACAAATCCATTTTTTTCATTTCAGTTTTGGAAACTAGCGTTACGTAAAGAATTCAATTTGACTATTATCGATGAAATTTCAAGCGATCAATACTTCCAGATCTGGCGTTCCAAATACGTTGATTATGAGGAGGACTCTTTTCATTTTAGATTTTCAGGAATTACATTTGGCATAATTCTACTAGGCACAGTAACAATATTGAATTGTCGATCAAAATTACGAATTTTACCTGTCTGGTACATTATGAAAAAAAGAAATAATATATTGTAGTTAACTCAATGCATACTGCATTATAGATTTTTATTTTTTGTACTAAATAAAGAAGATTATATTTGTACTGTTTCCTGATAAAATAAAACAAGTATAATTAATATTTAAATAAAAAATCTTAATTTATTTATAAAACTAAGACCCATTTATAAAATTAATGATATACCTATCGGCCATAAATTGATTTTCAGTTTTGATGCGAAGTAATTTTTTTGCCGTGAGTTCATTAATTTTCATGTAACCTACTTACTTTTTATACCTAACTGAAATAATATTTTAAAAATATTCATTTAATTGTTAATGAAAATTATTTAACGGAATAAAAACCATTTGAACTTCATCGAACGGGAAACCTCTGCGCTGAGAAAAAAAAAAAAAAAATTTTATGTAACTTTATTTAATTTTTTGTGCATAATATTCAGAAAATCTACTTTAATTTTCATTGTTCCCTAATATTTTTCAGAAATAAACAATTGTAAAGAAATAATAAATGACGAAAAAAAATTAAAAGTCGAATTTTTTATAATGATACATGGATATATGTCATGTATACCAAGAATTTTGATCAGTTCTTCAAACTAAAATATATTTTTATTTCTTTAAATAAGTAAATTTTATTATATAAACAATAATTTATAATAAAACAAATTAAAAATTATATTTTGTACGTCATTTCGATATTTTGTTCATCTGGTGCAGCATCTCCTCCTGGAAGAATCGAAGATAGATATTTAATTGTATAACATAAAGTACATTTCAAAGATATAGCATCAATTAAATTTGTTTACATCCAATATTTATATCAATAACTGCAATAATTAAAGAATGAATAAAAAAAAGTGCAACATAAGTACTCTTTCCGACGGTGTCCCATGTCATTATTGAACTAGATTTAAGTATTTCCAGTAAGCCAAGGTTTTCGTTACTCACATTTCCTTTACTGAACTTAACGATCTCAGATGTGAAAAATGGTAGGGATGAGATACTTAAATCTATTTTATTTAATTAAAATGTTGCAGTTTAGTTTTTCTAATCAAGTGCCGATCAACCGGTCAAAAGCTGATGTTAATTTGGTAACATGCGTTAAAAATTTATTCTTATTTAATAAACAGTGACAATTAAAAAATGTATTTTGAAAGTATGTTTAAACAAATAAATGACAAAATATTAAATAGCAGGTATAAATATCATACTACATTTTTTACATACATAACATATAATTAAGAAAGTTTAAAGGAGAAAAATAATTTTTATTATGATAAAACGAATTAAATTGAATTTATTACATGCAAGCACTCTTCAAAGCACCATAAAAAAACAATAATAATAAATAAAATTTGTGTTTATCTAGAACTATTACGTGCAATTTAATCACCGATTCTTTCACGTAGTGAAATCTTTATAGCCGCACATAAATTGTCGAGCTGAAAAAAGTCAAATAAATTGCCAGCCGATGTGTTTAGGAGGAACAGACGATTATGTTTTGAAAGCCTACAATGACGAGACTCCTCTTATTGTTGTGCGCCCTTGTTTTGGCTAACGAGGGCCCTTTGAAAACGAAAAATGAAATTTTTAATTTAAAGTAAGTTTTTTAAAAATTTCTCGTGGGTGTGGTTCGTTTTTAATTTATCCTTTTTAACAAAATTTATTACATAAAAAGTTCAACTTTTATTTATTTTTGTAAAACTTTTTATGTTTTGTAAATTTTGATTATTAATCTTTTTTATTAAAATAACTTTTAACCGATTCAGAAACGATGGTATCAATTATTTAAAAAACATAGAGAACTTAAAAAAAGAAGAAAAAGCATCATTAGAAGACCAATGTTCTCATCTGCCAACAGTTGAAAATGTCATAATTGATTGTAAATCTCCTATGAGGTAAATTTATTCATTTATTTTTTTATATTTTTGTTGCAACTTTAAAAAAAATGAATTACAGTAAATAAAAATCTAGTCAACAATATTTTCTTAGTAAAAATAATATTTCTTTATTTCGACGTCCCGTGCGAAAAAAAAACCTAAATCAGCCGATTTAAAATTACCCGTGAAAGGCTTAAATGAATTAAAAAATCAGTTTCAATAAAAAAATTCGAATTATTAGGTTCCAAGTTATTAAGGTTCTCGATTTTTTTAAAAATTTTTAAATTTTTTTCAGTCTTTTATGAACAATTTTAAATCGGCTGATTTTGTTCTAAGGTTTTTTTTTCGCACGGGCCGTCGATTTTAAGATAAAGAGTGCTGTTGTTTATTAAATTGTTGAAATTATTTATTTCTAAGGGATTGTACGGCAAAGTGCAAGGTTGGATATAGATTTCCTTTTGGCGAACGTGAACTTATAATAAAATGTATGGAAAATAACTGGATAATTTCGAAGACTAAGTACAAAGTTATTCCCGAGTGTGAACGTAAGTTCTATTTTCAGTCTATCGTTTATCAACATAAACTTCGATTCATAAATTATAAAAAATTTATTGGTTTTTAGCCACTATTATTAATCATCACTTTTTTTAATTGAACTTGAGTAATTTATGTCCCGCGAAATTGATTTTTCGTATCGTAAATTGACGCTAGTGCCAATACCCCCTACTAATAGTACGTAAATGCCGTAAAGTTTTCAATCAAAACGTCCTAGAATAATAAAAAAAAACTTTTTAATTTCCATCCCAATTGTAATGATTATATTTTTTCGTTGATTCACTTGACTCAAAATCCATACTTTGTTTAAAATAATAGAAAATGCCCTTAATTTGTAAATTTAATTATTTAAAAACTCTTATTAATAGTAATGATGATATTTATTATAAATTTTTTTCATGACATTCGCAGCTTATTGTTCGCCAAAGTGCGCAAATGGTGGTACTTGCGTAGCTCCATATCGATGTAATTGCACCGGTAATTATTGGGGATCTCACTGTCAATATAAAAACGAGGAGTGTACCAATAAACCACATAAAATTGCTAATGCAAATCAAACTTGCAATTCTCAGTACGTTTTTTTTTTTTTTTTTTTCATAATCCTAATTTAAATCTTTACGTAAACACAATGTTATTGTTTTTAACAGAACTTGCATCATAACGTGTCAGAAAAATTTTGCCTTTCCCGATGGTTCCACTATAGCTCATACACTGTGTAAAAACGGTACCTGGGTACCGAAGAACAATGCGTGGACTCAAATTCCAGACTGTCAATGTAAATAAAAGTATAAGTCAAAGTTACGATAAAAAATACTGAAATGAATTTTATGATTTTACAGCTGATTGTAATCCGCCTTGTCAAAACGAAGGCGTGTGCCTTCCCTCAAACGAATGTGAGTGTCCAAAAAGCTTTTTTGGTCCGCAGTGTCAATACCGTAAGAACCTTTTTTAATTTATTTCCGAGGGGCTATGCACTCCAGAATCATTGATGATTCTTTTGATTCTTTTTGATTCTTTTGTGATTCTTTCGTGATTCTTTTGGCAAATTTAAAGTGTTTAGAGCCTTGGAATTAATTTCAGTTGATACTTAGTTAAAAATAATATTTTTCGAAGATTTTTACTTGAAATCAAATTGATATTTTATTGATTGTATTGATTTTTGTGTGTGATTCTTTTAGTGATTCTGGAGTGCATAGCCCCTCGTTTATTTCTAGATAAATGATGTATGACGTGAACATATATTTTTCATTTTATATCTATTGTAGTATAAATAAGACTTTAGAAAACCTCTGCCAAACTTTAGATGTTTCTCAAGTTTTTTTTTTTTTCTAAAATAAATACACTTAATTATCATCCACTATGCTCAACAAAAATTATATTTTCATTACTCTTCTTATTATTCTACTAGACGAGGATGACTGTAGTAGCGATAAATTGGGCTTCAACGGCTTCACCCAGTGTCATGTCATCGACGACGAGTCTTATGGGTGCAAACTGAGCTGCCCCAAGGGCACGACAATTGAATTCCCAGCTGCTGAATCCTACATCTGTCGGTTTGCGGAAGGATACTTCGAACCCCAGTCTGTTCCGCGATGTTTGCCGACGGATAGTGGAACGGATGGTGAAACGGAAAAACCCAAGAAGAGTACTTGCTTTACCTGGGGTGGAGTTAATTACAAGACCTTTGATGGAAAGACTTACAGTTTTGGTAAATGTCAAATTCGTTCTAAGTAAAGTTTGGATGAAATCCGGATAAAACGTGGAAAAAAATATCTCATGGAAATTTTTTTTGAGCTTCTCAAGCTGGGCAGCAGTATCCCAAGATATATATGTATATTTTTTTATCCAATTAATCAAGTTTAACTACTGATTAAAAACACTTTTGCAGATAGCACGTGTAACTACATCCTGGTGAAAGACGACTCTGACGACTTTTCCGTTAGCATCCAAAATGTCTGCTCCAACTCCTCTTGCTCCCGGGCTATTCGCATTTTCGTCCAGAACGAGGAATACTTATTGTCCAGGGGTAGCGACAATCAGCCGGAACTTCGCACCGGCTCGAGAAAGATCGAACTCGGTGCGGCAGTGCCCGGTATGACTGTTAACTTGGACAAGAAATACATCGAGGTGTCGGTGGGTGGGCTTACCATTCAATGGGACCGGCAAAACTTGGTGCAACTACGCGCCGAGGCGCACTTGTGGAATAGAACTGCCGGTCTGTGCGGAAATATGGATGGAGACAAAGATAACGACCACGGGAGACATGGAGAAGAGGAAAATTGGAAAGTTGAGAATTTTGGAGGTGACTGCTTTTGTTAACTGTAACTTTAGTCAGTATTTAGTAAATAATTTAAGTTAAATTGTCCAATAACATTATTTGAGCCGATGTTTATAAATAAAATCGTGGAGTTCAAAAAAGTATCTGGATATTCTGGTGGGAATAGTTAAAAAGTCAGTATCGTTGAAAAAAAAAAAAAAAAAAAAATTCAGGATGAAAGAAAACAATTCATTTGTTCAATAAATGTGTAAAAAAAATTCTCGCTATTTAAAATCAAGTTGGCTGTTTTTGAATTTTCAAAATTAGCGGGTTTCTTATTTCAACTTTGACAACTAGATTTTTGCCTGAAAATTTGATTGGCTTAAAGAATAGTAATAGATTTTTCTTACTTTATAGCTAAAAAAAAAAAAAAAAAAACTTTAAGCTAGCATTTCTTTAAATTTTTGAAAAATTTTATTCTAGAAAAGTGTATAGAGAAGTCATCCAAAAATGATAAATGCGAATCGGAAATCAACAAAGCTGCCAAGAAATTTTGCAAAAAATTTTTAACTAATGCAAAATTCAAGAAATGCGGAGACCTCCAGGAGTTTGATTCCGTCTGTATTAGGGACTACTGCACTTGCGAACATAAAGATAAAAGAACGTGCGCTTGCGACACCATGGCCGTATACGTTAAACAGTGCGCTCTCAACGGTATTGAGACACCGGTTGACTGGAGAGATCAGAAGATTTGCCGTGAGTTATTTACAAATTTTTAATTTTTCTTGATTCAACTAAAGTTATTAACGTTTATATTACTTACAATAAAAAATCTAAAAACAATGATATGACTCATGGATTCCAGCAATGGAGTGTACGAACGGCAAAGTGTACATGTCCTGCGGTCCAGTGCACGAAGCAACGTGTTCGGGCATCAAAGACCTCAGCTTGGACTCCAACTTCTGCGAGGAAGGTTGCTACTGCCCCGAAGGACTAGTTCTCTTGGATGACCGGTGCGTTCCCGAGGAGGAATGTCCTTGTATGCTCAATGGCGATGACCATGAACCCGGGTCCAGGGTTAATAAGGACTGCAACACCTGTACCTGTGTGCGAGGTAAATGGATTTGCACCGAGTCCTCATGTGAGGGCAGGACTTGCTCCGTGGTAGGAGATCCACATTACACCACTTTTGACGGCAAGAAGTTTGACTTTGTGGGTCGCTGCACCTACTTCCTGGTCAAAGGCGATGACTACAGCGTAGAAGCCGAGAATTCACAGTGTTCGAGTGCTTTGTCAGAGGTATAAAGCTTTCTATTCCCTTAACTTTTTTTTTTTTTAATGAAACATCATAATATTTGTGAGAAATTTATTTAAATGTTTGAAAAAATTAGTTCTCTTAAAAAAAAAAAAAAAAAAAAAACTAGTTGATCCAAACTAATTTCTAACATTATTTTTCGATTGACGTTTCATAAGTCGATTGGTCTGATCAGGCCAAACTCAGATCAATCTTGCACCAAATCAGTGACGGTTCGCACGGTCTCTGCAATAATTGAACTAAAACAAAACCATGAAATACGAATTAATGGCGAGGAGATCAAAAAGCTTCCTATTTTGGTTGCCGATGGCACAAAAATTCGCCTACTCAGTAGTATTTTTGTCAGCGTCGAGTTGAGAAATGGCCTTGAAATTCTGTGGGACGGTATCTCCCGCGTCTACGTAAATGCTCCAACCAGTTTGAAAGGTGCGTATTTCAAGCTACACAATAATAAATTTTCATTAATCATACCCTTCAAATTAGTATTTTTCGTATCTAGAGCGTAAAATTTTACTTTACGCTCGAGTGTGATCGTGGCGCCCGAGGGTCGGCGAGGCCGGCCCGAGGGTCGCCGATCACACGAGACGTTACGCTCGCGATACGAACATTATTTTTTTTTATAGTTTGCGAACAGTCATCTTTTACGTAACGATTTTAGTGTGTTGAATGCCCTGTTGAATGTCCACACGTGTGGGCCACACGTGTGGCACACGTAAAATTATTTTCAAGTAGATTATTATAAAAGGGAATAAAATATGGATATAGTGAATTATTCAATGATTTTATAGCCTCTTATGTCATAAATAATAAAAAAATTGGTTTTTCTTTTTATTTTAAGTGCTTTTCTTTAACCCGCAATGTTTCGTCGTAGTCGTCGCATGTTCAAAACTGCCAAGAGTTTGGGCTAAATTCTTCGGGGATGACTTTGGGGAAAGTTCTAGAGTATTTATCCGAGGCAATTTGAACCTAAGTACCAAGGTCACCGATGATGGGGGTACCCGGGGTACCTGGGGGTCATCTTCGAGAATGCTGAACTTTTAATACATCCCCGCAGAATTTGGCCCAAACTTTCGAAGATGACCTCCAGGTTCCTCAGGTACAACCGTCATCGGCGACCTGGGTACCTAGGTTTAAGTTGCCTCGATAAATACTCTATACTACCTCTTAAAGTCATTTCCGCAGAAATTTTCCCTAACTCTCGAAGATGACGTCCAGGTTCTCTAAGTACACCCGTCATCGTCGACCTGGCTCTCCAGGTTCAAACTTCCTCATATGCCTCTAAAACACCCCCAAAATCTATCCTAAGTCATATCCCAAGAATTCGACCCGAATTCTCGAAGATGACCCCCAGGTACCCCGGGTACCCCCATCATCGGTGACCTTGGTACTTAGGTTCAAATTGCCTCGATAAATACTCTAGAATTTTCCTCAAAGTCATCCCCGAAGAATTTAGCCCAAACTCTCGGAGATGACTCCATCAGGTACCCCCGTCATCGGCGACCTGGAGGTCCAGGTCGATAAGTGACTATGGATTCATGTATTGTCATCCGAACCTAGACCCTCTGCCAAATTTCAGACCTCCAGGTCTTACAAGCTCCAAGTTCTAAAGCTTGGCAGTTTTGAACGTACGACGACGACGACGAAACATTGCGAGTTAAAGAAAAGCACTTAAAATAAAAAAAAAAAAAACCAATTTTTTGATTATTTATGACATAAGAGGCTATAAAACCATTGAATAATTCACTGTATCCATATTTTATTCCCTTTTATAATAATCTACTTGAAAATAATTTTACGTGTGCCACACGTGTGGACATTTAACAGGGTGATCACTTGACGAACACTGAGGAAAAATTAAAAAATGTAAAAAATAGTAGTTTTAAAGCTGATTGGGCTGCTCGAAGTGTCGTACACGGAAAACCGTAATCACGACCATACACGTGAATCACAAATTTTTAATACGACGATCACTTATTTCTAAAGTGATTCACGGTTGAGGACGTGATCGTTTCAGCGATCACTCCAATTTTCAGTGATCGATCATGAACAACGGTCAAAGTCCTTGAGTCGATTTTTGTCTGCTACACGACCTAAAAGTCTTGCTATTAGAAACAGTTTTTTTAGCTTTAATCTTTGTTTCAAAGTTTTTTCTAGTTTTCAACAGATGTTTTTTAATAGTTTTAATGAACCGAATAGTAGTTATTCATTAAATATTTTTTATTACAAATACATATAAATTTGTGAAATTTGAGGTTATGAGCGCGTAAAGTCAAGATGCTAGTGACGATCACTCGAAATTAAGGTGATCATCACGAGAATAGCCGTGATCGCCCATCACTCGTATAGTTGTGAAGACGAGTTTCCGTGTAGGCGCTGTGAAGCAGCGCCTACAAGACCTTCGAGTGGTCCCATCAGCTTTAAAACTGCTATTTTTTGTATTTTTTAATTTTTTCTAAGTGTGCGTAAAGGGATTATTTACGCACTAAAATCAATGCGTAAAAGAAGACTTTACGCATACTATGAAAAAAAATTAATTCTTTGAATAAAAGTAGCAAATAAAATTTTTAATTTTTGGAGAAGTTTTTTTATTTTTGAAATAAATCAAATAATTAATAAAAGTAATAAATTTTTATTATATAAATATATACCCGTCAAAAATATTTGCTTGAAAAAAAAAACTTACGTATAGCACACGTGTATACTAAACAGGGATGTTATAAAGTGACTGTGGGGAAGATGAAGTAATATTTTGGTTGTAGGGAAGACCAAGGGTCTGTGCGGTACTTTCACATCCAATCAAAAGGATGACTTTTTGACGCCCAATGGAGACGTGGAACAGTCGGTAGTTGCTTTCGCAAACAAGTGGAAATTGAACGAGTACTGCGAAGATGTTGTAAAAACCGAACATCCTTGCGATAAAAACGTTTTCAGACGAGAAGGCGCCAAAAAATACTGTTCGGTGTTGAAAAACAAACTTTTTTCCAGTAATTATAGTTTTAATTACATTCTTTAATTATTAAGGTTTTAGTAAATGACATTGATGTCTTTATCAGGTTGTCATAATTACGTGGATCCAGAACCATACTACAAGAATTGCATGTATGATATGTGCGAGTGCGAAGAAACTATCGAGTCATGCATGTGCGCATCTTTAGCGGCTTACGCGAAAGATTGTGCCCAGCGTGAAGTTTCAATATCCTGGCGGGATGAAATACCCGAGTGTCGAATACAGTGTCCCGGAGACCAGGAATACCAGATCTGCGGGAATAGTTGTACCAGGTCCTTTTTTTTTTTTAATTTGCTTTAAGAATACAGTGACTTTTTTTAACTGATTAAGTGAAATTCCAGGTCTTGTGCTGACATACATTTTTACCGGGACTGCAAAAAGGAATGCGTAGAAGGCTGCAACTGTCCAAAAGGTCAGACTCTGGATTCTGAAGGCAATTGCATATTGATCAGTCAATGTCCCTGTACGCACGCTGGTTTAGAATTTCCAGCCGGATACAGAGAAGTCAGACCCGAGGCTAACGGCCTGGAGCTGTGTACCTGTGAATGTATGAAAAAAATTTCATGAAAAGAATAGAACCAGCTTTATGTTTCAACATTGTGACTTTTACAGTTGGTGATTGGGACTGTCGTCCAGGAAATAATTCAGAAGAAGTCCACAAATATCCAGCGATGTCTGAACTCCGATGCAAATCGGAATTGTACCAAGAGGCAACCACTTGCAAACCCGAAGAACCTCGGACCTGTCACAATATGCACCAAGTCCAGGAAAGTCCATATGTATGCCAATCTGGTTGCGTTTGTCAATCTGAATACGTCCTGGACGTGAACAGCGGCTTGTGTGTTCCCGAGCAAAAGTGTCCCTGTTACCATGGTGGTCGCAGTTACAAAGACGGCGATTTCTTAAGGGTGGATTGCAACACCTGTGAATGTGATAGCGGACAATGGACATGTACGAAGAATGAGTGCCCGAGTGTGTGCTCGGTGTGGGGAGATTCGCACTACACAACCTTCGATGGACACCGCTACGACTTCCAAGGGTCCTGTGACTATGTTCTGGTTAAGGGGGCTTTGAGCGCCGAAGAGTATTTCCAAGTCCAGGTACACAGCGTTGCTTGCGGTACGACAGGTGTAACGTGCTCTAAATCTATAACTCTGGTAGTTGGGCGAGAGGTTGTCACTTTGACACGAGGCAAGATGTTTAACCATAATACACTCGCGAGTCTTGGTAAGGTTACGATTAAAAATAAAAAATCTCTGGTTCATAAATTAACGACTTTAATTTTACACTTAGAAAGAATAATCATGCGTCGGTCGGGACTCTTTGTTTTCCTTGACGTGCCTGATCTCGGTGTAGTTATCCAGTGGGATGAAGGCACCCGGATTTACGTGCGCATCGATCCCAAGTGGAAAGGCAGAGTCCGAGGTTTATGCGGTGACTTCAACAACAACGCTGAAGATGACTTCAAAACACCATCTGGAGGAATTTCCGAGGTTTCAGCTGGAATTTTCGGTGACTCCTGGAAACTAAACGAATACTGTGTAAGGCCCGCAGACCAAGAACCTGACACTTGCTCCAAGCATCCCGAACGAGAGTTCTGGGCCTCACAGCGCTGTCGAATCATCAGATCGGAACTGTTCCGGCCTTGCCATTCGAAAGTATCGCCCGATGACTTTGTTGACAAATGTATTTATGATACTTGTGCATGTGATACCGGAGGTGATTGCGAGTGCTTGTGCACTGCCATAGCGGCTTACGCTCACGAGTGCAACGTCAAAGGCATCAATATTCAGGTTGTTACAATTAATTTTTATTTTATTGAGTTTTCAATAGATAAAGTCGGATATGGTAAGATCTGCATCAAATTGTTTATCGTGAAATTCAATTTTTGAAAATTGTTTTAGTCATTAATAATTAAAGAAATTATTAAATAAATATCAAAAATTGAAGTAAAAAATTTGGACAAAACAATTTTTTTTAACTTCAGTGGCGAAGTCAAAAGTTATGTCCAATGCAGTGCGACATCCACTCCTCGTATACAGCCTGCATGTCGACTTGCCCTCTGGAGACTTGCGAAGATCTGGCGATTCATGACACCACTCAACTCATGTGCAAAACTGACACGTGTATCGAGGGCTGTGTTCCTAGATCTTGTGGCAAAGACTTCGTCTTCAGAAACTCATCGTACTCGGAGTGCGTACTCCGCGAATGGTGCCAACCTGTGTGCAAGGTTATCGACGGAGTTGCCTTTGTCGAGGGAGAGGAGGTAGAATCTGATGCATGTCACACTTGTTTTTGTAACAGGGGCAAGGTTGTGTGTAAAGGAGAACCTTGTAAAAGGGTAAATCATGGAACTGAGAAGTTAGGCGATGTCTGTAATCCTGCTGTAGTCTCCCGGGTGAATATGGAAAATTGCCAAGAGTACTTCAAGTGCGTCGAGAAGGAGGAGGATTTGTACAAATTGGTACTTGAAAACTGCGCATCAGGCATGATGTTCAACGAAAAGGTCCAGCGGTGTGAGCCGCAACAAGACGTGATAGATATCATGCCTACCTGCGGTAATTCGACCCAAGAGGATATTACGTTTAAATTGGAGGCTGAATTTAGACTTTTTTCTCCGGTTGATTCACATGCGAAAGGTTAGTATCATTTCAATCGAAACTGTCAAGTGTATTTGAAACATTAAAAAAAGTGTTTTATTCAGCCCCTAACGATTTGGACAAGGAACCCAAGTGTGGACCTGGGGAGTACTGGAGTTCTTGTGCCATTAGGTGCACAAGAACTTGCGAATATTTTGGTCACTTTCTGAAGAAGATGGGCACGTGTAATAAGACAGTGGACTGTGTGCCCGGTTGCGTACCGAAGGACCGGACAGAGTGCTACGATGGATTTTGGAGGAGCAGGTCGCTGTGCGTTGACAGAACGCACTGTACCTGCGTATCTGATACTGGACAACCGGTTTCACCTGGGAAGGTCATCAAGGAATCCGAGTGCCGAAGTTGTCAGTGCATTGATAACTTATACACCTGCGACGAGTCGGATTGTGAGGAAACGTTCGAAACGACTCCACCACCATCCGTTGTTACAGAGTGAGGAAAACAGCCTTTTGAAGTATTAATATAGTAATCTAAAATTGGTAATACTAATTTGATTTACAGCCCAGATCTATACGACACAATTGTAGTGCCTTATACTTCTACACCGGCCATAAGGTGCATGAATGACAGCCATTACACTTGGTTGCTCGACAGGGATTCTTCGGACGCTCAGTTTAACGCATCCAGTTTCGCCTCGTCCCAAATCCCTCCGTCGTCGATTCAACTCCGAAAGACCTCAGGATCATCAACGTGGCGTCCCGCCGTCCACAACAGCTGGCAGTGGGCGGAGGTTCGGTTCGATAAACCACGGCCAATTTACGGAATTATAGTTGGTGGGGATGCTACTATGGACGAGTATGTCACTAGCTACCGCATGCTCTTCTCCGAGGATGGTCAACTGTATTCGTATTTTAAAGGAAAAAAAGGACCAAAGATAATCTCGGGTCCCGCTGACAGTGGTCAGAAGATCAGGGTGATTTTCCCACGACCGATTGAGGCCAGAGTGGTACGGGTAAATCCTTTTACTTGGCACAACAAAATCGCTATGCAGTTCGAACTCGTGGGATGCGAAAATACCCCGAACCCAATAAAATATCAAAGGTTTCTTTTATTGACAGAACAGCTTGTTGAACCTGGTAAGGTTTTTGTTATTCAAAATAAGAAAAGGAAATAAAAGAGACCTAATTTGATTAAAACCAAATTTTTTTTAAATTTCTTTATTCGTATCATTGAAATTTAGTTTGCAATGATGAGATGGGTTACAACAATAAGAGCATGTCAGATCAGCAGGTTTCGGTATCCTCTTCCAAAAAAAGTCGACACAATTTACGATTATCCTCTCCAGAAGTTTGGCGACCATCGTTTGATAATCCAGATCAATACGTCCAATTCGATTTCTTACAATCTCGTAACATTACTGGTATTGAGACTAAGGGCGGAAATGGTACTTGGACAACCTCTTACAAAATTAAATACAGCAGGGATGGCAAAAATTGGAGTCCCTTGATCGGTCCAAATGGAGACGAACAGGAATTTTTGGGCAACGTTGATGATTACAGCAGCAAAGTAAATTATTTTAAAAAAACCATTGGTGCCAGATTATTGAGAATTTATCCTATAAAGTGGCACAGACACATTGGACTCAAAGTCGAAGTTCGAGGCTGCTTTGTTCCTTATCGTGAGTCTTCACACTGTAAATTATTATTGATAATCTTTTTTTTACTCGTTCATTATTTATTCTGTTACAGCACGAATGAATTCTATCAAAGGAACCTCATCAGATTATAAAACCACCTGTAATATTTGTAAAGGAACTACGGTTCAAGATATGTCAACATGTAAATGCAATAGAACTTTGTGGTGGAACGGAAAAACCTGCATTCCTAAACACGATTGCCCTTGCAATGTAAATGGCTGGGTGTAAGTTAACAACTTTTTTGCACTTTATCAGTTTTAAAAACCATTTGCAATTTAACAAAATTTGAAAAAATATTTCTCAGGTACCCAGTTGGTATGACCTACGCGAATAACGCCTGTGAGGAATGCTTGTGCGCCTTAGGAGGTGTTTCCGTGTGCCAGCGTAAGCCTTGCGCGAAGTGTGCAGTCGGACTCCGATCCGTTTTGACTGATTTGTGCGCCTGTCTTTGTTTACCATGTCCAGCAGGCCAGCGTTTGTGTTCCACCAGCAACGACTGTCTGGATGAATCCAAGTGGTGCAACGGAATTCAGGATTGTCCTGATGATGAGACTAATTGTGTGACACCGGTATCTAACAGATCAGAAATCGTAAAGCACACCGCATATAGTTAGTTTTTTATTTATTTTTTATGTATTGAAGATGTGGTATTTTAAATTTAAAAACTGTGTTTTTGTTTTAAAATCTCTGCTCTGACAAATATTTTTTACCTTTGATTTTTCAGAAATAAAGTGTGAGTCGGAATGCCCTTCTGATTTTGATTTAGTACCGTTGAACCATACAAGCTCATCAGATCAGAAGACTGCTTTTAAAAATTCTCAAAAACAAGCGATGAAATTTATGTAAGTATTTTGATTCAGTTTTAAGCATCAAAATTGGCTAATGCAAAGTAATTGATTTCAGACTTAATGATTTCGTATCTAAGAACCCATTGATTGTGAATAAGTTGGCTTCAGTGATCAGTGAAAAGGAAATCTGTCCAAAATTCATGTGTCAGCCAAAGATGAAATCCTTGGAGAAATCTCAACCGATCGCCTGTCCCAAGGGATTTCACCCCATGATTGACAGACGTAGATCATCCAGTAACATTGTCTGCATTCCTAATTCTCCAAATGATAAAATTTGCACCCTGTCGGGACGAACTTTCGTAACTTTCGATGGACTTGAATACAAATACGACGTCTGCAATCATGTTTTAGCAATGAGTTTAGGAGACAAAGCGTGGTACATCATTGGTAAATAATTCTGCTTATTTTTTATTTGAAAGTATTTTAGTTGAACTTACAGAAAATCTATAAAATATAAATAGATTCATTGAATGAATCGAAAATTCTTGAACAGGTTATTATTTTTATGTTTTATGCAAACAATTAAATAGCGACGACAAAGCAGCAAATTAAGAACCTTCTTTTATCTTAACTTTTATTAGCTTAGAATTAAATTTATACAAATTTTCCCATAAAAAACAATTTATTTCAGTATCCACAACTTGCGAGTTATCGGGTCAGACCTGTTATCGTGCCCTAGAAGTGGGCATCGATGATCACCAGATAGTTCTGCAATCTGATATGTATGCTACAATTGACGGCAACCCGTACCAAGCAGAAGAGATGATACACTTGGGCGATAAGAATTCAGACTTCAAAGTTGTTCGAGTAGGTAACACATTGAGAGTTGAATCACGAAAGTATCCATTCTGGGTGATGCTAGACTCGAATAGCAACATAAAAATTGGTGTATCCGAACAACTTAGTGGCCGGGTCATTGGCATGTGTGGATTCATGGATGGTTTTTCTGACAACGATCGTCAGACTCCCAACGGAAGTTTAAGCCGAAGCACTCAGGACTTCGGTGACAGTTGGATAATCTTCAACAACACGGATTGTAATTTAAAGGTGTATTAAAGTTTATACTTTTAACTAAAAGTTTTATCCAGAAAATTCAATTGTCCACTTTAATCTGTTTCATTAAGAAATGTTCCAAAGAGTCTCAGCTAAAGGCATCAAAAATTTGCATGGCAATCCAGGATTCGTCGTTTTTAGATTGCGACAAATCGCTCAACCGCGATCGATACTTTATGAGCTGCCTTGAAAGAACCTGTTTATGTCTCGCCCAAGAAAACGTGACCTCATCGGAGTGCCGATGCAAAATCCTGGAGTCATTTGTGAGTGAATGTTTGGCAGCCGATCGAAACGTTGATCTCTCCACCTGGAGAACTACTTACGACTGCTTGGCCTCCTGCGAGGCACCTTTTGTACACAAGGATTGCTTCAGGTGAGCACTTGCTTTTTAGCAAAGTAAGACTTTTTCTCATTGTCTTTCTTTGCTACTTTAAAACTACTTTCATTATTTATTAGATAGAAATTTTCTGCAGACAATTTTATATATTTTGCAAACTTTTTCAAAATTACTATCTGATTAATCTTGTAAATTGTCTTGTTTTCAAGACAAAAGTTTAAAAAAATTAATCAATTTCAACTACAGTACTTTTTCAGTTCCGCTAATTTATACGTTTTATGCGACCATAAACATATTATCTGATATCGGGCTAGTTAGAAAATTTCGCCAAAAGTTTCAAAAAAACATTTTTTTCGAAAAAATAAATGAAAGTGTTGCCAAAAAAATTATGCTACAACCATACATGTAAACATTTCAAATTGATAAGTGACTAAAAAGATTAAAAATACCGTAGAAAAGCCTAATTATCAACTCTATTTGTCATAATTTTGCACTTGTTATGAGAGGCAGTCCGCAATGGTAAATTTTCGAAGAATCAAAAGAATTTTTTCCAACGTATTAAACAAAAATTTTTATTTGCAAAATTTTAGAGTTTAAAAATTTTTGAGCGATTCAAAATCAGTTAGTACTACTCTATTTTCAAATGATTGAAAATTTAATAGACACCAGTTAGCATTTCCAAAAATGAAAATGATATTTTTGATAAATGGAGATTAATACGCGAGAACAAAAAATCTTTTTTTTCGCAGGAATAAGTGCGAGATGAGCTGTGAAAATTTGAACGAGCCGGACCCTTGTCCAGCAGTCGAGGGTCTGTGCGTTTCTGGTTGCTTTTGTCCTGAAGGAACGGTTCGCAGTGGCGATACCTGTGTCTCTGCTTCTCAGTGCCGCGATTGCGTCTGTGAAGCTTTTGGTGACCAAAAGTATATAGGGTTTGATCGTAACAGTCTCGTGTTTGATGGAAACTGTTCATACTTGTTGTCCAGGGGTTTACTCACTCAAAGGCCGAACTATACCTACGAGGTGAGCGACATTGAAGAAATTTTTCGATTTAGCTTTAATTATGGTTTACTTATTTAGGTCTTGATAGCAAAAAAAGATTGTGGTGACCATCATGTGTGTACCGAAATCGTTTCGGTCGTTTACGGCTCACACTTTGCTCAGATCAGAAAAAATAAAGCGGACAATAAGGTAGGTTTTTGTGACTAGTAACCTTCAAGTGTTTAGTAACGCTAAATAATATTCAGCTGGTAGGAGTGGTGGACGGGAATCTAGTCTCTGCCTACCCGTACAACAACTCCTGGGTGAGCCTTCAGAGAATTCCAAGCTCTGACATGAAACTCGTGATTCCATCTATACAATTAGAGGTTGTTGCCTTCGAGCACAATTTCGCCGTCACTCTCCGGGTACCTTCACATAAATTTTCTGGTAAGATGGAGGGCTTATGCGGTAATTGTGATGGCGATCCCAACAACGATTTGACGCTGCACAGTGGTCCGGTAGATAATTTTTAAAGTTCCTTTTTTTTTTTTTTTTTTTTTTTTTTTTTTTTTTTTTTTTTTTTTTTTTTTGAATAATCAATTTACCACTGGCAATTCTTAGATGGCAGACAGCGTACAAGACTTCTTAGAGAGCTGGCGCCTAAAACGCACCAATCCCAATCTGCAACTTGAAGTCCAGAATTGTAAAAAATCAGGAAAGCAAAAGCCGTGTCATCCAGATGAAGAGGAAAGATGCAAGCTTCTGTTGAGCGGATCTACGTTCACGAGATGTCACAGTCTTGTTGATCCAATGCCCTATTACAATGCGTGTAAAGAAAGCTTATGCCAGAAAAGCGATCTTTGTATGGATTTCGAAGCTTACGCTAGAGTTTGCTTGCAAGCTGGTATTTGCGTTGACTGGCGCTCGGATGATTTCTGTCCAATGAGTTGTTTGCAAAGTAAGTTAAATAAATATAAACAATACTTTTTTTTCATAGTTTACAATAAAAACCCTTAGGAAACCCAAATTGAACTTCGGCCCGAGCCGAAGGCGAGGGTGCCAAGGGTTTGCTATTAACATCGATTAGCATAATAATTTCCCAAAAGTGTTATAAAAGTTGCTAAAGAAGTTTAAATCTTAAAAAATTTTTCAATAGATTTGGAATACCGATCCTGCGGTTCAACATGCCCTCTGACCTGCGACGTTCTGAAGTCAAATGATTACAAGTGTCCAAGAGGTTTGTCTGAAGGCTGCTTCTGTCCCCAAGATTTGGTGTGGCACAAGGACAGCTGTTTGCCTAAGCATCATTGTTACCCCTGCGATGACCAAGGCCATGTGAATGGAGATTTCTGGCAGACTGATAAGTGCACCAACTGTACTTGTCAGGGTCACCAGGTCAGTTGCCAGACAACAAGCTGTGCGACCTCCGAGATTATTTGCGAGATGAACAGTAAACCCGTGCTAGTTCCAGGAACCAAAAACGACTGTTGTCCAAAGTATTACTGCGGTACGTCGAATCTTTTGATTTATATCCTTATAATTTCAAAGTTTTAATCATTAAGAAATGTTTTCACACTTGCAGTTCCGGATATTAAAAATTCTATTGAATGCGGTGACAACCAGCAACCCGAATGTGGCTTTGGACAATCTTTAAAAATTACACACGATTCGAATGGCTGTACAAGACTTATTTGCGGTATTTAAGGGTTTACTATACAATTAACTGATTTTTTCATCTTGTATAATTAATAGTCATAAATTTTAATAGAGTGCATACCTGAACAAGATTGTCCACATATCGAAATAGATCCAAGCGATTCTAAATTGGAACCAGGACTCGTACAAATCATAGATAAATCTGGATGTTGTCCAAAAATCACCAAAATGTGTCAGCCAGAAACATGTCCTCGACAACCAAAGTGTCCAAAATATTTCAAAAATATCGTAACTAAAATTCCAGAATCCTGCTGCCCGAAATATGATTGCAGTAAGTAGATTTTTAAATCGACTTTAAAAAATAGACATTTTCTGACACTATTAATAAATTTTGCTTATCTTCAGAGGCTCCCAAAGATCTATGCATATATAACAAAGACAACGACGCTTTAGCTGCGAAAATTGGTCAATCGTGGCAACACGGAATATGCACGAGATGCTCTTGCGAACTCAAGGACGGAGTTGCGACAACTAATTGCGTGGTTACAGAGTGTATGCGAATCGAGGGTCACCCAGATAACGAAGATTACACTTTCAAGATGCTTCATTCCGATAAAGAATGCTGTCCTAGATTCGAACGCAGTGGTTGCAAGGTTGGCAGTACTACGTACCAGGTGATCAACCGAAATTATCTATCGCTTTGTCACAAGAATTATTTAATTTATTGACGTGACTAAAAATAATTACCAAATGAAAATAATATAGGTAGGTGAGAGGTGGCAGCCAGATCCAAACAATCTGTGTATGATGAGCGAGTGCTCAAACGACGAGGTTGTCCAAAAGAAGACATATGTATTCGAATGCCAGGAAAGCTGCGAGCTTGGGAGCGAATACCGACACTCACTTGACAAGAGCTTATCTTGCTGCGGAAAATGCATACCATCAGCCTGCGTTCTCGGAGACGGCTCGCTTAAGAAACCTGGTGATGTTTGGCAGTCTTCTGACTTTTGCGTAACCAGCACATGCGTTCTTGTCAACGAAACGGTAGTTAAAATTAGTGCTCTTTTGATAGGAACCTTGGTTCTAAAAAGATTAATCAATTTTTTCAGCTCCAAATCCAGGCAACCAAAATTGCTTGTGATGCCGAAGATGAGAGTAATTATCAATTGAAGAAACGGAAAGTGGCAGGCCAGTGCTGCCCCGATATCGTGAGAACAGCTTGCCTGAGCAATGGAATCGCCTACAAACCTGGACAGAGTTGGAAATTGGACGTTTGCGACGTTGAGTCTTGCGTGAGAAATAATGATGGAGTAATAGAAAAACAAAAAGAAACTAAGAGCTGCGACGAAAATTGTCCAAAGGTATGATCATTGTCTTACAAACTGGTGTATAGTTTACAAAATTTTCATTTATTTTCAGGGATGGACTTACGAGCTACCGGATATGAACACTTGCTGCGGCGAGTGCAAACAGACTCACTGCGTTGTGGAAGGATCTTTATATAAACCTGGAGAAACGTGGTACAAAGATGACAACTGCACCACTTACTCGTGCATACAAAAAAGAGATCAGGTAATTACAATCTTTTGAAATAGTTTCTTTTAAGAATAATGTTATTTACCGATTGAATTTACAGTTGCTCGTTAGTACTAGTTATCAGATATGTCCAGACGTAAATTGTTCACCAGAATTAATGTATAAAGATGGTTGTTGCATAAAATGTAAACCTGAGTATCAAAGCATGACTAAAGAAAGTAAGTCGAAAAATATTCAAGTTCTTAAATTACTGTTCACAACCTTAAACTTATAGGAGACAGAAAAATAAAAAAAATTATTTTTATTCAGCCGCCTGTGCTGCAGAAGTCTTGGACTTTAAAAAGACAATAGGGTTAGTGGTTGAAAAGAAAGGTAACCATGGTGTGTGCAAAAATTTAGAACCAATAAAAGGTTTTACAGAATGTCAAGGCTACTGTTCTTCTTCTACTCATTTTAACAATGGTAAGTAACTTTTTTATTTTTCGTAGTTTAAAATAATTGAGTTCTGTTAACTTTTTCTGTTATAGTTACTTGGGATCAAGATGTGGACTGTAAATGTTGTCAGCCAGTTGATTTTAGGAAGCTACAAGTTGAAATTACGTGCGAAGATGGCAAACGATTTAAAAAGAAAATAACCGTTCCTGCTATATGCTCTTGTGAAAGCTGTTCACCTGAGGAAGAAAAACTTTTTAGTGTTGAGAAAATCAATTCTTCATCAGAGTCGGATGAATACTAATTAGCCAATCACGAACCATAGTTGAAATATGAACGATTAAATTTTTGTTTGAAAATTTAAAAGTAAAACTCAGCGAATATTTAATTAAAATTGAACATACAACCTACATATTGAAAAACCAAAACATTTCATTGAGATTTGATAATTATTTTTTAAGAAATTGTCGAAATACTTTAAAAAATGTTCATTTAACTTTTTTATTTTTTTAATGCACCTCTTTTTAATATTAATTAAAACACGGGCTTATAGCTTATTAATATTAAGTAGAAATGGTAGGTTTCAGATAAAATCGGGGAAATAAATACTTGCAGATACGTAAGTATAATAATTGATAAACAAAAAAAAAGTTAAGAACTGTTCTTTTATCTATCACGTTATTTATATATTTATTTATTTTTTTGCACTTACAATATAGTAATAAAAACTTTTTTTCAAACAAAAGCCTAACTTTTTACTCAAAATGATACATGTATCAACCTTAGAACACTTTCGACGTTACCCCTGTTCACCTCGAAATCAAAGTAACGATTTGCAGTGGAAATTGTGAATGTAAGCTGGATATTAAAGTTTAATTTATAATTATTCGACTTTTTAAATAAACTTGTATATTATTCTATACTTTTTTATTATTATATATCTCAATGGTAATTAATGATTTACGATTTTTTTAGTATTAACTGAAGTGCAAGACACAAGTACCCCTACGATTTTTTTCCGGATCGTCTCAATAATGTGTTTTATTAAAGCATTGGCTCAGATTGCTCTCCGTTGATAAATTTCAAAAATAAAAAATAAAAAAACTAAAAAATCAGTGACTAGTTGACCAATATTACAAAATTCTTACTAGTCCGAAAGTACTTAAATTCGGCGCTACTAGCGTAAAGATAATTTTAATTAGGATTTTGAAGATTTTTTAATTAAGTTTTGTAAAATGAATTTTTTTATAAATTATTTAAGTTATATTTAATAAATACATCACCAACAGGTATAACAAAATGTTGTATTAAAGAATACGAAGATTCTTCTTAACATCAGACAGATTTTTTGGTAACACAACACTGAAGAGAGTACCAGTTTATATTCACTTTTTTATTTTGTACAATTTCACAGTCCATCACATTCACTGTGTATTTTTCTTTTTTAAGATATCCACTAAATATCGGTAACGTGCTTGACACTCCTCCTGTAAGTAATTTAAACATTGCAGACATTAATACATACTTATTTTTGTTTTTCCTAAAATATATGAAAATGAATGAGAACCTTTGTTTTGCCCTCGATGCAAGCAGCTATTTTTTCCCATCTGTCTGCAGAACCACTCTTTGGATATTTTAATAGTGCAGCTTCTAACGCTTTTTGCTCATCTTGACTCCATTCTGAAGAAGTCTCATTAGCTTCAGCACGAGTTTTTACTTTTTTTGGAGCTTCTTCAATGGGAGCAACTTCTTCAGGTTGAGCAGGTTTTAGACCTCCATCTTTAACCTTGGATCGCATAATAATAATTATAATTTTTATCAATGATTGAAATAGTGATTTAATTAAATTTTAATGAGCTACAAATCCATAATCAAGTATAATTTGAAAATGTTAAATTTTTTTTTATTTAAGAAGTTGTTTGTAAAATTAACTTCGCAAATTATTGGAATAGAATCTATAGAATGAAAAATTCCAAAAATTTTATTTTAATTCATTTTACTTTACAAAATCTTCAGATAACTATTTAAGTATAAAAAAATAAATTAATAAAAACCTTTTTTGCCATATGGGTAACTTCGCTGACGGTGCGGTTCATTATATCAGCAATTTTCTCCCATCGATCAGTCGTACCGCCGGGAAATTTTTTAACGAGTTTTATCAACTCAAGTATGTCATCGTCAGTCCAAAGGCCGCCACTGACCTTGGGTTTTTCTGAAGTATGATTGTTAGATGTTTGATTAACGGTTTTATTGTAACGATCTCGAGTGTCGGAGGATCCACTGCCACGCTCTTGAGGCGTAAAAACTGGCCTACGTCGCCTTGGTCCACGTGGCACCGGCTCTGGTTCCGACTCTTCTTCTTGTGCACTGATTGAATAAAAAATTAATACAGTTAATATACTATATATTCAATATAATTTTATGTATGTAATAAATATTATTTAAACTCAAGTAGAAAAAAAAGTTTATAAAATAAACATTGACTTTGAAAAAATAATATTAATAAAAACTCTAAGTAAAATTTTTTTCTCTTTGAATGATTCAAACCATATTTCTATGAAATTTCATTCAATTTTTACAATAATAAAATAAAATAAAAAAAAACTTTAAAACAGTCAAGTTCTTAAATTAATAAAAAGCATGCATTCTACAAACTAACAGAGCTTCTTCTTCTTCTTGTTTTTTCCTTTGTTTTCGTTCTTCTATAATTCTATAAATACTACAAATTGTGGAAGGTATACCAACTATAGAAAAGTATGTCCATTTTGGCAACTGAAAAGGAAGGGTATTCCATATGGTGGGTGTAGGAATTTTTTCCAAAATTTCCGCTAAATCCGGAACATCCATTTTACCCTTTCGATTCTTTTTTTGCAGTTTTTGCAATTTACTACCCAGCACTTGTTCCTTTAATAATTAAAATTAAATAATTAAAACAACAAAGTTATCATTGTTTTACATTTTCCAAATATGAAAACTTACAGAATGAAGTTTAATTGGAAAAATTACTTACATAAGTATATCTTTTTTCAAAATATGCAGCCCAGGAAACTAAATACTGACCAATTGTTATGATTATAAAAAGTATGATGCTAAGTTCCAGCATACCCATTTTCCGCACATGGCGGTAATAATATACAGCTGATCGCCAATTTGGCAATCCATTGATAAGAACATCATCATAATATTCTCTTTTAGTAGGGTCTTTAAGAACATCATAAACAGATACTAACTGTAAAAACAAGTAAAATAAATTTTTGAAATAAATAAAATAAAATAATAATCTTTTACTTATGAAACAATCAAAATAAAAAATTACATTTCTGAATTGTACTTCTGCATCATCTGCTTTATTTTTGTCTGGGTGAAGCTGCAGGGACAGCTTACGAAAAGCTTTCTTGATCTCTGTTGGACTTGCTTCCTGAAATTAAAATTTATGTAAATATAAGTCCAACTATGTTTAACAAGTTTTAATTTTTATTATTATGAAGTGAATTACAAGTAACCAGCCTGTTACATTCTAATATATTTGATTGAAAAGATGATGTTACATAAAAAAATTAATAAACTGTAAGATTGTAATAAAATTAATTAATTTAAATTTTATATCAACAATCAAAATCTTTACACAGTTAAAAAAATAGTTTTCAAATGACTTTCTTTTTTTTTAATTCAAGTTAGTTTCTCTCAAAACTTTAAAGTGATTGACAACCATATGGTCAATAAAAAAACTTCAATCAGTTAAATTAAAATAAATAACATTTAGAAAAGATTTATAATTTTGAAAAAATTACTAGATTTTATGTTACAATATTTTTACATGATTTATTTTTAAATTAAAATCAAATTCTGTCCAAGTAAACAAAAAATGCAACAGCTAATAACTTGGTAAGATTTGCTTAACAACCTGTCAGAAGATAATAAAAAAAAGTTTAAGAAATGACATTGATTAATTTAAAAAAAAAAGAACTGTATTAATATTTTATTGTACAAGTTTTTAAGGTTTCAATTAAAAAAATTGTGACAAGATGGCTAGGCTGTTGAGATAAACTGGTACCATGAAACAATTTTACCTGATCTACACCGAGAAGTTCGTAGAAGTTTTGGTTAACTTCCTCGACAACGTCGAAAACTTCAAGCTGTTCGTTGTCCCAGGCGATGGCGAGGCTGGTGCAACAACAGAGGCACAGCAGCCACAAACTTGCTGACGTTAACCTCATGATTTAATCCTGGACCTCGACGTCTGGAGCATAGCACGTATTTTTGTCGCAGTTCTCGTAGTCGTTTCACCTCGTGAAGAAACGAAGACAATAAAAAGACTTTCACTAGGACTTTTCACAGATGAACGATCACGAGAAGTTGACTTTTTTCAGCTAACTAATTTTATTATCATCACGAAAAACTTGTTCGAGCCGCTTAGCTCGGCGCGTCGTGAAAAGAGGTTAAGATTTCACGCAGCGCGCTGCATATACGCAGCCGCCGCCACGCGAGCGTTGCTGACTTGCCGAGCCCGAGCCCCGAGCTACACCAACCAGCTGTTTTTTTTTTAATAGGACGAACTCCGCGGCTTTAAATTTAATACTGGAAATTAATTTTTTTATAATATTCGGGTTCTTGATTTTATTTTTGTGATTTGATTAACTAAATGACTTCAAAAATCTTTGATGGCAAAGCATACCTTGTATTTTACAACAATAAACGATTGCAATCTTTATTTCATTTTCAGCCGTAACTTTAATTAGAAAGCATTAAAAATTTTCTTTATTAAGTAACAAAATTGAACTAAATGAAAGCAAAAAAAAACTTAGTAGAAAAACTTTTGGGATCCATGAATTTTTTTATTCTTTTTCGGAGTATAGAATTAACAAAATTCTTAAAACTATTAAATTATTTTGCAAGTTAAACTGAGGACATTAGAAAGTTGAAAGAATGAGAGAGAACTGTTTCTCTAATTTTATATTAGCTAAAAATTATTTGCTTTTACCGTCGACAAGTTAAAAAACTTAAAAAGCAGTTTTATACATTGATTGTTTAATTATCTTTTGTAGATTTTGTTTAGAATGCTCTGAAGTTTTTTATTTACTCTTAGTACTGCATCTATAACCCGCATACTCATCATAATAATCACAAAGATAGAATGATAATCACAATAAAATTTGATTGAAATAACTCAGAAAATTTTCTGTTTGTTATTGTTCAGTTTATTTTGATCAGTAAAATTGACAACTCAAAATTTTAAATTAAAATCCATAAAGCAAAAATATATTTATATCCAAGTGTATTAAAGTTAAAAGTTATTCGCATTTATGATTAATTCGAATTTGTTTATAGTATGCGAGTATTATAGTGTGATATGGTATTTGTTTAGGCTGTACCAGGATTTACTTGGAAGTAGTCACTTCGATAGTCCCAGCGAAGAAAAACCTTAGCCGAAAATCAGCAGATTTTAAATGACCTATGAGAGGCTAGAATAAATTGAAAAATCAGAAAAATTCAGAAATCTTCATAAATCATTACACAATAAATAAGATTTCATTTTTTTTTTCATTTTTTTTATTCATTTCAGCACCTTACTCATGATCATTTAAAATTTGCTGATCTCCGGCTAAGGTTTTTCTTCGCTGGGATCGTCGACTTCTTGCTCTGTATTACATTTCGTCCAAAGAGGACACGTACTAAAAAAACTCTTACTTCGTTCATTACTTTGGACTGTTATCTAATATTAATTTTAAAAAAATTTCATTTTTCAAAGAATAAAATTTTAAATCATCATATATATGTTCACAAACGAGCCTCGAGAATCGCAATTTATGTCAAGGTAGCCGAAATGCTATTCAAAGCTTATGAAAAACTTTTCCTAATTTACTTCTATGAATTTTTCAAGGAAGGAAAAATTTGTTTTTAATATCAATCGAACGCATTTATGCTGATTCCAGTATTCTATTTAAATTAGAATTGTGAAATATAGATCTGGGAAGTTGATCTATTGACTCCTAAAAATTTAACAACTCAACTTTGACCATGTACAGGTAGATAACGTGATTTTGAATCACGGAGAGAAGTTGTCATAGCTATAGTGCTTTCATCCTCTGTATAATATTTGTAGTATTGAATGAAGATAAAAATTTTTTTAAATTGTAAATTAGTCTTTATTTCTAAAGAGAATTATACTCTTTCATAAATATTTTTTGATTTTTTGATTTTATTTTTTGATTATTTTTTCGCATGGTGTAGATCCCAAGAACTTGTTCATGATCGTATTTGTAATAGCTGCTGGAGTTTGATTGCTGCATCCGTTTAATGCTTCAACCATACAACTATGGTATTCTTTTAATTCACTGAAACAAAATGGTTTTTGTAAAGATTTTGATTTTTTAACGATGATCTTAGTTTTAGATTCATAATTGATGTACCTGCAAACTTTTTCGTTGTATTTATCATCGATTCCAGAAATTTCATTCAACTTTTGGATTTGAATGACCGGAATCTGATTAAAGTAAGATTCAACAATAGAGTGTCCACACTTTGTTATGTTGACTAACTGACTTTGCATACACCAAAGACCTCCTTTAGAAATAAATTCTGAAAAATTCGTATTCTTTGAGTTTAAAATATGCATTTGGTACCATAATATAACGTTTAGACTTAGGTTTGACTTTTTAATTATGTTTCATTTAACTTTTATCGTTGCTATCACTTAAGCAGTTAAAAACAAAACTATTTTTGATAAAAAAATTTACGTCAAATTATAATACCAACCGTAAAGATGGGATCCGTTATCAAAACAAACTGCATCCAACATCATTTCTATGATGTCTTCCTGCATCTTCCAAGACTCTAGTACTACGGGAGCAAGGCAAGCTTGAATTTCCGCAACATAATTGTTCATACATTTGAACAGTGCGGGCTTTCTGCTGCAATACTTCTCAATAACTCTTTTATTAAAATAGCCGGCCGCTACATCTACTAGGATTTCTAATGGGTTAATTGTAGTATTGAGGCACGCCTGTAAGGGTTCTGCCACTTCCATGAGACCGGTTTTTTTGTCACACAGAGCTTGATAATTTGCATCAATTTCTAGAGTGGTTAGTGGTACAGGTGTGGTAAAAGGCTGGGCATCTAAAATCATTCATAAAATGATAACAGTAGAAGAATATTTATTTTTTAATCAAAAATTAGATGATGAATCGCACCTCAATTTCAGATTGCGAGAAAGAAAAAAAAAAAAACAATACAAGTTCTTAAGTTCGAAACTGCCTCCTGGATAAGCCGCGCACTGATTTTTAATTTCGAAATCGGATTTTTTGTGTGGCTTATAATGAATGGGCGTTTACGGTATTTTATTTATTTTTTATTCAGTATGATCAAAGTAATATTTGTCACAACTTTTTAAAACTAACGTTGTTTTTTCTCAATGATCAACAAAATGGTGGTCATGAACTAGATTTTCTCAAACTCAATTTTAAAGTGGGATGGCTGCTAAACTATCATCTGTATTTTATTGTAATTTAAAAATTTCTTTTCTTACCATCATCGATTGTTTCTTGTGCCACAACAGCAGTTGAAAATAGAGCAGCAAACAGCCACAAATATTTATCCTTCATCTTTGTGAGACTCAAAAATTAGGAGATTCAGCTGTGGTACCAAAAGTAGGATCAAATAATGAAAGCCAAAATGTCTTACCACCGCATTATTATATATATATACATAGATAAAATTAAAAGTAGTCGCTACGTAGCTTTTGTTAACACACGTGCAACTGATAAGTTAACGTGAATTTAAAATAAGAGTTTATGCATACTAAATTATTTGTTTAAAAAAGTTTACGGAAATCATATTTTTATTCATAAAATAGCGGTAAAAAAATTAATTTACGTAAAAAATATCGTTATACCTTTGTTATATATATTTGTTTGATTGTTGAAAAATTCCATTAAAACCTTCGTTTATTTTTATAAAATATAATATATAGAACAAGATCCAAAAAATAAGTTAAATAATTGATAAACATTGAACTTTTATACATTCTGAAAGCAACTCTTAGCTAATAAGAATTGATCTCTGAAATTAGTTTTTTCAAAGCTAATCAAGTTTTTCCTGAAAACCGTAATAAAATATAACTTGAAACTAGCGAAGTTAAAAAAAATTTAACCATTCAAAAATAATGTGATCATAATTAATTTGGTTTCTTTTTAAAATTTAAAAATATTGCTGAAGGTAATTTATATTTTAAAACCAAGTTTGATCTCATAAGATGCAAATTGTTGCTTAGATAAGCTTTATTATGTTATTTGCTCTTTCTACCAATGTTGAAAACGAAAAACTTTATGTTTTTAAAGTTCACATTTAATTTTGAATCTATTTCATTGCTCAAGTATAGAAAAATAGTAAGTAGTTTAAAGCTAACTTTCAAGTAATTAAGCTAAAAACTTTTAATGATATTTTTTAAAAAAGACGAAAATTTTTACCTCAGACATCAGCATAAACGTCAAATTTATTTTCACAGCTGTTTTATATCTTCGAAGTTTTTATCTTAAGAATATTAAACATTATGGAATATTTATAGATAAAACATGTACTACAAAAATGGTATTTTTTAAGTTGAAAATAGTTTTTTTTGTTCTTTAATTAAAATTATTTTGACTGTACAATTTCATAAAATGTCAAATAGCACTGCTGATTTATATTAAAAAATATAAATTAATCTTCTATTAAACAACCTATTTTAAAAAATTTATTCTAAAAAACAATTTTTATATTAAAAAGTTGATAGCAAATAAACTCTGTACGTAAAAAATGAATATTTAAAAATTTTTAGCAAAATTAATACGGTTAAGCGAAAATTTCTGCCAGTAAGTTTCTTTATTTATTGAGAAAAAATCAGACGTATTTATTTTCATCTATTAAAGGTGAATTACCAAAATTATTGAACACTTTTCCAAGGAGAATCTTTGGTTTAGGTTCTGTTGTCACTATAATATTGCTTGAATATTTGTAACTTTTTTACATGGCTTTGAAGAATTTTACAGTTTTAAAAAATAAAAAAACTTTTCAAATTTTCTTTTCAAGAAATGAGCGTGCTGTAATTTTTGTCGTGAAACAATTAAATAGAAGCAGTATTATTCAATTGCTTTATAAGTAACCGCCATGAGAACAATAATGTTTAAGCTCTAAAATTGAGAATATAAAAAGTAAGATCAAATGAAATGCTGTTAATCCATAAATTGCATACATTTTTATTTTAGCAAAAAATTTTATTACAGTAAATCATTGAATTTAAATATTTTTAGATTCAAGCTCCTTGTAAACTTTCGCAAACTACAGATTTTCTGGCATGATTAAAGTATGACTTGAAAAGATTAACAGTTGTTGAGTCATTGCAACTTTCAGTCATTGGCACAAGGCAACTTCGAAACGTATCAATGGTTCTAAAAAATAAATTATCAAAAATGTTTAATTTCATTTATTATTCATTTCGATTTTGTAAAGTTAATTGACTCACCCGCAAACTTTAATCAAAGAAGAAAGAGTCAAATTTTTTATTTCCGAGGATTCACTCAATGTTTCAGCTGGACGAAGTAAATACCGGTAAGCATCGAAAGCGGAATTCATACAGGGTAGATAATCTAATGCTTTACTTTTCAAACACTCTGACGTTTTATTGTTTGATGTCACTAAAAATTAAATAAAATTTTTAAATTCATCAAATTTTATTTATGCATGTTTGATCACCCTGTTAGACTCACCGGATACTATATCCATCTTATTGTTACAAACAAAATTTAAAGTCACTTCAAAAACTTTTTCCAAGTTCTCGTTGTTTTCTCGCACCATGGGGTCATAACAAGTGTTCATGACTGCAACATAATTCTTGGAACATTTAGTTAGTAAGGGCAGGTTGTTGCAAGATCTGTCTAAGATGTCACTGGAATCAAGTAACTTCGGGCCGAGTGCAACATGAAAACAATCTTCAAGACCATTTGCAGCTTTCAAAGCTTCCTCGTAAGAGCCGCCATACTTTTCACATTCGCTTTTGATATTTTTTGGATTTGGCACGTAACTTATCTTGAACGAAGAGTTTTTCAGAGCCCCTTTTGGAAACGTAATATTCCACTTGGGTGTTGAATTTAATGTGCTAGGACTCTCAGAGACTGTAGGTAGTTATTTATTATTATATTAATGATGAAATTATAATATTAATATAATTATACCTAAAGCCCCCCCGCCCCCTCCCCCAGTGAAAAATATGAAGGGCTATGCATTGTAGAGTCAAAATCAGTAATTTTGTGGTTTTTTCTGTTAGTTTTTTTCAATATTTTAAACATTATGGGAGACATAAACGTTAAAAATTATCTAAGACAAAAATATTTTGAAAAAAAGTTCTTTGTGAAGTTTTTAAACTGTTAAGTATTTCATATGACTAATTTTTTGGTAACTCTGGAATTCACATAATGATCACTTTACGCGATCTTTGAGTTCATCATTAACTTTTAAATAAAATTAATTTTAAATTACCTTCAGTTGATGATACATGTGTAGAGCCGTACAGAACAACGAGAAGAAAAATTTTGATTTTCATTTTTTTAGCGAAAAATTACTAGATTGACGCTAAGAACAATATTATGTACTGAAATGGTAACAGAATCGTTTTAATAGTGCTTTACATATTATGCCACGCATGAACATTTTAATGTTTTCTAAAGAGGCATAAAATTAACGATCATGAAAAATTTGAACAAATGCCGTAAATAAGACTTACTACGGTATATAAATTATGTAAAAAATATGTAATAAAATAATATTTAGAAGTATACATGGGTAACAATTTCTCTTTTTTTAGACTGTCTAGCAAAGGTAACCGTACTTCTTCAAAATTAAGACATTTTTCTTTCGGATACACCCTTAAAATTCCTTTAACCAGAGCTATTGAAAAACAAGTATACAAGTCTTTGAAAATTTTAGGCCAGATATTGCAAAAATAAATACGATTTTTCGCTTTTCTCAATGCCTGCAATAAATCCGCATTTATCGCTTTTGCCTTGCCGATTCGTGCATCAATCCACACCAATCACGAATTGCTCATTTATTTATCGCACTTGTATCAAAATCTACTATTAATTTTATTATTAAAAACTATGTACCTTTTAATATGTAAATACTTGCAATATCTTTATATTTCTGATTAAGGTAAAAGCACTGTCTTATAAAAAAGATAATATTAATAATTATAATTAAGGTTCAGGTAAAAATACTTGTAACAATAAATACGTAAATGTATAATGCATATATTGATTCATATATTTCTTTTATAATATTTATTATGTACGTTACTTATGATGTAGTAATATATTAATTTAACAATGATTTTCTTGATGTGTTTGAATTAAAATATTTACGAAGATAATATGCGTTACTATGAACTGCGTATTTACAAAAGTACAAAAAGCTTTAAAAAAACATTGATCTCTACATAACGTAGATACGCAATGCTACATTTTAATGTATACTTCTTTTTCTCTACACATCAAAATTTTTATTTTATAGGATTTACTTTTTCTACGTCTAATGGAATCTACCAAAATTTTCGTATTCTTCTGGAAAACGCCGCCAAAATACTCAAAACGTTTCAATAATTAGATTCTGTATGCTTTCGATATACAGAAAAAACAATAATCTAATTTATGTCACTTATTATATACTATTTTTTGCTTGATTTATCAATTCTCACTATAAAAATGAATTTTTTAATATCAAAAATTTTGTACACGTATCTTGTGAATTTTTAGGTTTTTTAACATCTCTTGGTGGAATTGTTAAATGTTATTTCAAATTTAATTTCAAAATCTCATAATTAAATGTTATAATAATTAAAATTATTTTCCATTCAAATTTTCAATTGGTCCATTTATTCTTAAATTCTTTGAATCATTATTTTTACTTAAAAATAATTTTTCAACTTGAAATGCTATAAAATTTTATACTTTGAAACTTATACTATAAGCAAGCAACTTCAGAATCGGATGAATATATGTTCAAAATTAAATAAATATTTTGAAAAACTGAAATTTATCTCGTCATTCAATAAAATTATATAAAATTAAGTTTATTTTGTGAGTGTTAACCCTTAAATGCCACACGGGGTCAGAATGACCCCACATAACTGTCAGTGTGGCAGTTCTGGATTTGGGTGTGGCCTTTAAGGGTTAATACCCATCAACAAATAACTATTTTGTACCAGTAAGGATTTAAAAATAATGTTGACTGTTTTGCTACTATTATTGTTATTGTTGCCTTGGATTGTTTGAATAGTAAAATACATTTTATAGTAAACAATAAAAATTTACATAGTCAAAGTGTAAGTCACTCATTAAAATTAGTTAGGTACACAAAATATTTCACCCAATAAACAAATGTGTAACATTCAAATAAAAAAGTTTAGTTTAAATGATTCTCTTATATCAAAAATTGATGAAATAGCTAGTTTTAGTTTATTATACATAACTAGTGATAATGATAATAATAATAATATATACATTGAAAAAGTGCCATGCAGTCGATTATTGAGCGTAACACACTTACATTTAAATAAAATTATTAAAATGCACATTTTCTGGATGTATCTTATAAAATTAGGCCGATAATTGAATAACTTTTTCAAGTCTTGTGTAAATTAAAAAAAAATTTTTTTTAACTTTTTTTATGTAAATGATAGATATCTTTAGTAAAATAATTTTCAATATTTCAATAGTAATTTTCAAACATTTTGAATGAAGTTATGCAATTAAATACCCTTGGCCTTAATTCTAAAACAAGTGCATATTATGAATTTTTAAGGTCTTGGCACTAGAAAAAGCATTGCCCAGTCTTTATATTTTCAAGGGGATGTGAAAGTTCTAAAACACTGTCATATATTCAATTATGTTATTAATTTTAACTATATACAATTATTAAACATACTTGACTACCGAATAAAAATAAAAAATAATTACATAAATAAAACGATTTAAAATAAATTTTTTTTTCAAATCTTTATATCATGTAATTTGTAATTGTAAAATCACAAACTAAAGCGGCATACTTAAAAGTACTAATACAAAATTTTTACAAAATAAATTATACTAAATTTACAATTTAAAAAAAAAAAAAAAAAAAAAAAACCTCAATTACCTTGAACAAATATTGATACTTCACATCCCTTAAAGCGCTATTTGTCATAACATAACGTATCTTATTCCAAATTTTAACGTATAAAATCTCGATTATCGTCTTTATAGCCTTTATCACGGACTCTCAATTATAAATACGAAAGTCTTCAATCAATTAAATCTCTGATTTTACGATTTAGTGTCTCTCGCGCGAGTCTTCTCGGTGTGCGCTGTGCCGTCTCGACTCTTGGCCCGCACCACTCGGTGTCACCGGTCGGCGTTTCGAGCGCTTGAACTTGGCGATATCTTCCCCGAAGACGTCACCCGTTCGCAGTGCCGAGATCAAGTCGTCGAACTCGCCTTTGTTGTCCACGTGACCATTTGTGCCGTTCGACTCGTTCTTTTTGTTCAGAGATATGCTGTTAAGAATTCCCTCTCGAGAATTTTTTCGTTCCATCGTACGTTTTTTCAGCTAAAAGAAAATTACATGCTATTAAACATCAATTGAAAATAAACAATTGTCTAATTAAAGATTATTTTCATTGTTTTATAAAAAAAATTTGTTATTTTGTTATCGAATGTAAATTAAATGTTTAACATGATTGAAAAAAAGCAAAAATCTCAAAAGTCATGTCTTAAAAAAAGCGAGTAAACAGTTTTTAATATAAAAATATAATTAACTCAAAAGAAAGAAAAAGTAATTAAAAGATTTACCTCTTGTTCCTGTTTAGCTCGTCGCTCCTCCTCTTCGACTTTTCTTCTCATATTCTCGACGTCCTGTCTGGCTTCTGATAACGCCTGGAGGAAATTCTCGAAAATACCAAAGAACTCGTCGGGTTGAACGCCCGCGGAGTCCTCACCGAAAAGCCTCACAGCCCTGTCAAACTGTTTTAAAATATAATTTTGATTAATTACACGCTTTGCTTCATTGCATACTAGAAATCGAAAAATCGTGATTTCTCTTACTCTGGTCTTCATGTCTTGGAAGAGATCTTCGGCCTCGGCTAGCCTACACGTCGCTTGAGCCTGGAAGTCTCGCATGGCTGGCAGAAACATGTCACCCTGAAGCACTTGCGCTTGACCTCGATGGAATTCTACGATCGAAAAGAAAAATTATAAAGCACGCTGTAATCAAGTTATATCAACAGACACTAATAATTAAAATAAGTGTTTTGAAAATTTTTCAGACAAATTATAGTTTTGTTGCAACTATTTAATTAGAAACTCAAACTAATATCTATTGTGCGATTGAAAAATGGCCACTTGAAAAAATAAACTGTTTTAAGTTATACTTATCGCATCCCTATAAATTTCTTTTAACTTTGCATCTCATTCAATTTTTAGCGACTCCCGTAGCGCAGTCCTATACGTGCTTACTGATAAACGCTCTTACCGATTTCCCTCTGTACGTCCTGCAAGCCATTCTTCAAATTGGCCATCTCCTTCTGCAGATCAGCCATGCTGACCTTGGCGGCGGTCTTGACGTGCGGCATGTCCTCCTCGATGTCCAGAACATCTTTGAACCTCGCCTCGAGCACCTGTACCAGGTAGTGAAGCAGCGTTGTTCCCTTGACGCAAGTTGACTTTGTGTCGACGAGTCGATTCAGCGAGGACAGACGGAAGCCGCATGCGTTGCCACGGGCGTTTCCTCGGTTTACGTAGTTTCCAAGGGCGAGCACGAGCTCGAGAAGCTTGCGGAGACGACGAGAACGGGCGACCTGGCGCGAAGCTTCGAGGACCGCACGCATACGCGGGGTCAGCTCGGCGATGACCGCTGCGAACTTCTTTTTGTAGTGAAGCGAGCGAAGACGCTGTTCGTAGTGAGGTACTCTGTTAAATAAAAACGAATCCGGGTTAGTAATAATTTTATTTTATTTTAAAAGTGAGAAAAATAGGACTCACTTTGATATTTGGTGCAAGAAGCAGTCGGCTCTGCTCTGAAGTTCCTTTCCGTTCATGTCAAGCAGCGCGGCTTCTTCCGAGGAGGGAATGTACTTGAGCAACTGCTCCACCATATCGATGTGTAGGATGTTCTGCTGGTCCATGGATAAAATTGTTCTCGTAATTTCGTTGTCGGACATTTTTAACTTAGACAGCAGGATCGTGCAGTTTTGGGCTCGTCTCGAGTCGATCACAGACATGTTTCTTTTGTTTTTTCCAAGGTTCCGTAAGTCCTCAATTGAACCCTCGGTGGAAACGCCATTTTTCTGATACGCGCAGAATATTTTGTCGATTGATTCAAGATCCATGACGTTGTAAAGCTTTGAGTCATCCAATTCTGACCAGATTGTTCCTTGCAGCTTTTGCTCGGGGATCTTTGACCAGTTGAAGGATTTGAGAGGGTTGCTCGGTTGCGGTACGTTTTTAATTATTTCCACCTAATAGAAAAAATTACCACAAATTAGAAAAATGAGTACAAAAATTAATGTTATTCTAAAAGTTTATGTTTCGTAACGAGATTTTCAGACTCAAGTTTGTGCTCTGACCATAATCCAAAAAATCTTTTTCGCAAGATCATTTTTTAGCTTATGATTTTAGTGACTGTCGGTATAACCGTAAGTTTTCAAAACCTTAAACAATCACTCTACCTTCATCGGAGGTGGCGCGCAGGGCATCAGTAGGGGTGGCGGCGGTGGCGCTAGCGGTGGTGGTGGAGGCGGTGGAGGCGCCGGTTTGGCCTCGACCTTTTCCGGTACGTCGTCGTCGTCGCCGATCTTGATCGTGGCCTTGGCGTCGTCCGGCAAACTGCCCGACGCGATGAGCTGCTCGAGACGCTTCCTCTCGGACTTCTCGTTGTTGACCTGCCTCGAGAGAGTCTCTATGCTGTCCTGGAGCTCCGATATCTTCTGCTTCGTTTCGATGTGCAGCGACGTCTCCTTCTCCAGACGCTCCTTTATTCTCGCCAGGCTAGCCTCCATGTCTTCCTGTATATAAAAAATTGAGAAGTCAATTTCATTCTAGAAACTTGACTCTGGAATATTTTAAGATTTGGTGATATTTACCTTTTCTTGCGTTCGGAGGTCCAGTTCCTGCTCCTTTTTCGCGAGCCTCGAGGACATGTCGGAGTTTTCCTTCTCCAGTTCGTCGGCCTTCTTCCGCGCGGCGACGAGTTCCTCTTCTTTGGCGAGTAAGCGCACGATCTCCTTGACGTTGATTTCGATCGGGGCAACGTCGGGATTTCGCGTGGTCTTGGCATCGTTGCCCTCGGACTGCAGGACTATCTGCTGAACGATTCGGTCGAACAGCAGCCAGTGTTGAGGGTACGAACCGTAGTCCACTGAACAAAAAATTTCGATAAATAAAAAGCATATTAAACTAAGCCTTGTAGACAAAAAGCTTTATACTCACGTGGCAGTAATATACAATGTTCGAGCAAGCTCAACAGGTGGGGGTAAGCAGCGGTGTGACTGAGCTTCCGCCTGAGAAGATCGAACATGGCGGTGGCGCTTTTCGTGTCAACGTGTTCCTTTTCAAACTTCCTGGCGAGTTCCTTCTCGTCTTCGTTCCTCACCATCTCGAAGAAGTCCAAGTGGCGATCGAGGGTTTCGTTCTCGTACTTCCTGAGCTTCTCGATTATCGGTTGTATGCCCAGCATCAGGAGCTCGTACCTGAGATGAAGCCTAAACTCCAGCGTGACCTGACCCGGGCCGTAGTTGAGAACGGCATTTATAAAGGACATTATCGCGGTCTTCAGGGACAAGTTGTCCTTGTAGATGCCAAAGTTTTTGTCCAGATCGTTTATGATGGACTGAAATCGCGTGCGCTCGGAATAGTATTGCTGGAAGTGTAGCATTGCCTCCAGGACCTTACGGTGGCCCCCGGGTACCAAGCATACCGCACCGAGGATCTCAAGGACGGCGATCTTGGTCTTTATGTTTTCAGTGGCCAACGATTGGGAAATTGTGTTTATGGCCGTCGGATGTGCCAACACGTGAGCTCTGCCGTTCTGTAAGAAAAAAAAAAATTTTCATCAAATCCAAGCTCCTTAATTGAAGTTTGAGCCGTGTAAGCTTTACGTACGGAATTGTTCATGAGGGCTTTTAGGCAGCCGATAACACTGGTGTGGATGTTACTGTTTGCCGCCTCGACGTCCATAGCTTCCAAAACCTGAAGAAGTGAACTCAAACCGTCTAATTCGATAAACCTAATGACGAAACTGTGGGGTTGCGTTCTGAGGGCTGTTTTTAGTGCTTCGACGTGACGCATTCTGTTCGCTATTTCCTCAGGCTCTTCTGTGTTTGGATTCTGTAAATTTAATTTTTAGAGTTATAATCTTTAACTTATATCAAAATGCAGTATAAAAGAGATGTGAAAAAAATTGAATTTTTGAAAAACCCAAAATTAAAGATTGTGTACGGAATTTGGTTACTCTAAAATCTGAAGAATGATTTTTGTAATTAGTCGATTTTTGGTTGGTCCAAACAACATTAATTTATTACAATTTATTTGACCTCTTCAGCGCTATAAGATTCATAATTATTAAAAAAAAAAATTTTGTAATATTTTCCATTAAATCTTACAAAATAATAAAAAATAATCTTTCTTTTTTGACTTCTGCTATTTGATTAAAGTAAAAAAAATTCAGCACTCACGCTTGTGATAGTTTTGACCCGATTAATGTAGTCCTCGGGATCCCCGCTCAAGTCCGTCGTCCTGAGTCCGCCGTTGTCGAGGCTGTCGTTGCCCTTCCTCGAGCAGTAGATCTGCCACTTTTTGTTCGCGGGCAGGGCCAGGACGGCCTGACGATTGGCCTGAGTGAGATCGAGCTCGTCGACGAGCTCCAGAAACATCTTGTTTAGCTCCTCCTCGGCAGGCATCGGCAGGGTCGGGGTCATCGCTTGAAGCGTGAGCGTGCCCGTCTGCTCCACCACGCAGTAGGTGATCTCGGGTGGCTCGTCATCCTGAAAATTAAAGAAGTTTCATTATTTAATTTTTTGGTCTTTTACAATTTTAGTAGCCAAAATATTTAGAAAAAAGTATAAATTAAATATCACAGATTCTTTTATTTTGAACGCAATAGAAACCATATCAAGCTTATTAAACAATTTTTTAACTTAGTATGTTTTTAAGTGATTTGTATTTTTATAAGATAAAATTTTCATTAGGTAATTAGCCACTGTATTAGTTACTTATTAAAACAAATAAATATTTTTTTGTATAAAAGTACAAAAAAATATATCATAGTCTTATACTCAGGTTTATCGAAAAGTTTTTTAAACTTTTATTTTTCTTATTGGAAATAAATACTTAAGATCGGATTTACGAAATTTTATTTTAGTTTTAATTGCCAAAATCTCAGAAATTCATGATTCAATCATAGTCTTAATTTCCACTAAATTTCGTGCCGAAACTTTCTCGTAACTGAGTTGAAGTTCGGGAAAAGTTCGGTCTGAAATCGTTAATTTTTTCCTCTACGGGAACGGACGCAAAGGAAGTTTCCGATCAAATTGGGCGTTTCGACTTCAACAAAGAGCAATCGAGTTAATGATACCCTCGGCGCCTATCGCTGCGATATTTATACGGCCATCAGTTCGGACCCCGACAATTTTAACGAGAATTTGAAGTTTGAGGTCGGCAAACGGTACTCTTGTAGAAAATTCGCCAAGTGTTGCGAATTCACGCATTAAGAGAACCCACCCGAAACGTCTGCATACGACAACTAAAAGCCTGGAAGCCAAAGAAGCAACCAACAACCATGTGGAATATCATAAAATTCATAAAGTTTGTAATTGTTACGCAATCTGAAAGACTCACTTTTGAACAAAGTCAGAATTCGGCCAAAATGAAAAACGCATTTACGACGTCGATACGTAACTTAAACTTTCCTCAGAAGCGTAATACTAATAACCCATCGGTCGGGAAATCAAAGTAAAAGTCGGGTAAGAAAAAAGGTAAACATCCGTACGCATCGGTTACGCAAAAAGGAAAGAAGAAAAAAAAAATCATAGACCGTCGTCAAGGTGGTCCCCGTCAAGTTGACATTATCTTCCTTGTACCGAAAAGCCCTCCCCTTTCGAATAATTTCCGGCTCTGCGCAGTGTTGATTAAAATCGAGTCTGAGTGAGACATTAATAATTCGCGTGCCTGGGTGGCGAAGAGGATTTCGGTTGACTTTACCGTTACCCCTTTTACGGTCATTTTCAGAAGTGTTGAGATACAATTTTTTTTTTTTTTTTTTTTTTTTTTTTTTTTTTTTTTTTTGGTAATGCGGTGCGCTTTTTTTATGACGAATGTGGTTGAACTTTATCCGGTGTGCCTAATTTTTTAAAAGCTCAGCGCACGACTTTGCACGAAGTCATTGATCTGCTCGCGGCAGTATTCTGGTCACAATTTTACCTCGTAATAAATTTACTTGATCTTCCGAGTTTTGAAAAACAATGGTGGTCGTAATTCATAGTGTCTGTACGTTTTTAAAAAAAGCATGAATTTATCTTTCTTTTGATGTTAGAAACGAAATAATCAAGTAGAAGTCGTCGTCTAAACTTGTCTAGGTACCAAGTAGATTTCAAATTAATTTCACCGGATGGATTATCCAAAATTAAGTTGCTCTTCACATAAAGCTGAATGAAATTAGTTTGGTTTTTGAATTTATACGATAAAGATTCATTGAAGTTTCATTAATCAAAGTTATTTTTTAAACAAAAAAGCTATATTTTACTTTCTCATAAGCGAAACCAATATACTTTTTCTTGACACTTATCATTTTTTAATCATCGAGTGTGAAATGATAGCTTCAAGCCAACAATTTTAAAGTAATATGCACCTAAATAAAGAAAAACCCATGCGATTGTGAAATCGAGGAATGCGCGCAAGTTTCTCGACAAGGTTTTTTATGAATTCCTCGAAGGAAATGGTACGTTGGATTCGCCAGCCTTGTTCGATATGAGGTCGATGACAATGGTGGATAAGTATTAATCATTGAATTGTTTTACAATTTTTTGCGTGATTGAAGAAGGAAGATTATTACTATGATGATTCGAATCGTCGGCACTGGAAGAATGTGATTGTTTTTGTAAAAATAGACAAGATATTTTTGGTTCCTCAAAAAAAAATTACCACAACTATTTCTATTTATTTTTTAATATTAGTTTTTTAATATCTTTTCATTTCTCTTTGCATCCAACTGAAAATTAAAATACTTGCTGTAAGAAATAGCTACGATTCTAAAAAAATAAGATTCTAAAAAACGGATAAGATTCTAAAAAAAATTTTCCGGTTTTATTTTTTTTGGCTTTTTCTCACCGTTAAGTAATCTTTCGGTAATTTTTTCAATTTTTATTAAATTGTTAAAAAAAAAAAAAACAAAGCTTAAGTAGTTGTTTTAACTTCAACCTCATCTTATCTTATACATCAAACTTTTTTTTAATTAAAAAAAATTCCGATATAAATAGTAAATTTCTAGTAATGGCGAGTAAATATAAGTTTATTCGTGAAGGACCACACAATGTAGTCAATCAGTATTTAAATTTATTCGCTTTCAATCGTAAAACTGAGAAATTCATAGACAACAAACAAGTAAATTTATTCGTCATAAATTTTTTAATCAAAGGATATAAAATTCTGATAAAACTTCATTCGAACGTCGACATCTTGTTTTAATAAAAAAAAAAAAAATTTCCCACAAGACTTATTAATCGTTGAATGCAGATTTCCCCTCATAATTAAAATCTAATGATCTCACAATCAATTGACTCGCTAACATCTATGCTACTACATGAAAGAACTAAACTGGCAGACAATAATTCAATGCTTATAAAAGCCGCAGCTCAAAATCATTTTCCCCTTTGTAACTTGAAAAAAAAAGAAGTGTCCTTATTTACAGGTACTTTATCGGTCTTACGCTTGCAGCAAAACAAACTTTTTCACACGCAAACTCATAAATGAAAACTTCACCTTTTTTTCTCTTTCTTTCTTTTTACACATGTCGCAATGAATTTTAGCGATTTCAGATTTAAAAAAAAAAGGATCGATCGGGACAATCGTCATTGTCTGGTCGGGTACAAGTGTAACGTTAGACGTTGGGGTACCTACCACCGCAAATTACGAAAGGGTTATCCAATCAGGCCCCGCGAAACAAATCGATCGGCGCTAAGGTCACGGAGAGAAGGCGACTGGTACTCGCTTTCACACGTGACTAGGAAATGATTCCGCAGCGACGATTTATAGCTTGGTATGCGTTTTGCGGTGGGTGAGAAAATGTGCTTTTTTGGATACAGAGATTTATGGACGGTTGTTAAAGTAGAGCTTTTTTTTTTGGTTGCTCGTTCAAAGTTTGAGGTCTAAGGTGCCTTCGAACTGCTATCAGCATTTTAATTTTTTTTGGTAATAAAAGGTGTATATTTAGAAATTATATTTATTGTGTTTGATATTTAGTGTAGAAATTCATTAGATTCGAGACTTTAGTGATTGAAACTACAGGCCTAAATTTTAAATCAAAAATTTACAGTTTATTACAAACTTTACACTAGCTAGTTATGTAGATTTCAGTCCAAGATAAAAAAATTAAAATTAAAACGTGGATAAAATTATATTTCAAGATCAGATTCGTCTGTTCGAATAAAAATTTTCGTTAAAATAAAAACTGTTTTTCTTTCACAAACATTAAGTAGGTAAGTTATAACACTTAAATAATCTTCATAAACGATTCGTAAAAAACAGAATTGTGTCATAAAGAATCTGAATGATAAAAGTCCTAGATTTAAAAGCAAAAGCCGTTGATGTGAAATAATAATGGCAATATTTATTAACAAAGTTTGAATCGCAAATAATTTTTTTTATCGTAGATTAGAGATTGAAGCTGGCTGGATAAATGCATTATGAAAAATACGCGCGTTTTATTACGGGCTCTTGAATTATGTCACGACAGGATAAATTGTTTCAAAATACATTTTTTTTTTCTTCATTCAATCGACAGGCCGAGTACGGAGTATTAAAAGAAGGCATTTCAATATATCATAACTCGAACGCTCTCGGAATATCTTTCTTCTCGGCCTCGTAAATCAATACCCACACGGGAATTCAAAGACAAAATGTGTCTCGGCGAATAAATTAAACCTTTTACTTTTTACTTTTTCACTTCACGAAGAGAAAAAAAAAAAAAAAAAACTCGCAACTCGAGAATGATATCGCCCCCATTATGTATCGGAGTTTTCATACCTAATTGAAAATTACGATGCAAGGTATTTATTCAAGCTCGGGTTTTATTGGGTCAAAATCGTCCCTGGGAATGAATGAAAATTGTACGGTAACGAGACCAGACAACAAATTGGTCCGCACGTCAACTATTTGTAAAAATATTCGATTTAATCGCCGTAGTAAAACCCGCGAGATACGATATTTTTATTGATTTGCATTTAATGACTTCCTCTCATTGATAAATTGATTTCCTTAATGTCTCCGTCATTCACGATAATGCACGCTCCACTTGTTTCGCAATTTAAATTCAAAATATATATATATACACACGAGCGAGTTTGAAAAAATATTTTATGAATAGATCGTTACGCTGACGGATTTTTTGAGCAATTACATTTTAAAATTTCAAATGAGCCGAACGAAACTTTTTAATCGAACGCGCGCATAATATAATGGTGGGTCTTTTAAATTAACCGCGCCGGGTTGTTTCACGCCTCTGGCCTTATCGTGCTGAGTAAAACGTCATCGCGGTTTGTGTGAGTACTTGTGCAAAGAAAACTGACGTTTCTCATTTGAGAAAGAATAAGCACTTTTTGATTGAGATGCTAACAAACTCCAAAGTGAGGGGTGAGTAATTTTTTGAAGTTTGAAAATACCAATTTTCGCTGGTAACGGGGAATTTTTAATTTTGATTTTTTAATCGAAATTTCGGTATGGTACGATGCTGTTATTATTTTTGAAATTTTAATTGCATCAATAAAAAAAATTGAGTTTTTAAAACTTTTTTTATTTAAATGGGTATTTTTTAAAATAAATTAGCTGATAAACGATTAAACTATAGTTTGTTTGTTTGTTTGTTTATTAATAAATATCGAGTATAGGGCAAGCCCTACCATACTCGTCACCATATAGTGTCTAGTACGAATTTGGAAATAAAATTCCAAATATCAACAAGAAAAGAAAAAAAAAAAAAACCTTTATTTAACAGCACAAAAAAGGAGCACAGTAATCCCCGACCTCCCGCGAGGAGTTCGACATAACTCGGTAACAAATAAGCCACGGATCATCGCGCGCCTAATTCGGGTTGCGCAAGAGCTCTCGAGCCCCATTGTCTCTTGTTCATCATTTTTTCTTCTCCCTTTTTTTTTTTTTTTTTTTCCTCTGCCTCGCGAAGCATTTGCATCGGAGCCTTTCTCTTGCTGCACCTGTTCCCGGGTATTACGTGGATGGAAGATGATACCCCGAAAATAAGTCGGTAATTAACCAACGACGGTTAATTAGTTTTACGATATAACTAGAAGCCGAAGTTATGCAAATTGTCTGCAGGGTTTTATTGCTCCCCGATCGTTTAGATTGGGTTTGATTGATACGATCCTTTAATCGATCTAATTTTAATTGCTCGAAATTAACTCGATTTTTCAGCACTCGGTGGTTTACTTAAAGCGTTTTAGGAAAATTAAGAGTTGCGATATCTACGTGTTCGCACATTTTAAATCGCGATTAAATCTTGCGTAAGTATACACACTCCGCTGATTGAGATATTCTCGTTGATCCCTCTTAATACCCCGAGCGCTCGATCAAACTTATCTCGAAATTTTCATATCCCAACTTTCACTTGATTTTGAAAAAAAAAGTTTTCTTTGAAAGTTAGAGCGCGACTTTGACGCTGGAGAGATGAAAAAAGGAGGGCAAATGTGTGCGGGTACAACCGTGTGCTTGTTTTTTTTCTCCGTTCGTGGACTGAATAATTTTGAATTATTAGGGAAACGAAGCCTTGGTCTGTTTGTTTGCGTGTGTATGTGTTTCGCGAATGGGATAATTTATTTTTCGGGGCCACGAGGTAAACGCGCTCGCGCGAGGAGGTCGAAATGACTTACGACGATTTTGCTCCGAATTTCTTGGGGTAATGAATTTTGCATTTTCCCGGAAGAAAGGCCGACGCGCGAAAACTAAGGTAACTGTACAGAGGCGTGTGTGGTTGAGCTGGTAACGCGTATGAATAAACAATCGAGTTTGTAACTGGATCCGAGCGATTTTCCAGCGATATATATTGCGACGCTTCGTGAATTATTGAACGGATAAAGGCTCGAGGTATGAGAAACATGCACCTGCGGAAAAATTCAATAACTCAGGGGGTTAATCAAGCGATGAACTTTCTTCAGATAAGTGGGTTATTTATATACGTCGGGACATAATTCAAATGTAATCCAAAAATCGTAATCACTACTGCTACCCCGCTCGTTATTCAACCCCGATTGAATATTCAATTACCAGCGGAGATAACAAATGATCGCCGGGGAAACGACTCGCTAATTATAAAACAGACACCACGTGTTTTTACGAATATTTTTTTATACCGACTCGGAGTTACGTGCCAGCTTTCCTCAGATCGAAATTTTTTTTTATCATCGGTGTGTGCAAAAGAAAAAATCGCGTCATTGTAATTTGAGGAGGTTTGAAAGTCGTCCCAATTCACCTGTAAACTAGTTCGAATCGGGAAATTCCTTTGGCGTTTTCCGGATTTGAATTCGAAATTGACATCGATAAAATTGGAGTTTACTTATTTTTTATAATCTAGTTTCATTTATAATTTTTTGATTTACTGCTCATCCTGTTCTTCTCTTTTCTTTATAGAAATGTTTACAAACAACTTACGTTGACTGGAAAAATCGTCATTCGGACAATTATTTTGGAGCAATTGTTATTCGGGAAGATGATTATTCGGAAGAATGAACTTTCGGGATTTTAGATTCGGGCGAATGATTGAGAAGCTTATCTAAAATTTTGATTCGCATGTATAAATTTGTTAGTTAAACGTAAAGGTGATGAATTTTTTAGTTCATTTTCATTGAACTTTTTATCATAAAAGAAAAAATTCAACTTATTCATATAAGATTGAATTTTTTTCCTAAATCTATAATTAAAATTGTCATTGCAAGCAGAATTTGAATCGATGACGCTCGAATAAACAGCCCAGTACTTTATGGCTGAGCTATTCGCTACAAAAATGTTGTGTCTTACTATAGTTATTGATACTTTTTCAATACTAATTTTTTTTTAGTGACTGGGTAGTTTTGAAACAATGCTCCTCAAATTACAATCGATTAAAAATTACAATGAACCAATTTTTCATACAGTGCACTCGTCCATACACAATTAATAATTAATTTATTTTTTATAATCGGCAGACAATTAATCTTCCCTCCCCCCCCCCCTAATTTTAATTTAAATCCACGAAGCGTTTTAAATTTTTAATAAACCAACAATGATCGAATCAATAAATCCGTCGTGAGTTACGAATCGGCAATTAAAACGATATCCGCCCACTTAAAAGCCCCGAACAAACAACAAATTGCGACACGTACTCGCCTCCCTCATAAAAGACACCTTTAAAATATCGTATTGAATTTCACTTTGGCCGGGTGAAAGTGAAAACGATATACAACAAGCCACCGGATATAATTAATTGAAATTTCATCGGGGTCCTCATGCCCGATTTTTCGGTACGCATTGTTCGAAAGTGAAACGAGTTGATAGAATTCGATCAAACGTTTGAGGAAGCGTGAGTTGTGGGATTTTTTTTTTTTTATTCGTTGGGTAATCGTAACAATAATCAAGTCGATAAGTTTTTTGATTTCATGTAAAAATTTCACTTTCACTGATATGATTTAAATGCGGTTTGATAAACTTCCAAGTCCCGGGTGGTAAGTAACTGATCAAAATTAAATTTTAATAAGATCAAAAGTAAGGAACTAACGTGGCTTATTTGATGAAAAATAAAGTTTAATCGCTTGATTGACATCTTGTAAAACGGTAAGTCGGGACTTTCTCCCTCGCGCGGTACTTTATCGCTCGGAAAAATATATGTATCCTCGAAACAGGTTCAATCAAACCGCTCGTACGGCTAATTACGTTTATCACTCGCGCGGTTGAAAAAGCTAAATTGAATCGAACCTTTTTTTAGTGCTTGGTAATAAAATATGATTTTTAGACTTACCTGAAGGCAGCCGCAGAATGACTTCTTGACTCTGGATGGCATCGTCTGACACCGACCCACGAACTCCTTCAGGGGCTGTGGACTGTGGACTTTTACTGGGCAGCTCGGAATCCTCTGCAACACAAAAAAGCGGTCCTTTAAATTTAAAACATAACTTTTCTAACTCGAGCAGTCTGATTTATCACTGCAAATCCGAATGAAAAAATGTTGTTGGCAGTACTGTAAAGTGCCACATACCAACACGCACCTGACGCAGAAATATCGGGTCGGGGTTACGTAAAACTACCTTAAATCTAAACGTACGAAAAATTCGGTTACACGGTGTTATGTGCTTGCCGGGGCGGTGAAAATTTTTCGACTAGTTTAACGAAGTAGATTAAAAACACGGGTTTGGGTTGGACATAAAAGACGTTGGAGTTTTTTTAGAGACTGTTTTATGTATTTAGCCGAAAAGTTTAGTTTACACTGATACAATCTTCGACCACTCCGTGGTAAATTTAATAATAATAAATTTAATAAAAATAAATAAATAATATAAATAAAATTTATAGTGTACTCGTAACGATAGTAAATCAATTAGAATTGTTTGAAAATTAATAAATTCCGTGACACTTCTAACAATTCATTGTCAGAGTAAGATTTTATAATTTATTAATTAAGATTATCAGTTTTTACAGCGTTTACTTGAAACATAAGAAACTAAAATTCAAACAACGCAAATTATAAATTTGTTTCTGATGTAATATCATAATTTTTGTACTTGTGATAATTGTGAAATCAAACTGGTAACCGCAGTCCAGAAAAAATTTTTATTTTTCAACCAACCCAGACAACTTTTCAAGAGTAAGATCATTCGTGCGCGGTAATTTTTTTCTTCTTTTATTCTTGTCTTAAACATTCATCATAGAGTCCTAGATTTTTCTCATAACTACACGAGTGCATAACGCCCGATAGCGATCGAAAATTATCCATGCCCATAAACAAACCTTCGACACGTTTATCTGAGCGCTCGGTCTACAATGCTTTTCGAGAATAAACCACTCGGTGATAACCAGTCCGAAACAAATCACCAGATGGTGATAAGTATTCGGTGCAAGGTCGTCGTACGCTAAACGCCTTTTTTTTCATTTTCCAACGAGGAAGACGTTCACTCGGCTCGGTCTGGTTTATTCAAATCGAGTGTAAAGTAACCTACTTAGCCCGAGCCGATAAAAATTTTAGTAAACGACGGATAATTAATGAATGCACTCACGGGCGACTTAACACGTGGTATTATTTACATTTAATGAGATCAATAACACCAATCGAATAAATCAACTTTCAATAAGCTGCCGAACGCGGTTACGAAATCCGCGCATTTAAACACATGGATTTCTGGAACGCGAACTCCACCACCACCCCGGCCTGCATCACTATCAATTAGCATGCTTGATTAAACACAATAACCCTTTAGAATTTGTAATTCACTTTGTTATACTTTTGAGGTTAGCCGGGAAATTCAAACTCACCGAAACACTGGTCGCCAAAAATCCAGCTCGCGTAACCGAGCACCCGCGACTGAAGAAGCCAGTCGTCGATAACAAAAAAAAACACAGCTGCACACGCGCGCAAGGCCGCGTTCGGTAGCGCGAAGAGCCGCTTATCGGCGCTTAATTCGTCGACGCGTCTTTTTTTTTTCGCTACGCGGGTAACAGGGTGTCGCGGCCTTGCATACTCGCGGGGGTGCAGCAGCGTGGGCGGGCGATTTGAAACGCCTTAGACTGTCAACGACTACGTTGAGTGGTTAATTGCAGCTTGGAGAACGGATGGAATTTGCTGGGAACGAAATTCGGAGGTGTGCGAATAAATGTTGGGAGGGGTTTTTGAACGAGACTGGTTGAAATTTCGGTTTTGGAATACGTGAGTGGGCGTTTACTTGGCTAAGAGGTTTTCCTTGTTTCGGACTATCGCGATTCCAAACATTTTGTTTGTTTTCTTTGAAAAAAAAAAGTACTTTTATTGTGAAATAAAATTTATTGACACTATTATCTTTTTTTTTTTTTTTTAATTAAAAGTAAGCTTCTCAAATTAATTTTGTACAAAATCCGAGGGCTTGGTTGTGAGAATTCTCAAGACCAGCTCAATTATGCTTCCCGTTAAAGTATTTATCATGTTTTTTCAAATATTGGGTCCAAAATCTTTGGTTTTCACAAAATAAAAAAATTAAAAAATAAAAAAGATAAAACATGTAAGTAATTATATATTTTTTCTTGACTTTTATTTTAAGATTTTTGAAAGCGCGCAGGTGGTTTATTTCATTTTTTGAAAAGCTTTGCAGTTCGAGCTATGAACTGTACTTACGATGCATGTTGATATTTGATGAGTTTTTTTGATTTTTTTTTTTATTGAAATCAACTTTCAATTTAAAAAAGGTAACGAATCAATTTTATTCTCAAAACTGAAAGTCGATCGATTATAGATTTTGAAAATGAACTTAGTTCCATTCACAAATACACTGCATAAAATTAATTTAAATGAAGCTGTAAAATGATTTTGAGAGAAACTTTTTTCAAATCAATGCACGTCAAAAATTAAAACGATTTTTTCACTTCCTTTTACTGGATCAAAAAAATATTAAACTTTCGATCTCGAAAAATCGTCGTAAAACAGACTTTCTCAGCCTCAAATTTTTCTAGAAAGTAAAAACGCTTTCGTGCGTTTAGTACTCGATTACGAAGTTTGCTAATTTTTGATTCAACGGTATAAAAAAAAAGTCTCGGTGAATGTGTTAGCGCGCAAGCCTATTCACAAAACGAATTTGATTTATGCAAATTCCAGCCGACAACTGATCGATCGGGGGGGGGGGGGTTATCGCTTTGTGCTCCTATTTTTTTTTTTTTTTTTTTATCCCCCGTATAATCCAGTGACGCAAGAGTCTGCAACAAAACTGCGGGCTTGTAAAAATAGGACGCATTCCGCATATTAAAGTCACGTTTTCTGGCTTCTCATTAGGCGAGGACGAGGGCCTGAGTTATGCGCGGCTCGGGTTCGTTGTTTCATCCGGATCGGAAAGAATTATTTTCTGATGCGCGTTTATCATCCGCCACGCCGGGCCGTAATTTACCTTTGAGAATATCGTAATGCGCATTAACCGATTATTTTCTCCGAGCTCGGACTTAATTAATTTGTCATGTGTGCTCCTTTTCGGGTGCGTTATTTACGTCCGCGAGTAAAGGATTACACGAGGCTTATTTTTAAATTTTAAGCCGCTTGATTTAAGTCCCTAAGGTTGTGAATGATAGCGTTCGATATTTTTTTCTCTTGATACGATTTATGTATTTGGGGGGGGGGGGGTGGATTGAGTTATAAGTGCAATGATTTGATGCAAAAAAATATCGCAAAATTTTTTTTTTCTTGCCATGATAATAAAAAGCTCTATCTAACTAGACGAGCATGATTAAAAAAAAAAAAAAACCATGTTTCGGTAAATTCTTAAGAAAACAATATATTAAAACTAGATACTAAAAAGAAAAAAATTAATTGTGATGCCTGAAATTTTTCCAATGTAGATCGCATCAACTAATTATATTCAATTTTTTTTTTTATTACTTTGAAACAGCTTTTATTAAAAAACACGAAATTTCATGTTGGAATTTTATGAAGAGTGTAATTATCTTGACTGTTTTCTTCAAAATTATAATTCAAAAATATTTTTGGACTTTTTTAATTTGAGAATAAAATTGTAAACATTGTTATACTCTAAAATTTAAATTATTTTTAGTATAACTAGGTTCTAAGCTTTCAACACTTATTTCTTGAAAGTAATTATTTATTATTCAAAAACAATATCTCGCTAGTTTGGTATACATTTTCAGTTGTAAACACTGCGTACACATAAAAAAAAATTAACTATACAATAACTTTTTTTTTTAATAGTTTTTAAAAATTGAGTGACAATACGCGAATGTGGAATTTTTGAGATGAATTTGCGACAGTTCCTAGTTTGTATGAAACAATAACGCAATTATAAAATTAAATGAAGATTTCAATCTTTTTTACTCATTGGTATAAATACGTTTGTTCTGGAAACTTTTTTTTAGTTCATATCATATCATCGAGTTTTAAAAAAGAAACTATAAAAAAATTGTCAGTATGAAGTTGTTTCTTTATATTTTCGGAATTTCTCTACTTGCAGTAAGTTGATATTTTTTAAATAATTTATAAACTTAATTAATTTACGATGTTCCTAGGTGAATTTAATTATAAATCTTAAATAAAAGAATTATTGATCTAAAAATTTAGATATTCACAGACTAGTTTCTCTCATTAAATAAACAAATCATTAATATTTGATTTTTCCTTAGTTATAGATTTTACTAGTAATGGTAGATAAAAGTTCTTAGATAAAAAAACTAGCAATAAATGCCTGATTTTGGAACAGCCTGAAATTTTTAATTTAGTGTATAAATATATGTGCACGTTTTTTTATCGCAGGTAAAGTTGCAAGTTACCATTAGTATAGTTATATTAATGTAAATTATTAAATTTTATAGGCGCAAATTCTCTGCAATGATAAAGAAGAAGCAGAAAAAATATTCAAAGAGTGCGCAAAAGAGCTTGGTATTGATCTAGGTAAAAAATCTTTATTTTGATTATTAAGATTTGTCAAAAACAAATATAATGTTAACTATACATTAGAAGCAATGAGGTACTTATATTAAAAGAGTAAAAACACAGTTTTTTCTGTAAGTAGAGTCACAATTGTGAACTGCAAAACGCATCATTATCAAAATTCATTGACTGTCTTTCTTTCTTGTAATTTTTGCTTATTTTTACCTTAGCTGACGTTACAGTCATGCGAAATCCTATTTTTTCTTTTTTAGGAAAAGCTGATCCTAATGATCCGAAATTTAAGTCGGGGTGTTTTGGGGCTTGTACGGCGAAAAAAATTGGATTTGTAAGAAATTTTCGATAATTTATTAGTTCTCAATAATATACATATAAACAAAAAAGCTTTCAACTGTAGTATACTTCTATGATTTTAGTTTGTATTTTATTTTTCTAACAGATGAAAGATGGAAAACTCGACCCTAGTTTTACAGACTCATTAAAGAAAGACCCAAAGTTTGACTCCGCTTTAATAGAAAAAGCTAAAGAATGCATAGTAAAAGGTATATCTCCCTAAAAAATAAAAAAACTTTACTTTTAAAATTGTTCACAATGCTAATATGTACTTCCAATTTCAGGAAATGCTGGAACAGACGAGTGTGAAGTTTTTAATGAAGCTGCAAAATGTATTACTAATCTTACTAAGGCGCCAAAATAAAGGAGTTAGACAGTACAGATGTCAAGCTCAAAAATTTAACTTTATAGAATTTTGATGTAAAAATTTTAATTTCACTAATTTATTTAATTAAAAATTGAGTAAAAAATCATAACCTGGTAAAAAATTTACCTTTTTTTAATGAAGGTGTAGTTTTTATGTTTTTTTACTCAAGTATCAATAAAAAATTTTTGAGTTTGAAGAAAAATTTAAGTTTTACTGTAGTATTCAGTTTGGTTTATTTATTTTGTAAATATTACTAGCAAAATAATATAGTTTTTCAATTAGTCATACCTGTTTAATTAAATAACATACTTTGAGTATATCATGTTCAAAAAATTAAAAGACGATTTACCACCACAGTCAGGAGCAAACTGATGGATAGCAAGAAGATGAAAGAGCAGTTGTGATTCCATCGATTACGCACAATTACGGGCGGGCATTGTTTATAATCAAGACATCGGGCCGATGGGAATAGTTTTAAAGAACAATAATCGATTTATGATGATTGGACTTGGTTTCGCATAATATTGTTTGGCAACTTTCATTCGAGTGTTAAGAATTTCTTTGTATACCCTCTGTACAAAGGAGCTTCCCAAACGTAGCCGAGAGAGAGAGAATGAACGATGCTGTGAAATGACATTGCAACGATAGCTTCAGAAAAATCAACTTTTCTATGGGGCCATAAATCATTTGGTATGGCTTTCATTATGCTGATAGAGATTAAAAAGTTTTTGATACTGTGCAGTCTAAAAAAAAAAAAAAAAAACAAATTCACTTTTCCTCTTTTTTTTTCATGGTGGGTTATGCGCTCGGAGCAATTCATCTCCGGTACAAAAGAGAACAGGTCTATTCTGTCCGTAGCGCGAAAATAATTACCCACCATTGAACCTTGATTATGTGATACTTCACGTTTGGAAAAATTCTCATTGGCTACCGAACAACCTGTATCGGATATTAATAACTGAGGTTATGTAATTAAAACTGTCGAACAATGGATCGTTCATTGCGCAATGATTTTGTGTTTCTCGTGATACTTTTGATACAGTTTCGAGCCGTGATCGAGATGGAAGGTGATAAATCGATTTGAGAGTGATCATTTACTTTGGGGGAATTGTTTGAAATGAAAGGTGTACAAAAGAAAAATTATTTTTTTGATTAAGGAAACCTTATGTAAAGTATATCTTTATAAAATAAGTTTCTAGCTATTCACTCTTGAGTTTTTTGAAAAATTATACATTTATTGTTGCACTCTAAGGTGCACTTTGTCAAAATTGAGGGTAAAAGTTTCATAAATTTTTTCATTTCTAGGTAAATCATACTCGTTTTGATTAAAAAAAAAAAGAAATCGAGTCTTGAAATTTTTGGTATCAAAATTAAAATCAAAAGAAGTCTTTATACAAGGTTTTTATCATCACAGAAGAATATGCAGTAGTTTTTCAAGAGCAATTTATTTCTAACAACTTCTGGTTGAAATAAAACAAAAACTCAAATAGAAAATTACTTGCAGATTGAGATCTTTTCATAATTAGCATGTATTTATGATATAAATACACTGGTTCATGAAATGTTTTTCCAGTTTGTAGCTACGTTTGAAACGGAAAACTTCTATAATGAAATTGTTACTTTGCATGATTGGAACTTTCCTCATTGCAGTAAGTTTATAAAATATTTTTGAAAAATATATGAATAAAATTTAAAACAAAATAAAAATTTACTTTGATAAATAGTTTAAGCAGATAAAAATAACTTTTTTGAAAAGTATGCCTAATATTTCAAGGGACAAATTCACTGTTCTGATGATCAAGAGGAAAAAAAATTATTTGCTGAATGCGCATAGGAACTAGGAGTTCAAATAGGTATAATACGACTTTTTTTAAATCAAGTACTCACCAAAATTAATCGGAAATTTACAGTAAATAACGCAATTTAACTACAAAGAAAGTTGTAATCATAAGTATTACCACTTGATTACCACTCCAACATTACGATTCGTTAAGTAGAGTCACGATTTGAAAAAATACATTTTTATTTTAGAAAAAGTTCCAGATAAATATGATTCAAAATTCAAATGTGTGGCTGCTTGTTTATTTAAGAAAAAGGAATTGGTAACTATTCTCTTCTAGTAATTCAAATGAAAGTTTTTCAAATTTTCCTAATCATATTTAGATTCTAAATAATTCTCCAAAAAATAATTTTTTTTACTGAAAAAAAAGAGTTTTATGGAAAAAATTAATTTTAATACCAATTTATTGTGTGACTCTACAAAAATAACTTGTTTTTGTATTAGATGAAGGATGGAAAAATAGATGAAACCAAATTTGTAGAATTCGTATTGAAAATTAATGCGAAGGAGGGCATGGAAAAAAAAGCCAAAGAGTGCAAAGCAAAAGGTACGAAAAAAAAAAAAAAACTTTTGTTTTTTATACTAAAAACATGATTTATTTGTAATTTTTAGGAAACGCGGAAAAAGATGAGTGTGACGTTTTTGATGTTACCATAAAATGCATAGAATTATAAATTTTTTAAATATCTAAGCTAACAGATTTATGATGGCATCGTAGGAAAACAAAACTTTACTCAAACCTATTATTAACAAAGTATACCGAAGATTATTGTGAAAATATAATGTAAAGGATATAATGGTTTGTAATAAATTAAAAAAAATAATAATAATGAATCGAACTTATGTTACTGTTTTTGAAATTTTAATGTTTTTATAAAGCAAATACGTTTATTATTTATTGGTGTAATAGATAGCACAAAAACTGTGAGTGTGGAGTAGACTATTCAGAAAGAATTGATTTTTTCCTTGTAAATTATATATCTTATTGTGTGAAACTTCGAGAAATACTTATTTGAAATGAACCAAGTATGCTTTCGTAGAAACACATTTTAACCAGACTGTTCATTCACTCAATGCTTCATCGTAAAAATCAACTATACAAAGCTACTGTCAAAAAAGTATAAACTTTAACGCTCGGGAGGCGGCTACGTCAAGTACAGTTAGATGTCTCAAGAAATTAAATACTGTTTACTATACAACCAAAGTTGTTAATTTTTTCAATAAATTATATTTCTAACAAATGTTGCCACTGCACCTAACTGACTATTACAGATACTTGGTCATTCATTTCAAAATCCCAGCATTTCACTATATTAAGCTACATATTTCTATTTATAAACTATATCCAGAAACAAGCAATCAGTCAGATGCCTTTCTCAAAAACAGCTATTCAGCTCAGTTTGTTACCAATCTAGCGAAGTTAACTTTGCACGTCCCAGCTTCACATGATCTAAGATCCTCGCTAAGATCTACCTAGAAAGCTTTTCAAGGGTCAATTATTCTATCTACCTATTAAACGAGGTATTCACTTAGTTGCCGTGCAGTCTTCAAATCGAAGCTACAGAATCGACAGTGTTCAGAGCGACTAGCCTAAAAGGAAGAAGTCAAAGATAAAAATTGCCAACATGAAGTTTTTACTTGGAATTTTGATAATTTCCATAGTTGTGGTGGGTACAGTTTAAATTTCAAATTTTTTGTTTGATATTAGTAAAATGGAATGAAAAATCGCTTAAACAAATCACATATTATTAATATGTTTTGCGGATATTTTTTCAATAATTAATTTTTCAAACTGTTTAATTTTTAAGAATCAAGTTTTCACTTTGATTGGAGAAGAGGAATCAAGATATTTTGATGAATGCGCAAAAGAACTTGGAATAAAAGCAGGTAAAGTATCTTTTTTTTTCTTGAAGTATGAAAATGAATTTTAAGTGCACAGGAACTTGGTTGTATCGATATATAAGTATTGTTGAATGTATAAATACATTGATTGTTAACCGTTATTTTTGTTTTCAGGCAAAATGCAGGAAAAATACGACACTAAATTTAAATGTGTGGAAGCTTGTACGGCCAAAAAAATGGGATATGTAATTATAATATGCTGCACTAAAATATTGGACTAGAATAATTTATTTTTAAAACTATAACTTTTTTAAAACGAAAATAATTTTTTTATATTTTATCTGTTATTTTGCAATTTGAGAAAAATTTTATTTCTTTGTTGATCATAAAATAATTTTGAAAAAACTTGCAATAATTTGATTTATGTAGAAAAAAAATTGTTTTAAAAATATTTATTGAACGAGTTTGAAGAATAAATTATTTTCTGCCACAGATGATAGACGGAAAAATAGATGAAGCTAAATTTATCGAATTCACAAAAAAATTCAATCCGAAAAATGAAACAGTAAAACATGATAAATTAAAAGACTGCTTGGTCAAAGGTACCATTATTGTTTTTTTAAATTAAAAAAAAAATTACGGTCTTTAAATTTTACTATCGATAATCATGGTTTTTAATTTTAGGAAATGCAGAAAAACATGAGTGCGATGTATTTGACGTTTTCGTAAAATGCAACGATGCTGCTTAGATCAAATTGGATCAAGACGATCTCATCAGATGTACTCATCAAATTCTGAAATATATAATTTATTCATCTTTTGACAATGATGTACAATGTTGAATAACTTATAAATATGAATAATGAAAGTTAAAAAATGAACAACTCAACAATTGGAAGTAAACTCAATTTAATGAAGTTATTTCTCTTTTTATTTATTTTTACAATCTCAAAATTATACTCTAGATCAAAGCTCTATCCACTAACTTTCATCAAAATGATTTTTGAAAAAACTCCTTTCAAAAATCCCGAACCGCCACAGAAAAATGATCTCCAATCACGATATCAAAAAAAGTGCCCGGGCGCTGCACCTGTATTACTTTCCGCATAATTAGGTAGAAAGCTCGTTTTGCAAGATAAGTCCGGTCCTCCGGTAGCTTTTATCATATCTCCGAAAACCACAGGCTCATTAAAACATTGCGCACACTCCCAATCAGGGAATATTCTCTCACGGGTGTCCCGATCGATACCGTGAAAAAATAAACATTGTCCTGGTGCGCACCTCTCGGAAGTTTATTCCCTTCTTCTTCTTCTTCGTTGCGTAAACCGTCTCGGTAATAATCCCCCCGCGGAAAAAAGAAGCCGATTACCCGGGCAAAAAGTAAAAGAGCGACGGCCGCAGCAACAACAACGTGTAATCAGAGAGAGAGGAAAGTGTGCGATCGGCTCGGCCGAGAAACCGTTCTTCCGACGCGCGTAAATTTCGTCTGACCCACTGCCGATCGGACACGTACGTACATAACCGGACCGGCATCCACACTTGTCGAACTGATTTTCTGCAAAAGTGTATCGACCGGCTTCGACCGGCCCAAGATACAAGACCCGAAGGAACTCTTGAATTATTTATGGGATGTTTACCTTTGACTACATGCAACACAAACCGGCCAACTTTACGCGGGCTCTTAGCTGTTCTGTTTGTCATTTAAATCTACTCTGTTTTAGTTTTTTTTTTTTTTTTTTATTACCATCAAAATGGGACTATACTCATAAGTAACAATTAAATTACAGTTTTTCTACCGAATGTTTAGGACCCAAAAATTTATAGAACTAGTTAGGATCGAAAGACTCAAATTGAGTGTCAAAAACTGAAACTTGAAAGTTCTCTTTTAGATCCTACAATTTGCTTTTAATTTTTAATGATCGTTTTCTCAAGATAGTTTAAAGTTCACAAGCAGCACTGAGAATAATACGTGATTAATTCATCATGAATGAATTATAAAATGAGTGGGTTATATAAAATAATGTAACGTTGCCAAAGGCTGAAGGTAATTCAACAACAGGTGTGATCTCAATTCCTTCTTAAATGAGCTCATGTGGCTCAGCAATATACACTTCTTAATTCGAATTATTCTTTCTTTATTTCCTGAGCGTGTCCGATCGGAAAGCAATTTCTAATCCATCAACTGTGTTTCAAAAATATTGTCTATTCACTATTGAGTAAAATCTAATGACCCAGTCCGCTAATCAGACCGCGAAAGCAATTAATCAGCGCAATCAACGACAGTCGATTTTCACACCGAGTTAGATATATTTATTTAGCATCGAGAGTATAGTACTAGTTCAAGACGTCATGGTTTTTGAGTAATGACCAGAGTGTCCGGTGATTCTGTTCCGTGAGATAACACTCTGATTGCGCTTTCTGATTACGACGTTACCGTTAACGATCATCGTCCGGGTAAAATATAAACAAAAACCACCGCTTATCGGATGGATCTTGGATCGAAAGAAAAACTACCACGGTGGAAAATCAATTTTTCCAAAAGAAAAACTTTTGATTTTCAAGGTGTAGTCAGGAGAGTACGGAAAGACGATCGGGAATAATTTCAAAGTAATCAGATAAGGTTGGTCTTTACTGTTGTACCCACTTAACACTTGCCCATTAGATAGTGCTTACTGTTACTTGAATTAAGAACTGTATCTAAAATGCGAGTTCGATGATTTTTTTATGGATCGCTTGAAGCTTGCGTTGGAAAGAAAAAAGGTCACTGCTATTTTCTAACTTTTTCAGAAGGACCTCATTAGAAAAATAATTTTAAGATGAATAATGTAATCATAAGTTCAAGCAAACGTCTTGGTCATAAAATAAGAAACTATCACTCTGTAGATCAGGAAGTTTTCAAGATTTTATAAATCTTCCACGGTTGTTTAAAACAATATTTATCGATGCATATCTCGAAGCATTGGCGTTAATTACACCACCCGTAAATCATTGAGCACCAGTCGAAATTAAAAACCAAAATCCTCGCGAAAAAAATAAATTTAGAAAGCTCGCACGGTAATAATTTGCCCATCAAAACAGATTAAAACGGTCGTCTTGAAAAAAAAATTCGTGCCATTTTACAAACTCGCGAAAGCCAGTCGAGCAGCTCCTCCTAATCCTGCGCAGCTACCGCCGGGAATTACGCACCGAGAAACCAATAAAAACGAAAAATTTATAGCCACGCGTATAATTTAGCACTAAAAATCTCATTAAGCAAACATCCGAGACCGAATAACCGCTCGAGTATAGTCGGCCAACCAGAGTCTTAATAATCACCTTTCACCCAAATCGTAATATCGCGTAAGGAGAGCGGAAAACGTCCCGTGCTGGGTTGATGCGCACCTTGGATAAGTACGTGATGATTTCTAGCGACTCCTTTTTTTTTTTTTCTTTCTACTTTTCTCAACGTAAACTCCCTTGATTTCGTCACTTGCTTATGGAGTGATCAAGATGTGGTTTTGGGTCGGAGATGGCACGCGGAGAGATTTTTGAAAAATCAGGCTAGATTCGAAGGTGATTACTCGGTTGTGAAGAAAATATGTACTTTGCTTGAAATAAGTATAAAATTGTGATAAAATGTATGTTGATTCACGGTTAGTTTAAGATGAGAATGACTAAACGAGAAACATAAAATTTATTCAGGGAAATGTTTATATTGATAAATACTCATGTCAATGAAATATCAGCAAAATTTTCACTACTAGGACAGCCTTGATTTTTAATATTCAAAAACAATACGAATTAAATCATGATACCTCGCGTTACAATTCACGCACTGCACTTTCAAGTTTGTTTATGCCCGAATTAACGGAGCGTGATAGTTATAATTCATTTGGCGAATTAAATCTTCAGATCAGGGTAGTATACCTTTCTAACCATTATTCGAAACATTTCAATGGGCATAAGCGTCGATATTTTTACGGCACCGTACGTATAAATCCCAGATTTCCACCGTACGAGCTACTAAAATGACCGTAGTTTCATAATTGATTTCTCCTTCTCGGGGTGTTCCGGTTTCGCTTCGGCGAAATTCAAATTATTTTTCGTTTATTGACATAAACCTCGTCGCTCGTTTCTAATTAAACTTGCAGTCCGAGCGAATTTCAGGAAGTAAAATAATCTATTTTAAAACGTTAATGAACGACTTTTTAAAAATTTCTCAACACAGTATTCCCCCAGTCTTAATAACTCAAAGTTTATGACTGGTTGCTTCCGGTCTGTTGGAACTCAACCCATAAATCGCATACTTTTCCAATAAAAAAAAAAAGTAAAAATTGAAATGAAAAAAAAAAGAAAAAAAACAAAGTTATAGAGGAAGATGATGGCTTAATTAGCTCACCTTGACCGACCCGAAAATAATAAATTTCTCTTGGCCCGTAATAATAACGGAACGGTTCGGAGTTTGTGTACTATAGTTATTGAATGGTTAATCGAGCCGTACGAGCAAGCGATTTCTCGTCTTCCCTAATGAACTCGTGAGAAAGCGACGTTTAATTAAAGCGAGCCATGTATATGAGTTTATCGTAAGGTTCATCGATTTGGGCGTGAGCTTTGAAGATTTTTGTTTTGTCTGAGAGCGCGACAGACTGATTTATCGCCAAACTCTTCAAGATTTTCAAACGTCGATAATTTCGCTTTGACTCCTGCGATCTCCTAATTACAATGAGCGGAAGCCGCGAGATATTTTTTCGTTAGAATGCAAAGTTAATAAAAACGACTTGCACTCAACTCCAGTCTCCTAATTTTAATTCAATTCTTTCTTTGCGAATAATTGAAATTACATCAGAAGAATTTGAGAGGTTAATTTATGGTCAACGATAGTCTCGGATAGTGTCGAGCAAGAAAATTCGTGTCCCAAATAAATTAAGTTACATACTTGAAATTACGATAGCAATCTTTGAGCGTTTAAGTTCATAAAGCTGAATTTTCAACATTCTTTACCGGACGCCATAAAAATGACGCATTTCCTTTATCTATTGGGAATTTCAACACAAAACTATACACAATCCAACCCCCGCCGATAACACTTCTTTTTTTCTCAACTCTATCAAAAAAAAAAAAAAAAAAAAAAAAACAAAAAACAAAAGAAAAGGCTATCATGAGAAACACAAGACACGAGTTGGGCCCGAACCTAAAGCACGTACGCTTGTTCCACTTATCGCTCGGATTAAAATGTAATGCCACTCGGGGAATCGAACGAACTCGAAAAAGCATTAAACCACATTTGAAAAATGATTCGCAAATTGAAAACGCACGAGATTTCACCCAGATTAGCCTTGGCATTTTTAACTCTCTAAACTCGCGGCTACGTGACGTTCGTGTAACGAAAATTGATAAGAGAGAAAAAAAAGCCAGCGATGAAGAAGAGGAGGAGGAGAAGAAGAAAAGAAATGACCCAGCTGTTTTACAGTTACGAGAAAGCGTTACAATTTTCCACGCGTCTTGCTGTGTTCGTATGTGCTTGATTCAAGTTGTAATCGGACTGGATAAGATGATAGTTTTGAGAAAATTTCAATCTACCGAAACTGAATGATGTGGACCTCGGATGTGGGATCGTAATTAACCACGTGGGTTGCGACTGCCTTTCTCTCTTGGGTGGTGCTTGATTGGAGTCTGGTGACACGCGCATAAATTTTGGCCTGTGTGGTTCATTCATAATACGGAATTTTTTCTTCTTCAATTTTAAGAAAAAATCTTCAAATTTTAGTGTATAATACCTTAATTAATTTAAAAAATTTTTTTGCAAGCTTTTTGTATAATTAATTAATGATTTTTAAGAGTGAATACAATTCAAGAAAATGACAGTAAGTCCCTTTAAGATTATTTTTTACTTAATAGATAAAATTTGAACAAAGTTGTAGCCGTAATCAGTTAAGTAACAGAGTTTTATCAGAAACGGCTGTGGGTTTGAACTGATGAAGCTTGGATCCTTAGTCTAGTGCTATCCCGACTGAGTTATTTACCAAGTTTAAATTATTATAATTTTATAAAGTAGTAAATATACAACTCTTGAGAAAAAAAAAAATAAACTTTTAGCTTGTCATTAATGTTGATAAAAAATCATTCATTCATTATTGTAAAAATACTGAGAATAGTTAACACATTGAGCAATTTCGCAAGTTCTTTTATTTATCGAATTAAGCTCCCCTCCCTAAAAACAAAATTCCAGATTAAAATTTTTTAACTGTAAGAAGAAATCTTCTTACTCCTGGATTACGAGCTTTTACACTTGCTGCAGAAGGTAGCAAAAAAAAGGGCGACAAAAAGACAGGAGGAATTCGCGCGTGTGGAACGTCCGAAAAAAAAAAGAAACGAATACAGAAAATGTCTCCTCATTACATCCAATTTCGCTCGATTCCAGGGATAAGTTTTCGTGGATACCGTGAAATTGAATGAATTATGATAAAATAGATTAGAAACTCGGGCGGCGACGGTTGAACAGGGACGCCGCGATTATGAATTGAATGCCGGCTGATTTATCGGTGAAAATCCTTAGGAGTGATAAATAATTTTGCGCAAAAACGAGACTGAAAAATCGAAGGATTTTTTTCCGGGCGCGCATTTGAACTTGTAAAATTTTATGGTAATGATTTATACCTGAAATATTATGCACTTTTCTCTTCATTAATAATTCACCCGCGGTAATGTTTCAATAAAGAGGTAAATAAATTGTTAATGAATGACGCGGTGGAACGGGAATTCCTTATATTTTTTATTTGTCGATCAATGGAGTCGTTTGTAAACTTTCACAGCTATATATTGAAATAAGAGGAACAACAATTGCGGTTCCGTAAAAATTTTTTAAGTAACGATTCCCCAACACATTAGCGCGATCATTAGCATACAGACCGCGCGTAAAAATGAACAGTCTAGGCGCGAACAAAAGGCGTATAAATTAAAAAAAAAAAAAAGTCTCGATCGTTTTTAATTAACCAGCGGGAGATTGAGATCGGAAGTCAGCATGAATATTTAACGACTTAGCTTCGAATTCATCAAACGCGAGTCTCGGGTATTTTCCTTAAATACCTTGGACGGCTAATCCCGTCTCGTAAGTCATATCAATGCGAAGGGGACCGAGCCGCTATAATGCAGTGATATAAGACCCGCGCATATGACCCTGTGACCTCCATACCCGCGATTCTATGGAAGAGAAATATCCCCGCGATTGTGTCTCCCTATGGAATTTATTTGTTTCCTTTTGATTTGTCGAGGTAAATTAATTTGTCTGCGTATAATGCGGTGCTTTGACAATTTTAGGACATTTCAAATTGATTCCGCGTTGGATCTGGGTGGGCATTTGAATTAGGGATTTTTTCTAAACTGGTACCATTAGTTTTGTCGGATAAAGCTTCTTTAATTTATGTTAATTCTCCGGGGTCTTGTAATGGAGCCTGAAATTTTTCACCGAATCTCATTATGACAAGTCAAGATTAAATTTCTTTCGACCACTGATATATTGATGTTTGCCTACTATTAGATGAAATAAGTTTTTGTTTGTTTATTTTTGAACTGTACAAACATTATTTCAACTACTTATCAATAGGTTAAAGAGCTATTTAGGTCACTTTGTCCACCTTAAATGTCCTTCTACGGCAATCAGAACCAAAATTTTTTAGTTTCCGTAAAAATGGCTCAAAGTAAAGCTGAGATATTAAGTTTTACGTAGGCATTGATAGACTTTGCATTATCTAGTTGCGATAAATCAAATGAATGTAACTAGTTCGCTGTTTACTAAAAAAATACCAAATTTATCATTTTAATCTGAAAAAAGACCTAACTTTTAATTTTAAACTAAATCAATCAAAAACTTCAAAAATTTTAAAAAGTTAATCTTCAGTTCCTCTTGGTCCTCATTAAAGAGGCCTAAGTGAGGTCAGAGAACAATACTTAACAAGCAAAGAAAAATAACAAGGTTTTTTTTCAAGTTTAAAATGACAAAATAATTTCAAATTTCATCTTTTAGTTTATTTGTTCAACAAAGTATTTAATAAAAAAAATTATTCAATAATTGTGCAAATCCAGCGGCGTAACGAAAGAAAATAATCCATCCCGAAACATTGAAATTCATCCCGAGCACATGAATAATAATCGCACGGACGAAAATAGGCTTAAAACCGTCCCAAGTAAGTAAGCCGATTCACCTTTCTTATTTCGGGATTAACACTTTGAAAAAAAAAGAAAAAAAAAAAGGTGAGAGAAGGTGGTGGCGATGATCCGCAAATGGGTTGTTGCGCCCGCGGCGGCTACCGAAAAACCGGTTGCTTTTACGGGCGCGCGATCGCACCAGCCCGGATTATTATTATCGAGAGTGTGAAAACGTCCATTTGATACACATTAACGATTCGAATCGCGGAAAAGCGTGAAAGGAGAGAGAGGAGATGTGCCAACCGAGTTTTTTTCACCACGTTCCACTATCGAACGTACTTTTCCACCTGATATTCATTTTATTTATTTATTTATTTTTTTTTCAATAATCGTAAGATTTTGAGAAAAAATTCCAGAGATTTTAGAGAACGTCGGGTTTGTAATTGATACGATCTTTATCGGGTTCGATTAATTTTCAGAGGTTATCCGATGAAGATGATTCGATTGGCCGATCGTGCTGAGTGTACGATTTCCATCTCCTAATTTTTCTTTCACCAGAAATTATTTGATTTTTCTGTATTTTCAATTTAAAATCCAATAATACGATTAATAATTGTTTGATTGGTCCCCTGAGTCGGACAAAAAATAATTTCCAATGAGTAATTTCTTTTTTTTTTTTCAAAACCGATCTAATAGAATATCGAAGAAAGTAGTGCTCTAAGCCCTCCTGAACTTAAACCCCAAATACTTCCGACCGACCATAAAGTTTACGACGCGGATTCCTCGCGTAAAAAAAAGTCCCCGACGATATTCACTACGACCGATGCGATGCACGAAGTGTTACACTGGGTCACGACACGATAAATGAAAAATAATCTTCGATTAGGCGCTTCCCGCCTTGTTTTTTTTTTTTTTTTAATTATAATACTACAATGATTATGACATTTTCGCGCGGGTTCGTAGAACGCTATAACGGCTCTTTTTTTTTCGACTCCTCTTACATTTATAATAACGAATTCTTACGGTGCATGCATAGCCGAGCGTGCATATTGATTACCAAAGGGGTTGATTAATTGTGTCAAGAGGAATCTATTGTGTTGACGTTTCAATTTGGCGTGCGTCAAAACAGTAACGACAAAAGTAGAAAGCTCGAGCAGCGTGCGGAAAGTTATTTGAAAACCTGTTTACATGGGCTGGATTTTTAAACGATAATATATTTCAATTCGATCGGAGAAAAATCGTGTTTTAAACGACCAATAAAGTGCGTTTTACTATCGACGAATTTAGTTTGCGGGCGGGCAGGTATAAATTTAAAATAATTTCTTGTTTTACACCAAGTGGAAAAAAAAAAAAAAAAAAAACTGAAAACTATGAATGTAAATTAAACTACTCGAGTACGAAGTTTTACGTTTGATTTCTGGCACTACAATTTTAGTGTATGATGGTTCACTGAATAGTTTCGCAGTTAATTATCAGTAAATTACCCGTTAAGTGCGGCGTGGATGACTGAGTTTTTTACTGTATTTTTACAGTAAAAACTTTACAACGCCAATAAAAGTGCTCTAGAAAAAATCATCTAAAAGGCTTTTGAAAGATGTGACCTGACTTTGTAAAAATTACGGTAATTCTACTGTTCTTCGTTTTTTTGAATTTTTCAGTACCTTCTAGTCTACGCATGGATGAAATTTGTTAGAATACAGAAAAATGAATCTTGTATTTTCTAATTCTAGTACATGTCAACTAAACTTGAATCAAAACATAAAAATTCGATAAATTAAAAAAAAAGAATAAACTAGTATCATGGATTGAATTTTTTCAGCTCGCCAACAATAACAGTAATTAACCTCGAATCTCAGTGAACATTACGCGGTGACACATTCAAATTTCACCTCGAGAAACCCAAGCTGGCAATTCGAGGGGAAAAAGGTACGCACATCTCGCGGCAAACGCATTTATTACAGTCACATCAAACGCCGAAGGAACACAAAAGGCCGGTGACAGGCGCTAATAACAGCGAGGGCATAATTTCTCAACGACGCTCGATCCTCACTCCTCGAAAATAAACGCTCGGTCATTATCGCCCCGATATCTCATTATCTTTCTCTTTTCTCCTTTGACGCGCGAATCAACGGAAAAATCAACGGCTCTCCCTACGTGTTATTAAACCCGGGTCCATTGTAGGACTTTGATAAATATCCTCGCGGTGGGGTAATTAAATCCAGGGTCGAGGTCGAACGACGAGGTATCAATCCTCATCAATCAGGTGCGTCGTATGGAAAAATCAAATCGATATAAGCGACTGGAAAATTCATCGACTTTCTAAAATCATATGGAACACTTTTTTTAACGAACGACTCTCCCTGCATTATTTTCCAATCGGACGTGTTTTTATAATCTACGTTTCTGGGACGATGAGGAATAACAAAGGGAATCCGTCGTCGGGATCGACCAGATCTACACGTGCGCGAATAGACATGCTCTGATATTCACGCACTTGTTTTTTTTTTTATTTATCAAGAGAGGAGCTGGCTTTTGAGGTTGTTTTCCAAATTTACAACTCTTTTTGGCTAACGAACGGATAAAGTAATTTAGACTTTTTTTTTTTAAATCAAAATCGTCTTTTTAATCTTGAAAGAAGCTAAAAAAAACTGAATTATTAAGCTGAAAATGATCTAGAAAAATCAAATGATCCTTAGTTTATATATTCAACTAAGTTTTTTTTTTTTTAATTATTTTTTATAAAGTAAAAACTTTTTGAATAACTTTAATAAATTACAATTTATTTTAAAAAAAATAAAGTAATTAAGTTCATATTTATAATTAATTGTTTGAATTTTTTTTTTTTTAAAAGCGGTACTGTTATAATCCTGGAAGAATTTCGAGGTGAACATTTTGCAATTTGAATGAATAATTCAAAAACATTTTGGTAATAAAGTTTAATCTTGTTTCCAGGAGCAAAGATTAATTGCATTATTTTCATTCGAAATCAGAGATTTTTAAGAATTAAAACTGGTTTAAAGCGTCATTATGGAAAGCTCAAAGCTGCCTCGATATATCATTCCGATGAAAATAAACCAAGCAGAGATTTGAATAATTCAGGCGACACACTTGAATTTACATTGAAAATTCATTTATAATTTAATTTTCACCAATTATACAATATTGCAACGCTGCTTTTTTACAACCAAGGAATGAGCTCTCAATCCGGAGCAAAAACCTAATATATTTAATTGCTCTGGGTTAAATTTATCAAATTAACTTCCCGAATTTTTCAATAATTAAGCGGCCTGAATTTTCACAGGCATACCAACCGCTACAATTAATTCACAGATCCAAAGTTTTTCTCATCGCGGTTACATCATCCATTCAGGCAAAAACTACCGTGTACTCGTCCGGGCGATAAAACCCATCGACACGAAAAACTATTTTCCTTTCCCTGGGCTTACGCGTTTTTCTTTTTTTTTCGCTCGCGTGCACTTGTAATGTGTAACGAGCTCTCACCCGAGTTATTCGAAAAGTGAAACCCCTGCCCTCACCCCGATCGTACCCTTTCCCGATACGGCACGCGAGGATGAGGGGAAAGGTTCTTTTGTCGAAAGTGACTTGTAAGAATGGAAAAAACACGATTTTATTTATTTTATAATCACGGGTTGTAGAGTTATGCCTATCCAGGTACGAAGAGCCGAGTTAAATTTTCATGAACTTGTAACGGTTTTTTAGGAACGATATGTAAGATGTTTTGACGTGTGTGCTGAAAGAATTTAATTTTGAATCTGTAATTAGATTACCAGGGAAAGTTATTTTGTTGATAACATAATTGTATACTATTTATGAATTGTTGAAAACAAAAGCAGATTTGAAATTATTGTTAAAACACTGAAATGAATTAAAAAATTTAAAAAAATTAGAAATCTGATTCATTAAGTGCTAAATTATTAAAATTCTTTATTTTTCCTGATTTTATAATTTATTTCAGCTTTTCACAATTATTTGAAAATTGCAGACTTTTGGCTAAGGTTTTTCTTCGCTGGTACTTTTTACAAACGAACCTCGTAACATAATTCACTGAAATTGTGACTATCCTAAAAAACAACAAAAAAACAGTTTTACGTGAAATTTTAAAGTAAAAAAAGCCTGGGTTTACGATTACGCGTTTTATTTTTTACCATCGTCGCGTCGCCGTCTGCGTGCTCGAGCGGGAGACAAAGGTCACCTCTTCAGAACTCAACCCTCGCGTCTTCTTTTCCATCATCCCTCACGAGGATCCTCCCCATTATATTCTTCCTCCTCCCGAGTGTCTGTTGTCTCGCCCGAGGAAAAAAAAGTCACCAGACAAAATCGATTCGCGCGTGCGGTGAGGTAATAACAACAGCCAGGGTTACGTGCAAATCTCATGACCCGGAAAGAAGCCCGGCGAACAACTGTTTTGATTGATTTTCCATGGGAATAATGACGCGGGGCCCCATTGTTTCTACGGTATTTTACTTCGAAGATGTGGCGAGCTGAGAATGAATTGAATACAGCTCGTATACACCCGTGTCTGAGTGATTTTTACAGCTAGTTTGGTCGAGGATAAAGGATTGTTACGAATAAAATAAAGTTAATTGACACGGTTGTTCAATTTTCAATTGTTGAGTTTAGTGTTTTATGTTATGGAAGCTCGAGCTATATGTAAGATTCTAGTTTTGTTCCAATTATTTACTCCTAGGTCTATGTTTATAAAAAATATTTGACTTTTTTACAGTTGTGAATTTTTAAGTTTGTGTTTGTTTTGTAAATGGGTTGAAATCGCAGAAATTATTTAAAAAATAGCTACTTAACTTTTTAAAACAAATTTTTTAGAGATTGAGCTCTGAGTGTATTATTGAATCATTTTACATAACACTTTATAGAGTAGAAGGATACGATATTGTCATAAAATTTACCAACTCAATTGTTATGAAAAAAAATATTAAACTTCTCATTTTTTCAAAGCAGGTTATGAATACGCAAAAAATCGATCAACTGTTATTTGCTTTACATAACATTTAACTCAAAATAATTTTACGTAATTTATCAGAGAACTTTATAAATAGACGACTCAAGCGGTCTTAAAATTATGAAAAAAAGCGAGTCGCAGGCGTGAAACCGAAGAGCTCAATCGAGATCGCGAGTCTTTGCGAAACGATTTTTTACAAGGAGGCTTTAGTCGGCTTAGCAGTGTTGTGTTTCGCTCGTGCCAGATTTAATTTACGGGTATAATAACCTCCGCACGTTCCTCCTCCTCAAAAAAAAAAGATGTATCGAATTTTTTCTTCTCCTCAAATTCTTGGTTCGCTGAATCTCATTACGCTCAATTAGTCAATCCATCGATGAGCGTAACGATTCAATTAAGCTCCCGCGTAATTGCCGATTGTTGCTTCCCCAAAAGTACCGTACCGCAGTAAACAGCGAGACGACGAAATCCTCGTTATTCCGGTCGTTACCCATTGTCAAATCCGTCGTCGTTTACATCCAATTACCCCAATAATTCCTCTAAGGAGTCACGCTAAAACAATACGATTTCTGGTTTAACGACCTGATCCTCGATTATTACTATTATTATTATTGCGCAACGCGTGCGATGATCAACGATGCGAATAAGTCGCGGTTCGGTGCCCCCCCTCGAATGTTTCGTTTTCAGCTTCTACACATGGTTTTCTATTTTAAAAATAAGTTTTGTTTGCGAAAAAATTCGCCGATGTTCGCGGGGGGTCTAAAAGTAAGAACGTGTTTTAGTGACCGGACGGCATTCTTCTGGGGGAAAAATTTACAAGTCGCGGTTCGAAATTCGACGAGATGTTAATTGCTCAAAAAACGTCTATTGTTGCGCAATCCCGGCGGGTGTTTTTTTTTAAAAGTCGTTTACTTTGACAAAGTACTCTGGCGCGCGTTCAATTAAAATTCAAAGTATTACTTTTAATTAGGAGTGATAATCCGTGGATTTTCCAGCGCGTAAATTCCTCCACGAAAATTGAAACGTTGGCTCACAACTCGTAACCCCGGATTATTTTTCCCAACTAATTAATGCCTTCCGTGCCCGAAGTAGCAATGATCTAGTTCCCTAATTAGACCCAATAAAAGCTAAACGTTGAAAAAAAAAAAAAAATGTAACAGGCTCTTATCGCTTGAAATTTGGAGTCCGTAAACGCGACACACTTCCTACAGTGTTTAAAGAGCTGCGATCTCGTTTTGGAACGAAAAAAAAAAGAAGTCTGTTACAAAAATTCGTAATTTGTAGTCAATCCAATAAAACCAGCTTTCGTATCGAGAGGTGCGCCACATTCGGTTTCCTTCGCCCCTCTCTTTTTTTTTGTCGTTTTCCGACCGGATTTTTCTCGACCCGTAATTTACATCTTTGTTAGACCACCCCATGATAGAATTTTAAACCTCTAGTATACCTGTTTTATGACTATTAGACGTTAATTTTTCGTCAGTGCGTCTGAAAATCGGCTTTCATGAAACATTCATTTCCCGGGACCAGCAGCTGGTCAATCTCGAAACCACGCCGTAAATTTCGCGACGGCGATATAATTATAGTCTATGCCCTCCCCCATCAACCCTGATTTATCAAATGTCGCGAGACGGGATAATTTATCCGTCTATCTGATTGGCTTAATCCATCACAACTTTAGCGCACTCCAGTATATAATTGACCCACAATGCATCATAATTAACCCACGAGTAAATTCATCCGTCCCCCGAGTTAAGTCATTCGGTAAGCGCTCACCGAACCAATGAAAAATAGGTAAAACAATATCGTAAACATTTATAACCGTTAATTTACTCCATCCCGACGATTTTACGGCTCGGTTGGATAAGTACGATCCCGGGGGGACAAAAAATCCCGCACTGCCGCATCCTGAGCCAATTACCTAGTCGTCGATAATCGCCGGCACCGTTTACACGCCGTTCTACCCGCGAGCTCTCCGAAAATGTCATCGCACGGAAGCAGGAAGAAAAAAAGGAAGCCAACGCGGCGAACAACAACGAGGTTGTTGCACCCGCGGCTCCTGGGATAAGTGAGTTATCGAACTACCTGCCCTGGGATTCTGGTTTCGACGAAGCAGGAAAATCGAGCAATGGGTAACTTCGCCGAGAAGGGTACAAAGCGGTGACGACGTGGGACTTACCTGCAACATAAAAAGAAAGATGAAAATTAGTAAATAAACAAAACGAGTTTGGCGAGTTTGTTTGTACAACAGTGCAGTAAAAGCTCATTACGGGAAAGTATTATATGCATGATTATAGTTTTGCAAATTGCATCTCGGGTGTACCGTCGTTGTAAAAGAGATACAAGCTTGATTATTGCCACAGAGAAAGTTTTGCCGGGATAATCGTTACAATTTAAAACACACGTACTGAAAACCTTGTGAAATTATAATATTTTTCATTCTCTCTCGCGCTTGCACCTGTTTGCGTATTTTCGAACAACAAACAAGCCAATTAGTTTTAAGGTAAAAAAATGGAGTTTGTTGATAGGAACATGAGTAATTCGAAATAAAAAAAAATTTTTTATTTAATTTTTGTTTGTTTTTCTGATAAGTAGTTTTTTCAATTGTTTTCCTATATGCTTTATGGAACAGATTTTGAAACAAAATTTTTAAATAATTGTAGATCAAAGAGTAAAAAAACATATAGTAGGTTAACTGTATTGGACGGTAATGGTTATTACATTCTGATTAACGCAGTCTTGATTCGTTTTTGTGAATTTTTTAATTTTACAACTTTTTTCAGTTTATAGATGAATTTTTGATGAGACTAATTAACTTTTTTATTTATAAGAGCGGAAAGTAGAAAAATTGTTTCATAACCAATAACAAATACATTTTTTCAGTTATCTCTCAGCCGTAGTTCATTATAAGCTTTTTATAATAAAATTTATAAAACTTGTATTTTTTACGTTAACCAGGTCAATGAAGACCATAAAATTAACTAAATTATTGATAAGTTAAATACTTATTAGAATTTTAGTAAGTAAAAGACTAATAGATAAATTTCAAAAATCGCAATTCTCTGCATTTACTTTTGGGCCAGACTCAATCAGTACAAAGGTTCAATAAACTCGATAAATAATCTAATCGATTTCTGAAAAATGATAACACGCAGTGTTTCAGGTGCGTTGTGCGTGTGGTCCGCACTCCGCGGTGCACAATGTAACACTCGCGTCATAAAAAGGAAGAGCCGAGCGTAAAACTCGTTCTAGTAACAAGGAGCAGAGAGGAAAAAGTGAGGCCGGTAGGAAACACCGCACCGCGACCTTGCCTTCGTTCATCGTTTGATCTGCACGCCCGGTTATACATATATATATTGATTGGATTATCGCGCGGCTACACTCCGCTTTTTTTTCTTTCTTTTTTCTCTTCTTGACATCAGCCGGAAATTCTCGAGTAGTCGTCGGGACTTCTTTTTGCACGCGCGGTATTTATGGGAAGTCTGCGCTGGCCGCGCCGCGCGCGCGGTTATTTGTCTGTGATCCTGGGATGCTTACATTTTTAAATTTATTTATCGATGAGCACCGGAAGTTGGGTGTCTTTAGCAGGAAATATGGATTTTACACGTTGGATTCTTGCGTAATCCTTGGTTTATTTAAGGATCATGAGGTTTTAATGGCCTTTTTGTCTAGCTTTACGAGATGTTTTCGTCTGAAGAAGCTTACGGATTAACGTAGAACTTGAAAAAATTTACTTTTCTAGTTTTCATAAAAATTTAGGATTATATACTGATTCATTTTTTTCTTTATTCTTTATTTTGATATATTTAGATTGTAATCACGTAAATTGCACAACTTATTGAGCGGTATTACTAAGTAATAATTTTATGATTACCTGAGAATACTTGAATTACTTAAATTTAGTTACTATGATTTGTTATATCAGCTCCAGCCTTCATCTTATAAGTTTTAATTTAGAAAATCCTTCTCATCAAGGTTTTTTGTTTAGTAGTAGGTTTTGATCAAAAACTATTCTAAAAAATTACTATTTTTACTAAACCAGTGTTACACTTTGTTTACTTTTTTTTTTTAATTTTTAAGGTTAGGTATTTTATTTTTAGCAGAAGCTTTTAAGAAAATTTTTGCGCCAAATTCAAAATCTTAAATACTAACGCATTTTTCTGAAGTACATCAAATTAATATTGTACTTCCATATTCTTTGTCATAGTAATTTTGAAAAATATATTTTTTTTTTTTTTACAGTTTCGACTCGTGCTAATGTTTAAATATTTTATAATTTTAATTAAAAGTACGATTAATTAATAATTTTAGTAAAATTACAATATAATTTTATGATTTAAATTTTTCTTTCTTAACTAATTTTCATATTTCAATTTTAAAATCACTAATAATATTAAATTGCGAATAATTACAATGTTTAATATGCTCAAGGCAATGTCTGAAAACGTTAATTACCAACGACTAATTTGATATTTTTCTTAACTCAGCGCCGGAGTAATAACAGTCATGAAAAGACAGGTGATAATAGTACTCCAATAAAGTCACACCCTAAAACAAACTAAACTCAGCGGTTATCGAGCCGCAAATTTCGCACAAAAAATCGGTCGCGTCAAGAGGTATTTAACGACCGACACTTTCGGTCCGCGCTAAAATAATTAATAAATCAAGCGCGTCGAACAATGTGTAGGTAAGCCCCTAGCCATGAGAAATTGTGCTGTTAATGTCCGAGGAAACGCTTTCTTGCGCTCGGTCTTGCCTCGTTTTATACGAGTGGTCGTGAAAAACTCCCCGTAGATTTTATTTATCGATTCGTTAAAAATTCCCAGCTGAATTTTTATTGAAAACAATTTTGACCAATTACATGGAGTTACGACTCGCAATCCCTGAGTATAGTACGAATTGTCATAATTACAACCGGCGTGATTTAAAACTGAGATACCCGCATTCATTAAAAAGTGAAAACTTTTTTTTTCCCGCGCCCCAGAGCATCTCTATTTTGTATCGAGCACCGCGGAGTCGTATTTATCTTACGTCCAGTTTTATTATTCTGCGCTTGTAAGTAAGCGGAGTTACATAAAAAAAGAAAACAAAAAGGAGGAATCAATGAGCGCTCGAAATCCGATGCAAATATACACGTGTATCCACGAGTATCGTTTTGCCGATACTGTTAGCGATATTTTTAATCGATTTGATAAATTAAACATCCGATTCTCGGCCTCGGATTGTTCGCGACTGGTTAGATTGAAAATAGTTACCAAAGAATGCGAAAACTACACACCCGCGGGGGACTCCCTCGACCAGTTGATAAATAGCCGGCATTATACCAATCATAATATTTCAGGAGGCGAGGCTGTCGGGAAAAATAGAAGAGCCGGGTATCAGCCGAAAATTGAGTACCGGCGCCTGCGAAAGTGGCACGAGCGAGCTTTTCCAGCGCAAATCGATCCGGTCTGGTTTTGTTTTAATCGATCCTGGTGGTGGTTCGCTGACCGAACCTGCCTGGTTGCCTGCTGCGGTCGATGAAGAGCCGGGTAAAACTGGGCTTTAACTACGCATATACGCACGACGGATCATTATTTTATGCAGCGACTGCTGCTTTTTTTTTTTATTTAGCTTTTTTCTCCCGCAAGTAAATTCTCTGTGGCTGGGTTTTTCTTGGTGGGATTAAAACAATGCGAGTGGAATAAAAAAATATATTACTACTGCGATAAAAATTTATTCAAAATTAATCTTTGTAAAATTATGACAAAGTTTCAAACGTACTTTAAATTGTTACTTTTTATTTTAGATTTATAATTTAACTGCGAAAACCTATCATTTGAGAACCTATTTGTGCTTTGATCTAAGGCCCCCCTTTAAAAAAAAAAAAAATTTTTAAAGGTTCAAAATCTATCTTTCGATGCGTAAAAAAATTCACAAATTTAAACTGCATGTATTAATCTTTATTCAAATAAAATAATAATTTTTACAAAATATTGATTAAAAAATTTACCCCTCCAATGTTTGTTTTGTGTTAGTTCAAATTAGGAATAATTCATCAAAACTTTCATTGTTGTAATTGATGCGGTGGTAAGAAGGCAATTGAAATTGCGAAGCGTGGTTATTACGAGCGAATTTTACAATTCTAATGTTATTTCATAACTAATAGCCGAGTTTTTCCGGAAATTTCCTTTCTTTTGTTCTGTAACGCTCTATTTTTATCACTTTTAATTATTTAAAGATACTGGCTATTATGGTAATCATGAAATTAGTGATTCTTTTAACAGGGGCTTTTTTTTAGCAAATAACAATTTTTAGTTGATAGCAGTTTATGTAAAAATACAAGCTTTTTTTTTTAACAAAGAATTTCTAATTTTCGTACGCTTAGCGACTAAAATTCAAAACTTCGTAATTAAATATGTATCCCCAAAAAACTTAATATTATCATCGTATTCAAAATTGTATTCTGGTCTTAGTTTGGCTAAAAATCAGAGTGATTTCTTAAATTTGAGACCTGATAAATTTTTTTTACTAAATATCTTTTTAAAAAAAATACATCTCTACTAATTTTAAATAATTTAACTAAAATTTTGAAAGACTTTTTTTAAATGTAGCAATTGAGAGAAAAAATTTTTTAAGATGAGCCCACCCATAGAGACTTCTTAACTTCACAGCTCCGTTAGAACAACACTCCGAAACTAATTTGAGAAGATCACTCTAATCGTTGAAGGTACCAGGAGGGCTGTTCTTTAAACTTATTCATAAAAAAAATTGTTATGCTCTTTTCTTACTGCATGCTTCGTTTTCTTAAAAAAAAAAATCTTCGCGATAACCCAGATACGGAAGCACCCAAAAATCGAAAATCGATCGAGGAAAGAGCCGAAGAGGAAGAAAAAAAAGGCAAGAATCTCGGGACGAAAGGTGCCGCGGGAGACTTTCATTAGCTGCCCCATCGCAAAATTTCTCCGCACCACCTCGACTTTCCAGGGCAACTTTTTGCAGAAAGAAAAAAAAAAAAGATGCATAATCGGTTCGGGGGACAATTACCAGATTGATCTTGGCCATCTTCTCGATGACGGTGTCCATGGTGTTCCCGTGATCTCCTTTCGGAGCCTCGGCGCACTTTCCCCGTCACCAGCACTGACGGTCGTCCTCGGGGTGGGTCCTCGACAGCAGAATCAGGCGATTTTGAACAACAATTAAAAAAACACAAACCCGGGTACCAGAAACGAGGGTCGACCACTAGGAGTCGCAAAGCACAATCACTGGGGCAGAGTACGGGGGGGGGGAGAAGAGAGAGCGCGAGTACCTCACCGGTCGCGATCGCGGACCGAACTACCGGCTGGCCGAGCTGAGCCAGGTGAAAAGGTGCACAGGTGCTGTAGCAGCAGCCGTCGGAGGTGGGGGCAGGACCCACTTCGAGTCCCACTCCCCGACGAGAGAGTGTTTTAGCCGGGCGGGACGATCATCGGTTTATCGGATCGATAACCTATGGGACCGATTCTGGTGATTCGTAATCCTCTATGATAAACACCGAGTTTAAAGCTGCCCTTTGACTCGCAAACGTTATAGTCTTTAAACGTTTGCCAACTAAAAGTGCTCGAAAGATGATTTTCGATATATATTTTAAAAGACATACGATTAAACACAGTGAGGAAATATATAGGGAAAGGTACGAAATTTTACTAACATAGTGTATGTAGAAACCGCTAATAAGCGTTTTATCAAAAATTTTTCATACTGATGAATCTAAAGATATGAAGAATCGTACACTGACAGTTTAAAAAAATAATAATAAATGAATAAATTAAACGAAATAAATGCACAAATTTTTTTTTTTTTGTAGACTGCAAAAAATTGTAATATGTATATAATAATTAAAAATTACATATAGCTTCATAAATTGAGAAGCCAATGTCAATGTAAGAGCCATAGCCATAAGACTCCAGCATCTGATATTACCGATTTACGGTCTCAGGTTCGATAATAATTTTTAATTACATTGACCATGAATACGATTACTAACTAACTGAAAGTTATTTTTAAAAGATCTAAAAATCCCGAAATAAATTATTTAAAAAAAAAAAATTGTGAGACGTAGTTGTTGATTTTTTTTTATTTTTATTACAAAGTTTAAACATTTTTTTTCCTGAGCATCTGTGTCAGTTTGTTACTTTTTGCCTCTTCATTAAATGAAATTGAAATTTTTCATTTTATAAAAATTTTTTTAGAAAGATCGGTATGCAGGCAAAAAACCACTGACATTTACCAGAGTCCGGGTAAACTGGAATCAACGAAGCATAACTGTGACACTCTATTGGATCTGGCATTCCCAACTCAAACCAGCGAATCAAAACATTGTCAGCTTAAAATTTGATTATATTTAAACGGCTACTCAAATAATTCATCCGTGCAGTCAAACCCGCGAACTCAGTTGTATATGTTTGACTCGTGAAAACAGCACAGTTTGGTGTAAATTTTTTAAAGTCCGCATGTATACTTTCCCCTAGTCAAACTCTGCCGACTCTACGATTTACAGTAAACAAAAGGATGGTAAATGTTGGATTTTCCTAAATCCACACTGCATGCAATCAGCAAATTTAGTTAATTATGCTTGAAAAATACAAGAATTTACCTTTAAACTATTCAAAATTGCCAGCATTATTCAAGATAAATTTTATCAAACGAAATAACCCGATAAAAAGTATTACGTAGGAGCACTGTGGCGAATGGGTAACTGTACACCGTAAAATTTTTCTACCACCGAGTACGTGTTTTAAAATTTTCAGCGTGTCAATTTTTTTAGCCCCCCGGGTGAAAACATTCAGGCCAGGTGCGCGGAGAAAATGTTTTTGTTATCAATGCATTTTATCTATCCATCTTGGATTTTTTTTATTGTCAACGTGAAATCACTTTGATTTTATCTTTAAAGCGATCGATAAAAAATGTATTTTGAGTCCTCTTCGAATTTACGTATTTTTAATGAATACAAAGTCAGTAACCCTTAGCTGCTAACATTTTTTTACAACTTCTTAGATAAAAAAAAAAAATACTTTATTTTACACTTTAAATTAAGTAAGGTACCTGTACCTAATATGGCCCCCCTAAGCGAGAATCGACGTTGTGGCGAATCAAATCACTATTTTTTGACGGGTAAGGTCTCATTTTAAAGCTTAATTCAAGAGCTTTAAAATGAGACCTTACACGTTTGGTTTTGATCAATGAGCTTCAAATGCCAGAGGATTTACCAAAACACGGTTTTTTGAGGCACATAAAATTTGTGTCCTAATATGGCCCCCCTCTCCCCCCTGAAGTATTTTATTCATTGCGATTTTTTAAATCAATCAGAATATGAGATTAAAAAAAACTTCAAAATTTTTAACATTTTAAAAATAATTTATTTAAAAATTGAGCCTTTTTTACAATTTTTTTGAAAGCTTTGCAACCAGTAGAAAAATTACAACTTTAAATTTTTATCAAAGTTTGATTTTTGAGCTAGAATTCTTTTTTAGTTATAAAATGAAAAAAAGCTTTGAAACAATTAAATTTATTTTTCTTAAATAATATTAGGATAGGATTTTCTAAAAAGTAAACATGAAACTAAGGACTTTTAATATCGGTATTTCTACTAATTCGCGGGGGGCCATATTAGGAACACTGGAGAATAATAAGTTATTTAAGAATAAAACCCGTTAGAAAACGAGTTGAACAAAAACTAAGGTCGCGTTTTAAAGCTGAAACAATAACGAATCGAAGCTACTTATTCAAATTTTGGTCAGATGCGTCTAAATCTTTTGGCAGACCATCTAATTACAACGTAAAATAATAACGGAGGTATACAAAACGAGTTTTAGCTATTAGGCGTGCGCAAAAATAATTTTAAAATGTTCTAAACAACTGAAAACTTCATAATTCAGTGTTTTTGACTTCTTCCTACCTTGTAGAGATGCCGCATATCGAGCATATTCAAAATAACAGGGGGGGCCATATTAGGCAAGGGGCCATATTAGGCACACTTACCTTACTATGAATATAATTAAAGTGCATTAAAAAACTTTCAAAAAAATTATTATGTGTCAAGAGACACATTTTAGTACGCACAACATATGCTTGAAATAGTTATTTTATTCTACTTATGAAAGTTACTCTTGTATTGAAAATAATTTAGAAGATCAAGCAAAAGAAGTAATGTTAGAATTGAGATATCTACGAACATTATACAATCAATCGAGTGCAATCAAGAGAGGAGGAAGCGATCCCCAACCACGATAAACAACCCTGATTTACCGCAAAAATATAAACGTTGAGCCTCGAAGACCCGGGATGTAACAATAAAAGCTTCAGATGGTCTTTACAATCGTAATAAAAAGTATCAAATGTACTTTCAATTACAAGCGATGATAAATAATTCTCCCGTCCGTCGTTTATTACGCACCTTAAATCAACCGCTGAAATAACTGCTAGCGCTGCTCGTAATAAACAAGAAATTACCTCTCTTCACGAAACGAAAGTCATCACCTGCGAGTTCATTCTCTTCGCCGAGAGAAAGAAGGATTCGCACAATTAAAAAGAAAACTTTTGCATGATTGGGTAAAGAATTAAATTGCACGCGACCGCGACGCTGGTTTAAAGGTGAAGTTTCGGTTATTAACTGACGAGCGCGCCTCTGTTTGATGGCCTCTCGATAAAATTCGATAAGCCGAACTTGAATTTTGCACCTTTACGAGATCTTACTCACCGATTATTTTTTTCGTGGGCGTTGCGGAATTTAAAATGATTTTTTATTCCCCGGACCGGCTAAAAGAGACGGTGATTAATGAAAATTAATGATCTTGAGAAAAATGATTATGGAAAGTACTTATTTTTTGTTAAGTATTGTTTAAAAATTTTGAGTTGGGGACCATCGTGCGAATTCGCTAATACGATCCGAAAATTTTGAAAACTTTTGGAATCTTGGAGTTTTTTGATGTCCAAAAAACGTGAATAATATAGAAATCTTTGAAAATTATTGATGAACTGAGGAGCAGATTTTGAAATTCAGAGTAATTTTGTTTTCTAGCAAATCAAACAACAAGATGGTATAGAATATTTCTTAAGAATTTTAGAATTCAGAATGCAGTTTTTAATTTTGTATCCAGACCTATAGCTTCAACATCCATATGAAAAGTATTGTCAGCCTAAGGGTCAGTTTAATTTTGCTGAGCTATAAGCTTGTACTACTCAAATAGATAAAATAATTAGAAAATGACTCAAAGTATTGAGTAAAAGTAATAACTGTAATAAAAAAAAAACCTGTAAAATGAAAAATTAATTAGCTCCCTCAAAAATTAACGCCCATACATCCAAAATATTAATCTTCCAACCGAGATCTTCGGAATCCCGAGGCAATTTATATTAAAATTTACAATCTCCTGAAAGAAGGAGCCTCGCCTTCTCGTTGCAATGCTTTAATCCCGTCCAGAAATTTTGCAAGTAAATTAAATGTCACCAGACGAAACTCCTCGAGCCCGGCTCGTAGGCGTGAGAGAGCGGAATCCTCGTTAATGCTCGACTCTCAGTTTTTCCCCGCGCAAAAATAAAAATAAGTAAAGCGCTCCTTCTCGTCACGAATAAATCCAGCGGGCGTTTTATTTTTTCCCGCGGCTCGTTTTCCATTATATCGGGGCGACCTTGACGACTACTCCCATATCGGGTAGGGCAAGAAAAATACTTCTGGCCTTAATTTTATTTACCCCTGGCGCGTCGCGGTGCTCATTGTGTTTTTGTCCTCCGGGGGGGTAGGGAGGAGAATTTGAAATAATTGCTTTGTTCGCTCGGCGAATAATGGGAAAGCGAGCCGCGAGTCTAATTGTATTCTCTCACGATTAAAAAGATTTTCACCTGCGGTTTTTCAACGGACGATTGATGCTCTCCCCGGCAAAGTTTGTTTTTTAAAATATTCTCGATTCATTATTTACGAAAAATTATCCGAGAGATTCCTCGGCATGGTTGCATTATAAAAATTTCTCCCGGGGGACTTTTTTTTTTTTTATTCCCCGATCGTCTAAAAATAAAACTCGGGTGGGTATTATTAACTTTTATGAGATGGGAAACTGGAATCCGCCAGTCGAGGGCTACGTAAATACGTACCTCATAAAAGCGGTGACAATTTCTCGTTACTTATTTTTTACCTTGCGGCTCTCTGAGCTATTTGAGATATAGCGCGGATCGGACAATGCGGCACGAGAATTCTTGCTGGCTGAAAAATCTCGCGTTACCGATCAGCGCAACAGGAAAATTAAAAGCTGACGAGAGTCCTTCAGTTTTTATACAAGAAGGGAGGTTTTATTGTTGATAGGCTTACATTAAGTGGGGTAATGTTACAGTCTGCTTTTGCTCTTTTGAGTGTATCATTTGTGCTCCTTGCAAATTGATAATTTTGTCATTTTGTACATGAATTCGTTTATTTCAGGACAACAAATTAAAAGTTTCTAAACAATTTTTTATTATTGATGCTACAGGTTTTAAGTATTATTAGCTAAAAATACTCAAACTATGAGTTTTAATTTGAAAAAATTGTAATTCATGAAAGTTTTTGACTGACGTTTCAAAATTTTAAGTAAATAAAAAATTTTGTCCCGAAATAATGCATGACATTCGTTCTCTAAAATAAATAACAAAAAATAGATCCTTTTTTCAAGAGAGTAAAAGAATTTCATTACCATTAAGGTGTAAATGAAATTATTTGGTAGCAGTTTTAACATTCAGAATTTTGAGTAATTTTACTGGATGCAAAAAACAATTTATTTTTTTTGAACAAGGAAGTCAAAGATCAATTGCCTTTGAAAGAAATCAGTGAAATAATCCCTTATAATTAATAGTGACCGTGACATTAAATGACTCTCACATCACCCGAGTGAAAGTCCATTTAAATACAATATACATTTAAAAAAAAGCTTCTTTCTTTCTTACTTCTTGAAACAAAAGTTATTGAAAAAATATTCACCCAAACTATCGAGTTTCTCGTAAAAATCATACCTAATAAAAATTTAAAAAACCCCCCCTCCCGATCAAAAACTTCAATAACCCCCTAAGTTAAAAAGTCAAGATTACGACCCGACCGCAGGAGTATCGACCCGTGTCGATTCGGTAACCCGATAGCCCCTCCCCCTGCAAAATAAAATTCCGCCAAAATAATCGGCGTAAACAACAACGCACTTTCGTTTTTTCGGTACAATGCTTGCTTGCTCTCTGAAAAATCTCTCTCTTCGTTCACCGGCCGGGAAGAAAGTTGCAGAAGATGTCATTTTGCCCTGGCTCTGCAACCTGTTTGCCTGCACCAGTAAAATTTTTCCTCGCAGGATGTAAAAGTTAGGGCTCGGTGAATTATCTCCCTTGGTTGCGTAAACCCTCCTGCGTTTATTTTTTTACGTAAGCCGTGGACGGAAATTTTTATGAAAATATCATGAGACCTGCAAGGCCTTTCTTTGACGATTGTATCGGTATGTTTTTTAAGTTTAACATCTCAATAACCGTTGTAATTAATGATAATTTTTTATTTTACCGAAGGTCAAATCGATAGAAAAGACATCTTAAATATCAATGTTAAAATACCAGCTATGATTATTCACGTAAGTCTATATGGTTACAATTTGTAAAATCTAGTAATTTTTAGCCTAAAAAGGAAAAAATTTTCGAGAAAAATTTCCGTCAATCAATTTTTGTGAAATCCATAAATTATCTTTTTGATAAAACTAATTAAAAAACTACAAAGCTTTACAAAATAATCAGTCATTTTAAAATTAAAAATTAATCAAACAAAATTTTATTTACCATCGAAAACCTGGGTGGCTGAAATTAGTCAAAATTAGGTACAAAAATTTTTTAATAACATATAAAGGAACTTGCCCAGAATAATACGATAGTCTAAAGTAAATGTATCAAGGACATGACAACAAATATCAATACCAACACTAGCAGTCAGTAAAATAGTCAGTTTCTGTATATTTTTCAACACAATAATAAGTCAAATTATTGCACTGTTTTGGTGTGGAGTTAGACCCAACCATACTTATCAGTGCTTAGGAGGGCCTTGCACTATAAATAACCCCAGTAATCAAGCGCAGAGATTACACCTTTTACCAAACAGGTCAGTGTAATATAGATAAATTAAATATTTTTAAAACGCTAAAATACCGTTACAATTAAGTACGAAGCCTAATACAATGTGATCGCAACCGGGCGCTCCCCTGCTCGAAATAGAAGAAGCGAGCGCGTAATGAGTTTGTAGTTAACTGTACTTCAAAGAGTCCAAAACTGTTGCGCATTGTTGGCTGACTGACACCACCGTAAACACAATAATGTTTACCGTACGTCGTTAATCTTACACTTTCGTGTGTGCGTTTGAAATTAAAATTCGCGCCAGGTGGGAAGTTCATCGACGGCGTAAAAAATTATTTTAGTTTTTCCAGACTGCGAGAGAATGGTTAGGGAGTTATTAAAAAAAAAGGGCTGTAATCTCGTCCGTTCCGTACATATTTTCATATTAACGACGCAGCGGCGCGAGGCGTTTAGAGGCGACAGCTGGAGCGCCTCGCGTTTCCGCATCGCGGCATCTTGCAGCCCGCGGCGATGAAGGCTGCGAGTTATTATAGGCGCTCTTCTTCTTCTTCTTCTCTTCCTGGTGCGAGATCTTCACGGAGCTTGATACCAATGATTTTTTTTTTCGTTTGGAAGATTTTTCGAGAAGATAGGGTAAAATTAACATTTTTTCTGCGATTTTACTTCAAAGTGATAATTTTTTCAATGACGGGTACTCGAAATGAATAAGAATCTATCATTATTGATTAAAAATTGCACAGAAAGACAGACATATAAGTTGAAACAATATTTTAGTTTAATAATAAGCGAAAATTAATAAAATTGATTGCAAGTAATTAACTTTTAATTTTTTATGATTTTTTATTTTTTATTTATCTCAATTAATGCATCAAACATGTTACTTTATTAAAAAAATTACACTGTTCTTGACTGTAATTTTGATGAAAAGATTAATCAGACACCAATTACGATCATTTTTATACTCATAATTAAAACTTAAAAATGTAAAGAAATCATTTAAACGTGCTTACAATTTTTTTTTTGCAAAGATTTCTTTTTTTTTTTTTTTTTTCAGCGAGTGCGTATTATACATTAAAATTTCGATCGAGACCTTAAGGTGTTGAATTTACGTGACCCAATTCATATTAATTTTTTACTCCGAAAACGAATGTTCCTCCTCGCTTCATTAAGTCTCCGACGACAGAGAGTTTAACGGATATTGGCAAGACTCGACAATTATCAACCGTATATGAGTAATAATACTCAGAAATAAGAGAGAGCGCTCACTTCAAATGCGTCGGACGTTTTAGTTTTCGGCTCGTTACGAGACAATCCCGATTAAAACCATACGCCGTACCCCCAAAAAAACCAATAAAAGCATTAAATAAATAACAGAGTTTTTGCTCTGACATCCGTTTGGGTTTTAGTAGACAAATTAACCGAATTAACGATGTAAAAAGCGTTCGCGAGACTTATCGTTTTCTTTCTTTTTATCCCTAATAACACCTTGTCTTCGCGGGTATATCTCAAAATTATACCCCTGTAAAAAGAGAAATCGAGGGTTTCTTTTTGCAGTGATTACGACGATTACCCGCATTTATTGGTAAGATTAAAATCTGCACCTCTCGGGTCGCACGGTGTTACACATCCGACGAAAAATCTAATCCTGCGCTATACTTTTAGCATAATAAGTCGATCTATGAATTAGGCATAAAAACGGTCGCGATACCATTTTTGAAGGAGTCAGGATTATCGGAAGGAGGCGACCCGGAGAAACGAGTGTGTGTGCTCGCGAGAAAGCAGACTCGGACGAGTCTAGTACGACCACCGCGGGGAAAATGTGTGTAAACTATCGACTTACAAGCTGTTGTGTTATGGTAATACGCGTGTGTGCATAATGTCATCGCAGAGTCGTGATCACAAGTATGTCTAGAGAATAATTTACTCGCTACCCGCCGCGGCATGAAGCTTTAACGATGTTTGCTTTATTGAAAATTTCCTTTGGTAGTTTTGATGTAGAACATTTTTTGAATTCCTTTGGCATCGTTGTGACGCCCATTGGTAACCTACATCTTAAATTCTAGACAAATTCTAAAAATATATATAAGTTTATGCGAAAATCTTTCTGAAGGCAGCAGAAGTAGGATTGAAGCTATGCTTTGACAGATAGTAGAGCATAGCTATACTATGTCTGTCAAAATTTTAAGTCTACTCCTAAATATACTGACTTAACAATTTGAGCTTTAGAAAAATTAATTACAAATTAGATGATGTGCAGTTAAGTAATACACCATACATAACATCAGCTTCTGAGCAACGAAATTCACTTCAATACGTAATTAAAACATGCGATATAGTAACATCAGCTTTAAAAATTGTTGAACTATGGTATTACAGAGAAATTAGATTATTTGAGATTTCTGGGTATTTATTTAAAATTATCTATAAAAATAAATAAAATTGAAGTGTAGATAAAAAATTATGTACCATCCTTCTTGTATGTATGTAAATTTATTTTTACTTCTCTCTTGTATAAACTTTGACAAAAGCAATAAATTGACTAAATATTCAAGCTCGCATAATTTGATTTGTCAATAATCAATATGTGGCACATCGAGCGTCCTCCTGACCCGTCGTTTGGTGCAGTCTTCCTCGTTCCTACTGATATCTCTTCTCTTCTTCTGTATTCTTCTTTATACGCGTTTCATTCGCGAGTCACGATCCGGGTTCTGTCAGAAGAAACCGAGAGGAATCCAGCTCCATGATTAGCTTCCTTTTTACTCCCGCCTCTACGATCCTGGAATGGGGAAATTGTTGCTGGTCGAGCGCGAAGGTGTCAAGATTTTATTGTTTGACTTGGAGTGAAATAACATTGTAGCTTTTTACTAGCGATAGTTCAGTTTTATAATCATCGTAATGATACAACTATTTTAGTTCAAAAATTCTTGCAGATTGACTATTGAGAATTAATAATTTTGGTGTTTATAAAACCTCGACGCAAAACTCCGAAAACAATTTTTTTTCCCTGTATACATTTTATGATCTAAATGAAATCAATACCCGCGTGCGAATATTATTAAAAATATACAGTTACCATCAAGATGATTCTTATCAGACGTTTCCTTGATTTTTATCTTGATTATTACAGAAAAATATATTTCAAGGACAATCAGCCTTAAAAAACATCATCACCAGGAAGACAGTATTCGTTAACGATGCACTAAGGTCTTCCCTTATTTTTTTTTTATTTTCTTCCAAAGACTGACATAAGAAGCAAGAGTCCCTGGGCAATATTGTATAATTTGGAAAAAAAAAGCGAGAGAGAGAATCTCGAGTGTTTATGAACACGACAGTGTGCGTAAAAAAAAAGAACTACAATAATTTAAATGAAATTACAGCATCTGATAAGGAACGACTCTTCAAATTTATGCATCCTCCGAATAAAAAAATCCCGAAAAAAATACGCACACGTGCGCGAACCTTGAAAACCTCGCATAATTTCCTCGCCCCCCGCGATTCGTCTTCGATTTGCCTCATTGTTTCTCGGAAGTGCATTTAAAGGGAGGGAAGAAATCACGGTAGGTAAGCGCCGTTTTTATTATTTTTCGAGCGAGCGTTTACCGTAAGGTATTTACGCTCGAATAAAGTAAATTACTCCCCGAGAGAAGCTCACTCCTGCACAGACCGAACCGCGGCTCCTTCCTCTTTTTTTTTTTTTTTTTTTTTTTTTTTCGTGTTCGTCTAACTTTTATCAGATTGGCACAGAGGCGCGATATTTATTGGCGCGTAGTATCGTTATCTTCTCTATGGTCGGTTGAAAAAAAAAGGAGTGGAAGGCGGAGGAGGTAGGAAAAGTACACCGATACAGGAGTAATGAGCGGAAAAGGTAATTATGGGTGGCTACACTGTAGGGACTAAATCCATAATTGAGGCTGATTCTTTATTAGAAATATTGTAAGCTAGGATTTTTCCCCAATCATAAATGACCGATTCTGGGTTGAACTCGTGATTTTTTGTTTACATTTATTCTTTACTTGGGTGAATCAGTTTTCTACTAAAACTGAGCAATGTATTGACGTATTGCTCATCGTGAACTTTAATATTAATAAAAAAAAGAAAACCAAATAATGATAAAAAGAAAAGACTCAAGTTTATTTATTAATTAGTTATTTTTTCTCTATTTTATGATCGATTGATTAGTCAAAAAAGGTGGACTGAGTATAAGATAATAATGAATTTTAGAAACGTTTAATTAATCAGAAGAAATTGCTTTCAATACTATATTTAAAAACCAGAGTATTCAATCAAAATTCAAAAACCATGAGAATTTGTAGCATAATCTTTCAGTTACTACACAAACCATCGGGAAATTTATTCTAGTCAGAAAATTTGTATAATAACGTATTTTAAATCAGTGATATTTCACTTTATTACGGCAAAGTGATTCTAATATGAATACGATAAATGCAATAAGATACCCAATAGTTAAAATATTCAGCAAATGACTCAAGATTTCGTCGTTTTTCATCCACGAGACTTCCAATTTTTTAATTCGGTTTTTAAACCCAAAATATTCTGACACTGCATGGTGCATTATACCACACGCGTGGATTCTCCTCATGACGCGCGTAAATCGCTTTATGTAAGGCGATGCTGGCTCGAATACGTAAAAAAAGTCCTCGCAAGTGTGAGTTTTGGCAGTGTACATGATAGGTGATCCATCTCGATTTCGGTATTTTTCAATGGCTATTTTTCCGTCAACTTGGTCTACTGTGCAGATAATATTTCTTAAATTTACCAACTTTTCTATGCAGTCGGAAATCGGCTTGATTTTTTCGTCTACGATTCTTAATAATTCATCGGAGTTGTTGAATAAAATGTGTCTTAAGGGTTCGCTTGGGTAAATTGGTAGATTTGATCCAGCTAAGTCTGCCGCATTGTTAATAACCAAGGCGTCTTTGTGGTAATTAAGACTCATAATTATGGAGTTAAGGTCACTGGAGAATATTGTATAAATTACAAAAATAACAAGAAACATTATCTTACTTGTCAGTTTGCGAAAATCACATCTCAAGGGTTGGCCAAGATTCTTGGCCCAAGAAGCAGGTAAATCGATTGTAAAAAATTTTCATCTTCCTTGACTACTTTGTGTAGTAAGTATAGGAAGGTTGAAATAATCACAGGAATTAGATAAAAAAAAAAAAAAAAAATCAAAATATGCAAAGAGAAGATAATTGCGTGCTGTTTTGGTATGAGAGCTACAAATCCGTGACAAAATTCTTCACTGTGTATCAACGCGTAATTTGAAAGATTTGAAAACCTTTCGATGGATCTCAACGTTACCATATAACGCCTTGCACGTTGCTATTTGATTTTGAAAACCATGACGAATTAGGATGATTTTCATCGTACGGCAGTTCTGGTAAATCGTCTCCGTCGGCAGGTTTTAGAACAAAATTTAATGCTCTCAACATGAATCGAATGGTATAATCAACTTTTACAAATTCAGTAAGCTGATCTCCTTTTTGGATTTTCTCGTACAAATCCAATGACGAAAAAGTTACGTTCAGTGGATAATTTTTTAACTTTTTGAATTTATTTTGAAAAACTTGGGTGTACTTGTCCAATTTTTGCTTGTAGTGAGCCAAATTGAATGGATTATAGTAATGAATATCCATGTTAAGTTTGATGTGGTCTACTTTTATTATAGTAAAATCAAGTATTTTATTAGACCAAGCCAATTTCAGAATGTTTTTTATTTGACGAGTAGAATTATAACTTTTGTCATAAAAAATAATCAAACATTCGTTTGATTATTTTGTCGTTGATGAACAGATATTTGTTGCACTATAAAGTCAATGTAAAAACCGAAATGGTTCAAATCATCAATAAATATTATAATCAAAGATTCATGAATGAAATTGGCGATTTCCGGTATTAGTTGATTACCAAAACTTGAATTATTGAGTTTTATTTTGTAACTTGAAGCTGCATTAAATATTAATATTCCATTAAATGCCTCATCTGCGATTGAATAGTTTATAAAAATAATATTTTGGATAGGATTTCCATGCGATCTAAGCTGGTTTATTGTAAGATTTATTGATGAATTTTTTGCATAACATGTAACAAGAAAGAAAGTGTAAACTATATATGATAAATATTTGGGAAAATTGATCCTATGAAAATTGTCAACTTCATTTTAATAATAAAAAATATGATTATAAATAACTTGAAAATTCTGGAACAAAAATATCGTCGCACTTTTCAAGAACCAATGAAAGACTGACACAACTTTTGTTTCAATTTGCCATGTAAAATTCTGGACTTCCAATTTTTTTAAATTTATTAGCGCATAGAAATAATCAATATAGCTCATGACCGCATAAAGATCAATAAATACTGGGGTGTCTTTGGCTAATATAAAATTTTTTTTATAATTTTTAAAGATCGATCAACCATATAAGGCGCTATTTAAAGCTACAGATACAAAATTTTTCAAAAATTTGAGCAGCTTTTTAATAATTTTTATCAACTTTTCTTTTAAATCCTGGAACAACACAACTGACTTCGAACAGCAGCAAAAAACCGTGTTCTAAACCGTTTTCTTCCACACAAAAAGTGAGCTAACTGTCTAATAAAGACGTTGTTATCCTCATGAGGGAGCCGATCTTCCGGGAAGTGAATCTTGAGCAAAAAAAAAAATGATTATTCACACCTGTACCTATTGTTTTCCTACTCGGTTCAGGCACTGATTCATGAAGTTTTTGCCGAGAAAAATATAACGAGTTTTTTCGATCTCGGAATTAACACTGTGGTCCGATGTTTTTGAGTGAGATGTTGCGAAATCGATTAGGCACGGACTTCAGTATATATATAGAAACCGTTAAAACCTTCTGTGATCTATCGCCGTACGGGATTTCGAGTCCATGCGAAAAATCAGCGTTTTGCCGGGGTAATTAAAATTTGGGCACGATATTGTGTCTGGGATTTTTTATTGGCTGTTGTAAAAAGCGTTTGATTGATATTACGATAAACGTGATAGGTTCATTCAGAAATTGAAAGTTTGGTACTAAAGTTTAATGCTAAAGAATATTTTTTATCAATTTTTTGAAAATTTATTGAATTTAATTACATAAATTGTTAATTTAAAAATTTTTGAAAAACAGTCAAATTTAAAAATAAACTTTTTTGTGGTTCTGGAAAATAAAATTGAGTTTCAAGAAAAAACAAACTTGTTTTCTGTTATCTTCTGAAATTTATCAGACCTTTAAGCATACGAATGATTATTTAAAATCAATTGCTTGTTAAGTTATTCGATATCCGTTGCGATTTCAGTCGATAACCGTAGGATGTAAAAAAAATTCATCTTGAAGATCGAAAAAATTCCAAAAAATCGCATTCCAACATAAAATTAAAAGAATTAAAAAAAAAGCGTTGCTAAACAGTCGCGCTCGGTCGTATGTAATTCACAGCCGTAAAAGTCGGATTTGACGCTCAATTAACATTGTTTTTTATCGTCGGTTTTTCTGGCTCTAAAAGCGCCATTGATAGCTAATCATGTGCTAATTGATCATCAAAAGAAATCATTTCTAAAATTCGCGGCTTTCGCTGCGAGAATATGGTAATTTACGCAAACGTAAACATCGCGCGACGCGTCGATGCTTAAAATTCCGTCGGAAGTTGTAAGTCATTGTGATGGGGGTCTTAGGTGTGTTTGTTTGTGTGTTTTGTCCCACTTACTCGACTTGAATGAAACACTCATTTTCAATAATGCGTTCATAATAAGTTGCGTGAAGACGATTCTTCAAAGGATGTCTGGCGCGATGCTATGAAATATTCATGTAATCCGATGCTATTCCGACGTCTCAATTCGACGATTAAAAAATTTTTTGAATTATTGGTACTGGAAATTAAAAAAAAAAATGTCTTAAAAATTCTAATTTGAATGTACAAAACAAGAAAATAAAGTATTTCAGTAAACAGTATAAAAATGTAGGTATATTTTTTCCTTTGATTAAAGTACGAAAAAACTGAAACATTAGGAATAAATCAAGGTTTTTTTTTTCAAATAAATAAAGATAGCAATTATATCATGTCACAGCACTCATATTTTTAGAGGAATGATGTCTACTTTAAATAGTAATTTACATTTGACGTTGTTACATCGGACAAAATATTTGACACATTTTCAAATAAGTTACATATAGAAAGCTACGGGAAAAAAGTGAAAACTACCTCGAAGCCCGTATGAATAAATTTTGAAGAAAAGCCATTTAATTAGACATTAACGTCGCTTTATGGCCATCGCAACATCATAGCATTTCCAAAATCGAAAATCCCAGACGAGAAGAAAAAAAAAACTCAAAAATTATTGATCTTGGAAACTTTTAGTCAAGCTGGTAAATTAAACGGCACTTTTGGTTATATACGAGTACGAACTCGAGAAACTTTCCTATCTAGCACCACGCTCTCCTGAAATTTTTGAAGTTCGAGCTAATGATCTGATAAACAAGATAATCCCTTATTTGCATCGCCAAACAAACGACACGACACCACGCGGTGCGACAGAGGAGTTTAATAATGTCGAGGTAAAACTTTTTTTTAAACTTCATAACGGTTCACTTAGAAAGTTTCCGAGATAAATTGTAAGTGTCGGACTGACAAATTTGATCAAATTAGTGGAAATGCTATTTATAAAGAGAATTTTAATTTTCCCGCGCATGTTGTAGCTTTTACTCGCGCCTCGGCATGCAAAATCTATTCATTTCACAATTTAATCACTCTATTTGTTCCTTGCCGCCTGAAACGTGTTAAGTTTTAATAGAAAATCTGATAGATATGTGTTTTGATTCGTTGCTATTCATCAGCTGATAATTATTATATTACAAATATTGCTTTTTATAATTGTAATTATAAGATTTTAATTGGATGGTCATTACTTTATAGCCTGTGCTTGCTAATAATGTTTGCCTAGAAAGCATTGAATCTATGTAATATTTGATTAAATTTATTGGTTACTAATGTATAATATTAATTTTACCATAAAATTGGTTCAAACGATTCGCTACAGTCATTTTAATGTCATAATAATAATCCAAGCAAACTGGTTTTTCTATTCTTTTAAGAGGTACGATTTAAAATACACTCGTATCTTCCTAGAACTTTGAAATAAAGTAGTTGATTGTGATCTCAAAAAAAAGGTCTTCAAATTTCTCCGGACCACGATAAAAACCGCAAACTCGGCGACACATTTTCGAAAATCACGAACTAATCTTTGAGATCAGTGCAAGTGAGTCCCGGTCCCCAAACTGGAGCGTGATAAGGGTTTAAAAATCAAATTTTCCAAGAAACAGTCGACTTCTTGAGTCTCGCGGACCACCCGTGGAAGAGAGAGAGAGAGAGAGAGAGAGAGAAAGTATAATACAAACGAATGCCGCGATACACGTGTTTTTGCCGATGTCCTAATCGGTGTCAACACAGGCACCGGACCGAAGGAGCTGCCGCATGGAGGCACGGAATCGACCTACTGAGGCCCGCAAGAAAAGACCCGTTATTATGCCTATTTGGCGTTCTCTTACCTTCTTCTTCTTCTTCGATTCGTCGCATGCACGACGACGACCGGTTCTTCTTCCTCCTTCTCTCCACTCTCCTTATCTTTTGACCTTTTTCGTTTCACTTGCGATTCCAGTTTCATCGATTTTTCGCCTGCCACCCTGCTCTCTTTTCTACAGCCCGGTCAAATTAATTTACATTCTGAGTGAATCGAGCTTACTTGGGCTCTTTAATTGATGGTCAATGTTTGCTTTTTAAATTCACGGGTGGGAAAGTAAGACCGCGAGGGTTACCGGTAGACCTCCTCAAATATTTGTTTACGAAACTTTCAATTTTTTTGCGTTTGACTGAAAATTTTGGTCAAATCCGACAGTGCACTTAAGTTACTGTGATGCCGAAAATTCAAATAAAATTTTTGAATATATTTTTTTCAATTTAGAACTCGATATTCTATAAGGCTTTTTCATAGCAGACTACATCTAGAAGAACGTGGAATAACCAAAACGATATTAGCCAGTTTTATTTAATTTCATGACCTTTTTAATTTTTTGTATTTGTTATTTTCTAATCTTATCATGATTTTCTATGATTTTGACAACTTCATTAAAAAAAGATTTATGTTGTTTTTACTTTTTCGTCGATCGAAAGTCTTCGCCGACCCCAAGCATTTTTGGTCGAATGCTCGGTGTCGGCGAAGACCTTCAATCAACTGTAAAGTGAAAAGAGCATAGATCTTTTTTCAATGAAGTTGTCAAAATCATAGAAAATTATGATAAGATTGGAGAATAACAAATACAAAAAATTAAAAAGTTCATGAAATTAAATAAAACTAACTTATATCGTTTTGGTTATTCTATGTTCTGCTAGATGTAATCTGCTATGAAAAAGCCTTATACTGTAGTTTATTATAATATTTTGTAGCTATAATTTAAGCGGGTAAATCAAAACAAAATTCGAAAATATACTCACGAATATTCCACGAAAACCCCGAATTTCAGATCAACAACAAATCATTATGATTTAGTAACTACCAAAACCGATCAGATGATAAACACGGATGAAAATCTCAATGGTATAAATCTCGGATTTGTCCACAGCTCGAGTCATAAAATCATCGAGCCCAAGTGCATCGCTCTTCCCGCGCGGGGCAATTACGGTACCTGCAGCACAGTGTGTCACACGCGCGCGCTTTTGTATTCCGCTCGCACGGCACCGGTTCTTAATCGAGCTTTGCCTTCGATGTACGTACGAAACAGCCGTGTTCTTCTTCTTTTCCGGTGCCATGCGTGCAGGCAGGGATAAACTTGGATTTTTTGGGTTTCTTACTTGGTCAATGATAAGTATGTACAAGGCAGAGTCATGAGGTTTTCATTAATTTTTTTTTTTTTTTTTTAATTGAAAGCTTACACTTTACTGTTCAGGAATATAATAGTTGAGTTTCATACGGTGCAATAGTGACTAATTATTTTATTGTATATATATGTTTGTTTTTATCACAAAAGAAGATATTAAATTATTTTTATGATGACAAGTTAACACACCATAAGTAAGAAATAAGCTAGGTACGTTTACAATTCATGGTATACATCATATTATCATCATTTAATGATCATTGTTTTATATGAAGTCAATCATTTAAATATAATTACAAGTTTTTTTTAATCTTCATCTAAAAAATAATTACTTTTGAAGTAAAATATCTTTGAGAAAAACACACTGATTTTTTTATTTTTTATTTGCAACACAACAAATTTTCAAATTAACAAAACTTCCATCTGTTACCACACTCGTTACACAGAACAAAGGTTGTCATAGGTTCATCAGCAGATCTCGTCTGTACTTGATTGTAGGTGCAATTTCGCTTTTTGCACTTGCCACACTTGAGAAGATCTGTCTTGGTTCCTTGTACGTGAGCAAGCTGGGCATCATTGATCGCTTCCTTGGTGAACTGCTCTCTCAATTGTTTAATTTCGTCACTGGCCATCTCTTCAGCGGTCATAACAGCTAACTTTGCTGGGGCTAGAGCTCCTACCATGAAATTTGTTCTCAGTGTCGGATTTTTCACGTCTTTTAAATTGGCGACCCTACTGCGAACTCTGTTTCGATACTTGCTGTCAGTGTTTTTGAAAATTGCAAAAATTGCCTCTTCAAGTTCTTCAGCTAATTCTTCAGGACTAGCGCAACCTTCTATAACAGTTCCATCACCCTTTACGGCAGATGCGAGTAATTCTATACACTTCAATCTGATAGCATCAGTTGTGGCTGGTGGAGGAAATGAAGATACCTTTTTGTCTGACTTAACTTCTTTTGATTTACTGTTTTTGTCTGATGAAGAAGTCTTTTCTTTTTTGGCAGAACTGTCATCTTTGCTTTCAGACTTTTGATCATTTTTATTTGAACTGCTGGGTGAACCAGGTGAATCCTTTGAATCTTTTGACAAAAACTTTTTCCACTTTTTAATCAACATTCTTGAAAAATTGATGACTTCATCGTCCTGACTTTTTTTTCTTAAGTTATTGACAGTCATTCCAATTCGTGTTTTTGTAAGTATTTCCAAGTTAACTGGTAAGTCCTGTAAACATTTTAGCATCTCTAGAGCTTGTCCCTCACTTGAATCGTCTCCATCTATAATTTTTTGTAACTTTTTTTGAATGCGTATTACTTCGTCTGATGTGGACATTTTCCAGTACACTTATTGAAATTGCTGTATCTGGAAAAAATTATTTTAAATATTAAATTTGCTTTGGAGAATAAAACCTTAAGTAAAAGTAAACCCAATATTTTCTTTCAAAAATTAGTTCAAAAAGTTTAAAATTTTGAAGAGTTTAAAAATTATGTATCCAAGAAGAGTTTCAAGATATCTCAAAAAATCATTTACCACTATGTGTGCAATGCCTTATAATTTTTTATTACTTCTGAAATTTTTAACTAGATTGCACGGCAATTGTGAAGTTTTTATATTCATTAACATTAGCTTGTATACTTATGGGTTTAGTAATAATTATTGGCTTGAAAGTTAAATTGCATGAATTCAGTTGAACTTTTAATAAAATTTGAATCTTGAAAATAATCAATCATTGAAAGTGGTAGATATTATCATATACAATGATTGAATTTAATAAGGAATTTATTAAAACCACAAATTAAAAAATGTATTTTTTGAAAGCCGTAAAACTCAGTACTATAAATTAAACAATTTATAAAGCTAATAAACATTGAAAAACATTGAGGATTACTTAAACAGTTTATTTTATATTTCAATAACAGCTCATGCATTCAAGTGATCTATTATATATTTCCTCTAAACTAAATTACTTATTGATCTAACAATTCCTTTGCAACTAATAATACAAACAAATGATCATCAACTGAAGTTAATTTCAGAATTTTTCAATAATAAAATAAAATGTGAAAAAAATAACTAAGATACTTTTTAAACTTTGTTGAAAAATTTATTACTTGCTCACATGGTATATGTTTTGCTCAAGTTTAGTTTCTAGATAAGGTGAGCATAATAGATTATTCAAACAAAACACATATTTTTTAAACTGTCAAATTTTTTTGATAATTTTTTATTCATAGTATTTTTTAACCAACTAAATAAATAAATTTAAAAAAGACTGGTTTTTATCGGAACTCTACGAATATTTTGTTTCCACGTATTTTTAAGCGCCTTCATCTTCAATAGATGACGAGATTACTTTTTCTCAGATAAGTAAGTATATCTATGTGAAAGCATCAAACGCCGCATTATCATATTATATACTCATAAAAATGTTTTTATTTAAATTTATTCAATGATTTTACATGTGATTATTTTCACCCGATGAACAACTTTAGTGTAACAATCAAATCCTCTACTCACAATTTAATGTTTATCAAAAAATATCAGTTTATTCATGGTTATTATTGAAGATATTCACCCGGTTACGTGCGCTTCTCAACTTGCACACAAACGCATTTGCTAGAACCCTTTGCGAGTATTGATTAATAAAAAAACTAATTGCAATGATAAATAACAACACTGAAAACAATAAACAGTAGATAGTTACCCTTTGAAACCGATAACAGAAGAAATGTGCTTTCAAGATTGCGTCGAGGGCTGAGAAGTAAAAACAACACAACAACCGCGAACTGTTTTAAAACCAAAACATTTGAAAAACTGTATATACAAGTGAATTAAAACTTAAATCTGATCTTCAAATTGTGTTTCGTACTTTTTTCACTAAAACTGATAAAATACTTATCAGTTAATAGCTTAAAAATGTAAAGAGCCGTGTTTGTTTTATGCAGTCCTAACCTTAATTATGATCACGCAACCCGGACTGTGGGAGAAATGTCGTTGCTCATGCGCGGGGACGCTACCCGGCTGGCCGGCTGGCTTTGCTCAAAAGATCAATATAAATATATCTATATCTGTCCCTTGTCGCCATCTACAACTTTTAGCGCCGTTTTTTGAATATTTTTTAAATTTTGAGATAAAGATGATTTTTTCACTGCAAGATGATTCGAAAATATGAAATAAAATAAAAATATCTCAGCTCATCTGCTGATGAGCTTTATTCAGGCACGAGTTTGAAAGGATCAAAACATAAGTTTGGTGGAGAATGTCAGTCTTTGAAAATTGATTTCAAAACACATAATTTGAGCGTTTGTTTACTTTGAATTTTTGAAGGAGATACACCACAACAAGAGAGAAGACCGGTTCGTGCGTTCGTAATTCTATGTTATGTGACGAAAAAATTGGTCACGACTGAGTTTTAACTTCGTAAGAGTTTATTAGACTTTTTGATTTTTAGTGCTGCATTTTACTTTTTCTTTCAAGGTTGTTGAATCATGTCTGTAAAATTAATAGTCACTTACTTTTTTACGTGTGTAAGAAAATTCGAGAAAATTTCGTTTTTTTCTGATCTTAGAAATTCGCCTTTTTTCATTTTTTAAATTATACTAAGAATTTTGTTTAAATTTTAACTTTTAAATTAAATTTTTTTAAAAAATTACATCGATTACAAGTGTAATTATTTGATACACTTGCATTTCTTTCAGAACCCACAGATACAGACTATTTATTAATCAAACATTCAAAGACAATAAAAATTTGTCATGCATACGCCAAAATTAAAAACACAACCCTCCCGTAATTTCATCGATCCTGACAATGAAGCAACACCGATTGCATTACCAGTTAAACTAAAATTACGCAAAAAACCCAAGACTGCAGCAGTTTTCCCACAATCACGATAAAATTGAACCATTAGCCGGCGATGTCGCTCGTCCACTTGGTGGGTTGCTGACTCGTGATTAGAACCGGTGCGGTGGTAGCGCCCACGCGCACTAGCACCAGGAGCTCTTGATCTTTATTTCTTGCTCTCTCTCTCTCTCTCTCTCTCTCACTCCCTTTCGCGCGAGGAATGCAGTCGTTTGATCTCGCTGGTGCAGTAGCCAGCATCTCTGTTTTGATAAAGACGTTCAAAGATCAGACGACGCGATGATGCGCTTATCTCGATTGTGCCTTCTATTTTTAGGGACAATTTAGATAACGAGCTCTTTTATGAGAGGATGAGACTCGTGTGAATTTTAGTATTGCATAACTTGGTCAAGAGGAAATTTAGCGACTTATGGGGTAGTTTTTTTATTAAGTATATAACTTAACATTTTCATATTCAAAACCAATTACTGTAAAATTATTTTGTAAGATTTTGGACCCATAATTGTCAATTTAATAAACATTAAGAACATTTTTTTGTTTTAAGAGTAAGCAATTTGCAATAATACATTGTTGAAAAGAAAGAATGATGCCCTTACTACAATTCCCTATGCTGGTTGACATTATTTGAATGAAAAATTAAGAAAATAAAATCTTAGATTAACAAAATGTTGTTGATAAAAATTTTTTTTTGCGACTTACCTTTTACACTTCAATCACAAATAATTATAAAAAAAAATGATGAATTTAAATACAGTTCACTTGAAATTTGTATCGTTTACCAACGAACAAAATTGTAAAAACTCAAAATTTAATTTAATAACTTTTATTCAAAACAAAAATGCCTACTCAAACTGGAGGACTCTACCTAAGTATTAGCACTTGAATAGACAAAGTTTACACGCCGCCTACCTGTTCTGTCAGAATTGAATTTAATGATTTTCTGAAATTTTAGGTAATACCTTCTAAAGACCATAGCCACTCTTACCCGTGCTCTTTGGCTAGTCCTTCACTATCAAATACTTTTAGAGTTACTCATAATATAGTCTATCTATTACACAGAAAAAATTTAATATCTTTTTATACTCTATACCTATAAGCTTGCCAGATTTTTTGTTGCAATAAATTTATAGTCCAAGCAACTTTATAAATTAGTATTTTATAGTGTTTAATTTAGTTTGATCATTTTCAACGTCAATGAAAAAAAAATTGAAGTAAAACTCGCGTATAATTTTCCATTGCGAAACATCAACGTAAATTTTATTAAAATTTACCGATTTTTACTTTTTTCAAAGCACTTCTTGTTACAACCAAGCGCAACTTTCATCAATCAAGACTCCGCTTATCTGCATATTAATCATCATGAGAAAAGTTGTTTTCATAAGCTTAATATTTGTTTATAGTATATATTGTATTATCAAATATTATATCATCTGAGTGTTTTTATGCAAGTGTGTCTGTTGAGAGATAGTACGTGTAATATTTAAAAGAGCGAGGAAAAATCATGACGCGATATGTGTGTTAAAAGTTGTTTGCTGAAATGAAAAATTTTCGACGATTGAAATAAATGCTGAGAAATCTAATCAATGCTTTTTGCATTTTTTTCCAATTATTCATTCGAAAACCTTTTAAAAACAACTTTCATTTACGCTAAATAAATTTTGATAAAGTTGTAATATAAAACAGTCTTCCTTTTAAAAATAAAATCAGGCACAAAAATTAACTAAAGTTCATAAGGTCACGAAAAAAAAAAAATTAACCAACTCAAATTTTATATTGTCAGTTTCTAAATCTTCCTATGCAACTCAAAAATTTCATAACATTATTATGACACTGCAATTGCGGTGAAAAGCAATAAATCTTCACTTCATAAAGTTTTTCTTTTTTTTATTAAGTTTTACCACACAATCTAAACAACAACGCGTTAATTTGCCGTAAAATAAAATTAATAGTATTCCTCATTACCATACAACATTACCATCTAAAATACAAGGTATCAATTACCCTAAACGATGTTCTACTTTTGCAAACACCGGTAATTAAAATTTGTGGTATCTCGATAAATTCATAAGATTGCGTTAAACAACATCGATATATTATCAACCGTAACATAAAATCCTCCTCAGATGCAAATGTTCGTTCCCCAAAAAAAAAAAGAGTTTACCGTTTCAAAAATCATTAACACAGTTTAACCGAAAAAAACCCCATTTCCAAAGTAACAGCTCAAAATCAATATCCTATCTAACGAAGCCGAAGCGAAAAAGACGATTATTATTATTGTCGGACTTATCAGCTGCGTTATCCGTTGGCACACTGACCCGTTGCCGCTTATTTTTCCAAACAAGTTTTCCCGCAAAGCGTTAAAGTGTGCAAAACTTTTCACGGTCGCGCCCCGGGGGCAATTTTCGTTACGCTGGATATAATGTATCACGACCGACTGGAAAATTGCTGCTTTCTTGCGTCTCATTGTGCGTGCGCGTATTGAAATTTTCAGGTTAGCGTGCTTGGTGGGATGAAAAAATTTTCATCCGACGGGGGAAACCAACTTTTTTTAATGGCCGCGCGAAGCTTATCGATTGGGAATTCAGGCGAGATGATTTATACCAGAATTTTCAATTTTTGACATTGGCCATTTTCAACTGACTCAAGATGGGCAATTTATTCTGCTAAACGGGTATATTCAGGAGAGCTGAGTTATGAGGTAAAAGCGCGCTCTTTGATCGCGTGTGGAAATTTTAAATCTTCTCCTGCGTATGAATGAACCGAGTAATTCCAATCGCTTCCCATAAATTCAGTTCAATGTCATTTTAGTTTTTATAATGACTCATTTTAGTTTCTATTGCACATATTCTGCACGGATTTTCCAATTCCTTTTTTGGAAAAAGGTCTAATTAAGGCTTGCTCAAGATGATTAGTTTTATTTCCAGCATAAATCATGGTGTCCAGAGAACAAAAATAAATAAACTAAAACATATTATGTATCAAAAAAAATTTTTTTGGGTATTTTTAATTAAAGCAAACAAGAAAGTGCAATTTATCATTTTTTTTTTTTTTTTTTTTTTTTTTTTTTTTCATTTAATCTAGGTTGTTTTTAGGTCAAAGTAAGATTCGAACCTGTGATGCTTGAATCACCAGCCCAGCACTCACATAACAGAACCAATCACTTCACGTTTGAGAGATACAAATATTCCTTTCAAAATCTACACTTATTTTATTTTTAAAAGCCAACTAGGAGAATTTCAATTAAAAATAAAAAAATAATTCAATTTCACAAACGCAGCTAAAAATAAAAAATTTTGTAGAACACCGATTCTTTCCACTAGCAAGGCACCTGATCCGCAAATAGAAAAATCTTCCACCAATTAGAATCTAGAAATAAATCGATCATCTTGAGGTTGGAAGAAGGGGATCAATAGACAATGGAACTCGCGGGTTGACCGGGTCAATTCGTATCGTCAAACGAGATGCTATCACGCGTCCGGCTGTCATCGGCGGCGTTCCCAATCGGCCGCGGTGATTTATGACCGATCGGTTTCGCGTGTGGGTACTACTGATTTTTCAAGCCTTTCGTGGGAGTGCTTCGTTTTCCCATTATTTGGTATAGATTAGAAAGCACGCGTGTGTGCTTTTTACGTGGCGAGATTAGAAAAAAAGTAGTTCTTGAAGCCCGATGAAGCGCGTTTTTTTCCAAATTAAATCAAACCTGATTCTTTTTGTGATGTAAATTGGGGCGAACAATGGCCTATCAAACGACGTACGTAGGACGCACGCCATTTTTGAAGAAAGCGCGGCCGGGAAAAATAAGTTTCACCTGTCGCGCTTGTGTCATCTTCATGCGGCATGCAAATCAATGGTGACACACCACACAGCGAGGACAATTTTAATTCGGGATCGAGTGCGTTCATTTCGCTGAAAATGGGATTGTGAAAGTACACTAAATCATAACTCTTTTATTCATTGAAAAACGACTTGTACCGAGGGGCTGTGCACTCCAGAGTCAAAATCAGTAATTTTTTTTAAATTCTTTTAAACGTTACATTGGAGATATAGACTGTAAAAATTATCTTAGATTGAAAGGTATGAAAAAAAGTGCTCTGTGAAAAACAAGTAAAAATATTTTATGTGACCAATTTTATGATGACTCTGGAGTGCACAACTCCTCGAATTATCCACAAACAATATTTTAAACGAGTCCATCTTAACATGTTGCTAAACCTATAAACATCGACTCGTTTGAAAATTCGGAAAACCTAAATACGTTTTATTAAAAACGCCGGCAAGGGGCTTCCGATCTAGGCTGCGCGGGGTATAAATCAGCTGGTTCTTATCAGATGCCGCACCGAATGACCATTGTCCGGTGTTTGTAGGCGTACGTTAAACAAATTGAAAAGGAGGGAGCCTGGCCGCAGGTTAATCCAACATGAATTTCACACGACGAGACAATCTCCTCCTTTTTGCGGATAACGGCTTTAAAGCTAAGTCGGACGCGCACGGGAAACCAAGAAAACGCGGCTTATGCTGAGTTTGATAGACGCGAGAATTGTGCCATCGATCGAGGATCCTTCACGTTACTCTAGACTGTTTCGAATTTTTTTCTTACGACGCTATTGTCTTGCGTTTTTTGAAATGCCGGTGTAGGGTTTCGAAGCTTCTTACCTGTAACAAATAAGAATAAATGAAATTAGTTGTATTGAAAAATATCGTTTTTCAATTAAAAAAATCTAAACACTATTTATTGTTAATATTCAAAATAGAATTATACTTTCATGTTTAAATTTTTCGTTTTTAAAATTTTATTTAATATAGTGAAGTCAAAACCTATAAGCTATGTCCAGTTTGACTTTGTACATTGATATTTATTTTGTAAAATTTATTTGAATAAAAAAAAAATCTTTTAGTATGTAATTTTAATTCTATTTTGTTTTAGATTACAAACATAATCTTTACATCCAAAAAAGTAGGTTTAAACAAATTTCATTTTCACGATTTTTAGCTAAAAACTTTTGCAAAAAAAAGACAATTTGGGCCCTATAACATATTTTTTTTTTTTTTAATGTGTACAAGTTTTTGGCCTTTTTCAATAATTTAAAGAATAGTACAAGTAATATTGTAGGTGCTTAGTCAGACAGAGTTATAGCAGGGTTCGAACCGGGGACCGCTGTATTATCAGTTTCGTGCTCTTGTTAGTGAGCCATCGAACTTTTTCTGAACTCGGAATCTTACATCGAATTGGAGAAAATAAGTAAACAACGTGTTTACTTTTCAAACCGACTCAATTAATTCATCTAAAATTTTACTTTTCATCTTTCAATACCATTTTTTTCATACAAAATTCCCTAGTCATATTCTCACGCTCATGAGAAAACCCAAGCTCAAAATAAATAAACAAAAAAACAAAAAAAATCGCAAAGCTACACCGCCCAGGTACTTTCTTGTCCATCATAATCATCATCATTCTTATCGTCATCAGAGTGGGTCAGTGGGTTTCGTATCATTTTCGCGGGTCATTAGCTCGGATTCTCGCACCCGAGGGTACGCTCTAACGATAGGATAATCACATGCTAAGTCGAAGGACCCGACGAAAGAAAGCTTTGTCGACGATGCCGATCTCGAGAAAAATCAATATGCTCTCACGGCTAGCTGGTAATTGACAGTTCTGGAGCGGCTTGATGGATCGCGGGGATTTTTGCACTCCTTTTTTTTTTTTTTTTTTTTTAAATCAATGTAAAATCAGTCAAAACAAATTTCTCTCCTAGGAACGAGGAGAAGTAGAAGAAGAAGAAGAAAGTTATGCGGCTTGCTTTATATTGTGATGAATTCCAGCGGTAGGAATCGTAAACGAGCAATGGGAATAAGAAAGTGATCGTAAAAAGTCAGCGTGTGTGCGTGGAACGATTTGATTCAGTGACTCATCACGCGTACCTTAAAAAAAAAGACCATTGTTGGGTTATTGTAACAGTTTTCCTCGCAGTTTCCCAGCGATTATTGAAATTTTTTTAAATTAGTTGTTTTATTTTCTTAGTCACTTGGTGTATCTAAGACGAAAATCATAATTTTTCAAACAGTTTGACTGAAGAACGAAAACAGTGACTTTATTGTTTGTTATTATTGAGACCCAACTAACTGTTTCTTACGATATCAAACTTGGAAATCCCAACCATTAAAACACCAATAATAAAATATTTATTGATGATAGTAATAATCAATTTCGAAGTATTTTAGACTTTGCAGTTTTCTTATCCGGTTCGTCTTGTGATTCCCGAATATAAAATCAAACAATGTGTCATCCTTGGTAGGTTCAAGAGTAGATATTTCAGCATGCAAGCAGATCCGTTTACTTTTACAACCTCCAACAGCCTTCTTGTCGATACACGTGCCGATCTTCTTCGGGATTTTTATCTCCGAGACTCGTGCTCGTTTTTAGGAAACTTAAAACTGTACAGCATTTTAAAAAGTTTTAAGCTAACTTGTATCTAATCGTGACTGACTTTGATAAATTTTTATCTTGCGATTTCCACTGAAACATTGATATTATTCATGGAGTTTTAGTTTTAGACATAATTTCGAAAATGAATTTTATAAATCAATTGCAGATATCACCATTGTATTTTACAGTTAACTCTAGTCATTATTGATTATTACTAGAAAATAGTGACTTTATGAATCAACTCAAAAACATGACTATACAAAGAAAAGACAATTTCGATCCACCTAGAAAGATTAGTATCTCGTACAAATCGGTGTAACACGATCATTCACATCTATCCATTCACGCCTAACGCGTGTCTATTTTTTGTTTCTTCGGAGATTAATATCTGAATCACGATGAAAGTATCGCACTAAATGCGGCTTTATTCCTCTGGACGTGTAATAATGGGTATCGGTGTACATATCTCGAAAATAGCCCGGGGGTCGCATCCTCGAACGAAAAAGAAAGAGTCCATCAAATGCAAACCCACGGTAAACATTGTAAAGTTTAAGTGAATGTGTCGAGATGCTCAATCGACAGCTGTTGCAGGCTTTGCCATTAATCTGAACGCGAGATGCTGTTGGTGTGGAAACAAATTTTCATGGTGTGCTCAGTGCTTTATGGTATTCGAGCGTTTTATTTTTTAGGTAGATACGTCTTTTGATTTAGAATGAATAATTGAGCTTTTATTTATTATTTTTGGTACTTGTAAAACTTATTAATATATATTAAAGTAGAATTTAGTTTTATTTACCATTTATAAATTTATAAAACTAATAGAACAAACCTTTTGCTCTTAAAAAAGCACAAAACTAAAGTAGAAAATTGAAAAAAAATCTTTTTGGATCTGCAGAATCTATTCAAGTTATTTACGTTTGAATAAAATATTAGTTATTTTCAAAGTTGTTTAAAAAAAAAAAGGTAAATATTTATAAATATTTGAAATATTTTTCCAAAGTAAAAACAGTTTTTTTTATTAAATTGTTCAGACACATTTACCAAAATAGATAACGTCAACTTTCTACTTCATTTATTTATTTATTTATTTTATTTTATTTATTTATTTTTTGTATATCAAAAGTTCATTTTTGAAAAAATCATAAGAATCTTTAATTCTCAAGAGATCGTTTAGAAGTCAGCTGTCCGTAAATTGACGGAAAGATAGGTTGGTAATTTTCCTACGAGACTTGGATTTTTGGAAAATTTTAAAATTAGCTTACAGAGATGCCCATCTCACAACGGTCAGGTAAACTAAAACTTTAGTTTACCGATCGCGCACTTTGAACCTTCAAATTGTCTCGGTCTCTTAATAATCAATTACTCAATAAACAATATTCATTTTAAAATAAGTAACACTAAAATAAACCATCTACCGAATTGTAATCTACAAGAGGCAGGAAAAAATAAAGTTGAATTTTATCTCCCACCACATGCCCCAAAACCGATTACTCAGAAAACCAGCCCAGATCGACACGCGCGCTGCCTCGTCTACCAATAGGAAGAGCCATACCCATCCCCGAAGCATCATCTTCCAACACAACTCAAAAGCTCTTTCTTGAGTGGCTACGTTATACAATCTCGTAGCTCAGATTCGATAAACAAAGTCAAAAGCACCCCGGAGACAAACGCACGCCAGTCTTGGGAGCTCCACGATCGAGTCAAGATCCAAGTGGTATTTTTCGTAGTCAACATGAAGCTCTGCATCGCAGTTCTGGCAGCCAGTGAGTCTTTACCAATTTCTTTTGAGGATGTATTTTAATGACGTTTTTGCATTTTACTTCGTTCAACTTTACTTCATCATTGTTATTTATTTTTTCGTTTACGTTTATTATTTGTTTTTTTTCGGATATTTGAACGATTTTTAATAAGGTAGAGAGAGACATGATTTATTTTCCTTGTGATAGACTTTAAAATAGAAAATAATAAATTCAAACTCCTGGATTAAAATTTTGATTTTTAGTTTAAATAATTAAATCATTAATTACTAGTTTTTACAAAGAAGTTATTTAAGTATGATTTGAGAACCATGTGCTCAAAATTCATTTCTTAAATATTTTTTCGAAAATTTTGAAAAATCCCACATATTGTTGTAAGAATTGTAACTTTAACTGTATATAGTACTTCTATGCTCTCATAATTCTTTCAAGTTGAGAAATTTATCGCTGATTCACTATTAATCATTGATAATTTTTTTCGAGATTAGGTTAAAGTTCACAGTTCATCGTCATACAGTTTTCATTTACATATGATATTAACTAATGTGACCTTATTTGTAAACCATGTATATTGGTCTACTTTCTACAAATGTAAACAAGAAGTTATTCATATGCCTCATTAAAATAAATTGAGTTTAATCTTTAAATTTTGCCTTATTTAAGTATAAAATTTTATAAACTAATCTATTTAATCGTTCAGAAAATAAAAAACTTGTTCAACTTTTATTTTTTTAAACGGACTTTTTTATGAAAAAAAAAAGATAAAAGCTCAGAAAGTAATCTGAGGTCACACCGAAATGACCTAATTTAAATATTTTTTATCGTACATGTTGTAGTGTATCAATCATATAAAAAATTAAAGATAAAAAGACTTTCATCAATCTTGTACTTTTAAATATACTCAGGACGATAAAAATAGAAGGAATGAATTGAGATTTTTTGGATAATTTATTATTTTAATTTTTGATTTTCAAGTTTAACGATATATTTAATTCTCCTAGCTCTCAAAATAATCGGTGCTTTTGACCCTGAGTAGTCACTGCTCGAAAAGTTTAAATAACAATCCACGTAAAAATACAAAGCTTATTAACCAATCAAAATCTTTTTTCCAGTCGCGCTGCTCGTCAGCCCATCGTACTCGTTCCCCCAGGAGCTGCCCAAGACCCCAGAGGAGGCTCTGGCTAAGGTAAACGAGCTCGTCCCCGGCCTTAACCTGAACAACCTCAACGTGTCGTCCCTGAACCTGGGCAACCTCGACCTGAACAAGCTGAACCTAGGCAACATCAGCGTCAGCGAATTGGCCAAGCCCATAAGCGAGGCCGAGAACATCCTCAGAAGGAAGTGCGAGAAGAACGGCGGCTCGTACGATGCCGCTAAGAAGGCCGCCACCGACCTGTTCGCCTGCACCCATGGTCTGGTCAACGTGACCAAGCTGAAGGAGGAGATGGACAAGGCCAGGCCCACCGGCGACCTCGATGAGGTCTTCGCCAAGTACTGCGCCAAGAAGCCCATCCTGTACAAGTGCCTCAACGAGTTCTCCGACTCCATCGAGCCCTGCTTAGAGCCCATTGAGCGCGAGAACAAGAAGATCGTCAAGAACATCACAGAGAAGGTCCTCGACTTCGTCTGCTTCAAGGAAGGCGACAGAATTGCTCGTGAGTTACGGATTTTTATGGATTAGACAGATGTTTGGGGTATTTTTAGGAATGGCTATTTTTAACGAGCCTCAACGCGCACGGGGAGTTTTGTTCTCTGAAATGAAAAAAATTTTTTTAGTGGGTAGAAAACAGACGCGTGGTACCAAAGTAAAAATTTATATTATGTCTACGTGGGTAAAAATTTTTGCACCAGCTTTATGATTTTCTTGGTGGAGTATGAAAAACTTGTTAGTTAAATAATTGGAATATTCCAAAGAAGTGTTCGCATAGAAATTTGTACGTAATTTTAAGGCGACAAATTTTAAAATATGGGTTACTACTAGTTGACTAAAAAATTTTGTGTTTTCACAGTGTTCGTCGCTGCCAAGGGACCCGAGTGTTTCCAAACCAAAGCCCCGTCGATCGGCGAGTGCGTGAACGCCACCTACGGATCTTACAAGGGCGACATACCGTTCAACCCAGCCGAAGGACTGACCGGGCTGGCCAACAAAATCGCCGAAATCAAGGACCTCCCACCCTTTGTCTTTGACTCGAAAGCTTGCAAGTACGTAAACTTATGAACGAAATATTTGAATTTGAGACTGATGAAAAAAATTGTATTACAGCAACATGAAAGAGCTGCAAACATGTTCGGTGAACAAGCTCGAAGGGTGCGAAGACCCGACTCCGGCCAACCTCTTGGACTCCATCTTCAACTACATCAAGAAAGTAACACCCTGCGATGAGATACTTAAGAAGAAAAATTAAACTGTCGTTTTATTATTTCATAGAGGATAAAATTATCTATACTTATGTAATGCTAACTTTTTCATGATGACTAAGCTCTAGTTTCTTTTTTTTTAATTTATTCACTTGTAAATATTTTTTTCTCTTTTTAACTTAAGTTTTGAAAATACATTTTTTTATAACAATTATTTATTTTCATTTTTAATTCGGAGCTTGTGACTAGTAATTTACAAATTTTTTATTTTTGTCAGTTACAAATAAATAAATAAGGTAACAAAACGTAACTCTTCTCTTTGTTATCCCTGTAGAAAATTTTGATACATCTACAAACGTATTTTTTTTTTTTTTAATTAATAAAAGGCGCAAATGGTAAAAATGCTGCAATCACGCGAAAATATCGGGAAAAAAAATTTTCTATTCTTCAAGGGGAGTACCTACTACTTAAAATTATCGGATGAAAAGCTTAGTGTAATGGACCGGCTAACTGCATTGTCATCCCATTGTTGTGAACACATAAAGTCTTCGATAAAAACACGTACAAAAAAGAGCGTACGTGAGGTGGTCAAAAAATTTTCCTTATCATAATACGAAACCTCCCGAAACTTTCTTCAAAGTGAAAGTTTAAGCGCTTTTAGCGGCCATTAAAAATTTTTCTCAAATTCAGCCTTACTCTGCTCGATAATTAATATTGCATCACGAATCCCGAGATGCATCTAGAGAGCGCCGTGGCAGATTAAAATTATTAATTAACATTTACACTTGTTCCTCGATAAAATACTTCTTTCTAAAGGTGGTAATTTGAAACAAGCTCAAAAAGTATGCTCTATTGGTAAACGATTTCCCATGAATAAATTAAATTTTTCCCACAGTCAATCCAGCGTACGCATGAAAAAAGGCGTTTTTAGACCACTTATAAACCGTTGCGTCTTACTTTGTATGTATGCGTGGTATCGAGTGATAATAATCAAGCCATTCGACCTAATGAGCATCAGCAGATCCAAGAGAGCCTGCAAATCAGGCTTAAAAACGTTCGCGCATGCACACGTATGCAGCATGTAACCGAGAGCCTTTTAAACGGCACAACTGCAAACGTTTGAATGCATAGATAATAATCAATGGAAATTTCATACTTTAAGGTCATCATCAGTCATACCGTCGCGAAGTAATGGACTTCTTCTTCTTTTTTTTTTTTTTTTTTTTTTGTCTCCGTTTCAGGGCTATTAATCACACTGCGGCTGTATCAAATGGTACTTTCGAGTGCCACTTACTGCTCTAAATTGTTAATTTGGAGAAGAAAAAAAATCGAAACGATTGTAAATCTTGTACTACCGAGGCCCTTCAAAATACTTTCCCATGAGAAAGTTTTTTAATTCGTCCCAGAGTTTTAACCAAAAAAAAGTCCGGTGGATTCAATCGTTTTTCATTTACAAAAAATAAATGAATAATTTTTTTTTTTTTTTTTTTTTTTTTTTACATCGATTATGCTGAGCAAATGATTGAAAAAAATAAAATTAATTGAGTTTTTGTCTACTTGGTGGAAATTCATGGTCAACTTAGTGAGCTAAATAAACAACAAAACTTTTGTTATTGTTTAAAATTTTTTATTCTTTAGTACATGGCGGCCGTTTCAACACACTGTGTCTTCTTCAGATGTTTGAGCGTGACAGTAAAATTATGATAAAACATTGACCATTTTACATTTAAAGTATTATCCTAGTACGAGATACACAAAAACTTATATTTACTTGATTTTAATGTAAGAATAGCGATTTAATACAAATTCATGTAGGTAGATATTAATTACCTTGTCATAAATGATTTTATTTTTATTCAATATAAGAGACTTGGGTCGCGTGTTTTTACTGATTTGGTTAAAAAATTAAAATAATGAAAAAAACTGACAGTCCACTCTATTAAAACGTACGCTTTTCCCCCCAAAATACACCGTTGTTCCATTAATTAAGGGTCGATAGGATCGCCACCCACAGTCCATCCCTAAAAATACCAACCGGCCGTAAAAACCCGTGTTGCGGACAGTAAAAGCTTATCGATTAATTCCCGCACGCATAGCCCCCGCGACAGCTGATTTATCGTATCCTTTGGAGCCGCCGTGCAGTGCAGCGCGTCCGAGACATTGAACTTGGCACGGGTGGCGATATTCGCGTATGTACATACGCAGCAGTCCACCCCAGGGCCAGCCGAGCGGGGGAGCGCAACCCTTGGCTCCGGATGAGATCAATAAATGGTGGTGGTGAGGCTCGCTCTTATTTCGGTTCTGGCAAACGCACTCGTTTTTTCGTATGTACGTACTCGGACTCGAGCCGAATCGTTTACGGCTATGTTTCTTTTTTACTGACTGGTAAGAAGTTTTGATGCATGGGTCTATTCAGCTTTCATTTATTTTTCTTGGGTTGTTATAGAAAATAATAATATTATAAAAACTTAATTCAAATTAATTTTCTTTATTTGTGGATAAATTTATCATAATAAAATGGATGAGAAATTCTCAAAACCAGTTGATATTACACTCGGAAACATTAAAAGTGCCGAATTCGGAGTAATTTAATTCGAAGTTGATACAGTGACCGATTTAATTCAACGAAAATTAAGAAGGAATTAGTGTAATACCCTCGCGAGTACAATGACCGGTGGGGTATACGGAGTTTATAATGATATTAAATGTCAATGAAACCGTTGAACCCGGAGGCAGGCGGCGTTGTGGTATTGGTAGCCCTTTAAGACTATTAAGAAACCGAACAAGCTGTCGTACCCTGGTGCTGCAGGCTAATTCAATTATCGAACTTCGAGGGTCGATGTCTGCGTATTCAATTACGTACTTGTTACTGCTTACACCTTGCCTCAGTTTATTCCTGTATTTGTTTTCCTTTATTTATTTTATTTTTTCTTGAAAGAAAAAAAAAATCTTTCAAGTATAGTCTTTTATACGTAATGTAATAATTTTTTTTTTTTTATTTAAGTATAAATCAGTGAGATATTTCAAGATTTTTAATGATATTATGATGCGAGTTAGTTTCGTCAGAAACAGTGAGACTGGAACCATCGGCCATTCCAAGACCAGTTCAACGCTCTACGTACTGAAGCACTCACTTTGCACGTACAAGTCCACAATAAATCTTGAAATCAATTTATAAAATAAACCCTCATAAACAAGAGCCACCGAGTGTTTCGAATCAGGAACAATGATCCTTTGGCGATAATAAAACCACAATCCAGCTGACACCTAACAAATCTCCGGAGCGGTAAAACACGCTTTGCAGTACAAATTAATCGTCCGCGGCCGACCGAGCCCCGTTCCACTTAGCACCGGGCAGCATCCAACCAGACCAATAGGCCATCAGATCCATCCTCGACGGCTTAAAAATATCAAAGTGCGCGGGTATAAAGAGACAACCTCCCTACTTCTGTAAATCTTCGGCGCGGTGAACGCGACTGGAAAGCAAATCGGGGAAAAAATATTCCGAGGTAGAATGCGCGAGATTCCCACGGTGCTGTTTTGGCTTATCGAGAGAGGACCTCCAATTGGGTAATCTTGAAAAATTTTAAAGAATTCAAGAACCTTTTCTTGAGGATTCTTTGTAAATTGTATAGTGTATAAGTATATATTTTCTGCAGATTTAACGTTTGTTGAACAAAAAATTATATCATGTATTAGTTTCCCGATCCGAGATGAAAATCTTGAAGTCCCAAGAACCGTGAACCTCAGCCAAATCGATTAAGAAGAGCCAGCCATGAATAACGTGAAATCTCGCCTTTTACGAGGTACATTTTAACCCCAGTGTCTAGACGAACGACTGTACGCGCATAGTTTGCACACGATATCTGCGGGGTGAAACTTACACTCGTCTCCCAGAGCTCGAATTTGGCGAGGAGCGTGGGTGTCATTGTTACCACTACAAATACTCTGGAAAAGTAAAGAGAAGTTTTTGTGATATTATGAAATGATCTCGAGAGCTGTTTATCATGCGCGATAGGAATAAATTATTTTTGGTAAATTTTATGAATCATAAATAAGCTGCGGGGAAAACCGTTTTACTGTAAGTTTAAAGACAATTTTTATTAATACAGTGGATGAAGTGTATAAGTGGAGAAATTTATAGACTGGTTTATTAAGTATGTATGAAATTAATCTCCATCTGGTTAAAAAAAAAAAAAATCAAACGATTCATTTATCTTTGGGAACTGTTTTAGTAAAAATCATTAATTAATTTTTATTACAATGAATATTTATGTGACGAGTTAAATTTTTTTTTAGAAACCTACTAAAACTTTAAGTATTTTTTTATTATTGAAATAATTCACTAAAAGAATACTTTTTATATCCGAGACCAGCTGATACTTTCCATGATGCCTGGAATTGAATTTTTTTCTCACAGAGAAAAAAAATTTTAAAACTATGTGCCGAGTTCAATTATTTTGATCCTCCCGTAATCAAAACGTCGAAATTGTAATTAAAGTAAACTAGCTTGAAAAAAATTGCGAAGATAATCTAAAAGAAATCAATCAACTTTCAGCTAAAATTTTTTTATCGCTTCATTAAATACCGTATCAGTGTTTTAAAATTTTCGCGAGAGTGGTCAATTCAAACTTTCTAAATACCGCGAAAAAATGTATTGTACAATGTAAAGGCATGGTAATGGCCTTCTAATTTATATTCGTATCAAGCCATCACGTCTATTTTAAAAACACGCAAAGTATCATTTTTTTATTTTATCAAGCGTACAATAGATACATTAATAACGCCGAATTTTACTTAGTCAGTATTGCTTTCTAACCGTATGGTAATGGTCTCGTTTATTCATTCGTGATATAAATTAAGGAGAGTTTACAAAGATGGGAACAGCAATAAAAAAAACTACAAGTTGGGAACATGATAATTTCTGATACTTCTACAAGTTGGGAACACCCTTTTTTCTCGTGCTTCTACAAGTTGGGATCACCCTATATTCTTGTGCTTCTACAAGTTGGGAACATCCTTATTTCTAGTGCTTCAACAAGTAAAGAGCAACCGTATTTCATATATATATAATATATATATATATATATATATATATATAAAGAATAAAAATATATATATATATTTCCTGTAATAAGGGATGTTTTAAAGGGTTATTTTGGTTTATTAGTTGGGCGAAAATTTACAAATTTATATATATTTATAAAAAAATTATAGACTTTCAACAAGTATTACATTATAATTTTGCATTTATAGTATAATTATTTGTAGAAAATATTTTGATCCCAAATATGTTAGCTGGGGAGAAATTTTAAAATTTATATATGTTACGGTCCATTCGTGTAATTGGTCAATTCGCTTAATGACCAGAATACGGGCTGTTTGTGAAAAAACTGTCAAATTTTCTCTAGTTTGGATAATTATTACAGTATTAAAGAAGAGATATGATTGCTATAGTCAATTCTACATTTATATTATAATTATTTGTAGAAAATAGTTTGTTCCCAACTTGTAGAAGCACAAGAATACTGGATGTTCCCAACTTGTATAAGCATAGGAATATGGGGTGTTCCCAACTTGTAGAAGCACTAGAAAAAAGGGTTTTATTTTTCAAATCACTGAGTGGTCGCACAAATTTTTATTGATATGAAATATATTTTAATTTTAAAATTTTATTTAAATTATTTTGATATTATTTTGATCAAGTTGTGGTTATTATTTACATAATAGCAATGCTGAAAACGAGAAAATTTCTCTTTTGATTTTTTTCAATAAATAAATAAAGAAAATTGTATAGACATTGTTTTTTACAAACCGAACCTGCAGTTAAGTTGTAAAACAAACATCGGTAAACGCGAGGGTAAACGTTAATGATCACCGCAGTTACAAAATTTTTCCCAAGCACGTAATGATTAAATTTTTTTAATGTCAATCCATAGATGACGATAATTTTACGAAAACTAACAAACGCTGATAATTGACATTTTGAAATTTCTAGGTCTGCTCGCGGAAGAATATCATAAAAATGACAACACTTTCACCCGTGAAAATCAAGAAAGGCTGGCTCGAGTATATAAGATCATAACTTGAAATCACGTCTTGTCAAACTACTGCATCTCATTAAGGACTCGTACAGATAAAGCAACCGCAATTGACTTTTTTACCGATCTTACCAGCCCGCAAAGAGTTTATAAAACTTTCTGTTTTGACGGTTTCGTGTGTACGGTAAATCAGTGACGTTTTAAATTGACGGTTATGCGTTCTAACGCGTTTATTACTCCATCATTATAATATCTTATTCAAATAGAGAGAACAAATTTTTTTATTACTGTCATTTCAAACTTTATTACTGGGATCATAGCAATCGTAAGATTGGTTGATAATTTGTCAAATTTCAACTTTTCTTTCTATTTTAAATCTGTTATTTTTAAATATTTATTTATAGATTTTAGTTAAAAACTTGTTATTTTAACCGAAGATTTATTGGATTCTTTAACTGTAAAATTGTGAAGTTTTTACTACTTTATAATATGACTGCATAGTTCAAACATTGAAACATAGGATGAAAAGATGAGCATTTAAAATCATCCACCAACTGCCCAGGTCAAGTAACTTAAAAAAAAAAACCGTTGTAACTTTGATAAATTAGAAAAAATTTTCTGGTGATTCAACCGTTACAAATGAAGTGCTCTCGAAAAGAAAGACGCATCTCGGATGATATTTTAATTTACAACCGTGTAAAACACGGAATAATTACTCCCTATTAGGAACAACCGCGAGGCGTCAAGATTTTCAAAGAAAATTTACGTCTCACCTCTAGCTCATCAGCATCAATCATAGGAGTGTCAAGAAGCTACTGAAAAACTCGATTTACGTAAAACCAACTCCCACGCAGGAAGTTGTCCTCTAAGACAAGCCTCATCCCGAGCCGCTGCTGTTGCGAGAGTGAAAGAGATAACGCGGAGTAAGGACACTTTCGTTTTCTCGCGGGGACTTTCGGTGTTTACACTTTTTTTTGGAGCTGTGTGTGCTTATGCAATGGGTTTCTTTTTCTTACCTTTTTTTTTTTTAATGGGTTTTTGGTGTTTTGGGTTCGTCAGAGAAATATAAAAATCGTGGTTTTTGAAAAGTTGAGATTCTTGTGTTGTTATGCTGAAACTTTAAAGGTTGTTTTGAGAGAATGAAAATGTATGGAAGGTTTTATGTAAAACCAGCAGGAGAGTCACACGAAATTTGATACTGAGAAAATATTTTTTCTAAACATTTGTTTGGAAATTTAATGAAAACTCCGCCGAAGTCATTTACAAAAGTTTTTAATCTTGTATGGATTTCTATTAAAGCTGTAAAAAATTAAGTCTTTTTTCGATCACAGATTGTATAAAGAAAAAAACTACAAAAAAAGTTTTAGAATAAATTTTTGTTATTTTAGTATAGTAATAATAATATAATTTTTTTTGTATCACATGTTAAAAGTCCATGCAGACAATTGGTTATAATTAAGCAAAGCAGCAAAACGTTTTGTAGCAAACCAAGTCTTGAAATAGGTTTGATTATAAAAAAATTTCTTTGAATATTGAATTTTTGATAAAGGAATACGCTTGTATATGATTTTGAAACCCGACAAGCTCATAATTCAGGGTATTGGTTTACTCGAACAGGTTAACTTTGGAAGTGTAATAATGTACACGATGTACAACCAAGCTTTCCATAAACTTCATTTCACTTAACTCATAAAAATTCATGCTTCATCGCATTTAGAGTCTCAGTTTTCTGCTGATTTGATAGAAAAATATTGGCAAGTGTTGATTTCACATAAAGATAATTAGTAAAAGGTAAAAATAAAATGTTCTTGTACTTAAATCTAAAAACTATCACTTTTAAGTATCTGATTCAACTTTCAGTAGACTTTCAAATTTCTATGTACTCTGCACATTTTTTTACTAGTAATATCCTTTGTTTATTGTTTTCAAAATTCATTTATCCATAAATTTTACTGGATTTGAATAAAATCATTGGTAATTACTGTTACTGTCAAATTAAACCATTCCTTGATAATTTCTCACGTTTATACTTACAAAAGGCAACGATTAAATATATAACACCGATTTAAATTTTTGTGTAAGTGCATTACTTAATTACACACGAGCTGCAGTTCAAACAAGGAGATTTTACGTAAAAGCATGGTTCAATTAGTAAATATATTCCCTTTTTGCTCTCCCCAAACGGACGGATGATTTTTTTTTTTTTGCGAGCTTTCAAAATAAAATTGCCGTAATTTTTCGCGATTACTTTTTTTACCAAACTGTGACGAAATGATTCTCTTTTTTTTTTTTTCTCTCGAGCACCTTGTAAAAGTACGCACTTGCACGAAAACTTATTGCTTTTAACTTTTTCCTTCCGGACAAATAAGAGACATTTTTTTTCCTCGTTCTTGTATTTTATAATTTCGAATAATATTTCATAAGAAATCCAGAATTTTTATGAGATGAAAAAATAATCTTATTATGAATTATTATTACGAGTTAGTTACGTGGATTTCACATAATCAACCTGAAATCGATGGAGCTACCATCTTTCATTGATATCGAAGTCAAAAGTGAAAACTTCTTTTTGTGACAGAGAACGTGCTATAGTGTGATAAAATAGGAATTGAATAAGTTTTTTTTTTTTTTTAAATTAATAGGTTCTATTAATCATTACTAAAACAAAAATTTCCACTTCAAAATTTATGTGGTAGTTCGATGTAAAAGTTAGTGTCATTATTTTAAAGCACTGTAGCATTTTAACGGCAAAATGGATGGACATTGCAAAAAAATTCGAATAAACCATATTAAAAATGTATAAAAAAACGCCATTTTGAAATTTATTTCCTTTTTATGATAAATATTTATAAATAATTAAGATTTTTATTATACTGATTTACTAGTAATACTAGTATCATTATATCATAAGAAAAGATTAAAAATTAAATTAAAGTAGATTTATTATTTTTGAAAAAGGATCAAACTTGATTTATTGAAAATTTTCTCAGCAATTCTCGAATTTTTAATAATTTCATCCAAAAAAAGTAATTTTGAAAAACTGATTAGTCGGCTACGATATAAATCCTTTTCTAAGTTTAAACCATCCGCATTTTTATAATCTCTGCGAAAAGTCGCAAAACTTTCCAATCAACATTAACAGTATTACAAATCAAAATTACGGTTGATCACCTAAACAAGTTGGACACGAAAACCCAAAAACCCCGAAACACTCTTCGAATTTTCTAATTAACGGGCCGATGTACGCTAACAGCATCCACCTCCACCGGCAATTAATTATCAGAAAAATCAAGCAGCAAGGTGTGGTCCTCGCGCACGTGCGCAACCTTTCGCTACTCGCTCGACGTTGTCGCATTCCAAACGAAGATTTATAAATTTTTAAAAAAGTCGAATTTTTTTCAACACGGAGAGAAGAAGAAGAAGAAGAGTTACGCCGAATTTTATATTCCTCGGGTTGGCTGTTTAGCGTTATTTTTAGTCACGAGTGCGAGATATACAGCCGCAAATGAATGCAATCAGGCCCGAGCTCGGCTTTAAATATCTCAAAGTAATTTTTTTTTTTTTTTTCTCTTCTCGTGCTTTACGAATGCGTTATTAAATAATGGTTATTTTAATTTAATGTTTTTTTACAAGAGAGAGCACGCGAGTTATTTAAGTGGATTCTTTATTTGCATTGCGAAAATTAAATACTTTTGTTAATTTATAGAATCGTTTTTACAATTAATTGAAGTGCGTTTAAAGTGATTGTAATCATACTTTAAATTAAAATTATACTCAATTTATTGAGTAAACTTTGTTAATTGTTGTTATAGAAATTAAATAATTTATCACTGATTATCTTTAGTAATAAAAAAAATATTTAATATTAGTTTTGTTATTTTACGACATCAGAATGAATAGCGATGTCACTAAGTTTATTCTAATTTTCGATAGCTTCTCGGTTATCTAAGTATGTACATACAAACAATACTTTTGAGCAAATTATATATCGAAAAGTTTTTCTGGTGAATCGTACCCACAACACAGACGACATTTGTGAGCGAGTATTTCCGTCTGACCCAAATGATTACAATAATTCTTAATTTTCTCGTACAGTCTATTCGTACCAAAATCAATGAAAAAAACTAAACCATAGCCATTTACGTATTGCAGATCCCTCGAGTCTTTTAATTTTTAAATTACGTGCAAAAAAAACATGAAAAAAAGTGAAGCATAATTCGATATAAGGGCAAGGTCACCTTTCTCCCACCCATTAAAAAAAAAGGTCGAATAAAAAATTCAGCGAAAAAATCCTGAGTCACAGAGGCGCGAGTCCCCCATACATAAATGACATATCCTTGACCGTCAACCAGCCGGCTCGGCGCGGCCCCTCATGCTAATGAATCTCTCCTTATTCCGGGGCACGCTGCCAGGGCGGCCGGGTGGGAGGCTTTGAAAATGTACGTACTTGCATATCGAGCGACTGCACCGGTCAGCTGATCGCTGTGTACGAACTAGGATACCCTTTTTTTAAATAGATCGATAAACGCTGGGTAAAAACAAATTTTTACGAGTATACAACACTGAAAATAATAACGGGTACGGAGAACACCTGCGACTGACGAAATTAAATTTTGAGGTTGTGCAAATAAATCACGAGTGTAAAGCGGATAAAATATTCAGTCTAGTTCGAGAAACAGCTTTGGAAAGAAAAAGAAAAAAACACACCTCTTTTGTCTTAATCTTGATTGGAATTTCAAGTTCTACACTGCATCTCAGGGTCGTCTAGTCGATGACTCGACCGAGCGCTAGTCATCGGCGTTCCTAACACCGGAGATCTGGAAACCTAAATGGTGTCGATTCGCGCACTTGCTTTTACGCTTTAAATACACTTTTCAACAGAGCTTGCGTTTTTGAAAAACTAGACGTCTCGGGTCTTGTAAAAACCTGGTGAATCTCAACAGTCCGCGATTTTAACTGAAAATCAAGATGTTATTTGCATTTTTTCAGCTTTTCAGAAATCATTGTTACGCAACTTGTCAATTGTTAACGCGAAGAGTGATAACGAGGTTTTTGTGCCGCCACGAGTATGCCGGTGTGTTCTTATCGTTGTTCAATAATTATCGTGAATATTTCGCCTACTTAATGTATCGTAATTATAAAAAATTGTATATTCAAGCATCTCAAACGGAAAAACATGAAATTGAATGAAAAAAAGACGAGCTAGGACGATCTTTTTTTCTTTTTTTTTTTAAACATGTAAATATCATATTTGTTTATGGAGTTTAATCAGGCAAGGTTTATGGGTCACGGATACGTCAGAGATTTTTGTTTACTTTATAGTATAAACTGATAATTTTTAACTGAAAATTTTTTAAAGACCGCAACTAGCTTTACCTTATAATTTAAATAAGCAAATCAAAAACAAACTTCAGATAAATTTTTACCGGACTCAATATTTCTGATAATACCAACTAAAAATCGTGAAAAAGATATATTTTCTATATGATTTAGAGTTGATCTTCACAATCGATGTAACCCTTATCACCGAAGTAAAACAACTCACAAACCTTGCAACAAAGACCTGAGGACCAAATGCACTGCATCAAACAGCTGACTAGATCACAAATAAGAAAAAAAAGGAACGCATCACACACACTATAAAACTCGCAAGAAGACTCTCCCCTCGCGCCGTAACACTAATCGAAGAAGGAAGAACCGCGAGGGTTGAAGTGCGCGTGCACCCCACGAGTTACGAACTGACTACGGCCGGGCGCACGCCGGAGCCTCCCTCGTGGACCAAACATCTGTCAACTCTCCCCTCCACTAACTCATATTATAGTGTGTGCAGCGTTATACGCACCCGGCGTTTGACTGCTTGCATGGCTCTTGTTTCCTTTTTTTTTTTTAAGCGTGTGGGAGTATGCGCGTGCGCGCGGGGTAGCTCTGATTCCGAGTTTTTTTTTTTTCCGTCATTGATACCTACAGCTCGTCTATTCTGTCTGACCGGGGTAGATTTGGTAAGGGGAAAATTAGTTTTTGGAGTTGTCAGGTTTACTTTACTGGTACTTCGAAGAGTAATAAATATTTTAATCCAAGAGTTCAAATAAGACTGATAATTCGTAGTTTTTTATTTTTATTTTTAAGCAGCAAAAAATTTATACTTATTTACTAAATCAATCGAAAATTTAGATGCTGCAAATATGTCTAAAAGCAACTAACGAATGATAAAAAATTTTAATTTTTTTAAATATAGGGATTTATCATTCATTTTTTAAACTTTTGATCTGCTGATGATTTAAAACTTGTACGTTGAAAAGTCGAACTATGCATAATGAGAGCTATGACTAACTAAGCGACTCTTAATAAATTTTCAACGAATACTGATTTTCTTTGAGCTTGCGTGTTCAAGAAAGGTTAATTTTAATAGTCTATGAATCACTCTTTCTTGGAGAGGTTGTAAAAATTCACATTATTTCTACACATTATTAGCCAAATTTAAATACTCTGCATAATTAGCAGGTATAATATTATTACTATTGATTTTTTTAATTTCTGGAGTGAAAACTTTTCATTAAAAAAGTTGTAAAAACTTACTAGACACTTGGAAAATAACTCAGCAAACAAGACCAAAAACTCACCTGAAAAATAAAAAATGAAACCATATTAATCCAACTGTGCCATCAATCATTTGTGTGCATATTAATTAAAAATCATATCATGAAAACTTCAAACTGAATAGGGAAAAAAATGAAGTGCATTTCAGCCACGAGTTTCTCCTGCAAGCTTTGGCGTCGCGTTTTTTTTTTTTATTTATTCACTACCTCGCTCCACTTAAGGCTTAAGCGTCGAAAAACGCTGGATAATTTAAGAGCCGTGTATATAGGCGCACCGACGCGACCGTAGCTAAAGAAAAATAAAGCCTCCGCGTATACTCGGTAGACGCTACTTTACTTCCGTCACCACTGCTCGGCTGCAGGGCTCGATCATTCATCCGGCTTCGCCCGCAGTTCGTTCCTTAATTGAGGGATTTTTTTCTTATACCATAAATCGAGTTTATATGGAAAAAGCGTAAAATGAAATTATGGCTTGCGGAGGGCTGAAATTAATTCCAAAAAAAGCATAAAAGTTTTATTGTAAAGGGAACTGTCACCGAGGGGATTTTTTTGAGGCACTGTGCACTCCAGAGTCACCAAAAAATTAGTCATATGAATTACTTAAAATCGTTAAAAAAACTATACAAAGCAGTTTTGTCAAAACCTTTTATGGTCTAAGATACTTTTCAAGGTCTATGTCTCCCATAATATTAAAAAATATGAAAATAATCATAAAAAACTAAAGAATGATGGATTATTTCTGTGGAGTGCACAGCCTCTTGGATTTTTTTTTTTACCTTCTTTTGACGAAAAGTCCGATAGTTTCTTGTAAAAAAAAAAAAGAAAAGCTTTTGGTAATCTAATAACTCATTTGTCTTGTTATACATTTCGTTTTATTCTTAAAAAATTATTTTATTAATGATTTTTTTTATAATAGTTTAATGGGCCCTACTGAAAAGGTGCAAATATATAATTTCACAAAAAAATTCAATTTCAGGAAAATATTATGGAGCAGAAATAGATCTTTAGATCATTAAATTTAAGTTGTGCGCTTCGTAATCATGTTACTATGACAATTGGAAATTTTAATTAAAAAAAAAAAAAAAAAAAAAAAAAAAAGAATAGTCATTATTAAATGATTAAATAGTAATAAATACTAGGTTGAGGTCAAATATTTTAATGTTTGCATGGATCTCAGAAATTATAGATCGAATGAAAAAAAAAAGTTAACGATACATAGCTGATAGGTATTTGTGTATGTTCAAGAAGAAATAAAAAAATCTTATTTCCAAGTTGAAAAAAAAACTGTAAAAACAAAATTGAAAAATTTCCCACTGGCTTCTAAACGATAAGAAAATATCTGCAGGAAGTTAAGATACATCTTGATTTGTTTACTTTTACGACTTTAATTTTGGTCTAACATCATGTACGTTTTTAATTACAACAAATTCGTACTACCAACATTACTTTATCTGCAAGTTTACGTCTGACAGGTAGAGTGAAATTCAACATTTTAAATTATATCACACTTGTAAAATAATGAGTGTGACATAACAGGTCACCTCATAAGTCACCTGCCGCTATTCCGAAGAAGCAGAGGCGTCCGAGGAGAAAACAAACAAAAAAATTACCGCAACCGCAGGCTAATGGACAGCGGACCTCAATTGCACCGGAAGCGTGACAACAAGCCAAGGTTGCAGTGTGTTACACATTAATTAGGGCCGCGCGTTTCAAAACAACCAACCACGGACTTTCTTCTCTCCCGAAATTCACTGATTTTTCCCTCGTTGTCGGGGGGATTCACAAGAAAGTAGCAAGTCCAAACCCGGGGAATTTTATCGCGGGTCGGCTTATCTCCTCGGATTTTAAATTCATCGCGGCGTCCGATTAAATTATGCACCGGGGTGGATGACAGATGTCGTATCTCGCGTTTTTATGTACCAAAATAAAAATATAATTGAGCTTGGGCGTGACGGGAAAACCTTTTTTTTCGTTTCTTGCTCTCGTACGGGCTGAATATTAACGAGGTGGTCTAAATTTCCGAGCTTACGGGATGATTAAAAAAAAAGAGGCGCGCTTGAGCCTGTCGTAATTTTTTGAGGCGTAGCAAATGACCTGAAAATTTTTATTCCAGTAGCTCGACAACTGTACAAATATTTGCATCCCGAGACATTAGACATGCATACCCGGGCACTTGTACCCGAAAAAATGTCTGCTTCAAGAGCGCGCTTTCAAAACATTTGAACTTTGAATTTATAAAACTTTAGAATATGTCGGTAGTTTAAATTATTCCACCACAGTGGTAAATTGTGCATTGTCAGTTCATCGAATTCCGATATCCGGTGCAGCAGAACCGGAACCATTTCAATAATAAACCAATTATAATTGTAGACTCTTGTTCGTAAAATTAATCATTCCACGTCAGGATTACTTAATAAAAAAAAAAGGAAAAAAGAGGGGATAACAAACAACGTACGCGACAATAATCACGTCGCGGTTGCACGTACGTATCTTCGACTTTCATCGCGGTCGTCACAGCCCCGACAAGCCATTTTTCAGTTCGCTCAACCCGTACCTCGTCGCTATGCTGGGTTGCGTGGCTCTCTTCTTATTTTTCCTTTAATCTCATCCCGGCTTTCCCGGCTCTTCCTTCCCCCCCGCGGCAATTTTCTCGATACCAAGTATTCGTTTGGGCCCTTTGACGGGAATGTCGTCACTGGTTTGACTGAGAAAGGTACTTTTCAACATCGTTGTTTTTCTTTGAATGAATCTTTTGAAAATTATCTAGATTCAGAATGAAAAATTTTTAGTAAACATTTGATGTAAATTTGAAGTACAGAAGATTTAGTCGGTAAAATTAATTAACAGTTGATACTTTTGGTTAGTGCGATTGTATTTGATTTGCATAACGTCAATTTGATGCATACTAGTGAAATTGATTTGGATAAATAATTTTGTTGGTATGTAGATGTGTTTAGAAATTTAAGTGCAAAATTTTTATCACTGATCACATACTTTTGATATTTTATAAGTGGATTATAGTATTACAAGAATACATCATTTGAAAATTTTATTTTAAAGTTCAATAATCAATTGAGTTTTTTGTAAAATTGTAAATTTTAAACTTCAGTAAAATAAAAAAAAATATTAAAATTAATCGTATTTGTGGTCCGAGAGTAAAGTTTACACGATTTGTATTCTGAGAGTCTCAAGTTCTATTCTTGCTCTACCGACTTTGACTTCTGCTCGAAAGTAATATCTTTGCTTGTAATTTATTCTTTTATAGGTACACCGATAAAAGGACTGTAGTTTCGTTCATTGTAAATTAAAAAAAAAATTTTTTTAAGAAAATAGCAATTGGTTATTTTGATTTAAATAAGTTAATCTCATAATTTTTTAATATTTTTATATAAATCACAAAAAAATACCGTCTTATAACTCTTATTGTATTTTATGATCAGATTTTATGACAAATTTAGTGAATATATTTGTTTTATGTACAATATTTTCAAAATAGGTACTTTTGTTCTATTTTACGTTTTCTTTCAATGTTAATTTATTTTACCAACAGCCAACATAATAATTTTTCTTCAAAGTATCCCAAACTTGAAAAACATTTTTCTCGTTGCCATGGACAGCAATTAAAACAGTTAATTAATTGAAAACCTCAAGAACTAGTTCCGTGAAAGTGAAGAAACAAAATCGGCTAAACCACGTCGATCGATTTGCCTTAATTAAAATTGCAAATTTACCTCTTTTTTTTATCCGAGTGTAAAATAAACGAGAGGATGGTAAATTTATTCCTGCGGCAGTCAGGTAGCGTCTGGAAAAACTTCCGAGTGGCGCAGCGCCGGCTGGTAAAGTGTCAAACTACGAGACCCCCGTCAAGAAGTTCGACATCCGCATTACACCCGGACTTTCACGTAAAAGGCTTTCTAAAAAAATTATAAACTTCATGGTGGCGCGCAAGCCGTGGAATTTTCAGATCTCGGGGATCGAGACGAATTTCAAACTATGCTTTTGCCAATTTCACCAATTTAATTCTCATACATTATCCATTTTGGTCTCTTGAAAATTTATCTTGAATCATAGTCGTAGGAACTGAAATAATTGCCGTGAGTCGTCGTAACTTTGAAGATGAAAAATTATAACTTTTATTTTCTTTCTTTTTTTTTTTTACAATTTTTTGTAGAAAAATTTATTGTTTTTAATATTTCAATAGTTTACTCACTGTGATACATCACTAGCAGAAGCTAAATATAAATATAAAATCAAGAAAAATTTTTGATTCATAATAAGTTAAATTTTATCACTGATAATTAATTTTTTTATAGCAATTCACGAAATTATTCTTGAATATACATTACAAAAGCATGAATAAATTACGATATTATTCTAATTGTCAAAAACTGAATATATCTAATATACTAGGGCATCGCGCATTGTCCAAACCTCGAGAATTATCCCTGTAAAATCTCGGACATTGTTCAAAAATCAAAGGAGCCGCCATGGACAATTCAGTTCTCGGTCGCGATGGGTGGACAATGCGCGAGGTCCTACTGTAATTCATTGATACTTAAAATCTTAGTTTTTGAGTAAACTATGAAAATTTGATCCAGTTTTAAGAGTTTGAAAAATATTTGTTTACTAGATTTTTGGACATCAGAAATTAAATTTATTTACAAGACGCTCAATTTAATTTAGATCGAGCTCAATTCAAGAAACAAACATCTTGTAATGACATTAGAATCGAACGAGTTCAAGATTTAAATTCCCAAGAGCGATTTCTAGGGCAAAACGAGAGAATCTGAAAAATTAGACCGGGTTGAAAGGGACAGAAGTAATGAAAGGCCGGTAACCCGTGACTAGTAGTCGGCAATTGATAAAGCACACATGGAAGATGAGGAGGAGGAGGAGGAAGAAGAGAGAGTAGCAATTGAGCGGAATTGGCACCAATTAGACCGGGAAGCCGCACTTTATGTATACACTGACGCTCCTGCAGTTACACTGCTGCATGCCGACGTGATTTTTCGTGTCGCGCTTACTCGTTTGCGCGACTTTTCTTCGCTGTAAACTGGGTTAGCTGAAAACGACAGTTTTTCTTCGCTATTCTGCACACTTTGTTTATTACCATTTTTTTCTTGATTCTGAGTAATCTTTTTCAGTGCTATCGAGCTTTTTTCAAAAGCGCGGTCTTTCTGTACTCTAACGCCTTTATTATCTTCTCAAGGTGCACGTCGTTTACTTTTACAAGTCCCCGGACGAAAATATACGAAATGGCACATCGAAGTAATGAAAAAGTCCCGGCATTCTGCGAGAACCAGATCCTGCAGTCGCCATTCTCGGATCGACGCCAAACGACCGCAAAGCCGTCTTTTTCTATTTTTCCCGCCCTTTTTCCTGTCGTTTCTTTTCATTTCAGAATTCTATGATTTCTTTACTGAAAATACGTAAATTTAGCGTAAGAAATTAAACTTGCAAAAGGTTTTTACGACACTGTTGATTTAGAATGATTAAAAATACATTGAGGAGATTGTTAGCTAGCACAACAATCATTAATTTTATTTTTTTTTTACTTTGTACTGATAATCCAGGTCAAGAGTAAATGATTTTACAAAATTAATTTATACATCTATAAATTTCATCATTCATTAGTTTATGTTAGTTTTCAAAAAAAATCTTATACAGGATTCAACTAATCAGTAGATGAAAAAACTTTATTTATTGGTTTATCTTTGAAAATATGTTTACTTTTTTTATTATTATTTCAGAAAAGTTTAACCAAAAATAGTGGTTCGGTAATTCCTTTATTCAAAGTGGGTTATTGCTCGATCAACAGAGTAATATATTCCAAACTTGAGGTTCCAGGTTCAAATCCCGCTCGCTCTAGTGTCCTCTCGAGCAGTCTACTCTTAATCGAGCTCTTAATTATTGAAATTCTAATGCATTATTAGATTTCTTTTTATTTGAAATTAAAAAAAAAAATTTCTTCTCGATATAAAGGTAGATTATCAACCATTTTTTTCCTGACGATTTTATTTAACACAATACTAATATTTTAAGATACCAAAATTTTTCCTTTCCAAAAACAAATCATTTCCAACTTCAACAAAAACTCTTTTATAAATTTATCTTCATAATTAAACACTCTTATATATAATACACAATTATAACACTCAGCAGCAGCAGGAGCACCCGAAGATCGCCATGGCCTGGCTAACGAGGCCGGTAGCGTTTTATTGGTCTCTTTGAGTCGGGGATCAAGCAAGCAAGGAAGAAAAAAAAAAAAAAAAAAAAAGAGGCGACCGAGACCTCGAGGAGACGAAGACGACCCACCGCGTCGGCTGGGAAAAATCAGGCCCGTGGAATTCTCGCAAGAAAGTGAAATGGAAAACGCGCCGGCGTGCCGATTGATGGGAGGAGGGGCCTTGCGCGGGAGATTTACGATGGAAAAACGAACGACAAGTAGGAGGATGCTGCTGCTCCCGGTTATTACGCTGGTTTGTTTTTATCCTTCTGCTCCCTGGATGCAGGTTTGTTGTTGTTGTTGAGCCTGCTGCTGATTCCACGTACGCATAGGTGGTTTTGTTGTGCGTCCGGGGATCTTGATTGCAGCCGCCGCGGGTCGTCGCTCGGTTTATTGGACCGCGTGAGTTATGACCGCGAGAAAACGGCTTGTCGCTGCTTATTGTTTTACGAACCCGGGCGTCAGCTGATCGAGCTCGTTTCGGTAGGTGCGATGGATTTGTGACGTAGGTTTGGTCTTCAAGAAACTTCGAACAATTTCAAACGAGATGCTCAAGCTGAAGATGAGTCTGGATAAAAACGTTGTATTTTTTTTTAACTTCAGGAAAAAAAAATTTTCTGATGTCCAATTTTATCAGTTTTTATATCTCATTGGGATCAGTAGTAAGTTAATTTAAAAATTGGATAAAAAAATATTTTTTTGTTCAAAATTTCCATTTTTTGTTCTAATAAGTTCATGATGCGATGAAATCTTAAGACATAAAATTGTTTGCCAACAGCTCAGCGGACTCTTATACGACTTTTTTGTTTATTGATGAAAAAAATTATAACCGATTTTAATGAATCAGCCGAGGAGTTAAGATGTGCATTAAAAAACTAATAAAGATCTAGAAGTACAATAATAGAATAAAATTTTCAAAATTAAAAACTAATTTGGAACCTATCACAACTTTAAAAAATTCATCATGTTGTTAATGTTAGTCTTCGCGTTTCGTCTTTCAAATAAAATTTTATTTTCAATCTTTCGATACTTGAAATTTTAAAAGTAAAGTTAATGATCCTGTAGTAATTATAAATATTAAGTTTTTATGTTGTCGGATGAATGATTTGTCAAATTAAATGCCGTCCAGTCATCGAATAATATCTGCAAATTACAAATAAATCAAAGGCTTCCCTCGTGAAATAAAAATTGATAAATCATCCTATAAAAATCACGAAAGAATTCGCATTAACGAACGTTGATAAAATTACGACCATAAACCGATGAATTCGTAAATAAATTTTTTTTTCGTAACTAAAAAAACATGAAGAATTTATATTTACAGTGTCATTCGACAAAGTCGCTTAGTTGGTCATGAAATTTAAAAATACTATTACGGCTCTAATATAATGTCAAAAAATTTACGATCAAGACGTTTGAAATTTATCTCTCAGCTTCCGTGTCACGTGAAAAAAATGTTTTACGCAGCCGGCGGTTTTGGTGGCATCGCGAATTTTTATTTCGACGCGTCTATAAAAGTGGAGCTTTTACCTTAATTATTTACGATCTTGACTTTTTTACTTTGCCTTATCGCTTTTTTCGGTACGGGATCAAAGGATTTTTTCAAAATTTTTGCTTTGCCCGCGTACATTTACGCTCGATTATGGGCTGTGAGATTATCGTTATTTGGCGATCGACGTGAGTCACGCGACTTTTATTTAAGAAACTTGTTCGCTGATATTTTTTTACAATCGATGAAAAATTTACAAAGATATACCTTTGACGTGTTACTTTTATTTGCAGATAAAAACTTTTTTTTTTTTTTAACACGATTGTATTGGTTTCAAAACTTACAGGCGTAGCAGTTTACGACTACTACAAAAAAAATATGCATACTTTACACTTTTCGCATGATAAACAATGTAATAATAACAGACTTGATTGTTTTACAATTTTAATAACAGAAAATTTTATTAATAATCACTACATAATGTACACACGTAGATACATTCATTTTATAAACTTTGGTTAGAAAAAAATGTATCAATAAAAATAAAAACGTATGACTCAACTTTTAATTACTTATAAAATCTGTAAACTTCTTATAAAACATTAAAAAATTTTCAAAAACAAAAATCAAGATACCAATGATACAGCCTAGTGTAAAAACAATGAGCTCCTCGCTGAAATCGTTGATAAAATCAATTTGAATATTCTGATGATTGCGTTCCGAAGATTTAGAATATTTTTTAGTGTGTAAAAACAAAAGTTGGAGTCCCGATTCCAGAATTTGATAAAAATTTGATAAAAATTTTTTTTAAATCAGAACCCAAAGAGTTAAACCCGTCATCGATTAGTATGACCAAGCATTTCGCTCTTGCCAGAAATGAGTTCAATAATTGAACTATCGCATCGAAATAATTTCTCATTTTCTGCACACTAAAACTTTGTAAATTTTCAATAATAAGTAGTAAATCTGAATCCAACCAATGGTTAGTACTTCGAATATTATAATTAAAGATTTTCGTTTCATTAATATCAATCATAAAAGTCGGGATCTCCTGAGAGATTCTTTTAAAAATTAAATTTGACCAATTGGACCGTAATGAATCTTCTGTACTTTGAAAAACATTGACTTGGTACAAGTTCAATTTTAACATTTCATCAAAAACTGTACTTATCAAATCTATTTTTGGTGAAGTAGTAGAATCACTAAAACAAGTTATTAAAACAATAAAATTACTGTCACAATGCGGAACATTTTACACTATGGGGCTTATGACAAATGACTGTATTCGATAAAAAAGTTTGAGAAAGGTTTCGTAATAAAAACTTTTTTCCATAAATATAAAAACAAATTGCTACACGTTGTATTGATTTAGTTATAGATAAAAAAATGTTCATGGTATAGTTTACAAGGGTAATTTGTAAAGATAAAAATAATATTCGTTTTACGTAAACGTAAAAAAATATTTCTTACGCTTAAATAATTTGTAGTTAAAAATTTTTGTTTTATTGCGATAATATCTGACTGAAGTTTATTAGCAGTAGATTTTCTAGCATAAAAAAATCAAGCTCTTCAAAGTTTAGAGGACATCATTCAAAATAATCGCGCGAAACACTTGCACATAATCGCACAATTAAAAGCACCTCCCCGGAGTTAATAAAAACGCATCGCACATAACAAACACCATCACGAGTTAAATGAAAAACATAATAATCGCTAATTACTCAACTCTTCTCTTCTCCTTCCTCCTCCTTCTTTACGTGTTTTAATGCGCGGCACCATAACATCATCCCTCATAATAAAAGCCTCAGCGTCCTCGCTTGCATAACGCTTTTAAAAGCTTATTCAAATTTCCCGCAGGAATTCCGAGCCGCCAGCTGTAATAACTTTCCTGTTAAATAATCCTCGACGCGCGAGTGAAGGAAAAAAAAAAAATAGAAAACCACAATTAGGTACGCGCGGTTGATCTCGCTAGGTGCGAGCGGAGTCGTTGCGCTTTTCTTTCCGCTATCGGATTCTCGCGGCTCGACTATGGCGAACCACGTTGACTTTTTTTTGCTCGGCGGGGTTGTTTACTCAGCATGTTTTTGGAGATGTAAACTGCTCTTAAACTCGACTTACTCAAACCCAAACGAAATTTTAAAAATATTTTATTTTTACATTCACTAAAAAAAAAAAAAAGATTTTCTTATACTAAGATTGTGTAATAATTCGATAGTTACTTGAATTTTTTCAAAAAATTTATAATTATTATTTTTTAGATTAAGATTTCTCAATGTATGTATTACGAGTCTTTGAAATTCACAATCAAAATTTCTGAGCAGGTCCAATAGCTGAATTATAAGAGCTCATAACTCGTACCTTCCCAATTTCAAGTTCAAGTTTCAAGTTTATTTTATTTTTTATACTCTTTATTTAATTATTAAAATAAATGGTTTTAAGTTTAAGAAATTGTAAGGCAGGGGTTTCGACATTTTATTTAAATGTTTTTAAGTTTAATGCATGACATTAAAAGTCAGTATTTAAAGACAAGTAATTTTCTAAGCAGCGGACTGTGCACTGAAATTAAATGTTCAATTTATTTAAGATTCAATTCAACTTCTCTGCAACTGTTAAAAATATAAGTCTATAGTGTTGGCAGACACTCATAAGAAAATTGTAGGTTTACTTCAATGGATTTTTTAAAAGCTCAAAATAAGCTTAAAATAAAGTTTCGTTGATCTCGAGTGCGTTCTTAGTGACTTTCGTATGAGCGTCAAAAAATTTTGCATTGACGTATTTGAATAATAGTAAATTAAAGTTTTCAATTTTGAAGCTCGCGGTGGTCTTTTGTACGCTGAGATGCGAGATCAAGCTGTCGCTACTTTTGCTTCGGTTTAATGCACCGGCGCTCGGACACTACAGTAATCCCGCACCGCTTTGTTGTGTCTGTTTTGCATGCTCGTTTGAGCCCTTTGCTTCCCAGAAGAATGGCTTAGGTTACTCGCTGTACTGTGTTAAGATTGCTTTTTATTGTTCAGATATTTTTATAAATATTAATAAAATGTATTTTTGATAGGCCAAGAAAAGATGCACCAAATTTACTCTGATTTGACTTTTCTTTACTTTTGTGAAATGTATTTTTTCCTGGTATTTTTTTACCGCCTTCAAAAGAATTGAATTACTTGTTCAATAGATTTGCAAAGACAAGAGACTTATTTGTTCACTTTAAATTACTTTACATTATTTTTTTTAACTGAAAAATATTAATTTTAATTAACATTTAGTGCTACTAAAAAAAGCTAATTGACTCTAAATCTTTTTAATTTTCAATCGTAAAAAAGTATATTTTTTTCTGGATGACTCTTACTGCATACATGAGAAAATCGAGGAGAAAACGAAGTTTTTAAAAAATTTTACTTTGTTTCATTAAAATGTGATTTTTTCAGAATAAATTAAAATTAACTTCGCTGCTGTAATACAATCAATCATGTCACTCCTTTACAAATCACCTCTAAATATACACTAAATTAATTTAAAAAAAAAAAAAACGAAAAATGAAATCAACTTACGCACGCAGAATCATATTTGCAACGTGAGAAAAAACTCGTTTGAATAATTTATGACTAAACATATATTTTATCAAGCCCAAAGCAACAATAGAAAACCCAAGATATCAAATTTAATAATCCTGAATAATGTCTTTGACCATAAAAAGTCTTTCCTCCTGGGTATATTCCTCAAAGTTGTTTACGAAAACATATCTGGTTTTCAAAAATCACGAGATTTTCTCACTCTTTGTTCGCCGCCCATCCTACTTTTTCCTAAGCCAATTTTTGCCCCTTGAAAAAAAAATTTGATCCTCGTCCCCGTATTTTTCGGATGTGACTAGCGCGTCCCCGTCACTTTTGAAAATGTAATAAAATAGACAATGCGCGGGGCCGAAAGAAGGAACCCCAATGTAAACTTTAAAATGACAGCTGTGCATATAAACCCGGTGATCTCGGGGCTTTTCCGTACGCTTATCGATTTTATCGTCCTGGCTGAAAGCGGGTCGGGGGCGTGATCGTGTGTAATAAAGCTGATGAATTAATTTACGACCGATGATGATCGCGTACAAGCCGACGGGGCTTATTTTTCGTGCACCGCGCCTTAATCGACGATCATTACGAAACAATCAATCTTTTTCGAGTAATTTTGACTCTGGGGGAGTCAATGACGGTTATTGATTTTAATACGAGCTCGCTCGCTTTATCGTAAATTTTTCAAAGGGACTCTCAAACGGCAGTAATTGTTGTTGAATTTAATGAAGGAGACATTTCTTTTTTTTCCGGAGAAACTGTATTAAAACATTTTAAACTTCGGTGCTTTATGCCGGTGGATTCCGAAAATGCATTAAACCTCAAAAATCCGTCTTTGTGTCCTTAAAATCCTTCTTCTTCTTCTGCGAAGGGGTCGTTAACCTTGTTCGAAAAGAGTCACCGACTCGGTCAATCTTAATCGTACCTTACTTTTACGTCTTCATAAACGCACTTTTGAAATTCCTCATTGCAAAAGGATGAATAATATTGGAAAGAAAGAAAAAAAGGGGAGAAGTGTGTCAGATCGTTAAAAGGCGGCGAGAAGCACTCACTCCGTATCTCCGCAAGATTAATGTTTTTTGAGAAATTTTTTTTTTAATATATATTTTTATGCGAAAATTTTAGCCACGAAATGTGAAAATTACGGCGGAGATTGTAATTTTCCAGGTTTACGGAAAAAAAAATGAAGAGAAATATGGGTCATTGACATTTTATTCCCGCATAATGATGACGCAGTGACCGCGAGAGGAGTTAGCTTTTTGCACTAATTGGGTGACGATGATGAATGTCGCCGGACCCGAGGTAAGTAAAAAACGGTAAAGTGAAGTAAAGCACCGTTCGTTGCATCATCACCCGTGTACAGAAAAAAAGCGAAAAAAAAGGATTATGGTTTCGGTGTAATGCATTATTCAATGGAGTCGATGAATATTAATTCGACCAAAAAATATTTTGGTGCGAGGGTTGCCTCAAGGATAGCTGGTCCAATTCTTAATAAATTGTTAAACAAGACAATTGAAAAATTCAAATAAAATATAAATTATTTTTAAAGATTTTTAAAGTCAATTGCATTAATTATTAATTAAATTATTTAATTATTAATTTTTTTAAGTTGGTACTCTGCTATTTTATGTTATTTAAAAGAAAACAAAAAACTAGTTTTAAATATTAGTTTTCAAGTTTTTAAAAATTTTACACATTAAATCCCACTACTTCTGTATGAACACATTTCAGTACTCAATTACTGTACAAGTAATTTATCTAATTGCGCATTTAAAAAAATTCAATAATTGTAACCCAACTAAATGAAATAATTACCGAAAAATCATTAAAGAAAAAAAAGGTACGAACGGCTTAACGACAAGCGGATACGACGAATTTTCACGGGGACCGAGCCGAAGGAATCTCCGGACGCTAATTGGAGTACGACGAGTGACATCGGTGGCAATTCGAGTATGACTGGACCGTCGGCGGCGTTTAAGTCGGTCCGGGATTCCAGAAACACTGTTTTAACGGCGAACACTCGCAATAATGGTCCTTTGAAGATCTAATAATACATCTCTAGATCTTACGGTATAAAATTTCGCGTCTATTCCTCGATTATAGATCGTTTAAAAAAAACGACGCGTGGCGGCTATAAAACTTTTCAATTTGGGCCTCGCGGGTAATAAAAATTTATAGAATATTCACTAGGAATCATCATCTTTCTTTTTGACTTTCTAGTGATAATTCCCGCGCGGTAGATAAATAAGAAAAAGGATAGTCGATCGAGTTCAGGGGAGGATGATAAATGTATAGTTTTCGCCGAGACCTTAAATGGTTCGATTCCCAGGTGGGTCAAGTGACGGAGCATTATTCATTCCCCGAACCTACGTCACCGAACCGGCCCCCGGGCGGTTACGTATTCAAAAGTAATCCGTATTCTGCGAGCCGGGAGCGGGGGTAAAACGAATCGCTCCCTAAATTTTTTTTTTGACTTTTGAAATACGCGCGCGCGAGATTTGTAAATGCGTTGTCACCCTGGTAAATGCGCTACTGGCTCTCTAATGCGATATACTTGTCGTTGCGAGAAAGTTTTGACGACTGTTTACATGTCGCTAAAGGACGAAAATCGGTTGTTTCTAAAATCTTTTTTATGTTCGAGCGGTATTTTAAACGTGGACAGAATGAATCTTTTTTTACTTTGACACTCATTCTTAAAAGTCATGCTTGAAATCAAATTCTAATTATTCATGGAGTGAATACTCATATTATTATTTTTTCAAAAAAATTTATTAAGTTACGGTAATAATTATCTTGGTAAATCCCTAGTTTAAAAAATATTTTATTTTTTGTACCGTCAGTGCATCATTATACCAGTCATCCAGACGTTGCCGGTTCGAATCACTCTCAACATTAATAAATTTATATTTATCTTATTTATTTATAAAACTAAACTGAAATAGTTGGTAGCTCGTATCTTCGGAGAGAATAAAACCAGTCATCAAGAAAAATATTGGGCAACGTGTCGCGAATCTTGCATGCGCACACGTTTCGGATGCCTAACGGCCGCCTCAGGTACGAACCGAGTTCAGGCGGGTTCACCGACGTTCTAAATATTTAGAAAGATGCACCACACACGAGCCCGTGGCCGCGTGCGGGTGAAACTTCTAGTGTTGGCAAATCTCTGGTTAATGCTCGTCGGGTGTACTTTTTATCGCGGTAGGATAAGAACCCCACAGAGTTTAACTTTATTCTTCTATTTCGGTATTGTTTTGACTGGCGGGTTCGTTTAACTCAGAATTTATCGTGGATTAGTCATTAACTCGGGAAAAGCCGAAGAATGGGATGACTCGGGTGGGAAGATCAAAACTCAGCGATCGCAATTATAAATCCACCCGGGGTGACAAGATAATTCGCGATAAAACGAAATTTCAATCCGAAACCCACGCGTATCGAAAGACTCGATTAGCATTTAGGTTTGTCTTGGAGCGATTATCACGACTCTTGACGGGCTTTTCTTCATCCAGAGTGGGTTACGTGCGAGTGTTTTATGCGCGATTCACGAATTCCGCGACCTTTTGCGGCCCCTGCGCAGGTGCATCGACTATACTACCTTTCACGACGAGCCGTATCGCCATTGTCTTTTTTGTTTATTTTTAGGATTGTTTTATTACGCGAATAGGAGCAAGTTTTATTGTAACATTCTCTTTTTTGTTTTATAAATTTAAAATTGTTTGAAAATAAATTTTCTGTGTTAGTTACAAATGTATGGCTCGGAGAAACAAGAACTAGACTGTAATCCGGCAGGCCTGAGTTCGATTCCCGCTCAAGCACTGCTCTAATTATGGATTTCCATTTACTGTAAAACGTTTTTAAATAAAAAAAAAAATAAATTCTTTCTATTTTTCAAAATTATTATTATAATTTTTTTATCATAAACAAGTAAAATTTTGTGAAATAAAAGAAATTTTTTTTCTGTTTTACAATATCCTCTTTTAAAATTAAAATTTGGCATCTAAAATTATTTTTAAAAAAAGTTGTTGGCGATGCATTTTTAAAAATTGGCAGACATGTACGTCGCAGTAAAAAATTCCTCAAATTAAATTACAAAAAAATGTGTTGAAAATATATTTTATATCATCATTTTGAAATAATTTTTTTCATAAGTACTATTTCGATCACTTTACTGTACTGATACTGTGTCTACTAAACTCATATTACATTACGAATCTTACAATTTTTTCTTTTTTTTTTAAAGACTTCTAACCAACAAAAATTCCAACACAGTACCGTAAAAACACCCACTAAACATGCCGGAATAACAGCTTCTAAAAAGAAATCAGCGCAAAACCAACACCGCAAAGCGCCCCTCATCATCATCTCCTCCGACCGCGTCCGCGTCGCACTTATGCAGCAAGATGTGTGTTTTATAAGCGCCGCCTTGCCGACTCGACGACGAGTGATGAGTTTAAACCTCGAGCGTGCCGAAAAGAGGCTCGTTACGGTTGAGGGTGCAGATTCGTTTCCTCGGTTGGATAAAATTTTTTTTTTTCGTTGAAAATATGAATTTTACCGCTAACAGAGACTAGCAAAGAAAAAAAAAAAAACAATGGAAAACTCGAGCCTACGTTTGTATCATCGTAAAACACCGTACAAATGGGCTTTGATGTCAGACATTTTACCATAAAAACCAAGCAACACTTTTTCATCTTTTCGTTATACACACAAGCTTTTACTCTTTCTTCGGAGTTTGAGCTGTAAATTTGAGTCGATTGTCTCGTCCATTTTTCCTCTTTACGGCTCTTTGTGAGACTTTATAGTCTGAGTCTTTGAATAATGGTTTAAAATGTATGAATTTTATATTTTAGTCACCGAAAGTTGTCTCATTGTAACTTTATTCGTGGCAGATTTTTGGTTAAGTCTTCTTCATCGGATGATATACTGTAGATTTTCAACTAAAAAAGAAAAACAGTATCCGATGAAATTGATCCATAAAGTCCGTTTCAATGAGAGCCCTAATACGTTCGTATATCGAAAAAATTTCAAATTCATTGAAACGTGAACGATCAGCAACGCGAATGAACATAAGTTTATCAAACTTATTTTGAGATATCGAGGGATTTCGACCCAATAAAGAACAAGAATTTCAAAAAAATAGTTTATCCTGGCTATCGTATGTATAAGGATATGGATTTTCTGCCGTATAACGATAACGCAAGTACGTGACTTGACCATTAAAATAGTATTCAGCTCTGTAAACCCAAAGTGATTGTAGCTCATACCGTGATAGAATTCAAAGCACACCCAAGGAACGTCAGGGCATCATTGCATCATCAGCATCTTCTAAGAATTGCTTGACCACATTTTGTGCGAACCATGTCATAGAGATGTGACTAATCAACTAAGGCGAGATCTAAAACATTGCTCAAAATTTGTTAAACACTAGAAAAATCAGTAACTGGTCGAATTGTTAGTTGGTCATTCAAGTTGGTCCACCTTTGACTGTTATGAAACATTCTTTACAGAATAGTGTGCCAAGGAAATTTTGTGAAACTTCATCTTTGACTTTACCAGATAATTCTGATGAAATTTTTTTGAACATTTGAACATCTTAAATAAATAATCGTATTTCAATTTTAGTTAATATAGTATCCAGCAGGTGTAATTCCGTTTCGATCATATTAAATGAGATCTGAGATCACACTCACATGAGAAAGATGATCGGCATCTTGAATTTTAAGAAATACAGAAACTCTTGAATCTAGTACTTGTGAATTATTCTTCAATAAATTTCGATTGCTACTAGTCAACAACATATTTTTGATATTGCTCTGAACTCGAAGACCTCTACTGAAAGTGTAGCGGTGGCGGATCTAAGGAAATTCAGAGTTACGACTGTCGTAATAAATTTGAGCTCTACTCATCCAAATTACTTTGAAGGGTTGCTTGCCAGTCTACCAATACGTAGTCTAAAATATTTGCTGACTGATGTGGTTCGGATTCAAAAATAGGAACTTTTATGAGATATGAAAGACGACCATAAGCACGGTCGACTAAGGCTTCATTTAATTCATCTAGTTCTCAATAGTTAAAGTATTTTTGAAATTTGAACCGAGTTCTGTCTTGTTCTTCCCAAAAAATCTTTTAGAAGATAGTTCAGAAATATTTTTTGCATTTCCTTGTTTTCTATAATTAGGGTCTACACTGTTCACGCATATTATAGACTCCAAATAAATGCTTGGTAAAAAAAAAAATTAATCGAAATATTTTTCTTAGTGTGAGTTAAAATGACTCATAAAATGGAAATTTTATTTTCAATTCTAAAATACAGTAATTTGTCATGGCAATAAAACTTCTAAATTAGTTATTGCATGTAAAATTCAGTTTTTATGATTCATACACAACCACGTCTTTGAAAATTATTTATAAGAGTAAGCTTTTAGTATCTCTCTCCGTCTCCATGAAAACTTTAAAAACTGCTCCAGATTGATTCACTTACGCAATCGTTGTACTTCGTCCTCGTCTTTCTTCAAAACCTTGATTAAAAAATTAGAAATTATCGGATGGATTTCGATCCCGCGTTCAATCTCCGCTCAACGATCCAAACGAAAAATTAAATAAGAGGCGAACCCCCATAAATTTAAATTAACGAACTATCGGCTAGCCAACTGCTTAACGCCCGACATCCTCCTCCACACCCCATAAAGCATCTCTCTCTCCCAAATCAAATCAACTAACACCCCGCGTTAACTTCCTCATTTTCTCCATTTCCTCCTTCCACTTGGCGGCCCGCCTGACACGCATCATCTCCTTGACGAGGCGCAATGTCACGTAAGGGTATCGAGCCGAGTCTACCGTTGATAATGAATTTTTAGCGACGCGTTAATAATTTCAGCGCTTGCACGCGCTATTGAATTCACTTGACACTGACTCGCTTGCCACTAGCTTCAAGGTGTTGTGGACTTGCATGTGCCGAGGCATTTTACTACTTTTATCGATCTGCGGCCCAAGTCGTGTGGACTAAGTCTTTAATCTCATTACCCCCACTTCGTTCGACCAACAATCCAGATAGTGGGTGGCGAGCTTTCATTGTGGGGTTCTTTCGAACTAAAATCTACTTTTTTTTCTAATTTTCAGTTGGTATTGAGTTATTAATGCAAAAGTACATTTAGATAGCTTTGTTGATATAATATTTTACATCGACTTTCATCTCATGTGAAATAAAAAAAATTGTATTTTTTAATGGAAGCTTGCGTGTACTTCTTAAAATTAAATTGAGGTTGTACGTATGTTCCATATGTAGGTCACTATTTAGATCATTATGTAATTGTGAATTAAAAGATTAAAAGAAAGTAAGTAAAACCAAAAACAATTTAATACGATATAAAGGGTTCATGTGTCGTGCCAGCATGAACTAGTTCATTCTAATTATCGCTTTGTTTGTTTATTGTGTTTACAGATCTGTATCCATTTATCAGAAAATTGCACTAGTAATATCAAAATGTTCACAGTATCCTATTTTTCAAGGAATCTTTCATCTTTAATTTACATAAAACCCACAGCGAAAAAAATTATTTAATCACTCTGGAAAGCACAAAATTTTTTTTCTCGGCGTCGATTAACGTGTTTGAAACACGGAAGATTTAGCGATTATCCGTTAGTCGGAGATAGAGTCGGCAGGGGTAACAGGTGTGGTGAATAGCTGCCAGCTTATCATCCCCCCGTTTCATAAGCACAAAGGATCCTTTTCATGAAACTGTTTTCAAAAAATTTTCCCGGTGGTGTCCCCTTGGAACCCGCCCTTTTCAAACTCCCCGACTCCACACAAACACTCAGCTCTGAAAATAAAAAAAAATTTATCCTTAACAACTCCCATCGTGCCCTCGAATCGATTCCATTATCAGACAAAGAAAAGTCCTCCCACGCTGCGGGGCGTTAAAAAAGTTCGAGCGGCTAATCTACCGGCACTTCATCGTTCCAAGCCCTTAAGAATCTCGCACGTAAAAAAATTTTCTTGATTTTACGGACTCACCGTGCAAGAAGAACTCCTGCTCGAGACTTAATCAGGTGGCTTGCAGCAGCAGGAGAAGAGCGGCCGCGGCGGTCGGTGCTGGTCGTAAGACCCCCCGCGGATCAATAGGACTCGCGGCTGCAGCACCGACAACAACACATTAAATCCACTGATATTAACACAAAACTAATAATTGAAACCGCACCTGGGACACTGAACACACTCGGTACTGTCGCCTCGTATTTTCACCTTTGACTCCGGGCCACAAGACTTCGCTCGCGTTCGGAACACAAAACTGGATTAAAGGGAGTCGGTGGCTGCTGCGCGCACACGCGGATCACCAGCAGCAGCAGCATCAAGTGCAGGAGACTAAACACATGCGCCGTCGACGTACTCCCCCCGCGTCGCCAAGGCGACGACGAATCGATTTCGAAGCTTGCCGGCTTTTTCGAGATGGCGCCCGAGCTTGCGAGAGCTTTGCGGGTCAACCGGGTATCTGCCTTATCGACCGCGAGAGCTTTCGCGAATTCAAACTTTATGTAAGGAGTACTGATGTTTTTGTCTTGTTTATGCAAATTCACGCATAAATTTTAAGTAGATGTATCCAGAAGATCGGTTTATCTATGAAAAGGCGATAAGAAAAAGATCTCGTTGGGATATTGCGCTCGGTGCGGGTAAAAAATTCCGGGTTGCCGATTCTGTTATCCGCGATTATCCATTAGAAAAACACGCAGAAGTCAATTATTCGAAAGTAACGGCAAAAATCAAGTTTCGGGTTACTACATTCGAGGAGCTTATCGCGATGTCGTAAGCTGCAAAACTCCGCACTTTGCGGAAGTGCATAACTTTGCTTTCGTGCGAAAAATGCGTCAAGACACTTGTTGAAGTGCTAGACTTGGGTATCGGATGTCGCTCGACTGGTTGAGATTCCTGGAGGAAAAATTCTCGCTTGGTCAAGAAGATGCCTAATCTCAAAAGTCAATGCGTGAATTCAATTTTTTTGTGCAGTGCTACGGAGATCGATGGAAAGAACTTGGATCAAAGAATTTTTATCTGATTTGGAAAAATCAATCAAGACAGATGTCAGTTTCAACATAATATTAATTGATAGACTCGGAATTGAATAAATGAAGGATTCTTTTCTATTAAATTTCTAATCAATTCCAGACGTTTTTGAATTTCAAGTCTAGCCCTTGAAAATCTGTTTACAGATTAGCTCATGTAAATATCTAAAATCTGCAAGAAGGCACAGAAGCAGTGATTTACAAATAAATTTTTAATGCATTGTAAAAAGTTTGAATGGTAATAAGTTTTATACATTGAAAAATCTTTTCACTTAAACCATAATTGCGTTATTTCGCATGCATGATTTGAAATCAAGTGCATGATAAACGTCAAGCTTCTACAAACATGTGTTCAAATTCAAGCTACGTAGCATTGTAGTTACTTGGTTCACCGTTGAATTCTTTATCCAGTCTGTAACGTTCTAAACAAGTAATATTCATAGAATATTTTTTTATTAGATTTTAAAAGAAACCATGAAGTTAGTTTTAATGTTTATTGCTGCTTTCATCTCAATATCTTTAGGTAAATTATAAAATTATTCGATTGATTAGATTAATAATGAAATTTTAACTTTACGGTTGCAGAAAATTGATTAGGCCGGGCACAATCATGCGGTAGTAATGAAGTCAAATCACTTGAAATTTGCAACGAATTTTGCAATTCCAATAAACTTGATTTTGGTTATTTTACTGGATATTGCACTGATCAAAATAAGTGCCAGTGTATTTTTCACATGCCTTAACTATTGTTGAAAAACCAATTAATGTTTAATTTAATTTTGTTTAGAGTTGAATTTTAAACATAAAATTGAACGCAAAAACAAATTTTTTTTCTTTTTCTCTTTAAAAAAAGATAAGAAATGACGATTAAATAAGTAAATATTTATATTTGTGAGTTGATTTTTAATACGCCCTAACTATTTTTCTAAAATAAGTATTTCAAACGCTTAAAATTAATCTCTCCAGTAAGCAGATGACCCGGCTAGTATCGTTGTAGAAATGGAAGTATTATACAGGCGCAAAGAATGAAACTTTTCATCAATTCTAAAAATTTACTTAGTCGTTGATTTCATTTTACAGTGATTCTTTAAATTGTATCAATAAATTCTGCCTTGTATTAGTGATAATGTAATCACGTAAAAGATCATTCGTACGTAATAATTCTCATTTTTTCTTCTAATATTGTCTATTTTTTAAATCTTAAAGTGCCGCTAAGTAATGTTGTTTTAGAGTTTTTTCTTTATATTTAATTCAGGAAAATTCTATGTGGGTTACGTCATTTTCATATAAGGTACCTGTACCTAATATGGCCCCCCTAAGCGAGAATCGACGTTGTGGCGAATCAAATCACTATTTTTTGACGGGTAAGGTCTCATTTTAAAGCTTAATTCAAGAGCTTTAAACTGAGACCTTACACGTTTGATTTTGATCAATGAGCTTCAAATGCCAGAGGATTTACCAAAACACAGTTTTTTAAGACACATAAAATTTGTGTCCTAATATGGCCCCCCTCTCCCCCCGGAAGTATTTTATTCATTGCGATTTTTTAAATCAATCAGAATATGAGATTAAAAAAAACTTCAAAATTTTTAACATTTTAAAAATAATTTATTTAAAAATTGAGCCTTTTTGGCAATTTTTTTGAAAGCCTTGCAACCAGTAGAAAAATTACAACTTTAAATTTTTATCAAAGTTTGATTTTTGAGCTAGAATGCTTTTTTAGTTATAAAATGAAAAAAAGCTTTGAAACAATTAAATTTATTTTTCTTAAATAACATTAGGATAGGATTTTCTAAAAAGTAAACATGAAACTAAGGACTCTTAATATCGGTATTTCTACTAATTCGCGGGGGGCCATATTAGGAACACTGGAGAATAATAAGTTATTTTAGAATAAAACCCGTTAGAAAACGAGTTGAACAAAAACTAAGGTCGCGTTTTAAAGCTGAAACAATAACGAATCGAAGCTACTTATTCAAATTTTGGTCAGATGCGTCTAAATCTTTTGGCAGACCATTTAATTACAACGTAAAATAATAACGGAGGTATACAAAACGAGTTTTAGCTATTAGGCGTGCGCAAAAATAATTTTAAAATGTTCTAAACAACTGAAAACTTCATAATTCAGTGTTTTTGACTTCTTCCTACCTTGTAGAGATGCCGCATATCGAGCATATTCAAAATAACAGGGGGGGCCATATTAGGCAAGGGGCCATATTAGGCACACTTACCTTATTTTGTTTTTATGATTGTACAAAGCCCTTTATTTTTTTTTTCAAATAATTTGAAAATGATTAAAAATTTTATAAATATTCAAAACTTTCTTGGTTGCTAAAAGTTAGACTTTGACCCCTTAAAACAAATAACCTGGCAAACATCGCTGCAGAAGAGAAAACATTGTACAGGCGCTGGAATCGTAGACCATCAGTATTAATAGTAGTAGTAGTAGTAGTAGTAATGAACTTGGACTGTTATTTTAAACTGAATATAAAATAAATCAACCAGTTGAACATAAAATATTTTTTATTAATGTATTTATAGATACAATACAATACTTACATTTTAAAATTTATAACATTAATGTGTTTTTAGATACATAAATCCATTTATTCAACAGTAAAACAAGTTTCAACCTTTTTTAACAAAATTACAAACACTCATTAACTAACAACTTTGTTTTTATTCAAATAATAATAATAAACAACATTTTTATGAATAACATTTCATTCACATACAAGATCATCTTTCATATGCAATCTTTCTCCATACATTTTTGCTTCTAACATCGTCAGTTTTTTATCTTGGACTACCGCTAAATAATGTTGTTTTGCAGTATTGGGAAAATTTGCTAACTCAAACTGATATAATTTATCAACGTTCATCTTTATACTTGAATGATGTTTGAATCCTTCTATGCCTAATAAAATTTTTGAATTAAAAATTTTTTTTTTTTTTTATAAAATAAAAATTGCATTTGGATTTTTTTTTTTTTTACTGACCTTTGTATTCATAGATTTGGATTTTACTCTTATTTTCAACAAAAATTAGTAAATTTTCAATAAATTTGTCAAAATTTAGTAATATAAATGAACTAGGCCTATGAACTTTCAAAGTTTGTAAGATTTTTCGATGATCCAAGTTACTCGTGGAAATCTAGAGAAGATGAAATAATCTTATTGTTATTCTTTATAAAAAATAATCATTCAGTAGAATTTTTAAGAAAAATACTCACAAAAATGTAATCAGGGCTTATTTTTTCTTCATAATTAAGCAAAAATTGCTTTTTGTAAGTTCCGGCAACCAAAGTTAAAATGTTATTAGTGCCAAAGGTATTTTCAAGTTCTTCAAACTCCAAATACCTATCGGTGCGTAGAGCGTAGATCGAGTCGCGACTCGCAAGCATAGTTTCGTTGTTAACAGAGAAAAATTTGACATCTGCACTATTTATTGGTATAACGTTGAGTCTTTTGAATAAAATTCCATTTGATTCGACTATGGTCCACTCCTGAACTTGACGATATAATAGTACGACAAACGCAGTATCGTCTAATTTTTTCATTTCCAATACGTCGCCAATGTCCATAACATGCTAGATTAAAGTAAAACAAATTAAAGAAAAAATTACAACAAAAATTTTGTTTATCAACAAACTACTTACTTTGAAATTGTTTTTTTCGAAAGACCAAATATTTCCTGAGCTCCTTTGGTAGGACGTTTGTCCAATAGTTACGAAATATACTTCATTTTTGTAATTCAAAGTGATGTACTGATGTATGATTCCCAAATCATGAATTTCTAATACTAATTCAAAATCATGAGCTCTATAAATTCGTAAAGTACTTGATTCAAAGTTAATGATGATATAATCAACGTTTTTGAATTGAAAATGATGAAAGCTCGAGATCGTCTGATCAAATTCCAGCTCTTTAAAATTTTCAAAAGACTTGAATTTGTACAGCGTGTTTTCTACAGTTTCCTTGAGTTTTTTCAATTTGAAGCACTTTTTTTTTAGCTCCTCCTAAAATTTTAAAAGGCTTCATAACTTTTAAATTCAATTTGAACTTTAATGAATAGAGAAGATGCACACTTTTTAATAACATTTTTTTTTAATACAGTTAAACAAACTAAATAATTTTTTTTTATTATTATTACCATTTTATTCGATGCTGAAGACTCCAGACGTGATTTTTCAGATTGGATGCTACTTGCAAGTTTTTGAATACTCCGTCCATTGATTGAACCAGAACCAGTTACGTTTTGTTCGATAGTTACATTGCCGTGTACCACCAAATTTGCAGTAATTACTTGTTTTCGGAAAGTATTGGTGTTTATCGAAGTCGATAGCCATTTTGGAAAATCAACTCCATTCAAATTTTTTAGTACAGTAAAATTACCGTTTACGATGAGTGGATTATCAAAAACAAAGTCACCTAGAGTTTTCAAATAGACAAAAATGAAATTTACATAGGACGTACTTTTTAAATAGAAATCTTACCGATGAGTGGACCATCGTCGTTTAATGATATTGCTTGGGTAATATCCAGTTTATTAATAAACCGAGAATAAAAATTATTGTTCACGTAAATTTGATTCAAAAATGAAAATTTTCCAGTAATGGCTTGATCCCCAGAAAGCTGTAAAAATTATACATTCGTGTATAAAAACAATCATTAAAAAATTTTAATGAAGGAAATTTTTTATGCGTTCTATAAGTAGCTAATAAAGTTCTACACTACAATTTTAATCTTTGATTTTTTTCAGAAATTCAATACAGATTTTTAAATTAAATTTATTTAAATGATTATTATAATTATAATATAAGATATTTCGAGCATTATCTACTCTTTTATATTTCAAGAAAATCATTAGTTAATTGGAGGGTTGCGGTATCAGCAGGTAAAATCAGGTTAACTATTTATTTACCGTGATCGCTGAATGTTTGTAAATTTTTTAAGCTAAGCGGTACAATATGTTTTTTTTTTTTCTTATCAGAAAATGTAAAACTACTTTTTCTTCCCATTCTGTCAAAGTCTTGTGTTGTATCTTCAACCACTAAACGAATTCATTCGTAATCATTTAAAATAAATCTTTTTTAAATAATTTAAATTAACATGTATAAAATAAATTTTTTTACATGGTTCACACTATTCTGTTCTCTAAATCTAACCTTAAGCTTAAATTTGAATGAAATGAATAAAATGATAAATTACTATAAGCCATATCATGTGACTATGGTGGTAAATGGTACCTTACAGGAGAATAAAATAAAAAATCCTTTGACTTTTAGTATATTCAGTCATACGCCAAGCGTCATTATTGATCTCAATCAGCTGGAAAACAATCGATTGTGGAAAGTACCTTTTTTTCAAAGTTCAAGAAAATCAACTATTTTTCTTGTTTTACTAGACAAACCTGATTCATCAAATGATACTGTTCAGATCATTGACAAGATCGAAAAGCTTGCTAACATGTCATTCACTGTACAGCCAAGGCCCAAAAGTCTGTTGATTTCTGAAAAAAGTGACTTAGACAAAAATGAAATAATGAAAATTTTTCAGTATGCATGGTCTAAAAAGTTTCTTGACTTTTCAGTTTTGGAAATAACCGATGATGATGAGTTCCTCATCATGAAGTATAATCCATTTAATCAAATAATCGATGTAAAGATTCTAAGAAATGCCAAGGAAATTTTTCCTGATAAAATTAAAAATGGTGAAAATTATCCTTTACTTATACCTGTATTCAACTCAAAACCTTTTTTTTTCGTGAATACAAAAAATGGAAGTGTAATAAGTGCACATGGAATTGGATATGCCTGGATGAGAATGGTGATAAGAAGACTAAATTTCAGTGAAAACTTTGTAGTCGAGAAGAACGCAACAGGAAATTTGTTTCTCAAGGCATTGGTACAACTAGAAAAAAGTGAAGTAAATCTTTTTCCAATGTACAATTTTGTCAGCTTGGTACTGTACGGCAGAAATTTTCTCATAGGTAACGTCGTGTCAGTGAGTTACCTAGCAACGGTTGGACCAATTTTAAAAACATCCAAAGTTTACTTTTCCCTCGTTTTAACATTATACTTATTGAGTTTTCCAATCATTATCTTTATACTTGTTAAAACAGTCCAATTATTTAAATTTCCAACACGAACATGGGGCACCCTATCGATTTATCAAATCTTTATCGGTATGTCAATTGCTGATCCACCTCATAAACTAGTTGAAAGATTTATTTTTATTCTTATTGCATTTTTATCGATTATCTACTCGAACATTTTTTTCTCTGAACTCGACAACATGAAAGTCATTTTTGACGAAAAAAATTTTGATACTATGGACGAAGTTCTCAACTCAGGAATGAAAATATACTCCCGTTTCTTTTCGAACCAATATGATTCAAAAGAAGTTCAGAATTTTTTTTCCAAGGTAGATACAATGAACGACATCACTGATTGTATAACAGAACTTATAAGAACTAGATCTGTATTTTGCATGATGGCCTATGAAAAGGCCAAATATTTTGTTGAAAATGATCTAGATAAAGATCTGATGCCGATAATGAAATTAATAAAATTATCGTTTCATCATCAGTGTTCAGCTTTTGCTTACGAGAAAGCGTCACCTTATGCCGATAAATTTGATAAATTTATACAGTACATTGCAGAATCTGGCATTTTAGTTAATCAAAAAAGTGAAATTCACGACACTCGACTTCACGATTCTGAAAAAACTTCTAACTCGTCCGAGGATATTCTCATTGAGCAGTTGCTTGTAATTTTATTTTCTGGTTACTCAATTGCAACTATTTCATTTTTCAATGAATTATTTCGATTTGATTTATTTAAAAAAATAGGCAATTTTTTTGGCCGACTCGGTAAATCTGTAAGAGTGAGGTTAGCTTTTTTTTCGAGTTAAAAGGCTTTTTAGTAGGCTTCGAGTGGATTTTCGTACTTTTCACTCGAACAAATTTAGAAGGGAAGTTTTAGGAAAAAATAAAGGAAAAAATAAAAATAATAAAAAACCAGCTCTAGAACTGGAAAATTAAAAGTTTAAAATAATTTTTTTGCTTCAAAATCATATAAACTTGTGAATAATTTCAATTTTCTCTAACCGTTAGTGATTGTATTTCTGCTAAGAAAAAAAAATTATTCTACTTACCATGAACGTATTCAAATAAAATTCTGTCAAATTTTCTCCGTTGACGAATCCATATAATTCAATATTTTCTGCGTAAGCATCAATACACATTAAGCCATCAGGTAAAAACTCATCTGTGTGTAATTTGAAAAGAGTATCAACTTTTACATCGTTCCAAGATTCAAGTGTTACATCCGATTTGAACACTACATTTGCAAATTTCACGCCCTCTGCAAATATAATTATTGTCTTTCAATGGTTAGTTTATTTTTAATTAATTTTTATTTTTATTTTAATATTCAACAAATGTTTCTTCATAGAAAATACCTGCGATGTACACCGGACGATTCAAATATATAACATTATTTCTCAGTTCATCGACATTTATTCCCTTCAAACTTTCCGTTTTTAAACTATTTCTGACTGTTAAGTCATTTTCTATCATGATGTCACCGTCAAAAACAACAATCGAGTTTTCTAATGAAATCGGGTGGTCGATAAATATGACATTTTCATAAAACTTTTGAAGATCTAAGTATTCAAAGTTATCTGATAAGGATGCACCGTCAAAAAAGTGAACCGAGTTATTAAAATACTTCGTTCCTGTGATTTCTACATTTTCTTCGTAAACGTAAACCAAATTTTCCATTAATTCATCTACTCTTTTTTTCTGGACCTCTCCATGAACATTCAAGTTTTTTACAGAGCAATAATCGTGGATCAGAAAATCTCCTTTGAGTTTGTAACTTTTGCCATCGACTTTTTGGATAACGTCGCCAATGTCTTTGAAAGGCACATCATTAATTTTACGAGTTGAGTTAAAATTGTCTCGCACGATTACCGAACCTAAAATTTGTAAATAAATATTTATTGTGATTCATTTTTGAGTTTTTTTTTCAATTAATTCAACCAAAAATATAAATTACCTTTTATTTTTACTGGGCCTCTGAGAGTTTGATTCGAGCTGGCACTCAGCACATCAACAACTGGACGCCCATTAATGAATTCTGCTCTCAAATTCCTAGTTTTCAGATTTTTTATTTTTTTCTTTCCAGATACAAAAACATTGTCATCATTTTTTAAAACAGTATCCTGAATTTTGTAGGTGAAGTTGACATTATTAACAAAACCGTCGACTACTATATCATTAATTGATTTATTTGATCGAAAAATAATTTTGTCAATGTCATTAACTTTAAACTCATGGTTCATATCTTGATTATTTATTCTCGGAGTTATAACGGTTTCGGCGGTTAGTGAGGCAACTGAAGCTTCTCCATTCATAATATTATCGTAGATCATATTTATTCTATTCACTGTATCTTGAAAATAAGTTGCATTTTTTCCATTTATGCGATCCGCGTATAGTTTCTGAATATCCAAGTTTTTAATGACAATGTCTCCGTTGATAATCTGGTAACCACTTTTCGTTATTCTTTTTTCTTCGAACTCTTTAAAATCAATGCCATTCACCATTTTTGGAAGTAAATTTTCAACGATCAATTTTCCAACATTGAGGTAATCAAAAGTTGCATACTGCATAAGTTTTTCAAGATTTTCCGCAAATTTCTTGCCTGTAATTTGGCCATCATTAATGTTCAAGACCGAAAATTCATCAACTATTGCTGGTTGTGCAAATAAAAATGATTTTTTCTTAACACACGATTGAGATCCAACATTGGCATTCATATTATCCTCCAAATTTTTCAAATCTTCATAGCCCACTTCTGTGAATTCAACATTACCTGATATTCGTGACAAATCTGTAAAAAACAAATGTAAAATAATGTTATACATTAAAATTAACCGTTTGAAATTTTAAAAATTACTTGGAAAAGTTTGAAGCGTATCGATTGTAACAAATTCGTCTGAGAAAACACCATTTATTTTTTCAGTTTCAATCTCCAACTTTTCTGCGATATGTACGTTTCCTAAGAAAGTTTTTGTTCCAGTGATAGAAACGTTTTTGTCGCCCCGAAAAATCAAATCGTCAAATTTCGACCATGGAGTATTGTTAACTAACTTTTCTACATAGATGTTTCCGGAAATGTAGACATTGTTAAAAACAACGTTGGACTGAACATTATTGCTATTCAACAAAGTTAAATCTGGATCGAAATCTGGCCCAGGCAATCCAATTATTTTTCCGTCAATCTAATCATGATTAAAAAGATAATTTATATAAAAAGCAAATGGAAAACTGTGAATAAATTTTATACAAATTTTTACCTGGAGACTTTCGTCGATGATTAGATTTTGAAATGTTATTGGATAACTCAAATTTTGATCTACGTTGAGGACAATGAAATCATTCGCATCGATATCATTTATAGTTTCTACTCCCTGTAAATCTGAAACTTTCAGTACTTCAAACGTTTTTTCTTTTGCCATGTAAGCCACCTCTGGTCCACTTTTTACCACGTAATCATTGGGATATCTAACGTTATTCAAATAATCCATTTGAATGAAATTAGCTGATATTTCCTAAAAAATTTCAATATTTTAATTTACTCTATTGATTAATAATAATTTTGGTTTTTACTTACTCCTAAAACTTCTATTGAGCCATTTATGATTGCTTGCTTATTTTTATAAATCACATTTTTCGTCAGCTCTTCCCAGTTAAATCCAGAAAGTCTAGAAACATCTAGATTTTTTTTTATCTCTAGTTTAGTCACGTTCGACAAATTATTAAAAAAAGTAAAATTCATCTTATAATACTGATCATAAAATTCGTAATTTTCTAAAGGTATATTATTCAAATATTTTATCTTGAACTTATCATCTGAGAAAATAATTTGTGGAAATGATTTAACACCGGAAATTTTTGTATTTTTTGTTTTGCGACACTCATCCATCAAGTAATTCAATGGTATTCCATTCAAGTTGTCCATTTCTAATTTATTAACTGTCAAACTTCCCTTTACTTCAAAATCGCCGGTAATATTAATTTCATCAAAATACGTATTTGAATTATTTTTGAGAGTTGTATTTTTAAAAACATTTTCCAGTTCTTTTATATGTTCTTCCAACTTATCAATTCTTTCAACAAAGCTCATATAACTCGAATTAAATTCATCAAAAGTGTAATTATGCGTTCCCACTTGTACGATAGAATCATCGGTATCGTTTAGAGACATTTCGTTAATTTCTAGTTTATTTATTTTAGACAACTCATCTTCAACGGATTCAAGTTCTTTTAAAAGGTCCTGTGAAACAAAATATTAAAAATCATCAATGTGAACATTTTTAAATTACGAGCCATAATAAAGTTTTCATTGAAAACATTGTAATTAGTTCTTAATAAAAAATTTTATAGTTCAAATCAATCATTCATACAACGTCACCTCAATAACAGACTTAGTTTCCAACATCTTTTTGAACTCATTATCTTCTAATTTTGAGAACCACTTTAATTCATAATTCAATTTTATGATTGTATTTTTATAAATAAAACCAAATTTAGGGATAACTGTAGCCTCTTTTAAATCAAAATAATTCATTTCAAGTATTTGACTAGACAATGATACTTGATTCAATTCAATTCCATTCCAATTAAAAGTTATGATTTTTGAATTTTTTAATTGCACTAATAAAAGCACATCTTCTCTGTAAGTGTCTAAAGGTAAACTTTGAATAAAATCAACGTGTTTACCTTCTAAAAAAATTATAAAAAAATTAATTAATTAACAATTAGCAAAATTTTTTATTATTTTATCATAGCCATAATTTGATGTGAAAAAAATTTATTGCCTGACATAAAAAGAAAGAGGAGTTGGAGTTCCGTAAGATGTACTAAAAAGTTTACTTTACCCAAAAATTTCTCAATTTTTTCATCCATGACGAATTGATTTGCACGATACTTGAAAAGTTTTGGTGTAAAGCCGGATGTTGCTAAATAATGATGGTTGCTATCTTCATAACACACATAATTATCCAAACCCTCGATCGCAATACTTTGTATTTTATCAAAAATACATTTGATCATGTCCTCATCTCGGTATTCGTACAATACAATTTCATTTTTATTTTGAAACGAAATGGTGGTTTTTTCGTCATCAACTCGACATAGTTTCATATTTTCAGAATCTTGTATCAAAATTTGGTAACATAGACTAAAAATTAATTTTTTTTTATTAATCTCAAATAAGTTTTAAGTATTTTTACAAATTAAATTCATTTTTGTGAATGAAAATTTACCTAAACTGCGAACGATTGAAGTGTATATTTACATTGTAAATTTCAACCAATGAATATGACATTTGGAAGTATTTTTCTTCTTCATAAAGAAGTAACAGTTTTTCACGATTATTGAAATTAAAATATTCAATTTTTACTAAGGGCTTCTTCAAACTCCAAGTTCGAAAATAAATCAATGAGCGATCTTTCAAATGATACCATTTTAAGTAGTGATTATTTTTTTCTGTTACATATAAAACTACGTAAACTTTTTCTTGTTCATACTGTGAATCAATATCGTGCAGTAAATTGATAATTTTAAAGGTTTTTATTTTTTCAGAGACCACTAAATTAGCGTGAAGAGAAACAAGACTTGTTTGTGAGTCTATGTGATACAAAAACAAAGTATTCTCCTTTATTCCAGCTATGTAAATTTTATCATTGTATTCGATGGTTTGCCAATTTTTAATATCTTTTTGCACTTTTGGGAGTTTTTTTGAATCAATACCAGTAATTAATAGTTCTAAACATTAAGAACAATGGAAAAATTATCATCAAATTTTTTAAAATGTAAGTCGAAATAAAAATTAACTTGATGTGCGCTTAAAAAAATCAAGTTATGATAAGCAACTAAAGAAAACAATTTGAAAAATAATCTCGACCATCTGACCTTCGTTATTTTCTGGACCACTACCGAACTCGTAGTCATGCCTAATCCAGAAATATTCATCTGCTTCTCTCGACAAACTTAAAATTCCTACATTTTGTTCTAAATTTTCACTGATAGGATTTAAGCTTGTTGATTCATCATTGAGCTCACAATAAACTTCGAAAATTTTTGCTAACAAAACTATGATGAAGCACGGCATTTTGTACTCGAAAAATGCTTTCATTTTTTATAAACAATAAAATTAAATTAAAACGATAACTTAAACGCAAACTTCACCTGTCAATCAGATCAACTGATTAATCCGCACTACTTTCAAAACTTGTAGATCACTGAGACTTCTGTCAGCTTGTTTACAAACATTATGGTCAAAAGAGGCTACAGAAATGATTAGTATGTAGGTGAATGAATGTTTAAGATTGTGTGAAGGTGTGTTTAACATGAATTTATTTACAATAAGGTCTAATTATATTAGATTTGCTTGCGATAGGTTGTTTACAAGCATTTGATTTGTTATATATTTATATTATTGCTAATTTTGTATCATTTGTATTAAAAAAATGATGTTTAAATATATTTAAATATATTTCTCTTTTTTTTAATCTTAACATAATAAACGAATTTAGACCGAACCAGGAAACAGTATTTTTAAATGGCGCGCTAATGGAAAATAATTAGCCGTACGCTAAATTTCGACATTGAGTTGAGTGACATAAAAAGTAATCGATTACTTTAAAGCTTCATTCTTTCTAAATTCTAAAATAAAACAGTGTTTTTTCTTTTGCTGAAGAAACTGAGTCTTGTTTATTAAGTTTAAAATCAATTGAAAATTTTAAAACATTAATTATTAATTACTGCGGTCAAGGTTTAGACTTTTTATTGCAGAAAAATTTCATTATTTAATATATTTAACAATAAAAAAAAGTTGTGATTTAATTTGAACTCAGTGAGATAATCTGGTTGTTATTTTTTTAATAATAAAATGAATTTAATAGATTTTTTTTTTGCATAAAAATCACAAAATAGTAAAGTTTGCGGATCTCCTAACATTATTAAAATCTTTCTAAAGTTATTTAACTGAGCGACTAGACAAATTTTAATGAACAAATTTTAAATTTTAAAAGATGTTATTCAAAACATTAGTCGAATTCAACAGTCGGGATTAACAAAATCCTTCAATCATCTTATAATGCAGTAGATCATCAAAGGTTAACAGTGTAAACTTCTGTCTTGAACTTTTTTCTGTTCTGTAACTGTAACTTACACGAATGATTTAATCAGATCGACTGCAAGATTTGGCTACGTTTCATAAACTAATCCAAAATGCATAAAATGATTACTTCTGGGTGGTTTTTGATTCTCTTTTTTTCAACATTAACTGCCTGTTTGAATCTCAACATAAGAAGCCAAATCATGAATTATTATAGACCTTATCATGCAACTATATTTGCAAATGGTACGCTGATGAAGGATAAAAAACAAGATATTTTCGCACGTGGAATAATTAGTCATACGCCTACTGTCAGTATTGATTTGACTAATGTGAATCGATTACTAAAAGCTTCGTTCTCTCTATACTCTAGAAAATCAACAATATTTTTTTCTTTTGTCAAAGATACTGCTTCATTGTTTGATATAATTCGATTCATTACTAATATCGACCAGTTTGTAAAAGCAGTATTCACAATACAACCAAAACCAAAATTTTTATTAATACTCTCAGAACACATTAAGGTGTTGCATGAAGAGGAACAAAAAATTTTAGAGTTTGCGTGGACACTGAAATATCTCGATTTCTCAATTTTGAAAGTATATGATCAAGATAAATTTATGGTTATGAAGTACAATCCATTTAAACAAGTATTTAATGTAGAAGTTTCAAATCGCATAAAAAATGTTTTTCCTGATAAACTCAACAACGTTGAAAAATATCCCCTGCTTATACCTGTTTTTGACATGAAACCACTGTTCTTCGTTGAGTATGAAAATGGAACTATTACATCTGGACATGGAATCGCGTTTGCATGGTTGGATATGGCGATAAAAAAATTGAATTTCAGCGTAAATTTTGTTGAAGAACCAGACAAAACAGCTGTCCCATTCGACAAAGCATTGGAAAAATTATCCAAAAGTAAAGTCAGCGTAATGCCACAATGGAATTTCGTGGCTTCGGTATTGTACGGAGGAAATTGGATCATAGGTGATTTTGTGGAATCGAGCTATATAGCAATTGTTGCACCAATTATAAAAGTATCCGCAGTCTTTTTTTCTTTTGAATTAATTTTATGTATTCTGAGCTTTCCACTCATAATACTTATTTTTTTAAAATCAGCACAATTTTTCCAATTCCCACCGCAAACCTGGGAAATCTTGTATGTTTTTCAAATTTTTATTGGGGTGCCAACCAATAAACGACCTCAAAAGCAAGTTCAAAGATTTTTTTTTTTTCTCATTGCTTTTTTATCGGTCGTTTATTCAAACATTTTCTTCTCTAAATTTGATAATATGAAAATTATTTTCAAAGAACAGAATTTCGATACTATCAATGAAATTCTTAATTCAAAAATGAAAATAATCTCTGTTTATTCTTCAAATCAATACGACTTGCCTAAAGTTCAAAATTTTTTTTCTCAAACTCAAAAACATCATAGTCCCAAACATTGCGTGGCAAAACTTATTGAAACCCGATCGGTATTCTGTATAATGGCTCATATAATAGCAAAATTTTTTGTGGAAAAAAATCTTGATATGGACCGAATGCCAATAATGAAAATTATTAAACCATCCTTTGTACACCAATATTCATCTTTTGCTTACGAAAAATCATCGCCTTACGCTGATAAATTTGATAAAATCTTTCGATACATCACAGAATCTGGAATTTTGCTTAAATACAAGTTTGAAAGTATAACTCAGCTTCATGACTCGGTAAAAACTTCTCGAGTAATAGAGGATATTTTGATTCAACAGTTGCTTGTAATTTTATTCATGGGATACTCACTTGCAATAGTTGTATTTTTGAATGAACTTTTAAAATTTTATAAGAGAAATGTTTAAACTATTTCTCACCTCTGTTTCTGTTTTCTCTTCTTCTCGAGTCTTGACACTTATCCGATTGAAAATTTAGTAATATTATGAAGTTTGAGAAGGAAATTCAAAAAAGGGGCTTGAAATTTGGTTTACTCACATTGATTGAGTTATCTGTAGACTCACCTTAAAATTTTTTTATTTATTTATCTGGGAAACTGTTTGAACCGTTCTTACTTCTGTTCCTGTTTTCTGAAAAAAAAACTTCAGTAAGTGACATATATCTTATAAAGAATCTAGTGATTTCATAAAGTTTGACAAAAAAATTTTAAAAAGGAGGATTAAAAATGTTGATGTGTCGTGTGTATAAAAAATCTTTGTGTAACAATCGCTCCTTACTCCTAGTGGTGCCCTCTGGTATAGCATTATTTGGCATGGAGAATTTTATTCGACGGATTACGGCTTCAATAATTAACTAATTGATCTAAAAAAAATCTTGAAAAATTCTATGAATAGGGTTACAAGTGCGTTACTATCTAGATTTTCATTATAGGGCTGTTCGAGACTCGAGACTTTTCTCGGTCTCGGTCTCGGTATCGGTCTGAGACCGAGACCGATACCGAGACGAGACTGAGCAGCCGAGAGTCTCGGTCTCGGTTAGTAATATCGGTTTTAATAAGAACCTTTTTCAACACAGCAACATTCGTTCTTAGAAATATTATCAGAAACAATATCACTTTCGGTCGAATGTCCTCGATTTATGATCGATGTGATGGGTCGTAAATGTTCAAAATTTGAATAACTGTTAAAATTGAAATGTTGAATACTTTGTTATTAAGAATTTTTTTGCCATCGTTTTTTGAATAATTGAATACTTTGTTTCAATAAATAGATAAAATTTCTTTGTAGAATTCTATAAAATAAAATGAGAGTTCTAACAAAAAAAAATATCGAACAGAACTTAGTTCCAGGTTGCAAAAAATATGTGATGAATTAAGTGTTGTTATTATTTATGTAAAGGTTAATTGCAATTAAAATTTTCAGAGCATTTTCTCATTTACCTTCCTTTTTTTTGAAACTAAAAATAAAAATTATTGTTTATTTATTTTCAGGATTAAAAATTTGATGGCTCTTATTAAAAATTCAGCACTTGCATGCCACTTGAGACTAGTTTGATAAAAACAGTTATTTATTTATTTATTTATTTAAACAATTTTTTAATTTAGCTTTCAGATTAATAAAATTATCACGACCGATACCGAGACTTTGAAACCGATACCGAGACTATACCGAGACCGAGACCGAGAACGAGACCGGTAAAATTTTTCGAGACCGAGACCGAGACCGAGACCGGATAAAAGTCTCGTATCGTCTCGTCTCGAACAGCCCTAATTTTCAATAAGGTCACTCTATAAATAATGAAAAAATGTTTTTCTGATAGTAGCATATTAAAGCCTTAATCCGAGCAAAATTCCCCTTACCAAATAATGCATCACTAGAAGGCACCACTAGGGGTAAGCAGCACTTCAGCAACACAACTTAAACAAGTTCAGCTGTCAGTGAGATTAACTGAATGGTCCGCACTACCCATGGCTCACTCGAAATTAGTGCCTACACTGTTTCACATTTACCTATGTACAAAATGGTTCACGATGGACTCCAGACAAGATGTCTGGATTTGGATGGAAAACCTAGAGTTTAAAGTAGCTCCCGTCGAGATAATCAATTTGACAGCACTCAAACTTCAGGCTCATGGGATATCCCAAATATTGTTATCCTAAGTATTGCCCCCAGTCGAGATTATAAAATTGATCAGTGCTGTTCGGCAGGCTCCAAAACCGTCCTCAAAAAAACCTGTTCAAAAAATTCAGTAGTAAAAAAAACATTAATTTGGTTTGAATCTTAAACAAAATAATTTCATTAAAATTTTTTTGCGTCAAATTAAATTAAATTTCCTATTTTTATGCATGAAATTCATAAAAAAATGAACTTTGTGTCATTAGTTGAATACTTGTAAAGTAATTGAATTGATCGACCAACAAATTCGTTTTAAATTTAAAAAAATGAGAAGTGTTTTCCGTTGAAGTTGTTTAAAACATTAGTCGATAGTGTAGTCAAATCTTTCAAACGTTCAATCTGAGCAGCGTTGAATAAAAGATTTTTTTAAGTTTCATAAACTGAGACAACATGCATAAATTAAACATTTTACAATCATTTCTGATTCTCTTTTTTTCAACTTTTACTGTCAGTTCAAATCCTGGCATAATAAATGAACTCATTAATCACTATAGACCGTACCATGCGACTGTATTTTTGAACGGCACGCTAATGAAAAATAAAAAACAAGATATTTTTGCACATCAAATAATTAATCATACACCAAGTGTCGTTGTTGATTTAACCGACATAGCTAGTAATCGATTACCAAACACTTCATTCTTTCAAAATTCTCGTAAATCTACAATATTTCTTATTTATGCCCCGGAAATTGAAACATTTATTGATGTAATTCAAATGATTTCCAACATCGACAAATTTGTTGATGCAGTATTTACAGTACAACCAAGGCCTAAATGTTTATTGATTTTTCCGAATCAAAATGCTTTACTGGATAAGGAAGAACAAAAATTTTTAAAGCACATGTGGTCTCTTAAATACCTTGATTTCTCAATTTTGAAAGTATATGATCAAGATAAATTTATGGTTATGAAGTACAATCCATTTAAACAAGTATTTAATGTAGAAGTTTTAAATCGCATGAAAGATGTTTTTCCTGATAAACTCAACAACGTTGAAAAATATCCCCTGCTTATACCTGTTTTTGACATGAAACCACTGTTCTTCGTTGAGTATGAAAATGGAACTATTACATCTGGACATGGAATCGCGTTTGCATGGTTGGATATGGCGATAAAAAAATTGAATTTCAGCGTAAATTTTGTTGAAGAACCAGACAAAACAGCTGTCCCATTCGACAAAGCATTGGAAAAATTATCCAAAAGTAAAGTCAGCGTAATGCCACAATGGAATTTCGTGGCTTCGGTGCTGTACGGAGGAAATTGGATCATAGGTGATTTTGTGGCTTCGGGTTTTATAGCAACAGTCGCCCCAATCATCAAAATATCCAAAGTATTTTTTTCCTCTGAATTAATTTTATGTGGGCTCAGTTTTCCTCTCATGATACTTATTTTTTATAAATCAGCACAACTATTTGGATTTCCATCTCAAACGTGGGAAATCTTCTACGTCTTTCAAATTGTCATTGGTATGTCAATTAATAAACGACCTCAGAAGCAAGTTCAAAGATACACCTTTTTTTTAATCGCATTTTTATCAAATATCTACTCGAATATTTTTTTCTCTGAACTGGATAATATGAAAGTCGTGTTTGACGAACAGAATTTCGATACAATAGATGAAATTCTTAATTCAAAAATGAAAATAATCTCTGTTTATTCTTCAAATCAATACGACTTGCCTGAAGTTCAAAATTTCTTTTCTCAAACTGAGAAACATCATAGTCCCAAACATTGCGTGGCAAAACTTATTGAAACCCGATCGGTATTCTGTATAATGGCTTACCGGATAGCAAAATTTTTTGTGGAAAAAAATCTTGACATGGACCGAATGCCAATAATGAAAATTATTAAACCCTCCTTCGTATTCCAATATTCATCTTTTGCTTACGAAAAATCATCACCTTACGCTGATAAATTTGATAAGATCTTTCGTTACATCAAAGAATCTGGAATTTTGCTAAATTACAAGTTTGAAGGTGAAACTCAGCTACATGACTCTAGAATAAATTCTCTTGTAACAGAGGACGTTTTGATCCAGGAGTTGCTTGTACTTTCATTCATTGGATACTCACTTGCAACAATTGTATTTTTGAATGAACTTTTTCAATTTTATAAGAGAAATGTTTAAACTATTTCTCACCTCTGTTTTTTTTTTCTAAAAAAGCTCGAGTCTTGACACTTATCCGATTGAAAATTTAGTAATATTATGAAGTTTGAGAAGGAAATTCAAAAAAGGGGCTTGAAATTTGGTTTACTCACATTGATTGAGTTATCTGTAGACTCACCTTAAAAATTTTTTATTTATTTATCTGAAAAACTTTATAAAAAATAATATTTTTGAAATAAAAAAAATAGAAAATCAACATAATATTAATAAACTACTTTAATGGTCGTATTTTAGAGTGCATTCCCACGATTTTATATAAATGAATGATTGATTTTGATTTAAATGACGTTAATGAACAAAGTGTTTGAAGAAATTAACACTGTGTAAAGCGCACGAAAAAGGAAAAAATAAAAACTCACTTATTTAAACATAATTATTTTAAAGTAATATTATTTATTGTCATAATCACTAAAATGCAATGAATCCGAGTTATGTAATAAAGCTAATTCTTAATTCTAAAGATTGTACATTTATATAAATAATACCTTCTTATAATAATACTATCACTAATAAAATTCTCGTTCTTTCACATTTAAACCTTCCCATCATACAAATAAAATTTGCGATAATGGATAACACAAATAACATTTACAAATTAATAAAAATCTATATTTGTACAAAAATAATTAGTTTTAGTTGAATGATCTCTACGCGAGACTCCTTATATTTTATGTAAAAATTATGTGCGTATGGCAGTATACTTTAATCATGATGAATTTTTTTAATTAGGCACAACAGTTATTCATTCTTTTAGTAACTCATTTACTTTTAACATCAAAATGCAAAATAAATTTTTAATTTGTACGAGGGGCTATGCACTCCAGAATCACTAAAAGAATCACACGTAAAAATCAATATATATAATAAAAAATCAATTTAATTTCAAGTAAAAATCATCGAAAGATATTATTTTTATCAAAATATCAATTAAAATTGATTTCAAGGCTCTAAACACTTAAAATTTGCCAAAAGAATCACGAAAGAATCAAAAAGAGTCAAAAAGAATCAAAAAGAATCAAAAGAATCATCAGTGATTCTGGAGTGCATAGCCCCTCGAATTTGTACGCGTGTACGGAAATTTATAACTTTTATCAAATTTTTTTTTCTAGGTCAATCTTTAAAAAAAGTTTACTTCTTTCTTTGTAATTAGCATATTTTTTAACGGCAAATCATTTTTTTTTGTTAAAACAATCAACTTTATAATTTCAAAACTTTCAACAATCAACAACTAAAAAACAAAGAAAACCTTTACGGTATTTTAACCGGTAGGAAGCGCGTCCTGTCGCCAGCTTTCGGTTGGAACCTCAGGGCGACCCGGTCCTTGTTGCCCTCCTCGCCCACCTCCAGGAAGGAGTTCCAGTCGACCAGGAAGTAGAGTCCCGTCTTGGGCCTGGTGGGTATTACCGGGTCGGGTTTGGCAGTGCTTCCGCCAAAAGAATCCTCGAGCTCGCTGATGTTAGTTCCCGGGTCCTCCGTGGTCGTGTCGTTGCTCTGCTCTTTCAAAAACTTCTCAGGGTCGAAAGTGTCGAAGAAGTTTGATTTTCCCGTGGAAGGTGTGGACGACTCCGTCGTTGTGCTCGGCTCGGTGAGGTTCAGCTGGGCGAAGGGGTCGAAGCTGTCGAAGAAAGAAGGCTTAGAGGTTTTGGAGTCGGTCGAGGAAGACGAAGACGACTGGTCGGTCTTCGTAATGGAAGCACTGTCGGCTGACGATAAATCTGAAACAGAAGTTTTTAAAATTTTATACTCGGAATAAATAGTTAGATGAAGCGACGTATAATGGATGAGTTTTGTTTTTATTAGTTGTAATTTATAGGCTGTTTGAGACTTTCTAGTCTTGATTTTGAAAAAAGAAACTGTGTTAATATTTCGAAATTTGTCATTATTTTGGATGAAAGTTTTTTTGCACTTTCTTTTGATTTTCATCAGGTGCACTTTTATGGACAAAGCATGCTACTTTATATTAGATGATCACACGAATTTTACCTCGCGTGTGCACTTGACTCTAATGTGATTGTCAATGAGAAGGTTAAAACTTAAAAGGCGATAGGTGAAAGTTTTGCACGCGAATATAATCGTTAAAAATCGTACGTGTGCCACTGAGACAGTAATATTGTCAAGTGCATCCGATTTCCATCTCAAACTATCTGAACTAATGTGATTAAAAAAATTAATGAGTAACAATTATTGGTAATGTTTTAAATAGGTAAAATTTTTTTCAACATATGTTATTTTGTCGTTCATTTTATAAATAATAAATAAACTTTTTCGACTTTGACCTACAAACAAATGAACTAAAATGTAAGTTTTTATTGATTCGTTGAATTTTACTCTATAATTTATGAATATCAATAAAAACATACTAATTATTTCAGAAGAATTAAATTTTTTATAAAAACATAAGTTTTTGTAGTAAACTTATTTATGTCTATTGTATAATTAAAAAAATTTTAAGTTAAGAAAAAAAAAAAAAAAAAAATGAATTATTAACACTTACACTTGTCAACATAAAGATGAAATGATCATATTAGTTAAAAATTCTATGAAGTTATCTATAGAATGAAGAGTTAGTCCATGCATTAAATCACGGTTATCATGTTAGTAATTTGTTAGATGTTAGTTTACACACAAACTCCAGCGGTTCATTTGAGCTTGCTGGGTACGGAGGTTAGAAAGTCCTTTATCTTGACGAGCTCCCCGATCATTTTTTTAACCAAAAGCTCTGAAGTTCCCACGAGAAAAAGCAAAAGTTTTTCAATACCAGTAGTCACAGCGGAAGACAGCGTCGATTCGTCCAACTCGATAGTCGTTGGCGCGGCCGTGGACGTGGTCGTACTTTCTTGCTGCCTCTTGACCTCGTTTTTTAAATTTTCCCTATAATTATTCAAAATTTCTTCCAGTTTCAATGGATCTGGTCCGTTTTCGAGCGACTTTGTGCTTTGTAAAAGTTCGTGGGCTACTTTTTGAACGTCCTGCACGTTGGCCTTGCCCTCCTGGACCATCCTCACAGTTTGGAGCAAATTTTTTATTTTTTCATTCTGGTTGTCGTCAACAACGGGCACTTTGGGTTTAAAAACAACTGGTGGCGTAGTAGAATGTTCGACAATTACTGAAGCTTCCGGTTCAAAATCGATGTCTTCGTCTACGGCTTTTGGTTTTTTTATCAAGCCTATGTTTTCCAAAATTTTCCTCATGTTAGTGGGTACTGCATCGATTAAAGACGGTCTTTTCCACATTGGTCTCGGGAAAATTGCTTTTTGAGTACGATTTTGTCCAAATGTCAATCCGAATCGAGCCAAAAAATTTCGGAAGTCCTTGTCTCTGACGGAGGAAGTTGGCAGGGGCTTGAAATTTGTGTAGGAGTTAACTTTTGGTGTGGTTGTTTTCGGTTTTTGAGTTGTAGTCGTGGTCGTTGTCGTTGTTGTTGTGGTGTCAACAAGTTTTTGATCTTGATTAGATACTGGTAGTCCAAATTGTTGAAAAAGTAGCTGAATTTCTGGTGACAAATTTTTGACCCCAGATTTTAATGTCGACTGAGGAGCTTCGAAAGAGTTTTCTTCTTTTATCGACGACGAGTCAACTTTTACAGTTTCAACTTTGGATTTCTTGATATCAGGTTCGAGTAGTGCATTCAGAGCTTTAGTATCTACGGAATTTTGAATGCTCTTCAAATCAATTGGCCTGGCTGGTTTCATAGGTTCCAAACCAATTGATTTTAATAAGTCTTCGACCTCTCCTCTCATTGGTGTAGGAGTAACAGTTGTTGACCTCAACTTGAAACCAGATGGAACAATTTTTGTTGTTATCTTCTTTTGACTAACGAAGTCGTCATTTGGGGTCACAAAAATTGGCGCTGGTTTGATTGTTGTTGTCGTTGGTACGGGAGTACTTGTAGTTTCCATAACTTTCTTGAAATCTTCTACATTCACGGTTGCAAAATCTGGCTCGTCTTCGGATGAGCTTTGAGCCGTGGGAAGGAAGAAAGCTTTGGAGGGCGATATTGGCTTCCATTGGGAGTTGTAAGGTTTTTCAGTGGTCGTGGTTGTAGTTGTTTTTGGTGGTACACGCTTCTTCTCTGAGAACAGTGTTTTGTGCGATACTTTTTCAGGTGCTACCGTTGTCGTTGTTTGGGATTTCTTAGTTGTAGTCGAGGGCTTGGTAGTAGACGTGTAGATTATTTCTAATTTTGGAGGAATCCTAGTGCTCGTGCGGTATCTTGAAAAAGTTCCCTTGTAAATGGGTCGTTTGGTAGGTACATATGAAGTTTGTGCTGGTTTCACATTTAAATTTAACGAGAACTTTTCAGGTTCTGATTCTTTTTTCAAAGGTTTTGGAGTTGTCGAAGTCGTGGTTACAGTATCCAGATTTTCACCGTCAGTAATGTTAGATGAGTTTTTACCATCAAATCTCATGTGTGCAGTCACGACCTGGTGTTTGTTTTCCGATATATCATCTGATCGCTTTGCATTTTTTTCTAAGTACTTCTTAACGTTGTGAACTGTTTGGATGACCGAATCTTTCATAGGTTTAGGTGATTCATCTATTATGATTTGGGTCATCGGTGGCTTTGTGTACAACTCCTTCAAACTTTCTTCTGAATCTTTAGGCTTGTATGGTAATACGACCATCAAGGCTCTTTGATAATCTGATCTTGTTCTCTCGATTGCTTTAATAGCTTCTTCTTCAATTGATGACATGTCATTTGAAGTTATATTATGAAGTATGTTGACTATATCATTTCGACTCAGCTTTGGCCAACTGGGATTTTCTTTAACCAACTTTTCGACTTCCTCAATTGTCCTGTTTATTGAAGATTCAATTTCATCTCGAGTTGGCATAACCTTCTCAATTTCTGCAGAATTGCCAAAGCCTGTGAAGGCCAGCAAAACAGCGTAGGCAAGCTTAAAATAAAAAATTACTTTAGTTTAAATAAAAAGTATTACAAAAAAAAAATTACTCAGTTAAAAAATAATTATTTGTAACGATGTAAATAAATCATGAATATTGATAAAAATAAATTTTTTACTTTTAAACTAAAATTTTTGCTAATAATAAACTAAAGTAAGTAGAAAATGATAATTTATTTAAAATATTCATAATAATAAAGCATGCACTAAAGTTGTAAAAAATAAATGGCATTCTACTCATAAAGCAAGTGCATAATAACAAACAAACAAATAAAATTTTACAGTTAATCGGCCAAGTAATTTTTGCAAACATATTTCACAGTTTAAAATTACGAATAACTGTTTAAGTTTGGAACTACTGTGAAAATTCAACTCTAAAGAATAGCCGAGGTTACGTGGATGATTTACGCGCGAGCGAGGCTTTCTGCGACCTACATTGCATTCAAAGTCAAAAGAACTCACGAAAAACCAATGGACATCGACTTTAAAAAATACAAAATCCCATGTAAATAATTCGAGAAAAAAATCAACGTTGCAAAAAAACTTGTTTATATTGCTTAATAAGACCTTAGTTGCTTGTAAGTATGATTTTTTTTCTATGCCAATAACTGAGCATTAATTATTTATGAGTTCACAAAAAAAGTTTCTAACATCTTGTAATGTGACAGAACCATAAAAACCTTGTATAGTTGCATTTCTGACACAAATAACTTTGAGTTCATTTGCCCGATATTTCTACTATGTATTTTATAAAATTTTTTAAACTTAATTAAAAATATTGAGTTTCATTACAGCAATTAAATCAAATTTGCTTAAACATTTGTGAATGATCATGTTTTTGATAATTCGTCAAACAAATGAATTATTGTTACGACAATTTAATAATCTTAAAAAATTTACAAAACTTACATAAAAATTCTAAAATTTTTGAAATTCATGGCATAACATCCACCGTTACCACAGATAATCCTATAATCTTCAATTTTTCATCATCTCTTTTAGTAGCTAATTTTTCGATCATAAGGCTTGTGGAAGCGATTAGAAAAATGCAAGTAAAATTACGGAAGGCCGCATCTTCCTTGATTTTTAAATTACAGGAGTGAAAATTGTTTTTATTTTTGTTCTTCCGCCACGCGCACCGCAGCCGCAAAACGTGGAGATCCTTGACCGCTCAGTCCAGGCTATCGAGAAAGTCCAGTCGCGCGGGCCAATAAGACGACACTAATCGCAGCGTGGATCGTTACGCGAATGCTTATTACCGTTCCAATAGGCTTGCTTTATTTTTATTTTTTACAGGGAAAACTTATCTATTCTTTTTTTCAATCTAACGCGTGTTTTAAGGGTAAAAAAGTTGTACTGTTGTACAATCCCATGGTTTCCGCTCGCGCATGGTTTTTCCTCAATTTCGACCTTAATTACCTTCAAGAACTATACTTTATGACGTGAAGTGAAGTAATAAGTAAAATAAATCTGTGTTTTTATAGCTAAGGCATGCACGTAATTTATAAAAAATTTAAACTATTATTGATCATTTATAAATTTTTTTTTTTTTTTTAATGTAAAACGTACTTATTTGAATGAATAGTTTTATTTTGAGAGGATTAAGATTTTTACAATTATTATGTAAACAATTTTTTTTGCAAATTTCATGATACAAATCAACAAATTAATGTTAGCTACAGTCAATTGTTTGAATATAATATTCAATGATCCTATAATAGTATGCATTTGTTTCACAAATTTTTCCAGTTTATTAAGCTTGTATGGTGTTCTTGAAAAGATGAAGCAATGAAATTTAAATAAATTGAATGAAAGTTTTTTTTCAATTTTTACTTTTAGGTGACGTACTATGCTCCTTTCGAATCTTTGACTCATACATGGTTTATGAACAACGATAATGAATACTTTTAACGGAAATTAACCGGAATGAATGTAATTGAAATGTTCAACAGTACAGAAAATGAAAGTTATACTTTCGACGTTTGACCAACGCATCGAACTTCAAAATCACTAATGACAACTCTACTGATCTAGATTTAAATTTTACCTGAATTTGTGCAAATGTTGTACCTGAATTTCATAAACTGTTGGTAAATTTACTCTTAATTACAGTGTCAAACATACATTTAAAAAAAAATCTGGTTATTTGTACATGCAGGTAAAATAAAAATTTTTTTTTATTTATTTTTTTTTTTTTCGATTGACCTGAAATGTTTCTTGTCAGTAGATTTTTTGTCATTTTTTATTTTACGTAATTGAGGTCAAAATACCGGCTTTTTTATTTAACTGATGTTTTGTAATATGTAAAAGATCATTGTGCAATCTTATGGTCGGGGGTATCGATGAACTTTTAAAACCACATATGGTATTAAATAAGTATAATAAAAATTTTTTTTTTTTTTTTTTTAAATCAACAAGTTTGCATTGATTTAATTTAATTTTTTTAACTTTTTTAAATCGAAAATAAAATAAGCTTGAGATAAACAGTTCGTCTATTTTTATTCTACGCTTCAGTGGTTTAAGACAGTGAATCAAATCATTATGGATCCATTTGAAAGATCTTGGATTTACGGTTCACTGACTAAATGGTTTGCATGCACATTTGGTCCATTTCTCTTGAAAGTCTTCATCATTTCGAGACTCTTCGATGCCGGTATTTTTTTCTATTCGATTATTCATTCATAATCATAGTTACGCAAACTTTTTGAACATAATATACATTCAAACCAAAGTTAAATTTTTAAACAGATCCAACTGATTTTTTATTTTCACAATAGGCATTGTTTTACAAATAAAAAATCAATGTACGAATGTTATTTCAAAAGATCATGAAAAAATTTTTGCTGAACTATTTTTAGGTCAACTGACAAGTCTTAAATTTTCTCCCCAACAAAAAAATTAAAAATTTTATCTGCTCTTCTCATCAACTGTCATAAGAACACTTTCTATTAAAAAAGCCCATTTTTTAAGAAAAACTATTCTGAAGACCTCACCCGAAACTGTGGCGGGAAAAATTCAAACTCGCCGGTGATAAATAAAAGCACTCACAAGCCACCACCACCAAACTTTCGTGCGATTAAAACTATTGAAAAACTACACCAAAAGCGAGCAAGCAAAAAAAAAAAAGGGAAAATATCAAACCGGTAAGCACATGGGACTGGCCATAGCGCCTGGCGGGCCAGAGAGACGTACACTGACTGACTAACAAACTCGCGTCGTCCAGTCCTCGAGGACTACTTTCAACTCTCTCTCTCCGCGTAATCTCGGCCCGGCGTCGCTTTAAAACGCAGCCTCCCCCACCATGACGACTTTGTCATGTTGCACGTGTGTGGACGAAGGTTGTTTATATGACTTTTCGTATCATCTTCCTATTGATTTCACCTGGAAAATATTGTGGGGTTGCGTCAGTTGTACTACGGAAAATTCGAGTTGGGTTGTCTAGTTTTGGTTTGTATATGCGGATCGATCGATACCGGTTAATAAGTTTTACTTTTACTTTTTTTTATCGATTACGTGGACTGGTTTTTTGATGCAATTGTTCCACGTGCTTCTTGAGGTTATTCGGTTACTTAACGAGCCGAGACGATTTCGATGATTAACGGGGTTTCTTCTAAATTAATAAACGTGCGAATCTTGATGAGCTTTCTTTTTGATATAACGATTAAATTGTAAAAAAGTATGAAAAGCAAGTTCGATTTGAACTTAACTGAAAGAAGGACTGAAATTTCATAAAACTATCAGATTTTGCAACTTATTAAGATCAAATCGAATTATTTACCTAAGATAAGGCAAAAAGCTACAAATTTTTATGAAATAATAAAACGTGTCCAAAAATCTATGCTATTTTAAGAAGAGCAACTCGTGAAATATATTATATGTTTTTGTGCGATCAAGATGTCTTAATCAAATTGTTTATATGCCATTGCTAAGTTAACTTACGCTGAAACTTCTAAAACTTATCTGAAAACAATAATTTTTAATCCCTTTTGTAACAAAACAATTATGGTAAAAAAAGGAATGCAATCATTAGTAATTTTTTCGCTAATAACCAGTTTTTAATTTGTTTTAAAACTTATCGTTGAAAGCTCAATTTATAGTTCCTTAAGTTTAGTCGATTAAACGGCGTTTTTGACCCTTGAAGAAAAAATTATCTGAGTATTAAAAAAAAACTGAAAAGAACATCGTGCTCCTTTCTGGGTTTTTCCCAGCTGAGATAAAAGCAACGTTAATTGACCCCGAACGAAATTTAACAACGATTTGCTCAAAATAATGTTGTGGTCCAGTGGCTCAATAAGTAAATCATGTGACTCGTAATTTAGCTGACCCAAGTTCGAACCCTTACTTCGATACTTTCCGTTCAGTCATAAGTACATTTGAGTTATTCTTCAGGTTTAAAAAGTGTTTAAGACTTACAAATATTTTTAAGAAAGGAATTTTAGAAAATAAAATAAAAAATAACAGTGCATCAATAATATTATCGTATCTCAGTCTATAAAAAAAAAAAAAAAAAAAATTTATACATATATTTTTTAATTTTTTTTTTATCTTGGAAAATCGTGTTCCAGAAGCAATGAGTTTTACAGGCAAGTTCTTTGACCACTGCACCAATTATGTTTCTTGGAGCTGTAAACAAAAAATAGGTAAGAAATGTGGGTTTTTCCCGGAAACTTTAAGTCAAAAAGGAGACCATGACAATTTTCGAATTGCGGTCAACAATGAAAAGTTTACACGTCGGGTATGTTTTTACAAGCTTCAAAACGAAAGTTTTGATTTTTTTTAGGTCTAGGTATTTGCAAAAAAAATTCATGAAAGTTCAAATATTTATTTTATCTTAAAAATAGTAATAAATAAAATAAATTTGAACAATTAAGTACCCCTAACTACGTAAAAAAGTTTACCTTCAATCCTCACAGATAAAATAAGGATAAGCTTTCGGATTATTGTGCCAAACTCATTACCAAACATCGGACCTGAACTGAAAAAACTGGTATTTTTTTAGGGCAATGCAAAAATAAATTATTACAAAATTGTATTGAAGTACTCAATATATATTCTCAAGTCTAGTGAAAAAATGTATCTGATGTTAAATTTCTTTTTTTTGGAAATACAGAATTTTCAACAATTACGTAATTTTCCTCACACGTTTGACAAAAATAAGATGGCTACTGTTTTTGATTTGTGAAGAGATCTGTACAAGTATTTATTGAAAACTCGAATAAATAAATTTAATTTCTGTAGGTCTCTTTTGTCTTTTTGAAAATATACGGTAAAATTTGAGTATAATGAATAAATTATTTTTTAGCATTTTTTAGCATTTTTTTTCAAAGATGTTTCAAAGCTCATACCTTAAACTTTTTCCTCAAACTTACAACTGAAGCTATAATCTAGACCTATAAGCACCTCTTTTAAGCTACAAATTGGAGATTAAAAAATAATCCCAGGCTATCGCCGCTAAAACGATAAATCAAAACAGGCGAAGAAAAGTCAAAACAAGGTATAAATTAATCGAGCCTTGGAAAAATCACTTTCTTCGTCAAAAGCCCCGGGTAATTTACGATTATCAATCGCGTGTCCATAAATCAACAGGTGTACACGATCGCGAGGATCTGGATAGTCGCCCATTATATCAGCCCGATGCACTTTCGCTCCTTCTACCCCCCTTTTTTTTCTCAAATCCCGCATCTTCAAGTTCAAGGAAAACGAAAGTTGCGCGGGAACCGGGTCGTAGGGATACCGTTGACCTTCTCTCGCTTGATTCATCTCGCGCGATTTTCTAAAATAGCCAGGCGGAATCTCTTTCTTCGTAGAGCCGCGTGGCTGAAAAGTTACATTGACGTACAGAATGTGAAAGTGAATGGGCCGATTGTCGTGTGCGAGCATCGATCGAGCGGAAATCGGAATCCTCATTAGACTTCTTTTTTTTAACTTCCAAATTGATTTAATTGAATTTTGTTTGGAATCGTTATTGCTGCATAATTAATGAGTGAAAATATTCGTATGGGCAATTTTTGACTCGATTTATTTGCAATTACAATAAATGCGCGATCGTATAAATTTGGTTTATCTTCATCGGTTCGAGAATCGTCCGTGATTAGCATAAGGCTTGAAAAATTTGAGATGAATTAGAAAATTTCTTACTTTAATCATATCAAAGTTGTTGAATACCGAGTGGCATAGATAAAAAAATCAGCATACTCGGTCATTATTATCATAAAACTCCAATTTGAGAGCAAAATTAATAATTCAAAAAAGAGTTTCTTGAATGATCTAGCCAGGTCAAAACAATACGAGTGTACCGACCAGACTCGCGTATATCCACGAGATTAAGGCGAAACTAACGGGTTCTCGGGTACGTCACATTTCACTCAGTCGGCACTTCCTTTTAGAGCAGTGACATCAGACAAAAAAAAAGAAAAAAAGAAAAAAAAAACAATGAGTAGGTATAAAGAGTAAGGAAGAAAAATAAACATACCGTTCATGATGATTCGAGGGCATGCAAATATAATATTGGTACTTATCGGTATGGCATCAATTGGAGCAAGTCATTGTTTAGCGACCCATGGAGAAAACAACTCGGAGAAATTGAGCTTAATTAAATTAATTTATTTGAACTATTGTGCTAATTTTTAAGTGAAAGGGCCTTATAGTCGCGAATTATCATTGAATTTCTCTTGGTGATGTTTAGTTTGCAGGGAATGAAAGAAAGAAAAAAAGTATTTGCCAAAAAATTCTGGTTCTGGTGAGAAAGTCTTCGATGAGTTATTGCCCGACGTGTGTATTTCGTGTACAAGGTTGCATCGAACGAAATGTGTATGCATAGGATGAAAGTGAAAATATCTTCCTTGTGAGATACAAGGGAATGATAATTGTTATAATTGAACATCATTGTTTACCGTTTATCGCGGCACGATCTTTGGTTTTGTCTCGAAACATCTCTATTCGTGGCTAAACTTACGTTCGATTGTATTCAAAGTAAGCTCTCTCAAGAGTCACAGCCAGTGAAATCTTCGAAATAATCCAAAGTTTTGTATCGATTTACAAAGTACTTTTATATACTTTTGTTTTTCAAATTAAAAAAGTACCAGTTGTCTAATAATATTAGGAATCAAATTATTTTTTAACTTTTTCTCTCGTCATCCAAGCTTGCAAATAGTAAAATTTGGATTTAAGTGAAGAAAAAAAAAGGAAACTTATGATTTCTAGTAGTTTATCGTAAAAATTTATAGAGATAAACCTTGCTAAGTGATTCCTTTACAGTAAAGTCGATTCAAAATGATTCGAAAAATAAATTATGTTCGAAATCTTGATTAAAAATAAGGAAAATTATATTTTAAAAAAAGTTTGGGTAACTACACTAATTATAACAAAAATATTTAATCAGTTAAATGATGTGTATTTAATGATTATATATGAATACGTAATTAAACTGTTTTTTTTTATTAACCTAGTGATAGATGAACTAGTGATAGATTTCTATACATAATATGAAATCTAACAGATTTTGATCGAAATAACCGTTTCAAATTGTATTTTGAAACGTAGTTTTTGATAATTTTTGGATGTCTAACAGGGTTTTTAATCATAAAAAAAAAAAAAATTGTATTTTATTGCTACTTAGTATGAAATTTTTTTTACTTTTGTCAGTTTAGTTTACAAAAACAAAATTTTTTCAACAATGCTCACATTTCTGACACTGATTTTTTAAATCCCACTATAAATTATTTATAAAAACATCTAATAATTTTATGCTCAAAACTGTATTCATTCTGTAACGTTTTGATTAACGTGCCACAGGAAGTTTCTTCCGTTAGCTCTAACAAAAAAAAAAAAAACCCCAAATAGTTGTATATTTTATCTCATAACATAAAAAAACCCACCTTTTAAGTCAATATTGTATCAATGAGTGATTTTCGAAAACAATTATTAAGTTCATATTGAGTAAGTTTTCCTCATAACAAATTCGAAAATATAACGGTAAAAAGATTTTTAATTAAAGTTTCCTCATCGATAAAGTTTAAACAAAATGTGATAAGAACATGAAATAATTTTGAGGGAAATCGTATAAAAGCTAAACACTTCTACCTTCCAGCAATTCAGTTCGACTTGACAGTTTTGAAAGCACAGTGATTTCAAACACATCAAATAAACTCAAAATGTTCAAGCTCCGACTTTTAATCCTCAGTAGTGGGTATTATTTCATTAATTTGTTAAAATTTTTTTTTTTTTTTCATTTTTTTTTCTTTATTTTTAATCATTGAAAGATTTTTACTTTTTAAAAACCATGAAATTGATGAATATAGAAATTTCTTTATAAAAACGGTATTTTTTAATAATTTTAAACTTGTATACTTATATAAGCCCCAAAAAGGCTATTTTTTACACCAATTAAATTTTGATGATAGCATCTCTGAATGATAATGTATTGTAACAGATCTGGTCATTTATTAATAAAATAAATTTTATTTTTATTGTTTTAGTATTCCTGGTGTGCCTCATTGCAGTCATTGTAGAAGCAAAGGTAGATAAAAAATGCATCAAAAAATGTACTGGTAGTCTTCAGCGTAATAAGAAAGTTTGTGGGTCAGATGGCAAAACATACAGAAGTAGACAAGATTTAGACTGTCAGGCGAAGTGCGGAAAAGGTAAGTTACTCTTTACTGTCTTTATTGATAAGAAATTCATTCGAAAATTAACTATATTATTGCTATAAATTTATTTTAGATGTCAGATATGTAAAAGATGGAAAATGCTAATCAGATAAAACAACCAATTTGTTTTATAAAATTTTTGATTTTGACTTCAATTAGTAATAAGGAATAAAAAATCATGTAACAAAAAAAATCTAATAAAAAATTTATTAAAAATATTTGTTTAAAAAAAATTTTATTTAAAATTTCTGAACTTGAACCCATATTAAACAAGTGTTTAAAAAATTTTAATTTTTTCAATTATTTTGATCTAACAACATTATGTTCTGATCCATCTTTTTAAATAAAATAAGAAAAGTACTGCTATAAATTGATCTAATAGTTTCTGAAAAATTATTTTGCAAAAATTAATATCGGTAGTTTGAAACCCTTCATCGCAGCTATTTGAATTTCGATTTATTGAAAATCGAAATTAAAATTATTATTAAGGTTAATTTGGCGGAAAATTATTTCAATTTAAATTATCGATGTACAAATTTTTTAGTGTTAGTATAAATTATCCTTTTTATTGTACTATAAATAAATAAATTTTTGATTTTTTATAATTTCTTACTCTATCTCTGAAAAAAAAAAAAAAAAAAAAAAAAAAAAAAAAAAAAAAAAAAAAAAAAAACGACGGTCAAATCTACCTTAGCTCTCTATTTTTTCGGCTCGCTGTTCAGTGATTTTCCCCGCGGAGTTGGAAAAATAAGTTATTGTTTTTTGATAGTGCTCGAGTGCGGGTATAAGTTTTGCAAGAGCTGCGTGGGCGTCATTGAGAAGTTATTCAAAGAAATTGGCTCACTATTTTATGAGCTAGTGGCCGAGGAAAAATCTGCTCTGCATATTTGGAGGTTAGAACTAAGCGCCAAGTCATCTCCGAGCATCGCTTGAATTTCCAGCTTTCAAGTTGGCACGACTGCTAAAATCGTCTGCTTTGTGTTTGTACGGTGACGCCTCCTACGACTCTGTGACGGTCAAATTACGCCGCTAGGCAACGCGCGAACTTTTGAACAGTGAATTTTTTGGCAATTGTCGTAGGCAACCCGGCGCACACCCGTACATGAGTGGTAATCTTCGAGTTTAACTGTATGCTGACCTACTTCGCTGATCGCTGAGTTTTTGGCTGACCACATACTGACCTTGATCTCTTGTCTCATTTATTCTGTGCTGAATGATGGCACCGTCCAAAGATAAGGTAAAAGAGAAAGAAAGAGATGCAATTGAGAAGTCAAAGGAACCACCGATTCCAGCATGCTCCTCCTGTCATCTAGCTGGAGGGAAGACTGGTGGAAAACTGCATGAGTGCAACTATTGTACCAGATGCTTTCACGCAAAATGCGGCCAATTTCAGAACGTGCAGTTCTCTAATGGCCCAGGACGGGCATGCCAGACCTGTGTCGTAGATTTAAGCATGGAAACCTCCTCTCAGTCTGCAGGCTTCATGGGTACATCTGTAGCTGGCGGTCAGGACCAATCTCACACAGCAGCTAAAACGTCCAGTATCTCAAATACGTCGATAGCCACTGATTCGTCACTCTCTCAGCAATCATCAAATGACTTGCTGGTAAATATTCAGAACGTCTTGAAGGAAATTGGTAGCCTTCAGACGTCAGTTAATAAACGATTTGATGAGGTGACTGAGAAGCTCAAAGATCTGGATGCTATACCTGGACTGATTAATAGGGTTGATAAAACCGAGCGAGAACTAGAGGAGGTTAAGACAGAACTCAATGCCATTAAACAGATGATGATGAGCCCGTCCAAATCTTCAGCTGCGCACCGTGATCCTGAACTGATGGATAAGGTCCTCAACCTTGAGAAAAAGAATGCTGAACTCTCCAGTACGCTCGCTCAGGTGAAGAGAACGAGCCTAGCAAATGAGACAGATATGGTAATAGGAGGTCTGGTTGTGCCACCGGGTGCAGATGTAAAGGCGCTGGTTGTTTCAGTGCTTAAGACTGTACACCCTGATATAGATGCTCGTGATGTCATAACAGCACGCCTCCTCATTAGCAAATCTACAGTCAAGGCCGCTATTGATAAAGTGGCACCTAAGGTCAGCACGGCAAGTTCCTCATCTGCTAACACTACACCTTCGACACCGGACAAGCAACAACGTCCACCTACTATACTGGCTACAATCAGCTCTCGGGCCCTACTCATCAGCATCATTCAAGATAAAATTAAAATGGGTAAGCTACACACCACAGCTATACTGCCTAATCTACCTGTTGGCTTGGACCCGGAGTCCATAACACCAGGACTCATCAATATTAACGAGTTCCTGCCTAGGGAGATCTTTAATCTTCACCGCCGAGTACGTGAGAAGGCCAAACGACAGGATTCTGGATTTACATACTTCGTAAGAAGTCGGCAAATTTACGTCCGGAGAAAGAAGGGAGATGTCCCTACACCAGTTTCTTCTGAGCAGGATCTCGAGCGGTTTTTAGCTTAACAGGTATACTACTCCATCTTCTCTCTCGCGGCAATATATCATTTGCATCTTATCATTTCAAGCACATTCATAAATCATGTGAATCATCTCAATCATCTGTCACTCATTCATTTCAGTCTAGTGCATCTGAACCTGTTCCTCAAAATATGATCAATCTGCATCAAGCTCTGTCGGGAGTTGGGAACAAGTTGCGCGTGTGTCATGTGAATGTTAACTCGTTGAGGGCACATATTGAGCAGCTCAGGCACTTTATTGCGTCTGAGGCCCTCGTTCATGTGCTCGCGGTCACGGAGTCTAAGCTGGGGCCATCTGTTGAGGATGCTCTTGTTTCGCTGGACGATTATGTCCTGTTGAGGAGGGATCGTAACACGCACGGAGGGGGGGTTGCACTCTATGTCCATAGGTCATTGTCGGTAAAGCACATCTGCTCGTCTACCACGGAGTGGACTGGCCAGCCAGGTCATCCCGAGTTCTTGTTCTGTGAGGTTGTCCCAAAGGGTGGTGACCCGGTTTTTATGGGGGTGGTTTATAGGCCACCTCATGCTCCGTTCTTACATGGGACGGACTTTATCGCGACCCTGAGGGATACCATGCAGAATTACGGCACCAAGGTTATTATGGGTGATTTCAACTCCGATTTATTATCGGACAGTGCTGATGCAATTTTTGTAAGGACGTTTATAGAGGAGAACTCTCTTTTCTCGGTGCCGTATGGTGCGACGCATCACACGAGTACTTCGGATACCTGGCTGGATCTCTGTATTGTTGATGCCCTTGACACGGTGACGAATTATTCTAAATCAGTATCTCCATTTATAGCTGGACATGACTTGATAACTGCTACGCTGAACATCTACGTACCCCAGACTACGACTCATGATTTCACCTACAGAGACTTTAAATCAATTGACTCAGTAACCTTGAACGAGTATCTATCTAAATGTGACTGGTCAGTAGTCACGGATGATGAAGCTTCTTTAAGTGATAGATTGGATTCTTTGTATGCTAACTTACACGCTGCTCTTGAGGTTGTTGCTCCCATCAAGACTTTTAGTCACAAAAAGAGGAATCATCACCCGTGGTTTACCCCTTTTCTTCGTTCACTTTTGACTGAAAGAGACCGATTATTTAGACGCTACAGACGATCAAGACTTGACATAGAACTCTATTTGTACAGACAGGCACGTGACTTTGCACATCAAAAGATAGAGACTGCTAGACTTGATTTTTATTGGAGTCGTCTTAAGGGACTCACTGACCCTCAGCAGATCTGGAAGGAACTCAAACATCTCGGAATCTCCCCCAAGCCTGACACCAATCTTGCGGGCTTTTCTGAGGAGGATCTCAATGCTCACTTTGCCTCTGTGTCGTTTGATGCTGCTGCACCAGAACTTTCTCGTTTCCTTGAAAATCTGGGTGAGGACGACGAAGGGGATGGTCGGCTGAATTTTGCTGCCGTTACGTTACAGGATGTCAAGCTTGCTATTGACCAGTCGACTTCACAGGCGGTGGGTGTTGATCATCTTCCGCAGAGTTTTATTAAGTGTGCATTCCAGGCTGTGGGCCCATTTGTTCTTGATATCTTTAACCAGTCTCTTTTGACCTCGACGTTTCCAGATCACTGGAAACAGTCGCTCGTGATAGCCCTTAATAAAACTCCGACTCCGAGATGTTTGGGTGATTTTCGTCCAATCTCTCTTCTCTGTTTCTTGTCGAAGATCCTTGAGAGACTGGTCTTTAACCAGGTATCGTCTTTCATTGAAGCGGAGGGATTGTTGGATGGATTTCAGGCTGGTTTCAGGCAGGGACATAGCACTCAGACAGCATTACTTAAACTGACAGACGACATTAGACAGGGCATTGACAAGAGGCAGTTGACAGCACTGCTGTTATTCGACTTTAGTAAGGCCTTCGATTCGGTCTGCCACGTGACCCTGCTTGGGAAGCTACGGTCACTTGGTTTCTCAAGCAGTGTCATTAGATGGATCGCATCATATCTGTCAGGTCGGTCGCAGGCAGTAAGAGTGGGGGGTCAAACTTCCTCCTTTCGTCCCCTAAACAGGGGAGTGCCGCAAGGCTCTGTGTTGGGACCGCTGCTTTTTCTGCTATTTGTGAATGACATTGCGCGGGATCTTGGTCCTGGCGTAAGTCACGTGATATACGCAGATGACCTGCAGATCTATGTGCATGGTCGGATCGAGGATATACGGGCTACTCTGGAGAGATTGAGCAGAGCTGCGGGGAAAATTGCGGACTGGGCTGCTGGAAATCATTTGGGGTTGAATGTGGGTAAAACTAAAGCCATGATCTTCGGCTCCCCGGTCCTTGTGAACAGATTCAACGAAATGGGTATAGACTGCCTTCACTTTGGACACTCCTGTGTCCCCTTTGTTTCGTCTGCTCGAAGTCTGGGCGTGGTGCTGGACTCAAAGTTGAACTGGAAGGAGCATGTGAAGTATGTCTGTGCTAGGGTTAATTCGCTCATGTACAGACTGTATCACTTCAGACGCAGCACGACGCTCAGCCTTCGCAAGCACCTTGTTCAGGCACTTCTCTTCCCTATCGTGGACTACTGTTCCCTGGTTTACTGTAATATCTCGGGCGAATTGAATCTTAAGATTGAGCGTTTGCTCAATAGGGGCATCAGGTATATCTACGGGATTCGGAGGGACAGTCACGTCACCCCCTACAGGCGTGAGCTGAGCTGGCTGCGGGCAAAGGGTCGTAGAGACTACTTTGCGACCTGTACCCTCTTTAATCTACTTCGGTCAGGAACGCCACCTTACTTGGCGAACTTTTTTATTGCTAAGCAAAGCTCCCGGCCTGTAAGGGTCGTGAATGGTAGGGAGGTGAACAGGGAGGTTTTACTTGTTCCCAGCTTCCGCACAGACTGCTTGGAAAATTCCTTTCATGTCTCTACTACATACCTATGGAATAGTCTACCTTCTCACATACGGGAATCACCATCACTCCCTGTATTTAAACGACCCATCAAAGCTCATATTTTTGCCGCAGAGGGTATGGATCAGTTGCCTGGACAGTGAGATAATAGCCATTGTAGTGAGGAAGATATTTATACACTATCTGTGATACACGGACTTTAAGTAGTTAATTAATATAGTAATAGTTAAGTTATCTCACAGTAGTGATTAAGTATACCATTAAAAATTAAAAACTAAAAACTAAAAACTGTTAACTTTCTTCTTTTTTATTATTTTATTTTTTATGTTAATAATACTATGTTTATTATTATCATTATTTATTATTTATTGTTTTTATAATCATTTATATTATTTATCATATTTATTAGTTTGATCTACTTGTATTTTTCAACCTATGTAAAAGCTGTTGTTTTTGTACAACATAATGTACAATTAATAAACTCATTCAATTCAATTCAATTCAATAAACTTTCAACCCACAAACGCAAAGGTTTTGCTTTTTGTTGTTTAAATAAGTGAGTTTCAAATACGTAAAAAAATGTTCCCTTTTTAACTTGAGTAATTAACTTTTTATTTTTATTTAATGGTTTTAGACAAATACTTTTACCAGACATGACCAACTTGCATAAAATATACATTTAAAATCGACCACGGGAAAGCTACTAATAATTATTGAAATAAAAATACATAAAAATGTGTTTCATGTAACAAATATTACTTTGAATTATTAAGGTTTAGAATTAGAAAATTTCGAGTTGAAGAGGTAGTTTTACATTAATCAGAATTGAAAATTCAAGTAACCGGGTATCGAATTATCGAGGACCAATTTATCAAGTTTTACTGTAAATTGTTATTTATTTAAATAGATACACTTCAAATGGAGAACAAAATAGTATAGTACCAATTATTCAGTGATTTTATAATAATTATTTTTCAAGTCGTTAATTTTTGTATAAAAGCACGCATGCAGCTAAAAAGTTACCGACTGACTAGCTGAGTCGGTAAGTTATCCGTCGGACGTTATTGAAAAGTTTCATCTTGTTTCAGAACTTCACCACTTGGGGAAACGCAAAAATTTGAAAAGTCAGCTCTTTTAGTTACACTCAAATTTATAATTAAACAAAATCATTGTTTAAAAATTGTAATTTATGAGCATGGAAAGATAAAATCAAGAAACTATTCAGAATTATTAAATAAATAAAAATGTTCTTAATAAATATTATTAAAACTAGTCTTAAAAGGTCTTTGATGTTCGAAACAATTGGCAGGATCGTAAACAAATAATAAATGCAAGTAAAGGCTCAAAAACAGTAAACATAAAAGTACTCAAAACTATACAAAATTTTAAATTTTACTCAAAAGCAATCCATTTTGTTACGTCAATTATCGAATTTAACATATACTGTATAGAGAATTTGAATTTTTGTAGTTAAAAAATAATTCGACCCACAGAAGACGAGAAACCGTGGATCCCGAAAAAAAAAAAATTTTCTCCCAAACCAATCCGTTATCAATCCTGTTCATTCAAAAATTTCTCGAATCGTCTTGCGGCAATGCGTTCGAATCTAAGCCCATGGACCCCGGAATAGCCCAGGCTCGGTCGCATATCTATCTATCCCGGAGAAAGCAGAGAGCTGTTTCAATCCGAGAGCATGTGTGCCAATGGCCAGCTGGCCGGCCGAAAAGGTTACGCGTGCGCCGGCAGCAGCACTCTGCGAAAGTAAAAGTGGCCGCTGCTCTCACTCCCGAGCCTCGGTGGTAGGGGCCCGCGACTCGGGAAAAACTCGCGGCTCGGCTAGAACTTTAGTCCGCTTCGAGCTCTCTCGGGTTTTATGATTTTCGTTGTGGTTTTATCAACAACAACAGCATGACGCCGGACTACAACGAGGACGACTTCACCGGGTACCGGTCCACCCGGGCCCAGGACCTGCTCTTCGACTCCTCGAGCTCCTTCAGCTGCGATGTCTTCTACCTGCCCAGCTCGATCCAACTCTTTCAGAGTGAGTTTTTCAATTTCGTTTTTGGATTGTCCTGCGGTGTTTTCGTTATGTCTGAGGGTGGAAAAACTCTTGTGTTTCTTTGAGTTTTTCGAACTGTCAGCCGCTGCGGTGCATATAAAATTGCAATTCAAATTGTGCGGTCGAAACGTGACGTCACTGCGTTTTAACCATGTGGTGCACGTTATGTCACAATGGGAGTTTGGGTTTCTTTTCACAACTTTTTTATTTGTGTCAATCGACTTTTAGTGTCTCGCTGCTAGGTCGAATTTATCAATTCCAATCGATTAAATTACTTTGACATGGAGAAAAAGTGCGTCGAAACTATTCTGCTGAATCGTTGGCGCAAATGCTCAGACTTTTTATGATAAAAAAAAACCCATCAGTAGACTCACTTGATGAAAAATGTATTATACAGTAATTTATGGTTGTGCAATCGTATGTGGTTTGGCTAGATTAACCAGTCAATAAATTATTTAAAAATTACCGACACCTATGATAGAGCCGATACTGTAAACAATCAGGTCAAAATTTACATCTTTATGGCTAATAAGATAAATAATCTTCGAGCAACGTCATCTAATGCTTTGTTGACCATCTTTAAATTTGCAATAAATTTTTTATCTGAATGTGGCACTGTGTCCACATTATCAGCTGCAAAAACAGGTTTTCAATTAAGCTTATGGAATTCCTCTCTTATTTACCAAATTTACTGATACCAATGATTTTGAAGCACAAAAACAAATAAAGTTCAAGAACAGTATATAAAATTTTTTAAATACCGCATGATCCAGGGTTTAAATCTCCTTAACTCTGGTACTCCTTTGAATCATCTTTAAAAATGGAGGTAAAAGGTCTTACACCGGATTACACGGCAATTAAAAAAGTGAATAATGAAAAAAAAAAGTTGTAAACTACATGAAAAAATAAACAGCTTTTTTTTACGTTCTTCGATCTTTGCACCTGTGCATTAGGTCGAGTTGAATGATTTCTTAATTCATCGTAACTTGAGTGTAGTCAGGATTACGCTGCAGCTGTTATGCAGCTGATAAACGATTAAACTACAGCAATAAATTTCTGGTTAAAAGTTTCGTTGCATAATTTTAAAGCGTAAACTACAAATCTTAAAACAAACATTATTAAATTAAAAGCAACTCTTCTGTAGACCCACGAAACAGTTTAGGTTCACCGATAGCGAACAATGAGTAGTGAAAAAAAACGGTTATTCGGGTCTTTATGTAAAATTAAAAACACCGGATGAGCATTGTATAAAATAGTGACGATTACCCGAAAATGAGATGAACGATTATATATTTGCGTAAGAGATGCCCGAAAATTCTCGTGTCCTCATTTTGAAACCTGTTGCTCTCTTTGTGCCGCTCTCACACGTGTGTTCGAATGCGCGTGCATGTACCAGAGAAAGTCTTGTGCGGTGTAAGCATTATCAAAAATATTGTGCTGCTCTTGCACTTGCAAGTTGTCTGTTCTAAATATCGTTTAAATTTTTTAACTTCATGTAACTCATGATGTAAACAGTTTACTTTAGATTTCGATAGTTACAATCAATTGTTTTTGTTACTTTCATTAGCAACAAATTTTATTAGATTCATACGTGCTAGCAAAAAAGTAATCGAAACAAAATTTGATCAAGCAATTATAACAGTACAGGCTTTTTTTGAGATAATGGTTGGTTACAAATTAAAAATGCACTTTAGTAACAAGCTGCACCTAGAGTTTCATGAAAATCATCGAATCGATAGAAATAATTATAGTCACGCACTGTACAAGCCGTTACTTTTGCTAAGTGAGGGCATTCATTTTCTAGGCTACTATGTTTATTAAAAGTTAAAAAGCTTCTACTTACATTCGAAAAATCTATATAAGTTTCTTTACTTTATGAAGTAGCCCAAATTTTTCAATCGTGGAGGTATTAAATTTTTGGAAAAATGGTTCCAGAAGTACTTATGGTTACTGCCAGTGCTGTCAAAAGAAAATATTATTTTATAGTATGTTTAAAATAATTGAAAAAATTCCACAGAAAACCTGAGAAGTCCATCTGAATAAAAAGTGACAGTGAATTTCCTTAACGTACAATAAAGTCAATGATTCCATCAAAGGCAATCAAATAAATTTTCTTTCAATAAAAACCATTTATTTTTTCATGTTGATTTCTGTAAAATAGAACTGTTTTCCCTGAAACACTGTTTATTGAAAACATTTTCGAAGAAACTAATTTCATATTGAGTCTCAGACAAGACTAATACTACTCTTTCATTTCTTTGATGTTAAGAATTTTCCGTAAAAACAAACTTTCCGTAGATATTTGTGTGAGCAATTTTTATACTTCATTAAAAAAGAAAATATATTCTCGCATTTTTGTCATTGACACACATTTCTTTTTATGCGTTGATACCTTTGAGAGTTAAAATTAGCATTTTACAAACTTATCGAAATTTTTAATGAATAATGAAAACGTGCACTTAAAACTATACAACAAATACACAAATATATTATTATATCAAGTATTCATTTTTATAATAGAATTCATTTTAATGTTTAATAATTAGCATAAAAAAGAAGATTACAGATTTTAATAACCATGATAAACCCTAAGAAAAAAGTAATTTATGATAAGAAGGAGGTTTTAATACTTCAATTACATTATAACATAATTTACAAAAAAAGAAATGCACTATCTGTCAGAAATAAACATCGAAGTTTAAAAGAAACAGTGGAAGAACAGGATGAAACACTAACAGTAAATGGCGCAATGCTCTTGAAGCAACTCTCTCTTTTGATGTTCGATTCGGAGCGATTATTTCTATGATTTCTATGCTTTACGGAAGCTATTATTGTGTTGATTTTTTCATTTTATTATTATTATTATTATTATTCTTAATATTAAAGGGAGTTATTTAAGTACGTATTTTTATTTATTCAAAAAGTTTTTCATAATTTGAAAATTTATTCAAATAAAAAAGGACTAAAAGATAATTGAAAGCTCAATTAAATGTATAAAAACTTTATTATACTTGTATTACGTTATGGTTTTGAAATATACGACTTAAAGTGAAAATTTCATTCAGTCTTTAATTTAATTGCAAACACCTTTGTATAATCCCTTTATAAAAAAGAGCTGTCGCCATCTTGCGTAAACAATTTATTCGTGAGCTGATTGGTGAAGAAGTTTTTAAAATATTCGAAAAGTGCATTTGAGGTTACTATTTTTGTTTTTTTCCTATGCGTGCTTGCGCGCTTAAAAACTGATGGAGTGAGAATTTTTTATTTTATTTAACAAAAATTTCTTTTGCAAAAGCAATAAATAAGGGTCCGTGCGCGCTTGCGCGCTGAGTAATTTCTAGTCAAGAAAAATTTCAAATAAATTAATACAAATACTTCAAACATCAAAATCAACATGACAATTAAAATTAATCACTAAAAACTAATTATTATACATGATTTAGAATCGTCAATTATTTAGTCTATTTTCTGTAAATTTCGCAAATGATAATTATTTTTTTTATTTTTTTTATTCTTTCTTTGAGCTTTTGTTCTTGAACTAAAGAAGAATTCTTTATTATGATCTCATTATCAGTGGATGAATACAGATCAAGTGTTTTTTTTTTTTTTTTTTTTTAACTGGAAATAAAATTTTTATAGCTTATGATATTCACAAAAAAAAATTTAATACTTAATTATTGTAAAAAACTAAGTTTTAATGGAACTAAAACTTATTGTATGCACACATTTTAAATGGATGTCAAAAAATAAATAGCAGTTCATAATTTTGTTTACAGTACATCGTAGAAAATAGGTCATTTCTTTTTTAATCAAGCAAATAAATTTTAGTCATCAAAATTAAAACTTTTATCATGCATTTAAAAAACGTAATATTGCCTGGAAGATTTTAATTCTTCGACTTACAAAACTTCTTTTACACATGAGCGCTTTTAATCATCAAGATAAAATTTACTACTTTTTGAACAATCGTTTTATCATTTTATCTTTTCAATTCGTAGAGTTTCTAATTTATTTTTACAAGAATAAAGATCTAGATTCTTGCATGATCTGTCTGCTTTTTTAAAAAAATTGTAAAGTTATGAAGGTGTGACTTTTGTAAAAATTTCTATTGTCATACTATACAGCAATAAAACACAAATTAAAAATAAACTAACTTTTTTTTCTTGTGTCGTAATTATGTAATGTATAGAACCCATCATAAAATTCGTAACAAAAGTTTCTTTGGGGTATTTAAATAAAAAGAAAGTGTTATTTTGTTGTTTACAAATGTGATAAAAACGTATGACTTATCGTATAAAGGTTGATAACTTCTCCAATTGGGCAATCAAATTGTGGAAAAAAATATCATTTAGTTTATTTTTTATTATTTTGATCAGTAAGCATAATTAAATGGTAAATAGCTTAATTAGTTATTAATAAATAGCTTCGATATAATATTTTTATTGTTAGAGTAATTTTAAGTTTTTTTTAACTTTCTATACAGACACAAATATTTCACAAGTATGTTACTGTTACCGTACTCTCGTTACACAAACGTATCATTCAATTTAAAAAATTTTAATTTTTTCATCATTAGATACTTATTAAAATTTAAAATTGTTGCTTTAAAAGCCAGCAAGTCATGCAAAAATAAAAATAAAAAAAAACAAATTATAAAATTTTGAATTACCGTATACTTTGAAATTTGATTTAAAAAAAGTTAAATTACTCACACTGTTCATATTTTACCTCAAACTTGAAAAAAAAATAAACACTGACTTTACAAGAAAGTAAAAGAAAAAAAAAATCAAAGTCTTGTTTTCCTCAATTAAATCAGTAGTATCACCACGAAGGCTCAAAAAATCCCTCTCTTTAAAAAAAAAGGAAACAATTTATTCGTTCCAACAAAAGTCTTGATTATCATCGATGCTTGAAATAAAATTAGAAGCTTATAGCAGCAAAGCCACGCAAAAAAACTACAGTAAAGTAAAAAATTTTATTTCATCCTCTAGACTAAATCACAAAAGAGTGGTACAATTTAAATAAATTCTCAAAAATCGCATGCATTTCAGCGCGCATAATATAACGTGCATGATTACACCAGCTAAAAAGAGGCATTTTATTCCCGTATCCTTCGAAAGCAAAAAAAACATCCTCATTTTAAAAATTGTTTCGTTCCACATAGCGCACCCCCGAAAATAATGAAACAACAGAGCCGGAAGCCCCTTCTGATAATAACGATGATGCTTGGCCCCCAGGTCTTGGAAATTTCGGCGTCGGACTGGTGACGATAGCCTCGGTGATGTGCGCCGCAACGGTCTACCTCGGGGTCGACGCCTGCAGCGCTCTGTGTTATCGCAAGGAATCGAGCTCCTTCAAGATCAACGCCTGCGTCGTCTTATCCGTTTACCCGATCGCCAGCCTCTGCAGCCTCGTCTCCCTCGCTGTGCCCAGGTAATTACGATTAATTTTTCTTCTTCCTCGAGTATATATATATACGCACCGGGCGACACTTTTCGCCGTCTTGTACCTTGTCAATTTCGTAAATTGACCGACCGTACGCGGCTAACGGTACCGAGCGGGGCGCTGATATATTCCTTATCAAAAGTTTCCTCGTCTCTCTCTCTTTTGAGAAAGGGAACCATTAGTCATCGTTTAAAGCGAGAGATATGAATTATTGTTTGTGTACGCTCCGCGGGGATGCGAGTTACCTTTTAATTATTTATCGAAGCGGGCTTTTCGCGAAGTTATCGCTTGGATTTGAAGTTTAAACGTCGGGGTTGTCGAATTAAATTATTAACTCGTCACGCGGATTTTAATGAACGGTTATCGATGCGTGCGTCCAACGGACAGCATGAAATTTGTTGAAGGCTGAGAGAAATATTTTTATCCGCGAGTAAAAAGTTCATGCTTCGAAAATTTGAAGTTAAATTTTTGAACCGTGAGTAATGGCCGGGTATTAATTTTGTGTGCCTCGGTACTTCAAATTTTGGCTGTCGAACGACATTTTAAAATTTTAATATTAATGATGCGAGGATGTAAAATTTTTTATTTATTTTTATTATCATTATTATTATTAATAATAATGATTTATGTGATAAATAGAATTATTAAATTTATGAGACCAATACAGCTATTCAAATAGGTGTACTCCAGCAGACTGAATTAAAAAAAAATAAATAAAAAATACGTGACAAAGAAAAAGAATGATAACATAAACTTGAAGTTAGAATATGTAGTTTTACATACGTTCTGATTTCATTCGAAAATATTTAAACTGAAATTTTTTACTCGGAAATTTTTGCATCGCAAAAGAGTAAACATTTTTTAAAAATGAATCCAATTGCCGTTTGTTAAATTTTATAAACTTTCTATAGTTACTAAAAAAACGGTCTCGAACAAAAATTAAATTGATTCAAAAACAGTAATTTTTCATACTCAAAGAAATAAAATAACTAATTATGTTAATTTGATAAAAAATATCAAAAGTTATTGATGGAGCTACCCACGTATTATGGATTTAAATGAAGGAACAAAGAAAAATAATAACTCTCTAGCTCTCGATGAAACTCACAGATAATAAATTCAAAAAATTTTTAATTAAAGATTTATTTTGAGTCCTCGTTCGAAAACAAAAACTGAATCTGCATTAATGCAAGCCAGCTCTCTCCGACTTTTAATTGGCCTATCTAAACACGCTTTCAAATTTGAAAGAAGAAAGAAGAAAAAAAAAGATAGTCTTTATCCCAATTAAAGCCCCCCGGTTTATCAATCCATAAAAACAAGCCGTCCGAAGTCTGGCCAACCTAATGATCTAGTTATAGACGAGAGCGTTTCGGCCTCCCCGAATCTCAATAATCCGCGATTGCACCTGGCGATTGGAACGACTCAAGGTCATGTTTTAGATGATGCTCTCGGCTGCAGAATATGCTAATGAGCTTTGGCTCAACCAGTTTGCCCCTCCCTTTTTTTTAAGCTTGTTTCAAGAAAACCCTCGCAGATGCCGCTTTCCATCTGTCTTAAATATTTGGAAGTTTGCGGGAAGATTTCATTTTTCAAGGATTAGGGTTTTTTAAACGCTTCCACGAAAATAACAAACGTGATTTTTGATGCTTTTTTGAGATAATGAATTTTTTTTTTTTTTCCAAAGCATCAATCAAATTTTTTGAAAGATACACTTTGAAAATTAAATTCCATGATGAATAGATATATCTGTTTGAAGGTTGTACCTGTGTTGCGAATCAAAAGATTCATCATCAAAATCTTATTCATTGCTGACGAGAATGAATACACGAATTTTTTTCAATTGCCACCTTCAAAAATTAATTTAAGTAATATATTTTTCCAATTAGATGAGTTTTTTTTAGCAAAAAAAAACATGACCTTAGAAAACTAAACATGTAAAAAAATTTATACAAAAAAAAAAAAAAAACTTTCGTAATTTTTATTTTTTGTTTCGATGATATCGTTTCGTTACTTTACATTCCACAACAGCAAGCAGCTTGAAGTAAATGATCTTGGCAGACAATATAATAATTTGCAGATGGTAGTAATTGCTTCGAAAAAGCTAAAAAGCTACACTTGTTAGCGTATATAAAAAATACACAATTTATAATGAACATAACTGTCAAAATTCTGTAATGTAGATTGAAAAATTAACAGGAGTATGAATAGATACAAACATTATTAATGTAGCAAGCACCTTTGTGCAAAATAAAAAGGAAAAAAATACATTTTAAACACCAAAGAATATCTTCAAACTCAACCCCAACAAAAATTCTAAGCCTTACAGATTAGTGAAAAAAAAAAAGAAAAGTCATTTATTTGCGTTGGGCTAAAAAGTAATTACCAAAAACCTACTCCCCAGATCGCAGCTGTTGTCGGAGGGTCTGACGAGCATGGCCCTGGCGATAGCGTTCAACCACCTCTACCTGCTGCTGGTCGACCTGGGGCGTCGAGACGGAAGGGCGACCAAGACGGCCTCGATGGCGCTCAGGGTCGGTCCGTGCTGCTGCTGGCCGTGTCTGCCGCTGCCCACCCTGGAGACCACCGACGCGAATCTCGGCTGGCTGCGCGTCACAGTTCTGCAGTTTCCTCTCGTTCAGGTAACCTTTTTTTATCTTTCTTTTTCATTGACTTCGATTAAGCGAAGAGCGAACCAGGATGCTCGTTGTTAGAGGAATGGAGATGTGGTGAGCTTTGGTGTCGGTTATTCAAATGAAGCAATTAAGCCCTAGGGAGTGTGATAAGATTAAGGGGGGACTGTTAGACCCCGATTGATACGGGCACTCCCAGGGCCAACTTTTTTTTTTTTAATTATCGAGGATTCTTACAATCCCTGGCGATACTTGATTAGCACTGAAAAAAGTCCATCCAAAGGTTTGTTTGGTTTTTTTTTTTTTTTTTTTCAAGATATAGCTGTGATTGAAATCGAAATGTATCTTAAAAAATAAATAAATAAATAAACCTTTAGGAATCAGTTGGTATTGAAGAGAAAGTAAAGACCAACGAGTTCCTATTTTTTTCTTGTTTTAAAATTTTTTCAAAAACGTGAGTGGATACTAAGACATCAAAATGAAATTTAATTGGCACTTGATAAGTCAGTTAATTTTGAAATTAACTGGGTGGTTGGAAAGTACAAAAAATGCGCAAAAAATTTTTTATTTCGCAGAACAAGTGTACCATAAAACAAAGTTATATTTAACTTTTCTAAGCTTTCGAACTAATAATTTGTATCTTGATTTTTATTCCTCTCTAAAAACAAGTCAGAAAAGGGTGAGGAGAATACGGGAATTGTTTTTTTACCACTAAAGTTTACAACTGGGCTCACAATTTTCGAATAAGCCCGTTTTACTTTGCAGTAATAACATTTTACACACCTGCGAGGTGTGATATCTCAGAGTAAATACTTTTCTTAAAACAGTATTACAGCCAAAATGAAACGTTATTTTTTTATTACAGTTGTACACACTGTTTTTAGAAGTAATTTTTGAAAATTTCATCAAAATTTAAAATCAATTTTAGATGAATGTGAACTTCTTAATCCGGGTTCGAAATATATTTTTTTTTCAGCAAAACTTACTGAAATATTTTTGTATTGACGAAAGTGGTAAAATTATTTGCTCGAAGAAAGGGTTGTATGGTTTCGAGACTCCGAATTTTCGAGGACCCGACTAAGTATAGTATTTTCGGGCATCATTTTTGTTTCGAAGAAGAGGAGTCGGTAGCAAAAGGGGAATGATACAGAGAGTCAGAATGTACATGAAAAAAAAAACATAAAAAGAATCGAAAAGACAGCCGAAATTCAACTCTTTTTGAAATAAAAGGGTCACTGTAATTTTTTTCTCAACCAAGAAGGACTGACTCGTTCTCCGTCGTTTTTTTACTCTTCCTCTCCTTGTCTCTCTCTCTCTCTCTCTCTCTTTTGGACACGGGAGAATAAAAGCGTATTTCAGTGCACTTTTTTTAGTTTTAAAAGAAGATGGGATTTTAGAGACGGTAAATTATACCCGACGAGTGTCGTCCTTTTTAATATAATAATCCGATAAGCCGCAGGTGATAAATCGACTTTGTTGAAATACATCTCGGCTACTCGGGCGAATTCGAAGGCTGGGATTTCTCAAAAACGCGTACGAATGTGACATAATAAATCAATGATAATAATCATTTATTTTTGGTGTACCACCGAGGTGTTAAGTTACCCTGTCAGACTTAATTGTTTATCGATCATAATTAAATAATTCGACGTGTTGATAAAAAAAAAGAAATCTAATTTTTTTTAAACTTTTTTTTTTTTTTTACGTTTCAACATCACAGTTTTTATAATTAATTTTCATTGTACGGAAAAAATTGATGCAGTTATTTTATTTATTTAAAATTAGGTTAAGGAGGCTTGGCAGCGTAGGGGTCGTACCTAGTGGGGGCCCTTGCGGGTGCATGAAATTGAAAATAAGAAAAAAAGTATTTTTTTTATTTATTTTTATTAGTAAGTGATTATTTATCATTTTTAAACATATTAAAACAAAATTTAAGATAAAAAATTTTTTAAAACGTTGAAAAATTGCATGTTTTGAAGGTTATGTACCGCAATTTTCTATTTTTCTTGTAAATTAGTCCGATAATCTTAAATTTTTATCTTTAAAATGACACCTGACTCGTAGTAAACTTGATGATTTGCAAAATTTTTAAATGTTTTTTTCCATAAGAGCCCATGTTAAAAAAAAAATTCTAAACTGATTTTTTTCTCGAAAACGAGTCTGACAACTATTGTTGTGTTAAATAGGAAAGTTGTTTGTCTTACTTCAAGGAATCTACAGGAATTTTTTGGGTTCTTACTTTTGGATTTTGAAAAAACTGCCAAGCCTCCTTAAATGAAGAATACTAGGGCCATGAGGAGACCTAGGCAGGTTGGCCGATTTTTTTGTTCATTTCATGTCTAAAATAGCGCAAAAAGTATTTTTATTCTAAACTTAATCTTGTCATTTGAAAGAGCATTCAAAGATTATTTTCATTGTTTTCATCCTACCTTAATTAATAATCAAAACAGTTACTTAAATATATTAAATCTTTTTCAAATCTTTTTTGTGTTGACCTGATGATACCCGAAGCAGGCTCAACAAAGATGCCTAAAAACTTCATTTTTTAATAAATTCATTAGTAAAAAGTTTGAAAACCATTGATTTAATTCTTATTTTTCCAAAAATACTTTCAATCTTAAATCAATTAATAATAAGTAAACAAAAAAATTGTTTGATATGAAAAAGCTATAAAATTTTTGTTGAAAAAAAAAATATTCATTTTTGAACCTTTATAATGTTAAAATAAAAATAGAAAGAAGAGTCTAACGTTTTTCTCTTTTTTATAAACTTCACTTGATTGATTTAACAACTACATGTTAGAAATGAGCGACAAGCATTGAGACCTCAAAATTGAAAGGCATTTTTTTTATAAAGAGTCTTGAAAAACTTCCAATTGAACCATCGTCAAAAGAAACGAAAGTGTGCTCTAAAAGTTTCAAAAAAAAAAAACTTTCCCAAAACCAATCGGCTCAAAATCGATCGCCCCAAACTCTTGTTTAAAAAAAAAAGCTCTTTCCATCTCGATGTTAACGATACAATCGAGTGCGTATTCCTTGAGAAACTTTCTCGTTTACCTGGCATCCTCTATCGACAAAAAATCAGGAAACCTTCTTCTTTTTTCTCTTAAAAACGCATAGCCTGCACCCACCGTCATCAAACTTTCATTCTCGAAAAAAGGGAAAATAGTTCCTCGAAGGGGGCGGGCTACGGTCACGGGGATTACCCGCAGTTTAACGAGCGCGCGGCTGGAGATGAAAGCCCCTCGCAAACACAAATTTGTCGCCGGATGATTCGGCAGTTCCGGGGCAGCTCGGTGTCCGTATGGCCGGAAAATTGCACCGAAAAGCGGATTATGTACCGACGTCGACTAATGAACCCGCCGTTGTTTTTTCCCCAGGGTCTGGTGTACGCAGTACTGCTTTACATTAACGCCGAGTCGGCCACTTTGGCGGTTGGCTTCCAGCCCTTCCTGGTGCCTGTGATGATGACCAGCATACTCTTCGCCGTCTACGGGCTGACCGTAGTTACCAAGAGCCTAAGTGAGGTTGCACCAGGTATGTGATAAATGATACTTGACAACTGATTTTTGAAATATTATCCGTCGAAAAAACTTCGATTCATCAATGGGTTCTTAAGCAATGAGATACCGCTTTTTCCGGATGATGTATCAATCAGTTTTTAATGAATGGTTTTCACCTCTCTTGAGGAAATTTTTGAAATACTCTGAAAAATTTTTTTTTTTGTTTCGAGTCATTTATTTTACTAGCTAGTTAATCTCAAAATAAACAGTTTTTAATAGCAGATATGAATATAGCAGAATGCAAATTTGAAAATTTCGAATAGATAATAAAAAATAATTATTTCAAAGTAGTTAACTTTGGAAACAGAATTTGTAATTTATTGTATATTGTTCAAAAATCTGAAAATAAATTTTAAACTTATCCGTTTATTAATTTATAAAAATCTTTTCCTTATATCTATGTTAATTAAAAATTTTTTTTATTTTTAAGTATTTTATTTTGAAAAATCTTAAAACTTTACAATATTAAAGTTTTTATAACATTTAATTTAAAAAAGAACTTTGTTCGTACTAGAGAATTCTGTAGGACGGATCTAAAATTTATACTGTTTCGATGTTTATAAAATCAATACTAAATCCTTCTTTAAATCCCAGAATTTTAAATTTATCTAGTCTTTATTAGCGTTTGTATTATTTATCGACTTTAAAGTGTAGGTTTTAAACAATATTACTTCAATGTCTGTAATAGAATTCACACTTTCAAGTTTCTCGCCACTTATATTGTAATTTGTACAATGGTGTCTGAATTTTAAATTATAAAGAAGTTTCAAGACTAAAAGATACCTCGTTCAGATTTCCTACAAGATTATTTAGAATTTCCTATACTCAAGCACCACGAAACCGTAAAATAATAACCTTAGAAAAAAAAAGATCCATAAATTAGCTCCTTACGAGCCATCAGCTGGGTAAACACCGCACGAAGGCGCGAGAACGTTTGGGGGGCCTACCGTATTTCGTTATTACGTTTTTTGCGTGACGAGTTAGAAATTGGCCAGCCGCGGCGCGCGCAACTAGAACTAGAAACTCGCTTGAAGAAAGAAAGCGCGAGGATTATGGCATCCATCCTACAATTAAATCGGCACTTGAAAAATAATAACGCAGGGGCGTTTCAAAACTCAGCTATTACAAATTTATCTGCGATCTCCAACGAAAAAGTTGCAAAATAAAACGCGCGCTTCCTTTAGGGGGAAAGCTGGGTACGCTAGAAAAAACCAAACTCGATACTTTGAGTAATTATTCGTCCAAAAATCAGGGATTCCTCGATCGTAAACGTAATTCGGCAGCTGGGCCGTCGTCCTGAAAAAAAGAGTCACACGAGGCTCCCCAGGATCGCGTGCCTTCACGCGATGAAGAGATGCCGTGACTCGGCTCTCGTACCTTTTACACGATACTTAAGCCCCGGTTATTTTCATAACAGTTATCGATACGGTCGCGAAATTATCGACTATTATCATAAAAAAAGAAGAAAGAGGTATACGTAGACGACAAGGGGGTTTAATCGGAGAGAAAGTACCCGCGTTTTCACCTTAGAAGCAATTTTAACGCGAAAAAAACAACATCTCACTTGAGAGAGACGAAATTGGGGGTCAATTAGCTATTTGCATGCGGCCGCGACGGGAATTAAAGTTCGATCGGACCACACGCGCCGCCGACGATCTCGAGGCTAAACTTTGACCCTTTTTTTTTGGTTTTGCAGAGGCGAGCCTGGCCCAGAAAACGACCGTGGTGCAGATGGTACTGCTGTTCTCGAAGCTGCAGGGCTTCCTTATCAAGGGCCTCGTCGGCACCGGACTCTTTCCTTGTACGCCGCCCCTCACTCCACACGCTTATGCCAACGGTACGTATTGAATTTTTATAAAAATCGCATCGGCAAACTTTTTTTACACGGTTTTCTGCTCGGGAAGTTTTGGATGATGCCTTAGGAAATACCGCTGCACAGGTATTCTGACTGTTTGGAATTGATGAATTGATTAAATTTTTAAATGTTTTATAAATAAGTAATTAATCATTTTAAAATTCTTTTTCCATTGGCGAACATTTTCCAAATTTTCATGAAAGTTTACTAGTTTACTATTTTGTTGATTCAATTTATTTCTTGCACAAACGATAAGAATTTCATAGTTTAATTTGTTTGCTGCTTAATGTTCTGAGAGTAACATCGAATTTTTTTTTAATAATCTTCAAGTTAAATTTTTTTAAAGATTAAAAAAGGGCTAGGACTAAAGTATTTTATCATACTTTTAAATAATTAATCATATCGTTTATTTAAGTTTTAGAGATAAGATTTTTACGTTGGATCAGACTTTACAATTTTTCTATAAATATTCCATAATTTTATGATGATTACTACTAAATAAATAAATAAATAATATTTAATGATAATACTGAGAGCAACAAAACTTTCATAATAAAATCCTATATTAAGGGGGTACAAATTTATAAAATATTTATAAAACTACTCAAAAAGTTACCAAAAAAAACCCCAGTATTTAAAATTTTACTTGTATTCTCCAACAATTATCGTATGCATAGAAAAAAAAAATCAAAAAGACCGCGCATTCCAAAATCAGAATCCCAAACTGTTTACTATTCATCAGCACCCCAGTCGATTAAAAAAAAATCTCAGTCTTGTTTTACAGACTCTTCACACGTTCAATCTAGCGTGCATTCTCATAAACCTCACGTAAAACATTTCGTCTACAAACATATGAAAAAAAAAAAGAAAAGAAAACTTGATTATCGCTCTTCCGTATCAAGTCGCGTGACTCGAATGCGCTTTGGTCTCGCAAGGGACGTGACACCGTATTCCATCCGGACAATTAAAAACTTTTTATGCCCGCAGTGACCTACAACTCGCTCATGGTGATCGAGATGCTGATGCTGTGCTACGCGGCCCGTCTGATCTACTCGGACCAGGAGCCGGCTCCCGCACCCGCCGACCGTCGTCCCGAAAACGGCTCGGCCAAAAACGGGGACGCCGTCTCCGTGGCCGTTGGATCCTGAAGGAGCACCCGCAAGGAGAGAACAGCTAATTCACCAAAGATGATAATGGCCTCAAAACACACGATGGAGGTGCTAATGCCCCGGAGAGGAGGTGTCAATCGACTACCTGTTGGGCTTCTTTGTTTGTCCTCCGTAATTCGGTGCTGAGTTTTATGGTGAAAATTACCTTTTTTTATGTTTCGAGAACGAAGAAAGAGGAAGAAGAAAGGTTCATTTGTGTACCCGAGCACTTAGGAACCGACCCAGGATCTTTTTTGGTTAATGTCATTAAGACTTTTAGTGTATACTAATGCAATTGTTGTGAAAAAAATTTTTGCGCTTGATGTAAGTGCAATATATTTCGAAAATTTTATTTTATATGTATTTATTTTACAATCTTTGCTGTCAATTTTTATTGTAGAAATGTATTTTATTGTCTTAGTGTAGGACCTTTTTGAATCCGTAGAGCGGGTCCAAAATGGACAAATATTTAAAGAAACTGTAAAAGGGACACAAATAGTGATTTTTCAAACAGAGAAAAAATTTTTTTCTGTAGCTTTCATTTTTTAGTTTAGGTGTAAAATTTGTATTTGTAGACTCATTAGATAGAAAATAAGATAAAGCACTACTGATTGTAAATGACTAGATTTTTTCTTCGTAAACTGTGTAAAAAAAAAAAAAAAAATGAAACTTATTCGTAACTTTTTTAAAATTATTGACACAAAAAGATGTATCTACATACTAAAACTGTCATTCATTATTTATAAATGCGATATTCAATACTACCGCCTGATACAAAAGGACGTAACTTCATGAGTAAGAGAAACCCATAGAACGCTCTTTTTGCTTACGCTCTTTTTGCTTTAGGTGGCACAATACGTACGTCGTACATACACATATATAAAAGGATTCTGTTTTTAATTATTTTCAATTTAATTGTTACAAACTGAACTGTTTTCAGACTATATGCTTGTGAACTATGTATTTAAATATATAATTAGATTTAAAATAGTGATTATAAAAAAAAAAAAAAAAAAATGATACATATATTTTGTAACTAGTTTTAAATAATCACAATACATAAAGTACTCAAAAATACAATAAAAAATTATTTTAAGAATCACAATGTATCTGTTATTTGAATAGTTCCTCAAGATTTACAAATTTTTTCGTTTCCTTAAACATTGAATCTAATTTATTCTCCTCTCAAAGCCGTACTATTTAAAAGCCAACCGACATTTTTTTTTCAAGAGTTATTCAAATTTCCACCGATGATCTTGAAAATTTTCTCACCGCTCACTATTTTTTTCTTTCCGCGGTCGAAAATTGAGCCGTAAACCCGCGCAGCAGCGCCCGATGACTTTCAACTATGTATACACCGGGGCTAGGAGTGAATTGGTTTGTTTAATTTTCGTCGGCCCACCCAAAAAGAAAGAAGCGAGTAAAAAAAAAAAAAAAACTGATTCTCAACCCTATGTTGAATACCACCCAGAGCGATGTTACAATTTCTCTGAAAAACTCTTAAAAAAAAAATATCACAACACACGCACTGATCTCTGGGTCAAAATAATACATCTTCCCTACCCGCTATCACCAGAGTCATCTTGATGCACTCCGCCGTGACTTGCACGTGCGCTCTGGAAGGGCTGAGTTTTTCTTCATCTTCGGTTACTCCGCTCTTTTTTTACTCTTAAGTGCTAATGGTTTGACACTTTTTCAAAATTACAGTGCGGAGACCTTTTTTTGGGCTGATGGTCATGGGAAAAATCTTAGTTTCAAATTAGGGTTTGGGTACCCTGTAAGTGCAGATTAAGGTGTATTTATGATTTTAATCAATGTTCGAAAGATATGACTGAAAAGTTATGTCGATGGTACCTCGATTGACTGTTGCTATGTAAATACTTAGAGCCGGACTGTTTTAATGTTTACATCGAGGGGCTACCCACTTAGTCTTGTTATAAAAGTCCTGAATAGTCCTGGCCAGCTTATTTTGAACTGGACAAGTCTACGAGAGCTTGATATAATATTTTTATTTGATAGTCCTGTCATAGTCCTGTCAAATAGGACCAAGTGCGTAACCCTTTGGTTTACATGTACTGATTCAATTATTAAGAATAAATTTTTTTTAACCCCCTTGTCAGTCAATAATTTTCATTACTGTAATGAATGGTTGGACTAGTAAATTCTTACTTAACTGTCATTAATTTTTTTTCAATCGCTAATTATAACGTTCAGTCGCGATAATCTTTTCTTAAACACGTGCCATAGACGCTATAAAAAGATCGTAATATGAATTTACGTCACTCATCGTGCTCTCTGCACAATAGACCCCAATTGTGAATTGAAGTACGAAAAAACACAAAATATTGGTACCATCGACAAAAAAAAAAGATCGGGGCTTCCTCCATCATCCCACTATTTATTTATTTACGGTCTTTATTCTGGCTAAAGAAAGCACCTCGAAAATTGCATTCATCCACCAATCAATGCCCGTCAAAACTCACCTTTCTAAAAAAAAAGAACGAAGAAAAAAAAATACCCGAACGAGCGTTTCATCAAAACTATTTTTGTTCTGCTCCGCGCCAGGGCGAAAAGACTTTGGGCACACACGAAAAGCGTCACCCAGATGTTAAAAAAAAAAAGCGTACGCTTCGGTAGCAGCACGCTAAGTCAAAAAATCAACACGCAGGGAAGACAGAGGCGAGGGGATGGGATGACTTTTTTTCTCGGATGGAGGAAGAGATTTTTTCAGAAGGAATAATGTTTCGGGGATTTGAGGTGAGATCAATTGATACGAGGGGATTTAAATCGGTAATGTGACGGGTTTTTGACGAGATTATTGAGGGGAAAATACGTTAATGGGTGCGGGGATTTGGATCGTCATGGATTTGGGAAATTTGAATTGTTCAGTGATTTTTTCAAAAAGATTTTTTTTTTTATTTCGTACGGCAGAGAATAGTGAAAGGTGTGAGCTGAACTATGAAGGTGCCATATTTTGATGGATTTAAACAAATTCAGATGATAATGTATTTTACTTTATTCTTATTCAATAATCAATTAATTTTTTATTTTAATTATAAAATATTTTTGTACAATCAATAGATCTTTTCGAATACTACTAAACAACTCTACAAAAAATTGTTATTACGTGATCCGAGCCTGAGGATTTATTTAAATTTATACTCAGATTAATTCATTAACTATGCATAGTACCCTTATAAATTCCCCTTAAAAACTTTCTTTTTTCCAGTTCAGCAAAACTTACATTACAATATTGAACACAGCTTACGCAAGATCCACGAAGCTTTCCTAAAGATAATTAACATCAGTGTTTAACGCTTCAAGAGAAGCATCAAATAAGTCGCCGAACCAAGATGATAAAAGTAAATTAAAATTCTGAACGTAAATATTTCCATCGATAAACACTTCACCCCAAAAAATTTCATGCCTCAAAATGAAAATCTTATTCATCTTCAGAGAGAAAAATAAAAGAAAAAAGGGAGGCGTAACATTAAACTATCGTGGAGCGCATCCGGGACGGTTTAAAATGCGGGCGAGGCGCATCCCTAGACCAAGGAGAAAACAAAAGCCGGCACCAAACAAAACAAACACAAGAATTAATGTCAAGCTACGAAATGATAATCTCGATGTTTTAAGGAGGGAATCACGTAACATCCGAAACGCACCGTCCGAGATGAACCGCACGAGATTACGGCGATTTTTCCACGAAGGACCAGCAGCAGCCACGAATTCGTATTCCTAACCGCGGGCCATGCATTCTTTTTTCACAACGGGTCCTGAATTTATGAATTTTTTATCCCGCGCATGCGCGAGGGATAAAAAAATTATTTATCATGTATGCCTTTTTTAGGCGCGACAATTATGCTAATTCGGGGGAGGAGGTGTACCAGTGGCGTGACACTTTTTTTTCGGGGTAAATAAATTGGCCGGGACCGTGTTTTTATCGGGGTAATTAGAACCGTTGGGTAATTTCGGGACGATGGGTAATTAATTGGATTAAGAGGGGGTTGGACGGAGGATTTTTTTTCATCGAGTTTAACGGGCTGACACCCAGAATGAGTTATTTCCAATTTGTCGCTGTTATTGTGTCATAAATATTAATAAGTTATTTCGTGATAATTTGAGGATCGAGTTTTTCGTACGCGATGAAAAATTTATTATTTAGGGGTCACGTCGTCCTCCTCTCAGACTGTCAAGTACCGTTCTGATTTTTTTTTTATGTAATAAAGCTCAAAAATATTAATATTGTATCCGAATGTATAAACAAATTTCGATGAGTAATTTTGGATCTTGTTAAAAGAGGCGCATACGAATTTACGGATAAATTGATTGACTGATTGATTGATAAATTTTATTTAACTAGTCTCGGTCAGCGCCCAAAATCTTTTAAAGTTTATCAAATCTTTTTTCTTATGAGAATAAAATAAACAATACTTTCGTACAGTATTAACTCTTCATTCCAAAAATTTTAACCGTTTGAAAATCTTTGTCCTAAATTTTGCGAAAAATTTTTCTTTTAAATTTTAGTACGTAAAACTTTGAATTTTGCTCTTTGAGTCTTTGACTAGTCATAGAACAACACGAATAAATGCTGAGTTCCCTGTCAAGAGATAGACTTATTTGCTTCAAATGATTTTTAATAAATTATTTTTATGCTTTTAAATATTTATTTTATTCGCGTGTATGCACATATTTCACTGTTCACAATTGAGATTTCGTTTTGCACTACGAAAAGAAAAATATTTGTTTGAGAGTTTTATTTTGTGATAACAACAGTAGTAACCATAAATTATTTTTAAATAAATAATAATACTTCAAAAAAGCTTGAATTTTTTTTGCGTGGCCGTTTCAATATTGTTATAACCGCTACCATAAACCATTATTGAAGTTGCTATTATAAGAGTCCAAAGTTGCTAAGCTTTTTTAAAATGAATCTCAAAATATTGTTCCTTCTAATTACTTTTATTATACATACTATAAATGTAGAAGCAGGTATCAAAAATTTAGATAAATGTGCAATGTATCTCGTTAATAATCCAGGTAAAACAAATCAATTAATCAAATAAACTTTGTAAAAATAATTTTAATCGATTTTAAATGCCAATTTCAACAATCATTAATGACTTATTACATCATAAAACACCTTATTGTAAAATCTGAAACAGTTTCATAAAAAATACAATATTGAAAATCATGTTTTATTACAAATATTTTTGTTTCTAATTACATTTAAATTTCAGAATGTTCCAAACTACAATCCATAGTATGTGATGTATATAAATTAAATAATTGTATTTTTGAATATGGTTTCTACTGCCGGCAAGAAAGTGGAAATGACGACGACTATTATTGCATTTGTCCTAGTGAACTCTTCAAGTACTGTCGCAACACCACAACAGAGTCAAACCTGTTAGCTTGAAAAATGTATATCACAATATTTATCTTTGTAATTTGTTTGACATTTTCAAAAAATAAAGAATTCACTCTATCAAAAACAAGCTTTTATTTTTAATGCATATATATGTATGAGCGTGCAAACAAATGTTTTAGATAATCAGCACAAAACAAGTATTAAAATTAATTTTTCAATAGATAAGTTTTGCCCTACTTTGTTTAGTCAAACATTTATTGAAATGAATAAAATTTCAAGATTATCTTTATTCGTCCTATAAGAAGCACTTAATCGAATTAGCTGAAAAACTTTTAATTTTTAATTTTTAAAGCTGTTGGTACTCAATTTAATACTTAGCACTTAATTTTCTAAAAGACAAATTTCACTAATTATTTAAGAATATTCTTAAAAATAAAGCTTGTTTTTATTGTTATTTGCGCTAGATTGGGATATGAGCATTGTCTCGGTATATTTTATGTCAGTATACGTTTACGGTGATCTCACTTTTCTAATTGTTTCGGTCGAACTATGAATTTTTAGTTAAACATTTTTAGATGCTACTTGAATAATTTTAGGAAGCATCGAATCATTCTAAGAAATTCAAAAAAATGAACACTTTTCGAGCCACATTATTCGGGTTGTAGGTTAATTTTTTTTTAAGCCAGTTCGAAGTTATACCTAATAATTACAGTAGAAAGTTGCGGTAAATAGCATCGGTAGCTCGTATGGGCGTAAGGACTTGGAACTTCCGTGCGGGACTTAAATGCCGGTACCCTTGACCTCCCTTTTGATTTTTTTTTTTCTTTTTCTAGAAAAATTTTCTCAACGTGTAATTTTCGAGTGGCTATAATCAGTCAGAGCTAAAGAAATATTTTTTGAAATATTCCAGGTTCACATCGTGTAGGGTAATTTTTAAAACCGATTGATACGTAATAATTTTCAAAAAAACGATAAAATCACGTTCCTTTCATACCTATAAAATTAATTTCCATCTGACTAATTTAACAGCCTTCAGAGGCGCATTCATCCCTCCATTATCCATAAACGGGTCACAACAAATTCCGCAGCATCCTCTTTGTCAAAGGAACCATCGCACTGAAAAAAAAAAAAGAAAAAACCCGTAGAATAAAGGAAAAGTCTTTAAAAACACGAAACCAATCGCCCAGCTCGCCCTCATAAAAATTCTAAACCAGCGTTTTTCCATGCAGGCTATGCCTACAGCGCATCTGCCCCTTACGTCAATAAAAATTCAGCGTGACGCCAGCACCTTGGCGCCCCTATACCCACGTGACCCATAAACGGTATATGCACCGGCCGAAAAAGCGATCCTAATCTACGTGATGGAGCTGCGAGGAAAATTTCATATGATACGAGGAGATACGCCTATCGGGACTCCGAGATCTTCTCTCTTTCATGCTAGTATTCTCGCTTTATTTTACGTACGAAGTATCCCGCGTTTCTGGGGGACGTGACTATACGTCCCAGACACGTTTTTTACTCACCGGGGTGCGGATACCGATTTTTCATCTCGGAAAGCCTCTCTGTGGTAGGAATTGTAATTATCTTGTCTTTTTTAAGGGGAGGATTTTGACGTTTGCTGGGGGGCGGGGGACTTTGATGCTTTTGGGGAATCACTTGCTGCGGTACCTTTTTTATTGTGAGTCACGATTTTTTTGCAGATTTTTTGTTTGGTGACAGAACGAATTGGGGACGCGTGTCGTGTGGAAACCCGGCGATAGAGCTAACAAGTTAATAAGATGAAAATGTGGAAGCCATGGATACTGATTAATTGACCGGAAATTTTTGACAATATGAGCAAAGGATGTATATAATTACGAATATTTTTAAAATAGAGTTAAAACCTAAAGAATAATCCTAAAAATTTTAATCGATGTTTTTTTGTTTGAAAAACCAAAAAATTATAACTCAACATTTTTTTATACTGAACTCGTAAAAGACCAACATAAATTAATCAGTTTGCAAATCTATTTTTTATGAAAAATTTATATTAATTTTGTTTTTTTTTTTTGTTTTTTTTTTTTTTTTTTTTTTTTTTTAGAGATAAATCTATATTTTCTGAAAATGCTTAAAATCAAAAATAAAAATAATAGTTAAAAACGAGTTTTAAATAACATTTTTGTAAGAATCAACGGGCAGTAGCTGCTTTTTAATAAAAAAAGATAAAACTCATACATATAATTTCATTCTGATCATTACTCTTACAAACTACATGCTCAAATTTTTTCAGAATTCAGAAGACATACTTGATACTGATTCATTCACAACTTTTAAATATATAAAAAAAACCTTTTAAATATTTAAAACATCAATTATTGTAGCTAATATACAGTGTACAAGATAAAAACTTAACTCAGATATTTTATATCAAAATTTTTTTTTTTTTGGACCAGCTTATTCAGCTGTAACTTTTTTTAGTCTACATCAGTTACAAAATTTATATACGGTACACTTCTACAAAAAAATATTTTTCTTCAAAAGTTACCGATTTCTCTAAAACACCGTCCATAATTTAGATCCGACTTATTTCATCCAACGTAAAAAAAAACAAACATTCTAAAGAGATCGTAATGATCAATTACAAAAATATTTTCGAGATAATAAAAAATCTCCCACACGCCCATCACCGAGAGCCGTCGTAATTTATTATCAATTTTCAAACCATTGAAAAACGACCCGTGACGGTATGAATCCGCGTAACCAAACGAGATTTCGGTTATTATTACGTGGCTAGGAATGTCGACTGAATGCATTCCTTGGACGACAGAAGCCGCAGCGTGGCCACCTCCCGAAATTTATGATACTTCCAGGTCGAAAAACCCCATCGTATAGCGTCGTTTCAAAATAATTCATACGCCATAACTCAGCGGCTCACACCCCGGTACCATCGTCCCAACAAACTCTTCTCTCCCCCCCGAAAAAAGTCACAGTCTTAAATCCACACAATTCATTATTCAATACCCCCTCCTGGTGCAGCAAGCCTTCCTTCAACAGTCCTTTTTCTTCTTCGCGACCTACAAAGGCCCTCCCTTTCATGAGAACGCGCCCGCGACGTTTCCCTTTCATCCTTAGTACACCGAGAGAAAAGACGCATGAAACTATAAAAAAAAAAAAAAAAAAAAAAAAAAAAAAAAATTGTAGGGGGAGATAGAAATAGAAGGGACCGCCGCACGGGAGAAGAAAGAGCTGCGGAGATGAGTTTTTCTTCAATTTATCGCTTCGGTGTTCAATGAAGTGCTCAAATTGGCTTTCTTCTTCTTCTTCATCTTCTCCTCTCGCCCACCGGACGTCCTTCATGCCGATTCTTTGAAGTTTGATTAGAGACCCTCCGTGATTACAGCGATGACCGACCGCCCGGGAATGAGTTGTCGGGCTACCGGATTTTCGGTTCAATTTCGTGGGAGGCTGCTGCTTTTTCCCCCCGAGTGTAGTCAAAAAGTATCAAATTCACACCTGCATTTCTAAAAAAGGAAACGTTGTTATTTTCATTTGAGTGCCCGGGGGTCGTTTGATAGTAACGAATTCCCCGAAATCGTTAAAGCTACAGAGGGTCCCTGTAATTACCCGAGTCCCAAGATTTCGCCGCCGCGCGGCGCCTGGAATCAATTAGCACTCAATCATTCTCACGAAAATTCGGGTCGCAGGACTCGCGCGAATAAAACGTCCTGTAATTTACGGGACAAAAAACCCGACGCGGCGGGCCAAGAAGGGAGAGTCAATTAAGCGTGAGGTGCTTCCGGCCGTTGTTGTTGTTACGAAACGCGTAATCGAGGGGATCTCGGGATGCAAACGGACGGCCCGGAAATTTTTAATTGGAGGAAAATTTTTCGTGGGGCTTCTTCTTCTTTAGCTCGACTGTCTAATTTCTTTTTCAGGCTTCGATTGGTATCTTGAAGTAATTGTTGCAGGGCAAGACGCGGGGATCGTCTAATGCAAGTTTAATGAACGTCTAAGTTAGTTTTTTCGGTCTGAGGGAGGCTTGTAATTTTTATGATTTTTCAGCTACTGCAAGTGCAATCAAAACTAGTTTAAATTGTAACTTGAAAAAATATAATTTTTTGTAATTAAATGTTACATACTACTACTTTGCCAGACTTTCTGATTTTTGAAAAAAAATCCAAATAATTTTTTACTTCCCTATAAGCTTTTTTCAACTTTAAAATCTGTTTTTAAAATAAATAGTTAAGTAAAAAATTGGAAAAAAATACCATAAAATGCATTAATGTACATATAATTATCTTATGTATAATTAATACACTTTATACATCTTAAGTATTCCCATACTTTGCACAAAATAAAGCTATCAAGGTCAGCTACTGCCATAATAAAAAATAACGAATTCATGACTTTCCATTGAAAAAAAACTTCGAACATCTTATAGGACCTGATAAAAACGATAAAACTTTACTGTCTACTACAATGACATCCTGTTTTATGATCTGCGAGTATTTCTTTTCTTTTATATATATATATATAATTTTTTTGTAGTATGAGGTATCCAAATAAAGAGAACTATCAAATTTTAAATTAAAAAAATCTAAAGAAAAATCTAACTTAAAGGTTGAAGACCGTTTAAGAAAACTACCGCCTTTATTTTTGATGAAAATTTAATAATAAAATTGTTTCAAGCTTCGTTCATGCTTCGCTCAACGATAAACTCAATTTCGGTTTTTTTAGCGCCCCGGCAACCCATTAATTCAACAAACACCCTTAAAGCGCTCAAAACGACTCTCGAAATAATTCCCAGTACCCTTTAAAATAACATAATCGCAATTATTTAAGCCCGGCCAAGCAAGACATCACAGGAATTGTTTTTTCTCCAGCCGTCACCCTTACCTCCGCACCACGCATAACAAATTCACGCAAACCGCAGAGCCTCGGTCTAATTACCCGGGCGCTCGTTTCTTTTGTCGGCGTTCTTTGCTCGCTCCTCGCGGCTCGGCGTTTCTCGAAAATTTTCAGACACCGCACAATGGAGGCGCTAATATTCTCGGGGCGAGTGTGAAAAATTAAAAAAAAAAAAAAAAAAAAAAACGCCCATTGATATTTCTCTTGCTTCCCGCAGTCTAGACTGATCGGGAAAAAAGCTGGGGATCGGTGCGGCTCAAAGGAGGCTCCTCATTCATCATCCCGCGATTTGATAAATTTTTGGGGCTTTTCCAGGGGGAGGAGTGTGCCAGGAGGAGAAATTAAATTTCCCAGTGTCATTAGACGTAGCTACACTTCCTCGTGTAATCAATTTTTCTCTCTTCCTTTTTTTTTTTTTTTTTCGTATCTACCGGTGTAATCGCGTCAGATAAAAATCGAAAAATTTTATTTTTTTTCTCTCTCGAGGTCATCATCATTAGAAGCTACAGTGGTTAAAAGCTCGTTTACGAAATTATTCGTTTGAAAAGTATAAATTAATGCTCCGTTACGCGGGGGCTTTTTATTTTCGTGGGTTCACTTTTTTTTTCTCGATGCAGCTCGGATGCACGCTATACTTATAAAGGCATCAGGCCGCGGAGTGAGAAATTCAAAGTTTAAAATTTTCACCGCTCGATCGATGCACCCGCGCGATGATGGTCATTTATGGTTTGTTCCACATTTGGAGAAAAATATAAAAAGGTGAGTTATGGGGCACCTCGGGGCGCGATCATCGCTTTCCCTCGGGGCCGATTCGTCAAAATCTCGCGAGGAGGCTAGGGAGGAGCCCGTCGGTTGGAAAAATGGCCAGACGGCTGCCTTTTTTTTTAGGGAGGAGGGACGCTTTATTTTTATTATTCTTACTCGAGGAGGCGGGAGGAAAGGAAGTGTTTCGATAAATTTGCTGGGCTTTGGGAATTACGAGGTACTTTGCGAGGGAGCTTTATAATGCTTCGCCGAAAAGAGACTCCCTGTCAACGGTATTTTTGTATTGATAATAAATACGAGGGTACTTTTAGAGACTTGCGGGCTTCTAAGTAATCGGTTTAGGAAGTTACTGGATTTTATTGATGCGTACTTTAAAAAATTTCAGTTTCCTGCTTTTATTTGGAGAGTAAAGTACGTTCTTTAAAATAAAATAAAATTACGCTGTATATATACAGGACTGTTTTTATAAATCTACAAAAGAGTGTAAAAAATCAAGGCTAGAAAATATCAATAACTGATTACAAAACTTATTGCCCGATAATTATTGATTTGAACTGATCTTTCGTATAAATACTTATTTTACGAAAATATATATTGATTAAATTAAAACTGCGCATATTGATGATATTATAAGAGTAAAAATTAAATGTGTCAGAGTTGGTTACGGCAAATACATTTTTAATTATTACAAAACGACGTGATTAAAAAAATTCTCTACATTTTTGCTATAACGAGGACTCATTTTTCATTGAAATTTCTCTAGATCAAAATTAGAGCGGTTTTGATAGAACATTAATCAAACAACTGACCGCATATTAATTCAACATTTTGAAATTTACATAGGATCATTAAAATATCTCGACCGTTAGTCAATTCTCCATTTTTTTTTTTTTTTATATTAACTAACTCTTAGATATCAGTATTCTGTTTTTCTTCAAAGCCTAATGATTGTAAAAGAGAAAGTTAATGCTATAAATAAACGTTGGTAATTAACATTGTGGTAAAAGTAACATGAGCACAGTTTATGGGTGGAATTAAAATATCCCAGTCCTTCATTGAATTTTGTATCAGTAAAATATTCTGTTTTCGTAATAGTTTATAGAGCCATAAAGGCCTCGAGGTCATAATCACTTTTCGTAAAATTCATAATCGAGCTTTGATTTACACTCATTAGTCCACCCTATACGTTTTTCTCGAAATTTTAAATCATAAAAAAAAACCGTAATCGAGCTTTCTGCCTTAGTGAATTACAACCGTTTTTTTTCAAGTTTCATGATGAATTTTACTCCCCCAATTAATAACGTTACCCTGAAAGCTGAAGAGAATAAAAAAGCTACACGGAAGAAACACAAGGCTCGGTCATTTATATTTTGGTGTTTCAGAGAAAACTGCATTAAAGTGCAGCTTACGCACGAAACGTTAATCATTTTATGGTACCCGTACGGGGCCTTTATTCATCCCGTTCGGGTAAAAATATCGGATTTTTATTAACACATTCGGATGATTTATAAAAAAGAAGGCACCTGTGGGCGATCCTTTTACGATCGACTTTCATTGGTCTAGATCATTTTATTATCTCAGTCGTAAATGATCCGTAAGAATAATTAATAGGGCTCGGGTTTTATTTTGCTCGGAAAGATGTTAGATTCTGCTCGCCTTTAATTTATAGACTATAAAATTCAACCAATACATTTTTCAGTCATGAAGAGAAAACGTATTTCTTTATAGAACGTGAAAATTTTCGCAAAAATGTTTTTTTCGACCCCGATAAATTTATCGATCGTTCGGGTAAAAGAAAAAATCAATTAACAACCGATGCGCGGAATACCTAAAAAAAAAACTTATTTAATTTACACCAGTCGTAAACAAACGCATGCTTCTTTTATAATAAACGTCCGGATGATAAAAAATGTTTACTCGGGGGGGGGTCGGCGATAAACAAATAAATCTCCGTCAGCCCAGGGTATTTAGAAGGTCGATCGATCTTCTACCGAGTGATCTTTCGCCGCCCGTTAATTGGCCCTAATGGCTCCCTCGCGACACACATATTAGGATAGGGCTGGTGCGCTCTTTTCTGGGTCGCGGACTTTCATCTGATGGGCGTAGTGCGTGTGTTTTTCGAGATCTAGATAGATTTTGTTTTTTTATCTCTGTTTTTTTTTTCAGGGGAAGAGGAAAAAGAAAATTAGTCTGATGGTATCTGGACACGCGTGAAAGTAATAACCGTTTGGAGCGAGAGCGTACCTACGCGGGTTACGCGCACTCGTATAAAGCTACTTTTTTTGTGGACTGGTCTGCACGGAAAAAACGCCCTAGCTACTTTTTTTTTTGTTGAATTTTATGAATAAATTTTTCTAGATAAAAACTAATTTGAGAAAACAATTTAGAGCGATTTGGAAAATAATGATGTAAGCGATACAGTACTAATAATGAAATTACCAAATACAGGTTACTGTCAATTCAATAAGAAGCTATTTTAATTAGGTATCGGACAAAGACATAAAATGTGGAATTAGAAAATAAAATAAAAAGCTGAAATATGTATAGACGTCGTAACAACAGTAAAAAAAATGTTTAAAGTGTGAAGTGTTTTCTTCCAAGTATAAGAACATACCAGTAGATCAATAATTTAGCTTCTGAGTTTTATCAAAAATAGGCAGATTACAAATATTTCTGAGCTGTTTTACATTAGTTCTGTAATAATTCATTAAATGAAAAAAGATCTGTAAAAATTCGAACTTTAGGACAAATATTTATCCGAGCATCTCATTCCAAATAAATAATTAACATAGTTACAGCCAAATGTTAATCACATTTCATACAAATCAAATCAAGACATCTGTGCAAATGCTAAAAAGTTTTCATCCAAAGTTTTGAAGATTCTTAAAAAAGAAAAAAATTGAATATTATAAACATTGACATCGTATTACTCATCGTATCTAGAACTTGTACTGTAACATCACGACATACAATCATCGCTTCATTACATTACCCATGTTGACCATCTCTTTGATCGACCTTGAGCGATCACAACGATAAATCAGATAAAAATTTTTCTAAAGAAGGGTTCGAGTACCTCCAACAATGGTTCAGCACCAAGGCCAAACTTCTCAAATTTCACACACATTTTTAAAAAAGCGCGTTATTCGCGGGAAACAGGCCAGGGATTTTTCGTCCCCTGTAAATCAGCTGTGTTCCACAGCAGCTACCGGTTCATAATCCTGGTATCGTCCTCGGGTTTTCTTTTGTTCATCCTCCGCGTTGCCTTTTCATACCTTATTAAGTTCTTTTCTTCGTGAATCTACTCATTCCATTATATCGGCTCTTTGTCCGTTTGTTAAATTAAAAAAAAAAAGTGCAAAAAAAGACTCCTATTGTTCCTTTGACTGCACTTTTTTTTTCTCCCTCGCGCGGGCGCGCTTTATGCATTCTTTGTGGATTTAAAATCCTTTTAACGCGTCTTTTCTCTCTCTCGGCTCTCTTCCAGCGGTGTCCGGAAGACTTTGAAATATCTTATGAAATACTTTATCGTTTTAACGAAAAACTTTGTTGTCCCTGCACGCCTGTGTTTGATATCCCCTTTTATCTTAATGCATTTATTTCATACATCAATTCGAAACCCAACCCCATCGTTAAATTATTCCAACCTTTCGTGCATTACATTAATGGACTCGCGGTGGGGAAAGAGAATACGCACAAGCCGTGATTTCTTTTTTGGAAGCCCGCGATTAATCAAAGGAGGAGCTCATTGAAAAACAAACACATCTGAAATTGGTGTCCGTTCACGTGTATTTATGATAATTGGGCGGATGTAAATTATTTATTAGCATTATTCACTTAGCTCTCGCGGGTGATTAATCTCGCCTCGTATCGGTAAAACGGACTATTAGGATCAAAATTTATCATTGTTCGGACTTTTCCGATCTAATAAAAACATATGGTAACAAACACACACACATTGTGATTGGTTTGTCCAAAGAGCATTACCGTGCGAGGAGTATCAATCATTCGCGGTGTTTATCGTTGAATCACTCAAACCTTTTTTTTTATGTATATGTATATATTTCCTTTGAAACAAATAAATCATCTTCAGAACTGTTGAACCCGAAGGATCGTTTAATGATCCCGTTAAAATTCGTAAGCCTAATCAATCGATTGAGGAAATCGAAGTTACTCCCCGCAGATGAATTTCATCGATTACAGTTATAATAATATTCATACGCACATAGCGAACAATTAATTTCAATAACCCATTTCGAGCTCCAAGCACCGTCCCCATCAATCTCTCGTCTCGTTTATTCGTCTTTTTATACCGAGCGAAGTAATGTTCGTGCGGTATTATGAGCAGCAGTGTGTGTATTTTCGAGTGTGTGGGGCCTGCTGCACTCGGAGTGGAAGTCCTTGAAAATTTGTAAATGCGGCTTGTGTTTAACGCGTTGCGCACAAAGGTGTTGTACATCGCGAGCTCAAGAAAAAAGAACGAAGAGAATATGGGAAGTAGGGGGGATTTAATTTATTTGCGGGCGTCAACTCGGCTTTGGAGGTTCTGCAATTTTTCTCAATTTTCTCATTGCGAGACCCGGTGTAAGGCTGATTCGTCGTTCTTAATGATGCTTTCAAAAATTGGCAATGAAGAACGAGTTTTTTCAAGAGCGTACTTATAAGATTACATTATTAAGAAATGGGATTTTTTTGTGTGGATGCAACGTTCATGGGCCAGTGTAAAATTTATTGTATTTTATTGAATTAAAAAAGTTTGGTTTTCTAAATTTCAAGAGGATATTTTTTTAGAGTATATCGACGGTTCCAGCAAAGAAAAACCTAAGCAGGATTTGGAGATCTGGAGATTTTAAATGACCAATGAGAGGCTGAAATGGATTAAAAAATTGAAAAAAATGAAAAAATCTTATTTATTAAGTAATGATTTATTGAGATTCCTGATTCAAAAAAATTTTATGATTCATTTTACATTAAATTAATCCTCTCATTAGTCATTTAAAATCTCCAGATTTTCTGCTAAAATTTTTCTTCGCTGGGACCATCGATATGTATAGTGCAGGTACTTAGTATACTGAAGCAGCACTGTAAATTAAAATACGCCAAATAAAAAATATCAAGAAATTATTATTCAGATTTAACAATAAAAACTTTGATAGTTCATTGAATATAGCAAACGAAGGTAAAAACGTTTATTCTTTAACTAACATCCGATCCCGCCCACATCGTGACTTCTATAACAACCACGGTTCATCCGCACGTACTCGATAAAGAGGTTCCGAGAAAGAAAATATTGAAAAAAATGATGATAACGCGTTTAATACTTGGAAGGACGAGTTTGGAGGGCGATAAATTGACGTATCCTGTGCGGCGCGGACCGAACGGAAGCTGAAAGACGAGCTCTCCCTGGCTACCGAAAAATCTTCCTTTTCGGATGAGTGTGTTAGTTTTGAAACAAACACGCGGGGAAGCGTGAGAAATTAGAGGAGTCAATTTGTTCGGGAAGTACCGGATTAGGGGGATGATTTGTTCGGGTTTTCCTTAACCTTTCGTATTGATTAATGGTATGAGGCTAATTTACTGAGTTTTCAGGCGAGCACTGATTTGAACGAGGAAAATTGAATTGTAAAGTTATCAAAAAATTATTTAGTTTGCATTTGTTGCTCATTTTGTGATAAAAAATATTTGAAGTGCTCAAAATTGTGATGTAGAAATTATAATTACACTGTAATGCTTAAAATAATATAGTATACAGAAATCGTAAAAACTTTGCATTCTAAACTTATTTGAATGCAAGAGAGTCAAGTCTTGTCGAGTCTTTACGATAATAAAAGAAGTTTGATAATTTGAACTTAAACCACTTTTTATTAACAGTAATTTAATCTTCAACTCAAAAGTCTTTGTTACAGTCACAGAAATATTTTTCTGGGTAAAAATTTTTTTAAAATAAGGGAAAAAAATTGCGATGACGTATTTTTATACATTGTGATAAATCGCGCATTTTGGTGGATAAAAGTAGACAATGATAAAGTATCTCACGCTTCACTCGGTTTAATATTCAGGATCAATTAATCAATTTGCTTAAATTTTTATAATTTCGGGGAAAAAAAAAATCATCGCTCATTTATAAAGTGTCACCGATCACTTAATTTAACATTACCTTTTCAGTGACAACACTCGAAGATAAGACGTCTCACTGTTCACGGAAATTCAATATTAATATTCTGGAGCTATTAATCAACGTTTGAGTTTTTTAAAATTCTGGAAAAATAATTCTTCACGAGTGAAAGTCTAAAATCGCGACAAATTAATTTACAGTACCTCGTAAATAATACTTTGACGATGCAGGTTAAATTAGTCGAATTTTAATACCCCGCGGGTGATCGATCAATTTTCTAAAATACTCTTAACAGTCCCCCGTCGTGTAATCTTCGAGTAAAAATCTTCAGAAAAAAGGGGGAGCTTGAAACTTCAAAGAAAATTGTTACGACGTATCTTCAAAGCTCATTAAAAAATTACTCCCTGAAAAATACTGTTTCAAACTCCAGACTACGTACGAGAGAGCAAAAAAAAGAGGGGGGAAAAAAATTATAACCACTAATAAATTTATGGCGATAAATATTAAACAATTACAGGGCTCGAGGGGTACTTAATTCTTAACAGCGCGCACAATAATTTTTTCTCACGAAGTGCAGCCAATCCAGCGTTGGTTTCGATATTAGAATCATGGGCACGGTTTGCCAAGTTCAGAGCGCACATTTCTCCAGAGATATAGAATGTCGACTGCTCTTCTCAAAAAAAATTTATTTTGATATTTTCAGAGTTTTTTTTGTATTTTGGCGTGATATAGTCGTTTGTAAAGAAATAAAAAATTTTAAATTTATCGTTGCTCGGTTAAAAAAAATAGATTAACCTTTAAATAAAAATTATATTAATGTCAATGATGAAAAATATATTTTTTTTTTTCATCGCGAGTTTTTTTCAAAAATGAATAAATAAATAAATGAATAATCCCCCAAGCTGCTACAACCCCAGAACACCGAGCTCGCGAGGCTTTTTTTTAAATAAATAAAAAAATGATCCCCCAAGCTGCTACAACCCCATAACGCCGAGCTCGCGAGTTTTTTTTATAAATAAATAAATAAATAAATAATCCCCCAGCTGCTACAACCCCATAACACCAAGCTCGCAAGGCTTTTTTTATAAATAAATAAATAAATAATCCCCCAGCTGCTACAACCCCATAACACCGAGCTCGCAAGGCTTTTTTTATAAATAAATAAATAAATGATCCCCCGAGCTTCTACAACCCCATAGAGCCGAGCTCGCGAGTTTTTTTCAGAAATGAATAAATAAATAAATAATCCCCCAAGCTGCTACAACCCCATAACGCCGAGATCGCGAGGCTTTTTTTTAAATAAATAAATAAATGATCCCCTAAGCTGCTACAACCCCATAACGCTGAGCTCGCGAGTTTTATTCAGAAATGAATAAATAAATAAATAATCCCCCAAGCTGCTCCAACCCCATAACGCCGAGCTCGCGAGGCTTTTTTTTAAATAAATGAATAAATGATCCCCCAAGCTGCTACAACCCCATAACGCCGAGCTCGCGAGGCTTTTTTTTAAATAAATGAATAAATGATCCCCCGAGCTTCTACAACCCCATAACGCCGAGCTCGCGAGTTTTTTTTATAAATAAATAAATAAATAATCCCCCAGCTGCTACAACCCCATAACATCGAGCTCGCAAGGCTTTTTTTATAAATTATTAAATAAATGATCCCCCAAGGTGCTACAACCCCATAACGCCGAGCTCGCGAGTTTTTTTTATAAATAAATAAATAAATAATCCCCCAGCTGCTACAACCCCATAACACCGAGCTCGCAAGGCTTTTTTTATAAATTAATAAATAAATGATCCCCCAAGGTGCTACAACCCCATAACGCCGAGCTAACGAGGCTTTTTTTTAAATAAATGAATAACTGATCCCCCAAGCGGCTACAACCCCATAACGCCGAGCTTGCGAGTTTTTTTTATAAATAAATAAATAAATAATCCCCCAAGCGGCTACAACCCCATAACACCGCGCTCGCGAGGCTTTTTTTTAAATAAATAAATAAATGATCCCCCAAGCTGCTACAAATCCATAACGCCAAGCTCGCGAGTTTTTTTCAGAAATGAATAAATAAATAAATGAATAATCCCCCAAGCTGCTACAACCCCATAACACCGAGCTAGCGAGTTTTTTTCATGAATAAAAAAATGAATAAATAATCCCCCAAGCTGCTACAACCCCATAACGCCGATCTCGCGAGGCTTTTTTTTTAATAAATGAACAAATGGTCCCCCAAGCTGCTACAAATCCATAACGCCAAGCTCGCGAGTTTTTTTCAGAAATGAATAAATAAATAAATGAATAATCCCCCAAGCTGCTACAACCCCATAACACCGAGCTAGCGAGTTTTTTTCATGAATAAAAAAATGAATAAATAATCCCCCAAGCTGCTACAACCCCATAACACCGAGCTAGCGAGTTTTTTTCATGAATAAAAAAATGAATAAATAATCCCCCAAGCTGCTACAACCCCATAACGCCGAGCTCGCGAGGCTTTTTTTTAAATAAATGAATAAATGATCCCCCAAGCTGCTACAACCCCATAACGCCGAGCTCGCGAGGCTTTTTTTTAAATAAATGAATAAATGATCCCCCGAGCTTCTACAACCCCATAACGCCGAGCTCGCGAGTTTTTTTTATAAATAAATAAATAAATAATCCCCCAGCTGCTACAACCCCATAACATCGAGCTCGCAAGGCTTTTTTTATAAATTATTAAATAAATGATCCCCCAAGGTGCTACAACCCCATAACGCCGAGCTCGCGAGTTTTTTTTATAAATAAATAAATAAATAATCCCCCAGCTGCTACAACCCCATAACACCGAGCTCGCAAGGCTTTTTTTATAAATTAATAAATAAATGATCCCCCAAGGTGCTACAACCCCATAACACCGAGCTAGCGAGTTTTTTTCATGAATAAAAAAATGAATAAATAATCCCCCAAGCTGCTACAACCCCATAACACCGAGCTAGCGAGTTTTTTTCATGAATAAAAAAATGAATAAATAATCCCCCAAGCTGCTACAACCCCATAACGCCGATCTCGCGAGGCTTTTTTTTTAATAAATGAACAAATGGTCCCCCAAGCTGCTACAACCCCATAACGCCGAGCTTGCGAGGCTTTTTTTATAAATAAATAAATAAATGATCCCCCAAGCTGCTACAACCTCATAACGCCGAGCTTGCGAGGCTTTTTTTATAAATAATTAAATAAATGATCCCCCAAGCTGCTACAACCCCATAACGCCGAGCTAACGAGGCTTTTTTTTAAATAAATGAATAACTGATCCTCCAAGCGGCTACAACCCCATAACGCCGAGCTTGCGAGTTTTTTTTATAAATAAATAAATAAATAATCCCCCAAGCGGCTACAACCCCATAACACCGCGCTCGCGAGGCTTTTTTTTAAATAAATAAATAAATGATCCCCCAAGCTGCTACAAATCCATAACGCCAAGCTCGCGAGTTTTTTTCAGAAATGAATAAATAAATGAATCAATAATCCCCCAAGCTGCTACAACCCCATAACGCCGATCTCGCGAGGCTTTTTTTTTAATAAATGAACAAATGGTCCCCCAAGCTGCTACAACCCCATAACGCCGAGCTTGCGAGGCTTTTTTTATAAATAAATAAATAAATGATCCCCCAAGCTGCTACAACCTCATAACGCCGAGCTTGCGAGGCTTTTTTTATAAATAAATAAATAAATGATCCCCCAAGCTGCTACAACCCCATAACGCCGAGCTAACGAGGCTTTTTTTTAAATAAATGAATAACTGATCCTCCAAGCGGCTACAACCCCATAACACCGAGCTTGCGAGTTTTTTTTATAAATAAATAAATAAATAATCCCCCAAGCGGCTACAACCCCATAACACCGCGCTCGCGAGGCTTTATTTTAAATAAATAAATAAATGATCCCCCAAGCTGCTACAAATCCATAACGCCAAGGTCGCGAGTTTTTTTCAGAAATGAATAAATAAATAAATGAATAATCCCCCAAGCTGCTACAACCCCATAACACCGAGCTAGCGAGTTTTTTTCATGAATAAAGAAATGAATAAATAATCCCCCAAGCTGCTACAACCCCATAACGCCGATCTCGCGAGGCTTTTTTTTTAATAAATGAACAAATGGTCCCCCAAGCTGCTACAACCCCATAACGCCGAGCTTGCGAGGCTTTTTTTATAAATAAATAAATAAATGATCCCCCAAGCTGCTACAACCTCATAACGCCGATCTCGCGAGGATTTTTTTTTAATAAATAAACAAATGGTCCCCCAAGCTGCTACAACCCCATAACGCCGAGCTTGCGAGGCTTTTTTTATAAATAAATAAATAAATGATCCCCCAAGCTGCTACAACCTCATAACGCCGAGCTTGCGAGGCTTTTTTTATAAATAAATAAATAAATGATCCCCCAAGCTGCTACAACCCCATAACGCCGAGCTAACGAGGCTTTTTTTTAAATAAATGAATAACTGATCCTCCAAGCGGCTACAACCCCATAACGCCGAGCTTGCGAGTTTTTTTTATAAATAAATAAATAAATAATCCCCCAAGCGGCTACAACCCCATAACACCGCGCTCGCGAGGCTTTTTTTTAAATAAATAAATAAATGATCCCCCAAGCTGCTACAAATCCATAACGCCAAGCTCGCGAGTTTTTTTCAGAAATGAATAAATAAATAACTGAATAATCCCCCAAGCTGCTACAACCCCATAACACCGAGCTAGCGAGTTTTTTTCATGAATAAAAAAATGAATAAATAATCCCCCAAGCTGCTACAACCCCATAACGCCGATCTCGCGAGGCCTTTTTCTTTAATAAATGAACTAATGGTCCCCCAAGCTGCTACAACCCCATAACGCCGAGCTTGCGAGGCTTTTTTTATAAATAAATAAATCAATGATCCCCCAAGCTGCTACAACCTCGTAACGCCGAGCTTGCGAGGCTTTTTTTATAAATAAATAAATAAATGATCCTCCAAGCTGCTGCAACCCCATATCACCGAGCTCGTGAGGCTTTTTTTATAAATAAATAAATAAATGATCCCCCAAGCTGCTACAACCCCATAACGCCGAGCTAGCGAGTTTTTTTCATGAATAAAAAAATGAATAAATAATCCCCCAAGCTGCTACAACCCCATAACGCCGAGCTCGCGAGGCTGTTCTTTGAATAAATGAATAAATGATCCCCCGAGCTTCTACAACCCCATAACGCCGAGCTCGCGAGTTTTTTTTAAAAATAAATAAATAAATAAATAATCCCCCAGCTTCTACAACCCCATAACGCCGAGCTCGCGAGGCATTTTTTAAAATAAATAAATAAATGATCTCCCAAGCTGCTATAACCCCATAGAGCCGAGCTCGCGAGGCTTTTTTTATAAATAAATAAATGATCACCCAAGCTGCTACAACCCCATAACGCCGAGCTCACGAGTTTTTTTCATGAATAAATAAATGAATAAATAATCCCTCAAGCTGCTACAACCCCATAACGCCGAGCTCGCGAGTTTTTTTTATAAATAAATAAATAAATAAATAATCCCCCAGCTGCTACAACCCCATAACACCAAGCTCGCAAGGCTTTTTTTATAAATAAATAAATAAATAATCCCCCAGCTGCTACAACCCCATAACACCGAGCTCGCAAGGCTTTTTTTATAAATAAATAAATAAATGATCCCCCGAGCTTCTACAACCCCATAGAGCCGAGCTCGCGAGTTTTTTTCAGAAATGAATAAATAAATAAATAATCCCCCAAGCTGCTACAACCCCATAACGCCGAGATCGCGAGGCTTTTTTTTAAATAAATAAATAAATGATCCCCTAAGCTGCTACAACCCCATAACGCTGAGCTCGGGAGTTTTATTCAGAAATGAATAAATAAATAAATAATCCCCCAAGCTGCTCCAACCCCATAACGCCGAGCTCGCGAGGCTTTTTTTTAAATAAATGAATAAATGATCCCCCAAGCTGCTACAACCCCATAACGCCGAGCTCGCGAGGCTTTTTTTTAAATAAATGAATAAATGATCCCCCGAGCTTCTACAACCCCATAACGCCGAGCTCGCGAGTTTTTTTTATAAATAAATAAATAAATAATCCCCCAGCTGCTACAACCCCATAACATCGAGCTCGCAAGGCTTTTTTTATAAATTATTAAATAAATGATCCCCCAAGGTGCTACAACCCCATAACGCCGAGCTCGCGAGTTTTTTTTATAAATAAATAAATAAATAATCCCCCAGCTGCTACAACCCCATAACACCGAGCTCGCAAGGCTTTTTTTATAAATTAATAAATAAATGATCCCCCAAGGTGCTACAACCCCATAACGCCGAGCTAACGAGGCTTTTTTTTAAATAAATGAATAACTGATCCCCCAAGCGGCTACAACCCCATAACGCCGAGCTTGCGAGTTTTTTTTATAAATAAATAAATAAATAATCCCCCAAGCGGCTACAACCCCATAACACCGCGCTCGCGAGGCTTTTTTTTAAATAAATAAATAAATGATCCCCCAAGCTGCTACAAATCCATAACGCCAAGCTCGCGAGTTTTTTTCAGAAATGAATAAATAAATAAATGAATAATCCCCCAAGCTGCTACAACCCCATAACACCGAGCTAGCGAGTTTTTTTCATGAATAAAAAAATGAATAAATAATCCCCCAAGCTGCTACAACCCCATAACGCCGATCTCGCGAGGCTTTTTTTTTAATAAATGAACAAATGGTCCCCCAAGCTGCTACAACCCCATAACGCCGAGCTTGCGAGGCTTTTTTTATAAATAAATAAATAAATGATCCCCCAAGCTGCTACAACCTCATAACGCCGAGCTTGCGAGGCTTTTTTTATAAATAATTAAATAAATGATCCCCCAAGCTGCTACAACCCCATAACGCCGAGCTAACGAGGCTTTTTTTTAAATAAATGAATAACTGATCCTCCAAGCGGCTACAACCCCATAACGCCGAGCTTGCGAGTTTTTTTTATAAATAAATAAATAAATAATCCCCCAAGCGGCTACAACCCCATAACACCGCGCTCGCGAGGCTTTTTTTTAAATAAATAAATAAATGATCCCCCAAGCTGCTACAAATCCATAACGCCAAGCTCGCGAGTTTTTTTCAGAAATGAATAAATAAATGAATCAATAATCCCCCAAGCTGCTACAACCCCATAACGCCGATCTCGCGAGGCTTTTTTTTTAATAAATGAACAAATGGTCCCCCAAGCTGCTACAACCCCATAACGCCGAGCTTGCGAGGCTTTTTTTATAAATAAATAAATAAATGATCCCCCAAGCTGCTACAACCTCATAACGCCGAGCTTGCGAGGCTTTTTTTATAAATAAATAAATAAATGATCCCCCAAGCTGCTACAACCCCATAACGCCGAGCTAACGAGGCTTTTTTTTAAATAAATGAATAACTGATCCTCCAAGCGGCTACAACCCCATAACACCGAGCTTGCGAGTTTTTTTTATAAATAAATAAATAAATAATCCCCCAAGCGGCTACAACCCCATAACACCGCGCTCGCGAGGCTTTTTTTTAAATAAATAAATAAATGATCCCCCAAGCTGCTACAAATCCATAACGCCAAGGTCGCGAGTTTTTTTCAGAAATGAATAAATAAATAAATGAATAATCCCCCAAGCTGCTACAACCCCATAACACCGAGCTAGCGAGTTTTTTTCATGAATAAAGAAATGAATAAATAATCCCCCAAGCTGCTACAACCCCATAACGCCGATCTCGCGAGGCTTTTTTTTTAATAAATGAACAAATGGTCCCCCAAGCTGCTACAACCCCATAACGCCGAGCTTGCGAGGCTTTTTTTATAAATAAATAAATAAATGATCCCCCAAGCTGCTACAACCTCATAACGCCGATCTCGCGAGGATTTTTTTTTAATAAATAAACAAATGGTCCCCCAAGCTGCTACAACCCCATAACGCCGAGCTTGCGAGGCTTTTTTTATAAATAAATAAATAAATGATCCCCCAAGCTGCTACAACCTCATAACGCCGAGCTTGCGAGGCTTTTTTTATAAATAAATAAATAAATGATCCCCCAAGCTGCTACAACCCCATAACGCCGAGCTAACGAGGCTTTTTTTTAAATAAATGAATAACTGATCCTCCAAGCGGCTACAACCCCATAACGCCGAGCTTGCGAGTTTTTTTTATAAATAAATAAATAAATAATCCCCCAAGCGGCTACAACCCCATAACACCGCGCTCGCGAGGCTTTTTTTTAAATAAATAAATAAATGATCCCCCAAGCTGCTACAAATCCATAACGCCAAGCTCGCGAGTTTTTTTCAGAAATGAATAAATAAATAACTGAATAATCCCCCAAGCTGCTACAACCCCATAACACCGAGCTAGCGAGTTTTTTTCATGAATAAAAAAATGAATAAATAATCCCCCAAGCTGCTACAACCCCATAACGCCGATCTCGCGAGGCCTTTTTCTTTAATAAATGAACTAATGGTCCCCCAAGCTGCTACAACCCCATAACGCCGAGCTTGCGAGGCTTTTTTTATAAATAAATAAATCAATGATCCCCCAAGCTGCTACAACCTCGTAACGCCGAGCTTGCGAGGCTTTTTTTATAAATAAATAAATAAATGATCCTCCAAGCTGCTGCAACCCCATATCACCGAGCTCGTGAGGCTTTTTTTATAAATAAATAAATAAATGATCCCCCAAGCTGCTACAACCCCATAACGCCGAGCTAGCGAGTTTTTTTCATGAATAAAAAAATGAATAAATAATCCCCCAAGCTGCTACAACCCCATAACGCCGAGCTCGCGAGGCTGTTCTTTGAATAAATGAATAAATGATCCCCCGAGCTTCTACAACCCCATAACGCCGAGCTCGCGAGTTTTTTTTAAAAATAAATAAATAAATAAATAATCCCCCAGCTTCTACAACCCCATAACGCCGAGCTCGCGAGGCATTTTTTAAAATAAATAAATAAATGATCTCCCAAGCTGCTATAACCCCATAGAGCCGAGCTCGCGAGGCTTTTTTTATAAATAAATAAATGATCACCCAAGCTGCTACAACCCCATAACGCCGAGCTCACGAGTTTTTTTCATGAATAAATAAATGAATAAATAATCCCTCAAGCTGCTACAACCCCATAACGCCGAGCTCGCGAGGCTGTTCTTTAAATAAATGAATAAATGATCCCCCGAGCTTCTACAACCCCATAACGCCGAGCTAGCGAGTTTTTTTCATGAATAAAAAAATGAATAAATAATCCCCCAAGCAGCTACAACCCAATAACGCCGAGCTCGCGAGTTTTTTTTATAAATAAATAAATAAATAATCCCCCAAGCTGCTACAACCCCATAACGCCGAGCTCACGAGTTTTTTTCATGAATAAATAAATGAATAAATAATCCCTCAAGCTGCTACAACCCCATAACGCCGAGCTCGCGAGGCTGTTCTTTAAATAAATGAATAAATGATCCCCCGAGCTTCTACAACCCCATAACGCCGAGCTAGCGAGTTTTTTTCATGAATAAAAAAATGAATAAATAATCCCCCAAGCAGCTACAACCCAATAACGCCGAGCTCGCGAGTTTTTTTTATAAATAAATAAATAAACAAATATTTATAAAAAAAACTCGCGAGCTCGGCATTATAGGGTCGTAGCAGCTTGGAGGGTCCTTTATTTATTTATTTAAAAAAAAGCCTCACGAGCTCGGCGTTATAGGGTTGTAGTACCTTGGGGGATCATTTATTTATTTATATAAAAAAAAAGCCTCGCGAGCTCGGTGTTGTGGGGTTGTAGCCGCTTGGGGATTATTTATTTATTTATTTATTTATTTATAAAAAAAACTCGCGAGCTCGGCGTTATGGTATAGTAGTCGCTTTCGGGATCATTGATTCATTTATTTAAAAAAAAGCCTCGTGAGCTCGGCGTTATGGGGTTGTAGAAGCTCGGGGGATCATTTGTTTATTTTAAAAAAAGCCTCGCGAGCTCGGTGTTATGGGGTTGTAGCAGCTTGGGGGATTATTCATTTATTTATTTATTCATTTCTGAAAAAAACTCGCGAGCTCGGCGTTATGGGGTTGTAGAAGCTTGTGGGATCATTTATTTATTTATTTAAAAAAAAGCCTCGCGAGCTTGGCGTTATGGGGTTGTAGCAGCTTGGGGGATTATTTATTTATTTATTCATTTCTGAAAAAAACTCGCGAGCTCGGCGTTATGGGGTTGTAGCAGCTTGGGGGATCATTTATTTATTTATTTAAAAAAAAGCCTTGTGAGCTCGGCGTTATGGGGTTGTAGCAGCTTGGGGGATCATTTATTTATTTATTTAAAAAAAAGCCTCGCGAGCTCGGTGTTATGGGGTTGTAGCAGCTTGGGGGATTATTCATTTATTTATTTATTCATTTCTGAAAAAAACTCGCGAGCTCGGCGTTATGGGGTTGTAGAAGCTCGGGGGATCATTTATTTATTTATTTATAAAAAAAGCCTTGCGAGCTCGGTGTTCTGGGGTTGTAGCAGCTTGGGGGATTATTCATTTATTTATTTATTCATTTCTGAAAAAGACTCGCGAGCTCGGCGTTATGGGGTTGTAAAAGCTCGGGGGATCATTTATTCATTTATTTAAAAAAAAACCTCGCGAGCTCGGCGTTATGGGGTTGTAGCAGCTTGGGGGATTATTTATTCATTTATTTATTCATGAAAAAAACTCGTGAGCTCGGCGTTATGGGGTTGTAGCAGCTTGGGAGATCATTTATTTATTTATTTTAAAAAAAGCCTCGCGAGCTCGGCGTTATGGGGTTGTAGAAGCTTGTGGGATCATTTATTTATTTATTTAAAAAAAAACCTCGCGAGCTCGGCGTTATGGGGTTGTAGCAGCTTGGGGGATCATTTATTTATTTATTTAAAAAAAAGCCTCGCGAGCTCGGTGTTATGGGGTTGTAGCAGCTTGGGGGATTATTTATTTATTTATTCATTTCTGAAAAAAACTCGCGAGCTCGGCGTTATGGGGTTGTAGCAGCTTGGGGGATCATTTATTTATTTATTTAAAAAAAAGCCTCGTGAGCTCGGCGTTATGGGGTTGTAGCAGCTTGGGGGATCATTTATTTATTTATTTAAAAAAAAGCCTCGCGAGCTCGGTGTTATGGGGTTGTAGCAGCTTGGGGGATTATTTATTTATTTATTCATTTCTGAAAAAAACTCGCGAGCTCGGCGTTATGGGGTTGTAGCAGCTTGGGGGATCATTTATTTATTTATTTAAAAAAAAGCCTTGTGAGCTCGGCGTTATGGGGTTGTAGCAGCTTGGGGGATCATTTATTTATTTATTTAAAAAAAAGCCTCGCGAGCTCGGTGTTATGGGGTTGTAGCAGCTTGGGGGATTATTCATTTATTTATTCATTCATTTCTGAAAAAAACTCGCGAGCTCGGCGTTATGTGGTTGTAGAAGCTCGGGGGATCATTTATTTATTTATTTATAAAAAAAGCCTTGCGAGCTCGGTGTTCTGGGGTTGTAGCAGCTTGGGGGATTATTCATTTATTTATTTATTCATTTCTGAAAAAGACTCGCGAGCTCGGCGTTATGGGGTTGTAAAAGCTCGGGGGATCATTTATTCATTAATTAAAAAAAAAACCTCGCGAGCTCGGCGTTATGGGGTTGTAGCAGCTTGGGGGATTATTTATTCATTTATTTATTCATGAAAAAAACTCGTGAGCTCGGCGTTATGGGGTTGTAGCAGCTTGGGAGATCATTTATTTATTTATTTTAAAAAAAGCCTCGCGAGCTCGGCGTTATGGGGTTGTAGAAGCTTGTGGGATCATTTATTTATTTATTTAAAAAAAAGCCTCGCGAGCTCGGCGTTATGGGGTTGTAGCAGCTTGGGGGATTATTTATTTATTTATTCATTTCTGAAAAAAACTCGTGAGCTCGGCGTTATGGGGTTGTAGCAGCTTGGGAGATCATTTATTTATTTATTTTAAAAAAAGCCTCGCGAGCTCGGCGTTATGGGGTTGTAGAAGCTTGTGGGATCATTTATTTATTTATTTAAAAAAAAACCTCGCGAGCTCGGCGTTATGGGGTTGTAGCAGCTTGGGGGATCATTTATTTATTTATTTAAAAAAAAGCCTCGCGAGCTCGGTGTTATGGGGTTGTAGCAGCTTGGGGGATTATTTATTTATTTATTCATTTCTGAAAAAAACTCGCGAGCTCGGCGTTATGGGGTTGTAGCAGCTTGGGGGATCATTTATTTATTTATTTAAAAAAAAGCCTCGTGAGCTCGGCGTTATGGGGTTGTAGCAGCTTGGGGGATCATTTATTTATTTATTTAAAAAAAAGCCTCGCGAGCTCGGTGTTATGGGGTTGTAGCAGCTTGGGGGATTATTTATTTATTTATTCATTTCTGAAAAAAACTCGCGAGCTCGGCGTTATGGGGTTGTAGCAGCTTGGGGGATCATTTATTTATTTATTTAAAAAAAAGCCTTGTGAGCTCGGCGTTATGGGGTTGTAGCAGCTTGGGGGATCATTTATTTATTTATTTAAAAAAAAGCCTCGCGAGCTCGGTGTTATGGGGTTGTAGCAGCTTGGGGGATTATTCATTTATTTATTCATTCATTTCTGAAAAAAACTCGCGAGCTCGGCGTTATGTGGTTGTAGAAGCTCGGGGGATCATTTATTTATTTATTTATAAAAAAAGCCTTGCGAGCTCGGTGTTCTGGGGTTGTAGCAGCTTGGGGGATTATTCATTTATTTATTTATTCATTTCTGAAAAAGACTCGCGAGCTCGGCGTTATGGGGTTGTAAAAGCTCGGGGGATCATTTATTCATTAATTAAAAAAAAAACCTCGCGAGCTCGGCGTTATGGGGTTGTAGCAGCTTGGGGGATTATTTATTCATTTATTTATTCATGAAAAAAACTCGTGAGCTCGGCGTTATGGGGTTGTAGCAGCTTGGGAGATCATTTATTTATTTATTTTAAAAAAAGCCTCGCGAGCTCGGCGTTATGGGGTTGTAGAAGCTTGTGGGATCATTTATTTATTTATTTAAAAAAAAGCCTCGCGAGCTCGGCGTTATGGGGTTGTAGCAGCTTGGGGGATTATTTATTTATTTATTCATTTCTGAAAAAAACTCGTGAGCTCGGCGTTATGGGGTTGTAGCAGCTTGGGAGATCATTTATTTATTTATTTTAAAAAAAGCCTCGCGAGCTCGGCGTTATGGGGTTGTAGAAGCTTGTGGGATCATTTATTTATTTATTTAAAAAAAAACCTCGCGAGCTCGGCGTTATGGGGTTGTAGCAGCTTGGGGGATCATTTATTTATTTATTTAAAAAAAAGCCTCGCGAGCTCGGTGTTATGGGGTTGTAGCAGCTTGGGGGATTATTTATTTATTTATTCATTTCTGAAAAAAACTCGCGAGCTCGGCGTTATGGGGTTGTAGCAGCTTGGGGGATCATTTATTTATTTATTTAAAAAAAAGCCTCGTGAGCTCGGCGTTATGGGGTTGTAGCAGCTTGGGGGATCATTTATTTATTTATTTAAAAAAAAGCCTCGCGAGCTCGGTGTTATGGGGTTGTAGCAGCTTGGGGGATTATTTATTTATTTATTCATTTCTGAAAAAAACTCGCGAGCTCGGCGTTATGGGGTTGTAGCAGCTTGGGGGATCATTTATTTATTTATTTAAAAAAAAGCCTTGTGAGCTCGGCGTTATGGGGTTGTAGCAGCTTGGGGGATCATTTATTTATTTATTTAAAAAAAAGCCTCGCGAGCTCGGTGTTATGGGGTTGTAGCAGCTTGGGGGATTATTCATTTATTTATTCATTCATTTCTGAAAAAAACTCGCGAGCTCGGCGTTATGTGGTTGTAGAAGCTCGGGGGATCATTTATTTATTTATTTATAAAAAAAGCCTTGCGAGCTCGGTGTTCTGGGGTTGTAGCAGCTTGGGGGATTATTCATTTATTTATTTATTCATTTCTGAAAAAGACTCGCGAGCTCGGCGTTATGGGGTTGTAAAAGCTCGGGGGATCATTTATTCATTAATTAAAAAAAAAACCTCGCGAGCTCGGCGTTATGGGGTTGTAGCAGCTTGGGGGATTATTTATTCATTTATTTATTCATGAAAAAAACTCGTGAGCTCGGCGTTATGGGGTTGTAGCAGCTTGGGAGATCATTTATTTATTTATTTTAAAAAAAGCCTCGCGAGCTCGGCGTTATGGGGTTGTAGAAGCTTGTGGGATCATTTATTTATTTATTTAAAAAAAAGCCTCGCGAGCTCGGCGTTATGGGGTTGTAGCAGCTTGGGGGATTATTTATTTATTTATTCATTTCTGAAAAAAACTCGCGAGCTCGGCTCTATGGGGTTGTAGAAGCTCGGGGGATCATTTATTTATTTATTTATAAAAAAAGCCTTGCGAGCTCGGTGTTATGGGGTTGTAGCAGCTTGGGGGATTATTTATTTATTTATTTATTTCTGAAAAAAACTCGCGAGCTCGGTGTTATGGGGTTGTAGCAGCTTGGGGGATCATTTATTTATTTATTTAAAAAAAAAGCCTCACGATCTCGGCGTTATGGGGTTGTAGCAGCTTGAGGGATCATTTATTTATTTATTAAAAAAAAAGCCTCGTGAGCTCGGTGTTATGGGGTTGTAGCAGCTTGGGGGATTATTCATTTATTTATTTATTCATTTCTGAAAAAAACTCGCGATGAAAAAAAAAAAAAAACTTTCATCATTGACATTAATATAATTTTTATTTAGAGGTTAATCTATTTTTTTTAACCGAGCAACGATAAATTTAAAATTTTTTATTTCTTTACAAACGACTATATCACGCCAAAATACAACAAAAAACTCTGAAAATATCAAAATAAATTTTTTATTAGAACAGCAGTCGACATTCTATATCTCTGGAGAAATGTGCGCTCTGAACTTGGCAAACCGTGCCCATGATTCTAATATCGAAACCAACGCTGAGCCAATCTATCGGCCGGGCGTATACGCGTGCGCAGTCCTGCGGGAATATATTATCATCCGAGGCGAAAAAACTCCCGTGGATTATGGTGTGTCCACTGCATCTTGCATTTAAATGCTAATTTTTATTTTAGTTTCATGAAAAGGTTCGAGAAATTTGAATAACCCGCGGTGCACGCCCGAACTTTAGTTTTAGGTCTGGTAGAGACTTTGAATTTTTCTTGATTCCATAGGATTTGAGAGGAGAAAAAAAATTAAAAAAATTTGCATAAAATTTTGTAAAGGTTTTCTTTTAGGCCGAGGTTCACAATCGCCACACCGTTTGAAGAAGAATAAAAATTTTTTTAGTGGAAGGTCGGATCAAATTACTTTGTTAATTGAAAATATTTTAAAATAAAATCGACGAACTTGTTTCATTAAGAAGATTCTTTCTTGCATTTAAATTATTTTGTTTGAATTTTTTTATTTAAGTTAAAAATTAAAAACAACTTTTCATAAAAAAAAAATTTCTCCTGTAGAGAATAACGATGGTCATGATTGGATTTTTTTTTTTTTACAATGCTATTTTTAGCAATGAAATATTTTTATAGCATTTATCAGTGTTATAAACATTAAGTTTCAGCATCGAGTGCGATTCGAACTGATGAACGTGAATGTACGAATCCGGCAAATTACGAGCTAAGCCATTATCAAACAATATTTACGACTATAATTTTGTTTTATAAGCTTAATATATTCATATATTTGATTTTTTCGATCTGTTTATGTGTTTATTTTGAAAAACTGAATTTAAAAAATAATTCTGTACTCACTTTCCATTTTTATAAGATTTTTTTCAAGTTCAAGTTATTTATTGTTAACCAAGCTTTTATTTAATTAAAATAAACTTTTTATTAAAAAAAAACTTTTATTTTAAAACAATTATTTTCAATGTTTGCTATTTAAGTATTAATGAACATTATTATCAGTAACAAATTACCTAGAACCAGCACCGAGACAGACTAACAATAAACGTCGAATCAAAAATCATTAATTCAACGATTTATCAATTAATTCTATATTTGCTGCGCGTACTCGCTGTACAATATCTCCGGCAAAACAAAATTCTTACAAACCATTTCAAAATTAAATAAGTAGACTAAAATCGAGTATAGTTCACGAATGAAAAAAACTAGTAAAGTAGACTTGATCAACTGAATAAATTCATAAATTCGAGTAACAAATTTTATAAATTAAAATCTTAATATTACCCTAATTTGAAAACTAGTAAATTTTACAGCAAACCAATTTTTCAAGTTTTTTTTTAAAACGCCACTGTGTTTTACGATTTTCAAAATATATTTTATTTCATTTTTTACAAGCCTTCGAAAAGATAAAAGACGCAGCTGGTATCATAGTATTTTATAGCAGATAAACAGTAAACTCTGGTACACACAGAATTTTCCAGAATAAAAAACTATGAATATTAGAAAACCCATCCAAAGCCATAAGCCCGGCACGACCCCCACCACAACCGCAAACTAAGTGCCCTCGATGAATGATTCACCCGATAATCAGTCGCCGGTTATCCGTATAATTCAAAGTGCCGAGTGCAGCAGCCACCTTTCAATCAAAAATTAATCCCAACGTCCAAACCGCACACTGCAAAATCCCGCACCAACACCCGCATTCCATTATGCGCGCATCTGGTGCGGGAAAAGCGATTTTCTTTTCCCCCTCCAGACTGACATATGGCACCCGGGGACCGCCCGGGATTTACAATCTTTGGGCAGGCTCCCTCGCCTATTTACGGAATCCGTTTATTGTCAAAGAAATCGAGTTAATTCAGGGATGTTTATTGTCTTTAAGCGGCTAGATGAGACAATTTAACGGCCCCGGGGTGTAATGGAATATCTAGGAGTTTGTTTTGAAACTTGTTTATCTCTTTACGAGCACTGCAGATGGTTCTTTACCTACTTTTTTTTTTCGAATCTATCTATTTTTAACGATTCCGGCGTAAAACTTTTACGACTATTTCTGTATACAGTAAAGATCGATGAGAGCCTAACGTTTATTTTTTTTGTTTACGACTTGATTGTTCAATAAAATACCGAGTTGGTAATCAAGTCAGGTCGCATCAGTCAAACGCCGCGCGCGGAAGATCGGGTTTCTCCTGAAACCTTGAGAAGCAGGCCCACTGAGATAAAAAAAAAAAAAGAGGAAAGGAAGAGAGAAAGAAAGGAAGGGCTGAACTAGATCGAAAGCGATAGGGTACGCGCGTGGCTGCGGCATTATAAGATTCCCGGGCTTTGTCCGATCCTCAGCTCGTTACAGCCGAGCTCGTAGACGATCCCGGTGCCTCGATTAGCCGATGATCATTCCGATTGACATTTCACGGAGGAATCAACCCGACTTCTCAAAGGGCCTGTTCGGGGACCGGCTGCTCTCACGACCTTGCGGCTAGCCTCGCGGATGATCGATCTCGGGCGCACTGTTTCGAGATCGTTGACAAATTGATTTCATCGGGAATAATCGAATCTTTGTTTTGTGGAATGTTGAATTATTTATGTGCCTTTGAGCATCTCTGTGTTTCGTGCTAAAATTATAATTTAAAATTTCATGTGGATTTTGGGACAGTATTGAATAAAAAATCCACGTCGTTGAGTGCAGGCTAGTAAATTATTTTAACTATCATTTTAACAGAATATTATTTGCTAAAAGAAGTGCTTTCTGCCAACGAATTTCATACAACTATTTTAAATGTTTGCTGTATGGGTGATTGAACTGTAAATAGTTAACAAAAATAGATAAAAATAGTCAGCTGTATGATGAATACAAAACAAAATTTCAGTTTGGTTTGTAGATCTTTAATTTTGAAATATTGTACTTTTAAAATTAAAATTTCATATGATTAAGTACTAATATTTTACTTATAAAAGCATTTTTTCATTTTCATTTTTTTCATTTTTTTTACTAAAATTCTAAAAAGTAAATTGGCTCCTGTAACTTACTAACCATATTTTACAGAATAACTGTAATAAACTTCAGCGATTATTTTTCTCAATGGTTGTTTATAATGTTGTAATAAAATTTTTATTAATTATGTAAAAAGTTTTTAATATATGCAGATGTCGGAGTTACGCAATTTTTAATTATTGACAATAAGCATTAGCGAATGTTTATTAAAAGTCATACAACCCAAACTTCACTACGCAAAGAGTTACATTGATAAAAGCACGATTGCATCACTCAACACCGGTCGTAAACAATATCTTTCGGTGCATTGTGATTTAAAAATTTTTATCCTTACACATCCCATAAAAAGAGCGCATTCCATTTCGCTCTCAGTCAAAAATTAAAACATAATTCAAAAAAAATCCCCCAAGTTTCATTACAAGCTCTTTAATAAGCACCCATTCGATCGGTTTCTCTCCAAAAAAAGAGGAAGAAGAGCCGCACAAAGGTCGGTACGGGACGTCTTTTACCTCGAACCCGTGAATTTTTTTATTCCGACCCTCGGAACAAGAAGATGAAGAAGAAGAAGAACAAGGCATCTATCCCGCGCGACCATATGGTTGCCGGCGGCGTGTTATTATTTTTTTTGGCTCTCCTCGTGGGTCCCAAAATTGCCCGAAATTGGTTCGGCCTCTCGTAATTTCATAATTCTGGGAGGGGATGTTAAGTTGTTTTTCAAACCCTTCGGTACCCGCAACTCTTCCGGTGCTCTTGTTTTGTCAGCTGCCGCAGGACGATTCGATTTTTCAAAGCTAGCGGGGGTCTGATTGCGTGAAAGTAAATACGCGCGCTTTTTTTTTTTTTTTTAAATTATGGTTTAATAAGAATGGATATGCGGGCTCTTTCCTTTTTTTCGATTATGCGGACGTTTTTACGAGGGTTCGAGCGTAATGCGCGAGTAGGTACTTTTAATCATTACGGGTGTAATAAAAACGTAAAGTATGAAGGTTGCCCCGAGACCTTCTTTTTTTCCTACCCGTGATTGGATAAATGAAAAGGTTGATATACCCGCGGTATTTGGCTAATGTATTGGGAAGACCAGGCGGTGGGTTTTTAAATTAACAAGGAAGGATCATTAAGTTTATAGGACTTTGAATTATACCCCTTTTTTTGGAAATTTTTTTTTAATTACAAATTCATTAGTAAACTCTGTGAGGTTGATGAGAGTCCGGAAGTAATAAAATGATGAAATACGGTTGTAAAAACGAAAGCTTAGGCAATATTATTGGTTTATTCAAATTAACTAAATGTGTTACATAGTCCAGTCATTACATACTAAATTGAGTTATTTTTGTCTTTTTCATATTATTTTTATAAAAAAGTTTGTTTGATATTTACATCGTCATGTTGATTCTACTTGACATCCATAGTTCAGATAAGTATTTGAAAACATGTTTTTTTAACCGACTAGCTATTCCAAATTAAATTTTTTCTCTGGTGCAATAAAGGTATTTTCTTACAGAAGGTCAAGTAAATAAAAATGCAGTTTCTCAAGGGTGGCAAATAAAAATTATAATAAAAAAAAGCAATCGATCTTTAAACGATAAAAATCTGGTTGCGCAACCGCAAGACACTTTTAATTCGATCTGGTTCGAAATTTTAAATCCTTTGCAGTGGGTAAAAAGGTGCAGAATCCAAGGACCCCGCAATTACGCGACGGTGGTTTATCCCGGTAGCTCGGATGAACTTTCTCAGGGGGGGAGGGGACTTTTCTTGCGCAAAATTTCGGGCGCGAAGGACGCGCGAAAGTGTCAGCCTTGATAATCAACGAAAAAACTCGCGCGGCCGGCGCGCCGATATTTACGAGGCCCACACCCGAGGGCCCCCACTTGGGTCGGGAATTTACGAGGGTTAGGAGTATAAAAGTGTCTCGGTTCCGAAGGACGTTACAAATTGCTCGAAGCTCGATCGAAAAATGTTTATTCAATTAATCGTCCGCCCGAGCGAAGCATCCCCGGAGCGATTACCGTAATTTTTGTAGGCTTAATAATCGCTGATGAGCCCATTACTTCTAATGTCCAAATTAATGTACGTGGCCGCCCTCGGTTTGAAAATTGAAACGACGAAGGGCAACAATCCCTTAACGAGCAAAAAAAAATGATCGCGACCCTTGGGCGTTCCTATAAAATCAAGTGCGCCATTAACTCATTAAAAGTAATTAAGAAAACAATCCCCCCATCCACCGAATATATGTACAGCGGAGGCTCGTAAAAAAGGCGCATTATTAAGAACTTTCTATTAAAACTGACTTATGTAAACAAGAGTTTGCGAGCGGGTTCGTTTACAGCGCTCACGCACGCAGGTAATCTCCGCTCTTCCTCTCTCGCTCGTATTAAAAGATATAAAAGTTATTGCGCGGCACCGGGAGATCGGCCGGCGGGACGCGAGGAGTTGTTATTTACGAATTATAAATGTTATACCTGTTGCCGGCCAATTTTCGAGACCTCGAGGGCCTTACCGCGCACCGGTACGGGGCTAGAGAATTCTAGCCTCTGAGCGTTTAGGAAATTGCCGTGTGGTTATATGGCGCGGGGAGCCCCAACCGATTTTTTAATTGTCGGTGTGAGCGGGACCCCCTTTTTTCGGGTTTGATGAGACCTGCGATTTTTTAGTGAGCGGAGGGTTATTTTGATCCTGCTGTTTATGGTTATTTACGAGAGGGAGAGTTTATTCGAGAAAATAAAAAATTTCATCGAAATATGTTTACAGTAAAGTTAGTGTGGTTACTAAAATACATTTTCTGGCATGCTATTCCATAATTAAAAAAAATGTACCTGAATGGATTAGTCAAATAGCCTAGATAAAATTTTGATTTAAAAGTAAATAATTTAGCTTCTTACATTTGCATCTAAAGATGAGTAAATGGTATCGGTAGGCTAATTAAAAAAAAAAAGATATATATTTAGGTAACTGATTTAACTTAGTTTTTGTTAATTTTTTTCGAAAATGATTGAGTGATTGTTATTAAATAAATTTTACTAAGTCGATTACATCTAATATGGATCCCTTTGGTTAAAATAATTACTGCGGTTCACCAAAAAAATATTTTTAACGCTTAAAATCTCGTTTTAAAGCTTGATTATAGAGACAAGATCAATAAAAATCTCGAATCTTGCGAAGCACTACCTTTAAAACGAGACCTTAAACGTTCGATTCCGATTAATTGATTCATTATGACAAAAATTTATCAAAATGTAGTTTTTTGACCAACAAAAACTGCGTTTCTTATATGGACATCCAAGTTTTTTATGCGTTTATTCTATTTTCTTACCAGCTGTAGAATGACTAGAAGGCGATTACATTTAAGTATAGAAATAAGAAAGTGAATTTCTCTTTGTTTAGGTCTCAAACACTCGCTGAAAACTTTGATTCACAAACTTTTTTTCTATGTTTCAAAATTATCATCTATTTTTTATTTTTTGTTTGATATTATTTTTTCTTTCCTCCAGTGGCTGATAAACCTAGACATTACTGATTTTATAGTATTTATTTCATTATTATTAATATTAAATTATATATACCCTGATTTTTTAGGTTTACTATATTATAAAATTTAAAGCCTGGTTTCCATTTGAGCTATATTTTATCTTAAATGTAAAATTAACTACATATTTATTTCCAGGGTTACGAACGATTTAGCATCATCCTCTGGATATTAAAAAAGCGATTACTACAAAAATTGGAACCACTTTTGATCTAGAAAATTTTGCAATTTAAAAAAACATGAGCCACAGCCCTCCGAACCTAAGTGCGGGTCCAATTTTTTCTCGTCTAAAAACCCAATTTAAAAAAAGGTAAAGCTAGCCAAGCGAGGGTCTATAAACTGTTGCATCCAAAACGATCTCCACCCCAAAGATTGCCCAATTAATTCCCATAATAAAAATAAAAAAACTGCGCGCGTCCCGCAGCCTGTCGTAAACGATGGTCCGTAATAGCTAAATAATAGAAAATAACCTTGCTTCCGACAAGTTGAAAAATAAAAAAAAATCCCTTAAACGTTGCGGGGAGAGGGTAAAAAGAAGAAGAGGAGTCGACCCCACGGGCAGCAGCGGGTTATTTATCGTCGTATATTAAACTCTCGGCTGCTCTCGGCTCGTCGAAAGATTATCCGCGATGCGCCAGGAAATTGCGGGAATTTCTGGATTCCGCGAGCCGCTGAAAATCGCGAGTTTATTCGTAATCACGGGGAGCCACGGATTGAGACATTTCACCGCGCAAGCCTAATAGGCATTGTTCGGGAGGGGGGGGAGCGATTGATACCTGGAAATGGTAATCGATTATGATGGATTTGTATTTGGGGCAAGTTTCAGGGTCAGGGCACTTTTTTTTCGTGTAATGCGAGGATCGATGGTATGATTATATAGATTATAGATTGAGATAAGAGCTTTCTTACTCCTTAGGCTGTTTCTTATGTTTATTATAAAATGTTTTTGAATTTTTATGAAAGAATTCAAATCGAACAAAAATTAAAGGGTGCAAATATTGTATGAATTAAATTTTTTTATAAAAAGTCTAGTTAAATCATAAGCTTAGTAAAAGATAAATCTTCTGAAATTTTCTTTAAGAATCAATTTTACAAATTTACCTTGCAGAAGTACGGTAAATTGGTTTATGTTAAAAGTTATTTGTACAGTTCTACCATGTGAATTAGATCTAAATAAAATATATGTAGTAAATTATGTCTTGCGGCGTTGGCTTTCAGATCGTTGGGTTATCAGTTTTCGATAGTCAGTTCGAATCCCTGCCAGCGCTGCTTCAATAGTAAGCACTTTACAGAAATTCAATTTTTATTTGAAAGGAAAAACCAAGTGCAGAAAAAGTAATCGTGTACAAAGTCTCCATTAAAAAAAAAATTAGAGCTTTTAATAAAACAGGTTTTTTTTATTTTTTTTTATTTTTTTTTTTTTAGCTTATAGTCTCCTGTAGTTTACAATACTATGTTCTCGACTATGTTAATAAATAATTAGAAACTACCGAAAAATCACGTAAAAAAACTAATAAATTCGTATTTTCAAATTCAAAGAATCCTAATAACTAAATTTACCGTTGAATTTATTCGTAGAACGAAGACAATAATGCGGTTTAAACCTAAGGCTTGGACATATTTATGCGTAAAGAATGTATCTTCGCATATATTTTTTTTCCCAATTAACGTAAAATAATGCTACGTTATTGACATCTGGATGACATAAGTGTATTCTATCTTCATCTGGTCGGCTTTTTGGGTAACTTTAAAAAAATGTGCGAGAGTTCCTAGACCTCGCTTCAAGGGGCCAAATCACCCGAGCAAATTTACACATCCGGATTCTTTATATACCAGCTACGACGTGATGATGCGAAAGTCATGTTGAAAAATTGATCTTTGAATTAAGTTTGAATTTTATTTTCAAATTTCCGTCGTTGTCCAGTCAAGACGATCATAAGTCAGATTAAATTCTCGGAATTAAAATTTTAAATTTACATTCAAATTGTTCTCGTTTCTAGCATTATTTCTGTAACTCGTGAGTCGACGTGAATTTTAGAATATATTTTTTCGGGTGACAATAAATTAGCATCGAGTGAGCTGGAATTAAATCACGCTAGGAAAATTTATTCAGTTGTTTAAAAATAAATAATTCATAGTTATCGTTGTTGTCGTTGTTACAACTGCTAATGATCTTAAATAATTATTTATAAATTGTTAGATGGCAAGCACTTTACTGTGGATTTGATAAAAAATTTCAGTAAATAAAATCACTATTTTTTTATATAGAAGAGAGAAAATAATTTTTACTAATTAATTGAGTACGATATTGACCGGTCAATTCTCTTCAATTTCATTAAAAACTAAAATAAAAAAAGATTAAACCCACGAGTCCGACGACTTTTTTCGCCGTCACGAAAAATTTCAAGCAAACTCGGGCGTTGATTATTAAGATTTCAAATCTATAATCTAACCCGAAAAAAAGACAGAGAAGAAGCGAGAGAAAGAGTAGGTAAGAAAAAACTAGAAAGAGAGAGAGAATCCTAATTCGGGCGTCGTTCACGTGTAACTCAATATCATCATCGCGGCTCGTCCGCTCGGAAATTAATTATGCATGCGCTTACCCGAAATCCAACACTCTACCGTTACCCTTTTTCGGCTCCCAAAAAATCCCTCTCGTCGAGTTTTCTGTGCGTCATCTTCGCGCGAGACCTCCCCGAATAAAAACCCTTCGAAAAACCGCAGAAAAACGTTGGAATAAAGGGGGAACAGGAAATTGATAAAAAGAGAGAGGAATAATAAGCCCGCACAAAGGATCTCGCGCTATGAATAACAGCGATAATAATAATGCAGAGCGAAGAATAAGGAATATTTTCCAATGGCGAGGCGAGTGCGTTCGTGAAATTGAGATGCGGTCACTCGTTTTTTGTCCGGCTCAGGTGCGAGCGAGCTCTTCTTCAACTCTTTTCGATTCCCTTTCGGCTCCGTCCTAGTCAGTTTTTTGCTACCGAGGGTGATGATACTGTACCACGAACGTGTTTTTCGATGCTTTAAAGAATTGATTAAATTACGTCGAGCCAGAAGTCAAACCAGAGCAAATATACCTAGTGGTTAACAGTAATGACGATTAATGAACCCCGGTGTATGTAGTAAAAGTGCGATCATAATGATTTCAATCGTGCTATTAATTTTTTTCATTACGATAAAACTCTAACTGTATATCATTATGTTTGGCTACATTTAGTACATCAAGATTAATATAAAATTAGAAAAAGTTACTAATTGTAGGTTCATTAATGATTCGATGAAAAAATCATTTAAATTAAAAGCTGTATTTACGGTTTTGAATGTTAGTAAACTAGTTTTCACTTTTTTGTTTAAACTCCCATAAAACCAATATTTTTAAAATTATTTAAAAAGAAAAAACAATGTATATACTTTTATGTATATTTATAAATTTACTTGGACTATTGAACCTATAAAATAAATTTTCTCGACAGAAGTTAAGCAAAAAATCCAAGAACAGTAAAATCATGTAATTTTTTTCAATGCAAAAAGAATACCGATCCGTCACTGATAAATATCAATGCAATAATAAACAAAATTATCGAGTTCCATTATGGTATTGCGAAACCCAAGTAAATAGTAATGAACGACAAAATTTTTCGTGAGAAAGTTTTTTCTTTCCCGACCGAGAGCGATGCACTTCTGAGTTATGAAAATGAGTTGATTTTTAGTGTGTTCCCTTTCGTTTCGCGTATAAATTTCGTGTCGGTTTTTTTTTTTTTTTATATTTAATCTTGAAAAATTTTTAGCACGGGGGAGAGATCCGAGGAAGATTTAACAGTAAAGCTGCCGGACACGTACATAACTGTCCGGCAAATCGTCTTATCAATGTCAACAATCTGGATTCTTGTTTAGACTTTATGCGAGAGAAAATGAAATAATTTATGATTTTTTATTGCCGATTGCCATCTCGGATCTCGCACGACGGGTCGTTATAAAAAAGTCCGATCTTACACTCCGCCTTCTTTTAATTAAATTAATTTTCTATCTCACGAGTCACCGGGCCGATTTCTTTAAATCGAACTTCAAGGTACTGATTTAATTGCTCGGAAATCAAAAACCATTGGGAAGTATCGACTTTCCATTCGCGTAATTAATGACAAAAAGGATTTAATCGAAAGCCATCGAGTTTCGTCGAACTCGGTCAATTGGCTTTGGGCACGAAACCAGTTAAAAAAAGAAAATCAACGTGCGCGAACTTCAAAAAACACGAGCATTTATGTACGCCCGGCGGATCCAGTTTCGCCGGGACTTCAAACTTCTTCCCGCTCTTCGCAGGCAAATTTTTCGGCGAGAATAATTACTCTCGGGTCGGGGCCCCACGCGCGCCTCGCTCGTAAAGATGTTGAAAAAAAAACAGCGCAAATGAAGTAATAGCGCGGAGAGAGAGAGAGAGAGAGAGAAAATTGCAGCAGATGTGTCTCGTGGGAGTTGAATGCGTACCTTTGTTTATTTTAATGAGAGAACTGCCTAGGCTTGCGTGCGGGCCTTGATTATCTTTCTTATTTTCGTCTTTTGATTTATTATATTGGGTTGTTAAGGGCTTCCCCTTTTTTTTTATCTCGAGTACCTACGTAATTGTGTTACTTATTTTTGTTTGTTTAAACAATTATTTATTACGGATTGAAAATTTTTTTAATTAAAACATTATCTCTATTTCTGTTTGATCGCACCTAACTTTACGTATGGTGAAAAAAGATGTGTTATTGGATAAGAATTTTTACCAATTGGAAATGACAAATTTGGTCTCATTAGCAATAATTATCAAAAATTAATTGAAGAGATTCAAATTTATTCCTTTTAGTGGCTGAAAATACAAATTCAATCAAATTTTTTGTAACTATTTTAAAATTTGGAACACGGAGAGAAGGTTTCATAAAAAAAATCGCGCAATGCATCCAAAAACCCGTGCACGGCACCTAAATTCTCATACCTGAACCTAAAATCAGAAGGTGTATATTAGCATCTTGGAAACATCACATGGAAGCCAGAAATTCATGAAATTATTTGTTCTTTTATTTCTCATATTAATGTAAGAGTATTTTTAAATATAAACATGTCTGCTTTCTCATATAGTTGCATTTGCTTCTTATTAAATGAATCATTGATTAATTTCAGAGTACAGAGGACTTAACAGAGTTTATAAAAAAACGAAAAGAGTTGTACTTAATGAAAAATTTATCAAATCTTCAACCGTATATTATAATTTTTGGTGAATTACATGAGCTTGGAAACAAGTATGTGGTGATTGGAGATGTTAAATTTGTCTGCTCTACAATTATTGAAGCAGTTGACTTATGCTTTAAACTTTTTTTTTCTTTAAAATTAGACTATTCTTATATGTGTGGACACATCTGGTCTTTTCTTCACGTTTTCTTATTTAATATTGAAGATTACAATGCCATGTTGATTTCAAAAAAATCTGTTCTTGAATACATAAGAAATTTAAGCAATTTTTCAGTGCCTAAAGTTACATAGTGTAAATCGATATTAATATATCAAGATATCAAGGAACGGGCGCCATAGCGCAGTGAACAGTGTTTTCAACTCGCTCATAAATCTAAGCTTATTACAACAAGTTGAATTGTTTTTTAAATAGAGTAATAAGGTTCTATCATAACAATAACACCTCAAAATTATTAAATTCATAAAAACACAACAATAAACACACTAATCACTTATTCATCGTACATAACGTCCACATAACCTACAAAATGCCACGAGGAGGGAGTCGTGGTGGTGGCAACTCAACACAACGGATTACACAAAACAGAAGATGGTCCAGGACCTCTAAAGGTAATAATCCTGATTATTTTGAGACGTCCCAGCCATCATCCACACAAATATATTGCAATCGCTGTCCACCTGATCGTCCCCCTATGACGCAACAAACATTATCGCGCGCTTCTTACTGCACTGGATGTGGAGCTGCTTACCACCCAGGGTGCGTCTCAAGAAGTCACCCCAACGACGATGGAACTTTCCAGCTGTGCTGTGGATCTCCGAACCCCCAGGTCCAGCACTTTACAACATGTGACGACGTTCTCCATCAAAGCCACCTTGAAGACCTACAGCACCTCAACAATAATAACAACATGGAATACACAAACACAACACTAAATAACAACACAGAGGGTGACTTATCAAATTTTGAATTATATAAAATTCTCGGAGGTAAGATAGATAAACTAAACCAACATTTGATTGATTTTAACAAGAGAATTGAAAACAATAAAGTTGACATACATAACCTAAAAGGTAGAGTTTCCAACATTGAAAATATACTAAAAAATATGTCATATAAGAAAGAACTTTCACAAAACACTAATTTAATTATCTCTGAACAGCTTGAAAGAAAAAGAAGGGCAAGAAATATTATAATCTACAACCTACCAGAATTAAATAAGGACACACCTAAGAATGATACTGATAAAAAGACATTTTTCAAAGAGCTCACAGTTTATAATACCAACATTATCACCAAGTTGCTTAACTCACTGGATCCTACTATCTCTTCTAATGGTTTGTACTCTAAAAGACTTGGAAAATTTGAAGTAAACAAATCCCGTCCACTACTGATCTCACTAAAAGACTCTGATGAGGTAAGGAAAATATTCAAATCTATAAAAAATATAAAGTCTAATGAGGAATTTAGTCAGGTGAAAATTACATCTGATCTTACAAGCTCACAGAGAACTCATCTTAGAAACTTAAAAGTCAAATGTAATGACCTTAACCTCAAAAATGGTAACCTAGATTTTGAATGGCGTATCACCTACATGAACTCCATTCCTAAGATAGTTAAAGCTTCAAAAAACCAAGATCCTACCGGGAAGTCAAATCAAAGCACCAGCTAGTTGTGTACTACCAAAACGCTCGCAGTTTGGTTAACAAGATTGAACAATTTCAAAACAATATCTATACAGCATCACCCTCACCAGATGTAATAGTTATTACAGAAACTTGGCTTCAACCTAACCTCTCAGACTCCATGCTCTCCCTCCCTGGCTACATACTGTTTAGAAATGATAGAGGTCCACATAACAGCAATAAATCAAGAGCTGGTGGAGTTCTGATAGCTACCAAATCCTACCTTAAAGCCAGTATCTGTAACACACAAGAATCATCATGCGAACATATTTTCATAAAGTTAAACTATAACCATCAAAAACTCATCTTTGGCACAATCTATATTCCTCAGCATGTTCAAACTGATTGCAAAATTTATCTTGAGCACACAAGCATCGTTGAAGATATTAACACTCAATACCCAGACTATAATCTATGCCTATTTGGTGATTATAACCTCCCCAACATCAACTGGTTCAAGAAGCATACTCTGGATTTTACAAAAATTGGTTATCTCAACAGTACACTAACTCAATCTGCCATAATTTTAAAAGAATCATTTTCACAATTTGGTCTATCTCAAGTCTATCCTATAAACCCTCATACTAACTACACACTTGATCTATTCTTCACGTCAATGAGCTTTGAAGTTATTAGCACTCCTGACTATCTAGTAAACATCGACCCACCACATCCACCATGTTTCTTTGGACTCAACCTTGACTCGGACATCACCCCTGCAATTACTCAATATTACTACAACTTCAAACAAGCAGATTTTACCACTATAAATAATAAATTAAATGCAGCCTTATCCTCAAGAAATATCAACAATTTTGACATCAACGACAATAGTAAATTTTTATATACCACCCTTCATGATATAATTAGCAAAAACGTACAAAAGATTCCATTATACCATAGTAATTTTCCCCGTTGGTTCACACACGAATTAAAATTTCTTATAGTTAAAAAGAAGACAATGCACAAAAAATGGAAAATAACAAGAGACCATAACCACTATATTGAATTTAAAAGATTACGTGCTTGCTGTGTGAGATTATCCGAATTGTGCAAAGATGAATTCAATGAGTCGGTTGAGAAGCATGTTAAACAGAACTCCAAGGTATTTTGGAACTATCTAAGCTCCCTCACCAAACCTCAAACATTACCAAATAATATGTATTTTAACGATCACACAGCTGAAAATCTGGACGAAACCACTAACCTTTTTGCCTCATTTTTTAAATCAGTATACCAAATCCACGAACATAACCCCATTGAATCCATCAACGATCATAACTCAACACTACCAGAAATCACGACTATAGAAGTTCAAACAGCAATTAAGGATCTAAAATCAAACTTCGATGACGGTATAGATGGTGTACCTGCAGTTCTTTTAAAAAGCTGCTCATGTCTCACTAACTTTCTAACATCACTGTTTAATCAATCTCTATCTACAGGGATTTTTCCGGATCCATGGAAAATATCGAATGTTTTACCTATTCATAAACAAGGTTCTAAAAACAACATTTCAAATTACCGTCCTATATCTCTCATTCCACCTATTTCCAAAATCTTTGATGACATTATGTCTCAAAAAATCAGTAATCTAATCATACACAATATTGTCAAAGAACAACACGGATTTATGCCAAAAAGATCTATTCTAACAAACCTTATTATTTTCAACGATTTCATATCATCTACTCTCAATCAAAATTCATCCAACCAAGTAGATGCAGCCTATATAGATTTTTCTAAGGCGTTCGACAGCATTGATCACTCCATTCTCATAGACAAATTAAGAAAATTATCATTAAATTCAAATTTAATTAATTGGATACAATCATACATTACTAACAGACAATATAGAGTGAGAATAAATCATACACTATCTGAACCGTACATTGCAACATCAGGTGTCCCACAAGGTAGCCACCTAGGTCCCATCTTATTTATTATTTTTATCAACGATATAACCACAGTATTAAAACACTCATACATTCTCCTATTTGCAGATGATCTAAAAATATACAGATCCATAAATAGTCCATACGATTGCTCACTACTCCAATCTGACATTAACGCTCTTTACACCTGGTCTATTGAAAACCACCTTCCCTTTAACTTATCAAAATGTAACGTTATATCTTTCAATTTATCTAACACTTATATCCACTTTGATTATACTATCACAAATGATCCGATTGCAAGACAGACAATAGTAAGAGATCTTGGTGTTATTTACAATAATAAATTTACCTTTGAAGACCATATTGATCAAACAATCACTAATGCATCAAGAAAAGTAGGGTTCATAAAGTTTGCCACTAAATCCTTCAAAAACCCTTGGAATATTGTACATCTATATAAAACATTAGTATTGCCACTCTTACTTTATGCCTCTGTTATTTGGTCGCCCACATATTCAAATGCAATTAATAGGCTTGAGTCTGTCCAACACAAAATTCTTAGATTCATCGCTTATAAAGCAAAAACCCCGATGCATCCGTATTCACATGATTATTCACATATTGCTAAGAAATTTAACCTTCCAAAAATTAAGGCACTGCATGACTACCAGGACTTACTATTTGCTCACAACAACATCCATAATAATATACTAGAATTCTCTCAATCATCAGTATTTACTCTAAAACCATGTAATTATACTCTAAGATCTAATTACATCCTAGAAAACTCAATCACCAAGTCAAACACAATAAAACACAGCTCATCGTTTAGAATCAAAGACAAGTGGAACCATCTTGATGATAGTTTAAGACAAATTCAAGATACCAATATTTTCATAAATAGAATCAGGAATATTTATTACTCTACTTAAAACAAATTTGTATCAATTTAAATTAACCAAATTATTGTCATATAGGTACTTGCAGTACTGTAAAATTAGTAATTTAAGTTTACACTGTTCATACTACTGTTATACAATTGATATTTTATCGTTTAATTTAAGTTTATTATAATTAACATTATTTTATTTTATTTTATTTAAATATACGGGTACAAGACCCATTACAAAATTTCTCTCTGGGAGAATAATAGTAACAATAGGTATCTATAAAATAAATATTATAATGTTAATTATAATAAACTTAAATTAGACGATAAAATATCAATTGTATAACAGTAGTATGAACAGTGTAAACTTAAATTACTAATTTTACAGTACTGCAAGTACCTATATGACAATAATTTGGTTAATTTAAATTGATACAATTTTGTTTTAAGTAGAGTAATAAATATTCCTGATTCTATTTATGAAAATATTGGTATCTTGAATTTGTCTTAAACTATCATCAAGATGGTTCCACTTGTCTTTGATTCTAAATGATGAGCTGTGTTTTATTGTGTTTGACTTGGTGATTGAGTTTTCTAGGATGTAATTAGATCTTAGAGTATAATTACATGGTTTTAGAGTAAATACTGATGATTGAGAGAATTCTAGTATATTATTATGGATGTTGTTGTGAGCAAAGAGTAAGTCCTGGTAGTCATGCAGTGCCTTAATTTTTGGAAGGTTAAATTTCTTAGCAACATGTGAATAATCATGTGAATACGGATGCATCGGGGTTTTTGCTTTATAAGCGATGAATCTAAGAATTTTGTGTTGGACAGACTCAAGTCTATTAATTGCATTTGAATATGTGGGCGACCAAATAACAGAGGCATAAAGTAAGAGTGGCAGTACTAATGTTTTATATAGATGTACAATATTCCAAGGGTTTTTGAAGGATTTAGTGGCAAACTTTATGAACCCTAGTTTTCTTGATGCTTTAGTGATTGTTTGATCAATATGGTCTTCAAAGGTAAATTTATTATTGTAAATAACACCAAGATCTCTTACTATTGTCTGTCTTGCAATCGGATCATTTGTGATAGTATAATCAAAGTGGATATAAGTGTTAGATAAATTGAAAGATATAACATTACATTTTGATAAGTTAAAGGGAAGGTGGTTTTCAATAGACCAGGTGTAAAGAGCGTTAATGTCAGATTGGAGTAGTGAGCAATCGTATGGACTATTTATGGATCTGTATATTTTTAGATCATCTGCAAATAGGAGAATGTATGAGTGTTTTAATACTGTGGTTATATCATTGATAAAAATAATAAATAAGATGGGACCTAGGTGGCTACCTTGTGGGACACCTGATGTTGCAATGTACGGTTCAGATAGTGTATGATTTATTCTCACTCTATATTGTCTGTTAGTAATGTATGATTGTATCCAATTAATTAAATTTGAATTTAATGATAATTTTCTTAATTTGTCTATGAGAATGGAGTGATCAATGCTGTCGAATGCCTTAGAAAAATCTATATAAGCCACATCTACTTGGTTGGATGAATTTTGATTGAGAGTAGATGAAATGAAATCGTTGAAAATAATAAGGTTTGTTAGAATTGATCTTTTTGGCATAAATCCGTGTTGTTCTTTGACAATATTGTGTATGATTAGATTACTGATTTTTTGAGACATAATGTCATCAAAGATTTTGGAAATAGGTGGAATGAGAGATATAGGACGGTAATTTGAAATGTTGTTTTTAGAACCTTGTTTATGAATAGGTAAGACATTCGATATTTTCCATGAATCCGGAAAAATCCCTGTAGATAGAGATTGATTAAACAGTGATGTTAGAAAGTTAGTGAGACATGAGCAGCTTTTTAAAAGAACTGCAGGTACACCATCTATACCGTCATCGAAGTTTGATTTTAGATCCTTAATTGCTGTTTGAACTTCTATAGTCGTGATTTCTGGTAGTGTTGAGTTATGATCGTTGATGGATTCAATGGGGTTATGTTCGTGGATTTGGTATACTGATTTAAAAAATGAGGCAAAAAGGTTAGTGGTTTCGTCCAGATTTTCAGCTGTGTGATCGTTAAAATACATATTATTTGGTAATGTTTGAGGTTTGGTGAGGGAACTTAGATAGTTCCAAAATACCTTGGAGTTCTGTTTAACATGCTTCTCAACCGACTCATTGAATTCATCTTTGCACAATTTGGATAATCTCACACAGCAAGCACGTAATCTTTTAAATTCAATATAGTGGTTATGGTCTCTTGTTATTTTCCATTTTTTGTGCATTGTCTTCTTTTTAACTATAAGAAATTTTAATTCGTGTGTGAACCAACGGGGAAAATTACTATGGTATAATGGAATCTTTTGTACGTTTTTGCTAATTATATCATGAAGGGTGGTATATAAAAATTTACTATTATCGTTGATGTCAAAATTGTTGATATTTCTTGAGGATAAGGCTGCATTTAATTTATTATTTAAAGTGGTAAAATCTGCTTGTTTGAAGTTGTAGTAATATTGAGTAGTTGCAGGGGTGATGTCCGAGTCAAGGTTGAGTCCAAAGAAACATGGTGGATGTGGTGGGTCGATGTTTAGTAGATAGTCAGGAGTGCTGATAACTTCAAAGCTCATTGACGTGAAGAATAGATCAAGTGTGTAGTTAGTATGAGGGTTTATAGGATAGACTTGAGATAGACCAAATTGTGAAAATGATTCTTTTAAAATTTTGGCAGATTGAGTTAATGTACTGTTGAGATAACCAATTTTTGTAAAATCCAGAGTATGCTTCTTGAACCAGTTGATGTTGGGGAGGTTATAATCACCAAATAGGCATAGATTATAGTCTGGGTATTGAGTGTTAATATCTTCAACGATGCTTGTGTGCTCAAGATAAATATTGCAATCAGTTTGAACATGCTGAGGAATATAGATTGTGCCAAAGATGAGTTTTTGATGGTTATAGTTTAACTTTATGAAAATATGTTCACATGATGATTCTTGTGTGTTACAGATACTGGCTTTAAGGTAGGATTTGGTAGCTATCAGAACTCCACCAGCTCTTGATTTATTGCTGTTATGTGGACCTCTATCATTTCTAAACAGTATGTAGCCAGGGAGGGAGAGCATGGAGTCTGAGAGGTTAGGTTGAAGCCAAGTTTCAGTAATAACTATTACATCTGGTGAGGGTGATGCTGTATAGATATTGTTTTGAAATTGTTCAATCTTGTTAACCAAACTGCGAGCGTTTTGGTAGTACACAACTAGCTGGTGCTTTGATTTGACTTCCCGGTAGGATCTTGGTTTTTTGAAGCTTTAACTATCTTAGGAATGGAGTTCATGTAGGTGATACGCCATTCAAAATCTAGGTTACCATTTTTGAGGTTAAGGTCATTACATTTGACTTTTAAGTTTCTAAGATGGGTTCTCTGTGTGCTTGTAAGATCAGATGTAATTTTCACCTGACTAAATTGCTCATTAGACTTTATATTTTTTATAGATTTGAATATTTTCCTTACCTCATCAGTGTCTTTTAGTGAGATCAGTAGTGGACGGGATTTGTTTACTTCAAATTTTCCAAGTCTTTTAGAGTATAAACCATTAGAAGAGATAGTAGGATCCAGTGAGTTAAGCAACTTGGTGATAATGTTGGTATTATAAACTGTGAGCTCTTTGAAAAATGTCTTTTTCTCAGTATCATTCTTAGGTGTGTCCTTATTTAATTCTGGCAGATTGTAGATTATAATATTTCTTGCCCTTCTTTGTCTTTCAAGCTGTTCAGAGATAATTAAATTAGTATTTTGTGAAAATTCTTTCTTATCTGACATATTTTTTAGTGTATTTTCAATGTTGGAAACTCTACCTTTTAGGTTATGTATGTCAACTTTATTGTTTTCAATTCTCTTGTTAAAATCAATCAAATGTTGGTTTAGTTTATCTATCTTACCTCCGAGAATTTTATATAATTCAAAATTTGATAAGTCACCCTCTGTGTTGTTATTTAGTGTTGTGTTTGTGTATTCCATGTTGTTATTATTGTTGAGGTGCTGTAGGTCTTCAAGGTGGCTTTGATGGAGAACGTCGTCACATGTTGTAAAGTGCTGGACCTGGGGGTTCGGAGATCCACAGCACAGCTGGAAAGTTCCATCGTCGTTGGGGTGACTTCTTGAGACGCACCCTGGGTGGTAAGCAGCTCCACATCCAGTGCAGTAAGAGGCGCGCGATAAAGTTTGTTGCGTCATAGGGGGACGATCAGGTGGACAGCGATTGCAATATATTTGTGTGGATGATGGCTGGGACGTCTCAAAATAATCAGGATTATTACCTTGAGAGGTCCTGGACCATCTTCTGTTTTGTGTACTCCGTTGTGTTGAGTTGCCACCACCACGACTCCCTCCTCGTGGCATTTTGTAGGTTATGTGGACGTTATGTACGAATGAATAAGTGATTAGTGCGTTTATTGTTGTGTTTTTATGAATTTAATAATTTTGAGGTGTTATTGTTATGATAGAACCCTATTACTCTATTTAAAGAACAATTCAACTTGTTGTAATAAGCTTAGATTTATGAGCGAGTTGAAAACACTGTTCACTGCGCTATGGCGCCCGCGATCGGTGATTATTATAATTAATAAATAAATATTAAATTATAATATTTATTTTATAGATACCTATTGTTACTATTATTCTCTCAGAGAGAAATTTTGTAATGGGTCTTGTACCCGTATATTTAAATAAAATAAAATAAAAAATAAAATATACTTTTTTTTTAATCTCTCAGAATAGCAGAAGTACTTAAAAAATTTCATTTTTTAAAATTCAATTTATTAAATGTTACTTACTTAAGCTTTAAAATAACAGTGATAATTTTTAATTATACTAAGTAAAAAAAATAAAGTTCTACTATAAAATGAGTTTGAAAACATTGTACTTAATGTATTTTTAAAAATATGTTGTTTTATGTGAGAGCGTGTAAATTCTATCTGTTGATTAATTTGTCAACTAAAAAAATGCATATACAGTAAAATAAGTAGGAATTATTATAAGTTAAAGAATTTATGCTTAAATTGTTTTTTCTTAAATTTTTATTATCATATAAACAAACCAAAGTATTGTAGCATGCTAATTAATGTAAAGGTAGTTTAAATAAATTTATTTCAATGTAATTAAAACTTTTTTTTATTTTCAAAACATTCAAAAATTTATATACTATACAATAACATGTCTTGTAGTAATGAACATTCGACCATTCGCTCTGAATGAAATGCAAGGAGTTTTGCAAGGTAGCTCTTCGTACATTACCATGTCTCTATTATTTAAATCTAAAATAGCACTGTGGCCAAAATGATGAGAATTGAATCCAATTACAATCATAGGAATATACCTAAACCAAACTTTTCCATTAACACAAAAAATTTTATCAACTTTGGCAAATTGAGGCCCTGACACTCTGATTTTAACAATAATTACACTTCCATCTGCATAATCAAATCCATTCACAGTCACTTTTTTAAAACGTTTCTTATCCTTTTCTAAAGGAAAATGAATGTTTAAATCATCATCAATATACACTTCTTTACCAAAACTTACATAATTTTCTTCATACTTTAAGGAGCTGATGTCCATCATACTGAGTTGAATTCTAGATCCTACTATCAATGGAAGCTCTGTATTAGAAGCAGTTGCATTTATAACGGCCTTAATTTCTCTATGTTTTGACTCGAAGCGTATAGTAGACAAATGGACTATAGGCCCATTCTGCCTCATAATTCTCACGTAATGAGTCAGCAGATGATGCTTAGGTTTCAAATCTCCAAACAATTTAATGTACCTTCGATGGTGATCTTCAATTAACTCTTCTAGCTCTTCTAAAAGTGCATCAGTCAAGATTGGAGCAGTAATAATATGAACTATCTTTCGCAGTACAATATAAAAGTCCCAAACTTTGTTTCCTTCACTTACATGTTCACTAACCATGACATGAAAATATCTGGTAAAAAATGTGCACTCAGAAGCACTCATTTTTAGCTTACGATGAGCTTTTAGATAATCCAATGATATGTCCATTGGTAAGTTGTTTTTTTCAAAACCAAAGTCTTTGCTCCTAATAGCCATGTTGATAAGTTCAATTGAAATCTCTCCCTGCTCACATAATTCTATTGTAATTTCTGCCATGTCATAGCTAAAGAATCCTTCATGAGTTATATCTAAACAACTTTTTTTGATATAATGGAACATTTTTAAAGTATTGAACGGACAAGGTTTTTTCACTCCAGTAGCAGAAGGATTTAATTTTTGAAGATCTTCTTCATATTTATCCACAGTCCTGAGCAACGATTCTTTTTCTTTAACTAATACTTTTGATTCTTCTGGTGTTATATAACAAACTCGACAAAACATTGAGTTTGAGAAGGACTCAATGAAACCAAGAAGACTATTAATTCCAAGATTATCACCAATAACTAAACTAGTAGTAAAATAAACTTTCACTTTACGGCCTTTTATTAGTAAATTAACACCTTTGTCTCTCAAGTTAGATAAGTCCTCTATTAGTTCACTCAAAATTGCCTCGGTCCCATATTCTTTTCTATCTTTTGAATAAAAAAGATCAGATACAATTATACTTAAGAGTTTAGAAGCAAAACTTGTTGGGAAGCATGGTACTGTAGAATATACAGTTCCTAACTGATTATTCCCAGAGTGGGCACTCAAGGGACCTCGAGGAACAAAGTCATCGAAATAGACAAGAAAAGGCATTAGGATTTTATTTGGACCATGCTCTTGGATGAATGCTGCCTTGTCTTCTTCCCAATTTGATCCACTGATTAAATTTAATTTTAATTTTTTTTCTGACTCAAGATAATGAAGGTTTTTTAAAGTAGCTTCAAATAAGCCTTCAATTTTAAATATTGTATTAAGTGAATCTTCTAAGGATATATGAACTTTTTTAATTGGCTTTGTGCCAATAAAAACCTTCTCATCTTTTAATTTAATTACAGTTTTTCTGGATATTTCTGTTTGAATTGGTTCTATATAAATACCTTTATTTTTGTAAATAGTTAATCTCTTTTGTTCTGTGTTGTATGGATCAAATGAATGTTCTAAATCTGTCATAGTTTTTTCAATTGCATTCATACATTCTTCTGAAATTGCATTTTCTAGTTTAGTTTTTAAATTTTCTAGTAAAGCTGGATTGTATGTAGTTTTGATAAAATCATCTAAACACTCTATTATAAACTGAACAGTACACTTTGAGAGCTTTAGATTACGATATAAATCACAACTTAATTTAAAAATCTGATTATCTATAGACATTTTTTCTACATTAAAAAACAAACAAAATCACTTAAAAACTTTTAGGAGCACACAACCGCACGCACAGATAACCTATAAATATAAGGGACACAATAATAAACGCCTCAGGTCCTAGCAGATCAACAGAAAAAATTTGCACCTTGCACGATTTTTTCAATGCACGGCATGCAAACAGTACGACATAAAATCGGTCCAACTTTTGACTGCAGAGGAATGCTTTGACTAGTGCACGCATGCGTTCTGAGCGTTCATTAACATGTTATTTGTAGTGCAATAAATGTGCGCGATTTTTTTTATGAAACCTTCTCTCCGTGAACAAGCAAAAAAGTATAAACCTAGTTAATTCAATCCCATGTTTATTTATTTACTTGAGCAACGAATGAAAGCACTATAAACGCGATTTATTGTCTGAGAAAAAACAAATAAAATAAAATAAAAATATAACATGTTGATGAGCCAAGTGTAAATTTTACTTCGTCCAATCCTTAAAAAAACAACCATAAAACTTAAAATAAAAGTTGACTCGTTCGAAAGAGTTAGTTCGTATCCATCAAGAAGCAAAATGAAGATCGCATTCTACTTTTGATTGCCGCTCTGATCTCATTCCAGTTATGGGGAACAGTGAAATCGTTTGCCAAAGTAACTGATTGTCCATCAGACCGGCCGAGAGGCATCCTCGACACAGAAAACTGCACGGACAGAAAAAAAACAGGAATTTACTGTGGTAAGCTAACACGAAAAAATCGTGTGTGAACCTTACGCAGAAAAAATCCTAAGCGCTACTGTAAGAGAGCCAATCAAAATCACTCTGGTCACACCTGATTGCCTGATTGGTTCGGCTACAGTAGCGCTTAGGATTTTTTCTGCGTAAGGTTAACACACGATTTTTTTGTGTTAGCTTACCACAGTAAATTCCTGTTTTTTTTCTGTCCGTGTGGACGTGTAATGTAAGTATTTTAATATTTTCAATTTCATTGGTAGTTCGAAGTAATCAAATATTCACGTTTTAATTATTATGTTTGTTGGTAATTTTTTAAGTGCTCAATCGATTTTTAAAATTTTGAATCATCGGAATCAACCAAGTGTCCAAAAATTAATTTTCTTGTCTAAATTTTTATTGCTGCAACTTCAACAAACCTGCACTTAATTTTTCTTACTATGCTACTTTCATACCACAAAACTTACTACTTGTTGAACCTTTCGTTGACTTCAAAAGTTTTGTACAAATTTAAAAACGTATCAAACAATATCAACCCTCTCACCAAACAATAAAAAAAATGTATAAAAAAAAAATATGCTAAGTCATCCTCGGCCAGTGATGAATTCGAGAAAGCGGACATGGGGACATAGCGGTTACTTCAGACCGTGAAAGCTCGACCAAGAGGTTATTTCAGATTGCTAGGGGTTCTGTGTGCTAAGGTTAAAGAACATTCGAATGTTTTTAAAAATACTAAATTTATTACAAAATTTGTATTACGAAATTTATACGATTGATTCATTTAAGTTTTTTTCATAAATAAATATTTAACCATTCCCCCAAGCTGTAAAACTCAAGAACCCTGAGAGTTCGGATTATTTCAATAAATAAAAAAATTAATGAATGATTCCCCCCACCACTAAACCCACGAAAGTTTGTGTGAACGAATTTAATTTTTTACCAAATAAATAATCCACCAAGCACTAAACCTTGAAAACCCTAGGAATGCAAGTTTAATTTATTAATTTACAAATGATCTCCCAAGAACTAAACCCAAGAAACCCAGGGCGTCAAAGTTTCATTTTTAACTCAATAAATAATCCCCCAAGCAATAAACCTTGAAAACCCTGGGAAGGCAAGTTTATTTTTTAATAAACAAATGATCTCCCAATCACTAAACCCACGAAACTCTGGGTGTCTGAGTTTAATTTTTAACTAAATAAATAATCCTCCAAGCTATACCAACGAAACCTCGGGCATCTAAATTTCATTTCTAACTCAATGAATCATCTCTTAAGCACTATACCAACAAAACTCTGGGCGCCCGAGTTTGATTTTTAACTAAATAAATAATCCCCCAAGCACTAAACCCACGAAACTCTGGGCGTGCAAGTTTAATTTTGAACTAATTAAATAATACTCCAAGCCCTGAACCTTGGAAACCTTGGGAATGCAAGTTTAATTTTTGAATAAATAAATGATCCGCCAAGCTCTAAACCCACAAAACCCTGGGCGTGCAAGTTTAATTTTTAACTAATTAAATAATACCCCAAGCCCTGAACCTTGAAAACCCTGGGAATGCAAGTTTAATTTTTGAATAAATAAATGATCCGCCAAGCTCTAAGCCCACGAAACCCTGGGCTTCCGAGTTCAATTTTTGAATAACTGAATGATCCCCCAAGCTTCAAACCCACAATACCCTGGGCTTCTGAGTTCAATTTTTAAATGAACAAACAATCCCCCAAGCTTTAAACCCACAATGCCCTGGGCTCCTGAGTAAAATTTTTAAGTTAACAAATAATCTCTCAAGCTTTAAAAACACGATACCCTAGGATTCCAGATTCAATTTTTGAATAAATAAATATCCCCCAAGCTTCAAACCCACAATGCCCTGGGCTCCTGAGTTAAATTTTTGAATAAATGAACGATCTCACAAACTTCAAACCCACAATACCCTGGGCTTCTAAATTTAATTTTTAAATACATAAATAATCTGCCAAGCTCTAAGCCCACAAAACCCTAGGCTTCTGAGTTAAATTTTTAAATAATTAAATGATCCCCCAAGCTTCAAACCCACAACACCCTGGGCTTCTGAGTTCAATTTTTGAATAAATTAATGTTCCCCCAAGCTTCAAATCCACAATGAAGCCCTGGGCTTCCGAGTTCAATTTTTAAATGAACAAACAATCCTCCAAGCTTTAAACCCACAATGCCCTGGGCTCCTGAGTAAAATTTTTGAATTAACAAATAATCTCTCAAGCTCTAAACTCACGAAACCCTGGGCTCCCGAATTCAGTTTTTTAATAAATAAATGATCCACCAAGCTCTAAACCCACGAAACCCTGGGCTTTTGAGTTCAATTTTTAAATAAGTGGGTTTGAAGCTTGGGGGATCATTTATTTATTCAAAAATTGAACTCGGACGCCTAGGGCATTATGGGTTTGGAGCTTGGAGGATTATTTGTTCATTTAAAAATTGATATCGGGCGCCCAGGGGATTGTTAGTTTGAAGCTTGGGTGATCATTCAATTATTTAAAAATTGAACTCGGAACCCCAGGGTTTCGTAGGTTTGGAGCTTGGGGGATTGTTTATTAGTTTAAAACGTGAACTCTGGTGCCCAGGGCATTGTGGGTTTGGAGCTCGGAGTAGTATTTGTTTACTTAGAAATTGAACTCGGACGCCCAAGGCATTGTGTGTTTGAAGCTTTGGAGATTATTTATTTATTCAAAAATTGAACTTGGCAGCCAAGGGTATTCTGAGTTTGAATCATTTTTAGGAAATAAATAAATAAACTCTTTTAAAAGAGTAATTAAATCTTCACTTTATTATTGTTTAAAAATATTTGGAAAATACGTTACACATGTTTCACCACACAGTGGCTTCTTCAGACGGTAATCATTCAACTGATTGATAATTAGTTTTGTGAGAGAATAAATACAAGGTACATCGTCGTTAACATTGTTTTGATTGTCTCCCTACTCCCCGCCCCCCCCTTTTTATATTTGTAAACGAAACTATCTGTGAAAGCTGTAAGTGTGTGTATGATGTTAACGACGATGTACCTTGTATATATTCTCTCACAAAACTAATTATCAATCAGTTGAATGATTACCGTCTGAAGAAGCCACTGTGTGGTGAAACTTATGTAATGGTTTTTCCAAATATTTTTAAACAATAATAAAGTGAAGATTTAACTACTCTATAAAAAGAGTGTATTTATTTATTTCCTAAAAATGATATTTAATCTTCATCAAGTAGAAGCTACCACTATTCAAGATTTGAATCATTTAAAAATTGAACCCGAAAGCCCAGGGCATTGTGGGTTTGAAGCTTGGGGGATCATTTATTTATTCAAAAATTGAACTTGAAAGCCCAGGGCATTGTGGGTTTGAAGCTTGGGGGATCATTTATTTATTCAAAAACTGAACTCGGAAGCCCAGGGTTTCGTGGGTTTGGAGCTTGGGGGATTATTTGTTTATTCAAAAATTGAACTGGGGCCCCCATGGCATTGAGGATTTGAAGCTTGGGGGATTATTTGTTCATTTAAAAATTCAACTCGGAAGCCCAGGGTTTTGTGGGCTTAGAGCTTGTGGTATTGTGGTATTTGTTCATTTAAAAATTCAAGTGTATTGTGGGTTTGAAGCTTGGGGGATCATTTAATTATTTAAAAATTAAATTTGCATTCCCAGGGTTTCCAAGGTTTATTACTTAAAGGTTATTTATTTAGTTAAAAATTAAACTCGGATGCCCAGGGTTTAGTAATTGGGGGATCCTTCGTTTATTAAAAAATCAAACTTGCACACCCAGGGCTTCTAAGGATTATTGCTTGGGGGATTATTTATTGAGTTAAAAATGAAACTTAGACGCCCAGGGTTTGGTGGGTTTGGTGCTTGGGAGATCATTAGTTTATTAAAAAATTAAACGTGCATTCCCAGGGTTTTCAAGGTTCAGTGCTTGAGGAGTTATTTATTTGGTAAAAAATTAAACTTGTTCACACAAACTTTCGTGGGTTCAGTGGTGGGGAATCATTCATTAATTTTTTTATTTATTGAAATAATCCGAACTCTCAGGGTTCTTGAGTTTTACAGCTTGGGGGAATGGTTAAATATTTATTTATGAAAAAAACTTAAATGAATCAATCGTATAAATTTCGTAATACAAATTTTGTAATAAATTTAGTATTTTTAAAAACATTCGAATGTTCTTTAACCTTAGCACACAGAACCCCTAGCAATCTGAAATAACCTCTTGGTCGAGCTTTCACGGTCTGAAGTAACCGCTTTGTCCCCATGTCCGCTTTCTCGAATTCATCACTGGGTCCTCGGCAGTACAAATACGTATGCGCATACATTTAGCGGTCGCGTACGTCGACGTTAAAGGTGAGTTGTCGGCCGGCTGGGACCAGGAGATGTGTTATTATATTATTATTCGTGAAAGTTACACCAAAGGTGTCGAAATTGCTCCGGATTATTTTTCGGCTCTCTGTCGCGGCACGATATTGTGCGTGCAACGGTCCACTCTTTCTTCCTCCTTTTATGATACTCGCGTTCGATACCCTCCACCTTTTTTTTGCGGGGCTCATGGAATAGGGTTAAACTCGAGCTTTCCCTCCAGTACAAAGGAAATTAACATCGGAGTGAATAAATAAGTTCGGTTAGCAAAACAAAATTTCACAAATATATGGTGCTTATAATTTAATTTAATGATTAAAATTTTTCAAAAATGTGCCAATTTTTGAAAATTATATCAGACTTGTACTTCATGAAGTAACTTTGAATAATCTCAGTGCGTTTGCGGTCATCATGAGATGTTTATCGTGAGTCTGTTCGCCGAATTTTTGAAAAATGCAGGTATTAACTGTACTCATAACTTCACACTTATCGGTTTCCTCGTTTGCTGAAATCATAACAATTTCCGTTACGCGAAAAAGATAATTACGCTTTGAAAAACATTTACAATATTTTTTTCTAAATCCTAATCATCTTTTTACATGTATTCAAAAGTATATTACCTTTTTCGATGCATTTTTTGGCTTCTGTAAAGAAACTGTCATCGGCTTTCGGGTATGCTTTTTTTATTGCTGCCAAAAATTTTTCTTCCACAATTTTACCATCTGACAGCTGCAAGTAAAATTTTTTTGAATAAACACTTTAAATATTTATAAACCTGTATAATTATCTCGCGCAATTATTTTCTAAAATTTCTTCAAAATATTTTGTTTACTACAAGTTTGTTAAAAACTTTATTAGAAAAAATAAATCAGATTACTTACAATACCATTTTTTTCAACCAAGCATGTGTGAATGCATTTCATTTTTGACGTATACTTCGTATCTTCTGCTGGACTAGTATCTCCAAACATATAATTTTCACATATTTAAACAGAATATTAATTTGTTTTTTAATAAAAATGTCGATTTTTTACTTCAAACTTTACCATTTGAGAATTCTACTTCCTTAATGCAGTCATCAACCCGTCTTAGATATAGTGGGATTCCAAATAAATCAGTAACACACTTGTCAGCATCAAAAATTATTTCACATTCATTATCTCCATTGCTAGCTACAATAAAAATTAATTTTAAACTGTAAATTTTTGCAATTATTTTTAAATCACGTAAAAATAAAATTATTTTCTTTTGGATTTTTTGAATTCAAAGTTATGATTGAAAATATTTTATTTTAAAAAGTACCTTTGTTAGCACATTCGATGATTTGAGCATCCATGGTGTCGTTCGATTGACGATAAAAACGTTTAATCTGCTTTAAATATTTTTCATCGTTTATTTTACCACCTACTATCTGTGGACAACAATCAGTATCAACTATAAGGATATTTATTTTGAGTTTTTTTAGTTATCATGCAGCACTTACTACGTCCCTTTTCTTTTCAAGACAAGTCACAAAACATCTCGTTTTCGAATCTCGTATACTTGTAAAATTCACTAAAAATGTACAACATAGCTTCAAATAAAAACATATTTTTACATTATTTATTCTAATTGATGAGTTTCAATACCATGTTCCAATCCTACTTCACTTTTACATTCTTCGACTATTCTTTCTAACTTGGCCCAATCATATGCGTACACCTGTTTTACAAAGATCTTAACAATTTTTTTATTACAGTTGATCAAAATAGCATCAAGAATATTTATTGGCTTAATTTTAAGACTAGAATCTCGAAGGATGCAATAAAAACTTATCTTTACGATGAATTTCTTACACGAAGAGTTTAAAAAAAAAAAAAATTATGAAATTTCACATCCATTAAAAAAATCTTTAAAACAGGTGTGAATGCTGTCGTAAACTTACTACCGTGAGAAGGATGCTAAAAATATACAAGAAGCGCTTCATTTCAAAATTTTATTTATGCAAAAAATAAAATATAAAAACTGAAAGATGCGCGAGAAAATTTCAGTATTTATAACACCCTAGCTGATAATATCACTGTGCAAGTGTCAATAATAACAATAATTGCGTTGCGCGCAAAGCAAAAACAAGGTGCGATTAACCAAACTACTGGTCTCGCAGCTACATAGTAAATTACACTTTCCATCATAATAACGTACGACCAATTATAAATTTTTCAAAAAAATAAATTAAAATAAATAAATTCTGGTTCATGGAAACGATCTACGTTAAAGAATCAAACCTCCCTTGGAATTAAAAGTGAATAATTATCTTAGTACAATGACGATTCCTGAATTATCGCGACTTATCCGTGAAGCTAGCTACACGGTCAAGAACAACGTCATTAAATGAAAAATAAGCAGTTATCCGGGGTAAATAATCATGAAGATTAAGGCGCGGTAATTTCGACCAATTGGCTTTTATAATGACGTCTGCCGCGGTGGTCCCCCGCGCAGAAGCCCTCACCGCGAGTTTCGTATTAAAACGAAGATTAATCGGACATGAGCGAGCCGGAGAATAAGGAAGTTTGCGGAAAACTTTAAAAGGACTCGCGGCTCATAGTCCTCCTCGTCCCCTGCCGTAGCTAAATTACAAACTCGTGGCTGAGAAAAATAAAAGTCTGCTCCTCGAACGTTGCACTCGGTCGCTCAACTATTTTTCTGCGGTTGTTGCTCGAATAAATTTAATCGCTTTCTAAAAAAAATTATTAGTAACTGAGAACATCTGGTCAAATACATCGATTTATTTATTTATTATTTTTTTTTAAACTATCAGGGGTACATATTATGTGAAAAATTTTAAAATTCGTCATTGATAAATAAGACCAAAACTTGTAGGCTGTATAAGTCTATTGAACAATTTAGAAATAAAAATTATCAACGAAAAATACTGAGTAAACTTATCAAATCAAATGCATAAAAAAACTTTCAAGTAAAATTCATAAATTTAACTGATACAGTAACTCACTTGCTTATTTTTTCATTTAGCAAAATATGTGTTCTAATTTCTCTACAATTAGTTCTGGAACTATAACTATTTAATTTTTTTAATAAACTAAAAAATTTTTTAAAATAAGTAAAAGAAAAAAAAATTAAAAGAATTGACTTATTGCTTCGGATTTAATTTATTATATATACAATCAGGTAAAAAAAATTCATCAATTAACAGCGATAGAGCAATTTTTTATTTTTTTATTTTATACCATGCAGTTGGTTACTACTATAAATCGAAGTCAAAGTAATCAATTCATCAGATGGACTTGAACTCAGGATTCTTTACTTTCAAGCCTAATGCTCAAGTCATCTGAGCCCTTACAAGTCTTTAATATTTATTCTATGAAAAAAAAGTAACTCAAACATTATTATATTTGAGAACTACATAAATGTAAGGTCTTTTTTTCCCGTTTTTTTATTCAATCAAAAGCATTTTACCGAGCTTCTCATTCAAAAATTGATACTGAAACAGGCACAACAGTGTAAATTTTTAATTATTATGGGCGAATGATTTTAACATCGTTTAGAGAAAAAATGTATATTTTCAACATGCTTATTATCTGAAAAATTCAGTGACAAGATCGTCTCTTCGAGTCGTTACCGTTTTTCGAAAAATTCTTCAAAATTCCTCGAACCCATTCATTTTCCAGCCTCGTCACTCGTACGTGCCTTTAAAAATATCATCCCCGTAGGGTCACCTCTCCTCTCCCCAAATATTGACTTAAATATCATTCAAAGAGTCACTCCCGTGACAAGGAAAGCGCTCGGCAACCAAGATCGACACATAATATAAATTAAAAAAGCTGCTCCAGCAGCAGCACCTTTCTCTCCTCCTGAGCCCTTCCACAAAGGAATCAATTGAAATAACACTCTTGACAGCCTCCGCGGCGTCTTAAAATATTACTCGCTTAAAAAAGACGCGGCTCGAAGGCCGTCCTTCGCGTATTTTTTTTTTTTTTTTTGTTTTCCTCCCGCAGATTTTGAAGGATCGCCTTGGTCGTAAATCGAGTACCACGTTTGACGCAAAATTCATACCACGAAGAAAACCACCGATGTTTTTCCCCAGGTCCAAGATTTACGATTTTTGGGGAAAAATTAGAGAACCCGGGAGCCAAGGTTGGTGGCTCCCGGGTAGACCGCAAATCCTCCACTTTCGCTCCGCGAGGGGCTATTGTTTGGTGGGGGACCACTGCGGTGAAAACAGCAAAAGTTTCGAAAAATCTCACCTCGGTTTTACGAGAATTCACGTGGCGAGCTGAAAAATGAATGGACGTGCCGGAAGGAAGGGAGACAAAAGTCCGAGGAGGAGGAGGGCTCCTTGCGGGACAATGCAGTTGGGCCAGCCGAAATGAACGTGAATTATCATTAAAATAATGATATTCTTATGAGGAAGGAAAAGTGAGGTTTGCCGGTCTCGGGTAACGAGAACATCATTCATACGCTTTTATAAAGATGGCTTTTATTCCCTTCTTTTTTTTTTTAGGGATATGCGGGTTTACCGAGGAGGGACTCGAGCTGGTTAATTTATTTGTGTGGAATTGCACGGGGCTTGAAATTACCTCCTACTTGAACAATGACACTACTATAGGAACGTCTAACTAAGATTATTGTGATTTTCTTGTGATTAATTACAAAATCATTAGTTTGTAAGTACATGGTTTCAGTTACAGCAGTTTTTAAAAAAAAAGTCTCAGACTTGGAAAGGAAATTCACAGTACACAGAGTTAATTTCGAAATTTCAAAGTTCTAGAGTACCCGTAAGTAAATTAATTCAATTCAAAAAAGGTATGAACTATTATTTCTTCAACTGACAATTCTACAAACGTACTGTTTTTGAACGAAAGAATCAGAAGTGTACAGACTATACAAAAAAAATTTATGTTCACATTTCAAGAATGCTTCGATCATAGAGTCTCTAAACTTGGCTGTCGTGAGTTTATCTCCAACTTAATCGAAATTAACTGACGCTCAAATCTATTTTTAAATGTAAATTATCAATTTAAAAAAAAAAGTTACTAAGAAATAAATGATTAATAAATTTTGAGCTTTGCATTAAAAAATTAATTTAGATCTAAATTGAAACTTTTTATTTCTATAAATATATATGAAAGCTAAGAGTACATATATATATATTTAGATGAAACACTTGTATAAAAATAAAGAAAGTAAACTGAGTTTTTATCTGAATTTTTATGTCAATCTGAAATTGCAGCCAATTGTACATACATACAAACGTACATACTAAGAATGCTTGAAACGATAACTCCTCGAATTAAAATAATTTTATTATTATTATTATTATTCAGAGTATAACAATATTTTAACAAATGTATAAACAATATAATTTTAATTCTAAATTTATTTCATCTTTCAGAAGTTTCAACGTTAATAAAAATATACAGTATTCAAAAAATCAAACCTAAAAAACTTTGAATTAAAAAAAAAAAAAAAAAAAAAAAAAAGCACCTGTAAAAACGACAAAGTAATCCTCCGTAAACGATGCTAATTTTCCCGATGCACTCCCCAACCTCTAAAAACAAAACTCCCAAATCCCCATCAAAACAAACACCGTAACATAAACTCAGCAAACGAGAAAAGAAAATAAAAGAAAGAGTAGAGAACGAAAGCCCATAAAAGCCGTAGCCGTAGTTTGGCTCGCTCAACGCCCCGACCTCCGAAAACCCTCGCAGCCAACCCCTTTTACGAGTAGTCTTGTCCTCCTCTTTGCGCACGTACCATTTCCCTCGTTTTTCCCTGTCTCGGTTTCTTATTTCCGTAAGATAAATTCCCGCGAGTCTTATCTGTCGGGGATCTGGGGGGATTTAAAATTAGAATTAATTGGGACTTTAGAGTTGCAGCAGGGCGGATTATCGGGGGATAATGTAAATCGGGTTTCGCGGAGCCGGCTCATAAATAACTACCGCGGGGAAGATGCATTGTGGTAAGTGATTGATTTATACCTGCTGGTACACCGTGGAGTATTTTATGTTTATTGGGGCCACGGGTATAGGGATCAATTTTAATTATCGGAGCAGACCCCCTGATTGAGAGCTCTCCTCGATCGGCGAGGTAAATTTAATAATCAGCCCCGCGCGGCCTTGAGAGGTGAACGAGACTCCGGGAATGCCGGCTTGGCGCAAAGATTATTGCCCTTTGTGGGTTATGCTGGATTTACCCGAGGAATAAAAGGGCTCTAATGATTATTCACTCGCGTAATCGGTGCGTTTATGTCATTACGCGCGAGCTAAGCGGCTTTTGATGGGGCGCACCAATCAATCAAAAACCAACTCTCATTCCAATCGTCCCTTGTGTCCAAAGCAGCTGATACTCGGGCATCCGTAAAATATAGAAATTTTCCTGCACTTACACGATCAATTTACCCGTCCCTCTCATTAGCCTGGCTCACCCGAAAAAAGGTAAATCATCCGTCATCCCTCGAAGAGACGCGACAAAGGGAAAGCTCCACCCCGTGAAGAATAAGAAGAAGAAGAAGAAGAAGTGAAAGCGTGATTTACCGAAGAGCGAGCACGCACAATATTCGAAAAACGCTCCCGTGGCGACCAATTCATTACGCCAAATTAGTACAAAGAGGACTCCGGGTTCCACGAATCATACCGAGTGCGTCCATACGGACATTTGACTTCTTCCTATAATATATATATTTTTGAATGGGTATAGCAACAAATTGTGTGTGGGGGAGGACGCGTTACTCTTTGTTTGGGTAGTTCTCGATGGGTGGAGTCAGGAAGACAACGCGTGGACGCTTCGGGGAACGCGGGTTACTCCCATATTAGACGGAAAATTAGCCGTTGTTTGGGGCCCGACTCGAGAGGGTCGTGGGATTGACGCTGGGAGAATGAGAGTTTTTATTGCTTTGATTCTTTGATGTTTGGTCGGAAATTGTTATGAGCGACTTTTGTGCCGATTCTAAACTGGGATCGGTTTTTGATGCACGGATCGGCCTTTTTTGAAAAATGTTTTGAGCTACAGTTAGTTCTTTCCCAAGTGTTTGGCTGGCGGAAATAGCGATATTCTGAAAGCCACGTTTCCTAATTTAATTTGATTTGAGTTTATATTTGAATTTATTTGAGAAAGTTTTTTAAACTGGTAAAAAATGTAAAAAAAATAAGTGATGAAGTTTAATTTTTACTTTACGCTTTTTTTTTAATTTTGAGATCGAACACAAATTTATAGTAAGAACAATTCTTGAGCTACAACTTGTTGCTTGAGTAATGAGATATAAACACAGCTCATGGGGTCGAACCTAGTTACCCTGGGTTGCGAGTCTCAACACTCTACAGACAGAGATACACAGGCTTATAATTGATGAAAGTTTTATTGATTCAGAATGAAATTTTTTTTTAATTTATACTTTTGCATTGGTCTCCTACTAGAAAATCTAAAACTTTTTTTACAATACCTACGTAAAAGAAGTGATTTATTTTTCATCTTTTTTTTATTTACTATTTGAACTCAAATTTTGGTTTCTTTTTTATGTCAGTCTGTAGTAGTGGTACAACCTTTTTTATCGACTAGTCATGCTGAATTCTAACAAAAAAACTACTTCTAAAACAGTAAACCTACAATTACATTCGTATAGCAGAAATCAAAATTAAATTTGATGATATGATGAAAAGAGCTCAACTGACGTGAGTAGATCTGGCAGTCCTATTCATAATTTCGTCGGTTTGAATCTTAGTCCATACGGATTTTTGATAAATTAATTGCTGATTACGCACTGCTGAAACCTGCTAATGAAAAAAAAAAAAAATCCCTGCTACACTGTTCTCGATCTTTTTTTTTTTTTTTTTTTTTTTTTTTTTATTCATTAACTTCACAATCATTAATTTTTTAATTTCAAATAAATAAATTTAATTTAATTCAACTTAAATTAAGTTAAGAAAAAAATTTTAAAAATATCCATGGTAAATAAACTTTCCACGAAATCGATTCCCGTACTTTCGAATTCTCATTGATCTCCAGGAGTGCGAGTTCGACCAGCACAATTAAAACTAAATTCTTTTAAAAATCGCCAAAGCCGTCCGCCACCTTACAATCTCTCCCGAAAGGCCAAAAAAGAAAGAAAAAGAATTTTCGCAAACAACATGACCCGATATTTATTTAACGAAAGACAGGAAATTTTTGTAAGACCTTACTTCGGGAGCAATAATTCCTGCCAGCCGCAAGAGAGAAAGAGAGAGAGAGCGTATAGTAGGCATCCCAAAAAATCCGAAATTCTCCGAGCATCTCGAACACCTAAAAGGGGGGGCCCCATAAATTCCCCTCCTCTCCCGGAGCAGCTCCTCGGGTAAATTTGTCAGACAGAAACACAGAGCCCCGGAGCTTTTAACGTTAAGTATCCCCGCGGCTGCAGAAGAAAACCCATATAATGAAAGGAGCTGCTGCTGCTGCTGCTGCTGCTGCTGCAACACAATCCGAAAAATCGTCTCCGGTTACCACCTGTCTCTCCTCCTCCTCCTCCAGCTGGACCAGCGTTTAGAAAAGCTTCTTTTTTTTTTTCCCCGTCTCACAATGAAAATTTGTCTCTGCAGCTTAGCCTGTACTACACGCATGCGACACAGAGGGGAAAAAAATTTTATGCTTTGTTAGGCTGCTTCTGGTTTGACGCGCCTATAATGCGAGCTCCGGCTATTTAACACGAAATTTCTTGGATTCGATCTTCTTATCTGTCCCTTTTTTTTTCAGCGGCGCGCCGGCTTATCGTGGGATTCTATTTTTACGAGGGTTTTCGAGATTTCGTCGATTGCGAGGGGAAGAGAAGAGAGAAAATAAAAAGGAAGGAGGGAGAGATAAGATGAGGTGCAAGGTGCGCATTGCACGGGACCTTTTGTGGGTATAAAACGAAGCCCGTGCAATTCCGGACCGGAATTAGTGAAATTTTCGAGGGTGGTTTCTTTTTTTTTATTTTGGGTGCTGGCTTGGGAGTTTACGGCCAGAGATTATCTCCGCGAAGGTTTATCCGTTTCGATCGTTCGGATTAAGGGAGTTTGTTGAGTTGGACGAATAATTGCTTTCGTAGAAAGTGAAAGGATTCGCAGCGTGATTTTATTGCTGCCGCTTGGAATTATTGTATTATCTTTTTTTTTTAAATGAATAAATATGTCTTACTTACAGTAATGATTTTTTACTAAAATTTTCAAATTTTTCTGACAAAAATTTTATTTTTTCTATTTTAGAATAAATTTTCAAATTCATTTTTCAGATTTGAGTTTAGATTAGATAAAATTATTAAAAATTTTGAAGAAAGTTTGGTTGGTATTAACCTGATCAACAAGTCAATCAAAAATTTGATGTCCTTCGCCTCGCCGATGATAAAGATTCTGATTCTGAAAAAATTTTTATTTGATTTATATTTTGCAAAAATTTCGTAGAAGGGATTCCGAAATAAAAAATTTAGCGCTCACAATGAATGTGTCAGAATCGAAGAATACTTTTTATTTCAAACCTTTTAGAAGCGTGTCTCTACACTGCTTCAGTTATAAAAGTTCTAGTTATTTAAACTCACAGTAAACCTTATTTTAAAAAATGCATTAATTTTATCGAATTTTTTATTTCATCAGAAAACACTTTGATTTGAAAAAAAGCAAAAAATAGTTTTAGTATAAGGTGGTGGACCCCATTTGGAATCATAGTCATGGATTTGTATAACTATACACGTGCATCTCCCGTGAAGTTTGTACAGAGTGATCCCAAATGGGGTTAGTGTATTGAATAATTTATTTAAAATAGTTTGGTAGGTCTCTTTGGAAATCGATATGAACTGTATTTATAGAAAAAACGCGTTTTTAATTATTAATTGAAGGTTGACATTGAATCTTGACTCCTTAAATTCATTAAACTATTTTATTTAATCATATATTTTTAAAATAGCAGTCAACTTTACATGATTTTTCAAATCAATAATAATAATTTTCGATCGTGCTTGGTTGGCAAGTGAACTTTTGAATCGTAATCTTCCCTACAACATAAATAAGTACTTCATTCACACTCTATTCCTATCTCAGCCAAATCATTGATTTATCGTGACGAAAAGTGATGAAGTATTCGTTTCACCCATTACCAAAAAAAACTTCCCAAACAATGTTGCGTAAACCGATAAAATTTCCCCCCACAAGATCAACGCCAGATATAAATTACTCGTCCGAACTCTCCCGCACTCAGACAAGATGATGAAAAGTGTATAAGAAGAGAAGTTCCCGCTCGGTGTGTACACACAGAGCCACAAATTTATCTAAAATCGCATAAGCAGCCGCTCCCCCGCGATTCAGCAAAAGCTGGGTATATCTAAACCCGCCGAAAAGTCCGTTAATCCCGCATTCCGTTACATCGACGCAGGGAAATTTGAGATCCCCGATTTTCTAACAGTTTTCGCGAGTCCGTCTTATCTCATTATCCATCTCATCGCGAGCATTGGCAAACAGCGATTTACGAATGCTCGCGCTGCAATTTTGCGTAAACCCGATATCCCGAATCTCCTAATCCATGCTCGGTGAACAATGGGCTGGAGGATAAAAAGAAGCCACTTTTTTTTCTTCTTCTTTTTTATTCTCTCTCTTTCTATGCTTCGTCTTGGGAGGTGTGGAGGAGCGGAAAATAGAAGGCGGAAGGAGAGGACCGTGAAGGGATTTATTTAACGCGTTTTTCTGAGACGCACGCTTGACTTCTTTCTTTATTCCCGGGGTGACTTTCGGGAAGAAGGTAAGGAGGGGACACGGCTGCATGCTCACCTGAAAAAACAACCGCGAGCTGAAGGCAAAGCTCGATGAAATTAATCAGGATTATTTCGAGCATGGATTTTTTGGGACTCACTTTTTTTTTATCCGAGTTTATATCTTTTTTTTTCTATTGTGCTCGACTATCTTCTTGGTATCCGGTGGGCTTGGGCCCGAAATGGTACACAGAAAAATTTGTTTGATCTTTATTATGAAAATTTATGGTGAAGCTCGAGAAATTATTAGTCTTTGATTCAGGCTTTTTAAACAAATCGGTGTTTTTGAAACTCTTTTTAAATATTTTTAAATGACTCTAATTAAATCAATTTTTACTTTGGCAATAATAATGGATAGAGGATGAAAAAAATATAAAAAATGAATGTATAAAGTGCGTTATAAGGTAGCACGTATTTTAAATATCAGCGGTGGTCATATTAGACAGACTTATAACTTATAATAATTTTTCATGTATTTATCGGTCAGAATTTTACAAAATAGTAATTTTACAAAATACTTTTATAAAAAATCGAGGCTATATTTGGATAACTATATACAGACATTTAAAAATAACGTACGATTAAATTCATTTTTCAAATTTTTAAAAACAAATTATTCTAAACTAAACAAGCAATTTACAATTACAAATATAAAAAAAGTTTTAAAATAAAATATGAAGCTATATCGTCAGAGTCTTTGCTTCACAAATCACGTAATAAAAATAAAAAATCGGGTGAATTTTTTTTACAAGTCAGTTTCCGTCAACTCTTCGGTCACAATACGATCGGTCACAATTTCCCATTTATTTTTGAAAATCGGCGTCACTATAAAGCACTGACTGAACTTCATTAACTTTCTGTATTGATACTGCACTCGGCCGGTCACGTGAACCTCAAATGATAAATTATTGTCGGTGAGCCCATTAACCATAAATTCGCAATCGTAATGCACCGACGCCGGTAAATTCAGCCAATACTCCACCACGGCCTTTCTTCCCTGTATCTCATCATCATTATAAAACAAAGTGGCTTTGGCTGCGTAAAATTCTGCTAGTAGCTGGACAAAAAATATTTCATAATGAACTTTGAGTGATTTAAATCATTCTCGAGATTGATATTCGCACTTACATCGTATCTTTTGTTTTTAAAAGTCTCGTAATAATATTCTATAAATTTTTCTGCGTGGTGTTTGTCTATAGTGGAGGGCGAGTTCGGATTCTACAAAATTGATAAAAAAACTTCATGTATTTTTCTATAATTTAACTTTGAACGAAATAACCAAAACGATTAAGAATTTGACAGCGAAAATTGAGTTCAAAATAAACACTGACACTATATATACCTCAGCCATTTTTTAACGTTTCACTCCGAAACAAAAAACTGGATCTTTTTTCCTTCAAGAGTAACAATTGGAAAAACGTTTACTTTAAAAGCGTTAAACTTGTTATCAGCATAAATTTGAGGTAAACAACTTTTAGAGACGAGTCTCATACTAAGGCTTAAGAGCAGCTTAACTTAGACAATACAAATGTAATCCAATATAAACAAACGAGTCATCAGCTGTAGTAATGAGGACCCGAGATTGGCTAAGTTAGCTAAGACATTTGGTCCGGTTCAATTCCCTCTATTCTAATTCCGCATGGCACCACATTGTGATGTTTGCAAAAATACAATTTTAAACTGTGAATGTGATTCATTTATCAAGAAAAACTTTATTAAAAAAATTGATTTTAAAGATTAGAGATTTGAAAAAAACATAAAAATCAAACAATTAAACATTCAGAGATTGGATTGCAAAATTCTGTCGCCACCCTAAATAGCATAGTAATGTCACATAATAAAAAAATTCGTTGGAATTTGGAAACTAAATGAATTATTGTTAATTGATCAACGTGGTTCATTTATAATAAGCACTAAAAAAAGAGTATATTTTCTTGAATTTTCTTTGGTATTTTATTACAACAAAAAAATCTGTCATCGATAGTCCCACAAATCTACGCGTGTCCTAGTCAATACTCACTTTAAAATCAGTCTCTCGCCTTCCCCACAAACTTACAATGAAAGTTGTCCCTGCATGAAATTTCGACTCGACAAATTTCTTTTTTACGCTACCGAAACCAAAGCGCTCACCGACAATCTATAAGTAAAAAAAGAAAAAAAAAATTCACACATCCCACATGAGAATTCTCTCTATTTTCCGGAGGCTTTAATTGCACAAAGAATCAGGCCGAAGAAAGCCCCGTAGGCAAACAAAAAAAGGAAGAGAAAAAAAAAACCGCTCCCGAAAAGTCCTCAGATGGTCGGCTCGACAAAGCGGAAAATGCTAAGCCGAAAATACGAGCTCGACCCGAGCAACAATGCATCGTGCTCGGTTTCCTCGCAGCCAAGTCGTGTGTTTATTTTTCAGGGACTACTACTACTACCAGCAGCGCGGGCCAAGGCATTAAGGAAATTTATCATCCCGATCGAAGGTTTTACGAGCCGGCAAATGGATTTATACGCCGAGGAATATTAAACGCGTAGAGCCGCGCGCGCGCCCGCCTTGGGCTCGAGCGAGGGCATCGTTAGCCCTTCTTTGTTGAAAACTCGTTGGCATTAATAATTTCGTTGAATTTATGCAACTCGATAAGGATCGCGAGCGTTCGGTGGCACTTTTCGAGATATCCTCTCTTTTATTTTTCTTTTACCTACAAAATCCGAGGTGTATTTTACCTTTATTGCGCGAGGGTCATTAAAAAATCCGTTCGGGAATTTTAAAGTTTACCTCAGTCCACAAAATTGACGGAGCGTTTAAATTGATTATTTACGAAGTATTTGAAGGGAGAGGCGTTTTTTACCGAAAACACTGCCAGTGTTGCCAATGTAGAAAAAAAAGGTACTGTAAATTACCATAAATGAAATTACTATACACTTTTTTATCATTAGTCAAGTATAATTAATTTATACGTACGTTTACTATAATACGCACAAAAAAGTGAAAATTTTTATACAAACAGAGTATTGGCGTGCGTAAGTTTATTGATTAAGAAATTTTTAATTCAATGCTGAAATGTTGATAAAGTTCGCCTGTAATGGGACACGAGAAATGAAGTATTTAAAAGGTCGGAACCACAAAGAGTACAGAAGCCTGAGTATTGTTTACAAGAAACCACTGAAATTTTAACAACGTTGTAACCTTTTTTCTTGATTGAAATGTGAGAGGAGATAATCAGTTTCGATGAGTTTACTTCGACAATTTTGTTTTAATAAAAGCGCCACTGCGAATAACTTGCGGTCAGTATGTATCATTAAAAAAGAAAAGCTATCGAAAAATAATGGGAAGCCGCAATAATGCAATTACAGATACGCAGGATCAATTTTTTTAATTTTTACAGTGAATTCTTTCAATCTTGACAAAACCAACAAAAAGATGTTGATTTTTTCTGCTATACATGGAAAAATCATTTTAAAAATTCGAGATATTTGTAATTTACTTATTTACAAACGAAAAAAAAAAAATAATAATACAAAGTTATTTCGAATAATTTATTAAAATTTTCATACAGAAGCCTGAAATATTTTTTTTAAATTGGTTTTCCGATTACTTGGTTTTAACTTTTCGGAAAATTTCTCTCATTGAAAAAACAAAATAAGTGTACAAAAACAGAAAAACTAAGTGTAATAATAAGCATACATTTATTTTACAGTTCAATCTCAAACTAACCAAATTCACACTGCACGGATGAAATATCTTTGACTAATCAAAAAGAGCTGTTTTAAGTTTTCAGCCTCGTTTTCAGCAATAAATATTCAAAATCACAAAACGCACCCAAATGTCAAATGATTAAAAGTCGATATAGATAATACGATGCAAAAATTTTATAAGTGAAAACTTTGATTGATTCTATTAAGTAAATTCAATTGTGCTTAAAACAAATTTTTTTTTAACAAGGAAATTCAAAAACTTTGTAAATTTTTCAAAGTATTTTGTGTAGATCCATATACTGCATTAGACTATTAATTCAAAATATCTTATATTTTTGAGGCACCATACTATCCGTTCAATTACAAATAACAATACAGCAGCAGTGAATCCAAAAGCCAGAAATATTAAAAGCTGATTCAAAATTTTCATTTGTTCCTCTGGGACTGCATTAATTAGATTTCCCCAATCTAATTTATTTTTGAAAAACTCCATTCGCATTATCCCTGATTCGACGATACATTGATTTATTTGTGAAAATCTTTTCATATAAGGCGATGCGTACTCAAATTGAAAAAACAAATCGTCGCATAATATCGGAGGTTCAACAATTTTCATAAAAGTTGACGCGTTTGAGCTTCGATTCTTTTTCAATTGAACAATTGGATCGTACTCCCATTCAATACAAATATGATTCCTGGTTTTTTTCAGTTCAAGGCTGCAGTTCATCATCCTTCTAGTTTTATTTCTTAATTTTGGAAGCAATTGAGTGTTTAAATTGTTATAAACGTAATCTATGTTCAATATAGGAGTATAAAGTAGCAACTCTGACTTATCAAGATCTTCAAAACTTTTAAATTCGATTTCTTCCTGAATCAGGTCGATATTAATGATTCCGGTGTAAAACTGGTTTGATAAAATTAAAATAAAAGTAGTCGCAGTCAGAAAAATTAGTCTGTTTCCACTGTTTTTTGGTAAGTTTTTCACTGATTGACCCATTAAAATGCGAATTATATAAAATACTCCGGTAAACTCGCTGGAAGTTTTCAAAATTTTATTAGCTTTAAATAAACTTAGGACTATACCTGATATGATTAAAATTAAGAATAATATTTGCGATAAAATATTTAATTTTGATTTATACAATCTAGGTACCACAGCAACTGCGGCTCTGCATTCTCTTCCCGAGTGACTGACAACCAAACTCCTCAAACTATCCGTAACTACTACAAGATTTCCCAACAAGTTAGCTTCTTTATTTTCAAACCATAAATACTGCTTTTTGGGATTCTTATAGTCAAGAAGTTCTTCCGGGCGTATATTGATCTCTTCATAATTAAAATTCATTTTTTTAATTATAAATTTTATCAAATAATGGTTTCTTAATTTTGCAATGGTGAATCCTGGAGTCATGGTAAGATTCTTAATTAAATTTTCTCCATTTCCTATTTTTATAGTATAGTTGTTCACGCTTTCGAATTTATTTGGAAATATTTCGTTGACAAATTTTTCGTTAACTGGAATTTCTTTGAAAGATTTTTCAAATGGATTATAGTTATGAATTTTCTGTAGAATCTTGTCATGGTTAATTTGTGCTATAATAAAATTTAGTATCTTATTCTTCCAAGCATACTTTAGAATGTTTTCAACTTCCCTTTTTAAATTTGAATTTTGATTGGTTAAAATAATTAAACATTTTGGTCGTGGTTTGAGCGGTATTAACTCAACCAGTAGGTCAATTAATATAATTATATCATTTGAATCATTTGTAAAAAGAGTAATCAAGTCAGGGTCTATGTTTGAATTTTTCAGATATAGACTGCAATTTTTATAATTAAAGTTTTTCAGATGAAATAAATTACCTGGAAATCGTTGAATCAATAAAATTTCTAGATTAAAATTTTCAGACGATGATTCCGAAACCAAAGAAGTTATTTGATAATATTTTGTGTCTTGCAAAATATCTTGTAAGAAAGATTCCAATTGCAAACCACTTCCGATTTTGAAGATTTCAATAATAAAATGCATGTAAAACCAATTCAAAATTTTCATCTTGCTTTTGAAAACTTGATCCTCCAAAGCTTATGGAATAGATTAGTACTAGTTTGTGTAGGTACTAAAATATCATTTCCCCTGGTATTTTTCAAATATTATAATCGAAAATATTCAATTATTAACTCTCATGCTATGTCTTTCAAAGAAAAAAAAAATTATTATAAAATAGATCTTATCAACCAGTTAGAATAAAAAATTGGTACGAGTTTTCGGTTTTTTTACCATTTTTGTAGTGATAATCGAATTAAAAAATTAGAAGTGTTTTCCACACACAAACATAAAAAAATAATTATATCAATTTTTTTATCTGAAATTATTTATTACAATCTATTTGTGTTTCAAAAAGAGTAAGATAGTAAGCATTGATTGAAAATTCAGAAGTAAATTTCACCGAATATACTCCAACAATTTCAAGTTTCAATATGAAATTGGCTCTGCTATGAGCCTGCATTGCGTACCTAAAAAAAGGAGTGGAGGTATAAGTTATCGAAAAATAATGTTAAGCCACAATAATGAAATTGCAAATACCCAAGTGCGGAATCGATTTTATAAACTTCTCGGTACAAGCCCCAATCATCAATATTGACATTCACCTTGAAGCCGCCGCGCCGCATCGATTATTTCGCGCACGCAAGTAAGGAAGTTTAAAAAAAAAAAAACTCTTCACAGTAAAATTTAATCAAAAGCTGTGTCTTTGTACCCGGGAATAAATCAAAGCCGGGGAATAAATTGTAAAAAAAGTAGTGGGAGGGGGGGTCCATTAAAAGATCTCAAATACAATTATCTCCTTTGCCCGCGCCCTAACCACTCCATATGCTAATCTCAGCGATCGGCCTAATTGATCTAACCATTAAGCATTCAGCGCGTTATCTGGCGTACATTTTCCCGAATTAATCCAATCACGGCTCCCCGAAGATGTTGGGAGACGATAAAAACCTGCATAAAAAAAAAAAAAAAAAAAAAAGAAGCTGAAGAAGAACTCGCTGCTGGTGCAGTAGGGAGCGAAAATAATGTACGGAATCCTCTAGGGAACGACACACACACACACACACACACACACGTATCTTTAACATCCTGCAGCGCGAGTATCTCTTCTCTTTCTTTTTTTATTGCTTCGATTCTTTATTCTCCGCTTCATCTACTCGGCTTGCCTTGAATCTCCTTGATTTTTATTCCGTGCTTATTCATAAATTATATTTTTTATAAGTAACACAATCTTTCTAGCTTACGATGAGAAGAGGCAAGAGAGGAATTTTTTTACAATCAGATTTTTCATTTGAGATTTTACGACGCGTTCCGATATGTTTTCTGTCAATTCCAAGCGGCCTGCATTTTGTTTGACTAACGCGATCTGCAAGGTTGAACCATTGTTGCTTCTACGGAAATCCTGATTTATTTTGTATCGTATTAATGTTAATTCTGTGTTTTTGTATTTTTTAAAGTAATCTTTTGATAAATTAAAAACATTTTGCATTTTGCATTGTTTTTTAATTTTTATTTTCACAGGTTTTTTAGTTTAAACTAAAAATAAACAATGAAGAAATTATGAAGATGAACGTTTCTCATACTTCTCAAGTCCTGATTAAATAAATTACTAGTTTATACAGAAGGATTCATTACAATTTTTTATGTTACTATAGCATTGCAAATTTAATTAACTGACATAAAAAAACGAAACGTGAAAATTTGATGTGAGGTTCGAAAAATAATTTTTTTCATTTTATCGAAGACATAGTGAATTATATTACTAAAATATACGTTAAAGAAATTTTAATACAGGATAAAAAATTATAAATTTTCAATCAACGTTTTTTAAAATTTCATTTATTAATCCACACTTAATAGACAATAGTGATTTGATTTTATAATCAACTTAAAGAACTATTTTTTATTAAAATAATAAAATTTTTCAAAGTTATTATTTGAGAGCGTATGCTAACCGAAGTATGCAACAATATACTCAGAAAGAAATATAAAAAATGCAACAGTACAACCCAGCGAAAAAAAAAGTAAAAGTGAATCAAAAATACTCTTTTCATCATTTTGATGTGTATCATCAGTTGAAATTGGAGTATCTTGTGTTAAATTATTTTTGAAATACTCAACTTGTAGTATGCCAGATTCAAGAATTCTTCGATTGATTTCTGAAAATCTTTTTATAAAAGGTGATGCATATTCAAACCGGAAAAAGAAGTCGTCGCATAAGTAAGGATGTCCAACAATTTTCATAAAATCCAATTCATCTGGATTTTTTTTTCTTTTTTTCATATGATTCAATTCGAATTCCATTTCAAGACAAATATGATCGCCAGTTTTTTTCAATTCTGTAATGCAGTTTGGCATATAACGAGTTTTATTCTTCAAATTTTGAAAGGCTCGACTGTTGATTCCGGAAAATGTGTGAGATGTGGTTCGTATGGGCGTGTACACAAATAAATTTGAATCATCTAAATCTTCAAAACTGTTAAACTTACTTTTCCTCAAAATCAAGTTGAAATTGATGATTTCAGAGTAAAAATGGTTTGATAACAAGACAAAAAAAATGACTACAGACGTGTAAATTATTTGGTTGGGAGTCTTTCTAGGCAAATTCTTTACTGATTGTCCAACTAAAATTCTAACGATGTAAAAAACCTCATTAACCTCACCAGTTATTTTCAAAGTTTTTATTGCTATTATCAAGCCCAAAACTATGCCTGATATAACCATTGCAGGAATAAATTTATTTATTGAAATGTTTAATTGTGATTCGTACAGTATCGGAGCTACGGCAACCATAGCTCGGCACTCCCTCTGAGAGTGAAAAACGACCAATTTCTTCAAGCTGGCTTCTAATGTGATAAAATTTCCCAATAAGTTAGCATCTGTATTATCAAACCATAAATACATTTTTTCAGAATTATAATAATCATTTCTTTTTTCGGGGCTTACATTGATCTCCTCTAAGTTGAAGTTCATTGTCTCTATGAGAAAACTGATTGAGAATTGATTTCTTTTCCGTGATAGTAAAAAACCTGGCGAGTAAGTTTTGTTTTTCTTGGCATTGCTACCGTATCCTACTTTGATTGTATAGTTACTAACTTTTTTGAATTTGTTTGGAAAAATATTATTTAAAGTGTCAAAAGTCTCGTCTGCAAAATATTCTACAAACGGATTGTAATAGTGTATTTTTGAAAATATTTTGTCTTTGTCCACTTCTAATACTGTGAAATCCAAAATTTTATTCTTCCAGGCATTTTTCAAAATATTCTTAATGCCACTTTTTAAACTCAAATTTTTATCGGAGATAATGACTAATGACTTTGGTCAAGGTTTGAGAGGTAACACTTCGATCAACACTTCCACCCACAGTTCTAAGTCACTTGAATGTTCAATGAAAAGAATAGCCAAAGATGAATCCAGGTTCAAATTTTTCAGTATTGAAGTATGATTTTTATCAACAAAATATTTCAAGGAAAAAAAAATTCCTGGAAACTCATGAACCAATGAAATTTCTCGATTGATATGATTTAAGGAAAATTTTGAAATAAAAGTGACTATTTGATGAGGTTTAAGATCTTTACTGATATGTTGCATTAAAGATTCAAATTTAAAACAGTTTCCCAAAATGGAATTTTTTAAAATGAGAATAATTAGTACGTAGTAAATACTTTTCATTTTAAGTATTTTATGAAGTTGGTTTTTCCGAGACTTACAGCTAGTTTGTTAAAAAAAAATTATTAATACTAATACTTTGGTTTCCATGGCATTACAAATTCCAAACAATTGTATCGATTTCAAGTAAAAAATCTTGAATTATTTAGTCAACATTGAAGTTTTTAATTTTCATAAAAGGAAAAAATAGTTTTTTGTAAGTTACTCCGAATCGGAGGAATAAAGTTGACCGATGACCGACCGAAAAAGTGGGTAAGGTTGACTACTTTACCGGGTTGAGCTTGAGTATCCCAATACGCTTGCGGCTAGTGGGGTCGACTGAGTCTCCGAAAACCAAAATGCAAGCAGCACGCGTGAAATTCGCTTAATTTGGGGTTCTTTGACGGGGTTATTAGAGTAGGGACAGAAAATGAGAATTGGGCAGAAACCACGTTAAAAAGTACCAGAGAGGAAAACAGAGTAAACTGTATAAAAACAACTTAGAGTAGGAATATAGGACTGGCATGAGCTCACAGAGGTGGTGGGGGTGCCCCCGCTATTAGGCCTAACCCTGTAGACGGTAATGAGGAAGAAAAAAAAAAAAAAAAAAGTTACCTTTGGTCATTCTTTAAATAACAACAATCTATTTGTATCGTAGCAAAGCAAAAACGTTTTTTTGTTATAAGCTAATAAGAATAATTAATATGATATAATTAAAGTCTATAATAAATTTTACTTTTTATATTAAATACTCGCCTCACCAGCCATTAAAATCCATCCAGTGTGTCAGAATCGAAATACTCTTTAACTCTTCTCTCTGATCACCCTGCTACTCCCAATAAAAAAAAAGAAAGGGTTCGATTGATAGTACAAAAGCGATGCATCGCGTCCCTTTGTCCGTCGCGCGCGTTCATTACATCCAAAATCCTCGCTCTCATCACGTGTCCGAGGCTCCCCATTGTCCCTCGATAAATATTTAACTCGCGCCACGACTTGCAGCTCACGTACTGCAGAAGCCCCCGTGACATGGGAAAAGGGCCACACGTGCACGGGACTAATGTATTTCTAATGTCCTGCTGCTGGACTCTTCGAAAATCGCGTTTTAAAGGGTTACTACTGCCAACTACTACTACTACTACCAGCGGCTATTAAAGTTAAATTAAATTTCGGGGCTTAATTATTCGGGGTAACGCACGCGCGGTTTATCATGATTACGGAATTACCCGACCCGGGTGAATAATTCCCTCAAGCTCCTTTCGTACACAGCATGAATTTTACATGGCTTTAAATGGAGGGATTTAAACTACGGGCCAAACAAGCTTTCGTTCTTTTTTTAACTTTAATCCGCCAGAGTGCTTTAGTAGTTTGCATCGAGTGACGCATTTATTTTGGCCAATTAAAATTAAAACTAACTCTTCTAAACTATATATACGTTTGTAAATTTTTGAGCATGAAAACTAGGACCACCGTAATTGTTTCAAAGAAGCAGCTCGAACTCCATGATGAACTTCTTCTCTCGAAAGTCAGAAGCTAATAATACATCCAGCGAGACACATTACTCTCGAGATCGGTATCGCACTTCAAAAAGAACAACCGAATTCACACTCAGCTGTAGGTCCTGACCTTGTCAACACCCCGCGTCGAGTAATTTTCCCTGTCGCAAAAAAAGAAGAAGAAGAACTTTTCCTCCTCAAAATGATGAAAAAACCTCAAGTAGCTGGAGCTATATATACAGCCGAGTCTTCCGAATTCCCGGGCGGCGTCCCGTGGGGCGGCCACTGGCCATAGTCGGTAGCCCTCTCGCTAAGCGACTCTGGTGATTTACAAGCTTCCTGTGCAGTCCGCCTGAGTGACTTTGACGTCGATCCAAGGACGCGACCATTGCGCATTATCGCCTGCAAGACGCTAAATGAGGGTCAGGAGAGGTACCTTTCAACGGACCCGTGCCGGGACGACTCCCAAGGAGGAGGAGAAGAAGACTGAGGAAGAAGAATTTCACAAATTTTTCTTTCACGCGATAAGCTAGGAGAGCCTTCTCGGAATGCCTGCCCTGCAAAAAACGAGTGATGAATTTTAGGCGGGGGCTTTTGAATTAGAATATTATGCTGATGTGGACTAATTTTTTACCGAGGCCGAGGGATGGGTATTAAAAAATTCTTCGGGAGAGGCGGACGGTTTTTGGGAAGCTTCTGGTCGCGGGGTTTTTCGGGGAGTTTTTGCATTGCAAATAAGCTACTGTGTCACTTGGAGTACACGATTTTTTTTTTTTCAAGCTGGATAACGTAACTTGCTTGTCAGGTATTTTTCCGAAATTAATCATATTTTTTATTTTAAAGTGCTTTGTTTTTGTACATTTGAGGATATAATTTTTTGAGAGTTATACATTGCAAAAGGAAAAATTGTTTAAATTAATAACAAGCTTAGCCGAAGATTGTATCAACCAAACAGGTTTTGTTTAAATTAATATTTACAATTTACAAGTAGGAAATTTTTTTCTAAATCGCAATGTCTTAGTCATTATCAGAGCTATTTTTTAAAAATAATTTTATACGGATAATTCTGAAGACAATCACAGCTTCAACGGTAAAAACAAACATTCTGGAAAAATTTCTTATTTATTCAATGAAATACGCTTATTTGAATATGCACTTCCAAAAAAGAGAGTTTTAGAAAATTCAATGAACAAAGATTTTATAAAGATAGTTTTTAATTTTTAATGCCAATTTCAAAAAAATGAATGCTTTATTTTTTCAGCATCACACAATAATAAAAAACTGAGTTCAACCTTCGATCGAGTGCAATTCACCCGAAACGATATTTGTATACCCACTCGGGGTCGAGAAATCATCTTCAAAAACCATCTCCATCTGTTCGCTCCGAAAAAGAAAAAAAAATCCGCACAAAGCCGAGCTATCAATCCCCCGAGGAAGAAAAAAGGAGTGCGGAATGAAATAAACGTGCCACGTCCCATCATCCGCCCCTCGGGCGTGCACCGCGCATCCAAAAAATCTTCCCGGAGGAAGGCGTAACCCGGGCGCTGCTGGTATATCCCGAATAAAAGAAACCCAGTTCGTCGATGATGGGGAGACCGGAAGCGGCTCCGCTCCACTTTGACTATTAGCTGCGCAGCCTAGAAGCCCCGCACAATGAACAGGATGTGTACAAATAAGGGAGGTCTATAATACCCATACGACGCACGTGACGCTAAAGACGCCTTTTTATTATAATATTATACTATTTTGGGCCTACCCCGGGATCCATAATGAGCCATTGTGAGCCTTTGCTTTTCTCACACCTGGGAATTGGCCGGATTTTCCGGAAAAATCTTACTTCGCTCGCTGTGCACTTGCCCGGGACGATCCACGGGGGGCTGTTTTATTTGGGGTTAAGAGTCGCAGGGACCGTATTGTGTTTCTGAGAAAAAAAAAAAATTGTATTTTCACGCTGCGTGCGTGCATGTGCAGGAAAAACTTTCTCGGGTGACACACTGAAGAAGTCATTATTCAGTAACGACGGCTCAATTTGTAAGGACGTGATTCACATGAGTGTTTTCAAAATACCGTCCGACTTTTTGAGTAATCACTCCGAGGATCCTCCGAGACAGTCTTTGCTATCGGTCCCATTAATATTTCGCGAGCCGTTTTTCCAGATAACCCAAAGCTCGTTAGTCAGAATTAGTCCCCGAGATACTTTATGAACCCCCGAGTTTCTAGTTTTTTTTCTTTTTTTTTTCTCCACCCCGCCCAATCGGTTTTTTTTTTTTTTTCGGGGGCCCATTTTTCAATATCGCGCTGGGCGTGGATGATACGTAACGTGAGTTTCCTGACGCGAACTGCGGGCGAGGAAATGGGCGGGAAAGGATTTCATTCGGTTCTCTTTTTTTTGTAAATGAGGAGGAGACGCGCTTCCGTCGAGTGTTGTATACACAGATCTTCAATGCACCGGAAATTTGGCAGGGAGAAAGGTCAGTTTGTTTGAATTAAGAACGGGGCCTCTTTTGGTTAATGTTTTCACCCAAATTTGTTGCGATAGTTTGCTTTGTAACGTCAAACCTCTTGGAAAACGGTTGAGTGAAAATATGGCGTTCGAGCGTGTTTTATCAGGAGGCTCTTGGGTTTGTTCCACCTGCGAGCTTTGAATTTGTTTTGAATACTCATTTTTTAACAAAATATATGAGACCACAAAAAAAAATTTTCAAATGGTTAAGATTTTCTGTCAACTTGATTATTAACGTATGATTATTTTTAGAAAAAAATAAATAAATAAAATACAATGTTTTTTATCAGGTTGTTGTTGCGGTGAAAAAAGTTTCATGTACTAGCGGAGTCATTAAAAAAATTGTTTTTATTGATTATCGTTAGTTACTTACGTAAATAAGCATTTTTTACAACTTAACATTTTTCTCGAGACTTCATAATTTCATGTTTTTTATTTAAAAAAAAAAAAAAAAATTGTTTGGAATCTAGAAAAATATGGGAACCTTTGTATCAGTGAATAAATGAATTGCAACCACTTTAAGTCTATACAATACTCTAAAAAAAAAAATAAAAAATGAAGAGTATTTACTGGATTTTTGCAAAATTTATAATAACCGTTGAATGTTATAAAGTTGAATCTCTCATGCAAGATATTTTGCAAGAACTCGATCCTCATCAAATTACAGCTTTCATCCCAAATTTTACTTTAGTTTATTTTGACCAGGAAACCTCATGGGTCCAAAATTTCCCAGGTTATTTTTATTACTTTGAAAGTATTGATAAGAATAATACTCTATTACTAAAAAATTCAAACATAGACTCGTCGTTAATTTTTCTTTTTACTATGAAATTGAATGATGCAAAATTGTTGATTGACTTATTAGTTGAGTTAGTACCTCTTAAACCACGCCCGAGATGTTTAATTATTTTAACCAATCAAAAATTAGATTTGACAAATGAAATCAAGAAAATTTTAAAATATGCCTGGAAGAATAAAATATTGGATTTCACTATACTAGAAACAGACAAAGACAAAAATTTACAGAAAATTTACAGCTTCAACCCATTCAATAATAATTTCATTACTGAAAAATTTAATTCTGGCATGAAAATATTTCCAAAAAAGTTTACAGGGGCTAAAAACTATCCAATAAAGCTAGGATTTGCGGAAAACTTCAACAAATTCCTTTCGACAACTTCAGGAGACATGTTTGCAAAATCCATTCATCAGTATTTGATAAAATTCATCATTAAAGAAATGAATTTCAATATCGAGTTCATCAACGTGCATCCAAAACTACTGTCTCAAAGCGACTTGTACGACTACGTGCATCCTAAAAAAAGACATGCATGGTTTGACAATACGGAAGCGAATTTATTGGGAGATTTTATTGTAGTAACAGACGATTTAAAAAAATTGGTCGTCGCGCACTCGGGAAAAGAATGTCGAGCTGTGGTTGTCGTCGTCCCAAGATTGTACAAATCCAACTTGAATATTTTACTGAAAATATTTTATTTAGCTCTACTCATATCAGGAGTGGTTTTGTGTTTCATCAAAGCTACTAAAATTTTGAAAATTTCCAACGATTTCGGCGGAATATTTTACGTTGTTAGAATTTTAATGGGTCAAACAGTTAAAAAACTACCAAAAAAGTCTGCCAGCCGGATCATTTACTTGACCATTGTGGTGTTTTTTATATTTTTGTCTAATAAATTTTACACTGGAATAATCGACGTCAATCTGATTCAAGAGGAAATAAAATTTGAAAACTTCAAAGACCTCGACGAGTTAGGATTGGCCTTGTATACTCCCCTATCGAACTTGGATTACATTTATTTCAACTCAAACTCTCCATCGATGAAAAATTTAAAGAAAAAAACTCGTAACATGAAAAATTGCCTCGAACGGTTGAAAAAAACAAAAAATCATACTTGTATCGAATGGAAATACGACGTGGACGTTTACTTGAAGAACAATACTGAATTGAGTTTTATGAAGATCGCTGAACCTCCCTTTTTATGCGACGATTTGTTTCTACGGTTCGAGTACGCTTCTCCCTTTATGGAAAGGTTTTCACAAGTTAATCGATGGATCATCGAATCTGGAATAATGAGAATTGAGTATTTTAAAAATAAACTGGAGTGGGGAGATAAAACCGACGTGGGACCATCGGAAGAAGAGTTGAAAATTTTGAAACAAATGTTGATAATTTTGATATCTGGATGCGTTCTTGCTACACTATGTTTTTCTATTGAGTGCTTAAGGCTCGGAGTATTAAAAAAATTTACCGTGTCGTACTTTGGATGAGAAAATTGAAAAATCAAGGCTTCATTCATAGAATAAAAATTGCCTGAATTGTACACAAGCAATTTGTTTTAACCAAATTAACCTTTGTCCACAAAATTACTTAATAAAATTGGCAGAAATTTGAATTGTTGATGTGCATGATAAGTTTTAGTTTATTATGTTCACTATGAATTTCACAAAAATTAAATTAAATTGTATTGTTTTTTATATATCGAAAATAAAAATAAATAAATAAATAAATAAAAATAAATTAGATAAATTATTTATTCTGACGGTCCTACAACAAATAATCATAAGATATTTATATGTGATACATCTAATGATCCGGTTAGACTGTAAGACCAATATAAACATCTTATGATTATAAAAAAATATATTTTTTTTTTAATTTTATTGATTCCTACAACCAAACCCTCCTATGTGGAAACCCGTAGCAGCAGAAAAATTCTCGTATTAAAATACCAAGGTTTCGTATTCCAAAAACACACAAAGCACACTTGTGCATTCCCAAGACGAGACCGTTTGACGAGAGAGATCAGCTCGCAAACAAAACCCCCGTCTTTGCGTCCGGTCGACCGGGCATCGAGAAAAGCCTTCCCCGAAAATTCAATTAAAAATCGCTGTCTCATGCGCCAGGAGAAAAACGTCCGGCATGAAAAACCAATTTCACTGTCTAGCTGACCCCCACCCTCCGAAAGTGATTTTCCGTGCCATTGGACGGCCGAAATCTGCAACGCAACACAATGCCGCTCTCTCCGCGTAATAAAAGCCGATGCGGCTTTTCCCCTCCTCTGGACGAAAATTGTATTTCGGACGCGGGGAGATGAAGCAAATTTCGTTACTACACTTTGCGCGGGGTGCAGGAATATGGATTTTTTTTTTTTTTTCGGGGCTGTAATGGAGAGCCGGGTTTAGGCGCACTTTATTTCGAATAAAAGAATGAGGCTAACGGTTGTATTTTTTGAAAAATTTATAACACAAAAGATTTAATTTTTTTTTTTTTTTAATTGAAACGATTTTCGAGTATCGATCGAGGGACTAATTACACACGCGGCGATGTTCGGTACAAAAGGAATTTATTAATCTCCCCGCGACGATTATCTCCCGAGGAAAGTTAGTAATTTTTTAATATATTGTTTGAGGAAAACGTTTGACGGTGCTTTTTGTCCGTGGATGTCGTGCACCTTTTAAACAAAAATCTCGCTGAATCATCCGGTGTTATCCGGTAATTGAATTATGAAAAAGGATTAAAAAAGAAGAAATTGTTTACAACGCACGTAAATAATTAGTCGCTTGTACGTAAGGGTAAAACGTCTTATTCAATCTTTTTACCTTTGTGCGGCCTGCACCGGTCAGCTCCTCCCGTGTGTTCAGCGAACGTCTCTTCATCATTCTTTTTATCTCTTTATAATGAACGAGCAAAAATGACCGTTAATTTGCCAAAGCGCGGACCTTATTATTCTCAATAATTCTCTTTTTTTTTCTCTCTTCCCCCCCGTTCAGCTCCCATCGTGTACGGCGTCCTGTTCTTTTTTGGATTTTAATTTATTGCGTATGTACGAAAAATTTAATTAAATTAATCTTACCGCTCACGTAAATTTCATGCATTTTTCTCAACCTTAATGGACTTTGTCAAATTATCGGAGGCGATAATAACTACCGGTGTTTGAAAGAAAAATTTGATCGTCGGATTTTTATCACGTTTATCTAGAAAAAAAAGTGTTTCCAAATTTAGCTCTTCGAGTAAAAGAAAGAACCCAACAAGACTGTCAAAATTTTAGGATTTACAAGTTGTAACTAAAGTAGTTTGTTAAGATTTAAATAAATTAATATGTAAAACAAATGCATTTACTTTTATATTTGACTAGCATTTTTAAATAATAATGAAAATTATGAACTGTGCCTCACAATTATACCATGACTTTTTGAATACATCACATCTTCTGGTAATTCAAAGTATTCGAAAAAACTTTTAAAGTTTTATTACCTTATGGTAATAAAAATTATTGTTTATTTCAATTATTTAAATAATTTTTTTCAAACAAACAAGCCTAATTAATTAGAAATAATTTTCAATCTAAATCAAAGACTGCTACTTTGTAAAGTCACTTTACTGAAATATGAAGCCAAGATGACTCTTCATTCAAACTTCAGCAACATCACTTTGAAAAAGTGCAGCGACACGCTCATTTTATTTACCTACCCCTTGCACAATGCAGCAAAATAAAAAAGCGAGAGAAAGAAATCCATATTTTTGTTGCAGTAATGCATACATCATAATTTCAATAGAACTACTTTTTGGACGTCTCAGCGAAAAAATTCGAATCCCGAGTTCAGCGCTTTGTTGCATTTGTTGAAACACCGCGTATCTTATTACCCCCCGGTGCAGCCAGTCGGTGACATCTGCATACGCGCGGGTTTGCAAAAGAGTGCACGGTTTCGTTTCAGTTCTTTTTCTTCTCTCTTGTTTTGCTGTAATTCCAACCACTTTTAATCAGGCCACTCATAATTGAAGAATGTTATTCAGTTGGCGTCCTGTCATTTGCAGGCCCTCGTACAATGATGCTATTGATGCAACCTTTGTCCTTCCTTTTTTTTGACACTTTTAAAAGGTTCGAATTGATGGAGTGAACTTTTCACTTGCGATTAGTTCATCACTCGATTGAAGTAGTGTGTCCGAGAATATGGTTTTTTTCTTTTTTTTATGAATTTTTTTAACACTTTTCAAGGAGATCTCGTGATTTGTAACACTGACAGAAACGACGAATAAAAGTAATTTACGAATCTCTGTTAATCCAATAAAGTTAAATCCCCGACTACCCTTGGAAATTCCGCTCCAGGATAGGATTAATTTTCTCGTATGAGATGAGTCACGATGCACCGTACAGCGAACAAGTATAAAATTAATTTATATTAAATCAATCAGGTATCCCAAGGTTAAAACAATCAGCATTTTTCAGGGAAGGAAGTGGTTATTTTTAATCATGATTCGCTTTTAATTATTTATTGAGAATTATGAGATTAAAACTGTATCTGTTTATGAATAAAATATCGGCAGTGAATCATTTCCAAATTGAATATTTGTATGAGTAAACAATGATACGGTAAGCTATGATTTCGGAACAAAAAAGTATTAAAAATTATTGTTCAAAGTTTGCTATTTTATTGTATTATTATTTTTGATACATTTAAGACTTAACGTATTAGCCTAATTAAAGTACTAAAAATTATTCGAAGCTGAAAAATCAATTCCTAACAAACATTCAGTATTTTTTAAAAGATAATAATGTTTAAAAAAATTTTCAGACATCAGCAATATCGGGTTTTTTTTTGTTTTTTAAACTGATAGAAAGATCGATATATTTTGCAAATTAACTTGAATCATTGTCTCGAATCAGATCTGCCAAATCAATCCTATCTACGTCAACGCACGACCTTTTCCCAACCAAAACTAATTTAATCCTTCACCCTTAAAAAAAAACCCATCTGATCGAAAAGCTAGCACCTTGCCCGTCCATCCCCCGTGCTCTACGATTGTTCACTTAGCAAAAAACGGGCAAGATCCACTCTCGCGTCCCCTCAATTAAACCCGGGGTAAAATAATTTGCACTCGCTGGCAGGCAGCATCATCCTGCGGGTAATTACAAGGGATGCGCTCGTTTTCGAAGAGCTGCCTCGCGCGCTCGACCACCGCGCTGGCGCGCTAGGGAGAGTAGACGGTGCTGCCAGGGGAGGGGGGGGGGATGCATGCGCGTCTACATAAGGGGGTCCGGGAGCGCCGAGCGACGCAGTCGGGATCCTTCAGCCGAGGAAGTCCCCTCGCTCGTCGGCATCTTCGATTCTTCGTTCAGTGCTTCTTCGCTCAGTGTTTATCATCTGTGTGCTCGTCTCAGTGCTGCGGAGTGTGGGTGCTTTTTTTTTTAATAAATCAGTGGTGAATGTTCGTTGTTTATTAGATAAGAACAAATTGAGAAAAGGCTACACGATGCTGCGAACAGTGGTTTTGGTACTGACGGCGATGGTGCTGTCGACGGAGGCCTTCGACCTTGGACCGATCGTGAGAATAGCCCAGTGCAGGTCCCAGTGCCTCAAAGTCCACAGCCTCGACGGCTCCTGCGAGTGGTGGCGGCACGGAGAAACTGGCTGCAGCGAGGTTTGTAACCACCCACTTCCTATCGCCTTGAGCTTTACCCTGACTAGGAGACACTTTTTCGTGAAAGCGCGACGGAGTTACGCAAGGAGCACGCATTAATCACCCGACAAATCGCTCGCTCGATCGACGATCGGTGACCCCGATAAAACCCCCATGAGCACCGTGCAGTGCGCGCGCGTTTCGTAATACGGTTATACCCGCGTGTTGTGTTGTGTTTTTTTTTTAATTGTTCTTGTTGTTTATTATTTCGAGAGATTGTTCCTCGACTTGAAATCCGCTCAGGTGCGCGGTTGGCGCGACTCCCGGGGGAGAGATCAAGACGGCGCGGCACGGGCGAGATCTTGGGGGAACGTTGTTTACGGTACCCTGGGGGTCGGACCCGTACGAGAAAGGGAGAGGCAGGGGGGGGGGGGGTTTCGAAGATTAAAACGTAGGCGACAGTTGGCCCCCACGAATTTATGAAGGCCGTAAATCAATGTTTTTTTTTTTCATACCGGGACCACCGTACAAAGATTAGGAGGGCCATTCGTCTCAATTAATATGATTCAGTGTACGTCCTCCCGTGCGCTCGCTAAGACTACAAAACGGATAGATTTTTCCTGCAAAACACGGGCGAAAAACCCCGTAGACAGCTGGGTAAATTAGTGTCGGTGGGGGGGGGGGGGCAGATGCTCATTTATTGCTCCCATTAGATTTCGGGAAAATCGATCGCAGGGGGGGGGGGAAGCGGGCGACAATAGAAGGGCTCGCTCGCGTCTGATCTATTCAAATTTATGGACGAATTTTCGGGGCTAAGCCCTCGGCGTTTGCATTTGAATCGCGACTCGTTAAACCCGCACCCGCCCCCGTGTTTATTACTCGAGACGCGTGCTGAAAGAATAAGAGACGCACGCCCGAAAATCCCTTTCGTCTCGTACTCTGGCATGCAAATGAGGCGCGATTGTGCAGGAGTCTTTCTTACGGCTGAACGTATATCCCAGTACGCGAATATTGTCCGTGGTGCAATGGAAATATTCAACTGCTTTATACACACCGAGTATACTTTCGATTGCGTCCGACACCGTAGTTGGCAATATAAATAAACTCAAGAGCATAGTTGTTGCTACGACAGATTTACGAATTCAAGTTTAAATACTCTTCCCCTTTAAAAAACGAAAAAAAAAAAAAAAAGAAAGTAAAGCCGCGCATTTGTCACACCAAGAAAGCAAGACTCGCCACCCGGGCGTGCGATCGGAAATCGCGTAATGAGGAGAGAGATCGCTGCAACCCCCGCGGGGGGAACGACGAAAAAATAAAAAAAAAAGAGAAGAAGAAGAAGGAGAAAAAAGAGCGAGCGAGCGAGCGCTCGGAGGAGATTCACCTCGAGCGTAATTATTCGGCTGCACGAGAAGCGTTAATCCGATGGCTATCGGGGCTCGATAAATCGCGGCTCGTAAATCGCTTTGAATATCAACGCCGAACTAGAGAAATGGATTATTTTTCCCATGCACCGCGTCTCGTACTCGGAAATCCGCTAAAAAAAACTTTAGTTAATTACCCCTCGAACGCTCGGCTCATATGGATTTTAAACGGACGATTTTGGAATCCCGAAGGAGTTGGCAAAAAATCGGGGGAGGGAGATTTTTAATTGCCCCCGACTTTGGTTTGATGAATTTCATCTCTCTAAATAGCTCCTTGCATTTATTTTACAGTGTTGGCAGCACTGCGAGCTCCTGGAGACGAACTCGAACTACGTGCACCAGTCGGTCCTGCCGGCGAAGCTGCAGCTCTCCTCGGAAGCGAGCAACTCGGCGGCTAGCTGCGACGACTACAAGTACAAGCAGGTAAGCAAACGTGTGTGTGTGAGCCTTGAGGATCTCCTCTCTCTTCCCTGATCCTCCTCCTCGCTCTCTCGCAATGCTGCAGAGCACACAAAGGGGGAATTGGATCTTCTAGTGTGCTGCTGCAGCGGGCATCCTTTTTATTTCTTTCGGAGAATCGTAGCCGCTCGCGAGAGCGCGGCTTTAAACTTTCGGTGTATGTGTATAGGTTTGGTACCGCGGGAAAATTTTTCTATGAGATTTTTCGATAGTTGATGCTTTGGGGGCCGAGTATCCAATAAATGGGTACGGTCGAGCTGCTGGCTTTCATAACTTTTTTTTCTTCTACATTCAAATGGGTAGTTTTCGGATTTTTGTCGGGAAAGTTTACTCAAGGATGTTGCGAACTGCATTACCGCGGATTTTCTAACTGTAGAGGCGTACAATGTTCACTGTAACGACCGGTAACTCGCTTGCAACTGTATCCTGGTGAAAATCATCGGTGTAAGATTAAATCTGTTTACTGTAACTTACAATGAATATTCTACACATTTTTTTTAGTTTACGCTTTAGATACTTTTTCGTTGACAGCTAAAAGTAACAAGTAGATTCAAAAACCTTAGCCAGCTCCAAGATTTTTTTCCTCAACCCACCAATATAATTATGATCGAAGCCCCCTCAGAAAAAAAAAGCTACCAGTCTCCTTCCCCAAAAATTTGACTTATTAGCACGCTCCTCATGCGAAAATGCAAACCCTGCAAGCTGAAAACAACAAAAAGAGGAGCGATCGCGACACGAAAAGAATGTTAAAATATCCTCCGCTCTCGGGGATCCTTTTTTTTTTTTTTTTTTTTGTTTTTCGCTCCACCGAGAAACACGTACCTCTAATTCGCCATGCAAAAGTGTACACGACACCGATAATTAATTCCTTGTTTTATAATCGCCCACCGTTTCGGGGTAGCAAGGACTTTTGAGGAATAAAAAAAAAAAAAAAGCAGCATCAACCAGTGAGTTATTACACGGGGCGATAATTATTTGCATTTTTTATTTAAAACGCGCGCCGTGTTTAGATCGCTCGAGGATTTATTATGAGCGATCGCTCGCGGGTCCGCGCCCGCGATTTCTCCTTTTGCGGGGCGCGCGGCTTGTGTACAATTAATTCTTTTTTTTCGGTGGGAAGGGGGGGGGGAATTATTAATTTTAATACGCAAGACCGATGGCCTCGTTATTAATGTCATGCCTTTTGTTTTATTCATTCGGCCGGCGTGCACCGGGGGGCTATAAATCCCGCTTTTTTTTTCATTTGCGCGGCCGCGACGTTTGAACTGTAAATTTTTATACGGGGGCGATTTTTAAATTTCGGGGCCGGAAAATCGGGGATGCGTGAGATGACTTTTTACCGTGGAATAGTTTAACTCGCTTGAAATATGTATTCGGCGCGGTCAAAAGCCTTTTACGTATTCACTTCAATATCGGTGGCTCACTTTTTACCGAATATAGAAACTAATAAAATGAAAAACGGATATTACGATGAATATTCACTTCGCTACCACCTTGATAAAAAATTTTTAAATACTCATTATCACCGAGTCTATGTGTAAAATTTTCTCCATTCCATGGTTAATGGTAACCTTTAGACAACACATTAGTTTCATTGCACCAAGTTAAACACATTAAAGCTGTCAAGTTAGACCGCCAGTTGAAAAAAAAACTCTAAATATCTTACAGTTAGACACACCGCGCGATACAGTTAAAACAGCAACATGCCTACTGCCGACGATTACCGGGGAGGTAAAAAAGCCTCTCCAGGATACACATAAACAGTTATCGCGACAGCAGCGAGCATAAGTTGAAACAAATTTTTTCCACAAAACAGTCGGTCGCGGCTCGCTGTAGGGAGTAAATTTCGAGGAGGGCGATCATCAGGTGGTGCAGTGCGCGCATAAAGAGCGCCTGGCTCGAGTGCAACCCGATCGTCCGGACCAGCGAAGCGCGCTCATCGATCGGAGAGGCCTACCTTCTCGAGTTACTTGACCCTTTCCCCCCCTCCTCCCCTCATTGTAGCTGAATTCCTATGGGCCGGATAAGGCTCCGTCACTTTTCGGGTGGCTCTCGTTCTAAACCTACGACTGCTCGCTCTCGTTCCGAAAAATCCTAATTACCGCGAATCATATAAATCACGGGGGAAAAAAAGGAAGCCAGGGGTGCACAATGCACGCGGTGCGTACACAAAAATACGCCGGCGAAGGAGCTGAAGCTGCGGAGCGTCTCTCTCTCTCCGCCTTCAGATGAACAAACAAGCTGAACAAAAAAAGAAGAAGAAGCGAGGCAGGGGAGCCGACCGACCGGCCTCGGTTCTTCTTTCTCTGCATCGAGCGAGCGAGCCAGCGAGGAGCGGAGGAAAGAGAGTCGTTGTTCCTCCGCAGGCTCGCTCGCTGGCTTGCCGGGGCGATTATAATCTCGAAACCCGCTCGAATGTGTATCTGAGATACACGCCGCATTAGAAAATCGAGAGGGAACCGGCCGAGGGATATTAACTCTCGGGAGTACTACCTTCCTTTTTCTCTCCTTCTGCCTCTCTCTCTCTCTTTTTTTTTTTTAATTTTCGCGGGACGATGGTATGTTAAATTCAGGTGAAAGTCGGCGTTTATTTTCGACAATAGGAACAGCTCAAGGTCAGCGTAAGAGCCATCGAGCCAAGGAGGAGGTGGGGGACGATGCACTTGAAATAAGAGAGACTGACTTTTTATCTCCCCTCCCCCGTTTAATAGTACTGCAGCGTCACGTTCCGTAATCATCTCCCAACTGACCACCCTGCATCCTCGTTATTTTTACAAAATTAGTCCCAATATCAGCTAACGTCAAACGTTTTTTCTTCCCTGTTTCAGTGTCCGTCTTGCAAGACCGCCTGCGAGTACAGAAAGAGCCAAATGGTGGAGCGGTACCTGCCTTCGATGCTGCCGGCCCCGCACCGGGCCCCGGTGTCGCTGTCGAAGAACGACGTCGCCATCCTGATGCGCAAGGTCAACCAGGTCTGGAAGGTCTTGGACTACTATCCGGGTGTCCGGGCCCCGGCTGATTTGCGCCACGACGAGTGGACCGTCGCCGTGGTCGAAGACGGCGGAGTCGCTCACTTCAGCAGGGAGGAGTGGACCCCGAGACTCGAATCTCTGAAGGAGGGCCCGATATTCGAGGCCACCATATCCTGGGTGGACGTGGACAACCAACTCAAGAGGCAGCAGGTCCTCCAGCAGAAGAGGTTCAACGACCGTGTCAGGCAGTTCTTCCTGGAGAAGTACGGAGAGAAGGTCCTTGAGTGGAGAAACCAGGACGGCGACCAGACCATACCCGAGGAGGTCTTTCGGCGGTTCTTCCTTAAAACGAAGGACCAGGAGAGTCACCCCATCGACGAGAACTCCGAGCCGTCGACCGTCGACTCCGAGGACGAGAGAAACCAGAGCCAGGTCGCCAAGGAGTCGTTCGTCGTCTCCTGGGAACCCGAAGCCGGAGGTCTCATGGGCAACCAGGTCGCAGACTCCAACGTCGCTCAGATAAGTCTTCTACCCGGAACCAAATACCTGGTGAGGATAGCCTCGAACGAGGGACCCGGAAGCTTCCCCATCGAGGTCGACACCAGGCCGTCCAGCAACGTCCAGGTCCACAGGGTAAAAAAAAACGCCGAAAACATGTTTCCCTGGGCGTTTCTCGCGGCGAGCATGAGCGCGGCTATCGTACTGTGCATAGTGATAATCGTCAAGCTCTTCAGGAGCAGCGGGACCAAAGGAATAGATCCCGAGGACGAGGTTTGATGTTTGCCCACCGACCACAATAGTCTGACTTTGGGAATACCCTGAACGAATCGTCCCGAAAGTAAAGGAGAGAGAGTTGTGTTTTTTTTTTTCTGGAAACTAGGGATGATTCGTCACTCGAACGATGGAGTACAAAGGAGCTGAAGAGGGAAGTGTGTTTTTATACTCTCTCTCGCTCTCAAGACTGATGGAAGAAAGATGATGTGTTTTGAATGGCCAGTCGAGTGTGTTGACCGAGTGCGCAGGATCCTGGGAACTGTATGCCACTCCTTCGGTCTCTGTGTATATACATATGCCCTGTAATAATTGTAAAAGAAAAACCCTAGGCTTATTTCAATTGTAATATCCTCCCCTCGCATCGTTCAAGGATGGAGGTCGGAAGACGCTTACTTGTATCTATAGCGCTCTGTAAATAGTCCCTTATTTTTAAATATCTGTAAATGAAGTTTTATGTATAGGACACGTGTTACAGTTTCACCAAAATGCCATAATCAATCACAAATAACGTTTCGATATCTATGAGACGAATGTTTGCTATACAGTGTGCACCTACCCTCCCATACCTTCATAATGATAAACGTTTATATAGTTTCTTATGAATTAAAAAAGATGATTTTAAAATAAAAAGCCTGATTAAAGATTTTTGTAAAATAATATTTTTGTAATTAATGTTATTATCGACCGTGCGACTTTCACAAGCTGCAACGAACAGACTGTACGAGAGTTCCTATTGGTAAGGATGGAGCCCGTCCACGCGAAAAGATGCGATTTCTCGCATCCGACGCTGACGCGCCAAAAAAGACTTGTAATTTATTTGTAAATAAACGAAAAATCTTGTAAATACATCTAGACAAATTAATAAATTTTTAATAATGTGAATAATAAATCAATGACTCTAAATTTCATTTAATTACCTCGTAACTCCCTGATTTTCAAAGAAATTATTTCTAAAGTCAACTATTAGTTTACAAAGTGCTTCATTTTTTTATACTAAAGTCAATCGTGATTTTCTTAAAAATCATAACTTTACAAACTAAGAATTAAATAATTATTTTTATTACCATTTCAGTTAAAAACATTTTTAAATTACACACTGTACTTGAATTTTTTTTTCACCAAAAATAGTAAGCTATTCAAATATTTTTCAAGCTGAACAAAAAAAAATAAATAGTGAGTGTTTTTTCAAGCCATCATCGAGCAGCTCTAAATTTCAATATAATTAAGGGCAGGCTAATGGCACCATCATTTAGGCTCAGACGAAAATAAAGGAAAAAAAAACGTCCCGGGAATGACAAAACATTCTCGTTTCCTCAACCAAAACAAAGAAAATAAAAACCGGGACGCTAAAAGCACCCATCCATTACATATGAAAGTGAAAAAATTTCAAAAAACAAAAAAAAAAGATATCGCGGCTCATCAGAAATATACGTGTTTTGGCATAAATCCACGTGCTCCGGAGGTGAATGTTCAAAATCACGTGGATGCAGGGTCACAGGACCCCACTTTTTTCCGGGATTTTCTTCTCTCAGCTGTAGCAGCGTCTCTTTTCTTGTGGAGCGTTAATATTTCTTGGACCTGCGGGAAGAGAAAGAGAGGAGCGAGCGAGGCGTGGGATTAGGAAGACTGCAGTTGGTTAATGGCTTTCGTCTATGTGAGAAGCTTTTGGGGGACGGGGGAGGGTAGCCTATGGGAAAAAACCTGCTCGATTTACCGAGTTTCACCGAGCGTGTTTCTGTGGGCGTTATTGGATCATATCGAGCAATCGTTCTTTTTATTAAATTACTACCTTCGTAATACCTCATCAGCAAAAAACCTCAACATGATTTTGTGAAGCGGCTGAAATTGATTACATACTTAGGTCACAAGGAAAAGGGTAGGCAGAGTTTTAATGATCAAGGTACAGTAGCTTCGTTTTATTTTAAATTTTTACTTTAGAAAATTTTTTTATAATGAATATTGCAACTATGTGACATCATATGTATCATCGGATTATAAGGATAATAATAATTTTCTACTTACGAGACCGAGGACTCGAGTTCAACCAGGCAGTTTGTTAATTTCTTAGAATGCAGTTTTTAGATTTGAAAAAAATGTATTTTAATAAAATTTTATGAATTTTGAACTCTATAATAAAAATTCAAATGACCTCTGAATGAAACTTAAAAATTTTTTGGCAAACTCGAAGCGTGCAAAGTTCAAGACACTTGAGTCTAACAGCTTGAGAACTCCGGACTACGAGCCTTTGTCCTGCCCTTTTTTAATTTAGGTACGGTAAGAACCTCGTCGAAAGAACAGTTTGTGAATAAAGCAAAAAATATTATTCTTATCACCCTCATTGTAAGTCGTTCTTGCTTTGAAGTATCAGGTAATACGCAATTTCTGTAATAATCTCAAACAATAGTATTATTTACTGTTATCGCCTCAGTATACTATAATTTTCACAACAATCAATAAGAGGATCAAACTCATCCTCAATGAAATAAAGTACAAGTTAAACTCACAGCTTCAAAAAAAAAAGAGGGAAATCGAGGCATAAAGAAATGCGGAAAGCCCATCAATCCCGCAAACTATCATCGCACTTAAGAAAAAAGGAGCGTTTCGCACGCGGCTTTCATTTGCGCGCTCGCTCGTAAGCGCTTTACTTCTGGTCTCGCGCCCTTCTGGAATTTCGAGACTTTTTTTTTATTCCTCTTTTCCTGCCTCTTCCTGCCAGTGGTGGTGTTTTTTCTCTCCTCTTTTTTTTTTTTTTTTTTTTCCTGGCAAAGGCGAATCGCACGCGCGAAAGACACTTGATGCGCGAGACTCTTGCCACGGCGGCGGCGTGCCTTGCCGGCACGTTTTTCTTTTTGGCACCTTCCCCTTTTTTTTTCTGCGGCAGGAATTCACGGGCATTGATTGTTCGGAGGATACTTTTCAGAGTTCCGTCCCCCCTCCCCGTTTGAATAATTCATTCGCGCCTCGATTAATTGCCGAACTATTACTCAACTTTTAGCAGGATTTTGAGTAATCTCCCGTGTTTGGAGGGATTTTGAAAAAAAAAAAAAAAAAATTAATTCTCTCTCTGTCACATCTGATACGGTTTGATTGATGATGGCTTACCGAAAAAATAAAAGAAAATGCGATCCTCCTCTTCCTCCCGATGTGAAATGATGATGTTAATTGACGGAGGATGTTATGTGTAGGAATGATTAATCGTTAAATTTATTACCGTAACTTCAGCAGCCAACCGATTCAGAGATGTTGAGCCAACACAAATAAAGAGACAGATGATGTCACCCGATAATAAGATTTACTCCGATTCGGGAGTTTTCAACCCGGTTAACTGTAAATATATTCTTTCAAGCCGTTTCAGCACACGCGGTCTATCATCGATAAAGCGTCATGTAAATTGATAATCCGACACGGAGAATAAGTCGGAACTTAACGATCGAGCCCCTCAGCCCCCTGTCGTCGCGGCCCTAAATCGCTCGAATTTCCCCTCTAATGGACCTCGGGAGGATCATCGGACATAAACACACTGCACCGGAGCCGAGGCTAATTGCGCAAGGGAGCAGGAGATCGCATTAGCGTCAATCTCCTTGTCGCGTAATCCGAGTCGCGGTCGTCGTCCGAAAGGATGAGCCGTGCATTAGACGTGCGTAAAGCGCGACATCGCCCCGCGAGCGATCCGACCGGGGTACATGCCGTTAGAGTTGCGCAATAAAGCTCGATTTTTACGGTATTGCGGCCGCACGTCGTTGACACGACGAGGTTTTTTGTGGTGTCGCGCGCTACTCCAGGATGTACTTGCTGAAAGATCAAATTGATTTTGCGGTGCTGGAGTAAATTGAAAAAATTTTATGTGTAACAGGCTTGAAGGAATAAAATAAAATGATTTAATATAAATTGGGTTATCATACTGTATAAGAATAATAATAGTTACAAATAATAGTTACAATGTCCCTACAGTGCATTGGTCAGTTTAAAGGCAATAACAAAAATCTCTCTTTATTGTTTATTTGTATACTGTGTAATGATGATACAGCAGAAATAAGAATTTTACAAGTAAAAAACCTGTTTTTTATTATTATTTTTTTATATTATTGCAGATAGTGAGTAAAATTAATTTTTAATTTAAAAAAAAGCAAATGATACATAAATTTACAAAAAAATCTATCTCTTTTAAAATGGACCTACTCTTGGAATTAAAAATTTCTACTATAAATTTTGATAGAGCGCATAAAATTTTTCTTCACTTGAGAAGAATATGCAATTCGAAAGTACGTAACGACAAAAACTATAACTACAATATTGTCGATAATTTTATCAAACTGTGTTATTCAATCGGTATTTGAAACAATCGCTACAGAAGGTTTTTTTTTTTTTTCTTCTTTTTTACAATTAGCAGTTCTACAATCAGTTAAAAACTTGCAAAAATACTTCCAAAAACTGAAATAAATATCCAATGAAATGTTTTCATTTTCCATCCCATAGAGTTCAAATTTTTCAATTTGACTTTTGAATCAAAAATATACACTCAAACGCATGACATCTTATACCAGAGTCATGAACCCTTCGCGTAATAGTCGTAAATCGCTTCATATACGGCAATTCTAGCTCAAACACATAAAAGCTGTCATCACTATTAATTGGTGAATTAAGGGGCAGTGAAAGTGGATAATTTTTTATTCTTTGTTTATTAATTTTTTCCAGAACTCATTTATCAATACAAAAAAAAAAAAAAATTAAATCGGTACCAGCAAAGTTTCTTGCACTAGATCAACAAAATATGAATCATTCTGCAAAATTTTGAAATCGAAGTTTTTATTATTTTCGATTTACCATTGTCAGTCATTTTTACAAAACACTGTTTTTCAAGCAAAATTTCGATAAAATACGGCTGACAAGGTTTTTCCTAATGTAATCAAAATTTTGATTTGAAATTTGGCAGAAAGTTCCATTACTTGTATATCTAGTGCAAGTATCTCTTCATTTTCAATAATATTGTTTAGTTTAAAAAAAATAATAATTTAAGAACTATCAAAATCAGAAGAGCTAAAATAACTTAAATATTGGTCTCAAACTTGAACTGCAGTAAACAATATTATTGAAAATGAAGAGATACTTGCACTAGATATGCAAGTAATGGAACTTTCTGCCAAATTTCAAATCAAAATTTTGATTACATTTGAAAAAACCTTGTCAGCCGTATTTTATCGAAATTTTGCTTGAAAAACAGTGTTTTGTAAAAATGACTGACAATGGTGAACCAAAAATAATAAAAACTTCGATTTCAAAATTTTTCAGAATGATTCATATTATGTTGATCAACTGCAAGAAACTTTGCTGGTATCGATTTTATTTATTTATTTTTTTATATTGATAAATAACAAGGAAAAAATTAATAAACAAAGAATAAAAAATTATCCAGTTTCACTGCCCCTTAACAACGTCCATAGCTGGTAATATGTCCGGATTACAATATTTTTCTGGAGATAATTTTTCATTGTCATTGCAGTACACGATGCAAATATAATTTATTTTGATAACAAGCTCATTTATACAGTTCATTGATTTCTTTCAATTCACTAGATTTCTTTTTTTGTAACTTTAAAATTATCTTTAGAATTATTAGAATAAATCATGGTATCACTCGTGTTGATAAATGATTTAGAGCGAAATAAATCAGCAATGCTTATAATTCCAGTTTCATCTCTGTAACATTTACAGTTTAACATGATTGAATAAATTTTATAAAAGAGCAAAGAATAAATTAGAAGAGTTGTAAACAACATTATTATACTCGGAATTTTACGAAAAATAAAACTTATAGACTGCCCCGATAGAAGATGAATTGACTGTAGTAGTTTCTTGTCTTCTTTACTCACTTTGTGTTGTATGTATAAAAAGCTTAGAATTGTCTCCGGTACAACATGAAAAAAGGTTAACATTTCCGGAGATATTACAATCACCTGCGGTTTTCCGGAGTTAAAGCTACACATCCGTAATAAGTTTTCTCGTTTGGTACCAATGCATATACTGAGAAAAGTCTAAGTATTACAGTTTTTCTTTAAAAACCAAGAATTTGCATCGTTCTCATTGTATCATAATTCTGACGGATTATCGCCCTCAATAGGTTTTGAATTAAAATTCTATGCTTTTAGCATCAATCGAACAATGTTATCAACTTTGACAAATTCCGCAATTCATTCTGCTGTCTTCATTTTTTGTAAGCAGGTTAGTAAAAAAAAATTACTGGTTTATTTCGAAAAATCTGAATATGGTCGTCTAGTTTACCTATAAATAACAAATGAAATTGATTATACATATGAAGAGATGAATGATCATGTTAGCTTTTAAATAATCTATTTTACTTAGTAGTTTAATAGCAAACTGTAGCTACTTTTTATTTTACGAAATGTAATTAGGATCTCGATAATTGAAATGATCAAACATTTAGGACATTGATAAGCTGGCACTTGTTGCACTATTAAATCAATATATAACTTGGCGTTGCTAAAACCAGTGAAAATGATCATAAAAGACTGAACTTTAAACTATTGGTAGAAATTATTTATTAAAAGAGAAGGAAAGTTTTATTTTGTAGCTTAAAAAACATCCAATTTTTTATGAAAATAGATTGTTCTCGTGATTTAAAGCTTGTTATCATATAATTTAACGAAAAGATTTTAGCGTAACAAAAAAACAGTACTGAACTCAAATTAACAAAATTAATTTCAAAATTCAATTCAATCTGGCATTAAAAATTCTGTTAGTTTTTTCAATTGCCAATTAAAACTGTGGTGATTTTTTTTACGTTTTGTGCTACATCATCGGTACTAATTTTTACAAAACAAATATTTAATTCAATTATCCTTTTTCGTGTCATTACTGCTATTATCTAAGTTACAATCTAAATCAATGAATACCGGGAGCTCTTTTTTTACAACAGATCATCAATCTCAATAGAAGTTCTGTTGGTTTTTTCAAACACAAAAGTAATCAATAAAATTAAGATGAACTTAAGATCAGATTGTCATCAAAAAACCTCGGATTTGATAAAAAATGAAAAATGCTTTTTCTCCTGCACACCAGAAACCCGAGGGATTAGAGGGTGAGTCAGGCGAGAGTCCGAGAAAAGGATTAGCCGGGTCATTATTCAAATCCTCGCTGGAACACAAAAAGAAGAAGAAGAAAAAAACACATTTCTCTACTCCCCAGCCGCTCAATTTTTCTCTTCTCAAAGTCCCTATCCAGAAATTGAAAAATCTGACTAATTAATTTCGGTGTTTATCGGCTAAACCTTTTACCTGAAATTTTTTTCCCCGCGCTGTAGAAACGCAATTACCCGGGGGACAAAGGACAGTCACTCCGGTGAAAAAAGAGATGGTTTCTCCTGAAAGCCTCCCAGCGCTCAATTAGTTTTCCCGCACTCTCGGTCGCGAAATTCAATAGAAAGCCCGATAACAAACGAGACGTCGCAAAGTAGCCGAGCCCTTATCGCCCCCCCCCAGCTCCTACAGGTTTTGTCCCTTCTCTCTCCTCGAAGCCAAGGTGCGATGAACCCGCGAAATAATGCTAAACGCGAGCGTCTTTCTCCTGGAGCGTACGACGCCGAGGGGGGGTAAAGTCGGCCGTGACCTCGAAAAAGTCAGCGCTCGGAGTGTGTGCTGTCCCGTTACGTCCTCGCGGCGCACCGTCGGCTCGTACACCCGGAGGAGGAGGAGCGAGAAGTCGACAGTCTTCGCCGGACTAGGAAGTCGACTCGACAATGTTGTTGCAGGCGCTCCTCATCGGTTTCCTCGGACTCGGACCCCGGATCCTGACCAACCTCGACCCCGTCAAGCCCTACGCCGTCGGCCTCATCGGACTGCAGCTCCTGGACTACGGTGCCGCTGCGAGAACCAGGTTTGTTTCCTTTGTTTTGATCCTGGGACCCTTGGAAAAGTTAATCGTAGCGTCATGACAGCTGACAAATTGGGATTTTTTGTAAAAATTTCTTGTTATTAAGGTTAACGAGCGCGAAACTTTTATCCCCTTGATATCTTTCGCAAAAAACAAACGGTCACGGAGGCGAAAAAACTTCTAAAACCTCATTATACGACTACCGGCTTTCGTCACTTTCTAATTTTTTGTGATTTCTCGAATTCGAACGGAGTCGTCTCTCTTAAAACCAAAGGATGTTAACCGGAATAAATTTTAGCATTGTTGTCGTGCACTTTTTGCGTGAGTTTTGAATTTAATAGGATTCAGAGTAGAACGGAACCAAAGCGACATGAAAAAGGGATCTTGAAAAAAAAAAGAATGAACGATGATTGATCTCTCTTGTCTCGAGATCCTTCTAAAATTCACGGATTAACAAAGTTTCTCAAGACGACTATGCTGATAAACACGGTTTCCGGCTTTCACGATATACTCTAAAATAATTGGTATAATTCATATCAAAAATTTTTAAGCGTTGTGTCTTTAAAATCTAAGAGTAATTAAAAAATAAATTAAAGTGTTTACTAAAGATTGTTAATTGGTACAGGTTCATGTTTCAAGAAATTCAATAGTAAAAATATAAAATAACTGTGTTTATTCAACTAATTATAAAAATTTTGTATGATCGCTGCAGTAAACCAAAGTAAAATTAGCCACATCTTAAGGTAAAAATTGAAGCAATTTACAATCATACAAATTTTTTTCTGCAACTTCAAACGACAACAATTCGAAAACTTTTCCAAGGGTACAAGCCATCGTTTACTTTATCGCCACTTACACGTAAACCCAATAAAACTTTTAAAACATTTCTTTTTTTTTCCTCGTTTTTTTTTCTTCCTTTATTGAAGGTACGTACCAAAGTGGAAGAAACAAGCATGCGAAATACCGGCAACGCAGCATCCGAGTTCTCATTATGTTTGCGATGAAGCTGGAGAAGTTAAATGCCTACCAGGTAAAACACTTATAATATTTTAGCTTGCGGTATTATGCTCTCAGAATAATTATTGTTTGTAACTTCAATCGTTTTTCTTTGGTTTGAACTCTAAATATTTCATGACATTAAAGTTCTTACCTTTTTTTATTCTCTTGATACCAAGAAAAATTGATCTAAGTCAGTTTTTTCATGATATTGCATTGTACTGTTCAGCAAAATGTATTTATAATAAAAGTATTATTTCTGAAATCATATTTTTCGGTTGATAATACGTTAATAATGTATTCATTTAACGAAAATATTTTTTAAGAAATTATATCTGATGAAAAAGATTCTATACTATTAAAACATAACATGATATTTATTCGTGTTTTATAATGATATATATTGCCATGTAAAACTTTGTCCTTATGTTTAACAATATATCATTTCAGTAACACTTACATTTAATTTTGTATAGTAAAATATTTTTTTAAATCAACTAAACAAAAATTTTAAATTTTCAGTAGTATAGCATATTTTACAGTATTTTATGGTAAAATTAATTTTAGTAGATCAACGCATTCCCAAACAACAGTTCTTAACTCAATCATTATACTAAAATAAAAACTGCATCACTAAAAAAAACTTATATCAATTATTTTACATTAGGATGGACCGGTGACTTGTGCGACGTGCCAATATGCCGAAAAGGTTGCGATCCACTTCAAGGATACTGCAGGCGCCCAGGTGAGTTAATTTAAATTTTTTCATTTGAACGATACAATAATTCAGTTATTATAAAATGGAATATTTTTTATATTATAATATCATATTAAAATGGAATATTTCTAGGTGAATGCCGGTGTAAGCTTGGATTCTACGGGGACAAATGCGATCAATGCGTCACTCTGCCAGGATGTCAGCATGGCAGGTATTTTACGAATGCGTTTTTTGGAAGGAGCACAACGCCAAATGTCAAAATTTGCATCATAATGTTGCTTTACGTGCGCATAATTTTTGGGACAACAGGTGTTGAGAGCTTTCTGTGTGGGATGAATTGTTCTTTTATTTGAGAATAAAGGAAAGTTTGTTCACGGGCTTATTGAGAAAAATTAAAAATTTAAATCGGTTGTTCACGCGCGTCAATTCAGCTTGACTTTGAGAAAGAAAAGAAGGTGCTTTAGAGTTGTTTATTTTTGCAGTACTTTTCTTATACTTTATGGTTTTTGTGCGTCATTGTTAGGATAAATAGTGACAAAAAAATTGAAGTAGCTTACAAAGATTGTCCTAAAAAACTAAATCATAAATCTTGAACTTTTACGATCTGTGCCAAATTGAAGAGTAATCTGTACTTTTTTCATTTCATAAATTATGCACTGGTCTAATGTGACCTTTCTCGAAAGAAAATTAACGCATGAGCAACTTGAATAAACGCAGTGACCAATTTATTATATGTACCGTGATGCGTGCCCCCGAGTAAACAGTGCCAGCACTGATCCGCAAACAAGCGACGGAAAAGTTTAATATTAAAATTTTTAATTAAAAAAGTACAGTGGTCTCCGTAAACATCCTTCTGTCTTGGGATTTTTTACGAGTTTTAAAAATTAATTATTGGAAAGGAGGTAAAAGAAAATATTTAAACAATGTTCAATTTTGAATGATCTTTTTTTTTTACGAGGCGTCGACTGTTTATTCAATTATTATCTTTGGTTATCGCTCGAAGAGCCATTATTTGAGTAAAAACTAGGTACAAAAACTGTAAAAAAAAAAAATATGGCTATTAATTATTTGATTATTTTTCAAATTTCCATGGTACTTACACGTCTTAAATAACCCATGTCCAAAGACGGCATGAAACCACTGACACCTATAACCAGAGGCTTTTGACACCTGACGATCACAACCACCTTAGCGATGGTCATTTCGTGTCTCTCGTGTTCGTACCAAAGAGAAGAATACACCGCGAAACTTAACTCGAATCCCTGAAAATTAATAATTTATTAATCAAAAAAGAAGCTGCAACAAACAAATTAAAATAATATCTCACCGCTGTTTTCATGTCCTCGGAACAATAAGAATACATGAATATCCTTACGAGGCTCAGTCCGATGAGCAAGGATATTTGTAGCTGGTTCAGCACTGGAACTTTGTTCTTTTTTTTTACAAGAATTTTTAATTTTGAAAGAAAAATTTCAGTTAATTTCTTAAATTTCATATTTAAAAAAGAGTAAGTTTTGTTTTTGAATTTTTGAAGCTTACAGTTATCAATACCATCGCTTGACAGATGATAAAAACAGCGGATACGCTCATTGATTTCAAAACTATCGAGCTAGTGACACAGTTTGTTTCTTGGGAAAATCTGTGTGATAATTAAAATTCACAATTATTATTACTTTTGCAAAATCAATAATCAATCAAAATAGTTTACTTGATAATTTGTTGATGTTTGTAGACGCATCGAGCCAAGTCTGAGTGTCTCTTAATACTCCTAAAATCCCTTTTCATGAGCTCCAGTCTCATCGTCGCAGATGAAATTAACGTAATAATTATCGAATCGGTTGACAGTATGACAGGCGCGTACAGTATAATGGTAACTTGATGAATGTACAGAATGATTTTGAAATACGATGACTCCAACAATCGTGGATAAAAGTGATACGTCAAGGGTTGATTCTCCGTAACCGACTTGTACAGATATATGAAAGCTATCGAGGTATAAAACAGAGACTGCAGGGCAAACGCAATGACGTACTTTTTCTTGTGCTCGCGAATGATGGTCATTTTGTTTTTCTCCACAAAGTCTACAAAGTCGTGAAATATTTTCAAAAGTACCTGCAAGGAAATATCTTATTTTAACAACGCGTTAGCATCAGCGCCATCGTGATTAAAAGCGTACCTGGAGCCTGTGCTTTTGCATCTTGAACAGTATCATGAGCCCTATAACCTTGAGTATGAGTATCAGTTCGGTGCTGCAGTTCAACAATATCGCCAGGTTGGACTTTGAGTTCCAAATGGCGTTAACTTCCGCCAACGCAGCCGCCCAGTAGTTGGCGTGGAAAAAGCACCAGGCGAAGTTGTCGATGAACACCTCGAGCCTTTCGGTCCCCTCGTCCAGGGGGTAAACCGCGTACAACCTGGCGAAGAATCTGAATATCTCGAAGTTGTACAGCCGCAGGTCCAGGTGAGCGTACAGCTCCCTGAACTTGACCCTCGAGTACATCAGCACCATGTTTTGTTCTCTCACTTGGTCCGCATTCGAGAAGTTGACGACTTGAGGCACCGGCTGCTCACTGAGCGGGCTCGGAAGTTTTTGGAATTTCTATAATTCGATCATCAAAACAGAAATTTAATTGAATCGTTTTGAATTTTGTTAATAAGCGGCTTTTTACATCGTAATTGCTCTTTGACTTTCAAACAGGAGGGTCGAAGTACAGTTCATTAAAGCTGAGCGGGGAAAAAAAAAATTTTTTTTCGACCTCACCGTTTTGAAAGTCGATTTCAGTAATTTTTTTTTTTTTTTTTATACGTTTTGAAAATCATGTGTCATTTATAAAAGCTCTTTGGATCGAAAATTCAACAGTCTTAATGTACTACTCTAAAGAAAATAAGTAGTTTTCATTAGTTTTAATTGAATAAATTCATGAAAAAATTAATATTCGTGGGTCACCGATCTCCTCCAATGTTGGAATAATTAAATCAAACTGAAGAAACATTATACTGATTGGTAAAAATTAAAGTAAAAAAAAAGGGGGAATACTTCCACGAAAAGAAGCACTCCGTTATGACCCTGATATCAAGCACACTTCTCAGGCAGTAAAAAACCAAATATTGCTTTCACCAATTGTGATCGATCGTGACCAGAGTGTCAAAAATCAAACTTTCCTAATTTTTTATTTAGAGCGCGCGCGATCGGACTGTTGTGCGAATCAAAATCTTGTTTGCTGAAGTTTAAATTTGAAAAATTTCCAGGTGTAACGTGAGCTTCGAGTGCGCCTGCGAGCCCGGCTGGAGAGGCCTGTTTTGCAACGAACCGATTTGCCACTCCGACTGTAACCCGAATCAAGGATACTGCGATAGTCCCGGAGAGTGCAGGTCATTTTTATTTTATTAATTATTATCAATTAATTAAGGATATCGCTGTTTGACTTGACAGCGGCTCAATAATTTAAAATAAATTTCGTACATTGAACATTTTAAGAAATATTAAATAACAATCAAAATCAATCATTTAGAATTTTTGATAAATTCTGAAATACGTTGAGAGAAAAGTTTTTAATAAAAATGATTTAAATGAATTATTAGCCTACGATGGCAAGTTATTCAGTTTTTTTAAAAGAATTCAAACTAATCAACAAATAAATTATTTTAAACTTTTCGAGTGATTGATAAATAAATTTACATCGCTTGATTTATTTAACTTTTAACTTTTTTTTTATTTAATTTGAGTTCTCACTTTGTTGTTTAATTAATGAAGGTGGCACAGGTGACTTTTTTTCCAAAACATTTGATTATTTTCAAACTCCACTAATGTCTTCTTTCAATATTGATTTTTCTAAGTGAAAGTAAATAATGAATTTCGAAAAAAACCAAAGATTCAATCGCGTTTGTTTGTGGTCTTTGTGGACTCCACCGATCAAATGGTTCTCGGTCAGCTTACAAAAACACGAACCTGTAGATTTGTCCACGGATACGAGGAATTAATGATTGGGCTGACGGTTTTGTAGGTCAGCGAGCTGAATTTCAAGGGAAAATTTGGGGTAGTATCACAGCCGCCTTCGAGTAACCTCAATCGCTCACACGTGCAACGTTTTGTTTTAAATATGAATTGACTATTTTTCAGCATTATTTTATCAAATGTACGGTTGGCATCAATCATTAAATATTCGGGGCTGTTCACCCTTGATGACACCTCAAAGGTGTAATTTTCTTGGCCAACTGGGTAATTGTATGTGATTAAACTATCAGTTTCATAGTTGCGTGAATTATTAATTTTTCTACTGGAATGATAAAACAATTCAATATTTAAAAAAAAAGCATAGTGTGTTACTCAAATTCAAAAAATTCACAAAAATAGTTTGAATAATTAATAACTTTAAAAGGGTCAAAGTAGCCGAGTGAATGAGTGAGTAAAGATAAAAGAGAAAAAAAAAAGAGAGAAACGCGTTCTTGAGCCGAACGCACACACAATAAACCTGCAGTCATATTTGCCGACCATTATGTTCTCAATCACTGACGGATAAATATTGATTTAGGTGTCGACTCGGTTGGCAGGGTCCGATGTGTAAACAATGCTCGGTGTTACCCGGCTGCGTCCACGGAACTTGCAAGGTAATTTCCATGAATATTTATACATTTTAAATCCGAAAAAATTTTAAGGTCTCGAGAGACCCATAAAACTTTCGTTCTAACAAAATTTTTGAAATTTCGTAAAAATCAAACTAGTCAAAAACTGTTATGAAGGGTCGTAACCTTAATTTTTTTACATTTCACAAATAAATTTTATAATTTATTAATTTAAATTGCTGAAGACAAATCGAGCTTCATTCTGATTTACATGATTTTAAAGTTACCTAAAAAAATTTTCTAACAACAAAATAGCAAGACTAAATTATTTAAAAAAATTTCATATAAAGGGACCACTCGAATGCCGCTGCGAGGCTGGATGGACCGGATTCTTGTGCTCCACACGTAAGTTGCTCTCTTCCATTCTTTCTCCCTTTCTTCGCGATCAATTCTTTATTTTTCAATTCTGACGTGCACCGGAGCCTTTTATTTATGAAGACCCGGGTATTATGTTTCCGCCTAACGAGTCGACGCTTATTAAGAGGCCACGATTTCAACTTCGATAAGTGACCGACCTTGCAGTCGTATTCGTGGCACCTGTATTATCTTCGCCTGTCATCGTTTCGGTGCACAAGTATTAAAATAAAAATTTATATTAATTTCCTAGGGACCCTGTTGCAGTGTATCGTGTTTCGGAAATAACGTGATACGCTTCTATTATTACTTTTTTTTTTCATCGGCTGCTGGCAATTTTTCATACGAACTGGGGTACCGTACCTATGATTCATTTAAAAAAATTTTTTTGAATTGATGAGACTAGATTGGGTTAGATAGTGTTTAGAAGTAATTTTTCAAAAACTGCTCAAAAGTTTACGTTCTTGAGTTGACAAAACAGACCTCTTGTAAGTTTGCCAAAGTTTTATCTACAGAATTTCAAAATACTCATTTTTTTAAATTCCTGAAATTCCAGTGTTTTCCGAATACTTGAAGAAGCGATGATTCAACCCATTCCTATGATGGTCTCGGCTATACACTTTTTCAGTTAAAAAACGATTTTTTTTAAGTGTCTAAGATCATTAAATTTATCATTTTTAAGGGCTTAAAGTAGAGGATAGCCAAAAGCGACCGGTCGCGATTCAGTCGGATAAGTCATCGTTTCCTTAAATGTTCTAAAAACATGTTAAAATTTCAGGAATTTTTAAAAATGCGTTTTTGAAATGTTGTGCAACGGATTCTAGCAAATTTTCAAGAGATCTTTTGAGAATGCTATATGCACTCACGAATATAATTTTGTCTGGAGAATTTGTTTGGACAAAGATAAATTGAGTAGCTATTGCTTATCTCTTGCCTTGAACATTATTTCTGTCGAGTAAAAGTATTATTATCGAGATTATTATTCTACCCAATCAAGGTAAAAAGTAAAAATTAGTATGCAATTAGACAAGACAGATAAAAAATTTAAAAAAACACCTCCTTAGTAATTATCTTCTGTTCTCGTACAAATGGTTTAACTTTCTAAGAATCTTAACCCTTGCACTTTTCTTAAAAACAAAATACCCCTAATAATCCGATCGGAAGTGAAGCCAAGTGAAAAACCTCTTGGTCCAACAAAACCCGATCCTCTTCCGAAAAAGTCCTTCCTTCCGGAAGATTGCTAATGACATCTCCCTGTTTCAGCAATATGCTCGAGTGGATGCTCCCGAGAAACAGGCTACTGTCGCAGGCCGAATACATGCCGTTGCCGTGTAGGCTACACCGGACCAAACTGCGACGAGTGCGTTCCGTATCCAGGTTGTCAAAATGGAAGTTGCCGTAAACCGTGGGAGTGCAGGTGAAAATTTTTACTGAATTTATTCGAAATTTTAAAAATTTGCTTGGTTTGATGTTAATGTAACCGATATGGATATTTCAAATGTGTGCAATCAGAAATATTTTTGCAGAGTATATGAAGAGGTCGAAAATTTAAAATTTTCGAATTATTGTTGCTATTGCCTAAAAGTGGTTTTCAATACCTCTTGTTTTACTTTTTTTTTTTAGTCTTTAACAGATACATTTAACCGACAGGCTATACACTTCAGAATCACAAAAAGAATCACACATATAGAAATCAATATGATCAATCAAATATTAACTTCACTTCAAGTGTAAATCTTCAAAAACTATTATTTTCAAAGATATATGAAATAAAATTGATTCCCAGTTATTAAACACTATAAATTTGTCAAAAATATCACAACAAAAAAAAAAAAAAAAAAAACAAAAACAAAAAGAGTCATCAGTGATTCTTGAGTACATACCTCTGCGCATTTATTTGCCAATGAATTTGAAGATTTAATGTACTAATGATTGATCAAAAAAGGATCCGTAGCTATAGCAAATCCAAATTTAAACCTAAGACTGTGTTTAAAGTACTCAGAAGTCAATTTTAGTTGTAATAACTTTAAACACTATAACAAAACTAAAACTCTAAATTGCCTACACATGTAAAATTGTTGATCAATAAATTTTTTCCGTTTACTCATCAAATTTATATACTCTATTGATAAAGAATTGTATCTACATTCAAATATTTTCTATTTATAATATTTAATGAAGATTTTGAAAATAATCTCAGAAAAAGGTGGTTTTTTTCTCTAAAAAGAACCTTTTTGAAATTCCGTTGGGATTTTGAAATGGTCGATCACAATCATACATATAAGATCTCATTTTTTTTTTTTTTTTTTTTTTATGTAACCTTTATTTAACCAATTATGATTATACAGGATTTATAAATAAATTAAATACTTAAATATAAAGTAAAAAAAAAAATAATAATACTAAGTTTTCGGCCTTCACTTGAAAGCCACAGTCACTTTAAGTTCAAATCTTAATTTCACATTTTTTTAAAAAGTCAACAATAATTCGAACGACACTAAGATCAGGAGCCTGTAGAAAAGAGATGACATCGTACGGTGGATATTTCTTGAGTTTTATAAGCCGGTCAACCATGGCTTGGCGTAATTCTTCATATAGAGAGCACTGCCAAAGAACGTGATTGAGGTCTTGAGGATCCTGTCCACACATACAGCTGGATGTTTCAGCCAGATTGATTTTGTGTAGAGATTCATTGAGGGCTATATGATTACTACGACTGCGGCAGATAAAAACAATTAGTTCTCTGCTAAGATTGAGGCCTTTGTACCAGGGGATCGTTTTATTGGAGAACAGCCGTTGAAAGTAACTTGTTCCCTTGTAAGCACTCTGTTGTTTCAGCTGCTCAATATTCTCTGAGTGTATCAATCTTTTGAAAAAGGATCTTAGGTCTGTATATGGAATAACAGAGACCGTTGGTGAGGAAAGCGTTGCCCTTTTTGCCTCAGAGTCTGCAAACTCATTGCCAGTGATGCCAACATGAGCCGGTATCCAGTGTACAGTGAGTTTGCATGTACCATTATTGCTGTGGGTAAACTTCAAATTTTTTTGACGAACCTGTAGTAAATGGTAGTTTTCACTGATATCAATTGTATAAGAAGCCAGAGCTGTTGCTGCACTGAGTGAGTCAGTAAAGATGTCCACGTTACGGTGAGAATGTTGCAACGCAATGTCCATAGCGTCTGAAAGTGCCATGCACTCAGCCGTATAAACGGAGGCTTTTGTGTTGATGCTATTTGTACGGACAATGTTTAATTCGGGTACGACACATGCAGTTCCAACCGAGGAACCATTTTCTGTCTTGCTGCCATCAGTAAAAATTCTGATGGAATCACTATCTTCAAGGCAAGAGTAGAATTGGAGGCTTGGATACTCACAGGTTTTTAAAAATTGTCCGATAGTAAAGTCGACATTCACGGTGTTTCTGTAGCAGTCAAATGGGTAGTTATAAATACTGGTCAGCCGGTCAGCATGGATTTCGTGCATGACCCCAATAACGCTCTTGATGGACTCTTGAAAAAGATTTAGTTTCTTACCTCGTATAGAGATGATTTTCATGATCTGTCGTTGGATGATATCATAGGCCAGTGAGTCAGTTCTACCAAATAGTTTCAGTAAGTAGTTAGTACACAGCAACTTTGACCTGAGTTGTATCGAGATTAATCCAGACTCCGCAAGTAGAATATTTGTAGGTGTGCTAATTCTCAGTCCCAAGGCCAATCTTGCAGCAGCAAATTGAACTCGTTCAAGCTTAAGTATTCTTTCTTTATGGGTAGGGAAGTAAATGTAACTAGCGTAGTCGACTATAGATCTGACAAAGCTTTTGTATAGACATATAAGGGTAGCTGGGTCTGCACCCCAGTATGTTCCTCTAAGGAACTTGACTATGTTTAAGGCTTTGTGGCCCTTCTGTAGTACCAATCTCTGATGTTTGTCAAAAGTCATCTGGTGATCAAAGTAAACGCCTAAAAATTTTACTGCATCTGTAGAAACTAAAGTGGAGCTGCCCAAATTGAGCTCAGTCTGACCAGGGTCAATACCTTCCCGGTTGAAGTGGACAAATTCTGTCTTCTGAGGGGAGACATCTAGCCCAATAATTCCAAGGTTTTTAGTAATCCGAGCTACAGCTTTCTGGAGTATAATCTTGGCCCATTCAATACAAGAGGTCCTGATGTACAGCACAATATCATCAGCGTACTGTAAAATTTTGATTCGAGGAACATTAACTTTGCAGTTGCTTCTTTTCCCTTTCCTGGTGTTTCTTCTTTTTACCTTTGGCCTTCCACCTCTGTTTTTTCTCACGTTTCCTTTATTCTTTCTTCTTTTCTTCTTTCCTTTGTTACTAAAATAGACCGCATTGGTGACGTATAGTAAATAAAGTAGAGGACTAAGGACACCACCCTGCGGCAGTCCCTTATAGCAGCTGCGAGGTTTATCAGGGTTGATCTCCGTGTACACATTTCTCTGGTAAGTGAGAAACTTAATAAACTTGAGTAGTTTTGTCGAGAACCCAAAGCCGGCCAATTTATGTAATAAGATGTCACTGCGTACTTCATTGTAGGCATTGCTTACATCCAGATATACCGCAAGAACGTGCTCGTGACTCTTAAGGGCTTCTTCTACATCAAACTTTAGGACTGTCAAGTTATCAGAACAAGAATAACCCTTACGAAAGCCACCTTGATTGCGGGGGAGATAACCATTTGTTTCAACAAACCAGCGAAGCCTATTTGAAACCATCAGTTCAAATATCTTGCTAATACAAGAAGTGAGTGCCAGAGGTCTTAGTCCATTGCCATTTGGTTTTTCCACAAAATGTAGATAGGTGTCTCGCCAACTCTCAGGATATGAATTATCTAAAAACAGCATATTCAAAATATCAAGTAGCAACAGATTATATTTAATTGGAATTTTTCGAAGAACCTCGTAATTAATCCCATCGACTCCAGGGGAGGATTTGTCACCTCTTGAAAAAAGTGCCGTGTTAAACTCAGTATATGTAAAAGGTGCATCCAGAAGTGGGTCATCTTGCGACTCTGGTAGCCAACCGGGATCATTTGGGGTGTCAAAAGTGCAGATCTTATCGAGAGACTCAGCCACTTTTTGTTTATTATCGAGATATTCAGAGCGAGAGGTAACTTTAGTCTTGGTAAATTTGTTTTTGAAAACCTTGGCCATTCTCCAGGTATATGTGACTTGGTTCTTGAAATCTATAGTGGAAGCAAATTTTTTGAAGCATTCTCTTTTCTTTCGCCTGAATAACTTTCTTGCCGCAGTTCTAGCGGTCTTATAATGGGCATGGTCGTTATCAAGTCGGGTATAGCGCCATCTTTTGTACGCTGCTTGCCGGAGTCTCTTGGCTCGATCACAATCAGCATCCCACCAGCGAACAGGGTTTCGATGAAGTTTGGGGCTGACAACTTTCCTTCTTGGAGTACATCTTACGACCGCATCACTTATTGTTTCGATAAAAAATTCGTATTTACCCACAGGTGACTTTAATTCATACTCGCTATCGAGAAATTTAATGTATTTTTCATCCAAAATCTCATTTACTGACAGCCAGTTTGTGCGCGTTGATTGAATCTTGAATGACTTACGGTGGTATATAACCTTCTCGACGTCGACAATAATTTCGACGGGGAAATGGTCTGAACCATGACTATCGTTATAGACTTTGGTATGTGTGAATGAAGCAATGTCGGGCGAGGAAAATATAAGATCTATATTGGATTCCTTAAGTGTAGATGGATCAAGATGAGTGATGCTATCATGATTGTGTAATATCAATCCATACTTGTCAGCATGCTCTTGAAATCTGCGTCCGTTGACATCAGTGTCTATACAGTTCCAAGCCTGGTTATGTGCATTAAAATCTCCAATCAGCAGGCATTGATCATATCTGTCAGTGTTACCAATAAGAGCCTCCCATTCCAAATCCGTCAAACTGACTTGGGTCGGAGGACGGTAGCAGGCTAGAATAGTCAGAGGTTTACTTAAATTAAGTATCTTAATTCCACACATTTCAACTGAAGGATTAAGGTTAGTAAGATCATTAACAGACTCATAATTTAACGCAACGTGTACAAGAAAAACTAAACCGCCGCCAGTAGCATGTAGACGATCCTGTCTAAATACATTAAAAGAGCTGAAGTTAAAATGCAGGTGTGGCTTGAGCCATGTTTCAGCCAAAACAATCACGTCGTAATCATGCAGCAGCTTTTGCAACTCTCCAGCTTTCTTGACTATACTTCGTGGATTCCAAAATAAAATACGAATATTATTCGCATCTGCGAGATTGCAACACATATTGTTGCAATCTATGTCTGTTGTAGTGTGAGAAGAAAATTCAGTACTGCGAGTGATCAGACTCGCAAGTCTCAACCTCCGAGGCCGAGGATGAGGGAGGAAACTCGCCACCATCAACAGAGGCCGTAATGGCATTAGCCGTTTTAGTGATCCTTGTTTTCATGACACGTGAGTCAACATATTTATGTATCTCATTAAGCATTATTACCACTGCTTGTCTATTGGATGTGAATTTATCAACTACCGCAGGTACCTCTTGATAGGTAACCTGTAGCGTCTCAGTTAGCATTAGCGTCAGCTCCTCGAAGGTAATCGGGAAAGTAGCAGCGATATAGTTGGGGATTTCGATCCTAGCCAAGTCGATTTGTTCTTTAAGTTCCGTCGTTGTGGTTTTGCTAGTAGTGCTGGATTTTTTTAGCTTCTTTTTTTTTTGCGTTGGCATCTCGGGAGTCTTTTGAAGTTCATCATCGGGTTTGCTCCTCTGATTTTCATCTTCATCTGTGACTTTTCTTTCCGTGGAAGACAGAGATGCTTTTGAAAAAGTTCTTTTGAAATTATCGCCGCTTGGTTTCACGAATAAATTTTGGCCGTTGAAACGAGGCGTATTAACATCGCCGTCAACAGCCGTATTAGAAGTCGATTCCTTGTTTTTGTCATCAGCTGTTTCCATGTGCACTGTAGGTTTAGTAGTTGTAGACTGCGGGAATTGAGGAGCTCCTACCTTATCGACCGCGGGAGAAGGCTGAGCTGGAAGTGTATGCTGACCTTGACTCAGCTTTTGTTGTTGTTTATTTTGCGGGCAACTCTTCGAGGAATGACCCTCTTGTAAACATTGAAAGCATTTCATTTTATCGGAAGATGCATAAACATGATATGCCGTGCCATCGTAGTTTAGGGTAAAGTCGGAGGGAATTTTATCGATTTCTTCCGGATCCACAAACAGCTGACGCCTGAAGGACATCACGTGCGAAAAGCCGACTTGGACAAGGCTCATGCGCACTGGAGTAAGGCTGAATTTAGGTACAACGTTGAATTCCTCTAATTTTTCAAGCAGGATATGGTTCGGAATACACGGCAATACATTTGAGAAAATCACTCGCTTTAGTCTGGCAATGTAGGGGCGAATCGTAATTTTACGGCCTTGAACAACAAGCACATTTTTTCCTTCCTTGGTAATTTCATCCACTATGGAGGCACTATTAAAGAAAACACAAAATCGATTCTGCGTGATTTTAGAAGCAGCTACAATGTTTTGGGGAGGCACTATAGAGGCAATAGCATAAACATAATCTTCCGCTTTTACTCCTTCAATGGTGTCAAAGACAATTGCTTGGTCTTTCTTGGGGTACGTAGAAACAGAGGTAACGTTCGAGTACGACATAGTAGTAGTAGTAGTTGTTTTCGTTTGAGTAGACATTTGGGTTATTCACTTTATCTTACGCGTAAAAAAAAAAGAAAAAACCTCAACAAAGAGATTCAGCACAAAGCGACGCCACCCAGCGGCAGTCGCCGCGCAGCGGAGAAATTAACCTCTATAAACTGCCGAGAAGACACGTCTGCCACGCGCGACAGTCGGCGCAACACTGAAGATCTCATTTTAAGCTTCAAGCTTTAAAATAAAACCTTGCTTATCAAAAAAATCATTGTTTCGGCTAACCTAGCTTATATTTTCGCTTGTACCCATATTGGGTGCAGTTATCTTAAATATTCAATGAAAAATTATAATCGTTTAATGAAATCAACAGGTGCAAGCCCGGCTGGACCGGGGACCTCTGCGACGAGAAGCTCACCTACTGCGACGATCATCCCGATACCTGCCGAAACAACGCCACTTGCATCAGCGCGACGCCCGAACTCGGAGATTACAGGTGAGACTCTCTCCCTCCTCTGCCCCCCTCCATCTTCTCTCCTTAATTTTGATCGATCGCGGGTCCTTTTTTGTGGGAAAAATTTTTAGCTTTTGTGGTTTTAGATCGAGATAGTAGGAGGCTTTTGAAGCTGGGTGCCAAATTTTTTCTACGGCGTCAGTTTTTTCTCTAAATACCTTCCGTGAGAGTTTTTCTGATTCAGGACCTTTCAAGAAAAAAATGTGTTAATGAAATTTTTAATTTTAAGATTTTATAAAATGAACTGTTGCAAAATTTAATGCTATGGTTGCAACACCATAAAAGATTGATAAACTTTAACAATGATTTTACAGGTTCAAAAAAGATTGGGATTTCTAACACTCGATTGAGTGACTTGATTTTTTTATTATTGCTCAAAAATTATATTAAAATTTAGTTTAAGTTTCTCGGGGTTATAATTTCCTTCACTCTAAAATACTTTATATATTTTATGAGATGCAATTCTTATTAAAAAAAAATTTTTATGTACTGAAAGTTTTAGTTGCCAAATTTTAACTTTCAAATTTTCAAGAAATTAAAAACTAATTTTTTGTTTGTTATTTTTTAAAGAAAAAATAGATTGAAAAAATGAAAACAAAAAAAACTTTTTACTTTTAGTACTTGATTGTCTTAATTGTTTCATTTTTATTTTATTTGAATTTAATTTAATTTTGGTGTCTGGAAATAAAATTAGCTCCGACATTTTTTATTAAAATCATGAAGTACTTTATTTTATTAGAACCAATTTTAGATTAAACTAAAAATTTTCCTCTTAGAACTCACAAACCTAAAGATTAAATAGATTGTAACGAGAAGCTGATATATTGTAAATAATAGTCATTCTGCAGTTTAGTTTATCGATAAATTTATTACCAATTAAAACCACTGAAGTTAATACCAAAATTTTGTTAATCAGAAAAGAAAATCATCGAAGCACTTGATTCTAAAAATAGCATTATGAAGAATGTTAAACACCCATAGTTAATTACAATCAGAAATAAATTAAAAAAAAAAAAAAAAAAAAAGAAAGAAACGCTTCTCGATGAGCTCGCTATCCGTCGAGATCTACGCTCTTATCCTCGAGCGATCATCGTCTAATTTATCTGAAATTCCTCAGGTGCGTGTGCCCGCTGGGCTTCCAGGGACGCCACTGCGAGAGGGAAATCGAGGTGCCGTCCACCGACCTGACTCCGCCCAAGCCTCTGGAGCCGAGCACCGTTCGGCCCTTGCAGGAAGACGAGGTCGAGGACGAGTCAACGACGACGACGACCGAGGAAACTGCCGAACCTCTGGGCCCAATACTCATAACCGATCCTCCCGAGTCCCAGACCGCGGGCAAGTGGCCTCCCGAGCCACCCACCGACTCGCCCCATCTGCAAGTCGATTCCGAAAACGAGACGTAGATTTCTTTTATATGCGTTAACGTGATACTTATTTACTCCTCTTATTCGGAATTTTCTAGGAAAACGTATCGAGTGTCTTTGTCTCTCCCATGCAATCCTAAGCAGAGCGAGAGAGACAGAAGTACGCCCGTTTTGTCCGAATAAGAGAGGTTAACCTGTATTTATTTATTTATTTATTTATTGTACTTATAAATTAAGTTTTTACGAATGTTATTTATTTGTTTTGTATGTAAGTAAATTGTTTGATGAATTTTTTTTAAAATCCCGTCTATCGTTTATTAATTCTTAAACCTTGGTTAAATCTTTAGAGTGCGTAAAAAGTTCTAAACGAGAGCTAAAAACTTTTAGAAATGAAAATAAAAAAAAACTAGTGTTTTTTTCGTTTTTATAAACTGTCAAACTTATTCATCAAAAATTCATACCTCAAGAATTGTTTAGTTCTTTCTACTTTATTTATCATCGAATTATATTTTCTATGAATTCAAGTTTATAAGAATAAGAACGAATCAGATGCTTTACCGATTGAGTCTAAAATAAATTTAAAACTGTTCATCTGTCTTCGCAAAAATCTTTGAACAAAATTACTGTTGTCAACTGAAAAAAGAAAAAATTAACTGACCAATTTATAAATACTTGTATTTTCTGAATAATTTCATTTTAATGTTGAAATTTTGCTGAAATTATGACTTTGGCGAGTTAAATTTTTCAAGAAATGTTTTTTACAAATTTCTAATCTTAGAAATCAATTTTTTTATTAAAGTTTACGTTCTTTCAATCATTGATTCATGAATAAAATCAAAATCATAGTTTAAAATTGTATTTTGGTGAACATAAATGTAGTACTACTCAAAATTATAAGAGAAGGATTTAACCGGATCCAAATTTTTCTTAGCAAAGTTTGCGAAACTCGGGTCCTCATTACTACAGCTGATGACTCGTTTGTTTCTGTGAGATTAAATGTCGATCATCTCAATTAAGCTGCTTTTAAGCCTCACTACGATATTTGTCTCTAAAGGGTGTGTACCTCAAACTTGTAGTTCCTTATTTGGCAGAACATTAATTCATTTAAATAAAAAAAATTTCAGGCTTTTGAAAAAGAAGTGAAAACAGAAAATGACCACAAATTCCAATATGGATCATTTTTTAAATGAATTACGTTCTGCAGTGAAAAGCCATGACGTAGAAAAAATTAAGAGGCTTCGTAATGAGGACGTGAGAGAGCCTTAATATTTGATCCAAAAAAATATAACCAAAGTGTGTAAGTTTTAGACAGAGCTATTGAAAATCTTAATCATTAGATCGAAATTACCAAAAATATTTTTACATTTTTTTATGTTTGCGAATAATCATCAAATCTGTTCATTCTAAATAAATCCATAGCATATTTTACTACATTTAACTTGTGTATAAAAGCCTTGTGCATTATTTGAATACTTGCCGAAAAAACCATGTCGTTTCGAAAACTTTATAATGCTTTTAAGTCCCTGAAATAGCTTGAATAACTTTTATTTCCGTATCTTTTTTTTTCACATAAATATAAAAGTAAAAACGGCCATTTTTCCTGTGATTTTCTCTTTCAGCGGCTTCTATCGGTAAAATAGATATAAAAAGTAACGAAACGGCGACAGGAATGCGTTACAATGCATTAACGCGATGTTTATTATGATTCCAATCGTCTATTTGTGTCATCTTTATGACCTTAAGAGCATGTTGAATGGAGATAAATTTATCTAAACTGCGTTTAAATTTTTCTATTTTTAATTAAGGGATATTGTACCGCGATGAAACTTTCTTTCGGCGTTAACCGTTATTTTAAACTAGACACTCATTGTAAGTATTTTGAGTCTATTTTTATCATATAAGAATTTTTTAATCATCTGATCAGAAAATTTTTTATTGTATACGTTTTCGTAAATTTATAACAAAGTATTGTACCACAAAATTACTAAAATTTTAAAAATTTGAAAGTTGCAAAAAAAAAAAAATTTAGAGAATATTTTATTTTTCAATTTTCAGTTCTTTAGCCTGGATTTTAATTAAGAAGCGGCGAGCAATACTGAAAATCTATACCTTGCAATGTCCTTATAGAGTCTAACAAGGAGATTTTATTGAAGATGTTATGACATGCAGAACGCCAATCTTGACTAAACTTTGTGGATCGTTTTCTTATGCCAAATAATGAATCAAATCACGAATATGTCTTGCCAATGGGCCTTAAAAAACGGTTTACCCTATAGCCGTAAGGACAACTTTAGCCTATTATTCAAAAAATTGGCAAGAGATATTAGTAATTTGATTCATCATTTGGCATAAGAAAACTGTCCCCAAAGTTTCATCAAGATCGGCGTTCTACATGTCACAATGTCTCCTTGTAAGTCTAAGCCTTATTAAAAATAATCTTTGAAATAACTTTTGGTTTTCATTTTCTCTCACATTTATTCAAATAAAAAATCCAGAAGTGTTAAAAATTTTTTTTAAATTATTTTCAAATCATGTATAAAAAGTATTGAAATGGTTGTAGAAATCCATTACGCGATGTTTACCACCATTTCAATCGTCTATTTGTGTCATCTTTACGACTTTAAGTGTCTGTTGAATGGAGATAAATTTATATACTCTTACTCTACACTTGAATTCCTCTATTTTTAATCAAGAGATACTGTATGCGAGACTATAGGGCTATGAAGCTTGCTTCATTAATACCGTTATTTTTGAATCAGCTATACGGCTAAATTCATAAACTTTCCGATTGAAAGATAGTTTTTTGAAAATGTTCTATCGATTTACCGTGCCAGCTTTTTAATTTTACCACAATGAGATTGAAAATATTTAAATTGATCAAACATTTTAAAAGTATTAAATAAAAATAAATAAAGATAACTGTACCAATTTGTCGAAACCATATGAAGTGCTATGAAGAATCAAATTCATTTATTTCCAACATTAATTCAAACTATAATTTTTGCGAGCTTGGTTTGCTAGCCCTATTGGCAGGGTTTTTAAAATTTAATTCTTGTAATTCCAACAAATAAAATTAAAATCATTCGTAATTTCTATGGAATTAAAAAACTTTCGAATAAAAACAGAAAGTTTGTTCTTTAATACTTTGCTCTATTGATTGATTTAAATTCACAAGCTCTTGCAATAATTATTTTTTAGTTTCTTCCATGAATAAAAAAAAAAAATTAAATTTGAACTAGCAATTTCAGGTTTAAAAACTTTGGTTTATAAATAATTATTCATCTCCACAAAAGTCAAAAATATGAAAAACTGCATTCAGGTTTTTTTTTCTAATCTATTAACCAATATAATATAAAACTAAAATGTAAAATAAAATTTTTTTTTTAATCTAAAGATATAAAATTTTCATGATTTATAATAATTTATTCAAAATTAAAAAACCCTTTAGTAATTAAATAAAAAAGTCTTTTTTTGAATGTTGCTATAAGTGATATGAATTCGCAAGCTCATTGTTATTATGAATTTTTACTTTGTTTAAGAAAATAAAAAAATTTATTAATAAGTTTGACATGCATTTGAAGTAGAAAAAAATTGAAATCCTGCACTGTAAGTTACTTATTTCCGGTACGAATAATGAATATAAAAAAGTCTCTATCATGGATCCAGTGTTTACAGCATTATTTTTTGCCAACTTTTAAACTAGAACTAAACTAAAAAGTTAAATTTAGGATCAATAAAATATTCCACAAAAAAAATGCGTAGCAAATTTCATTCCCACTCTATTTTAAAAGCCCAGTCTGATTCTAAATTTTTACACGAATTTTCCAACAAAAGAATTTTGTTTTCGAATCCCAGGGCTCGATATTCAAAGAAATTTCCCAATATCACTTGTAACAGCTTAATCAAATTTTTGAAAGTACTCAACATTGTACAAACAAAAACTCCCATCGCGTAGAAATTCTCTCCCATTCATGTGCGATTCGGTCACGGTCTGGCGCGCCTATACACACAAAACAATTCGCTATTACGTAACCCTCGTAAATATAAATACGTGAACTGCAGAACAGATAACGGCTCGCAGACGTATTATCATTTATACCCGAGAAAGCCGATGATGACGATTTATTGGCGCTCGATTCGGAAACTATCGATAATTTTCATTGCTTTGTTTTACAAACGTACGTACTTTCGCACTCGCACCTAGGTGTCGAGGATTTTTACTTAATCTTCAAAGGTAATTATCTTGATTTAGAGAAATATACGTACGAATGAGATGAAAAGATTTAGGTAGTACGACGACTGTTGCGTTAGCCGTTTTAGCTGTTCTCACGATTCGAAGATTTTTTCTCAGGGATAAAATTGTTTATAACTTTTTTTTTTATCTCTTCTCGAGGTCCGATTGTTATTGTTAAAACTTTAGGTTTGGCAACGAGTACGCGGGAACGGAGTGAAAAAATATGTGTTTTAGATTATATATATTTTGTTGTGTTTTGGAGCTCGCTGAAGTGCCATGATTAATCGCCTTGGATAATCAACGGGTAGTCCGAGTCTAAATTTTGTGGAATAAATTTCTCCGCCGGTGCCTCATATTTTCGCGCGAATCGCTATCTTTCACTTTAATTAACGGTCTACACCTGACTAATGTAACCGAACCGTTGAATTATTGAGATAATGCAACTTTTTTTAGGTTACGCAAGCTTTTTTGAATTAATATTATCGCTAAACGTTATTTAACATTATGAATTAGCGTGGATTTATTGTATTATCCAATAGACACGTCGATGTAAATTTAGGATTATAACCTGATATTTTTGCTGTAAATGGTTTAATTAGATGCAAAGTGTAGTTAATATCTTTTCAATCTTACGAAAAGTGTTTTATAATTATATACAACGTTGTGATATATATTTTTTTGTTTTATCTTTTTATTTAAACAGTGTATTTATGCATAAAGTAAAAATATAATTTTTGTAAATAATAATGTTTATTATTTTTTCTACTTGATGCTTGGTTATTGTAGGCTTCCAAATGTTGCCATTAATGGGATCAAAAATGAAAAACCCCACTACATTGGTGTAAAATAACAAAAACAGCTAAAAACGTCGTGATTTTGGACAATAAATCGAACTCGTCAGGGCATAATCTCATTCTGAAAAGAAGAGCGCGCCGGTAAATCCCATTGTATTCAAAGCTGAAAAGTGGCATCACCTACGCGGCGTCGCCCAAGGAGTTTGGAAGGATCGATTCTTTGAATAATGCGCGGCTGCACCGGTTTGACGAGCCATAAAAAGGCACCGAAAATATTGGTAATACGGCTTATTACTGGAAAAGATCCTTTTCAAACTCGTCCAAGTGAAATTTCGCTCGTCTGGCTGCGCGTACATATGCGTACGGACGAGCAAGAAGGATCCTCCGGATGCTTTTAAAAATGAAAACAGTCGAGCGTGCATTTTTTTTTTTTTCCTTTCTTGGCTGCGAGCCAGATGATTCCGAGAATTTTCTCAAAGCTTATCGAAAAAATGATGTCCAATTTTGGTCGTTGACAATGTCCAGTTGTTTGAAAAATATAATTAACGGAAGTCATCCGGGATCTGATAAAACTTTTTTCAAAAATTTTTATCATCGTAATTTTAAATTCAAAATTACGATGATTTGAAACATATTATATTATTGTTAAATCACACCTTTTATGGCAGCAATCCATTAAATCAATAAAATAAAAGTTATTTTAATTCTTCAAATGGACTGGTTTAACTATTTTATTTTCCAATATTTTTAATTCATCAAATTAGTGTCAAACTAGAACGCTAACAATGATTAAAAAAAAAAAAAGAATTTGAAAATAAGCGTAACAGTATACCTAATAAAATACGAAGTAGTACATCCATCTAACAGTTGAAAATTATTCCAACACTGAAACATCTCGAAATTTTGTACTCCAAGCGTATTATAATAATTTTTTTATTAAGTGAATAGTAAATATACTTGATTTATTCTCATAAATGATCAAACATTGTATTCTTAGGGTAGATTTCTGATAAAGATTCAAAAAATGCATGTCCTGGTCAAAATTTATCAAAATTTCTGTAGTGCACGAATATGACAGGTCCTTTGTTCATAAACGTCGTTGGCTTTGACAACGTGTCATTTTTTATTGATTGATCGACGATAAATCAATCGAGACTGTAATAAATTTGTGTTTGAACTCTTCGTCAAAATACGTGAATCTTTGAGTTTCGGAAGAATTTTTGAAAATTTGTACTTAATAACCTGTTAAGCGAGTTAAAAAATGATGCTAGAGTAAAAACTAATTTTAAACCAGTTGCGTATGATTTACTGTTAGCAATTTTACTGTCAGCAACATTGCCACTTGATGGTAAAGTTTGATAATTTCTTACAGATTCATATTTTTACATAATTTCTTAAAGTTTAATATCCAAAACGATTTAATCAGACTATGCTAGCAAACATAAATTTTTATACCAAAGTCCAATATTTACAGATATTTTCGTTCTTCTATGTATACGGTACGAATTTTTCTTTTATTTACCTCGCTCTCAAAGGATGATTTACTCCCACAATGATCACGAAAGAAAACTCCATTAGCTCTTTCGTTGAGAAGAAACCAAAACTCCCAAAAACCTATACCCACTTTTTATCCCAACTCTTCTCGCGCCCTCGTCCCTTCCGCAACAGAACAAAAGGTCAGTAAAAAAAGGAAGAATCCTCCAATAACAACCCTTGCACTTACTCGGCAAACACACTCGCTCTCCTAGGATTCTCCAGAAAGCCGTAAAATTCGGCGTCAAACCAAAACTCCAGTAAAAAAGATAAGTTCGTCTGCGGGTCACAATGGCCGTGGGTAAACTCGAAAACAAACGGATTCCCGCCCGCCCGCGGCAAAACACAACATAAAGACCTGCAGCATCCCTCGAAACTCTCTTTTTTTTTTTTCTTTCCCTCATTGTTAAAAACACACACGACCGAGCGGCCAAATATTTTACTTTACGCTCGACCAAGTATCGGTAAATACTTTTCCGGGGGAGGCTCTGAAAGGAAGAATCCCAGCTAAACCGTTTTTTTTTTTTCTCTTCTTTCTTTCATTCTTTTTTCAGCCCTGGTGTAATTGCATAAACCGGGGGTTATCTTACGGAAGGGGAGGGAGGAGCCCTGGAATAAGAAAGCTTCCCCCCCCCCCCCATTATTCTCGCTCGCTCGACCCTGCTGGGGAATAACGCTGTTTTTATCTGCGAGCGGGGAGGGAGATTTTATAAGATTGATTTCGAGTCATTAATGCCCGTCGATGCACTTTTGTGACCTGTCGGGGTCCTCGTGCGGCGCTTGTTATTTATGGTCGCCTGTTTGATAAACGCAGTTGATTTAATGTGCGCGCGCCCGATGTAATAAGCGTTAGGAGGGTTACCTACCACGTGGCTCTAACGAAAAATTTTCCGTTAATCATGGATTATTTGGTGAACTGTCGGTTAATACGTTTATGAAAATTTAATTATCGAGGTCATTTATTCAGTCATCACGAGAGGAAAAAACATATACATTCCAAGAAGATTCAAAATTATTAGCACTAAGCACAGCATGATTATCAATGCCATACGTCTTTTCAACAAACTGCCTAAGGGCATCAAATCAGCAAGAGCAATACTATCAAAAACTGAATTCGGTAAAAAATTTTGATCTAGAGCATGGACAGTTATCGAATGATATTTGTATATTTTACTTATTATAATTGTGGAAAGATAATCATAATCTTGTAAAGTCTGATATACACAAATTGTAAATTATAAAATTTTTATTCTCAATATTATTTTCAATTTTTTATTATATCAATTTAGTACTATTACTGATGCCAGTTAGTCCCAGAACTGCAAACAGACCCGTTAGTGTCTCTGCAGACGCACTTTGTGTATTTTTCTAGATAATAAATAAATGAAAAAATTTTTTTCGGGAATCAAAAAAAAAAATAATTCATAATAAGTACAGAAAGAGAGTGTAAAATCTAAACATAAACTCTGGATTGTGTTATTTACATTGACTTTAGTTTAACGCTAAATTTTACTGCTTGTTGGAGGGTCTTACGGCAGCTCACTGTTTTTTAAGAAAGAGCAACCCTGCTAGAAGTTTCAACAGAACGTCTGGGGTGCCCGCCAGATAGTGGGCAGAAAATTCTGTCAAGCTTATTATTTTATGTATATGTCTATATATATACATATATGTATATGTACCTAGATGCGTTGATGAGAGGTTAGTTTACAAATCGGAGCAGCAGCATGCAGCTCCGGTGTTACAAAATTGATAAAAAATAATCAAATAATTTTATAGAAATACAATTTTAATCGATGAATTATGCTTGCTGTTTGAAAATCCTAACCTCTCCCTGCTGTATAGCCACACGTACAATGGACTTGAACAAATTTTTTTTCTTTTGCTAAATATTTTAACACCTATTGAGTCAGGGCAGTGACCTAGCGCATAGGATAGCGATTACAACCTGGAGATGATTTCCCCAGGAAGTTTTGACTCCGGAGAGGCCAGGGCGGATACCTGGTGCACCTGGTGATACTTACGCCTTGGAGATGATTTCCTCAGGAAGTTTGGACCTCGGAGGGGCCAGGGCGGATACCTGGTGCACCTGGTTATACTGAGGCCTTGGAGATGATTTCCTCAGGAAGTTTGCACTCCGGAGGGGTCAGGCTGAACACCTGGTGCACCTGGTGATACTTAGGCCTTGGAGATGATTTCCTCAGGAAGTTTGGACTCCGGAGGAGCCAGGGCGGATACCTGGTGCACCTGGTGATACTTACGCCTTGGAGATGATTTCCTCAGGAAGTTTGGACTCCGGAGGGGCCAGAGCGGACACCTGGTGCCCCTGGTGATACTTACGCCTTGGAGATGATTTTATCAAGAAATTTTGACCCTGGATGGGCCAGGGAAAATACTTGGTGTACCCGGTAATAACCACACTCTGAAGATGCTATCCTAATAGTAAACTTGATGATGTGAACCCACTGGGATCAAAACTTTCTGAGAAAATCATCTCCAAGGCGTAAGTATCACCAGGTGCACCAGGTGTCCGCCCTGACCCCGCCGGAGTCCTTACTTCCTGGGGAAATCATCTCCAAGGCGTAATTAATACCAGGTGCACCGGGTGTACGCCCTAACCCCTCCGGAGTCCAAACTTCCTGAGGAAATCATCTCCAAGGCGTAAGTATCACCAGGTGCACCAGGTGTTGAGCCTGACCTCTCCGGAGTCCAAACTTCCTGGGGAAATTATCTCCAAGGCGTAAGTATTACCAGGTGCACCAGGTATCCGCCCTGGCTCCTCTGGAGTCAAAACTTCCTGGGGAAATCATCTCCAAGGCGTAATTAATACCAGGTGCACCGGGTGTACGCCCTAACCCCTCCGGAGTCCAAACTTCCTGAGGAAATCATCTCCAAGGCCTCAGTATAACCAGGTGCACCAGGTATTCACCCTGGCCCCTCCGGAGTTCAAACTTCCTGAGGAAATCATCTCCAAGGCGTAAGTATCACCAGGTTCACCAGGTGTTCAGCCTGACCCCTCCGGAGTGCAAACTTCCTGGGGAAATCATCTCCAAGGCGTAAATATCACCAGGTTCACCAGGTGTTCAGCCTGACCCCTCCGGAGTCCAAACTTCCTGGGGAAATCATCTCCAAGGCGTCAGTATCACCAGGTGCACCAGGTATCCGCCCTGGCCCCTCCGGAGTCAAAACTTCCTGGGGAAATCATGTCCAGGTTGTAATCGCTTTCCTATGCACTAGGTCTCCGCCCTGACTCCATAGGTGTTAAAATATTTAGCAAAAGAAAAAAAATTTGTTCAAGTCCATTGTACGTGTGCCACACGTGTGGCTATACAGCAGGGCTGGTATTGTGTGAATAATATTTTAAAATTACATCAAAATGGATGAGAAAAATTTTCAACATAAGGAAAAAAAAAAGAAAAATTTCAGAGTCAAGTTATGAAACTGAACATATTTTTGTTAGTAATAAATGTTACAATTTAAAATAAAAAGGTTTACGTTACAACTCGCCAGAATCCCTATGCGTAAAGCATTGGCCTTCTGTCAAGAATCTGGCGATTAACCCTACTAAATTTCTGCCCAATTTCGTTAAATCTGCCCACTGTCTGGCAATATTCTGGCAGAAATTTCTCGCAGGGAAGGGTTGTTATTGGAGGCTTATTTTTTTACTGTCCTTTTGTTCTGTGGTAGGGACGGGTGTATGGGAAGAGTTGGACTAAAAAGAGTGTATTGGTTTTCAGAATTTTGGTTTCTAAACATTGAAAGAACTAATGGAGTTTTATTTCAAGCTTATTATGAGAGTAAATCACCCCCTGAGAATGAGGTAAATAAAAGAAAAAGTTCATACCGTATAAAAGAACTAAAATATCTGTAATATTTATAAAATATTTACAGATATTTTCGTTCGTAGTATTATTATATTTTATTACTTTATAAAAATTAAATCATGAGATTAACAAATTGCACTCAAGTATACATTATTTAAACTGAAAAATGTAAACAGTATGTAACTCCCTAGTTTAAGTTTATTGTTCCATTAGGGTAAGGACTCCATTTCTTGATTTTAATTTGGTTTGTCTTTAATCTCTGTAAGAAAAAAAAATTAATTTTATCATTAAAGATTTTTGTGAAAATTTTTTAAACAAAAAAAGTAAAGTATTGTACTTACGTCGAGAATTTTTTTAATCGTCTTTTCATCTCTTTCTCTTTTAAATTCTGAAAAATGTGCTTCAATTTAATATGAACTTGAAAAATTAAACTATATACTTTTTTAATTTTTGGGTGCGTATATGGTGTAATCGAATTGTGCATACTTATTAGTTAATTAATCTCAAAAAGCATGCACGTAGATAAAACCGAGGGTTTTAGATGTTTTGAGATCTCACATGATAATACAGATTACATATGACTATTTTTTAAAATAAAACCTAAATCAATTTTGGCTTAATTAAAATATAAAAATAAATTTATAATAATTGCTAGTTTAAAAAAGTTCTTTGTACTTAATATTTTAAACCCTGTCATTAAAATCTGTATTTCTTTCATTTTTTGCCCATGTAATAGTTTTGATTTTTTTATTTTAATGCCCAGAATAATTAATAATCTAAGAAAGATTGAATTGGACTTTGATCTCAATAAATAGAAAATCAAAAATTAATTTTGATCTGAAATAAAAACTTGGCCCTCTCTATGATAGTGCCATTACTTCATTCTTTATAAACATAATACAGATGAAGCACAACATCAAAGTTAACTATTTACCGCAATATTTTTCTTGTGTCCCAGTTATTACCAGATAACTTCCATGGGCGTTATCTTCCAAATCCTTATGACCCATTACAGGACAGGTATCACACTCTGTATCATAATGCTCTAAGATTTTTATTGCTTCTTTATGTCCTCCATTCCAAGCGTGCCCTTTAAACTTACAGTCGGTATTGAAAGATTCTATAAAGTACGCACTAGCCCGAAAGTGGCTGCATTTTCCAATCCAACCAACAATATCATCTGTTGAAAAAACACATAGGAATGATGAAATTTTATTTCATTGTATTCTTAACAGTTACATAAATGTTATTTTTACTTGCCTAATAAACCGTCGCATCCAGGCTGTTTTATGCCAGCATTCATAAAAAAATCTACGTGACCTTAATATAAATATAAATATAAATAATCGTATTAACGGAAAGTGGCGAAATTTTCTGACTTAAAGTCTAAAAAAATTGAATCGAAAAATATTTAGAAGATGCTATAAATAAACATATAATTGTACCTAACGATTCTCCCGAGCCTAGAGAGAAAAAGTTATTAAGGTGTTCGGTATGAATGACTTCAACAAGATCAGCATCCTCTTGATCAAGTCGTTCGTCTTCAGAACCATCTTTGAAGCACGGTCCCGCTGGATCCATCCCAGTGATTTTTTTGGAATGAAAAAATGGACGTTTTTCTTGTCTCAGTAAAGCTGAAATTTGGCCGGCAACGTGCGCTCCAAGACTTGCACCAGCCATGTAAATTTGATTCCATTTTATGTCATCCGAAGTACGGCTCACCACGGATTTCAGGTTCCTGAGAAAACTGTTAAGGGATTGAAATAAGAGATACATGATTAGATTGATACGGAATTTAATAAAATTTTATTGGTTTCCGAAATCAGAAAAACTGTCAAGTTATAAAATTAAACATACTCAAATGTTTTATAACTGGCACGAATAGTATTTTTTGCTGCGCTTGGGTAGTCCAATGTACTGCAGCCATCACTCCAGTCGACTATAAGTACATTGTATTCTTTCTGGAAAAAAAAGGTTTTTAATAAATTCTAAGTTCAGGAAATCGATAAGTCGAGCCAAGAGTAGTGGAAGCCACTATACAGAGTCGTAAAAAGTTTTCTACTACAGACGTTTTATAATTTTTTTTAACTTTCTCTAATGATAGCTATTTACAGATTAACAAAGACGTAAAAATTGTTTTTGCCGTGATAATTTATAATTGCTACTTACGATTAATTTTATTGATTATTATCATTGTTAAATTCATCGTAGATATTCACTTACCGTCCGAAGAATTGCATCTTTAAGTTCCATTATCCAATCTTTTTTCCCATGTGATAAAAAACCATGAATAATAATATACGTTTTCTTTGTTACATCAAAATTTCTTTTAAATTCAGATTTCCAATTACGAGTACCACTTTCTATCGGTTCAATTCCCTCCTCATGCCCAAGCAAGAACCTAACTTTGAAATCTTTTTTTTGCAATTTATAAAAAAAACTCATCATTGAGCTGATTTTTCCAACAAATTTTATAATTTTGCAATCGATAGTTATTGCTGCCTCAGATTTGTTAAAAAACAAAAATGTTGCAATCAAAATCAAAAATTTAACCAAATTTCCAAACATTTTTACAGATAGAATGCAATGAAAAATAGTTTCGAAAAATTAGTGATACTATCAAAGTTTTTTAAAATTCGAAAAAATCCAGTCACGTTTATTTTATTTTCATCATAAATTCTAATGTTTATGTAAGAAAATATAAAAATTAAAGATAAGTTATTGGAAGTCGAAGGTCAAGTAAATGAGCTCTAAAGCTCATTTACAAACTTAAACAGAATTATTAAAGCTTTTTAATAAATTTAACATTTCTTATTCTTTTTTTTTTTTTAATCAAACATATTCAATTACATCTTGTACTCTGACAATAATGTGTCTATGAAGTAAAAAATTTGATAAAAAAATTGATTTAAACTTGTTTTACAACTTTTAGTCATGATTTTTATATTATCGTCATATTTTATGATTCACGAACATTTATAATTAACAATTTTCCGTTTCAAATTTAGATCAAACGTTAAAATCTACGTTTAAGACTTTTAAACTTATTTAAAAATATAAAAATATTTATAAATACTTTAAAATGCTTTACAAAAAATTTTCGATTGAGTCTTTGCCTGTCATAATCGATCTGGCTAATTAAATCAAACAATAACATTTGATCCTACAATACAATTCATAAAAAAGACCACTTGTACTTTATAGTTTGTACTGCAGATCTTTTTTATATGTAAATTAATTTTAACCGTTCGGAACTCTTGAAACAAAAACTTTATTTTATGTAAATACATATATTTATTAATCCAAAATATTCTCTAAGATTTAAAGATATATATGATCACAACGGAAATTATAATTTTTCTTTTACGAAGAGAAAAAAATTTAAAAATTCAAACGTTAAAGCTTTTTTTGAAAAATTCATTGCAACTGAATCAGTATTTTAAGTTATTGTGTTAAAAGAAGTGGTAAACTTCATAACAAAATATAAAATTATATCAGTATTTAAGTTTTCTTTATTAAAAACAAAGCTTACTTACCCTACGTTCGAAACGAGGGGCTGATCACGCGACTCCCCTCGGTTCGAAAATACTAATAAATCAATCAATCAATCTTACAGGAATCGAATACATACACTCTTAGCTATTTTAAATCTGTTATCATTAAAATAAATTTTTGACATCATATTGAAAATATGCGGTATAGTAGAACTTTTTTTAAATTGAAACAAAGAAGGGTTTATAATCTTTTCAACTTCTTTTTCAAACTTCTTCCTTTTCTGGCAGATTTCCACTTTTTCATTGGCTCCGGCGTAGGCGTATAGATCGAATTCTACAAACAAAAATTCATCGAATTTTTCTCGGAATTTTTACAATAATTTTAAAATATCCATTCCTGTAAAAAAAAAAACTTACCGCAAACATATTTTTAAGATATTCGTAATCACGATCTTTTCTAAAATCTAGAAAAAAGTGTTATCATTAGGAGATAATTAAAAAATTTGTCTGAAATATGCAAAGGATATAAACTATATCATCGAATCAATCTTTATACGACATAAGCATAAAATTCAAGTGAATTGCTTACTGCAAAATTTTTTTTGTGTGCCAGTTATTACCAAAAAATTTCCATGACTGTTAGATTCGTCATCTTTGTGACCCATTGTGGGACAAGTTTCGCATACAAACCCATCATCATCCTTAAAAAAGTCATTTAAAATATCTAACGCTTGTTTGTATCCTCCACTCCAAGCATATCCTTTAAACTCGCAATCACTGTAAAAAGATTCAGCGAAGTATTCGTAAGCTCTACCGTGACTGCATACTTTTGAAAACTCTGATAAAAAAAAACATAACTATAAAACTTTATTTTCAGAATTCAATTGATAAACGATAATAAAATATTTTCTAGTTACCATCCGATTCTTCACATCTAGGTTGCTTTGCTCCACCGTTTACAAAAAAATCAATGTGACCTTGAAAATTATGGAATAAAAATATATTAATTTTAAAAACCTAATTTTAAAAATTTTGTCACAAGTTTTATCTGTGATTGAATTCAAGAAACAGAGGACAAGAAAATTATTTTACATCTTTTACGATTTTTTATTTACCGACGAAAATATTTTTTGAATTTAAAAAAGTGCTTTACATTTCATACCTAATGATTCTCCAGAGCCCAAAGAGTAGACTTCACTATGCTGAGTATGAATAACCTCAACAAGATCAGCATCGTCCTCGTCAAGCCTTGCATCTTCAGAACCATCTTTGAAGCACGGTCCTGCTGGATCTAATCCAGTGACTTTTTTAGTATGAAAAAATGGAAGTTTTTCTTCTCTCAACAAACTCGAAGTTTGGCCAGCTATGTGAGCCCCAAGACTGTGACCAGCAAAAAAAATTTGATTCCATTTCACTTCTCTAGATCGCCTCGAGCCCATTTTCCTTAGATCATTTTTTAAATGGTAAAGAAAACTGGAATAACAATATTTTGTATGATTTTGACGAAGTTATGTTGAGTATTCAGAGCTTGGGAAGGCAGTTTCTAGTCAGCTTTGAGAAAATGTTTTTTTTTATTTTTTTTTTATTTATTTATTTATTTATTTATTTTTTATTTTTTTTTTTTAATAAACAACTTACTTGAATATCTTGGTACTAGTTCGGACGGTGTTGCTTGCAGCACCTGCGTAATCCAATTTACTGCACCCATCACTCCAATCAACGATAATTACATTAAATTTATTCTGAAAAAAAAAAACAAACATAAGTGAAGCTTATAGTACGAAAAATTTAATAATTTTTAAATTTATTATTATTATTATAATTATTATTTATTTTATTTTTTAATTTAATTATGCGAATAATTGTCCATTAAATTTTTTATTTATTTATATTTTAATGAACGTACGGTCTGAAAAATTGCATTTTTAAGTTCGTGAACCCAAGGTTTGTCTCCACTTGACTTAAAACCATGAATTATGATGTAAGTTTGTTTTGTCTGATTAAATCTATCTTTAAGTGCAGATCTCCAATTATTACCATTAATTTCTATTGGAGGTTGTTCCGTATCATACCCAAGCATGAATTTAACTTTAAAATCTTTTTTTTGATTCAATGAAACTACATGAGCGGCCTTTTTTAGAAAATCGCACTGAACATTTAAAGCTGCTTCAGATTTTTTTAAAAATAAAAATATCGACAGTAAAAATATTGACTTCAGCATATTTATTGATGTTTAATTAAGACAATCCTTATCGAAAATTAGTGTACACAATAACTTAATGATGTTCAGTTCTTGTTTTCTCACAAGAACTCACTTACTTAAATTTTTAACTTACGTAAACATAAATTTTTTTTTTATAGTTAATTTTACTACTTCAGAAGTTTTAAAAAATATTTAACTGATGTTAAATATCAAGTTGATTCTAAAGCACGTTTAAAAATTAAAACAAATTACTCTGATTTTCTTCAAAAATCTAAAAAATTTGTTAGTTTTACCATTCTGCTTTATCATTCTGATTATAATGTTATAGGTAGATTTCTAAAGGTTTTCGATAGTTTTTAGTATTATCAGTGATGATTTTACAGCTTAGTACTAATACATATATATTAAAAAATAAAATTTTGATAAAAAAAAAAAATTTGTAGTCATAAACTTCTTTTTATTCCTTTTGGTCATGATTTATACTCTATCGTCATAGTTTACGATTCACGAACATTCGGAATAGAAAATTTTAGTCTGAAACAGGAATTTAATAATAAATTTATCTACTTTTAAAACTTCAAAACATAAAAAACTTCAAATTTTTTCTGTTTTAGTTATTTTACCATAAGTAAAAAAAAAAAAAAAAATGTTTTTCCAGTCTTGACCTGAGTGTCATCGAGATGAATTTTTAATTTTGACATGGTTTATGGTACTCAAATAATTTCTTGAAAAATATTACCTTCATCATATATCCGATTTTAAAGACTGTAAAAAAATTTTATTTTCTGAAAAATCAAAGAAAATGTTGCATGCTCAGTTGTCAGTATCACAGCGCATTAATCAAACAATTACAGTCAGCCATATTCTAATAAACAGCAACAATCGCGAGTTATAAAGACTGATTTACTTCTACCACTAAAAACGAGTTTTTCTCCGTAAACAAATGTTTATTTTTGCATCAAACAGCAGGTTTTCTATAATGAAAATCAACATATTCAGCGGCAGCGAAAGAAAGACAGAAATAAAAAGTAAATAAATAAATCCCCGCCGATTAGATCAAACGTGCAGCATCGATGCACGGTATCGATACACGGTGGCAACAATAATTCACTCTCGGTTGTAACGATCCTCATTAGAGACGGCGAGTAAAACAGAGCTCAGCTTTTATTAAACTTGAAGAAAAAGGATAAGGAAAGAAAGAAGGTAGCCGTGATTAAACATAAATTCTCACGTGTTACCGTGTACAGGCTTCATTACACATATTGTCTTTTATAATAAACGCGATTGAACGATCTCGGTAGCTAATGTAAGTAGCGATATCCACCTTTATGGTGTTTGCTGGAATCCGAGACTTTGCTGTGCTGGCTACGATCTTTTATGTACGGGTGAAGGGCAGTACAATGTGCATGCAAACTCTGCTTTATTGAGTTAATCTATACACTCGCACAGTCTGCAGTAATATCATTAAAAAATTTTTATTTTTTTTCATTCTTAAATTATTTCATTCTTACTCTGTTGAAGGCGCTGATGTTTTTTTTGTGTGATTCGATATATTTTTAAATAATACCGAAAGACATTGTTAAAAAATTTCTGGAAAATTTTGGTTCTTAGGACATTAAAAATTGTTTAACAGTAAACAAAATTATGTTGCTTAAATTTCTATAAAATAATTTTTTGGTACACTTTTGAATTAAATTCAAGGGTTGAACACGGCACTATAATCGGTAACCTACCATTAAAAATCTGCATATGTAAGCTTAATAATAGTTCAACAGATCTTGCAGTGGAAATGTCAAAAACTTAACGAATAAGTATTAACAAAAAATATCAAGTGAATCATGTAAGAATATCTTAATAATTTTAAATTAAAACCACGGCTCGGATAAATTCAAATCACCTCGGCGGGGCTTAACGACCATTGATTCTTCCGCAATCACGGGATGATTTGTAGACGAACCCCGCTAGAATAATCGAGCCCCCGATTCCTCGTAAAAATGATTAACAATTTACCTTTCCCGGGATAACAATCGGCATAACTCAGTAGGGTGGATGAAAATTTAACGAGCACCCTGTCGAATACGGGGCCAAGGGATATAATAAGTCCCCGGAACCTATAAGTGCTCGTTTATCAGACGCAAGCCAGCCGTGAGAAGCTGCAGCTTCGAGTAAAAGTCCTGCGCGTTGGTGTGTCGCAATCGCTGCATACTTGCTTGCAGTGAATTAAATATTTTACCTTTGAATCGCGAATCCATCTCCTAACATTGACACACTGCTTTGGTGTCGCAACGACTTCGTTTAATATCGCGGGGCTGGATGCTTTAGACTAATTATTACACTCTTTTGAGCCGTGATAATAAACGCGGGAACATTAACGCACCGCAATTAGCCCGGGATCGGATATTGCGGCGAAGAGTATAAAAAAACCAGTTCTCGAAGCGCCGCCGACCGGGACCCGAGTAATAAATGCCATTTGTTTTTGGCTTTTGAAATAGCTCGCTTGCTCGGGTTCGTTTGGTTCGAAGCACTTTTTTTTTTATCTTGCGCGGATGATAAATAACCCCAGGAATGATGGGAATCCAGGATATTTTGTAAGTGGGCCGGCTGGGTTGATTAAAATGTTAAAGTAGTCGCGGAATTTCAAGCGCTAATGACAAACAAATTGGACCGACGATTGAATGATTTCCTACCGGACACAATGAAACTTTTTAAATCGATAAACTCATTAGCCAGAGTGTGTGATCCTGTTTGATTGCTCTGAAACTATCGCAATTGCAGCTTTCGATGTTGAAAATTTAAGAGCCTTTTTTTATTTAAAACTGAACATTATGTTAGAAAAAAAAATATTATAAGCTTAATTTATAGAAAATACTTTTAAATCACGAGTTGCAAAATGGTGCATTAATTATGTATTTATATCACATATCACTGATTACGTTCAATTATTTATTAAGAAACCCAGCGCTATAAATAATTATGATCAAAGTTCTTATTAAGTACCGTCTGAAACGACACTCGTGTGAAAAGTCAAAGCGTCGAGGAAAAATTTTTAAGGATATTACTCAAGCTGATGGTTGCCGTTGCATCGAATAATTTCAATACTCTTCAAATTAAATGTGATTACGCGGGCCCTCTTATTACATTTCCACGTAACTTATTAGAAACTTGATACCCGGTGCATGGACAGTTTAGAATTATTATACGAATTAAATTTCAAAACTATTGCATTATCTCTGAAGCATAGAGAAATACTTTACGATTCCCTCCTCCCATAAACGCGAAAAAAACCTCCATGGCTCTTGCAAAAAAAGCGAATCTCGAGTGAAGTAAGCAACCCACTCGGTTGGGGGAAGGTCACCGCTTGAATGTCAGCGATACGCGGTAAACATGTAATTTTTAAAATACTTGCAGAGTTTCACAAAAAACTATGAATTTAATAATCCCGTCAACACGCATGTCGTTTGAGGATTTACCTAATCTCCCCCAACGAGAAGAATGTCAAGGTTCGGAATTAACGCAGGAAATCATACTCGGTCACGTAGCTGAAAAAAACGTGAGCCGCGAGAACAATGATAAGCAGCTAAAAATATCCCTTTGTCCGGTCCTCATTAAAATAATCAAACCGAACGCTGATAAATCCCCGGTCAATTAACCCCCGGCAGACCAAACACTAAAATGAATGATTTTCTAAAAATGCAAATGCCTGCCCGGAATAACCTCAAAAAAAAAGAGGGGGTAAAATAAAGATAATCAAAAACTCTCGCGCACAGCTTGATTTACTCGTTCGATCGGCATACCTACACCGAACGCTCATTACGAGAGCGAAGGAGAAGGCGCGGAGGGAGCGAACAAAAAAGTCGAGATAAATTGAGCGTTCGCCGAATCCTCCGGAGGGAGGAAGGAGAGGCGACTCCTTGATTAACGAACTGCGGTCAGTGTTTCTTTTATTGCTCCGGGAGATGAGCTCGCGCAAATTTTGGTAAGGGCCCCCACTTCTCTTTTTTACCCCCTTTTTTTTTTTAATTCTGCTCCTCGGGCCCCAGCGTGACTTGCACGCGCGCCGATAAATTTTAATTTTCGCGCCGAGACGCGCTCGGGTTCGTAATGACGCGAGAAGGGGGGAATCTTTGGACCTGGTAGTGTTTGCCTACGCCGGGATTTTTCCCAGAAACTATTTTGGAGATGATGGGCTTGAAAAAACAGTGACAGGTAGGCTCGTTCTTTTTTCTAAAGGGAAAATGTGTTTGTTCATTCTATCCACTTCGCTGCGAACGGGAACGTCTGTGAAAATATTTGTATAGTTTTAAATATTTTGGAAAAGGGTTTTTCTATAGATAAAAAAAAATTTTTTTTGTTTAAGTGTGACCGAACGAATACAGGTAACGAATTTTTTTTCTTTTAATGTTAATCAAATGGTTGTCTTTGCACTGCCTGATTAGAAACAGTAGCAAGTGGTATTCGAAACGGCGACTTTTCAGTCACCAATTCCGTACTTTAGCAATTGAGTCACTTGTTCTATTACACATTCTGTTTATAAGAAACAAGCAAATAAGATCTAATTGCCTGATTGTAAAATTATACATCCCAAAGACGTTTAAACTTAATTAACGTTTACGCTGATCTTATTACAAGATAGGTTAATAGATCGGTATTTAATTTATTTTTTCTTATAATTATAAGTTTAAAAAAAAAATTAAAAACACATTTCAAGCAATATATAAAAAAATCAATAATATTCTTTTATATTTTTTATAGCTAACTTAAAAGCAATTTAAATTCTAAAAAAAATAAGAAAAATTAATAAATATCGAATAATCTGCATTTTTAAATGGTTTTTTAACAGTTAATCGTCCCTTTTATCTTTTGAATTTTTTTTTTTTTTTTTAATAAATTTTTTAATCAAATTAAAATTATTACAAATTAAATAATTTAATAACGAACAACTCGAATTACTCCAATATTAAAAAATATTACAATAATAAAACGAGATCGTAGATGCAACGACTGTCCCTGTTATTAATAACCACAATTTAGTTTCGCTCGTTTAATCTAAAACCTGCACCACTAAAAAAATAGTTACCCTTATAAACAAAACAGAGCATTAATTTCCAGAAAATTAAATAATTAAAATAAAATTGGTTTGATAAATCCTGCTTCGACTTAAGCGCATCGCCATCGGATAAGATTAAGCAAGGAGCGAGCATCCAGGTAGGTCCCGGCTCTTCTCGGCAGTGCAAAGTCAGCGAAAGATTAACAGGTCCCACGACCCTCCGGCACTCTTCTTCTTCTTATTCTTTTTTTACCTTAGCCTCGTGTCACGGCCTGACTTTGAAAGACCTCGTTACTCTCGCTCGCTTTTTACGAGGCGTCTGCGCTCTTTCCAGATTCGACGCGTGCACCCCTCTAACTCCTTTGATTTATTTAGAGACGAATGGTTTGTTTTAACTTTTATGCAGTAAAACACTGATTTTAAGTTAATATATATAATTTTTTTTCAATTGAATTTTTATTTAGAACAAACAATAGAAGTGCAGCGAGTTGTTCTATCAGTGAAGCGGTAGACTATGTTGGTTCGAATATCGTATCTCCGGTGGCTTTGTGTTACCAAGTAGACGAGCTAAAGTTGATAGCTTTCTCACTACAATTAAAAAAAAAAAAAAAAAAAAAAAAAAAAAACATCTTACTGGTTTTTCAAAAGTAAATAAATAAAAATGATAAAGATGTAGTCTCACTATGTACAAAAATAAACCTTTGAAGTGAATTATTTTAAAATATTTGTAAAAACTTTTTTTTCAAATGAATTCTTTATGAAAATAGAATAAATCCATTCATTTTTTTTTACAGATTAATACAAATTAATAAATAAATGTAAATTAAATTTTACAGATTTTGAAAATATTAGACGTTGCTGTCATAAAAATTAAGTCTTCTCAAATGAATCAATTCATTACAATTTAAAAAATTCACACAAATAACTCTTTCCAAGTTATTCTTTTGCATTGCACGTAATAAAATCCAGTTATAACGTCAGAGTCATGATTTTTATTGAATGGCAAATTTATAATCCAATCAAGTGCAAGCAACGCTCTCGTTAAACGTCCGAAAAGAATGGAATATAATTTTTAATATTACTTTTTATGACAATTAGTATGACAGTAAAAGGTTTATTACATTCAAACGTTTAATGAATTGATTTTGAAATGAATAAAGATTTTTAGCATGCAGTCGGTTGCATTTTATTTTTAACGATAAATCCAGCTTGATTTTTGCAAACTTCATAAATTGTCGCTTTAACTGACGAAAAATTCAAAGTCTCAATCATCGCGTTGAATATATATACTCAAATATTTTTAAATTATATGGTAAATTTTAATCAATTTATCTTAGTTTGTTAACAAAATATTGATTCTGTGGATAAATGAACTTTTTTACCATCCACATTAAAGATTTTAATCAGCAGCTAGTTTAATGAAAAAGTTAACTTTGTTTGAATTTTGATGTCTAAATCTGATAAAATCGCGCATGTTAGTTCACTTTATTACCTCTCGGCGGATCATAAAAATATCCTGCATGTTAATTTCAGTTTTCGAGATTGACTTTTCACTCAATTAGCTTGACTCTAGAAGCACATTGGAAATTTCTGATAAATTTTTCAGGAAATGACACGATGTCCAAAAATGAATTACCGTTTGACCGATTATACAATGTGTGTTATACGTAATTATGTAACATCATCCACCGAGTCATTGAAATTTTTTAACCGGCTTATGATTTCCTTCTCATACTCGTGGATCGATAGCGATCTTTTAGATAATACCGAGTAATAATATACTACACGTAAAATCTTGCTCGGCTAAGTCGTACCGAAACTCTGTCGGTGCGCTTATTAGTTAACTGCGGTTTAATAGATCGTTTGATAAATGAAACGAAATTTTGATTTAGAGCCATCGGAGCGTAATCATCATAAGATCAGGAGAAAAAAATTACGGAGTTTTTACGAGAGGGAAAACAAGGATTTCCTCATGATGAAAAGAGAAAAAGCAGTCTTTTAAAAGCATTCATCAAGCTTCTTAAGTGGTTCTGTCAATTGATTTCAAAATTTTTTCACTTTGACCTCTGCATAACTTATTTTCACATAAAAGAATACCACTGTGTTGCTAATTATCAATTCAGTAATTATTGTTAAAAGTTAGTGAAAAAGTGCTTTCTATGCTTTTTAAAATGATAAAACAACACAGGAAATTTTTTACTTCAGAGTGTTATAACAATAATCCAAATATTTCCTGTCGTAGAACACTCAAAAATTTTCTTTTAAACTGTATAATTACGATGTAAAGTCATCTGAATAATTATTCACGTAATACGAACACAAAAAAAAAAAACAAAAAAGTACAGTAATCAAGTTTTGCTCGAGCACGGTAGTTCCGGCGTAAGTAGCTTTTACTTGCGGGGCATCCAATTGATTCTTACATCGAAAACATCGATTAAAAGCCGAGTAATTAAAAATCATCAATTAAAAGCACTCTCCAATGGAATAACTCGACGAGCGAAAATCCATCAGCCCTCGAATAAACAAAGGCCCGAAATCGAAATAAATTCCATGGAATATGTAATAAAACCGATACGCCGCGCGCGGGAGAGTAATTTGGCTCCCGAAATTTCGGCGCATTATTCATTGCGCGCCAGCGCGGGGCCAATTTGTACGGCAGGGGAGTTGTACCGCAAATCTTCCGCGGACGTTAATTTTCAATACCGCTGGCTGCCGATTCCATTCGATTCGGGGGGGACGAGTGAGATGTTTCAATGATGGCACGACCGACCGCCCGGGATGGACGTTTAAGGGTTAATTGATGGCTTCGAGAGAGAGAGGAAATGCGAGGCTTCGATCGTGCCTGATGGAGTATTGTGTTGTTTCACCCTCTACCGATGTACCTTTACTCTTCCTCCTCCGACCCTCTTTTTTTTCAATTACCCGCAGGTCTCGATGATACTTAAATTCTCGAGTTTTTTAATTGACTTTTACCCAAGTGGATTGATTTGAAATAAATTTTTCGATTTTAAATCGACGATTATTGCGATATTCGCCAGCGGTACTTTTCAATTACATCCACAAATTACTTATAAATCAATTTTTGAAAAGAATTATCTCAAATGATGACTAGTAACTTTACAAAATTTTTCATTCAAAAAAAAAATTAGTAAGAGAGTTTTGCACAAGTTTAAGAAATGATAGCGTCAAATACAGTTTCTTATGGGAAATCAAAGCTAGAGAAGTGTTTAGCGGAAATCTAAACTATAGGACTAAGAATAACACACTTGACACTGAGCCATCGCAGCTCTATATAACAGAAAAAATTTTAAAATTTTTTATAAATTAATTTTTTGACCACACAACGTACAATTCTCATTATTTCGATGTAACATTACAAATTTTCAACCTCTTACTATTATATTGTCCCAATAGGCTTTAATGTCTTCATAATATGCTGCCCATCAGCATAATTTAGATTGTTTAAACTTGCATTAACTAATAAAAGCGATAAATTTATGTAGGCGAGTAAAGCTCTAAACAAATTTTTAAAGAAAAAAAAAGATTACTCTGTTTGAAAGAACTAAAAAATTCAAAGCTCTTGTTTATACCAGTACATCTTTATCCAACCCAAGCCTTTTCTTAAGTCGAGTCCAATTTACAAGGATTGAAAATACGGTGTGAAAAGTCTGAAAAAGATTCACAAATCAATGTCGCGAGGCGCGCAGCGGTAACAAAAGTGTGACAGTGCTTGGGGTGGTTGCGAAAGGTACTGCACGTTTCCTCAGCAGCAGCGGCACGCCAGGGAGATCTCGCCGATATACCCGTGACTACAGTCGTTTTTCACAATCCCCGCCAAAAGCACATCCTCCGTGCAATTATTTTATTTCGCAAGTTTTACTGCTGAGCCTTCACTGACTGACTGACTCCTGCATGGCATCCAGGAGGGGGATTATTTCGGAGATGGCGAAACTCTTCTTCTTATTTTTCTTCTTTGCGATTGTACCCGAAAACTCAACGTTTGAATTTTCGTTTGTCGAACGTATTTTATTATTATTTATTTTTTTATTTAAAGCTTACTAGACCTTTAGGTCCATACAGCCATATAACTAATTTAAGAATTTTATACCAGAAAAATTATTAAAATTTTTTTTGTAGCTGAGTAGAAGGATTCAAGTTCAGTTGTTTTTAGTTATTTTAAAATGTATCTTTCTTTACTTTAAATGGAACAAAATGATTTGTATCCTATAGAAACTCCCTAGCCACGTTGTGACGGATATCATATGGCCGCGGTGACACTTGCTCAGTCCTGGGTTCGATTTCCAGTAGTTACAAAATATTTTGAAAAGTGGATTATGCACTTTATTAGCAAAACTTGGTAAATTAATATATATTAAATAAATGAAAAATAAAAAATAAAATTGGTGTTGGTAACATTGCAGTAGGTTAATCTTTTTTTTTAAACTTTTTACAGCAGGATTCACGTACATTTTCTTTTTTGTCTATATTAAATCACTCCTATAAAGGACAAATTTTTTAAAGTTGTATATTTATAGATATCCTGTATTTTACTGAAGTCAATTATGTTTTACGATGAAATGAATCATAAGATTCATATTAAATGAATGATCTTTCTATTGAAGATTAAGGGTAGTTTATTAAATAAAATGCAAATTTGGGGTTGGCAATCAGTAAAAATTTAAGACTTTATTCTTGGTGAGACACGAGGAGGAGTATGACTGCTCTCAACGAGCTGTTCAAGCAGACTAACTGGCCCTTGGGCCTGCAGAGCTAAAACTGCAGCAGCAGTGCAGCTCTGCTGCAAAACATGAGGAAAACACATGTACTTGTTTTCCCCAAGAAGGGCAAAAGGCATCCCTTCTTGCGCCGAAAAGAGAAATCAGGAGCGGAAACGTTTTACGATCCCCAGATGCGCGCGCGACCTTCGGGTCGCGCACGTAGCTGCAGATCGAACAAACAACAACATTCCTCTCCTTGTAAGCCGAGTGATTTTTGAAGAGGAAATTAATTCAAAATAAAACTCAAAAATCCAACACGCCCCCTCAAAAATCAATCGACAATATTACAACTTCAGAACACACACATACATCACACACAGAACCTCCTCCTTGTGCCTCCTGGGAAATATACACATGATCCAACATTCGTTGCTAGGGCAAGGGAAACCCAGTAAAACCTTACCAGACCATTCAAAAATCAATCAATACAATAATCACAGTCTTAATACTATTGTCTATCCATACATATCCACATAAGTATTATCAAAATTTTTTTTTTTTTTTTTTTTTTTTTTTTTTTATTATTTATTACATTTTCAGTCCCATCTCAGCTCTCAGTTTATCGAAAGTTACAGTTGGCAGTGGTTTCGTCAGTGCATCGGCCAGCTGATTCTCTGTAGGGACATACAAAATCTTAACATTATTTCTATCAACCTCGTCTCGCGTAAAATGATACTTTATGTCAATATGTTTTGATCTTTTATGACTGACCGGGTTACTCGCCTTGCTTATGGCACCTGTATTATCCTCAAAAATCACAACAGGTTTCGAAATCTCAATCCCTATACTCTTTGCCAACGATCTTAACCAGAGTGCCTCCTTAACGGCCTCGAAAAGTGCCATATATTCTGCGTCGCTGGAAGCAGCAGCTACAGATGCCTGTTTTCTACTGTTCCAGCAAACAGTACAATTCTCAAACATCCTAAATAAATATCCCGTCGTACTTTTCCTATCAATCGTATCACCTCCCCAATCAGAATCGGCGTAGCCGGTTAAAATTTCATCATAATTAGCTTTACGTTTATAAGTTAATTTTAAAATTTTAGTCCCTTTCAAATACATGAGTACCCTTTCCAAAGATGCCCAAAGCTCTTTATTATTTTTACTTGTAAATCTGCCCAAAATATTCACTGCAATACTCAAGTCCGGTCGAGTACAAACCATCAAATACATCAAACAACCAACGAGACTTTTACAAGGAGCATTTATTGCCTCGTCTGAATTTAAAGCTTCGTAATTAATTTTACTTGGAAGAGGTGTACGAATAGGATTACACTCGAGCATATTAAATTTTTCTAAAATTGTCTCAATATATGCACTTTGGTCTAAAGTTATTTCATCATCATTCCTTTCAATCTTTATACCCAAAAACAAGCGTATATTACCCAAATCAGTCATACAAAATCTTTCCATCAAACAATTCTTGAAATTGCTCATCGTACTCAAGTCAGCAGTAGCAATAACAACATCATCAACATAAAGTACCACATAGATGTTTTTCTGCACATCATTTTTATTTAAAATATAAATACATCTATCAAACGCGGAGTTTTTAAAACCCAATTTAGTCAGTAATTCATCAAAAACTTCAAACCAACACCTTGCTGCCTGTCTTAGCCCATACAACGCTTTATTCAATCTACAGACTAGGCCGCTTTCACATACAACACCTTCAGGTATCTGCATGTAAATCTCCTCCTTCAATGTACCGTTCAAAAATGCGGTTTTAACGTCCATGTGATGGACCAGGAGATTATGTTGATTTGCAAATATCAATATAAAACGAAAGCTCGCGATTCTTGCCACCGGGGCAAAAGTTTCGTCATAATCAATCAAATATCTTTGGGTAAAACCTCTAGCAACAAGGCGGGCTTTATATTTATAGGGCTTGCCGTATTCATCGTTCTTAATTGTAAAAACCCATTTACAGTCAATTATGTTTTTATCAATGGGCCTTGGAACCAAAGTCCAAGTTTTATTTACCTCATGAGCCTTAAGTTCATCCCTGATTGCTTGCTCCCATTGTCTTTTATCAGGCCTTTCTTTCATTTCACTAAAAGATGTGGGAATTTTACAAGCAATTGAGTTTGCACACATCAAGTAATCATACCTAGTATCTGTCTCCTCGTAAGAAACAGGTAGATTACATTTAATCCGATTACTCCTCCGAAGCTCGGCTCCGTCATTCAAATTATTGTGACCATCACGAGATGAGGACCCTTCGCGAGAATAACTATCATTTCTCGGTCTTTTATTCTGAGCGTCATCATGGCTTGATAAAGAATCCGAATCCACAGAAATATTATCACCGCGATTAAAATCAAGAGTGTCAACATCGCCCAAGTTCAAGACGGGCCTTGTAGCCAAATAATCTTTCTCGTCAAAAACAACGTCCCTCACAGTAATAAATTTATTAGATTCAACATTAAAAACTTTATAGCCATTATTCGCGTAGCCAACTAAAATACCTTTCCATGCGTTCTCATCAAACTTCGTTTCACGAGTTTTATCGTGTACGTAAGCAGTTGCACCGAACATTTTAAGGTATTTTAATTGAGGTTTCCGATTATGCCATAGCTCATACGGTGTTTTCGGTTGCACTAAGGCTCTTGTCGGTGTACGATTTATTAAATAACAAGCAGTCAAAACTGCTTCTCCCCAAAATACTTTACTCAAGCGTGCGCCACTTAACAACGCACGAGCCTTTTCCGTAATAGTACGAACCATTCTTTCAGCAACACCGTTTTGCTGAGGCGTTCGCGGAACCGTCAAATGATAGCTAATCCCCTTTTCGATAAAATAGTCTCTCATCTCACCGGACAGGTATTCACCGCCGTTGTCGCAATATAAATTAACCATCCTTAAATTAAAGTGAGCTTCGGCCTTTGCTATAAAATCCTTAAACACGGCAAAAACATCAGATTTTCGAGCCAATAAATAAAGAACACAATAATGTGTATACTCATCAATAAACATAGCAAAGTAAGTCTTTCCATCAATTGCCGTGGGAGTAACCGGACCGCAAACATCGGAATGAACTATAAACAGTGTTCGTTCAACATAACCTTTATCTTTAGAAGAATTAAAGGGTAATCGAGTAAGTTTACCTGAAATACAGGCCTCACACAAATCATCATCAACAATTACTCGATCTATCAAATCAAAGTCAACGACCATCCGTTTATTTTTCATCAATAAAAATTTACCTTTGCTCATGTGCCCTAAACGTCGATGCCATAATTTATACTGACTATCTCTCAAATTTAAAACACAAACTTTCTTGGCATCGACGGAAAAATTTACAGTAAATAAATTACCCTGCACAATACCTTTCATTATAATATTACCATCCTTGCTTATAAAAACGCCTCGCTGATCGAAGTTGACAGCCAGTCCTGCTTTCTGCATGCGGCGGACAGAGAGTAAGTTGAAAGCGACCTCCGGGCAGTACAAGACGTCCTCGATCGCTCCCGAAAAACCCATGTTAGTTGTAACGTTGATTGTTCCACGCTTCGTCGCCGAAATGTATGCACCATTTTTGGCAACAGATATCTTGATAGGTGGTATTAAATCAATAGACGTTGCAAACAGGGTTTCATCTTTTATTAGATGATCCGATGCGCCAGAATCCAAGAGAAAAATTAGCTCCCCATCATTCGTAGAATTCAAGGAGCTTGCACCAGCCATAAACGCGCCGAACCCGCCGGAGATGCCGGTCAAATTCACATTGTCACAGTGGGCGTTTTGGGCTGATTTTTCACTGTTCATGTCACTTCTCACTTTATTCTTAAAACTGTAACAGTCCTTTATCATATGTCCTTCCTTTGAACAGTAGTGACATTTCTTCTTGAATTGTTTATTTTTATTCTTTCTAAATTGTTGTTTGTTCTTCTTAGTTTTATTCTTGCTTCCAGGATTTTGATTGAATGCGTTATTCGCACTTTTATTTACCTTTGAAGCATCAGCAGTTGGAAGCGCTTCGGTAGCTTGAAGCACTTTCACGCTAGTGTCAACACAACTTTTTAATTTTATTTCGTGATCAAGCAATCTATTTTTCACGAATGCTAATGTCACACTCTCCTCGTTCAAGGTCTCAATAGCAGTAACCACGCCATCGTAGCTACTTGGAAGTGTGATTAAAAGTTGAGCCACTTTATCAGCTTCTTCAAGTACTGCTCCTGATGCTAACAAATTATTGAGCATTTCCTCAAAAATGATCAAATGTTTGCTTAACTCATGATCATTTGTTAACTTCAATTTCAACAACTGTTTTCTAGCAGCTAATTGAGAAGCAAAACTTTTTCTCTCGTAGATTGCGTCCAAACGCTCAAAAATCTGTCGGGCGGTATTATTTCCTTCGGCAAAAGAAAGAAATGCGTCGGAAAGATACTCTATTATAGTATTTTTTGCTTGCAAATTTGCCTCAGTCCAGTTTTCGCCTCGTCCCGGTATTTCATCAATCACTCTCAGTAGTTTAAGTTCACTCAACAGGGCACGCACACGAAACTTCCACACATTGTATTTACTGCCATCAAACGGCTTAATGTTTCTTTTCACTTTATCCATCTTCACGCACAAGAGTTCGCACGAACACAAAGATAAAAGAAAAAGTTTAAAAATTGAGAAAAAAAAATTATTCCCAAACTTTGCACAGTCCAAAAATTTTGCACTTTAACAAACGTGATCTGGGCCCATAACCTATTGAAGATTAAGGGTAGTTTATTAAATAAAATGCAAATTTGGGGTTGGCAATCAGTAAAAATTAAAGACTTTATTCTTGGTGAGACACGAGGAGGAGTATGACTGCTCTCAACGAGCTGTTCAAGCAGACTAACTGGCCCTTGGGCCTGCAGAGCTAAAACTGCAGCAGCAGTGCAGCTCTGCTGCAAAACATGAGGAAAACACATGTACTTGTTTTCCCCAAGAAGGGCAAAAGGCATCCCTTCTTGCGCCGAAAAGAGAAATCAGGAGCGGAAACGTTTTACGATCCCCAGATGCGCGCGCGACCTTCGGGTCGCGCACGTAGCTGCAGATCGAACAAACAACAACATTCCTCTCCTTGTAAGCCGAGTGATTTTTGAAGAGGAAATTAATTCAAAATAAAACTCAAAAATCCAACACTTTCCTCTTTCAAAAAGCTTCCTATTTTACATAGCCATAATTTTTTATTCAAAATTTTTTCGAGTTGTTTTATGAACTCTTCAGTCTAGATCATCAGAAAGTAATCCAAATATAAATTTATCTGTCTGTTGATACACTTGATCATTAATTTTATTTTTTTAAATGAGGAGAATGACATCAACATTATGATAAGAAAGTACCAGATATAAAACGTTGTAAAATAATAAGTTAAATAGTTAATATTTTTTGAAAATAATTATTCGATCTGTTATAAAAATCATTCCAGTCCGCTAAAATTAAACGCTATTTAAAGCCATAACTCAAAAGAGATATATTTTTTTTTTTTTCTCAAAACAAGTGTCAATACTTCCTAATGAATTACAGGATACGTAGCGGCAACACGAGCCGAGCGATAAATCAAATCACCACGCGTGAAATTTTTTCGATCGAGACTTGGAAAAAAAAGTCTCGAATAAATAAATCTACCACCTTCAAAATAAAGAATATCTTTTTTTAAATCCCGCGCGTGGTGAATAACATTGTCTTACGTACGAAACCGGAACGGCGCACCGGCAAAACGACACCGCTGAAAACTGTCGCACGAGCGTGACGTAATTACTCACTCGTCTCGTGTCTGGTTTGAGAGTAAAAAAAATGAAAGAAACGGCCCGCAGCGGGGATCGGAAATAATATAATGGCCACGAGCTGTGTCGTATTTCTTCCGCAAAATTTTTGTTTCGGCGTTTGATTCATGTTAAAGTGTCCGGCCGATTAGCCGACTGTTTCACAGCAGCTGTTTGATGTGTGTTAATACTAGTTTTTCGCGAACTAGTTTTTGCATATTTTCGTGTTTATATCTCGCGCGCTCTCGATAATAACACGCTGTAGCATACAAGGATTGAATGCGATGTTGAACTCTTGAGTGATTTAGATTTTAATTTGTGGGTGATTTATTCGATACACATGTAAATTATCTTTACCTGATTTTATATTCGACGTCTTTATCGGTTTTTAAAATGAATGACCACGTTGTAATCGAAAAATCGATTACTACTGATTCATAAATATTGATGCTTGGTGGGAAAATTTAGTTTTGTTTATATAATTTTTCATTAAATTGCATTGATAAAAATGAATGCATCTATTGAATGTGACCGAACATGTGTTAAATTTTCAGGAAAAGCTAAAATTTTTGAAACTATAGATTTTGTTTTTGGGATAATATTTACAATCATAGGATGTAATTATTAGTAGCTTCAGTAAATAAATTGAAGTCTTTCTAATAAAATTTTATGTGATAGTGTTAAAATATAAAAAATTTCGATTGACTTTAGTGATGCATCCTAAAAAATAGTAACAAAAGTAAATTTGTTTAAACCAATCGTCTAAACAGTTCATTTTTTATTTCATTTTCTATAAATCCCACATGCAACTATTTAAATCTCATTTTTGGAATGTCTAATAAATCTGAATTTACAACAATTAATTTTTTCAGCTTATAAAATTTTGTTTTTCCCCTCCAGAGGTAAAAAAACTGAAACCGTTACTCAGTTTTACCATATGGAACATTTGTGTACAGGATTCATGGGCGATCCTTTGGGACAGCTGAAGTCCGACGCGAATTCGGGCCTGTTCGAAAGAGGTAAGATGACTCTTGCCGAAGCGGGCGAGTGCGTGTCGGTGTAAACGTGACCCTTCAGATATTCAGCTTGGTACTTTGCGCAATAACCATGTGCACTCGAGATCCAGAACAGCTGTTTTGGCGTGTAAGATGTCAGACTGGGTAGACGAGGTTCTTCTTGGTTACGCTTCACCCATTTGTTATAGGCGATGTAGGCTATTTTGTTACCGCCGTTATCCGCGATGTTTTCACCTAGCGTCTGTTCTCCGTTTATCTGAAAACAAATCCGATTAATTTAACAAAATAATGTCAACTTTTGAACTTGTATAATTGTCACTTACTTTAAGATTAACTTCCTTTTCAGTGTATCCACCGTACTGATTGACAAAACATTTAGCTTTATCTAAGAACTTGGATTTCGTCTTTGGCTCCCACCAATCCCGAACTTGGCCATTTTCATCGTACCTGCGCCCTGCAAAGTTCATTAAGCTATAATTTTTTTGTTTTATAAATTTGGTTATGGGGTTATACCGTTATTGTCAAAACCATGAGTCATTTCATGCCCTATGATGAATCCTATACCACTAAAGTTAATGTACTTTGGAAGCTTCGGATCGAAAAAAGGTGGTTGAAGTATGCCAGCCGGAAGTACTGTAAAAAATTTCAAAACCAAGATGACCAAAATCCGTAAAAGTTCGAGTACAGTGCGGTAATAAAACTACCGTTGATAAAGTATGTGTAATAGTTTTCGTACCTATCGCATTAGTTGATGGATCATAGAACGCATTTGCTTTGGAACAATCCCCGAAGATACCTAGTCAGAGAAAATGAGAATGAGATTCTGCTATAAATTCCATATGTCATGTATTCAAAAATTACTCAAATAACAATAAAAAAAATCTATCTATAAATGAGAGATATCGCCATTTTGGTGAGATTTTCAATGTAAGATTTTATTATTCGTGAGCTGATTGGTGGAGCAGTTTTTAAAATACTAGCTCTTCTGAGCGCGCATAGGAAAAAACAATAAGAGTAACCTCAAAATGTACTTTTCGAATATTTTAAAAACTTCTTCACCAATCAGCTCACGAATAAAAATCTTACGCAAGATGGCGATATCTCTCTTTTATAAAGGGACTAGCTCTTCTGAGCGCGCTTCAAGCGCGCATAGGAAAAAACAATAAGAGTAACCTCAAAATGCACTTTTCGAATATTTTAAAAACTTGTTCACCAATCAGCTCACGAATAAAAATCTTACGCAAGATGGCGATAGCTCTGTTTTATAAAGGGAAAACTTGTTCACCAATCAGCTCACGAATAAAAATCTTACGCAAGATGGCGATAGCTCTGTTTTATAAAGGGATTCGTGAGCTGATTGGTGGAGCAGTTTTTAAAATACTAGCTCTTCTGAGCGCGCATAGGAAAAAACAATAAGAGTAACCTCAAAATGTACTTTTCGAATATTTTAAAAACTTCTTCACCAATCAGCTCACGAATAAAAATCTTACGCAAGATGGCGATAGCTCTCTTTTATAAAGGGATTCGATTCGAAAAGTGCCTTTTGAGGTTACAATCATTGTTTTTTTCCTATGCGCGCTTGCAGCGCGATGAGTGGTACTAGTAATAATAAAAACTGGAAAAAAAGGTTATTTCACCATAAAAACCAAATTAAAATAATTTTTAGCTGCCTGTGACAAACTTTTGCTTATTTTTGATTATCCTTTTTTTAGGTCCCCAGATATTCAGATTAATTATCTCCAACTGACCTGTCCAATCATAAAATTCAACATGTTTGTGAATTGATTGCTTTTCAAGATCAGCTTTAAAACGACTAAGATTTAGTTCAGTTTTTATCAAACTTTTCGGATCAATAACTATATTTCTGTAATAATGATCCAGTTTTTTATTATCTTTGAGTTCTTTTGGATAAGCCACTTGCGCTCTCATTTTACTCAACTTATTCAGAGCTTCTTTTTTTGTATCATAGTCCATCCAATTAACCTTGAAAATAACAAATCTCATAATAGTTAGTAAATTTTAAGCTACACGATTTAACTTTTGGTCGGCGAATACCTGTTGCAAAATCTCCGTAAAAGTTTCCCGCAGATCTCTGATAACGTTCTCAATTCTTTCCTTTTTCGATCCATCGAAGTACCTTCTGACGTAGAGAGAGCCCATAGCAAGAGGAAATCTTTCCCTAGCCTGCTCAAGACAAACGAACCATCTTGGGTAACGCGAACCTCTACCTGCTAATGCTTTATTTAAGTCGCGGTAAGCATTTTTCACTTGGCTGTTCAAAAAAAGCAGAGAGTCTTTGACCATTCGCCAACCAATATAATTTGCCATTACTCGTTTTGACGTTGTCGCCAAAACAGTTCCAAGCAAGTAAAAGTACTTCTCCCCAGACAAAAAAACTGTGTCTGAATATGTAAAGACCTTGTGGGGAGTAAATAACTCGTTGATGTAAGTAAGCCAATGAATGTAGGGAAATTGCACCTGAAGTTGACCAATGGACACTTCGTACATATAACTTGGAAGATTTTCTTCGGCCTGGGTTGGGCTATTCTGTTGATTTTAGTTGATCATTACAATAAATACAGTATAATTTAATAGCACATCATATGTTATGTGAAAACGAATTTTTTAAACGATTATACAAAATTTATCACCTGAGCCAAAGTCTCTTCTAAATGTAGAACCTGAATCATTTCTTCAGTTGCTTTACTTTTTGGCAAATGAAATGCAACGGCTGTATCGATCATAAACTTAAAGTAAGCTATTCTGTTTGAATCTTGAGAACTCAATAAGTAAGCTTTATTTAAACCTAAACTTGGAGGGCTCAGCTAAAAAAAAAATTTCAGTAAAGCTTAAACTTACCGAAGAAACGATAGTATATGTTGTGTTTTAGAAGTTATTGATCTTACAAAGACTTTTCTTTTTTGATAAGGCTGTGAGATTAGTTCAACGTATACACGAAAAAAAATGTTGGGAGAAAAACCTCTTTTATTCAGTTTAAATACTGTGTGCATCCAGTCGAAATTAGAAAATTTCCAGGAATCTTCCGTGGTTAACGGCCAACCACCTATAATTTCTTTAAGTATTGTTTTGAACTCAGGAACACTATTTTTTTCAATTTGAGCTAAAAGTTATTACAAATAATTTTTAAGTGAAATAATTTATGCTGACTCGTACTAATCTTGAAGATTAAAAAATCACCTGTATTTATACAAACATCGTTATAGGCTTTTAATTTTTTAAACACTTCTGGATCCCCGGGCAAAAGACTTTTCTCTAAAACTCCTTTCAATTGTTTGGCAAGTTGGTCTTCTATGCGAGTAAACGAGTTATTGACCGGATATTCTTGTCTGATCATTGATTTTTTAATAAAGTTACCACAGGCAAATTTGTAAAAATCATCACACGGATTAACGCTTCTATCCATGGCGTTTATTATTTCACTTGCTATACATGTGAGGTTGAGGTATAAAATATGACGGTCGTAACTTTTATATAAAGTAAATTTGTAAAATTTTACCGTTACCTTTAATTTTACAAGCTGAACTTGCACAAATATTAACTTTTTTATTATCTGTACAACAAATTCAAATAAAAATATAATTTTTACACTTTTCACTGTGTGCACGTGACACTCAGCGATCATGGTGACAATTTCTAAAAGTAACGACTTGGACAAATTTTTACAAAAATTTTCCAATTTGCAAAAAAAAATTTTAATCGAATTCTTTGTATAAAAACACAGACAAAATATTCTTACAGATTTTTCTCTAGAGTACATACTTTTTAAGTTAAAAATCAACAAAATTTCAATGAATATAGTTTTTAGGATTTTTAACACAAAAATTATGCACTGTACAGAAAAATTCGTAAGAATATTTTGTCTTTATTTTGGTGTAAAGAATTCGATAAAAAAATTTATACATAAATTTAAATTATGCATTCTTATTGGGTGGCAGCGTATTATAATTTTCAAATTAAATTGTATTAAATCGTAAAGATGTTAACTGACTTGTTTTTTTATTTGTCTTCTGTTGTGTAGTTTTGCTGAGACAAAGATGGGCCAGAATTAAAACGATAAAAAATAATTTGATATATGAATACGTCCTGAATTTTACTTCTAAATTCATCCTAAAAAGATACAAAAAAAAAAAAAAAAAAAAAAAACTATTATTTAATCTCACAATCTTGCATGAGTTTGAAGCAGATTTAAAAATTTTTAAATACTTACTTGAAGAATTATAGAATTTTTTAGAACTTTCAATACTAAAAATTTTCAATATAATAGTTTAATCATTTTCAATTAACTTTTTAAATAATCTTTTCAAGTATCAAATTTGTTTTAAAAAACTCATTTGTCTAAGTAAGATCTTTTTTGAAAATATTTTTTGTAAATCTTAATTAAATATATATATATCATTAATAAAAAAACCTTTTGTTATAAAAGAACTTCAGTTTTATCCAACTTGCCACTGACAAAAAAATTGTTTATTAAATTAATTAAAAATTTACCACTATCCCATTATAACAGAGAGAAACTTGCTAAATAAACTCTAGGTAGGTGAAAAAAAAAATACGACATTGACTTTAATAAACTTAATTTAACTTTAATAAATTTTTACAGTTTTTATTTTAACAGATGTTAAGTTTTTTAAGTCACAGATATACTGTAATCATAAATTAATAAGTAAAGTCATTGAACCAAATTTTCTACCTCGCTGACTACACGTAGTTGCAGCTAATTTCTGACAAAGTAAAATAGCTTTTTAATTAATCAAAAATAATTGTTTTAAAAGTATTCATTCTGGATCTTTTACGTTTATACATATAAAGAAAATTTCATTTTTTAGTTGGATTTTGAAAAAACTCTCTTATAACTAAAAAAGAAGTATTAAAATACATAAATTAAACTTGAAATTCCAAAACAAGTTTCAGCGAAATACATGGATAGAATCTTATGCGAGGTTTTATACTAACTTTAGTATTAGCTATTTTAAGTTGTAGTCATACCTTAATGATCGTTGTTAAAACAAGCCTATTCAATGATACAGATTAATACATTATGCACACTTAAAGATAATTTAGTATTACAAGTACAAATTTTTTATTTTTACTAATCTCAAATGCTTCCTCAATTTATACTCCTAACTCACGATAAATTTGTCAAATCAAATTAAAAATCGAATTTTTTCAATTATGCTTGATCGAATTTTCCAATTTAGGACAACTTTAATATCTTTTTTACGATTCTGGGAAATTTTAAAAAAGAATTATATCATATCATTTAAAGCTTAAAATTATTCGACAACGTAATGAATAATATGTATAATGATTAAGAAAAAAAATTTGACTCTAGAATTATGAACTTCGTCACAGATTATGAAAAATTGACCTTTACAATTAACTTTTCTTTCAAAAAAAACGTATGTATTCAAAAATCATTATTTTTCTATCATAATAAAATTTTTAACCATTTATATTAATTTTTGAATTTGTTTTATGACTTACATTATGTTGAAAACATCTCATGACGAATTGCCGATCTGTTATCAAACAAATCAGAAAAATAATCTTTGCTCTAAATTTTGAGTGAAAAAATTATAAGAGTAAAAAATAAATAAGTTACATGATAAAAGTATTAGTGTAATAAAATTCCAACAGTACTTCAAATTTATCCGAAGATTAAATTTCTCAATCAGTGAAAATAGTAGTTGTGCTATAGTAAAGATTCTCCAGCAGCTCTGTTCTCTTCATCTTTGGTTTAGTTCTTAACAAAGAATTATGACATAACTTCTGAACATAAAATAACTTTCGTAAATTCTGTGATTGATCAAACAAGAAACGTATGAAATTGCGTAAACCAATTGAAAGTTTAGTTAAAGAAATAAAAAATATTACATCGAATTTGCAACGGCCAGCAACCAATTGATCTGCAGTTTTTATGAATCCGAAACGAAATAAGTTTAACGAGTTTGAAAATTCGAATCTAAAAAGCTGTTGTAACTTTTAATATCACAATTTTCATCTAAAGTATAAAATTAATCCAGAAACCAACTGTAACCAGCGAAACTTGCTACCGATCACGGAAACGAAATTAATATAAACTTATACAGATGATGTCAACCAACTCTGTGAAGCGTGACTGGGATAATCTTTCATCGATGCCGAACCGAAAAATGATACATTTCATTGGTGCAATCGTACGATAAAGCACAAAAAATTTGACTACCCAAAAAACACTTAACCAACCCCTTTCCTCATGAAGTCCCGTTAAATCATTTAAAACCGAATAAATCAAGCTCGATGCCTCCCGTTTTTTTTCGAAAACCCATTACAAAACTGAAAAGGAGAGCCCAACTCGGTTATTACTCGATCGCAGATATTATCCCCCGGCTTCTGCAGACTCCCGCAGCAGCAACTCGCATGATAATTATTATGAGTCACGCGAGCCAGCCCACCGCAAAAACTGGATTTCGACTACTAAGATTCATTATTTTGTAACCCGTCCTGACGTACTTACCCGCCTATCGTCGTACCAAAAAAAAAAAAATTTAGCGTTTTGCGTATACGTGAATTGTTTTAATGCAACCAGATCCGTCCCAAAAATGACCGAGGTCACGGTAAAATCGAGATCACTCGGTTACTATCAAGCTTAGAATCGTAGATTGAATATTATCGGTACGAGTTTGAAGAAAAAAAGAAAAAAATCTTTATTTTTTGCAAGAGTCTTACAAAAGTTCCTGCCCGTGCCTTTTATTCGCTATTGCAAAACGGAAAATTATTAATTTTTTTTTCCTCTTCTTTGCATAATAAGATATATCGTGCCATTGATACCCCGCGTCTTTCATTCAATTGAGAAACGTTTATGCACTCTTGAATTAATAAATACACGCTTGTAAACAAGCGCCAACTCCCGCTGGCTCGCAAGCTGAAAAGTGTCTTCGTACCGAACCGTCAATTATCTCGTCGTAAAAGTAATTTACCCCGCATTACGACGAGAGCATGAAAGAAAAAAAAGAAATCGTATCAATCATCATTCAAATTAATTTACAATGCTTCAAATAAGCGATCCCAATGTTTGCAATCATTCAATCTTACCGGGGCCTTAAATGTAGGTCGGCTGGCACAACATTGAACTTTCTACGAGCTGCATCATCATCACGTAATCCCGGAAAGACAATCAAGCTCCCGTAAGAATGCTCGGGTGTCGTAACCTTCGCTCGTGCACGCATAAACGAAAATGGTAGCACTGTTAAGCTAAGAATAATATTAAAAAAAAAAAATCTAACCGTGAAAATTCGCGATAAATCTCGTATGGACGCAGCGTAAATCCCGAAACGCTCTCGGATAAGTCAAGCCGTATCTCGCGGGGGACAGAATTTGTAGCCGTGACCAGGTTTTTTGTTGTCCGCTGTATCGCCCGCGGACCTAGATTAATTCTTAAAATACCCGCTCACGAGATTTATACGTTTGAATTTAATTTTACGGGTTGTTTTCAATAAAGCCCCTGATTGGCCCGATACGAAGGGGATTTTCGACAGGATAAGCGGAATGCCTGGTTTTTTTTTTTTTTTTTTAAAGAGTTTGAGGTGTTTTGAAATGTACGCGAGGGATAAATGAATTTCGATTTGATAACAACATGATTTCATTGATTTTAATCGTGAATACAACTATGTGGATTTTGTTTTATGGGCGATTGTATCTGGAAAACTCCATAAAAATCAAAACAATCATTATTTTACGATAGACAGTAAACGTTTGGAAGCAGAAAAAAGTTAAAAGATTCATTGCCCAGTTGAATAAAAAATGGTAATTATTGTTTATACTTTGCGAATAATGATGGTTTCTTTTATTTATTGCACTTGCTTACATGTTTTTTCATACATATACAATGGATGTTTTTGTTTTAATGTATTTTATGAGGATTCAACAACATGAACTAGACATCCAATTTAAGAAGACAAGTATGAAATTATTATTTTATTATTTATTATTCATTGATTAAAAAAAAAAATTAATAATTTGAGTGTGCAATAATAAAATTTAGGCACTGAAGTTTTATAAATGATTTTAAAAAATATATAAATTTTATGGACTGCAGATACTAAACATATTGTTTGATTAAAAAAAAGTAATAATACTGAAATGCTATATCTTATACATTTAACTAAAAAAATTAAGTGATAATTTGAAAATTGTTTATTTACTTCCTACCTATAAAAAAAGCACAAAGAGTAAGTATACTGAAAGTATAAATAAGTCTAATTATAATTCATAAATACAAAACTATGAATAAATTATTAAAGTTTACACATAATTTTTTCTTTCGATTTAATAATTTTTTTTCCCTAAAAACCCACCCTCTTAAGTAAACTTTTACACTTTCGGTCGAAGAAAAATGGCAATGAAAATCATTTATCACTAATCAGCTTAAAATATGATATCATAATCTGATCGAAATTTAAGAAAATTAAAAATCTCAAGTATATATAGATAAATTACATTAACAATTACATATTAAAAGCACCCTCATCTAATAAAACGCTACATGTAATTTCATTAACGATACGCTACACCTCAAATCGTTCTCCAGCTTCTCCGATTGCAAGCTTCCCCCATGCGTCAATTTTCGCGTGCCCGTACAGCTGAAAACCGCTCGCCCGCGAATCCGATATCAAAAGTCGGCTTCCTCCTCGTAACCCGAAATTCGCGTATCGCGTGTCCTCGCGCTCATAGTAGATTATACAATCTACTCGCTCCTACAAAGATTATGATTCTCCCCTACCCCGTCCACCTTTAATTTCTCTCCACCGCACATATGCAAAAGGTGTGCCGAAGGAGAGAATAGGAGTAGTGGGGTGGAGGATGCAAAAATGAAAGTGAATTACCTATATAAAGGGTGGCTTTGCCAGCTGTCGCGGCAGCGTTACTCGTGACTTTTCGCGTTGCACCGTGTGCTGGTTGTTGTTTTTTTTTTTTTTTAAGTTGTTTTGTTTTGGTTTTGTTGTTTCTGAAGCCTGATCATGAGGGTTCTGGTACGTACCGACATATCTTTTACTTCGTAACTTTTTTTTTTTTTTTTTTTTTTTTTTGAAAGCTCGTTTGAAGTGAAAAAAAAAAAAAAAACTTCAATTCTAAAATAATTTACAAGTGAAATTTGAACCGTCATGAATAATTCAAAATCGGCCTAATTGCGGATCCCCGAACCCTTTTCTCCGACTCTAATTTCAACAAGTCGCTCGTATGACTTTTCATTCAAAATTCGACATGAAAGACCGCTGCATGCTGGTTTATTAAAGATCACAATAGCATTGTCCCAATTGCTCCCGGGGTAACCAAAAACCCCCTCGTCGCTCCCGCACCACCCGACTCCTTAATTTCGTTCCCTCTTTTTTTCGTCTTTACATACCGGTTTTTTTCAAAGAAATGCACGCGTGTCATCTTCGGAAGTACGCTTATACCTTTGCTTTCTTTATTCCTCTTCTTCTTCGTTCGTACGTTTTTTTTTTCATTTAACCCTCGTGCAGGAGAAAAAGCGCTCAGGCTCGAAGCGCGAAATTGGGTAATCGGTCGTACTGAACCAGGGATAAAAGTGCATCCTGGGTGTGCGGTTTCTCGAGTTAAAGAAGCGTGCGCGATATGCGATTCGACGGCGAGGGATTTCGAGAAAAAAAAATTTCGGCTTTTATCCTGGCAAAGAAATTGTCTTTTTCGTCCTTTCTTAATTTTTAAACGGCTAATTGGATCGAAAAAGTGTTATTAAAGTTAACAATCATTGTGATTAGACTAACGAGTACGGTGGAATGGACTGACGGAGGGGAAAATATTGGATGACGAAGAGGAGGATAGATTAATTATTCATCCGTGTGCCTCGCGGCTTTGGCTCCGAGCCGATCTAACTCCTTTTCGCTTTCGGTGCCCGATCGGCCGTAAAAGGGTGAAAACGACGTTACGCGTATATAGGCTCTACATCCTCTTTATTCTTTCGTCACGCCACGATGAGTTTTATATGCGCTAAGTGGGATTTCGCCTCTTTGAAATTTAGAGCGGACTACCGACCTTACCAAATAGATCAAATAGACAATTTCTCGTTTTTAAATCTATTACCGTTGATTAATTAAAAGTATTATTTTTTAATGGTTTTTTGAGGAAACAGCAATAATTGGTTCTTACATTGTAATAAGATTTTAATTTTCGTTAAAATAAAAAAGTCCAAAAATTAAAAAAAAAAATTTAATTCTTGAGCGAGCTTCCAAAATTTAATTCGTAATACATCAATCAATATCAAACAATTTTTTTCTAAAATCCTACTGCTGATAGTGAATCCACTGTATTATGAATTAATTAATTTTTTACATTTTAATAAACCATGAAAAAAAAGTATATTAATTATTTTACCCCAGTTTAAAATTTAATTATATTATCTCATTACAGTTTTGTTTGATGCTGGTGGCAGCGGTGGCTTACGCCGCCGAGGTGGAGAAGCCCGCTGAGGCCAAGCCTGCCGAGCCCGAGGCCGCACCGACCGAGGCCAAGAAAGACAAGCGTGGACTTTACGGTCTGGGCGACTACGGACACGGATTCGGCCAGAGCTACGGACACTACGAGCTCGCCCACCACGCCCCAATCGTCCACCACGCTCCGGTTCACCACACCATCGTCAAGACCGTTGGAGTACCCGTCCACGTACCCAAGGTAACTTATTGGGACCAACACTGACAGATTCTGATTTTTATAAATTTTTACAATGTTTAACATTTTACTGTTTTTTTATTTTTTTAGCCTTACCCAGTTCACGTGCCAGTCGACCGGCCATACCCCGTCAAGGTAAGACTAATTTCCAACTTGTTTATGCAAATTATACGATTGACAGTCTAATCCCTAATTCGGGCTGATTGGGCTGCAATCAAGAGCTCACGTGAGAAACAAAAGTTGATCGTCTAATTTAATCAGACGACCCACTTAAATCCGCCTCTCCTTCCTTCCCTCCCCCGTAATTACCCTTAAGAACCTTTGAGGTTGTTGAAAAAAAGGGCGTTCCCGCGGCTAAGAATTAGCCGGATGAATTGCTCTCATTTGTAAAGAAAGACTCCTTTCAAACACTACCATTCCCAGCTTCCTTTTTTTTCTCTTTTTTTTTCATTCTTGTAATAGTACACCGTCTCTAAAATAAATTGTTAAAATTTTGTATTGAAAACCTTTTTTTTAATAAATTAAAAAACTCTGATTTTTTTAATACAGGTACCAGTGCACATACCCCAAGTAAGTAGTACAAAAAATTTTTTTTGAGTAAATTTTATTTTTGAGATATTTTTATTAATTGTATTTTGTCGCTTCTCTAGCCTTACCCAGTTGAGAAAATCGTCAAAGTTGCCGTCCCGGTTCACGTTCCAGTTAAGGTAAGACGAAGGATGAGAATCCTTAAAATTTTTAAAATTACAACTTTGAATTTTAATTACAGGTACCAGTACATATTCCCCAGCCCTACCCCGTTGAGAAAATCGTAGACAGACCGTACCCGGTTCCAGTTAAGGTAAGAAAACGTCTTTCAAAAATATATAATACTTAATCATTCATGAAAACTTCTTTGAATTATTATAAAAACAGGTTGAAATGATTTAGTATTACTCTAAAATGTTTGTGATTATTTTCCCGAGCTGAATTTCAACCAATAGGAACGCCGCAATTGACATTTGGCGGAGGGGTGTGGGTAAAATTATTTCGATAATTTTTCGGTTATTTCCATTTAGTCGCATGGCAACTTGAATTGTTAGACTTGTTCAATTCAACTTTTGGGTTAGATCCGAGTCACTGTGGTGTATACCTATATATGCTCGTATATATGAGTATTCATAGGTATATTCATAGTAAACAAATGGTAATAGACCTATAACCGCAAAAATGTAAAATACAGCATTTCTATGGGTTGAAATTCAGCTGCGGAAAATAATCCAGCCGAATACCCCTCGTACTTCAAAATTTTAGATAATTTTCCTCCAGTTTTTTTGCACAGCAACAAAACACAGTCGGAAAATTATCGACAATTTTGAAGCACTAGGGGTATTACGACTGATTATTAATTTGTTTCTGTATAGCATGGATTGTATTATTATGATTGCTTAACCTCTTCTTTTTATGATTCAGTTCGTTTTGAAAATTTATTAGCAGATGACTATTGACTATTCAAAAAATTTTATGTAATCATTAGTTCCAAAAAATCAAACTTGACTTTTATTCGGATTTGCAGATACAAATAAAGTTTTACTAGTTTTTATTACTTTTTATTACATTTTATTTATTTTAGTGTTAATTATTCTAAGTATTTTTATAATGCTTATGTATTTTTTCAAAGTGACCAACATGTAATATTTTTCCAACAAACAAGTTATAAGTTTAAACAACTTTATTGTTCAACCTATAAAAAACTAAAATATTAATTGTAAATTCAAAAATTATTTTAGTTTTCATTACTCATAAAAAAATTTAATTTGTTACAGGTACCAGTACATGTTCCCCAGCCTTACCCAGTTCATGTTCCCGTTAAGGTAATTTTTTTTATTATTATTCAATTAAACTAAAATTTAGTACCTTAAAAATATTTGTAATTTGCTTTTTAAAAAATTCCATTTACTTATTTGAACTATAGAGACCTCAGATTCATATATAAAAAAAAAATGAAAATTTCTTACTCGCTTTTGTCAGAGGCCTCTTTTGTAAGCTAAGGGATTGGGTTGTCCCGGGGCGCGCGCGGCTCGATTGTGCCTCAGTTTTTTGACGTTCGCTAACAAACCATTTCGGCTATTTACTCGTTGTGGAATTTCTTTTTATTGCAGAAGGGAACTTGATTTTAATTATTCTGGTTTTGAATTCCCACTGTTTTACCTACCACAGTATACAACTAATTTTTCATCCTTAAATTTATTTGTCAAACGAGATGAAAATTTTTTAAAAAAGGTGTGAAATTTCACAAATTTATTTTCCATACAGAACCCGGGAATTTCGCTAAGCACTCTTCAAAAAAGAAAAAAAAAAATGAATCACCGTCCCATTCATAAAAAGAAAAGTCACTCTTTAAGACAGCCCACCCTGAGAGTGACGACGCGTCCTTGCCACAAATCACTCACCACCTCTCGAATTAAATTTTTCAGGTGCCCCACCCAGTGCACGTACCAGTGGTAGTCAAGGAGAAGATCCCCGTCGTGATCAAGGACCACGGACACTATGGCCACGGCTATGGCTACGGACACGGAGCCTACGACTACCTGTAAATCCCACCCAGACTCGAGCGAGCGACCACCAACTAAACCAATGGAATCTGGAGCACTCGACCGACCAGACGACGTGCTAAGAACACCTTAAAACTCAGGGAGGTCCAACGCGACCTCCCCCGTTTTGTATTTTGTAATTATAGCGCCATTTAACGATTAATAAATTTTTAATGATTTTTTTATACTTCGAAGCGATTTTTATTCATCAACTCCGTCCCACCTTCCATTATGCAAAGAACCAGTATTTGTCAACCCAGATTTCTGGAGATTGATCACTGTTACGAGAGATGGTAATTATCGGAAAACTCTATGCACACACACACACGCAACGAGATTTATAAATTAAGAAAGCGTAATGGGATTTTGAAACGACGGAAGTAATGAAACAACTCCTCGGTCACACGAGTGCGCGTTTGGCAATCCAAAATTTCGTCAAAAAAATGTAATTACTCTCGTTGTCTTTCTTCGAACCCGAGTCTCGATAATCGATAAACTCCCCTAACCCTTGTTTAATAACATCCATCCATCGAAAGAAAAAAAAAAAAATCCATTAAAAGCCAGCAACGCGAATCGAAGAAAAACAAGTATACATACACCTGAAAATTGCATAATAATATTCTCTTTGGCCTGCGAGATAGATTCTCAACACACAGCAGTACGGGATCCGATAGCAGCGCGGTAGCAGTGGGCACACAAAGGTATAACGATCTCTGGGATCGATCTCCTCGGGAATTCCTGCGGAGTGTGCACCTGACTTGGACGACAATAAAGAGAGCCCGGCCGATCGATCGTATCGATGCAGCAATCCGCACGAGCTGGCTTTCGAAAGTGCCGCCACCGCGGGTACAAACCCGATGATTAAGTGCGAGTGGCGAATTACGAGGGTTTCGACACTTCCTCGCGGGGCGCGCCGGCATTAGCGTGAGACTCGGAGATAGCCTCGTTGTTTTCAGGGGGGAGAAGACCTTGACTGTGATTACGGGGCTTTTTAATTACCCCCCGGGGATGATCTGATTGGACAGGAATAATGATGAGGTGAGGGTGGATTGATTGTATTCATGAGTGTGGCGTGATTAATTTGAATCTTTCTTTTTTTTTTTCATAATTGCTGCGAAAAGTCTAATCTAACGGCAAACGCGCGATGACCTCGGATAACTCGAGGAAACAATACCTTACTATATGAATTTACGGAAAAATTTAATGAATATTACTATCAAAATTTGGAGTCAATAACAAGGTGAACAGTTCACGAGTTAGAGATAACCATTGATAAGTATATACTGTAGGAAGCGAGCTAAGAATCTACTATTACAATCAAAAATATTAAAATTATGATAGATTATCTATTGATATTTGTCAAAACTAGGCTACGAAATAACCTACTAATAAAGCATGTTCTGCATGTGTTTTGCTTGACTCATTACTCGATCTCATAACATTCGATCAAAATTTATGTGTAATTATAATGATACATTTGTGTCGCAACTTTAATTACTCGATTTAGCAAATATTTTATGACACTAAGATTTTCTTAGAAAGTTTTCAATTAAACTAGCTGGACTTAATTTCGCACCGTATCTAATTTAGTACCGAGAACGAGAACTATGAAGTTATATGAATGATCGAACGAGTTTATAAGCGTTTGTCGTAAAAAAAAAACACTTTTCTTTGTTTTTAAAACTAAAATTTGATTTTTGAACATAAAAATTGAAAATTGATTTATCTGCAAATGACTAGTTCTCACTCAAATTTAGTAATTTTGATAGACTCAGTTTATCGACCCCCAATGCCAATCATAGCTCTCTTGAAAAATATTTTTCAATGTTAAAAGTCTCATTTTTATAGTTTGAGGCAGAAACAGGGTGATGCATAAAACGCAAAATTAGATGCCGTAAAAATGAAATTTCCATTGTTTGCGTTCTCGTAAATCTCCGAAGCTCAGGTATAAGTGATTAGATTCATAGATTAAAGCTTTTCATATCAAAAGAGATGTAATAAAGCTTGTTTTATAATTTTTGAGTAATAGTCTTACGTTTATTCTAAAAACTTTTAAATCATCAAAATGCATTAATCTAAACTCTAGTTCAGTATCCTGGTCACTTATATAAAAGAATCGAATGAATCACGTCAAAATGGGACAAAGCAAAGTTAAAATAAAACTCTCTATTTTATGCTAAGCAAAGCAAGATTTGGTAATAAAAATTCACGACACAATACCCCCGAGCATCATCGTACAATGAAATATGCTGCATGCGAATGATAATATGTAACAATGACTCGGTCTGTGAAACGGCAGTCGTTAGGGCAACGATTTTACAATAATTTACCCAAATTACAACCCTCGTCTGCAGTAGTTCGTAACGCGGTTATAATTATATTTAGTCCGGGCATTGTGCACCCGGATTCATATTGAAATGTTCGATCGATTTTTCGATCGAGTGAAGATGCACAAGCCAAAGGGTTCATAATCCAATCGGTTATTCACTCTGCGAGATGGACGAAAATCCATTTTGTAGTCTGATGAGTCTTTTATCCGCGATGTTTCTCCCTGCTTTTACCGAGAATTTAACTTCACTCTAGTTGATGAAAGTGAGCACGCTGACGTGTCGGTGTACCGCAACTGATTAATTAGTGTCTAACAAGGGTTTAAAAAATTTATAAAATGATTTTAGAATTACTTGAAGTTTAGATTCGTATTAAAAAACTTTTTTGATCTTTTGATATTTCGAGTAGAACTTAAAACATTAACTTTCTAAAATATTCACTTAAAATAATACTTATTGTTAAAAACAGAAGCATCTAAGTGCAAGAATAATCTTCTTACTTCACAACATGATTTCAAAATACAAAGTTGAACATTAGGTTTTTACTCGAAAAATGATTTATTTCTATTAATATCGCCAAATGAACTTTTACTCATGATATGGAATTACATAACATAAAAATACTACATAAGTAGTTTATTTTATGATTCAAAAACATTAGATCCCATAAGTACAACACATTATTGTGATAATATCAGTCCTGATAAATAATTTTTTTTTTTATTTAAAAGTATAAATTAATCCCACAAAAAACCTTACAAAGGTAAACAAACGTGGGGAGATTTTTTTAATGAATTGATTTAACAAAAAATAGTGATATCATTAGATAGATTTTATAAGGTAGAATTTTTGATAACATGTCATATTAATTAATAACAGAATTTAAGAATTAATTGCTGTAACAAATTTAAGAAAAAAAAATAATTATTTCAAAAAGTAATAAAAAAATTATTTTAATGAGTTGTGTATTTAAATTTAAAAAATAAATTGAAATCAATATTCATAAAATCTGCCAACGAAGATAAAGTTAATAAATTTTCTTCTGAATATGAACTTCGTGGGCAGATTTTATGAATATTGATTTCAATTTATTTTTTAAATTTAAATACACAACTCATTAAAATAATTTTTTTATTACTTTTTGAAATAATTATTTTTTTTTCTTAAATTTGTTACAGCAATTAATTTTTAAATTCTGTTATTAATATGACATGTTATCAAAAATTCTACCTTATAAAATCTATCTAATGATATCACTATTTTTTGTTAAATCAATTCATTAAAAAAATCTCCCCACGTTTGTTTACCTTTGTAAGGTTTTTTGTGGGATATCACTTTTTTTTGTTTGATAATTTTTTAATAATTATCTATTTGTTATTTTTCTAATTTTTTTTTTTTTTTCTAATATAAATATATAAACACCTTTAGCATTAGTTGGCCAAGGTTTTTTTATAATATTTTCGTCGCTTACTTCTATCCAACTCTTTTTTTGTCGTAAAATGCTCACGTAGTGCCCATTATTTAAATTATTTCCTACGTGTGCTATTGAACATGTTACTTTGTAAGAATGTTTACAACTACCTCTTTTAAAATACATATTTTCTTTTGCTCTCTGATTTTACTGCGACACTGATGATTGTTCTCTAACCAAGCCAGTTACCAGTGTCTTTTATCGTTCAAAGGTTAATTCTAATTTTTATTATCATTTAATTTTTTTTTTTTTTCATTTTTTTATTTATGAAAACAAGTTTTTATAAACGTTAATTAATTTTTTTTTTTTTTTAATAAAAAAAATAATGATAGCGCCATCTGTTGAAAATGTTGGGAGGTGCCGATCCCCGATCGAACGTTGATGGATGGAAAGTCCAAAAAAAAGGCCGATTTCAAAAACGCGAATTAAAAAATAAGAAAATTAAAAAAATATAAGCTTCGAAAACAATCCTCATCTCTTCGGTAGTGAAAAGTAGGCGTAGTCTAGAGGTTTAATGATGCAGGTAACGTGTTTTAATTTTTAAATAATTGATTAATTGCGGTTAGTAGGGTTAAGGTAGCTCCAGTAGCTGTAAATAAAGCACGGCAGCCGGCTACTATTTTGGCGGGAAAAAAATCTCCCCAAGCCAGCTACCGCTGGCTTTGATTTTTTTTTTTCAATTTCACTTCAGACGCTTTAGAAATCTAGTTAATAAACAAGTGCTGCAGTAAAACTGTTTTTTTTTGGAAAATTATATATTTTTCAAAGATTTTGATTAAAAAGCTCAATAGTCATAAAATTCTTTATAAAAATTGGTAAAACTTGAGGTTAGGTAAGTCTTTCGATACTAAAATTAGGAAACCAGAAATTTTATGCAATCCAAAACTACTCCAACTGCGAAAAAAAAAGTGGTATCATTTTTTCATAAGCAATAACTTTCTTCGTAGTGGTCAGCGCTAAGCGACTCTGACGAAACACTGCATCTGAATTGCACAAACTGGCATGAAAAACAATTTAAACAAATCGCGTCAAAAACAAGGTCGCCACCATGAAAAAAAAAAAAAAAACTAAGCTAGGTGAAATTATGAAAAACACCGATCGTTCGATAGATCGATCGATCCAACGCATAAAGGTCGCGCGGAACGTATAACTCCTCGCGCGCGATTAGGAAAGTCCGCGCGCGTATGCGTTTTTAAACAATTAGCGTCCGTCGTCTCCACCGCAGTCGCGCATTGTGCAACGGCATTATATGTCGTAAACACCGCGTCGTTGTATGGCGAAACATGTGTGCGCGCCTTTATTTATTTATTTTGAATTTTTCTTTTTCATTTGCGTGCAGCGAAGCCTATTCTGCGGATGTCGAAAAGACCGAAGGATGCCTGAGATCAAAACCCCCGTACGCAGCTCTAATTATTTTGATACGAGAGCAGTGCTGCCTTGACACGGTTGAGGAAACAGTCGCGGTTTCGCCTTTTTTTCCATCCTTACCAACATTTTTTTAGGAGATTTGATTCGAGTATTTGCATGCGAAACTACGCGAGCTTGGAAGTGGGATTTTTTACCGGCTCGAGTGTGATCAATAACGGTTTCGCAAGCTTTAATCTGTTAATGATCGATCGATGGGAGATACGAGTTGGTGTAAAAACTTGCGCAGGATATGTGTACTTTGTTGAAAAATAATAGCTTGCAGGTTTCACTGGTTAATTATGTTGTTGGGATTATCCATATGAATCTTTCGTAGTTGTACGTTTTATATAGGCACAATGGGTTTTGCAATAATTTTGACAAGACTAATCTAAGGAAAGGATTCTGGTAATGACCGCAAAAAATGATGTTCATTAATATTAACGATAAAAAAAGTTTTAATTAAATCTTGAAACTTCAGATCTTTTGTGTGAACTTTAAAATAATTTCGCTGAGCTGAGGGGGAGGCGTCAGATCTAAAGTTTTAATGCAAATTTTATAATGAGGTTTGCAACAAGATAATTGTATTGTGAATATTCTGATAAAAGGAAATTTTTTCACCGACCAGAAACCACCATTATTGAAAAATATTGCCACTAAATCAAACAAAAATATTCAGCCAAGTTTCCATTGCGTTAATTTTTTTTATTTAAAACTGTGACATTTGAATAAAATTTCAAAATCAATATAAAACTTGCGATAAAATTCTCCAACTTTTAAAAATTAGGCCTGCACATTTATTCAATCACTCAATTTTTCCCACCACATCAAATCGAAAATTCAATGCACCTTCATTTGCTCTCAGATGGAGAATCAGCCAAGAAATAGCGCTACAGTATTATCAATGATAATTTTCTAATGACATTGACATTAACTCGTTTCTTCAAACTTCAAAGATCTTTCAACATTCCAATCAGGATCGAAAACGATTATTAAATGTACAATATATCGATGGCCCGTGCGAAGAAAAACACTTGCCGAAAATCAGTCGATTTAAAATTACCAATAAATGACTGCAAAAAATTAAAAAATTTTTAAAAATCAAGAATCTTGATAAGTTGGTAGCTAATAATTCGAATTTTTTATATTGAAACTGATTTTTTAATTCATTTAAGCCTTTTACGAGTAATTTTAAATCGACTGATTTTCGGCAAGTGTTTTTCTTCGTACGGGCCATCGATATGATCGATAAAACTACGATAGTCATTCTGCAGGAAGCTTTTTTGCACAGCCACCTATTCACCGACTGATTTAAGCTTTTGTTGTTAAACTTGATGGGATATGCTCAGTTGGCAGACAAGCTATCAAATAAATATCTCCATTTTTGACAAAGTAAAAAAATTATTAAATATATTTATTTATAAAATAAATTACAATTCGCACACACACACAAACATCTCTAAGACTTAATGTTTTTGGTAATCCAACTGTGAAAGTAAGCAACATCCGTGTACACAGACGGATACTTGGGGGAGCCGCACTGTGGTCCCCAAGAAACAATACCAGCCAGGCGTCCACCGATGGTCATCGGACTGCCGGAATCACCGTAGCATCCACTCTTGTTCTCCACTCCGAAAATTCCAGCGCAAACGAAGCTTTCCGGCACTCCTCCGGGTAAAATTTTAGCTACTTCGGGATAAATTTTGTTACAGAGAGGCTGGTCGTAGGCGGGCATGACTACCGATTTCAAATGTTCCGGAGCTATCCCTTTTTCGGTAAGTCCCCATCCCGAAGTCACCGAAATGGCTCCTGCTTTGACCTTCTCGTTGAGCTTTACAAGCTCGATCTTCTGGCATTTAGTGTTGAATTCAAATGGTTTTTTCACTCGAATGATTCCGATGTCGTTTCCTTTGACTCCTGAATTTGCAGAGTAGTTCTCGTGTTCTTTGAGGTATTCGACCTCGTGCAGAACTCCAAGTTTTTCCTTGACGTCTGTGCCAACCCGTATTTTGTACGAATTAGGGTCTGAGCGACCGGAGATACAGTGAGCGGCAGTTAAAATTTCATGAGACGAGATGATTGACCCACCACAGTTGTGTCTACCTCTTATCTCTATCGACACTTGGTAAGGCCTCTCTTCGATCGAAACATTTTCACCTCCGAAAATTCGTCCCCCAAAAAATGATGGGTTTGCTGTAAAAATAAATTTTTATTAATTTTAGTCTCATTACTGAAAACAAAAAAAATGTAATGCAAGATTACTCAATTTATTCGTCAATATTCATTAAAAAAAAATATTACATCATTAGTCAGAATGATTACAACGCTTTATCTACAGTTTTGTTTTTATATTCCCGCTATCTTTATAGCAATTTTCAATAATTTTTGTGAGAAAAACCAAACATTAAAAATTTTTCAGTTTCTACTGGAAACTTTGCTTGTTGCGTATTATTTTTTAGAATAATATTTGATTTGAAATAACTGATAGCATGAATTTAGAGCAAGGCACGAAAAAAATGGTTTACCCAATTAAAAAAAAAGTTTTTTTTTTTGTTTAAATTTTTTACCAAATCTACTTTCTAAAATATGTACATAAAATAGATAGCGGTAAACTAAAGTACATCATTAATTATAAACTAAAAAAAAGCTTCACAAGATGTCTTTTTTCTTGTAATTAAATTTACATTAAAAAATTTTATGCAGTAATAAATAAATATGAAAAAGAACCTGTAATTTATGTAAACTAATATTTCATGATATGAATGCATGATTTGTTGAAAAAATCCCTCTATATAAATATGAAATAAGATTGAATGTCATCGAATTAAAAGAATTGTGATTGGTTCTGAACGTGAATTAAAAATTTGAATAAAAAAATTAAAAAATATAGTATTTATCAACAATAAAAATGATTATTTTCCCGAGCTGAATTTCAACCAATAGGAACGCTGCATTTGACATTTGGCGGAGGGGTGTGGGTAAAATTATTTCGATAATTTTTCGGTTAATTCCATTTAGTCGCATGGCAACTTGAATTGTTAGACTTGTTCAATTCAACTTTTGGGTTGGATCCGAGTCACTGCGGTGTATACCTATATATGCTCGTATATATGAGTATTCATAGGTATATTCATCAGTGTTGGAAACGATTATTTTTATGGCCCGGCGGATGGCTAAGTTCAGAGTATTCAAGAGAAAAATTCCCGCCGGGTGAATAACTTCAAGTCGCAGATGGAATAAGTCTGTTCGGATTTTTTCGTAGTGAATGATTTTTTCTATCTAATACTCTGCAAAAATTTGTTGATCATTTTGTTTTGACAATGATTATTTGATTATGTTTAATATGAGGAATATAAAAAATAATTCAATCATCAATGCTTGTTCTTTTATCAAGAGCTGTATTAAATAAATAAATGTAATTACTTAAAGTGTAAGCACGAAACATTTTCTGTGTGTTAAGTTGGTGAAAACTTATTTTTTAAGTGTGGCACTTTATTAAAAAATAAAGGCCCTTTTCAACAAGAAATTTTATAGAGTTTTAGTTAAATAATTATGAATTTGAAAAAAGTCTTAATATGACTTCAATGTTTTTGAAAAATTTCTAGCTGTAAATTAAATAATAATATTAAATTTTTTTTGAAATCGTCATTTAACGCCGTCATAAAAAAGTGTACTGTTACTTTTGTTGAAGTAAAAATAACATTTTTTCTGATCGACCTCGGACCAGTCGGAAAATTTGCCGTTCTCATGACGTGAAAACCGTTTTTTTGCCGTGGACTTATTTTCCCAGACATGGTGTGGCCCGCTAACTTGCAAAATAGTTAGCGGGACACATCATGAAAAATCTATTTCCCGACGCGTACAAATTTTCTAAAAAGGCTCAGAATTTGCCGTTAATGAATTTCCCATCTCAACATATAAAAACTCGTATTTTCCGAATTTCCTTTTTTTTTTGCTGGTGTGGCTCGCTAACTTGATTTACCGAATCGACCTCTAAATAGGTTGATAACTTGAAATTAATCCATGCCGTGAATTCAGATTTTCCATCAATCTTAATTTTCCGGCCAATACTGACGGAAATCAGAGTAAAAAAAATTTTAATTTGAAAGGAAAACTCCAGATGGCTCAAAACTTTTATAAATAATGCGTAGAACTTTTATTTTATTTTTTTACCATAAAACGCGTGCGCTGTTATAAAATTTTCCGAATTTTCCTAACTTGTAAGGAAGTTTTTTGCCGTTAAAGAATTTTCAATCAAAACATTTTAAAAATTATATTTTTTAACTTCCACGAGTTTTTTTTTCCTCTAGTGTGGCTCGCTAACTTGACTTCACGATTTGACCTTGAAAGAAGTCGAAAATTTTAATTTTTTAAGGGCATAATTTGCCGTTTTATCTTGAAAAATTTGCCGTAAATTTATATTTCCCATCGAATCAAATTTTCCGACAAAAATTATCGATTTTCTGAGTTGAAAAAAAAGTGAACTGAAAAAATTACTCCATATCCATGATGACGTTTGAAAATGATACAAAAATCTTTAATTTTCATTTGTCACTATAAAACGCGCACAATGAAACAACTTTTCAGGTTTTCCGAAACTTTTTTTAAAACTACTGATCGTCGTGATTTTATATTTTCCATCGGAATCCATTTTCGGATAAAAATCAACAATTTTCCGAGACGAAAAAAATTGAATGAAAAAAAAACCTTCATTCTTGAACGTATTAGTAAAAAAAAAAAAAATAAGTTACTATTTTTGGTTTCTTTGTGTAAAAAATACGTGCTGTAAAAAATTTTCCAAGTTACCCGTACTTGAAAAATAGTTTATGATCCACATCTTGGAAAAGCTATTTACCCATGAGTACGAATTTTCTAAATAGGCTTGACTGTTCTTTTTTCGTAAAAAATTTTTTACAAACTTTTTTAAATTTAGTAGTCGTTCTAAGAATAGGGGAAGGGGGGGTATGGGTGGCCACCTAAACTAATGGAATTATTTTGAATTTTTTGGTAAATGTTCAAATAAAAGTAAAAATAGAATTAGATAGTAAAAAGGCTTAGAAATCAATTTCAGCAGTCAGTTTTATCGAAAACATTACTATTTTTTTGTATAAAAGCAAACAAGTACGATATTTGTTGAGGGGCATCAGTAGCTTTGCGGGGGCATTAGAAGCTTGTATGTGGGGCACCAGTGGCCTTGTGTTTGGCGTGAAAAAAAAATAAAAATTTCATCATTGTCGGTAAGGCAGATTTTTTTTGAGGTTATAATTTCGATCAGCTGTTGAAAAAATCGACCGATTTTCGTGATTTCTAAGGCCACTGATGCCCCCAGCCCAAAGCTTCTGACGCCCCATTTGAGAACCTGTTTTCAAACTTGAATTAATTATCAATAAAGCATCGTAGCACAATTTTTAAGTAATAAATAGAAAGTTTAAAATCCAAACTTTATAATACTATAAATTTTAAAGTCGTTAAGGTCTTAGACTTTTTACACCCAACGTTTGAAAAATCAGTGCCAGCGATTTTTTTTTGGCCTAAATTTAAAAATTTGTTTATTTAATTACGGCGTGTTTTTTCGGTGTAAAAACTATTTAGGGAAAAACTACATTCATATTTTTATCATTTTTGAAAAAATTTTGCATAAAATAATTATCTAAGAGTTGAAAACAAAAAGGCCAAACTTATCTACCCGGCCTATAATACCCCCCCTTCCCCTATCTTTGTGTTTCCAACATTTCACGATTATTATTTTATAAATATGGCTTTTCAGTGGCAATTAGTTTGTAAACTAATGCCTTGTCATAACCAAATTCTTAAACCAATTTAATAAAGTCTTAATGTAAACATATAAATCAATGAGTTTACAAATAAAGTATTTATCTAATTAATTAACCATTCAAAAAATTAATTGATGTATCAACTACAATGCTAAAAATGTCTTTTTTACAATCAGAAAAAGTAGTACTCCTGGTCCCTTTAAACTCGTATTTTAAATTTGAGTTTTCGGTTACTCGTACTGTAAAATAGTATATGGCGCTGGTGCCAGGTCATCGTGACCAGGTCGTCACCAGGGCTCTTGAAGTAACTCGTGCATCGCTTCGCGATTTTGAATTCACTACGACTTTAAAATAAACCCTGGTGAACACACTACACCCGTACCTTAATATACTATTGTTAGTGCATAAAAAAAAATAATTTCCTCCTCGTGTGGAAATTATTGCACGAGCAAACCGAGTCTTATTATCGTATTAAGTGCGATAATCCTTGTAAGGATTGTTAGAGGTCTAAATCAACTATCTTGTATCAGATCAGGGAGATCGAAAAGAAATTCATAAAAATTACATTTTTTTATGGGATTCTGAAAAATAAATACATGTATTTTTTTTTTTTTTTTTTTTTTTTTTTAACGTTACATCATCAGTATGAAATCGTTAAGGCAATTTTATACTATGGAAATAAATCGTCAGTATTTCAAGAGTGACTGAAAATATTTAATTTTTGAATTTTCGCTTGTGAATACAGCTTTTTTATTCAAGATAAAAGTTATTAGTGTAGCTAAATTGAATTAATAATATTAAATTAATTTATTAATTGTTTGAGTACAGACGTACAAAATTATCATTTGAATAAGAGTTTTTAAACTTAAGTTTTTAGTAGAGGACACCATTTACAGTTTCTTGTGGGTGTCCACGGAATTTGAAATCTCAAGCCTTAAACCCCCAAAACACTGGGCGCCCAAGTTCAACAAAAAATTGATCAGCTATCCCCCAAATACCCTGGGCGTCCGAGTTCAATAAAAAAACTGATCTGCTATCCCCCAAGCTCTAGACCCCAAAAACCCTGAGTGCCCGAGTTCAACAAAAAAACTTGTACTAATGAGACACATTTCGAGAAAAGTGTAAAAATTTTCGTTTGTTGATTGGTTATTATTTTTTTTTAATTTTATATATATTTTTTTATCACTTTATAATATTTTCAAGTGATGTAAATAAAAGTACACCACAACCTTTTTGTGGAACAAAAAAAAAAAAAAACACTTCTTTATGGACTTGATATTCAAATATAAAGTACGCTTAACTTGTAAAGTTATTCCACTCGGTAACTAGAGTTTTGGGAAGTTTAGAGCTTGAGGGATAACTGATCAGTTTTTTTTATTGAACTCGATGCCCAGGGTTTTTGGGGTCTAGAGTTTGGGGATGGCTGATCAGTTTTTTTTTTTGTTGAACTCGGGCGCCTAGGGTTTTTGGGGTCTAGAGCTTGGAGGATAGCTGATCGGTTTATTTATTAAACTCAGCTTTTTTTTTTTAAACGTCAATTTTATTGAAGGCGGGGGGGGGTGGACTTCAGGACACCCCCTAACTGGAAGGAGTTGTTGCGCCCCTGGACTGAGCTAGTAAATAAAATCTCAACCTTTACTTCAGCACACGTGAGGTAGTCATTCATTTTTACACTATTTCATCATTCTTGTTAAATCAAGTTTACCACAGAAAAGCTTGAAAAAAAAAGGTTATTGATTTTAAAAGCAAATGGAGTCAGGTAACTGAACCTAATTTGGATACTTAAGCCTAATTTTCGTTCATCATTTGGTTTAAAAAAACGATCTCGATAAATGATTTAAAATATTAATTTGTATTATAAAAATTTTTTTCATTAAAAGATTCGTAACAACACGAAGTTGTTTAATATAAGGACTGGTAGTCATCTTTCAATGTCGGCGAGAAAGATGAGACGAGACGAAGACGAGGGCAAGACTGGTAATTTTTGATTTGGCTAGACTCGAGTCAAGACTGACTAATGTTTCGTCTCATCTCGTGGCACCCCTAAACTAAAAATTTTTTTTTAAGATTTAATTTTCTTTGACTCAGAAAACGGTTTATTTTTGTCAGAAATTGGACTGTGATAAAGGGTATGAATTTACGGAAAATTAGAAGATAGTGGGCGGAAATTTTTTTTCTTTAATAGTTTTTGAGTAATCAACTTCTGTCAAGGTCAAACCTTGAAGTTAAGCAAGCTACACTAACAAAACAAAAAATTTGAGAAATATTTTGTTTCAAAAATTTAGATGGTTAATAATTTTATCGAAAAAAAAGACGAATTCCGTGACTATTTAGAACTATAGACTATTTAGCTTGCTAACTTTTCGAAAAATTAGTAAATCAGAAAGTACGATTTAAGAACGGTTTTCATAACGTTGCGTACAGCAAATTTGGAAATGACTGAAAAATGCTGCGCTTAGGTTTGAAATTGACATTAGATGTGTGAAATTCATCGTAAATAACGTATCTGTACCTAGATGTCATCGATTTGGAGTAATTTTTTCAGTTCACTTTTTTTTCAACTCAGAAAATCGATAATTTTTGTCGGAAAATTTGATTCGATGGGAAATATAAATTTACGGCAAATTTTTCAAGATAAAACGGCAAATTATGCCCTAAAAAAAATTAAAATTTTCGACTTCTTTCAAGGTCAAATCGTGAAGTCAAGTTAGCGAGCCACACTAGAGAAAAAAAAACTCGTAGAAGTTAAAAAATATAATTTTTAAAATGTTTTGATTGAAAATTCTTTAATGGCAAAAAACGGCAAATTCTGCGCCTATTTAGAGAATTAGTAAGCATCGGAAAATTTTTTTTTTCTAATTGGGGCTCGCTTACTTCCTTACAAGTTAGGAAAATTCGGAAAATTTTATAACAGTGCACGCGTTTTATGGTAAAAAAATAAAATAAAAGTTTTACGCATTATTTTTAAAAGTTTTGAGCCATCTGGAGTTATCCTTTCAAATTAAAATTTTTTTTACTCTGATTTCCGTCCGTATTGGCCGGAAAATTAAGATTGATGTCAAATCTGAATTCACGGCATGGATTAATTTCAAGTTATCAACCTATTTAGAGGTCAAATCGGTAAATCAAGTTAGCGAGCCACACCAGCGAAAAAAAAAGAAAATTCGGAAAATACGAGTTTTTATATGTTGAGATGGGAAATTCGTTCACGGCAAATTCTGAGCCTTTTTAGAAAATTTGTACGCGTCGGGAAATAGATTTTTCATGATGTGTCCCGCTAACTATTTTGCAAGTTAGCGGGCCACACCATGTCTGGGAAAATAAGTCCACGGCAAAAAAACGGTTTTCACGTCATGAGAACGGCAAATTTTCCGACTGGTCCGAGGTCGATCAGAAAAAATGTTATTTTTACTTCAACAAAAGTAACAGTACACTTTTTTTATGACGGCGTTAAATGACGATTTCAAAAAAAATTTAATATTATTATTTAATTTACAGCTAGAAATTTTTCAAAAACATTGAAGTCATATTAAGACTTTTTTCAAATTCATAATTATTTAACTAAAACTCTATAAAATTTCTTGTTGAAAAGGGCCTTTATTTTTTAATAAAGTGCCACACTTAAAAAATAAGTTTTCACCAACTTAACACACAGAAAATGTTTCGTGCTTACACTTTAAGTAATTACATTTATTTATTTAATACAGCTCTTGATAAAAGAACAAGCATTGATGATTGAATTATTTTTTATATTCCTCATATTAAACATAATCAAATAATCATTGTCAAAACAAAATGATCAACAAATTTTTGCAGAGTATTAGATAGAAAAAATCATTCACTAGGAAAAAATCCGAACAGACTTACTATTAAGCGATGCAGACAGCTGCGACTTGAAGTTATTCACCCGGCGGGAATTTTTCTCTTGAATACTCTGAACTTAGCCATCCGCCGGGCCATAAAAATAATCGTTTCCAACACTGATATTCATAGTAAACAAATGGTAATAGACCTATAACCGCAAAAATGTAAAATACAGCATTTCTATGGGTTGAAATTCAGCTGGGGAAAATAATCCAGCCGAATACCCCTCGTACTTCAAAATTTTAGATAATTTTGAAGCACTAGGGGTATTACGACTGAAAATTTATCAATTTGAGTTTCATTAGCTGATAAATTAAGTTGTACAAAGGATGAAAATTAAACATTTTAACATGACAAAAAAAAATTAAAATTTTTTAAATAAAGTAAGCAATGAATAAAACTTCAAAGTTTATTATTTGTATATAGATAAAATAAAATAAATTATTTGTAAAGGTTTAAAGTCGTAATAACTTAAATAATTATATCAAAGTATGAAATGTTATTATTTAATTCAAATCTAGTTTTATAAAAAATATTTACCTTGCACAGAAGCTAAGCAAGCGACGATAAAAACTGTGAAATACATGTTGCTACAATCACTGCTATACATCGTTTGGGATTTGAAAATTCAAGTGCAAAGATATTTATACTATTTTAAATTGATTACTAACATTACGATCACGAAAAAGTGAAAAAATGTTATCTCGATTTAGCTTTATCGATTTTTATCAATTGATTAATACAATTAACAGATAGTAGAAAATTTGATAATATTTATCGTGTTAATTTAATGATACAATACAATGATGTTTGAAAAATATTTCAAAAAATTAACTGTAATTAATGAAAAAGATTCGAATTCTTAGGAACATCACTTTTAAAAAAATCTGCTTGAATTTTCAACTAAATCTGATTGACATGTAACTTTGAAATTAGATGTTTTAAGTTAAGTTTAGCACGAAATGAATCTTGTTAAATTTGCAATTCTTTTTTAAACCTAAGTTTATTAAAAAAAAAAATTTTAATTTCACGTAACTAAACCGTCAAAAATCGTATTTTTTATAAATTAGCCATTTCCAAGATCGTTAAACCCAATTGTCCACCACCGCACCGCCCGAATAGTTATACCAAGAACCCGCAGGTTATAAAAAAAAATCATCCTGGTCTAACTTTCGAAAAACGAAGCCAATCCCTAATTTGAGGGCTCTAAGTACGCTCGGCCCATTAACCCACGCACCGCGAGAAAATTGTTACAAGCTGGAGGCTGCAGTCGGGGATAATTGGGTCCACAAAAACGACATCCTAGGAACCCCGAGTCTTCCCCCCCGGAGGGCAGGGTCTCAATTATCATCTGGGTTTTTCTGCGAAGGAGAGAAGAGAGAGTGGCCTGTCCCTTTGATGATCGCCACCACCACCAGCACCGGGGTGCCGTCTTATTTATTGGCCCGAAGATTTTTCGGAAAAAAAAAGAGAGAGTTTACGAAGCGGTTATTTTGACAAACGTTGCTCGGTTTACGGAATGATGCGTTTCTTACTCGATCTTTATCTTTATTTCTTATTTTATCGCCGATGCTGCGAGCTTCGGAAAAGTTTACTGGGCAGTCAGGTACTTTACGTCTAAAATGTTTGGCGCCAGGTGCACGTGTCCTCTCGATTTATTGTACGAAACTCACGAAGCATATAGTATAGTATTTTTAAGAAAAATTTATGAAGTGAATCAATTCTTTTTATGTTTTTTTTCTTATTCAAAAATTTTGTATAAGTTTCGGTAAAAGTCAAACTTTAGTTCTTATTTTTTCTCACTAAAAAGTTAAAATAAAAATATAATAATAAAAAAAAATTACTTTCTTCACTTATATGATACACTTTTATTTGAATTTGAAGCTAAACAATATTATTAAAACTTTTTAATAAAACTATATATGATACAAAAAGAAATAATCATTATTTATTGATATTAAGAAGTTTGGCACTGTCCGACTTAGACTTTTAGTATATAAAACCACTAACTGTATAAACTTCTAAAAAAGGGCAGTAATAACCGTAGATTCATTCAAGAAAATGTAAATTAAATAAAAACATTTTCAATCAATCATTAATTTTTGTTTTACTTTGACTTTGCAATAGTTTTTAGAAAAATGAATGAAAAATATATATTTCCAGAAAACAGGATCTAAGGTTTTATTTCGAAAAAGCGACATTTCGGGGCAAAAATAGAATGAAAGAAACAAGAGAAAACGGCGCGACGCTCGGCCAAAGGACACACCGCGGCTTCCCATCATCATCCACGAAAAAGCTGCCCCTGCACGAGATGCCCTCCCGTCGGGCGAAAAAGAAAGTCGGTGAGCTAAAGAAACAAAAAAAAAACAAAAACGGGAGAGAAAACTGTTCGCCAGCTCTGCAGGGCGTGCAGGGGCAAAAAATATTTCAAAATTTTGCTCTTCGGATAATTGTGTCACGCAAAGGGAGTCTCGCTTTCGTTTGCCTCCCCTGCAGCTAAAAGGGTGAATCGACAAGAGAGAGAGAGAGAGAGAGAGAGAGAGAGAGAGAGAGAGAGAGAGAGAGAAAGAGTTCTTCAAAGAAATATGTTGTGTGCGCGCTTACTACCCCGGGCGTTCGATTTTTTGTTGCTTTATTTCAAAGCCGCAATTTCAGAGATTAGGAAGGGACAAAGAGGCTTTTTAAGATGTAAGTATTATGTTTGAGGACATTATTCCTAGTCATAATTATAAAAATTAGATACAAAAGTGTTCAGCCCTTCACTCTAAATTTTACTTTATTTACAATAATTATCTCGAGGAAAAGTTGTTAATACTTGTGCATCTGATATTTAACTAATCGACATTGTTTTAACTTACTCAAAGATTCTATGCAAATTAAAAAAGCCTTTGAAATGTATCAAGTAGAGTGCATAATAACAGATGAATTAGATAATGAGTTGTTTTCCTGAATTCCTGAAATTTATTTTTAATTACTGTTTGGAAAAAAAGACGTCAAAGAGATAAAATCAGCAACCAATATACATAATCTGTTAAAGGAAATTTTGACACTATAAATACTCACGCAGCTGTCAGTTGGAAAATTTTTTTGACCTAAAGTACATGCAAAAAACTTTAAAAGAATACACATCATGAAGATTTTACTTTTCATCCTAGGAATATCTCTCATTGTTGTAAATTTTTTTTAAATCAATCATTATTAAAATATTAAAACTACTCCAGCTTTTTATTGACCTAGAGTTTAATTGTTAGAATTGTTAATTATAGAAAGTGTCAGATCACATGTTTATCAACCTTGGCTTCGCCTCGGCCAACAATTACATGTGATCTGAGACATTTCTTAATCTACTGCCCTAGGTCGGTAAATACTAATACTCTATAATAAATTATCTAATTTTAAAAGCGAACTTTTTTACGAACTGAGAATTAAAACTTTCAGGGGCACATAAACTGCATGCCAGATTGGATAAAGTACGTTGAAGATTGCAAAAAAGTGCTAGGATTGACAGCTAGTAAAATACTATTTTAAAAATTATTACATTTTGACAAAAAAATATTTATATTTATCAAGTCAGTACAAAAAACTCGTTCTTTGATATTTTTTGCAGGAAAATCAGGACTTCCGGATAAAAATGACCCCAAAATGAAATGTTTCATAGCTTGTATTGGAAAGAAAATGGGAATTGTAAGCTAAGTATACATTGAATTTGTGAGTCACTAAATAAAAGCTTTCTTATAATTTATTTAAAACTTGATTTTACTAACGGTTTGTCAAGCCGATAAATCGTTAGTAAAATTTTAACCGATCTCGGTCTCGGTTTCTTCAAAAGTTCAATTTATTAAACAGCGCTTCCTATCAACCATAGTGTATAAGATCGCGAATAAATGCTTACTATTTTTTATATTTGAGTACAACCAATGTCTTCAATAGGACCTTTAAGTTTCCTGAAACTCAAATGAGGTCTTATTGAGGTCATCAAAATAAATTGTATTGAACAATGCAGTTGAAATTTAATAGCATGTCAAAACAATTCTTAAAAATTTTACTAACTTTGAAAGAACCATTTTCATCAAATTAGTTGGTAAACGGAAAAATAGATACAAAAATTTTTGTGGAAAAAATGCAGAAAATGATACCAAATGCCGATGATACTTTTCAAGAAAAGGCTACAGAATGTGCTGTTAAAGGTGATATTATTTTCTGTAAAAAAATTTATTCGATATTCAAGGATCTATTTATTAAAATGAATATTTTTTTTAATTTTAGCAAATGCTGAAAGTGATGAATGTGAGGTAGTAGATGTTGCAAAAAAGTGTTTAAAAGAAAAGTTTTCCAATGCAGGCCCTAATGATGATTAAGTTCATATTGTTTAATAGCTCTGAATATTTTAGAACTATAAATAAATAATATAAAATAACACTTGAATTTTAACATAGTTAAAAAATTTGTGCACTTTTTTGTTAACTTACATTTTTTTAAATAAATAAAATTTTACAGCTTACTTGATTTTTGTTGAATTAACTAATTTTTTTAACAATTCGAGCAAACGTCTTTAATTAAAAATTTTCTTTAGATACATATACGATAAATCATGGTACAAACCGCTTCGCAAATATGTTGAAAATTTTTTTTGTCATACCTGATACATGATTTCTGTTTGAAATTTATTACTCAAAATCATATCAAGGTTGTTGTGAACCTTGACACGACATAGACTATTAATTCATAGATTTTTCTAAATTTTAAATTACACGTTTCACGAAATTAAAAATCCCGTTACATATAGCGGTAATTACGGCGATAATAGATAAATTATAAAAGTAAATACACATCTTGATGAATCATGGCAAAATTTATTGCACTTCAAGACGTTCATTTTGATATTAAAATTTAATTAATCTATTATTCTATCTAGGGCGATATTTTAATACAAAATTGATAATTAAAATATTAACCAATAGATTTTATCACCATTCGTAATTGCGATAATTCAATTCAAGTTATTAACTTTGTTATCCTGGTTTAAATTCATAATATTTATGCTACACGAGGCTGCACAAATCAAATAATCACAGTTTGAATTTTTTTTTGTAATTGCTCGTTTGAAAAAAATACTTTTCGACAAATAAAATTTATTTCGAGAATTGCGACTTTAACAAAGTCGGCTGCGGACCGCAAAAATCCTATCCAAATTTTTATCGTAATGTTTAAAAGTTAAAACTTACGCTCTTTTATTATAATAAATTTTTTTTCTTTCTGATGACTCACTGTCTCTCCTACGATTTAAAAAAAAAAAGTAATGAGTTTTTGATTTAGTAAAATTATTACCACGATAGAATTTATTTTTAATTACTCATCATGATTTAAATTTATCTGAGCACTTAATTTTAATGATTAATCAATGCGTGACAATAGATAACAATTTTCTAATCTAATCTTCTCATTGTTTCTAATCAAACTTCCAAGAAATCTATTGCAATCAAACCAGAAGTACAAAGTTAGCTCTTTTTAGGTTTTTAGAAGAATCGAATTTTTGAATCGGATATTCATTAAGTCGGAATTCCCGATCGCCTTTTGAGATCGGGAAGGTACGCAAAAAATTTTAATAAAATACACGGCCAAAAAAGTCCATTATAAAATATCAGTAGTTTTGCATTCGTTGCAAAACGTATCTTATCAACGGAATCGCTTAACTTTACGCATACTCACCAAAAACCTGAAAATTCTTCGCATGCACACGATCCAGCACGTAATTTTTCCAGTGAACAAGGAAGAAAAACGCGTTCGAAACGCATAAGACATTATAATTCGTGTCATCTACAACTATGCGTGCAGAATTGCGTAAAAACAAAAGTGAGAAAGGGATCTTGATTCTTTTAGCCCGGACCACGTTTGGGATCTCGTAATTTCTTCTTTTTATTCTCCATACGTGAAGATTCTGGTCTAGTTTGTTTTTGTATATAAGGACCGACGACTGTTTTTTTTTTTCTAGTTGCATCCTAAACTCCCTGCAGTGAAGTACGTTCCCCTGTAAATTTAGCAAGTTGATCAAAACTTAAAAATGGATATCAAGGTAATAATAAAAAAAAATTTGTGTTTACGTTAGTATATTGTCCTTAACCAAAATCACATTGCTCATCAATAGAAAATAAAATGATTTTTTTGCGTAAAAATAATTTATCGCATAAAATTATGTTTTTAAACAATTCATATTTGATTGAGTTTCCCAGTATCTAAAATTACTGTTGAAAATAGAGAAAAACTACGAAAACATACACATAGAGTTCCTTAAAATATCAGCTTTAATTTTTACATTTTACAAAGTTACTATCCGGATTAAAAAACTAATAGTCTTAGCCAATTAAAAAAATTCATCATTCGTTTTTCAAGACTCTAATCCTGTGCACGAGCTTGGTAGCGCTCGCTCTAGGAAGCCCAAGGGGAAAACTCGAGAGCACGAAAAAGGAAAAACGAGGCTTGTCGGACCTCGGTTATGGCTCTTACAGCTCTTACGGATACAGTTCCGGATACAGTGAGAACTCGCACTACAGTTCAGGAGTCGCAGCAGTGCCTCATTCGATCACCGTCGAGAAGCACGTTCCCGTGCCTGTCGTCCACAAGGTTCGTCATTGATTTTTCAGTTTTCAAAAAATCAGCTCTGCATGCTTAAAAAAAAAAAAATTATCAAATCATTATTACTTGGGAATATTCAAAGATCCCCTGGTGGTTAAAACCAGGTTAGCTTTTATTATTGTGACGCAATCCCAGCATAACATACCGGGTGCATATTTTGAAACGTACTCTCGAGCAAACGAAAATAGAGTGAATCGCCATTTGCATACAAGTACGACCAGATCTCGGGAGCAATGGCCATTCATTGAACCGCTATTACGTTTTCACTTTGTACCCAATACGAAAACTCGGTACTAGTTGTTAGTTTTATTCAAATATGTATGTACTATGATTTTGAATTGAACAAGTGCCTTATCCAGTGCTGAAACCGTACCCGGTGACCGTCGTCAAGCACGTGCCTCTGCCCTACCCCGAACCTGTGATCGTCGAAAAGTACCACCACCACTACCCCACTTGGTAAAAAACTGAATCTGAATAAATGTGAATGTTTCGATTTTATGAATAAATAAAGTTTATTTAACTGTGCCTTTTATTTTTTTATACCCATCAACACTAATTAATTGCAAAAAAAAAACTAGTATCACCTTATGTCTGTATCAAAAATCTTCAAATTTAATAAAACAAAGAATTATTCGCAATAACATCAAGTGAAAAAATCATTGACGAGTAGCCACAATCCTCAATGCAATTAAACAGACACGCGATCGCGGAGAAAAAAAAATTACCATAAATTAAGAAAGAAAGAAAGAAAAAAAAAACCTCGCCACTGCATCTCTCCGATTATACATTTATCCCGTCTCCATCATCGAGCAGCCACAACATTGTTACTGGATTTCGCAAGAGGTCAGCTTCATCTTATCTGGGATCGAAAATTCACCTGTGCAGCGGTGGAGCGTGGGAGTTTTAATCTCGCTCGACATTTGATCATGGGAATGATACAAACGGGTCGATTGTACTGGAGTTTGTAAACTCGACTTTTCAAGTCCGTTGTTATTTAGCCTGGCATCGTGATTTACAGTCCAACATTTGCGAGCCGAGCGCGCTTATTCTTCTATTCGAATTGGCGCCGCAGCGTTTTACATTCTATTCTTCAATTAGAAGTGCTTTTTCATTGGTTTGTACTGATTGTTTTGCTATAATTGTTATTTATATGAATTACATAACAAGAATGTCTGCTTTTTTCAAAAGTTTTTGTTTATTTATGTAAAATAAAAGTTGAATTTTTGGAAATGACTTTGTTGTTGTGACGTAATAAGTATCATTATTAGTTCTTTTGCATCTTAATTTTGACAAAAGTTAGAAAAAGTTTTACTGAAAATTAGTCTTTAATGTTTAATCACTGTTTGAATACGCATGGGTAAGTTCAAATCGATTTGTTTACTAAATAAACATGCATAAATCAAACTAATGTTACATTAAATGCATGTGTAATATGGTTGTGGCGATCAAACTAGATGAAAATGAGATTATAATAAATGTTATGATGCCCGTTACGGGATAGTGCATACAATCAGCTAAATTGTGAAATCTCAAGTCGGGAATGAATTTTAAAAGAGTTATTTGTTTTAAATTTAAAATATTATTACTATTTTTACACTAAATGAAAATCTTTCTTATTCAACAATTGAAAAGAATTTTACAAAGTTCATTATACTGGTTACACTTAAAAATTAAAGTAAATCAACAAAAACAAAACAATGTTAACAACATACAATAAAAATTTCTTCTAACTTATTAATCTATTATTTACATTCAAGAAATTAATACCTTATAAGCAGACTTGCTTATCTCTATGATAATCATCTAAAATTATACAAATACTTTATTTTGATGAACATTAATATCGATGCTCAGAAGTGTAATCTCGCGGTGATGGTCTGAAATGTCTGTCATGATTTTGACTTGCAGCGTATTGTTCGTACTCCGAAACATTTTCTTCTTGTGCCGAACCTTGATCCGCTCCGTAGCCTGACGCTCTGGCATAGAGATCTTCACTGGTATCATGCTTATAAATATAAAATAGTTTATTATTCATGTCAATAATTTTAAAAAATTGTAAAATGTTATATCTAAGTTTGGTATAAATTAGGTTGACCACGAATTACGAATTCGCAAATATGGGGACCACCTGTATCTTGTTAAAATTTCTAAACGCAAGCAATAAAATTTCGAATTAATTTTTAATGTTTATCCAATGACCAATACATGGATTAGATTCAACTGTAATCTAGGAAATTGAACGAGTAACCTGAATTCCAATTAATATTCAATTCACACTTAAATCGTTACCGAACGCAACTCCTTCCATAATAAAACCTGCAGCTTCCACTTTCCATTTTCCTAACTTCCGATAGACTCATTATTTCCCTATTCCTTATAAATTTCGAATTTGCTGTTAACCCATAAATAGCTTGATAAACAGGTACAACTTTTGAAACGCCATTAAAGACTCCCTTATCTCATTATCTAATAAAGCGAGCATTTTTTTCCAGTAGAACGAGTTAATCAACTTGATCTTTGTAAAAAGAACTTAATCCGAGCGTCATTATTTGAATTAGTAAAAATTCAGGTCTATCTATTTTTAAAATAAAAAAAAGATAACAATAAAAAAAAAAAAAAACATGAAACTTTTTAAACCTTTCAATGGATCTCTACATGCCTTTAAAAGATTTATAAATATTTTTTTAAACAGTATACTCGCTTTGATTTTCACATACCTTATTTAAAACTAAAAAAACTTAAATTTTAATAAACTGAATTTTTTATAAAAGTTACTTTTTTAAAACTTTAAAATTTACGGACGTAATTTTAATAAAAGTGTTTTAGTAAAATTGAAAACTTAACTAAAACTAAAATCCTAAAAGCTGTAAAAAATTTTATTGATTTTCCTACCAATTAATAAATAGTATTTTAATTTCATAAATTTTATTCTAAATTTTATCCCTAGGTTGAAGAACTCCCCTTGGTTATACTCACCGCGTGCTCATCGCCATGGCGGGCTGCATAGGGCAAGGGCTCGAAGTAGATGGGCTTGGGTACATGAACGGCGTGGGGCACTGGAACTGGCTGGGGCACCTCGATCGTCTTCGGGATGAATATGGGCCGCTGTTGGGGAAGATTCACGAGTATGGGCCTGTCGACCTCGATCGGGACGTGATGGGCCACCTTTATAAAGTGGGGCACGGGAACGGCTATTGGATGCTTCACCGGTACAGCTATCGGTATATGATGAGGTATCTGTTTAAACAAAGTTATTCATTACTTTATCTTTTTGAGTCCCACAATTAGGGGTTCGTAGGGATAGTTTCGCGACATAAATCGCAACGCAGAGTTTGAGAGATTTTGTTATTCGTCAAGGATTTGTTGCTATCGTACACCTGGGAATTGACTGGTAATTGATGGGAGTGGGAATTTCATCGGTGGATTGTAGAGATTTACTTTCATATGGCCTTAAAAAAAAAAAAAGGTGTTTGCAGAATGATAAAAACTGATTAGTATTTTACTTCAGAAAGTTGTAGTTGCGTAAAAACAAAACTCAAATAAAATTTTTACTGAATAAAAACGGAAATTTTTCATGAAATAGTTCAAATTGTTTCTAGTATTTTTTAATGTTTGTTGGTATTTTATTCTAGATTTTTATAAATCTATTTTTGATAATTGTTGATAGTTTAATTAATTTCAAACCCTGGATGAAGAGATTAAATTTCAACTAGTTAGTAACAATTATGTAGCTATTAAATATTTTAAACATTTTGCAATTCTTGACTGAAGATAAAACACAAAAATTGAATCATTCAAAAAACTAAAAATTAATACGACTTTGATCAAATTTAAATACGAAAATTAAAATAATAAATTTTTGTAGAAGATAAGAAAGACTCAAAAAAATTGACGAACCTTGACAGGATAAGGTACTGGTACTTTAACAGCCACGGTCTTGGTAATTTTGATGACTTTGGTTGGTATCTCGTTGAGATGCACCGTCTGTGAGATCAACTTCGGCTGAAGGGGGTACAACGGCGCGTTTCCGTACGAGAAGTCAACCGAGGCCAGGGTATTCGTCACGGCCAAGGTCACCGTGACCAATAGCTGCAAAAAATCATGACTTGTTTTTAATACTTGTTTGCATGCCTTCCAAGTTTCAGCCCTGACATTCTCACGAAAATTAAAAATTTTAAATAAAAAATTTTAAATAAATTCTTATATAGTTTTGAATCATTTCAATTTTACAGTCATTTTTCAAAAAATTTTTTACATTAAAAATTTAGATTAAATTTTAATTACTACTAAACTACTTCGCAATACTGAAATCATTTACAAAAAATATAATACTTATAACATTTTTCAAAGGTACACAACAGAAATAATTTCCACAATAACCCCTTACAATTCTTAACATCTTTGTTCTTCCGAGTTCCTATACCAACAATAAAAAAGGTCAACTAATCTCGGGAACAACAAACGTACTGAAACTGTGCAATCGGTACATCGAGGCTTATATATCCGGAGACCTTCACCCAAGACGAAAGCCATTTCACCTTAACTTCCTACTTCCTCAACGATCCACTTGCCTTCACCGATCAGATTCGTTGCTCGGAGGAATCGATAACCCCCTCTTACCTTTTTTCGTATTATTACCACTATCTTTTTTTTTGCTTCCAAGTTTATTGAACCTAGTTATCGCAAAACCACTCGCCATAAGTTCCGAGTTTAGTATCGGGTTGTTTAACAAGTGGTTTTTTATTCAAAGAATTTTAAGCTACTTTCATGGTTTGGGTAAAAAATTGCTTTGAGAGTTTGAAAAAAAAAATTTTTTTGATTGAAACGTTCGATCCTATGAATAATTTCATTGTTTTTATTTCAATTTTCGCGACGCAAACGTTTTTTGTATTCTGGATTCAATTTTTGTGAATAACAAATTATATTGTATTACAATTAATTTCAAGGTGTTTACTATACTAAATAGTAATCGAACTGTGTTGAAATTTTATAATTTTTTGTTGATTTCAATACAGCCCTTTTGATGAGGCTGAAAAACCAAGCTGGTGAAGCATCAAGTAGTTTACTATAGATTATAAAAAATTTGTTCTCAGTGAAACCTCATATCTTTAGGTAATTTTTTTTTATATTAACGCAAGTTTTAATAGTAAAATTATCTTATGATCTTCCCGAACAGAAAGTTTAGCCGGGCGCTAGCAGGGGCCTCGCCAGTTGCCCCGATATTCTAGGTTGGCCCCGGCAGGGCTGAACGGTAAATGTAATGTAGATTGATTTTGCCAAGAAAAGGAAATTTAGGGATGCTAGGTTAGGTTCGGAAAAGTAATTTTTTTTACTTTCATATTAGTTATTTTTGATTTATAATAATTAAAAAATTGACAATAGGAAAAAAAAAAAAAAAAAAAAAAAACAAATAAGTATTCATATTTATTAAAATTTTTATAAATATATATTACACGGAGAAAAATAAATAGGAGTTTCTCCTATTTTTTACAGTACTCTTCGCCGGCAGTCACCTTCTTAATAAAGTTTATGTAGGACTCACCCATACTTTTCTCATAGGTACTTAGAAATAACTCCTGGTGCACCCACTCGACTTCTCTTAGAACTTTTCTCGTAGCTAGTGCTTGGAACCAAGAATACCGGGTGCTTCAGGTCGACTTCTGGTGCACCCGGTCAACTTCTCCTGAAACTTTTCCTCGTGATTTAGAATAAGGTATGAGGTGCCCTGGGTCGAACCCAAGATATGTCCCAGGAAAAGCCAACCGGGTACCCCGGGTCGACTCCTGGTGCACCTGGTCAGCTTTTCCTAGGATATTTCCTTGTTTCGACCCAGAATAACAGGTACCTTATTCTAGGTCCCGATTACCGATTACGAGGAAAAATTCAAGGAGAAGTCGATTTGGTGCACCAGGAGTCGACCTGAAGCACCCGGTATTCTTGGTTCCAAGCACTAGCTACGACAAAAAGTTCTAAGAGAAGTCGAGTCGGTGCACCAGGAGTTATTTCTAAGTACCTATGAGAAAAGTATGGGTGAGTCCTACATAAACTTTATTAAGAAGGTGACTGCCGGCGAAGAGTACTGTAAAAAATAGGAGAAACTCCTATTTATTTTTCTCCGTGTAATATATATTTATAAAAATTTTAATAAATATGAATACTTATTTGTTTTTGTTTTTTTTTTTTTTTTTCCTATTGTCAATTTTTTAATTATTATAAATCAAAAATTACCAATATGAAAGTAAAAAAAATTACTTTTCCGAACCTAACCTAGCATCCCTAAATTTCCTTTTCTTGGCAAAATAAATCCGCCCTACCGGGCCCCCGCTAGCGCCGCATTACATTTTAAGCTGAGCCCTGCGAGGCCCCCGTCGGGCGTGACGTTTTTGTCTAGCGAGGGCCCTCAAGTCAATCGGGGCTCCGGTGGGGCGGCGCTTGTTCGGGTTACAGTTTAAAAAAAATGTAAGATCATTTTTTAAATCAAAATTCGAGCAAATATTGCAACAAATCTTTTGTCTCTCTAGCATTACGACAAGGATAATATCGATATCGCTGCAGTAGTAATTTATGTGATTTAGAGATTATTATGATCAACTTCAATTAAAAAAACAATCCAATACTTTGTTAAAAATCAATAAAATAGATTTTTTGCAGAGCAAAAACAAAAGGATACAACTTAGAATTTTTTATGCTGTCAAATTGTCATATTGAATACAGTGTTGTTGTTTCTAATTAAATACATTAATCTATTCTTAAAAGAAAATTTTTCTTATTTGAAGTAATCAATCTTTTTTTCAATCTAGATCAACAAGCATGATAGTGACAAGCAGAAAGATTTATTATTCTATCACCAGCATGACATTTTCCATTTTTTTTTTTCGTGATTGTAAAAACACATAAGAAAGATTTTCTTTTCGATTGTAGCAATCAGCATGCCGACTTTTTTTTTAGAATTTTAATTAACGATTTGTTTTTCAATACAATACATTCATCAAAGAATAATTGTACCAGAGACAGGACGTAAACCATGAACTATCATACAGAAAACTCGAGCAAAGTAATATAAAACCTCTGCGATTAAAGTGAACGTAAGACATTGCCAACTCGAGAAAACTAGTTGAAGATAAAAAAATTCGAATCTCAGCTTCCGTCTATTGTTGCCCACAACAGATCACTTCCGTAAATTTTCAAAAAAAGATAGCAAAGTCAATCACTTTAAAAATGTAAGTGAAAGGTTTCGAAAGACAACGTGTTTTTAAAACCAACCGATTCAATCTACGTATAGATTCTGTCGCAAATGAACAGATTTTTTACTGACTAATTGGAATTTTTTTATTTTTATTTTGATTAGGTGACCTAAATAATTTATAATAATAACTCGTAAAAAACTATATGCACATCTCTCAGTTACGTTTTCATTGTTAAAAAATGAATGATTTATTTTCACGGAAACAGTGCCACGTTAGTTTTGTTACTTTGAAAATAAAACAGAAGATATTATTTTTTACATCATACCTGTGTAAATAAGCATGAATGAGGCCAAGATTAAAATAAATTGTTTACAAAAAAAACAGGATTATTTTTCAGCAGAGTTTTTAAAAAATAAACTCTCTTCCACAGAAGAAATTATTTTAGTCTTCAAACACTTTATAGATGAAAAATGTACATTTATTCTTATCTATACAAAAACTCTATTCAAAACTCTTGATTTCTGGCAGTTGTAACACCAAATGTTTTTCTCTTAGCGTATTAAAAATTTTATGTGATTTTCAGCACACAAAAACTATATGCACTTCCGACAGAAAACGCAATTTGTGGCTAGACTAAAGCGACTTCGCTGAATCACTACATATTGACTAGTACGAGCATCTCTTGTCTGTTACCCAACATTTTTTACAAGCTCCTGTTGTTGATCGATGCCGATATGAGTGAGCTTGAATGGAGGAAAAATGCTTTGTCACATTGTAAAATACGTGTGAAGAGTAAATTATTTGGTAATTATACATAATTGTCGAAATCTCCATCACATCAGAAATTTCGTTTATCCATTTCATAATCCAAGGTATATAAATACCAGAAAATACCTTCGATTTTCAGTAGCATTTTTTAAAAATCGCAGCAAGATGAAAAGTTCATACTACTTACTAAGTTTTCTTTTTTTGGCAGTAAGTTTTTAGTGCATAAATTTGAAAATACCTTTCTTTCGTTTAAAATAAAAGTGTTCATGAACAGATATTTATTTAAATTTATTTATAAATATTTAGTTTTCAAAAAATTAAAAACTGAACTTAAAAAATAAAATAGACAATGTTTTAATTGCATGTTATTTATATTATCTGAATGAAGCATAAGATTTTACTCTGAAATCAAAAGATGAGACAGTTAAAAAAAAGATACGAAAAATACGATTTTAATCTTTCGAGTTAAATTCAACTTACCATAAAAGATTTTATAATAAAAAAATATTTTTACCTAGTTTAGTATATTATTCACCGAGGGACTAAAGTGTGCCTTCGGCTCGGGCGGCAACCGCAGCGGGCCTCCCCGGCACATTATTAGTTCCGAGTGATTTATACATTTTTTTAATCTCGTATCGCAAGATTTAACTTGATTTCCTCTGATCAAAGCCAAAAAAACGGCGAGGTTGCTCCCTGCGCATAGCGACCAGCGCGCATCTCACAGCAGATCAGTGTGTGTCTCCCCGAGCCGCAGGCGAGGGGAGACAGCTGATCTGCTATGCGCGCTGGTCGATTGCGCAGGGAACCCCCGCCGTTCTTTTGGCTCTCATCGGAGGGACTCAAGTTATTACTTGCGATGCACGAGGTTAAAAAAAAATTTTGTTATTTAAAATTTTATTTCATGGTCTAGACTAGACATATGGAAAACAATAATTAAAATTACAAATTTATATTTTCCAGGTATTTGTTTACTGTCATCCATCACCCGAAGACAAAGATGCTATGGAAGCATGTAGAACAGAGCTTGGATTGACGGCAGAAGGTATGATTAATTAAGTATAGTTGAATTTTTGTATGAATTCTGCATTTATTACTTTTATTCTATATTTTTTCATTCATACAAAAAATTAAAGGACGACCAGACCCTAAAGATCCAAAAACAAGATGCCTAGGTGCATGCATCTGTAAGAAGAGAGGGCGAGTAAGTCCAATAACATAATTAATAAATTGAAAACTTTTCTGGAAAAGAAATCTGATCCGAGCTTAAAAATTTCATTACAGATGGTCGGTGGTAAAATGATTCCGGAAAAACTCATAGCACACGTGAAAGAAATGCACCCAGACGCTGATGAATCAAAAATAAGAGAGTGCGCTGACGAAGGTAAATTAATTAAGACTTTAATTATATAATTTTTTTTTATAAATTTTTATCTGAGTACATGAATTTTTGTAGTTACAGAGTTAATAAATTTGATGTACAAAATTTAATTTTTTGACAAGTTTTTTTTTTACAGCAATTATCAAAATTTTCAATAAGTTAAAGCAAAATTTGACGAAATCGCCAAAAGCTTATACTTTGATCTTAATGTACAGGCGTCCCTCACTATTCGCGGTAGATAGGTTCCGGAGAGGTGCCGCGAATACCGAAACCGCGAATACCGAAGCATTAGTCTTATGGGAAAAGGGGAGATTGGTTCCAAGGGGTAAAAAAAAGAGGTCTTGTAAAGAAAAAAATTTTTTATTTCAAAATAATATGTATAATAAAATTATATTTTAAGACATTTTCACAAAATAAGTGCTTTTAAAAGAGTAAAAAGTTAAAATTGGCTCAAAATAACTTGTAAGTCGTGTTTGTTGCTAGTTCACAGTCTTGTTTAAATTTCAAGCTTCTCGTCATTATAGAATCAGAATCGGAAACCTCTTCTATAAGAGAATAAAATGCATGGAGGATTTTTGAGACTTCAGCCATAAGAATCTGTTGGTCTTTTGGAATTTCGACCGATTCTTCCTGATTTTCTTTTGACGGCTCTAAAATATTTTCGATGTCCTCCGCTGTTAACGCATCATGTTGAGTGCTCACTAACTCGTAAATGTCAGATTCAGTTGAGTCTTCAAAGCCTTCTCCTCCAGTTTCTCTGGCTAACCTCAAAAAACCCTGGATACACTCTTGCAAAATTTAAATTAAAATTAAAAAAAAATTTTTTAAATAACCAAAAGCTGCTGTTGAAAAATTTTTTTGAATACAGTGAATGTAGCTTTCAAATCCGCGAATACGTGAGTCGCATCCGCGAATACTGAGGCATGATCGCATTTGAGTAACCGCGAATAAGCGAAACCGTGAATACCGAGTACCGCGAGTAGCGAGGGACGCCTGTACTTTAAATTTGATTATAAAAATTAAATGTCAAACGCGCTATTTTAGAAGCTTTTCTATTCCTCTCATAAGTTGGTCAACTTTTAAAATTTCATACATAAAAAGTTTCTTCAGTTTAGAAAAAAAAAAAAAAAAAAAAAAAAAAAAAAAAAAAAAAAAACAACTAAAAAAAAAATAGTTTCACTAAAATTCTTGATTTTTTTTATAAAGCTTTCAATAGAAAAACTTTAGGACATTTCTTCTTAAATTTCTGACATGAGCGTTAACCTCTTTTATAAGTTCCAGTTTTATACCCAGTTTTATAAACAGGTTTTATAAGTCTTATATAAGTTCCAGAAAAATTTAGGAATCACTCTTTAATCTTCAGTTTTTACAGACAGTTTTTCATGTATTTAAAATTAATGAATATTGTGAATTCAAAATTATTACTCTTTAATAATAAAAAATATAAATAATATAAGTAATTAATTTAATAATTTATTTAATATAAATAATTTTAATTTTTTAATTATAGCCAATAAGCTGTCGGATGAATGCGATGTATCACATACAGCAATGAAGTGTTTACATGACACATTCGGACCTCCTAAACATGGTCCACATGGTCCAACTACTCCAGCAGGATTTATTTAATTTTTTATTTTACAGTCAATTAAATAAATATTTTAAATTTAGCACTTGATCACAATAGCTTACAGTTATGTAAAAATTGAAAATTTTGCACGAACACAAAACGCCATTTTAATAAATTTATCAGTCAATCAAAAATATGAGAAGTTGTTTTATTTAAAAAAGATTCTTAATTGAAAATCTTCAAAATAAAAAAAAAATTCATAAAAAAATTTAAATCAAGTCATCTTTTAGTTATTTCTAAGATTTTAAAAGAAACTAAAGCGAAACCTGTATTAAATTACAAAAAATGAGCTATTATTAATTATGAAAATTTTATAATTCATCAATCAAAACAGTTGAAAAAAACTATATAATGAAAAAAATTGTCTTTCTTCATACAACAATTCATTTTCTTATTTTTCTTGGACAAAACAATAGAAAAGTATAAAATTAGAAAATATTCAATACTAAAGTAGGGAATATTGTATACAAATTTTAATAGTAAACTCAATGATAAATTTATTCTCTGTGTTGTCCATTAAATATGTTTGCTGGCAATGACTCGAAGTGTCATTGTATAAGTGAACAACATATATATATAAACTGAAAGAAGCATAACAAATTAATTTTTTTAATAGTAACAATAAGTATAAATGTTATTAGAAACTTACGTGCGCAAAAAATGGTAAGCCTAATTGATTCATGATTACCCGCTACATATATTTTAAGAGGTTTCTGGCTCTTAAAAATATCAAAAATTCTTGCATACACCATTTTTTGGGATTCATTAAACCATTCGGTTAAATACACAGCATCGCCAATACCTTTGTCCTGAATAACAAATTTTTTTCGATGATCATGTTGAAAAAACTCTTTTTTAACAAAAAAAATGACTTCAATTTACATACCAAATTCGTGATGGTCTCGCCAAAAAACCCAAACATAAAAATTTTTATCACAACTAGCCCTAATACTATAATAAGTTTCATTTGCAGAAAGGATAATTTCTTTAACTAGTACAAACATAAAAGTAAAAACAATTTAAAAAATACATACGCATTTCAAATTATTTAATTTAAAATAAAGATTTGTGATTAAAATATAAATATACTCTGTAAGATCATTACTTCAAGAGCCTTTACTCCACCAATGAAAAAATAACCAGGCAAAGTAAAAATTAGTCTAACAATATAAACACTGTACAACTGATTAACTTCTTGAATAAACCTGAAATTCATATTTTTTACCCATTAAAGTATAAAAGTTATTAGAATAAATTGTTTAGCATTTTTTATTAATATTTACATTTGGTTTATCATTACCAAGTAATAAATTGATGATCATGAATGCAGTTTAAGAGCTGGTAATATTCTCTTGCATTTTGAATCTTAAATTTGAGAACCTTTAATTTTACAATTGAAATCATCAGCAAAAATAATGCAATAGTGTCTCCCACAGCAATTACACCAAGATAAATGAATGAAAGAAATTGATTTAAATGCGCAATTATCTTCAGCACCATCGATTCTGTATTTGAAAAATAAAATAAATAGTTTATTAATAAATTAGATAATAGATTTATACAACAATTTACATGAATTTCAAAAGAAAATATTTTACAAAAAAAATCAGATATTTAAATGTTAAATAAAACACAGTAAATTTAAATAAAAAATTCTGAAGCAAGTATCAATTTTATGATGTAAAAAATACATCTTTAACCACACAACAAAGAAAAAAAAAAAAAAAATCATTTTATGTTTCAATGAATTAATTGAACCATCTAGTTTAGAAACTAGAAAAACACCTCTTTTACTAGGGCTGTTCGAGACGAGACGATACGAGACTTTTATCCGGTCTCGGTCTCGGTCTCGAAAAATTTTACCGGTCTCGTTCTCGGTCTCGGTCTCGAAAAATTTTACCGGTCTGGTTCTCGGTCTCGGTATAGTCTCGGTATCGGTTTCAAAGCCTCGGTATCGGTCGTGATAATTTTATTAATCTGAAAGCTAAATTAAAAAATTGTTTAAATAAATAAATAAATAAATAACTGTTTTTATCAAACTAGTCTCAAGTGGCATGCAAGTGCTGAATTTTTAATAAGAGCCATCAAATTTTTAATCCTGAAAATAAATAAACAATAATTTTTATTTTTAGTTTCAAAAAAAAGGAAGGTAAATGAGAAAATGCTCTGAAAATTTTAATTGCAATTAACCTGTACATAAATAATAACAACACTTAATTCATCACATATTTTTTGCAACCTAGAACTAAGTTCTGTTCGATATTTTTTTTTGTTAGAACTCTCATTTTATTTTATAGAATTCTACAAAGAAATTTTATCTATTTATTGAAACAAAGTATTCAATTATCCAAAAAACGATGGCAAAAAAATTCTTAATAACAAAGTATTCAACATTTCAATTTTAACAGTTATTCAAATTTTGAACATTTACGACCATTCAAATCGAGGACATTCGAACGAAAGTGATATTGTTTCTGATAATATTTCTAAGAACGAATGTTGCTGTGTTGAAAAAGGTTCTTATTAAAACCGATATTACTAACCGAGACCGAGACTCTCGGCTGCTCAGTCTCGTCTCGGTATCGGTCTCGGTCTCGGACCTATACCGAGACCGAGACCAAGAAAAGTCTCGAGTCTCGAACAGCCCTATCTTTTACCTGTAATTATTATGAAACTCCATCCATGTACAGTAAGCAGGTAGCTTTCGTTTACAAAAGCAGATACATAATGAGAGGCACAGACCAAGCCATAAAAGCCGGCAGTAATCTGAACTCATACTCGACATTTTTTTAAATACGAACTTAACATGTCCCGTTCGCAGCCATTCGCTTCTGTTACAAATTTTTCACTAATTTTCAACACTATCTGAAAAAGAAATTCTTGAAAAAAGAATACTGATACTTTTTTTTAAAACTGCAACTTAGAATTTATAGTTTCCCACTTGGATTTTTTATCTCCTTGTTTTGCCATTTTTTACCTACCACTATTTTCTTACAAAGTTTAAAGACTTGGTCTCTTTCACTACTAAAAGTATTAGTATTTTCTACCGAATGTCGAACTTTTACAGTTATTAATACCTAATTATATGGATCACGTATCGTGATATCTATTCCTCGTCTATTATTTCAAGTCAACAAGCTGTTACAAATTCATGAACAAGTTTGATATGATTCGTTGAACTCATTCATGGTAAAATTATCAACTAAACATGAAGGTTGTTGCACTTATGCGCAAATTAAAAGACCAATTTAATATATTTATAAAAGTCAAGAAACTAATTGCCTAATTTTTACTGTGAGGGGGTATAAAATATTATAGGTATTCGTGCGATGAAAGCTTGTTAAAAATAATCACTGAAAATAAATTGTAGTCAATGAACTGAACTGAATGAACCCTGCGACAAATTTCCGCCAGAATATTGCCAGACAGTGGGCAGATTTAGCGAAATTGGGCAGAAATTTAGTAGGGTTAATCGCCAGATTCTTGACAGAAGCCAATGCTTTACGCATAGGGATTCTGGCAAGCTATAACGTAAACCTTTTTATTTTAAATTGTAACATTTATTACTAACAAAAATATGTTCAGTATCATAACTTGACTCTGAAATTTTTCTTTTTTTTTTTCCTTATGTTGAACATTTTTCTCATCCATTTTGATGTAATTTTAAAATATTATTCTCACAATACCAGCCCTGCTGCATAGCCACACGTACAATGGACTTGAACAAATTTTTTTTCTTTTGTTAAATATTTTAACACCTATGGAGTCAGGGCGGAGACCTAGTGCATAGGATAGCGATTACAACCTGGACATGATTTCCCCAGGAAGTTTTGACTCCGGAGGGGCCAGGGCGGATACCTGGTGCACCTGGTTATACTGAGGCCTTGGAGATGACTTCCCCAGGAAGTTTGAACTCCAGAGGGGTCAGGCTGAACACCTGGTGCACCTGGTGATACTTACGCCTTGGAGATGATTTCCTCAGGAAGTTTGGACTCCGGAGGGGTTTGGGCGTACACCCGGTGCACCTCGTATTAATTACGCCTTGGAGATGATTTCCCCAGGAAGTAAGGACTCCGGGGGGGTCAGGGCGGACACCTGGTGCACCTGGTGATACTTACGCCTTGGAGATGATTTTCTCAGAAAGTTTTGATCCCAGTGGGTTCACATCATCAAGTTTACTATTAGGATAGCATCTTCAGAGTGTGGTTATTATTACCGGGTACACCAAGTATTTTCCCTGGCCCATCCAAGGTCAAAATTTCTTGATATAATCATCTCCAAGGCGTAAGTATCACCAGGTGCACCAGGTGTCCACCCTGGCCCCTCCGGAGTCAAAACTTTCTAGGGAAATCATCTCCAAGGCCTCAGTATAACCAGGTGCACCAAGCATCCACCCTGGCCCCTCTGGAGTCAAAACTTCCTGGGGAAATCATCTCCAAGGCGTAAGTATCACCAGGTTCACCAGGTGTCCGCCCTGACCCCTCCGGAGTCGAAACTTCTTGGGAAAATCATCTCCAAGGCGTAAATATCACCAGGTGTTCAGCCTGACCCCTCCGGAGTCCAAACTTCCTGGGGAAATCATCTCCCCAAGGCCTCAGTATAACCAGGTACACTAGGTATCTGCCCTGGCCCCTCCTAGGTTCAAACTTCCAGAGGAAATCATCTCCAAGGCGTAAGTATCACCAGGTGCACCAGGTGTCCACCCTGGCCCCTCCGGAGTCAAAACTTTCTAGGGAAATCATCTCCAGGTTGTAATCGCTATCCTATGCGCTAGGTCACTGCCCTGACTCCATAGGTGTTAAAATATTTAGCAAAAGAAAAAAAATTTGTTCAAGTCCATTGTACGTGTGGCTATACAGCAGGGAGAGGTTAGGATTTTCAAACAGCAAGCATGATTCATCGATAAAAATTATATTTCTATAAAATTATTTGATTATTTTTTATCAATTTTGTAACATCGGAGCTCCATGCTGCTGCTCCGATTTGTAAACTAACCTCTCATCAACGCATCTAGGTACATATACATATATCTTCCTATATTATATAGTTATATCCAGGAGGAGCTCTTTTTTTTTTGGCTCCTCCGGGAGGAGTCCCTTAAAACATGTTAAATATAAGGTTTTTTGAAGGTTTTGAGGTGCTCCTCTGGGAGGAGCTCTTAATTTTAAAAGCTCCTCCCGGAGGAGCCAATTTTAGTAGCTCCTCCCGGAGGAGCACCTTAAAACGTCAAAAACCCTCATATTTAACATGTTTTAAGGGGCTCCTCCCGGAGGAGCCAAAAAAAAAAGAGCTCCTCCCGGAGGAGCACCTCAAAACCTTCAAAAAACCTTATATTTAACATGTTTTAAGGGGCTCCTCCCGGAGGAGCCGTAATTTTCAGAGCTCCACCCGGAGGAGCCCCTTAAAACGTCAAAAAACCTTATATTTATTATGTTTGAAGTGGGCTCCTCCCGGAGGAGCCGTAGTTTAAAGAGCTCCTCCCGAAGGAGCACCTCAAAACCTTCAAAAAACCTTATATTTAACATGTTTTAAGAGGCTCCTCCGGGAGGAGTCAAAAAAAAAGAGCTCCTCCCGGAGGAGCACCTCAAAACCTTCAAAAACCCTTATATTCAACATATTTTACGGGGCTCCTCCCGGAGGAGCCGTTATTTTCAGAGCTCCTCCCGGAGGAGCCCCTTAAAACGTCAAAAAACCTTATATTTATTATGTTTGAAGTGGGCTCCTCCCGGAGGAGCACTTTAAAACCTTCAAAAAACCTTATATTTAACATGTTTTAAGGGGCTCCTCCCGGAGGAGCACCTCAAAACGTCAATAAACCTTATATTCAACATGTTTTAAGGGGCTCCTCCCGGAGGAGTTGATTTTAAATTATAGGAGCTTCTCCTGTACGAGCACCTTAACTGTCAAAAAACTCCATATTTAACCTCTTTGAAGGGCGCTTTCCCTGTAGGAGTCGTAATTTTAAAAGCCCTTTTTATAGGAGTACTTCAAAACGGTTAAAAAATATTATATTTAACATGTTTCAAGTACTTGAAGTATTTTAACTTACTATTTAATTTTTAAAACTATTTTTTTAGACTCACCATAACATTTTCTTTTTTCAATTTAAATCATATTCAACAATTTTACCTAAACATGTTTGAACTTTTATTCAATACACAAACTCAACTCAAAAAACATGTTAAATATTAACTGTGAAAAAACTCTATATTTTATAACTATTTTTATGGGGGTTGGCGAGCGAAGCGAGCAGGGGGGTACCCCCTAGTGTATATATATATAGACATATACATAAAATAATAAGCTTGACAGAATTTTCTGCCCACTATCTGGCGGGCACCCCAGACATTCTGTTGAAACTTCTAGCAGGGAAGTGTAAAAAAAATTTTTTATTCAGTAATTTCAATAAACATGAATTTGAAATGAAATTCGTTGCCAACTGTCATGCACGCAATACATCTTTGTGAGTGGCTGCTCGCAGGGTTGTTGTATAAGAAAATAGTACATACATAAACTGAAACATGAATCAAAAATAAATTTTTTTTAATTTTGCTGATAAATAATTCTTATTTGTATGTATAACCACTCAATGTGTCTTATCAATGTAAAATATTTTATTTATTTTTCCACGACCCCTAAAAGCCTGATGGGTAGTTTTCGGTCAATAAAAAAGAGTTGCATTAAAAATTCTTTGATTTAGTACACTTAAAATATTCATCATTAAGAACATTAGCTGATCAATTCTTTTCAGAAATTTGGTTTTTTAACAACTTTGGTTTATATAAAACTAAAATAATTTGGGTTTTATAATTACGTCTGCTTAAAAAATCATGAGTTATGAGACTGAATCTACGAAATATAAATTTGGACTTGATTTAAAAAATTAGTAAGTCTGGAAGTCTGGTTCAGCAACCCAGGCTTCCAAGTTTCAAGCTTCTAACTCTGGATTTTTTATTCTATAAGATATCGTTTGTTTTCTAAAATAAGCTAATTAATACTTGAAACATTCAAACTTAAAGTTTAAACTTTGTAGTAAAAGTATAAGACTTATTCTTTTGAAAAGTTCAAAGTTTAAACCTATAAGTTTGAATTTTACGTTTAAAAGTTTAAACTTTAATGTGAAACCCTATACTTTTACTACAAAAGTTTAAACTTTAAGTTCAAGTGCTCAAACTTTCAAGATAATAATCTATACTTTTAGTTAAATGTTTAAACTTTCAGTATGATACTTTTACTTCAAAAATTCAAACTTTAGACCTATAAGTTTGAACTTTACATTTCAAGTTTTAACTATAATTTTTCATTAAAGGTTTAATTTTAGACCTAGAAGTTTAAACTTTGAATGTGAAACTTTATACTCTAACTTTAAAAGTTAAAACTTAAAGTTCAAATGTTCGAACTTTCATTATAAAATTTATTCTTTTCAAAAGTTCAAAGTTTGATAAGTTTGAATTTTACGGTTAAAATTTTAAACTTTAATGTGAAACCCTGTACTTTTACTACAAAAGTTTAAACTTTAAGTTCAAGTATTCAAACTTTCAAGATAATAATCTATACTTTTAGTTAAAATGTCTAAACTTTCAGTAAGATACTTTATACTTTTAATTCAAAAGTTCAAATTTTAATAACCCACTTTCAGTTTACATATATTTTTTCCGTCCACATGTCACACTCATTAATTTTATAATCAAATTCAATCATAGATCTCAAACTCTATAATGAAATAATCTTACATTTAGTAACATTCATTTCATGTTTATTTTTCACACTTCGACTAATAAATTTAAAGAAATCACTCTCTGCAATCTTATACAATCCGTTACATTGAAAATCTTGAAAAGTAGTTTTATATGATCAACAAATATCAGTACCTTAACATAATCTAGCTCACTGGTCAAGTCATTTATAAACAAAATAAAAAGAAAAGGGTCTAAATGGAACCCCTGAGGAACCTCAGATGGAACATTATAACAATCAGACAAACGACCTTTAACTTTGTTTCTTTGGCTTCTATTAGTAGCAGACAAACCATTTAATTAGTTTACCTTCAATGTCATAAGACATTAATTTATGTAATAACAATTTAGTATTTACTCTATCAAAACCTTGGAATAATCTAAATATAAAGAATCAAACTGAGCATTTTCAGATAATACCTTGATTATATATATATTATTAAATTTTTCAAAGTATATTCATCCTTCATTAATCCTTGCTGTTCCTTAATTATTTTATGAGAAAGTAAAGATGATAATTTATTTGCAACCACAGCACCAAACAATTTAGCAACAGAACCCATAATAGAATTAGGTCTATAATTTGAAACATACCTCCTACCCCCTTCTTGAATACAGGCCTCACAAATGATAATTTCCATCTATCAGAAAAAAAAAAAAAAATATCACTATTCAAAGACTTCCTATAAGTAATTATTATTTAATTTAATTTATTATTTTTTTTATTTTATTTTTAATAACCGTAAGCGGTAGTGGTCAAGAGGTCTTGGGGTGGTCTGCTGTCAGAATCTGTCGGTTAGACCATCTAACCCTCATTAGTTTCTCGCTGATTTACCGACTGTGATCAATTTTGAAATTTACTTAAATATTCATTTTTATTTTCAATTAATTTTTTTATTAAGGTAGTTACCGCAAAAATTGAGTTTCTTAAAAAAATCTCTAAAACTTTGCCCAAAGGTAGATTTTTATGTCCTCTACATGCTGGTATTTTTTCCTACACCCCCAAGCCATACTTAATTTTGAGATATTGGGCTCGGAAGTTTCAATTTTTACATAAGATTCCTATGCTGAGTGTAAAAATTCGTAAAAATTTGAAGGTTAATCTCGGATAGCAAACTTAATTTTCTTAAAATATTTTGATAACAGGTTTTCTTGAAGGGTAAGATCTAAGAAATCGAGAGGTACAAAGCTAAACATAGCAAGCGATATTAACTTCTGAGATAATGAATAGAAAAGAATGAAAAATGCATGATTTCAGTACGATTTGGAGCTGCGTTGGCCGTGGCGGTGCGTGGCGTCAGAGTGGGGGCAATGAGCGTCAATATCTATATTTTAGGTGAGCTATATATATAAGTCATAACTGCCTTAAATTAGATTTTTATTTTATTGTTTGATTTTTATATTGTTGAATATTCCCTACCCCTAAAATCCAGCTGGAAATCCAGCTTGAAAACCAGCCGTCATATTGGAACCGAAATCCAGCTGGATAGTCAGCTGGAAATCCAGCTGGATTAAGAAAAAAAAAAATTTCGTCAATTTTGCTTATAATCGAGTTATTATTCATTTTTCAATAATTTCGAAATTTTGAACTTAGTTTTTTTTTCAAAATTTTCCAGCTGGACTTATCCAGCCGGATTTATCCAGCTGGATTTCCAGCTGGATTTCTAGCTGGATTTCTAGCTGGACAAATCCAGCCGGACAAATCCAGCTGGAAAATTAAAAAAAAAACTAAGTACAATTTTTTCAAAATCATTGAAAAATGAATATTAACTCAATTTTAAGCAATATTAACTAAATTTTTTTTTTTTTTTAATCCAGCTGGAAATCCAGCCGTCATATTGGAACCGAAATCCAGCTGGATATTAGGGGTAGGGTTATATGAGCCGTTCTCTGCAATAACGACCTAAGGCGCCTTAGGTCGTTTTTCCGGAGATCTCAAAAATGGGTTGACAAACTATTCAAAATTCCTCCCACCAAATATCATAAAAAAATATTGAAAATTGAAGCTTTGGTGAATTTTTTAGTGGAGGCAAAACGCGCGCTACTAGAGCCCTGAGTGGAGACACCGCGGCCGCGCCTACTCGCTGCAACTGCACAATGCACATGAGTTTCCGCGCTATAGCTGATTGCTTCAAGCGCATTGTATTGTAAATTTTTTTTGGTTAAAAACGTATTAATAAATTGAAAACAATCATTTTTATATCAATTTTTTAATAATATTTATATAATTGAGTAGTTCACCCGAAAAACGACCTAAGTGAAAAATTGTTGATAACGATTTTTTCTAATAAATTATTATTATTTTATTAATTTCATCATGAATATTCATTACGAGATAGTGTAACTTCCTTTTCAAAAAATTAGTTTTTTAATTCTCGACGAGTGCTTTAAAATAATACTCTTCAAAAACTTTAAACCTTTTTTTCTCGAAACGATGTTTTGTCACTTAGGTCGTTATTGCAGAGAACGGCTCATATACAATAATTATGATCAAAGATTAAATTTTATAAATAGTAAAAGTTGCTGAATGATGGTGCTGATGTAAGTGTAGAGTACTTCAAAAGATAATTGAAGATAAACGAATTAAGTTTTAAACTCTCAATGTGAAAATTTTTACTTTAAGACTTCCAAGTTAAAGTTCGAAAAGTATATTCTAAGTTTTAATGATATCTAATATATGTAACCACCCTCTGCTAGCTCTTCGATGATGTTATAAATTTCAAAATCGTGAGACATACTTCCAGTAAGTTTTTTAGAGACAGTAATTTAAGACAGGAGCGGATCAAACCCAAACCAACTTTATCCTCCGACCCTACAACACGCATGCTCGTGGACTTGGCGCTCGTAGCAAAAGTCTACCAGAAATTATACCTATACTAGTAGATAACATTTTTCACATGAATTTTTTTTTTAAATTAAAGTAAAATTCATGTCTATTATCTATTATTTATAAAAATTATATTATTTGTAATTCTTATTTAAAAAAACAAGAATTTATTAACGAAATTCACTTATAGTATTAATGAAAAAATTCATATCAGTAGAAAAATACTTTTTTATTTATTTTTAACAATTGTTTGACAGTGCAATCCTTATATATGAAGTAAGCTAATACAATTTTTTCATTCGTAATTTAAATCAATGAACTTTTATGTTTGATCAACACAAATTAATCTTTTTAATTTTTGTTTAATTATCAAAAAGATTTTTATAAATATTTTTGTTTTACTGATAAACTCATTTTTTGAAGCAGTTAGAAACAAATTAACGATTGGCTATATAATATAATTTATTGATGAAATTCACAAATTTTGTTGGTGAAGCTTTGTTAATTATATTTTTTTCTACTGTTTAAATTAATTTATAATGATTTTTAGTTTTTTGATGTTATCTTTTAATAACTCTTTTAGTTTTTTGTTTTTTCTTTTTTCCACAGATAAATCTTAAATGTATCAATATAATAATGAACAATAAAATAATACAATAAAATAATGAATTCGATTATACTTTCAAGTACTATTGACAATTCGATCCTTTTATAATTTGAGGTAAGCTAATAAAAATTTTTTATTCATACTTTCAAACAATTAACTTACAAACTAGATTTTATGTTCAAACAACACAATTATTTTTTCCAAATAGTTTTGATTTACTGATAAACTTTTTTTTTTAAGCTTACACAGTAGTTACAAACCTATTAAAATTGTTTATATTTATATAATTTATTTTTGTTTAAACTATGTTTTGATGATTTTTAAGTATAATATGTTATTTTAAGTAAGTTAGTCTTTATGTTTTCTTTCTTTCTTTTTTTTATTTATTTTTTTAACAAATGAACTTTAAATGTATCACAAAACTTTTTCAACTTTTTTTTTGTTTAGTTTTTGTTTTTTTACAGATAAATCTTATCATTAAATAATTTCAAATGAGTTAAAGAATTTTTTCATTTGTACGCTCAAACAAACTTACAAACTAATTTTTAAGTTCAATTAATACGATTATATTTAATACATACGAAATATATTTTCTTCAAAGAATGCTGTTTTCAAATAAACTCATTATTTGAGCACTATTTATAAACACTAACATACTAACTGTTACATACTAATACAAAATATGTAAGATAAATGGTTTATGAAGGCTTCATCAAGGGATTATAATTATGATCAAATTCAGTATTTATAACTTCACTCTTCTTAGAGGTATTTGTTGTTGCAAGTTCCAGAGAGACTTTCTCCATGTCAGTTGGTTTAGAGATACTGGCTGTAGAAACTCGTTGCTTTCTAGTAGACCAAAAATTTTGTTTCTTAATATTTTTATGACTTGGTAGATTGGACGGAAGCTGTGGGAAGTGTGGAGTGAAAGAAGATACCGAATCTTGATCTATTGGATGAGCCCTCATCAAATCGATTGTACTTTCCCACCTGGCAACTGCTTTTAGTACAAATTCTTCTGACGTGTTATCAGCTATACCTATAAACACGTTGGCAAGTGCTTTCAGGCGATCTGATGGAGTTACAGAGTCTCTCACGTGGACTGATTTTCCTTGTAGTGATTCAAAAATGTGTTGACTATGCTTTTCAAATTCGGAGCTGGTAATTTCTTCCTTAATGAGTTTTTTTGAAGCTCTTACATTTGATAAGCGTATACACGCATAGATATGTTTGCAGAAATTGCCTACGACTAAATAGTCAACACAAGTGCAGGTAAATTGGTGAACGCAGATGCCACACTTTTGACATGAAAGGGGACATCCAGAGCAGTCGCTTGAAGTATCAATTGATACAGTGTATGGACCTCGTCCTAACGTTGATGATTGAACAACCCAAGTGTTGTCATCATTTTTTTCTACCATTTTATCACTGATATTCTCACTCCGGCGATGGCTATGAGCTATCTGCTCCATTCGGTACCTGGGCTGATTTTTCATCATACGAATCGTTCTGTCAAACATCATGTCTCTAGCAAAACGCATTAAAAGTCCTATGCATTTATCAACTCGACGATTTTGACGGCCTTGCATGTAAAAATATTTAATTTTCTTGTGCAAAGCTTCCAAGAACATGTTGGTGTTAAGAGACAGACCAATTCTGTAGCAAAATGCCCATTGTTCGGGCCGACTAGCATAAAATTTTTTAAAATAGTTACCGAAATCATTGGTGTCACTGTCTTCATTGCACATCAAGGTATATTGAAAAAACAACTAAAAATTGATCACAGTAGGTGAAGTAGGAAGAAGCTAATGGGGCTAAGACAGTCTAACCGATAGAGATATCTCTAATAGGAGTGGCGTCGGTGTCTGGTTGTCCGCCGCTTCGTTTGCATAAACTGTAAAATACAAATTTGCAAATAAAAATAAAAAAATAAAAAAATAAATGTGTGTGTGTGTGCGAACTTTCAACTTTAAGTTTGACGACGTGTTTTTAAAACCAACCGATTCAATCTACGTATAGATTCTGTCGCAAATGAACAGATTTTTTACTGACTAATTGGAATTTTTTTATTTTTATTTTGATTAGGTGACCTAAATAATTTATAATAATAACTCGTAAAAAACTATATGCACGTCTCTCAGTTACGTTTTCATTGTTAAAAAATGAATGATTTATTTTCACGGAAACAGTGCCACGTTGGTTTTGTTACTTTGAAAATAAAACAGAAGATATTATTTTTTACATCATACCTGTATAAATAAGCATGAATGAGGCCAAGATTAAAATAAATTGTTTACAAAAAAACAGGATTATTTTTCAGCAGAGTTTTTAAAAAATAAACTCTCTTCCACAGAAGAAATTATTTTAGTATTCAAACACTTTATAGATGAAAAATGTACATTTATTCTTATCTTTACAAAAACTCTATTCAAAACTCTTGATTTCTGGCAGTAGTAACACCAAATGTTTTTCTCTTAGCGTATTAAAAATTTTATATGATTTTCAGCACACAAAAACTATATGCACTTCCGACAGAAAACGCAATTTGCGGCTAGACTAAAGCGACTTCGCTGAATCACTACATATTGACTAGTACGAGCATCTCTTGTCTGTTACCCAACATTTTTTACAAGCTCCTGTTGTTGATCGATGCCGATATGAGTGAGCTTGAATGGAGGAAAAATGCTTTGTCACATTGTAAAATACGTGTGAAGAGTAAATTATTTGGTAATTATACATAATTATCGAAATCTCCATCACATCAGAAATTTCGTTTATCTATTTCATAATCCAAGGTATATAAATACCAGAAAATACCTTCGATTTTCAGTAGCATTTTTTTAAAATCGCAGCAAGATGAAAAGTTCATACTACTTACTAAGTTTTCTTTTTTTAGCAGTAAGTTTTTAGTGCATAAATTTGAAAATACCTTTCTTTCGTTTAAAATAAAAGTGTTTATGAACAGATATTTATTTAAATTTATTTATAAATATTTAGTTTTCAAAAAATTAAAAAATGAACTTAAAAATAAAATAGACAGTGTTTTAATTGCATGTTATTTATATTATTATTTATTTTCTCATCTATAGTCTTACAAATTTTCTAATAATTCCAGAATTAACTCTTAAATTATTTCTGAATTTTGTTACAATTATCTGAATGAAGCATAAGATTTTACTCTGAAATCAAAAGATGAGACAGTTAAAAAAAAGATACGAAAAATACGATTTTAATCTTTCGAGTTAAATTCAACTTACCATAAAAGATTTTATAATAAAAAAATATTTTTACCTAGTTTAGTATATTATTCACCGAGGGACTAAAGTGTGCCGGGGAGGCCCGCTGCGGTTGCCGCCCGAGCCGAAGGCGAGGGCTGCAATTAGCGGGCCTCCCCGGCACATTATTAGTTCCGAGTGATTTATACATTTTTTTAATCTCGTATCGCAAGATTTAACTTGATTTCCTCTGATCAAAGCCAAAAAAACGGCGAGGTTGCTCCCTGCGCATAGCGACCAGCGCGCATCTCACAGCAGATCAGTGTGTGTCTCCCCGAGCCGCAGGCGAGGGCAGACAGCTGATCTGCTATGCGCGCTGGTCGATTGCGCAGGGAGCCCCCGCCGTTCTTTTGGCTCTCATCGGAGGGACTCAAGTTATTACTTGCGATGCACGAGGTTAAAAAAAAATTTTGTTATTTAAAATTTTATTTCATGGTCTAGACTAGACATATGGAAAACAATAATTAAAATTACAAATTTATATTTTCCAGGTATTTGTTTACTGTCATCCATCACCCGAAGACAAAGATGCTATGGAAGCATGTAGAACAGAGCTTGGATTGACGGCAGAAGGTATGATTAATTAAGTATAGTTGAATTTTTGTATGAATTCTGCATTTATTACTTTTATTCTATATTTTTTCATTCATACAAAAAATTAAAGGACGACCAGACCCTAAAGATCCAAAAACAAGATGCCTAGGTGCATGCTTCTTTAAGAAGAGAGGGCGAGTAAGTCCAATAACATAATTAATAAATTGAAAACTTTTCTGGAAAAGAAATCTGATCCGAGCTTAAAAATTTCATTACAGATGGTCGATGGTAAAATGGTTCCGGAAAAACTCATAGCACACGTGAAAGAAATGCACCCAGACGCTGATGAATCAAAAATAAGAGAGTGCGCTGACAAAGGTAAATTAATTAAGACTTTAATTATATAATTTTTTTTTATAAATTTTTATCTGAGTACATGAATTTTTGTAGATACAGAGTTAATAAATTTGATGTACAAAATTTAATTTTTTGACAAGTTTTTTTTTTACAGCAATTATCAAAATTTTCAATAAGTTAAAGCAAAATTTGACGAAATCGCCAAAAGCTTATACTTTGATCTTAATGTACTTTAAATTTGGTTATAAAAATTAAATGTCAAACGCGCTATTTTAGAAGCTTTTCTATTCCTCTCATTAGTTGGTCAACTTTTAAAATTTCATACATAAAAAGTTTCTTCAGTTTAGAAAAAAAAATAAAATAAAATAACTAAAAAAAAAAATAGTTTCACTAAAATTCTTGATTTTTTTTATAAAGCTTTCAATAGAGAAACTTTAGGACATTTCTTCTTAAATTCCTGACATGAGTGTTAACCTCTTTTATAAGTTCCAGTTTTATACCCAGTTTTATAAGTCTTATATAAGTTCTAGAAAAATTTAGGAATCACACTTTAATCTTCAGTTTTTACAGACAGTTTTTCCTGTATTTAAAATTAATGAATATTGTGAATTCAAAATTATTACTTTTTAATAATAAAAAATATAAATAATATAAGTAATTAATTTAATAATTTATTTAATATAAATAATTTTAATTTTTTAATTATAGCCAATAAGCAGTCGGATGAATGTGATGTATCACTTACAGCAATGAAGTGTTTACATGACACATTCGGACCTCCTAAACATGGTCCACATGGTCCAACTACTCCAGCAGGATTTATTTAATTTTTTATTTTACAGTCAATTAAATAAATATTTTAAATTTAGCACTTGATCACAATAGCTTACAGTTATGTAAAAATTGAAAAATTTGCACGAACATAAAACGCCATTTTAATAAATTTATCAGTCAATCAAAAATATTAGAAGTTGTTTCATTTAAAAAAGATCCTTAATTGAAAATCATCAAAATAAAAAAAAATTCATAAAAAAATTTAAATCAAGTCATCTTTTAGTTATTTCTAAGATTTGAAAAGAAACTAAAGCGAAACCTGTATTAAATTACAAAAAATGAGCTATTATTTATTATGAATTTATTATGAAAATTTTATAATTCATCAATCAAAACAGTTGAAAAAAACTATATAATGAAAAAAATTGTCTTTCTTCATACAACAATTCATTTTCTTATTTTTCTTGGACAAAACAATAGAAAAGTATAAAATTAGAAAATATTCAATACTAAAGTAGGGAATATTGTATACAAATTTTAATAGTAAACTCAATGATAAATTTATTCTCTGTGTTGTCCATTAAATATGTTTGCTGGCAATGACTCGAAGTGTCATTGTATAAGTGAACAACATATATATATAAACTGAAAGAAGCATAACAAATTAATTTTTTTAATAGTAACAATAAGTATAAATGTTATTAGAAACTTACGTGCGCAAAAAATGGTAAGCCTAATTGATTCATGATTACCCGCTACATATATTTTAAGAGGTTTCTGGCTCTTAAAAATATCAAAAATTCTTGCATACACCATTTTTTGGGATTCATTAAACCATTCGGTTAAATACACAGCATCGCCAATACCTTTGTCCTGAATAACAAATTTTTTTCGATGATCATGTTGAAAAAACTCTTTTTTAACAAAAAAAATGACTTCAATTTACATACCAAATTCGTGATGGTCTCGCCAAAAAACCCAAACATAAAAATTTTTATCACAACTAGCCCTAATACTATAATAAGTTTCATTTGCAGAAAGGATAATTTCTTTAACTAGTACAAACATAAAAGTAAAAACAATTTAAAAAATACATACGCATTTCAAATTATTTAATTTAAAATAAAGATTTGTGATTAAAATATTAATATACTCTGTAAGATCATTACTTCAAGAGCCTTTACTCCACCAATGAAAAAATAACCAGGCAAAGTAAAAATTAGTCTAACAATATAAACACTGTACAACTGATTAACTTCTTGAATAAACCTGAAATTCATATTTTTTACCCATTAAAGTATAAAAGTTATTAGAATAAATTGTTTAGCATTTTTTATTAATATTTACATTTGGTTTATCATTACCAAGTAATAAATTGATGATCATGAATGCAGTTTAAGAGCTGGTAATATTCTCTTGCATTTTGAATCTTAAATTTGAGAACCTTTAATTTTACAATTGAAATCATCAGCAAAAATAATGCAATAGTGTCTCCCACAGCAATTACACCAAGATAAATGAATGAAAGAAATTGATTTAAATGCGCAATTATCTTCAGCACCATCGATTCTGTATTTGAAAAATGAAATAAATAGTTTATTAATAAATTAGATAATAGATTTATACAACAATTTACATGAATTTCAAAATAATTAACAAAAAAAATCAGATATTTAAATGTTAAATTAAACACAGTAAATTTAAATAAAAAATTCTGAAGCAAGTATCAATTTTATGATGTAAAAAATACATCTTCAACCACACAACAAAGAAAAAAAAAAAAAAATCATTTTATGTTTCAATGAATTAATTGAACCATCTAGTTTAGAAACTAGAAAAACACCTCTTTTACCTGTAATTATTATGAAACTCCATCCATGTACAGTAAGCAGGTAGCTTTCGTTTACAAAAGCAGATACATAATGAGAGGCACAGACCAAGCCATAAAAGCCGGCAGTAATCTGAACACATACTCGACATTTTTTTAAATACGAACTTAACATGTCCCGTTCGCAGCCATTCGCTTCTGTTACAAATTTTTCACTAATTTTCAACACTATCTGAAAAAGAAATTCTTGAAAAAAGTTTTGAATACTTGAAATACAAAATTTTTATAATATTATAACAGTAATCGAGATCTTTGGAATCTGCATATTGTCATTACAAAAATAGCATCAATATTAGAAATCCACTGGAAATATAATGACAACGGTGTATTTTTTGACATATTATAGATGTGATAAATCGATAAACTGTTTGGGATCGCGTAAACAATAAAATTCACAAAAAATACATTCCAAACGATTTTTTCTAAAAGAAATTTTTTGTCGCTTGAGTGATCTAAAGGCCACGAACAAAACAATACTGATACTTTTTTTTAAAACTGCAACTTAGAATTTATAGTTTCCCACTTGGATTTTTTATCTCCTTGTTTTGCCATTTTTTACCTACCACTATTTTCTTACAAAGTTTAAAGACTTGGTCTCTTTCACTACTAAAAGTATTAGTATTTTCTACCGAATGTCGAACTTTTACAGTTATTAATACCTAATTATATGGATCACTTATCGTGATATCTATTCCTCGTCTATTATTTCAAGTCAACAAGCTGTTACAAATTCATGAACAAGTTTGATATGGTTCGTTGAACTCATTCATGGTAAAATTATCAACTAAACATGAAGGTCACTTATGCGCAAATTAAAAGACCAATTTAATATATTTATAAACGTCAAGAAACTAATTGCCTAATTTTTACTGTGAGGGGGTATAAAATATTATAGGTATTCGTGCGATGAAAGCTTGTGAAAAATAATCACTGAAAATAAATTGTAGTCAATGAACTGAACTGAATGAAGTGTAAAAAAAATTTTTTATTCAGTAATTTCAATAAACATGAATTTGAAATGAAATTCGTTGTCAACTCTCATGCACGCAATACATCTTTGTGAGTGGCTGCTCGCAGGGTTGTTGTATAAGAAAATAGTACATACATAAACTGAAACATGAATCAAAAATAAATTTTTTTTAATTTTGCTGATAAATAATTCTTATTTGTATGTATAACCACTCAATGTGTCTTATCGATGTAAAATATTTTATTTATTTTTCCACGACCCCTAAAAGCCTGATGGGTAGTTTTCGGTCAATAAAAAAGAGTTGCATTAAAAATTCTTTGATTTAGTACACTTAAAATATTCATCATTAAGAACATTAGCTGATCAATTCTTTTCAGAAATTTGGTTTTTTAACAACTTTGGTTTATATAAAACTAAAATAATTTGGGTTTTATAATTACGTCTGCTTAAAAAATCATGAGTTATGAGACTGAATCTACGAAATATAAATTTGGACTTGATTTAAAAAATTAGTAAGTCTGGAAGTCTGGTTCAGCAATCCAGGCTTCCAAGTTTCAAGCTTCTAACTCTGGAATTTTTATTCTATAAGATATCGTTTGTTTTCTAAAATAAGCTAATTAATACTTGCTTGACAGAAAAAAGGTAACCGTAAATGATGCACCATTCCTGGTACAAATATTTTGAGAGATTTTTGACATTTTTTGATGACAAATATTTTGGTATTCACCATTTTTTGTGGCTCAAAAAACCATTAAGTTGAATATACTTCATCAGCTATCTCCTTATCCTAAAGGTTTATTTTCTCAGCTATTAAAGAAGAAACTTATTTTTAATACAATAAAGACATACAGTAGTCAATAAGTTTGGTACCAAATTCGTAATTTTCTCTCCACATAAGCCAAACAAGAATATTTTTGTTACAACCATCCCCAACACTATTACTATTTTTAACTGCAGGATGGATATTTTGCTTGTCTAATAGAAATAAAAAATTAAATTAATTTATTTAACCGTCGTAAGTATATTTTTTTAAAAGAAAAATGATTTATTTAGTTACAATCGTGTCAATAGCTTGTACTCCACCGGTGCAACAGTAACCAGCCAAAGTGAAAATTAATTTAAAAATAAAAGCACTTACAACGTGATTAATTTCTTGTAAGTACGAACCTAAAAAATTTGTTGAAGATTAATCGTTTAATATTTTATGTGCAATGTTTCAAAGTTGTAAAACATAGTTACAACATAAACAAAATTTTATTACCAAATTGTAAATTGATGATCGCGAATGCAATTTAACAATTGATGATAGTCCGTAGCATTGCGAAACTTGATTTTGAGTACTTTCAATTTTACAATCGAAATAATCAGTAAAAATAATGCCATGATATCACTCACAATAATCGCAGAAACGTGGATGGTTGCGAGTAATTGATTTATATGAGAAATTATTTTTAATGCCAATGATTCTGTGTAAAAAATTTTAATTTTTCGTATTGCAAGTGATGAAACCATTGAATCAAAATTAAATGTAATATTATATGATTAGGTAATGTAGTAAACGTGTAAAATAATATTGATATCAGATAAACAACTTATTTAGTTGGAATTTTTTTTAAATTACAAAGTAAAAAACTTTTTTCACCATTTATAATAAAATTCCAGCCATTGATCAGAAGTAAATAACTTTCATTTGTAAAGCCTGATGCGTAGTTAAACAATGAAGGCAAAATAAAACGCCAATTCAACTTTGGCAACAACAGCGAATTTTATCAGATGTGAACTTAAAACTTCTATTTCATGACCATTGGCACATTTGATAAATTTTTCGCACACATCTAAAACTGTCTGAAGAAGAATTTGTTCAACTTCACTATTTATTTATAAATTAAAGAATATTAAAGAACTTTATAATAATTTTTAAACCTGCAATCGAGATCTTTGAAATCTGCATATTGTCTTCACAAAAATAACATCAACAAGCGAAATCCATTGTATGTACAGTGCCAGTGGTATGTTATAATTAATTCCCATGTTATAAAGTACCAAAGTACTTGGAATGAGACCCGCAATATGATTGACTAAAAAAAAATTCCAAACAATTTTTTCTAGAAAATTTTTTTTGTAACTGGCTTTGTCATCTAAGGGCCATGTGAGGAATAATTTTGATATTTTTTTCAATAGCTGCAGATTTTGTCTCAATTTGAGCCATTTTATTTTTTCCGATGTACTGTAAGCCATCATTTTAATTTTCAAATGGATCGAAATTTTTTTTTCTCATTAGGTACCACTCATATTTTATATAAAACAATGCTCACGATTAAGAATTAAATTTGGTTAGGTAAATGAGTTAAACACAAAGCTACGTGTTTTACAATTATATCAATAGTGGTTAAAAACTATCGTCTTAACTGTTCAATGCACCGCAATTTTATCAGATGACTATTGTTGATATCTTGATCAAGTAAAACAAGACTTTATAAATTTATAGAAAAAAGTTTATTTTACATTTAAAGTTACTAAGCTTCATTTTTTACTCATGAACAATTATTTTCAGATACATCAGTTATTAAAGATTTAAATAATACTAATTTGGGGTATATTGACGATGTAAATAAAATTTTTTCTTCGTCAAATAATGATAGCAACTGAATGAATCTGAATTACTGAGGGACTGTTTTTTTAATCTCATTTGATCCACCTAAACCAACGCCGAAGCCATAATTAAATGGTAAAGTCATTTAATATAATTTGACAGGGTTTTAAAATCCCATTAGAGCTTTCACATCTCACCAAAATAAAATAATAACTACTAACTTTGTTTTATAAAACTGGTACAGGTCAATAAAAGCAAACTGTTATAAAAAAAGTGTTAAATTTTTGTTGAAAAGGACCTGAGTACTAAATTTATTATTAATCCATTCCGTACATTTTAAAATCAAAATAAAACTAAATTTGAAAATGTCTTTAAAATGTTCTGTTAAAAAAATAGAGACACGATTTTAATTAGTTTAATTTTTTACACCGGCAAATTTGCGAAAAGTTACTTTAAATAAAAAACTTCAGTCAATAGTAAAATGATTTCAGTCAGCCAATTTATGTATAATTTTTTGTTACTATGCTTTCAATTAAAAATTTAAACTCAGTGAAGTGAATCGGTGAATTAAAAATTTATATATCCATAGATATAATCTTATGGCATTTGTTGTTAAATTTAGTTTCAATGTATATATTTGCCATTTAAAAGTGTGTGGTTCTATCTTCGGCAGTATAAAAATTACAAGTTTTAAGTTCCATTTGCACATTGAAGCAACTTGTTTTAATAAAAAAAGAAATACGTTTTCATTAAAGTTTATTGCGAGTATTTTTTTGTTAAAGCTCTCAAAGTCATGATGTAAGTAAACATTGTATATAAAAACTGAAACAAAAAATAATTGAGTGTAAGTAAATTGTAAACGAGATAAAAACTCTACAATTATACTTCGAAGAATTACCCGAGCAAAAAATGATAAATTCAAATGCTCAACAAAACCAGATAAAAAAATTTTTAGAGGCATTTGACTTTTATGAATGACAAATTTTTTAGCTGATATAATTTTTTGGGACTGCGTATTCCAAGAAGTTAAATACACTGCGTTTGCCAAATCGTTACCCTAGAATAATTAAAAACTTTAAAATATTACCGTCAATTTTCCATTCCAGTCAAAATTTACCGAATTAGTGATGACTTCTCCACATAAACTAAAGACAAACATTCTGCCTAAAGCACCTGCTACGAGTAACAAGTATTTTGAACGAAGTAAAGTTATTCCATCTAACTGGAAATAAAAAACTAAAGATATCCAGAAATTGTTTTTAATATAAAAGCTGAGTACATCATTTTTGCAATAATTACAGTTAGAATTTTCACTCCTGCTATGAGAAAGTAGCTACTCAAACCAAATATTGATTTTGCAATTAAAAATCTCATTAAAATTCCTGTCTCGTGAACAAACCTGTAAAATCATACCAGTTAATCAAGACTGAATCAGTTAGAAAAGAAAACTTGAGTTTGTTCAAACCATATTATAAATTGATGTTCGCGGATGCATTCTACAATTTCCCAGTACTTGTTTGAATTTTGAAATTTCATTTTTAGAACTTTTAATTGAAGTATGCATATGGTTAGTAAAAATATTGCTATGTTCTCAGCAACCATCATAAGTGGAGCATGAATAAAGGTGATTATCTGGTGAGAATGCAAAATAATATCGAAAACTACTGAATCTTTAACATTAAAGAAAATAATACAGTAATAACATGAAATAAATCGTAATACACAAAAAGAATTAAGATGAATGTACCAATTTTTAGAAGTGAGTACCATCCATTGATAGTCAGTAAATATTTTTCACTAATGTAAACTAATATTGCATAGTGTAAAGTTGTTACAACTGCCATTGCAGCAGTACTAGTTATAAAAATCATAAACATTTTCATAAACGTATTGATATATTTCTCTTTGTAAACCTTTAACAATTTCACCAAATTTTCAGAAATGCTGAGCAGTAACTGAAAAAAATAGCAGATTTAGTTATTATTATCATTACTATTATTATTATTATTATTATTTAAATGGAGCTTTCAAACCAATATTCGAGATTTTTGAAGTCTTAAAATTGTTATTAAACATAAAACGTCTACGTTGAAAATAAGCTGTAACCACACTGACAATGATGAATTATAATCCAATAATGTTTGATAAAGAATCAAGGTGTTGCTAAAGAAATAAATTACGTAGTGAAATGTAATACAAATCCAAATGATTTTTAAAACGAGTCCGTCTTTCTTGCAAGCGTAAAAATCATCTGGCACAATAAACAGCAATTTCTGAATTGTTTTCAACCACCAAAAAAAATATTGTGAAATCAACAAATAATTTGTTGCAACATATTTTGCCATCTTATAACTTTGATATGAATGAAATGAAGAACAGATGAAAAATACTAATTTTACGACTGTAAAGTTTTTTTTTTATGAAAAACTATTTTTCCAAATCCTTAATGAGTTACGTCATTAATCTAATGGAAAAATCTTATTTACTTAGTATGAAAAAATTGATATTTAATTTCAAAACAATGGTTTCAGAAAAAAGTAATCATTAATTCATCATTGTTATTTTGTTTATATAGTGATTCTTATTCTTTATACTTTCAAAAATAGTAGTTGGATCAGTTTTGATTGCATTAAAAAGTTTACTCTTTTATTTGAAACATTATTTCGAAAAAGTAATTAAAATTATGAATAACATAATTAATTTGATTGATTTTTAATATCCCTGTTGGGTAATGAGAATTTTTATATGTTTCACGAAAGTCAAATACTACAATTATTAGTTTTTAATAGTCATGATACTAATATATATGTGTTGATGTTAATTGAGTCAATAAAAACCCTTTAATTTGTTTTTCAATGACCTGAAAAAAAAAATTTGGCCACCTTTTTGCCCTAAATCTAACTGAATCAAAATGTTATCTTTCTTGAATAAGTATAAACAAAAAACATATAAAAATTTCACAATCTTGAAAACCTATTCCCAAATCACAAGGATCAGATTTTGAACAATGCATCTTTTTCTTATTTGAGTTCCATTATAAACTTCAATTATTAAATATTATAATGGTATCTAATACTCGTGCAAGTATTTAAATAAAAAAAATATAAAAAATCGAACTTAAAAGTTTTTACCCTAAATCTATTTCTTTGTTTATTTCAAATAAGAAATTCGCACTCTATATTTGAGTCCTACAACGATATAGACGAAAATTTTCCATAATTTTTTTTAGAATTTTCAGATTTATTAATGAAAATCAGTAAAGTGAATTTATTTTAAATACTTTAATTGAGATAAGTTATGATGCCACGGATTTTTACATTTGTATTAACAGTGAGAAATCAAATAAATTTGTTGAGAAAAATAACAAAATAAATTAAGGCTTTTGAAATGAAAAAATTTTATTTTATTTACAACATAAAAGGTTTGTCTATGTAAATAAAGGAATCAAATTTTTATAACTATGTTGAAATATGTATAATTATTACATAAATATTTAAATCAAAGTATTATAAAAATTTTTTTTTTTTTCTTTTTTGAAAGCAGATAAACAATGTTTTTAACGTAACAGCTTTTTTATAAAAGCATTCGCACAGTTTCATTTTCAGACACTCACAGATACACTCAACTGGTATTCTGATGTTAATGCTCGTCTTTTTCTAATACTGCGAGTTGAATGAACATTACATTCACACAATACGCAAGTATAAATTTAATTAATTCTCTAAACTAAATCTAACACTGATAAAACATTTTTCAATGCACTGCTGTGCTTTGACAGCTAACATTCGTACTTTTTTACATTCAATACGCGCGCTTTCACTATTACTTTGAATGTAAAATATTTAAAGTAATTAGCTTACGCGTATTGATAATTTACTTATAAAATTTATATTCACATTTCTTCTTCTTGTTCTTTTTCTTTTCTTTGTAGGTTGTGAAAATTGTTAAAAATTGTTGACTCTTGTCCCTTCAGATGACACCTAAAAATTGATTAAACTTAATATTAAATTACAATTTAATTTACTTAAAAAGGTTATGAAAATTATAGTTTTTAAAAGTAAAATTTATACTTACATTTAATTTTTCTCTTCCTTCTTCTTTTCTTCACTTTCGGTTTGTTCTTGGGTCTGCTGACTGCTGCCACCTTCCCGCTCGGAAGCCATCTAAAGTGATGAAAATTATTTTAGAATAATTCATAATTATTTAAAAATCTTAATTAAATTTTAATTATGATAATTATACCTTTTTGTATGCCATCTCGAAGAGTTTCAAACTGGCTTGTTGAAGTTCGTTCGTCTGCTTCTTGATTTCTTCTGGGTCAGTTTCATCCTTCTTTGCCAAAGTCTCTCTCATCTTTGAAATCAGTTCTCTCAATTTGTCGCACTGTAATTATTACAAATTTTGAATGAGTTATGTTATATTTAGAAATTTTTAATAAAAAGCAATTGCTTTAAAAAAATCAATCATTGCTTAAAAAGATACTTTGATTTATGAAACATTATAAATGGGTATTTTTGAGGATATTTAAAAAAGAATTAGTTGGCTTTGCTGTGAAAATCCGCCATATTTTTTCCAATAAAAAAAAAAAAAAAAATTCTCCTGAATGCCTCGTACTATGAATGAAAATGAAATGCACTAGTTTTAGAAAAATCGTTTCCAAATGCCAGATATCACCGCAAACAATTTCTACAACCTGAAGATCTATCATTGACTTGGGTTTTGATATTTTTAAACCAAAATTTAACAAAATATTTTTGAAAAGTTACTTTATAATATTCAACAAAATTTGATTTATTAGTCAACGGTTCTTTTTTTAAAATCCTCAAAAATACGCCTTTATCATGCCCCACAAATCAAATTACTATAAGAATTTTTTCTTGAAGAAAAAACTGAATACTTAATCATGATCCCATAAAAATATTTACCTCTTCTTGAGGAAGCTGTGCCTTGAATTCTTCCATTTTAGCTTCAGTATCGTGGACAATTCCCTCTGCCTGATTGACAGCCTCTACTCTTTCTTTCCTTATTCTATCTTCTTTGGCGTACTGTTCGGCATTCTTGACCATGTTTTCGATTTCATCTTTGCTTAGACCACCACTAGACTGAATGACGACTGAAATAATTTTAAAAAAATTTATAATTTGGAAAAAAAAATTTATAATTTTAAAGTTTTTAAAAATTTTTTATCAGTAAAAAGTGTCCACACGTGTTACATAATTTATAACTTTGAGAGACGAAAAATATAAACATCATTCAAAACATTGACAAAAAATATTGATTAATTTAAATAAAAATGTAAATTACATTAAAATTTCATGTTCAAACTTACTCTGTTGTTCTTTTCCAGTGCCTTTGTCCTTGGCAGAAACGTTGACGATACCGTTGGCATCGATATCGAAAGTAACTTCGATTTGTGGAACACCTCGAGGTGCGGGAGGAATTCCAACAAGTGTGAATTGACCTAAGAGTTTGTTATCATTAGCCATTTCACGCTCACCTTGGTGCACTTTGATTTCTACTTGAGTTTGACCGTCGGCAGCTGTTGAGAATACTTGACTCTTTTTTGTAGGAATAGTTGTGTTTCTTGTGATCAATCTCGTGAATACTCCACCCAAAGTTTCAATACCTACAAATGAAATAATATTAAATAAAATATCTAGTAAAATATCTAGTCAAAATTAGTAACTAATTTTCTAAAATATTTGTTAGTCTCAGTTCGATTAGTGTCATCCTCTTGAATTCAGAGAGAAGATTAGTCGTTCATCATAGTCAAATATTAATTTGTTGAATAAAAAATAAAAATTTAAAAACACTCTACCTAAGGAAAGTGGGGTAACGTCCAAAAGTAGCAAGTCGGTGACATCGCCAGCAAGTACACCTCCTTGTACAGCAGCACCAAGGGCAACAGCCTCATCTGGATTTACAACTCGAGAGGGTTTACGACCAAAGAATTCTTGTACTGTTGACTGAACTTTGGGTACACGAGTCATACCACCAACAAGAAGCACATCACCAATTTCTGACTTGGAAACTCCAGCATCGTTGAGAGCCTTTTGGCAAGGTTGGATTGTACGCTTGATTAAATCAGCTACCAAACCTTCGAACTTTTGCCTGGTTATTTGGAGATTAAAGTGTTTTGGGCCGCTCTCATCCATGGCAAGGTAAGGCAGATTGATATCCACTTGCTGTTGCCCTGACAAGTCGATTTTAGCCTTTTCAGCTGCTTCTTTTAAACGCTGCATAACCATGACATCCTTGGATACATCGATACCAAGCTATTTTTGAAAAGAAAAAAGAAAATTTAAAATTTTTTAGTTTTAGTTTTCTTAAAGTACACTTGAACTTATTTACAAAACATTTATATTTTAAAATTTTTCATATAAACTTTTTTTAAATATTCATTTATAAAAAATATGTATTATAAATAAAGTAGTAACTTGGTTACAAATACTCACATCTTTCTTGATATTGGTAACAAGATGGTTGACTAAAGCATTGTCGAAGTCTTCACCACCCAAGAATGTATCTCCATTAGTAGACTTGACTTCAAAGACTCCTTTCTGGATTTCCAAAATAGAAATATCGAAGGTACCACCACCCAAATCGTAAACGGCGATGCTAAAAATTCCCTCGATTACTCAAAAAGTTTTATTGATATTTGTATTTATTTAAAAAATGTATACTTACATTTTATCATCTGTCCTGTCCATGCCATAAGCCAAAGCTGCAGCAGTGGGTTCGTTGATTACTCGAAGAACGTTGAGACCAGCGATCTGACCGGCATCTTTCGTGGCTTGTCTCTGCGAGTCATTGAAATAAGCTGGTACAGTGATGACAGCATTCTTCACAGACGTGTTTAAGTGTGTTTCAGCTGTTTCCTTCATTTTCATCAACACAAAGGCTCCTATTTGACTTGGTGAATACATTTTACCGTCGCTGCCCTGGACCCAGGCGTCGCCATTTGTTGCTTTAACAATTTTGTATGAAACCATTTGCCTAAAATATTTCATGTTAATTAATTAAAAAATTTACAATAATTAAAAATTATTTCTAAACTAATTTCGAGTATTTTTAGTTCTAAAAGACAACTAATTTGACTAAAAATTGTAAAAAATTGACTAAACTAGATTATCGTCAGCAATTGCGTTTATAAAATGATTTTAAAAAACTCTTACATGTCTTTTTTAACTTCTGCATCTTCAAATTTCCTTCCTATAAGACGTTTAGTAGCATAAAAAGTATTTGCTGCATTTGTAATTGCTTGTCGCTTGGCTGGGTCACCAACTAACCTTTCTCCATCTACAGAAACAAATTTTTTAAGTTAATTAAATTTATAAAAAAATCTTTGATTATTATTACATTATTTCACTATACTAACTTTTTGAAAAAGCAACATATGAGGGAGTTGTCCTGGAACCCTCAGTGTTTTCAATAACTTTAGGTTGTTTTCCTTCCATAACAGCGACACATGAGAATGTTGTTCCAAGATCAATTCCAATAACTGCTCCCTTGACACCTTCAGATCTAAAATAAAAAGATTTGGATTTAAAAAAAGAAATACTACAATTTCATACAAATCAATTGCTGAAAAAAGTTGAATATGAAATAAAAACTCAATGTCTTAGAAAATAATTTGAATTAAAAAAATGATAAAATAAAGAGCATATTAATCCTGTTTCTTACTTGTAACGACACTGCTGGAAATCATTTCGCTGGGTAACAAATGTTGGTGCAGCAACCTGAAAAAAGACAAGCATTAATATGTATTTTATTTACATATATCAATAACATATAAATTGAACATCTTAAAAACAATTGGAAAAAAAATGAATAAATTTTGAGGAAATTTATAGTTGCACAATTATTGCAAGAATTACAAATTTAAGGTTAGGGTATATAAAACTATACAAAGTTTTATATTATTATAATCTTTGTAGCCAAAAAAATATTTTATTTCATTAGATAACTAAACAGATTAATCTTTATATAAAATCTATAATTTTTCACTTCTGATAGGATACTCATTAAAAATAATTTTTTAAAATAAAAGGCATGATAGTTTTAATTCATTTGCAAATCTTTAAAATTACCAAAAGCAAAAATTACAAAAGAAACTGTTGCAAAAAAAAAAAAATACATACACTTAATTAAGATGACCCTATCTAATTATTATAAATAAAACTTTAATTTTGCTAAAGACAAAAAAATAAATTATTTAGCAAGTTTTTGAATATTACATTATTAAAAAAATATTTTGAAGTTAATCTCTTTGACTAATTATCATTTCCAAAATCACGCACAAGCCGACGTTCAATTATTACGTAAACAAAGATACACCCAATTCCCATAGAAAAATCGTCTGAAAACATAAAAATTGCTTTTGCAGGTTAAGCATTCGCTTCAAAAACAGTAGTAATATGTCAAAAAAATAAAACATGAAAGTTAAACGTTGTAAAATGAGATTAAAAAACTTCGACAATTTTGGAGCGCGCTACAAATGCACCGAGCACGTGCCGGCGTGCGAGGTAGTCGCGTCCATGGGTTCCCTTCTCGGACCTTCTCTGTTACGGGGTTTGAAAGCCCACGTGTGAAATATTCGATCTTAGCAGGGGGGTTACAATCAGAGTGATCTGAAAAATGCACGTTAATAAAACGTTAGTTTGATTAAATGTGCACTGTTTTAGCAAAGTTACATCAGCAATTGTTATTAACGAAGTGATAAGCTAACCTATCGAAGCAACCAAGTAATGATGGTTAGCAACGAGCTAATCTCGACACTTACACTTTAACACTTGAATTTTCACAATCGAGTTGAATAAACATTTATAACCGGAGAGGAATGATAATATGCAATATAAATTAATCACTTACGTTTTTTAAAATCGTGCTAAATTGTTGTTTCCTTGCAACTTCGGTTGTTACTGCGGACAGCCCGCGGCTCATGAATCTCGCTGCACTCAACATTTTTGGATGCGTCTTGTGTCACGGATTTTTCTTCAATAAATTAAAAAAATCGTAGCGCGGTACCTCGCGAAGCAGGTATTAAAGCGTCGACGAAACGTGCGGCGATCGAGTGAGTGATGCAACCTCAACTGAACTGACAGAAACTCCGGTCCGATCAACTCCACTCCGGCAGCGGCATGCGCATCATCTGCCGGATGTAGCGGACCAATCGGGAATATTCCACAAGACTGACGTAATCAGTTGAGCGACATACTTAGCTTAAAAATAATTCACTTAACTACAATTGATGCAATATTCTGTATCGAATCAATGTAAAATTCAACTTTTTATTTGTTTTTGAAGTTTCTTTGGTATGTTATTTGAGTTATTCAATTTTGTACGTGACTCGGTAAACATGGTTACGTTGACTAGGGTAGTGGGCGCGAAAATACCTAAGGTTTCCGGTGAGTTTGAAATCTCAATACTGTCAAACCAAAACGTTAATTGCACGTAAGATTTTACGTAAAGCGACGTTCTATGTAATTTTTTAATACTTGGTTTGTGTGATTAAAATTTCAAAAGTGAGCACTGTTATCGGACTTTTTGAAAATTACGTTATTGAAATTTAAAACAAAAAAAAATGGTTATGCTATAACTTAAAAAAAAACGTTACAGTTAAAAGTACCAATTAGGTGAAATTAATTACTTGAAAACAAATTTCTTGAACTGATTTTTTCATTTAAATAAATTTTTGTTTTCAACAAATTTTTTATAGCTTGAAATAAAAAATTAAAATAAAAAATAAAAAATTTGGCTGACATTGTGCGCAAAGTCATTGAATTATTTAAAAAGTTTTTTTATTAAATCATAAAAATGGCTTTTTTCTTGCCAAATACCCAAATATAGATATAGACACTAAAGCAGTTCAATGTGCTTTATGGTATATTGAGTTTTTTGAATTCATTTTTTCATTAGGGACATCCAAACCAGTCAGTCGTTACTAGCTATATTATTGAAGTAAATTTAAAATTGCGGTCAAGAACTTTTTTTTTCCAAGAAATTTTAATAATTGAAAAAATTTATATAACTAAGTTAAAAAAAAAATTGTTTGCAAATTCAAATAATGTAGTTTAAATTTACACACTATTGTCTTTTTTCAAAATGTTGTAAGGGTTTTATAAATTTTCAAAGCAAAAAATTCTACTCAAATAAACTTTTTAGAATGCTGAGAGTAAATATATTTTTATTATGAATATAAAATTACTGAAATTAGATGTTAATTATGACATTAAGTTGATTATAATTGCCATAAATGAAAATATTACTGATTATTATTTGAAATAATGGCTAGTTAATTTAAGAAAAATATTAACTTTAAAAAAGGGAAAAACTGCAATTTTCTCTTATCTATGAAATGAGTCAATAAAAAGAAGTTGCGCGTGTGTGTGTGCGTGCGTGTGTGTGCGCGCGAGATTAGAAATTCAGTAATCTCAAGCAGTTGATAATACTTTAAAAAAAAAAATTTCAGTCTTTTATTCTATTTTGACTGTAAAATGACGTGATAATATTTTTTAGAGTATTTTATTTTTTCTAAAAATAATTTTATATTCCTAAAAAAAAAAAAATGAAGTGTTGAGAAGTTTTAAAGAAAATTTTTTAATTTATTAATTTATCAATTGTTACATGGTAAAGTAATTTTATAATCTACAACTTTTGAGATGCTGTATTTAGTGCCTTAAATAAACAATCATGGAACTATTAATGTTTTATATTATTTATGTTCAAAGATGCATGAACTTAAGACATTCATAACTGGTAACTTAAAATTATGAAAATAATTTCTATTTTATTTTTAGGTCTTTGCAATATTTATGTTAGTGTGTGTAAATCAGAAATCTACTCTAAAATTTATTAAGGAAGGAATATCTTTTGGGAGCAGGTAGGCTACAAAAAAAAGGAAGAAAGAAAAAAATCAAACATCTATTTCGGAATATCGTTTTTTATTAACGTTTTTCAGTTACAATTTTGATTACATACATATAATGGTGGACTTTTAAACACATGTTGCTATAATACAAATGACAAGGATAAAAATTTGTTTTGGGGAGTGCGTAAAAATGTAATTAGATGACATTTTTTTTTTCTTATTACTTCATTGGTCATGGCAATAAGTCAACTTTGAATGTACATTAATATAATATACCGAGTTGACCTATATCCACTTAAAAAGTAAATGTTATATCCTTGCACGCAATAATCGCCCCTATTTCACTAGTATTTTTTTATACACTATGTCGGTGCACATTCGTCGCATTTTGTAAATCGGTCTGATAATAAATTGTCATCCGATACATTGACAAAGAAACTTGGAACACAGACATGGAGCTTCATCTCTTGGGTTTAAAAGCCATGTAAATTTATTCAAATATTTTAAAAACAAAACCAAAACTTTAAGTCTTGACGGCTTAGCAATTGACTTTTGAAGTCATATTCTATAAAATCTAGACTTGTTTTGGTTTTAGCTTTATTTACAAGGTATTTGAGTTTTATCTGAATTCGAATTTGAACATCAATAATAAATTTTAAAAACATACTTTTATATTTAGCTATTCCCTGAGCTATAACAATAGACTTACAAATATTCTTTCATCCCTTACCAAAGTAGAAAAATTCTTTATGGTTCGAAGATTAAAATTGTCGGTCGACTCTAGGTACACAGCTAATAATCAAACTTTAAAAATATCAAAATAAACTTTTTACACGATTTAAAAACTAATTGTCTTGGTAAAGAAAAAATATTTATACACCTAAAAAAATGATAAAAATCAATATCTGACTTAAAATAATTAAAATTCCAATTAATTTACATGTAATAAAGTGTTACAGTCTATTCTTTCTTAAAAATTTTATTTTAAAATTGTCTTGCCACAAATCACAAATTCCTTCAGCACTTACAAAAAATGCATTTTCATCATCTTCGACTTTAAAAATTAAAAAACAAAAAAAAAAAAAGAAAAAAAAAACAAGACAAAACAAAACAAAAAAGTCAAACTAGAAAATTTATAAATGTTAAGAGTAATTTAGATTTCATTATTTACAATCGATGACAATATAAGTTTTAATAGGCTTTACATCGAATGATGGTTGATAATGCACTTCCCTCAATGTTTAAAATGAATTTGAAGAAATTCTTACTAGAATGCTCGATGTCTATTTTCCAGAGTTTAACTTTCGCCATCGGCATTGGTGTTTAAGAATTCATTTTTTTTTAATTTGTCGCTTTCTTTGTTTGTTATGAAGATCGATATTTTTGCAATGCGACTTTGTGTGCTTTTCTAACAATTAAAAATTCTCTATTACTTATCATTCATGTAATTTTTTTCGTTAAAATTCAATTCACATTATTTAGAGTATAATAATTAATTAATTATAATAGTGTCATTATAATTCGTAATAATATACAACATTTTTCAATAGATCATTTATCCTAAGACTCACAGAACGTTCCTAATCATTCTTTGCACACTTTTCATTCATAAAAACACTATTCAATATACATTCACTCATAATTACTCTTTGCACACTTACAAGCAAAATAAAAATAAAAAATCGCGCTGTGGGACTGTACTGGCATATTCACGCGTGGCTTATGTCAACTAATTCTTGATTGATGTACATTATTTTTTTTTTATTTTTACTTTTTTTCTTAAAACAGTGATTCCGTGGCGTGTGAACAAATCTGCATCATTTCTTGCATTTAAAAAATTTGTCGCATGCGTATTTCCTTCAAATATATACCACAGTTAAATTGGCTTGTATTTGTAATATATTTTTTTTTTTTACATTTAAAGATTCAAGAACAAAGAATTAAGGGGGTTGAAAATGATAATTGATAAAGGGAGAGCATATTTTTTTTTTCTTTTTAGATAAAATTTGAAGTCAAAATATAATTTACCCAAAAAAATAGAAATTTAATAAAAGAAACAAGAATTCAACAAGACACTTTCTTCTGTGATGACTTTGACGATCGATGAGAGATAAAGGCGAAACTAAGACCACAAATTAAAAGAACGCAGTTATGAATTTTTTTAGTTTATAACAGAAAAAATATATAATAAAAAAAATTAAGTTTTAAATTTATTTTGATAAAAAAAATTTAAACTAATAATTTTTTTTATTACTGTTTTGAAGTATAAATTTATTCAAATTCTTTAATTATTAGTTTATACTAATCTCTACATGGCATGGAATCTATTACAAATCATTAAAACCTAATTACCTCAAATATTAATGTCCTACCTTTATAGTCAATGAGATATAAGTAATGAATAAATAAAAGAATTGTAGGAACGAGAGTAATAAGGAACATATAAACGATGTGTATAACTTAAATAAAAAAAGGAACTATCAAAGAAAAATATTATGCTCTTTCAAATCAAAGTTATAAAATACATTTTTGTAACAAGATACAGTGATAATTAAACTAAATTTTTGAAACGAGCACAGAACGCTTAATTGGTTACAAAAATGCATATTAAAAGTTATCGTCGATAAGAAAGAGCATATTATTGAATAAAATTTAAGCAATAAGTTTATAAATATTCAATTTAAACTTTCATTTTTATCTTACAATTAAAATTTTACGAAAAAAAAGATTGCCTGCTACTAACATCGATCGATTCAATCTAAAAACTTCCTCCAATCCATTTTTATTAACGAACGAACTAATTTTACAAAATATTCGAATCTGTGAAGTAAAAATACAAGTGCGTTCACTTAGAAATTTACGAATGGTTTTTAGGCATCTCTCCGTTATCTCATTATCAAATCGTTCAATGTTCTTTTCATAAAATTCGGTTCAACTTTGTTTTTCTTGCATTCTATTCCAAACTTTTTTTTTTCTTTTCACCATCGAACATTTGCACAATTCATTCTTACGCTAATTTTTTCTTATAATATTAAACTTCATTTATTCTATTAATTATATCAATACTGTTGACGGATAGAGATTCATTCACAGCTCCGCGTCAGAGCGTTACGGATAAAATCGTCCCTGCCGCGTGTGGCAATATTTCTTTCTTGAACATTTTTTCGTAAAATCTTCCAGCGTTTTTCTTCTTTTTTTTTTTTTTTTTTTTTTTAATTTTTTTTTTAATTTTCATATTTTTTTCCCTTTTTTACTTTTCACAATAATAAAGAGTCACACACGTTTCACTCCTTATCCTTTTGCCTGTTCATATACTTTTGTTCTAAGCTTTCGTCGTCAATTATTTTTTATTTATAGTCTATGTATATTCCCCCTTACCTTGTTTCACATGTATATATAATATATCACACGCCAAATGCTCACTTTTTACGCACTTTACGGAATCTATGCATTAATCGTCCTTTGGCGCGTTTCTTAAGGAAACACTGTTGTGCAAATAAAACTTTGATTCTTCACTTTAGCAATATGTGTTCGAGTTATTGAATGTTTGATTATGAAAGAAAATGCTTGAGAAAATCATACCAATCTTTAAATTTTAATAAATATCCGGTATTAAGCAACGAAATTACTTTAATTTGTCAGTTTGATCAGGTTGGGATTTGCTTTACGTAGAGCTCATGATGATATAGAGTTTACGTATAAATGACGTGACTCGCACTTTGATTGATGAAATATATGTTGCTAATACTGGACATTGAGCAATATAGAATCTATTGAAAAATAAGGGATGTTTTGCTCGTATTGCAACTCGATACGAGTCCCCGGAATAAGAAAAAAATAAAAAAATTTACTATCTTCAACTGGTATAATAAACATCTTCTTCGGCAATCATTCTTAGCAAACGCCATTGCTAAAGATGTAAAAAAGTATGTAATATCAAAGGACACATTATAATATTCAACCAATTTGTCCGTGCTGTGTGAGCAGATATTCAATTTGCTGCAAGTAGAAGACCTGCTGAAGTATGCTCTGCAGTGGATTTTGTCCCTGGGCTGAGCTGGTGCCGGTAGCGCCGTTGGCGGCGGCAGCCGCTGCGTTCAGCGCATGCTGTCCCTGCTGGAGAAGCTGGCTTAACCCTGCCGTGTTACCTTGCTGCGACATCTGCTGCATGGAGTCTAGGGACGCCAGCTGTTGTGCTTGATGCGACGGCTGAGGTGGTCCGGGAGGCAGAGGTAGTGTGCCGATCGAGGAGTAACGAGCAGCGGTCGAGGGCAGGGAGGACGTGGGCAGGGGCAGTTGGTGGGTATTCTCGCCCCGCTAGGGAGCCACGTTCTTGGGCCGGCGCCCCCGTCGCCCCCTGGTAGGGGGGCGCGGGGACTCCTGGCCTCACTGACTCACCGCGGGGCTCTTTTTGTCTTGCTGCTGTTGGCTCGATGGATCTTGACTACCCTGGACACCCGCGCCTGCTCCACCTTGCGATCCTGGCACTCCCTGTTTAAAAAAAAAAAAAAAAAAAAACAAAAGTTTCAGTATTCACTCTCCTTTGATAGATAAAAAAATTAAACCAAAATAATATTTACATTATGCTTTTTTTAATTACCTGGCTTCCTGGTCCTCCGGTCGGTGGGCCAGGTCCACGGCCATCTGGTGGCCACGAGTTGCCTGGCTGAGGCTCCGATGGGTGGTACTGATGGGGATGGGGAGGCGGTCCGCCCGGCGCGTCGTGATGTGGATCGAGGCTGTTCGACCCGTCGTACTGCGTGTTTTCTAGCCTCGTTATCAGTCTCTCGTCCTCATCTCCGAATTCACCGCCCATCAACGATGGTTCACCCACAACCATTACGTCCTGAAAAAATTTGAATTTGTTACTCAAATTTTCTAAAGTCCTTAAATTCATTATTATATTTATATATTTAATAAAATACAATTCAATGCGGTTTTTCTTCTAATTAAATTGTTTAATCCAGTTATAAGTGGATAATACAGGTGTAGAACTATATAGCCTGAGGCGAAATTTCTAAAACAAGAAGGTGAAAAAAAATTGTCTTTCTACCTGGGTTGTAAGAGAAAAGTTGGGTCCCGGCGATCTCTTTTTACTAGGAGCTGGTGGGGCATTGTTTCCTGGGCCCGACGCGCTACCTTTTCGCTTTCTTCTTTTGTTGGCTGGCCTTTGGGATTCTATAAAGTAAAAAAATTGGATGTATAGATTTTATAACACAATTTTTATTTTTGAGTTAAAAATTTCAAAATTATTTTTTTTAGTATGATTGATTAATAAAGCAAGTGCAAAAAAATATTTAATTAAAATTAATTAAACTGAGCTTAGATCTAAATGTTATTTGTGACATATAAAGTTTGTTATGAAAATTTTTCTGCATTTAAAATTTTTGTGGCTTGGAATGAATGATGAAAATATTTTAAAATATTATTAGTGACATTGGGCGTTGAGAGTGGTAGCCTATAAAATAAGTTGAGTGAAAAAGCGTTCATCATTTAAATTAATGTTAATATTGGTGCTCTTGTTAGTCAAAGGTGATGTTAAAACGGAACCCCGTCTGTACAGAGGTTTTTATTAAAATAGCGATTATTTTTAAATCAAAAAATATTGAAAACCATGAAAATTATTTGTAAGTAGATTAATTTTATTTTGTACATGCCTCATTCGTATGTTGAATGAAAAAATGAGTCTTATATTTTTTTATTTAAATGCAGTTATAAAAAAGTCAAACCAAAAAACACTGACATAAGCTCAGCAACTTAAAACTACCCAGCTGTGGACCTTTCTTCAGTATCAAAGGTCTCTTTACGTATATACAGAAAAAGTTTTAATACAGGCAATGCATGCATACGGCTTATTAAAAAATATATTTGTTACTATTCGTCATAAATCATCAAAGTCATTGTCAAAGTCGAGGTCATTGTTATGAAAGTGAAAAAATTTATGAAAAAACAAATGAGAGTGAAAATGTGATTGAAATAATGAAAAATGTCAAAACCCTTGAGAAGTGGAATAAAAACAAAAGAAAAAAAAAAAATTAAACTATTCTTTACTGAGAAGTACGCCGCCCGATATTTTGAAACTCGATGATTAAAAAGTTTAACAAGTAAGACTTTTTCAGTGAAAACCAGGTGAAAATAATTGAAAACAGAACTGTTTAGTTAAAAATCGCGAGTGCGATTGCACTTTTTTCAATAAAGGGCTATCTTGGTGTGTTGCGCAATGTCCCGCACGCTTGGTTCGAAGGCTCGGTCCGACCTTGCAGAGGATATACGGTCGTAGGTACCAGCTCAAGTGAAAAAGAGCCCGGGCAAATGAAAAAAAAAAAAAAAAAAAAAAAAATGCTGCCGCGTACTCACAACCGTAGATATGCGGGCAGGTGCATGGGCCGGTGCACTAGAGAAAGCGTGGGTGAAAGGATGGGCTGGCATGGTCAGACGATTTCGCGGAATAAGGTCTGCGTTGAGTCAAATTTTTATGCCCGGTGCGTAATAATTTGCTAGACGTACTGCGATGAAATTAACTTTGTTTAAAATTTAGGACAGATCTTGGGGTAAAAAAACTCAAGCAACTCTATTGATTTTGGTAAGAAAAAAGACCTTGTAAAAAACAATAAGCAAGGAATGGGTGAAAAAACGGCACTCATGCAAGCAACCGGAAATGCAGTCGATCCGGGCCGCGGATAAGACGGGGGCGTCGCGCTCGGTTGCGCGACGTGGAGAAGAAGCGCGAGAAAAGAATGCGTGCGCTACAGCGTCGGCATTTACATATTTTTCCGATACATTCGGTAGCATGCCTTTTTATTTATTACCGAGAGATTGAAATCAAACGGCCGGTGCTTGCGAGATTCGGAGGTTTGATGTCTGGTGAAGTTGAAGGGTAAGAATTACGAGCCTGGGAGAATTAATTAAATTAAATTGAATTGAATTACACCGTTTGTTACGCAGTTAACATTGTCAAGTTGTTTTATATTATTTATCACTTGGGAACCAAGCCTTCGTTTTGACGGATAGTCCGAGAGTAATTTGAAACCGTATGATGAGCGATAACAAGAAGAAGAAGAGGAAGTAAAGAAAATGAAATCGCGAGAGAGATGTTTTTAATCTGACTGTCGATCCACTGGCTGGTGGTTTTCATGTAAAGCAACTGTCCGTCTACCTCTCTTACCCGGCGGGGCAACCATCCTCTGCCACTTCTGGAACAACGTCGTCTTTAGACAGTCACGCGGCGATAACGCGTACGCCTTGTGCCTCGACATCAGCTCCTGCATTGGCTCCAGTATCGAGCATAACTGTTTTGATAAATTATAAATTACATTAGTTTCAATTACTTATGAAAATTATTAATTTTATGATATTTTTACAGATTTGTAAAACGACGAATTCTTTTCAAGTTTTAAGACACTTGAACATTCTAAGTATAAAAGAGTTATGTGTCAGATACTTTTAAAAGTAATTGGTAAGTACCAAATTGAATATTTTAAAAAGATAATAACAGTTTAAATTTCTGTGAATAAAATCTAGTAAAAAACTCGTCATTTCTTAACCAAATTTGAGATGAAGGATTAATAAAAGAAAGAAAAAAAAGAGATACATACTTTAAGGTAATTTATAGTGTGCTGGGTGATACCCTGCCTCGTGATGTTTTTGGTTAGCTGTTCCAAGCTCTGTGGATCCTGAGACATCGAAACCACCGCCTTCGGTACGAGTTCCTGGTGTCCTCTCACCGACATGTGCCACGACTTTATCCTCATGAGGTCGTCGAAAGTGAACTCTAATATTAGCCTTCCCTCTGTACACACCTGCTCAACGCGAAATCAAATGTTTCATTAATCATAAGTCTAGATATGTTTGGGAGCAAAACTTTGTATCTAGTTTTACCTAGCTTTGATACAGTTTATGTTACTAGTTTATATTTGCTCATCTTTTTCGATAAATAATATTACACACACTAAATACAAAATTATAACTTCTGTTAACTTGAGATTTGTGAAATTATATAGAACAAACTTTTTAAGGTATACAAAAAGAAAAAGAATTGGCTCGGTAAAATACAACTAGAGTATTTGATCGAATGATGGGGGGAAAAAACAAGACGTGACGAAAGAAAAAGTGCTTACCTTTGGATAGGTCGGTTTACCGTGATGCGTAACCATTACGCAGTGATCACAGTCCAGGGTAATGCTGGACTGGTGAAACGACTCCTTCGGGTGCTTCAGGTTGTAGTACAGTTCCGTGACGCCACCCTCGAATATCGATCTGAAGTACCTGGGTATCAGCGTCCTTCCTATCGCTGTTGAAATATCGAATTTTTTAGTTTTTAGTATTTTGATAAAAATTTGTAGTGTTACAGCTAAAATTAGATATTAATTAAAAAGCTCTCGAAAATTTAATTTTATTTAAATAGACAGTGCTTTATTCAAATTATCATAAATTAATATTAAATGCCTACTTATCATATTTTAATGAACTGCAAAAAGTTTATAAAGTATTGAAAGTTCAAAGTACTCAAATTGAAACTTACTATATCGTTTAGGTCCATCTTCTAGGCAAAATTGTAGCGTTAGCGTTGCGTCGTCTTCGAAAAATTCTGTCGCGAACGCGTCCCACCAGAGGTTATCGCTTTCCTGTAATAAAAATTGAGTAAAAAAATTAGTTTTATAATAAAATTAAGTACAAAGTACAAGCACACATTCATAAGAATATTAAGTTTGAAGATTATACTGCAAGCTTCGAATTTCCAAAAGCTCAAAAACTTGTATCATTCGAAGATTTCATTAAAACTACCCAAAACTTGATTTTACCAAGAATTAGAAACTGTAATAAATAAGCTACCAGCTAATCCGATTGTACAAATTTATTTACTTAAATTAATTTAGTCCCGACTTTTCCGAAACTATTTTTTTTTTTTTCCCCAACAGGAAACTTTAAATCAAATCGAGTTAACTCCGGCGAAGAAAATTCAATTGGGTTTGGCATCAAAATTAAATTTGAACTTTATTTTCCGGCCGAAAAGTATAAAATTCAGTTAAACTCCCGAGATTAAAATTCTAAGAATTATCAGGAACGAAAACACTCGAATTTTTACGGCCAATAAAAAAAAGAAAGAAAATCAGCTACCATGGGAGGGCGCTCGGGAAATTATCTGTAAGAAACTTCTGTCTCGTCGTGGTTTTATCCAATAAAAATCCCCTCTCCGCGTATATGTAAAAGGCCGGCTCAACACGTGCTTTTAAAGTCGATGGGCGGGCGGGTGGGAGGGAGTCCGTTGTCGTAAAAGTCAGCTCGCGAAAAATCGCAAGAGTTAGAGAGTCTCGCAGTTATGTGGGCCAGGGAGTTTCGGATCTGGCCGTGAAATAAAATCATTCAAATGTAAGGGAAACGACACCCCCCAAGGGGAAAGTTTGCGATATACGTGCTCAATGGATATTAGAGAGGTCAGGATTTATGTTATTCTGTTACATTGATTAAATCACTGGCCTGTGGGATCATTCGTTACTTGAGTACTTGAGCCTGTATTATAATGATTCATATGATTATTGAGTATTTTACTAGAAAATTAATTTTTTCGTATAAAAATTTTTTTTTTTTTTTCACAACAAAATTTAATCAACTTTCTGGATTACAGAATTTAAACATTTCTTTATTAGATCGGAATTTCATAAAAAATGAACATCAAATCTAATAGCTAGATTCATTTTATCTAAAAAATCATGTTTATACCACTGCTTTTACAACAAGTCTATATTCAATCTAACCTCAAATTGAAAAAAAAAAAATCCTAGTGAATAAAAAAAAATTAATTAAATATTCAAAGCGTCATTGTGAATAAGACGGTCGATGATCCACGCTTTTTGTGCAGTAATCTGTACGCACAAGATAAACAAAATTAGCCTAAAAAGGAGAGAACGAGTCTCGCAGACAAAACCTCGCCAAATCCTTGTTCTCCCGCCACCTCCGATATTAGCTCGGGTGCATTATTTGTGAGTCGGCATGTACACCGGCCCAGGGAATCATCCCCTTTCCAAAATAGAGGGAAAAAGCCGAAAATAAGGGAAGCTTTATACCACGTTGAATAAGGCATGACAACCCCGCGAAATTATGCGAGGGGGGAGGTATAGTCCATTCAATTACAACTCGGCTATCTGGGCTTTCGTCAATTTCTTCCATTTTTCATGATTTAGAGAAAATTTTAGTGAACTTGAACCCGTTCATTTGACCAAAGCAAACAGAAGTGAAGGTTGCCAGTACCAATTTTAGCCACCAGGTGGAAACTTTATTCCCTCTTCTCGGAACAAGTTAAAGTTGTGATGTAAGTTTATCAATGAGAAGACAGTGGATGAGTCGGGTGCTGCCCAATAAATAACCCGGGACGAGTCGTGAGAAAACTTATCAATGAAAACAAATTCATAGCGAAGGAACACAAATCCATCGAGCTGGCACTAAGTGGGAAGCCACAGCCCAAACTACAAGATCTCCTCCCCCGTGATTTCTTTTCTTTTTTTTTTTTTTTCACCACCACCGAGCCAGCGAGCGACGACGGGGGTACTTTCCCTAAATCAGCAGCCCTGATCTCGTCCCCCGGTCTCGTAAATCAATTTTGTCTTGCTGCTAGTCGGGGGTGGAAGTAAGGGATTTATCGGGGTATTATTTTGCGCGTCGCGACGACCGGGCAGACTTCCAAAAGTCCTCCTTTGTTTTTGCCGCTGGTTTATCAATCGGTATCACCTGCCTTCCCTCTAATCTCAATTTTTATTTTATTTTTATTATCATCGTCATTTTTTTGTTGAGCTCGCGAGTTGCATGCCACAAATCGTGGGTGCGACAGACACCGCAGCGGGAACGCGCGCTCGCTCCCAGCTCGAGGAGCAACTTTCTCTCTCTTCTGGTCCCGGGTGTTTTATTCCCACAGTAACCGGCGGCACAACTGGTTTTCGCGTGCAGGTTGGAATCCGCCGGCTGCATGCACACACACACACGCACGCACACCAGCGAGCGAGCGTACACTGCAGGAAGGATCGAAGGTGTCGAAGAAGAAGTTTGTTTGTTTGGTTGCGTTTCGCTGCTGCTTGGCTGGTCTTTCTTTTACCTTTTTTTTTTTTTTTTTTTTTGTTTTACTCGCATTCCCGACCGAGTCGATCTATTTTAAATTGGATTTTATACGGCTGATTAAATTTTTAATTGCTTTGTTTTCAGTCGATCGGTTGAATTACTATATTACGATAAGTTTTTTATAATATATAAATGTACAGAATCAGAACTAGCCATGCACACGCGTTGAGAAAACGCAAAAATCAATTACATTTGATTTTTTTGATTTACTTTACTCGAAACTATAGTTTTTTTTTGTGACAATAATAAATTTACAAGAAAATTAATACAGCTAGTTTTTACGCTACATTTATTTATGAAATTTGTCGCAAGCTCCAACCGATGAATTCGTCTGAAAACATTGTATTTCGGAAAAAAAAAATTAAAATTAAAAAAAAAATCGAGTAAAAAAAGACACTAATTTGAAATACGCTGAGCGGAGTACGTGGGCAGCGACAAAGGCCGCGGAATAAACAACAATTCCGTAAATTACGATCGAATTGGACCACGCCGATTAAAATAGAAGAGCGGCGCGGGCGCGCGCATAGAGAACGTTTATTACCCGACGTGCTGCAATGCGCGGGTATCGTCGTTGACAGCTACAATATTTCATCTTTACCGCGGATTATTATAATTGTCAAATCCGGGTGTTTTGGGATACGGTGCTGGGATTTCTACGCAATGGTCTGTAAGCTTTGAAAAACAAATTTAAAAAATTGCGATTTTTTCTTTTATCTCAAGTAGGCAGTATTGTTATAAATTATTTTCAGAACTATACCAGCCATCAATCAAAATTGAATACTGGAATAAAAGTATAATTTTTGAGCTTGAAAAAATAATGAAAAGCTTTCGGAAGTTTTTTTTCTTTGAACAAACCTAAATAATTTTTTGATAAATTTTGTCACAAAAATTCAAACGCGTAAATTCTTTTTTCCAAAAAATCACCAAAACGTTGCTTTTTCTCTCGTTCAAAAATTCCAATTCCCATCGCGGATTATAAATTACTGCACCCGGTGAAAAGTCAAGCATCTAAGGATTTATCTTGGGCCATAAAAGCCCCGGGTATCGGCCAAACTGTTGCAGTAGAAATTGATATTTCTGGCGGGGTACCGCGAAATTAAGAAAAAGACGTATAGCCCTTTTTTTTCGAGTATGCAGTTTGATGAGAGGAGAATCGAGTTTTTGGGTTATTCAATTATGGGAGGAAATTCGACGCACGGCAACTCGCTCGCCCTCGTCCCCGAAACTTGCAATGTTGACTGTGCGGAGTTTGTGCACCGGCTAAATAAACAATGCCAACCCGGGACCTCTGCAGTAACTCAGCCTAAAGCTTAATGTTAAATTAAATTTATTTTTTTTGTTTTTTTTGGGGGATGTAAGTGTTATAACTTTGAGTAAATTTTTGAATTTCTCAAGTTACTTCAGTACATTAAATACATGAATTTCCTCGTGAATTTCTTAAAAAATTTTAGAACTAACTTAATTCAATCAACTCTTTGAGTACTCGAGAGTACTCAACCCAACGGAAAATTCCAATCTTTGATTATTTACACGAGTGAATTAAACAACAGTACGTGTGATTTAGTCTCAATTGAGGAGTACAATCATCCACTTGCTACCGCAGAACAAATTAATTCAATCAGCACTCAAATTGCTAATCGTACGAAAAATTAAAGTCCACTTCTCAAACTCTCTCATCGGGACGGTGTATTTTTTTTTTTTTTTTATTTCTTCGTTTTTGGGCGCGTAAAATATTCACGTGGGCACACTATTAACGCAGCGCGAATTTACGAGGGTCTCGGGCCGCCGAACGGGATGATTTACGCGGCTCGCGAGCGAAGTACCGAAAGAGAAAATACGAGAAAAAGAAATGATTTTGATTTAATACCGCGGGGGCTGTTTACTTTCGGATAATCGATTTGTACCCGGAATATCATTACCCCGGGGGGTTGGTGCTGAAATTTTTGCCGAAATAATTACGCACTTTTGCAATAGGTGCCGGGAGAGTTATAGATTTTTCACTGGGAAGATTGATTCCAAAAATGAAAATAAAAATTTTTGTTTGGGAATTTCGAACAGTCCAAAATAAAAATATATTTTAAATTAACCAGTTTTTGCGTAAGTGTCACAAACAAAAATAAAATTTTTTATCTAGAAACGTGAAGATTGAAAGTTCGGATAAGATAAGTCCATATACGACCTAAAAATTTTAATCGAATTAGTCTAATGCGATATATTTTACCAAGATTTTTTTTTACGGTAGCTCGTGATACGATAACGGCCCTAATATTCCTTTGATTCCATATAAAACATGTATGTTTTACACTCGGGCTTTATCTTCGAATGGTGCGGCTACGTTGGTCATTAAACTTTTACGAAGACACATAAGAAAACTTATTGGCCATAATTCGAATGCTCCTGTGTACAGGGCGATTTTACTCTTATCAATATTATTTTTTCGTCCACAAACGAGATACTTTATAATTTGTATTTTATACGTTGAATTAAGAGTGACTAATCGCGAAGAAAACTTCACTGCCTTGACTTATTACAAGAATTGCGCAACCACATGATGATTTCTACGTAAAAAATTATTTTCCAACAAGGTTGATAAAAAATAAAATAGTGCAAGTACGAGAAAAACATTGTTCACGCGAAACGTCGCTCGCGTCAATCAATAACTCCGGCATTTCAGTCAGCCCGGTTGAATTAAAAATTATATTTACACACGAAATACATTAAAATAAATTAAACCTTTTTATTAAAAAAAAAGAAAAAAATTATCATGCAAAAAGCGACATCTATAATATTCAATTAACTTTTAATTTAAAAAAGTATAATCAAAAAAACCCTCGACTGTATTTTCAAGAGACAAAATTAGACTCGATGATTCATCCAGCACATACACAACGTTAAAGGGGAAGCTGCGATAGCACGAAAAAAAAGAAAATAATAACAATCAAAACTATAAACTAAAAAATAAAAAAAGGCTTATTCGCGAAAAAAAAAAAAAAATCATCATCGCCCGAGCTACCGCTCTCGAAACCAGTTATTTACCCTCATCCTCCGAAAATTAAACCAAAACTCGAAAACTCACCTTAAAGTCGACCTCCCCGAAGCTAAATTCAAAATTTACCCAAATCTTCTCGTTTAAAAAAGGCATCGCATCAACCCTCTCTCAAAAACATTTATCTCGTCTCATTAGTCCGAAAAAATCCCGTTTAAAGTACGCAAAGGCCGCGGTAACGATTGAAAATATCCCTTTAATAAACCAAAAATTTTTCCCCAAACTGTACCGTCGCAGTCTGCTGGCAGCGACTGTACCACCCTACTGTTGTTAGGGGGGAGGGGGGGGGGAGACTAGGGGTGGTATATGATCGTGTATATACGCCGCGGCCAAAGTATTGTCCGCGAGCTCCACCTCTGGCTTTTTACTTCAAAAATCATTATCTCGAGAACCGCTAATCCCGCGGAGACGTCTAAGTAACCAAAAAATCGGGAAAATTTTGCTCCACACACCCATCATTTTTGAAAAATTTAGGTTCATATTTAGGTGGTTTAATGAGGGGTACCGAGTTTCCCTCTGACTGTAGGAGAGTCGGACAAAACGAGCCCGGCCAATGCCACCGCCGCCGCCGCCGCCTCGAGTATATACGGCCAGGGGCGTCGCGCGCGCGCGCGTGGGGGGAGCAGGGGGAAACACCGGAGAGAGAGAGAGAGAGAGAGAGAGAAAGAGAGAGAAAAGGGGGGGGAGGGGGTACAATATGGGTTATCGAGGGGGGCCCCACCCCCGGGAGAGGGCAGGGGCCCTCATTTTATTACCCGGGCTACTGCTGGGTTCTCAACCGCGTCGCATATATATATCTGTGTTTTTTGCTTTTTTTTTTATCTGAGTGCGTTTTCACCGGGATGTAATCAGACGCCGGATTAACAGGTTACGTGGATGGTAATTGGAGCGATTTTATAAAAATCGGTGCGAGACCGGCAGTTTTGGGTTGATTAATTGATTCAAATCGTGTGAAAAATTTCTGAGAATTGTACATGAAACGAGACGACTTTTAAGAGCTGTTTTTTGGTACGATATCAAAGTTATTTTTTCGGACTGTTTTGGGAGGAAATAAATTTTTGAAATAATATATTTCTTGTTTCTTGCAGGGATGTGTAAATTTTACTTTTGATACATCAGTTAGTTATTAAGATTCCGATGGTTACTTATAATTAAGTCTGATTCTCTATTCGTAAATAAATTGAAGCTAATGAGCTTCTCTTGAATATAAAAATGTACTCGAAAAAATCTCAAGTAGAGTTAAGTGCGTTGAGCACATGCAAATCATAGAAAAATGTAGTTAATAAGTTAAAACTAATGTGCCAATCTTGCGAACTTATTATCAACATAATAAAAATCTCTATACTTTCATCAAAACAAAATCGATAAATGGTTTATTTTCAAAAGGTAAATTAATAAAAATTCTTCTTCTTTAAGCCAACTTCAGGATTCAAGAATATCAACAAACGTAAATAATGTGGAATGAATCATTGGTCGAATTGATGAGTCAGCACGACCGATGACGAGCCATCTCGGCGATCTTTCGCGATGTAACGCGACCAAGAAAAATGTCATAGAAACGTTGGCACGCTAAATCGATTTTTCTTTTTTAAATCTGCAGTTTTTGCCGTGAGGATAGGATGAATTATGTGCTATTTTTCAGGGTCATGTAAAAATTATTTATTGTTAAATTTAGATTAATTACAATACGATTTTGAAAAGTCAAGATTTTCAGTGAAAAATCGAATGTGCTTGAGCTTTTTTTCGAAAAAATGCTACTCCAATCGTGAACGCTTGACTAGTCTACCACTTTTCGTTCAGTGTAACTTTGATCACAATGCACGTTTGGTGTTTTTTCAGAGTAATTATTGCTCATTTTGCTTTAAAAATGTGCATTAAACTGCTCGCGATAATATTGGTGTTTTATTTTGCCGACATTGTTTTGGCAACGCACGTATTTTTGATGAAAAAGCCCTAATTGTATAAGTAGTATGTGTGTATGTGCTTTATACAAGTTGAATAATTCATAAGTAAAACATGTTTTACAATAAACTTTCTAGCTTGATAACTGCTCTATAATTTTGATTGAGTTAATTAATTCTTGAATATTGAATTAAACGAGATTAAATTACAATAAAAGCGTCCTAGCGTATTCGCGCGACTATAAATCAGTTAAAAGTGAATATGAGCTTTCAATGAGTATTCTTAATACGTCGATTTCAATATTGGATATTTCAGTAATTATAATAAATATTGTATTACAATTTTGATTAATGACTGTAGTTAAATTGGCTTGCATGAACTAATTGAAGTTAAAAAAAAACTACAACAACAATAATATAATAATAAAATTGAAAGCTGGAACATTCTTTAAATTAAAAGCTTAGGTTTGTTGTTTGCAAATTTTCAACTTATACTGACTGATGGTTTATTTTTTCAAGGGAGTGAATGTAATTTGATTTTAATATGAATTAAATATATTATGTTCTATACATTTGATTAAATAATCTAAGCAGTTCTAGTTATTTGTATATTAAATTTCTATTTCTTACAGGGATTGTTCTTGATTTGCATATCATTGAAAGAGTAACATAATTTCCAATTTAATATTGAAAAAAAAAATTGTTGAATAAATTATAAGCACTGACAGCCCACAAACATTACTATGATAAGTGAATCCTGTAAATGTCCCAAAGTACTGTGTGAAAAATTTTGATCCCAGGCGTTTATCTCAACACTATACTCAATCCGATAAGAAAATTGAAAGAGAAAAAAGAAGAAGCAAATAGTTTTAAAAGCGGCAATAGCGAGCAAAAGAAAAGCCCGGTCGCGCCATAATTCAATGAGCGACACGGCGGAAGGAAGCCACTGGCTGCGATAATTCCACGCTCAGGATTTATTATACCGTATGGCTTTTCCTTTCCGCGCGTCGTTTTCGAGAGAAAAAAAAAGGGGTAAAAGCAAAAAAAAAAAAAAAAAAAACCAAAATTCGTCCTTTTTTTTCAATCAGGCGATTCTAGGGCACGCATAAATAAGCGAAAAAAGGGATGCAAGTAATCTAGGAAACGCATTAGCCAGGATCGCGGGGCAATTCAAACGTGTCTTGAATTTTCATCAAAGCCTTCAATTTGCCCGCGCGTCAATCGGGAATTTTATAATTGAAAAAAACGGGATTCCTCAAATTCCCCCTGAATGAAAAGAAAAAGATATCCTTGGTTATTAATCGCGCGTTGCGACATCTAATGGGGTAACTCGGCTCGGCTCGCTTGTATTTTCGACATCTGCCTGTTTCCCCACAGCCTGCATTGTGATATCGACAAGGACGCGCTCGCGGGTCTCTAATAAGCCGAAGGATGCATAAAACTTACCTACGCCGGAGGTAAAATAAAAAAAAAAAATCCGTCCGTAGAAAGTTGCAGCGGTAGAGAAAGCTACCGCTCCTTTTTCACCGGCGAGCTAGAAAGGAGGAGAAGAAAAATTCGACTCTGCGGATAATGGGGAATCGATTCTCTGCCTCCCTTGCTTTTCTCTCTCTCTTGCTCGGTACCTTTTTTTTCAGAAGAATTTTCCTTTCCGTGTAAATTGGACCTCGCGCTTTGTTGCGAGCGAATGATCATCCAAAACAAATCACCGGATAATAAGGATTCCGCGGGCCAGCAGCACCTGCAGAAGTCCGTTGCAGGTATATACGTTACTCCGCCAAGCAGTTTTTTTAAACCGGCATCCTCCTTGGTTTTTTTTAACCCTCCTCATCTTTTTCATCCTCTCCTTCTTCTTTTGATTTTTTTTTTTTTTTTTTTTTTTTTTACTTTTTTTTTTGCAAGTCCACCTGACTCAGCTGGGAAAGAGCGAGACGGAGATATAAATCGCCACGGCTGCAGCTCCACGGATCGATATGCGAATGAGAAAAGAAGAAGAAGAAGGAGGAGGAGAAGGATTTTTTGGTTTTTTCTCATTCGACTGCAGAAGAGGAGAGTTTGTTTATGGGCTCGTTATTTTTTATCTTCCTCTCTCTCTCTTTTCTTTGATGTTATATTACTGTTGACCCTAAATAGAGGTAGGAATGCCGGGGCCAATTAAATCCAGCGTTCCTACTTTTCGGATGCAGCTGGAGGATGCTGGTGATTTTTTTTTTTTTTTTTTTTTCTTTTTTTTTGCGAGAGAGGATGGATGCAAGGTGAGATTCGGAGTAACGAGACGACGCGACGACGTTGAGATAATGGTTTGGAAATACTTTTTTGTCCCTGCAAACGATCGAAGAGGATTTTGAATTTTCGTACAGCTTACTCTGGTGACCGGGTCACAGTTGAGGATTCTAGACTACCAAGTTGCTGGTATCAACTTATCTAAAAATCATCTCTGAGGTCAAAATTCGATTATGACCGTCGTACTTGTGAAAAAGTCATCTTGCAAATTGCCAAAATTTGATTTTTGCGTTTCCGAAAGACACTAAAATTTCAGGAATGTATAAAACGATTTTTGGATTCTAAGGTACCAATTTTATGAAAATCAAGTTTTTTTTTTTTTTTTCAAATTATTCAGTAAAAACTAATGAAAACCAAAAAAAACTACATTGTCGTAAATACCGCATATGATTTACATTGACAGAACTACTTGATCAGCAAACAAAATTTGAAACATGAAAATTGAAGGATGTGCCTATTAGATCTTGAAAAAATCAACCAGCTAACCTTGGTATAAGATGCACGATAAAGGAATTCAACAAAAATGGAGTCATTCGAAATACTGTCGAACGTAATCGCCATCGAGTGTAAAAACGGTAATCGATCGATAATCGGGGGGTAAAACCGCGGTGGCGACAGAGATCAGCAGGCGAGTGTATAATTGCACATGCAAGGGAATAGAGTCGCGCCGATTTTACGAGATAAGCCACCGCCGCCGCGGCCGCTGCACCGGGGATCTTATCGGCTTATAGTCCGGTGCAGATTTGATGCCCAGATATTCCCGCACCGGCCCGGGATCCGCGCTTGATCCCTTAATTTACCTTCGCGGCTGATAGTACCTAACGAAGTGGATTGATTTTTTTTTTTTCAATTTTTTGGGAGATGTGATTTAGAGGAATTAGAAAATTTTTTACAAAATCGTTAAGATTATTGGAAGCGGACATACAAGTGGAGAAAGAGTTTATACAAAAACGTATGATTTTTTACGAGATATGATTCTAGTAATTTTCGTATTCATAAATTATGAAAATATTTTATTGAAAGATACATTACTTTTAAAGTAAGGAAAAATATATTGACGACAGTGTCTAGTTTATAAACTGCAGTAAATAACAAACGCGCGACAGTTTATCGCTATAATAATAGGGTAATTTTGAAATGTTTCAATTAACATAATGGAGGTCGTAAAAAGAAAGGAAAAACAATTTTCAAAAGAAAAACAACTTTTTATTCTTATAGACAATTTTTATTGTCGCTTTTCTGTGGAGTTATTCTCAACCGAATGCATATTTAACGATGAATTTTATAAATAAGTTACGGCTTTCATAAAGCAATCATCGCTCGCGAGTGTGTTCGTACACACCACTGGAAAACAAGAGAAAATTCATGAAAATTAGAGTAGCCGCTACTTATAGCCACTGGAAATTCGTTTGAATAAACAATTATCGTAATCGTTCGTCGTTATTTCCAAATCTAATTCGAGTCATTAGAATAAAATTTTTAAAAAAAGGGACCTCAATAATAGGATTGAGTAACAAAATTTCAGTCCATTTATTAGGAAAAAAAATAGAAGATCGATGCAAAAATCAGTAATAGGGTTGGCAACTTTTTGAAATTTATAATATTTTTTTGCTTATTTAGTTAAAATATCAAAAAATAATCGACACGTATTTTTTCTTTTAAAAAAAAAAACTAAAATTAAAGGAACTACAAGTGTTTAAATTTTTTAAAATTTCAATATATATAGATATACTTTTAATGGAATTTCGGGTTAATGACGTCATCAACCCGTAGTTTTAAAAACTTTTCTTAATTTTCTTCTTGCTCAATTTTGATTTAAAAATTCTAAAAAAAATGTTAAAATTCATTAAAAATCGAGTACTTTTAAAAAAATATATTTTTAAAGTACCGGTTGCCAACCCTATTGTAGAAACTAATAGAGAAGTAAAAGAAAACAGGTAGAAAACAACTATGAGTTGATAGGAAGACATTTTGGTTGAAAAACTTTATTTAATTTAAAAAAAAAGCATTGAGATCCTGTAGTCTCCCTAAGCACCATGTTTCTTTGAAAAAAAAAAAAAAAGAATCTTCGTAAAATACTGCTCTGTACGATAAGAGAGCGCACAATGCAAACCGGTGAAGAAGTCTCGAACCGAACATGATTTATGTTTTTTTCAAAACGCGTGATGTATGATCGCGTTCCCCTATTTTTATTTTTGGTTTTTTTTTTTTTTTTTTTGTCAAAAAAAATGCATGTATCTCTGGCGAAAAAAAAAAGAAAAAAATCGGCGAAATGGAGATGAAAAGCTCGGCGCGATAAGAGGCGCTTATTAACCCGTTGGCGAGCGAGCGGGGCAGCAAGATTGATGGGGGTGGCTTGCAGTATACACCGGTCGGGGCCAGCTGATTACCTCGAATCATCGGAGACGTCGGCCGCGAAGATCGATCGAGCGGGGTTTATGAATGCTTAAACACTCGCAATTGTGTACTCCGAGCCGGTACAGGCTCGCGCGAATGATCTCGGAAAACTTTGATTGATGTCTTACCGGACGATTAGCTGGTTTTATGGGCGCACGCTTGGTGCTATGCAAAAACTGCTTCGGGATTCGACCATGTTCTGTAGGAATTTTGAATTCATACTACACAGGATATCATTATTTTTTGTTATTTGTTCATAATTTTAGGACGGTCATAATAAATATTCAAGATTATTTCTGAACTTTCTAGTAAGTAAGATAAGTAAGTCGTATATTTTATTGAAAAAAAAAATTATTTTCTTCGCTAATTAAATTATATAAACCACGGTATGAACCTAATAATAAATTGGAATGGATTACGGTTTCGAATTAAATAAAATCTAGTCCAATAATAATTTTTGTAAAAAAAGTTTAACCATTTCAAAAGAAAAACCGAGATCAACACCAATTTTCACCCAATGGTGTAAGCATGAAAGGATCGAAAAAAAGGGGGTAAAGTTTCTTCTTAACTGTCTTTTAGCGTGTGCGAGGCACGCGCGAGACTTCAACTCCGTGCCGAAAGATTTCCGATAAGCGATAAGATAGAATCGCGGGTGCCGAGCCGCATGTGTCGCACCATCGCGCTTTACAATTGCAGCCCGCGCGCGGCGGCGGCGGCGGTGGCCTTCGATTATACATTTATATCGATCGATCGATCGACCGATTATGTGGCGAGATATTTTTTTCATATCTGTACCGCTTGTTGTTCCATTCTTTTTTTTTTTACACCGCTGTACTAAAATTTTTAGGTCGCGATGTTTTAAGACTATAGTGAGTTAGTTAAAAATTTGAGATTAGTAATCTATGACTAGATTAACTTATCTCGCTTATCCAGATTAAACTTGTAATTAGAAGATTATAAGAACTTAAAGTCAGCTGATTTTACTGCAATGCACAAAAAAAATTTTAATAATGCAAGCTTGAATAATTTGAGAAAAATCGAAAAAGCTTGCAAAGCACTATTTTTAAATGAAATTTTTAAATGAAATAGTAGTCAATTTTGAACTTGAAATGATTTTTACTTTATTCTTTGCAGAAAAAGTATCCTACCTAAAAGTATCCTACATATATTTTTGAATAAACTGATTATTTGAATGTTTAAATTATAATTTAAAAAATTTGAAGAGCTTGCAGATTTTTTGCTAACAACTACCGAAGAAAACTTCAAATAGTGATTAAGCTTTTAATTAAACTTCCAGGTAAAAATTTTTTGTGTTTATAATTTAAAGCATTGAGCTTGCAAGCACTTTTTAAAAATATTGATAGATTTGAGTTTTTCAAATAACATCTAAGTACTGTTTCTACAAAAGAATTTTAAGATTTTTCCATAGTAGCATAAACTTGCTTCAACTTCTTAAAGAGCTTGCAAGCACTAGTTTAAATTTATAAACAGCGTGTAAAAGAAAATAGGATGCAAAAACTCACCTCGGTGCGCTGCGATAACCTCTTGTTGAGCTCGTAGAATCGGTAGTCGGGCTGTCCGTAGTAGGGCGTATGCCTCCTGGGGACAGGCATTGATGATCTGTCAGATCAGACCGATTGGTCATGTTACATTATACATAAGTGCAATGTGTCTTAAGATGTATGAGTGTTTGTGTGCGTTTACTTATAAATCTAGTAGTTATGCATATCCCTTTTTGCCTAACGCTCCCGCGAGAGAGATAAGCGCCGAGTCATCGGCGGGGAGGATAAATCACCGTCAAGGATTCGCCGCGCGAAATGACAAGCGTTGATTGAATGAAAGTGGCAAGGTTTTCTTCACCTGCTTGAGACATTCAATACTCTTCAGAGAAAGAACTGAAATTTTCATCCACGTCAAGAAAAACCGATAGAGAAAGATTTTTTTTTTTATTTACGATTATAAATAATGTATTTTTCTTCAATCATACCGCAATGAAAAATCATCGCGCTCAGCGAATCCTTGTTCCGGGTAGCCAATGCCACTGGATAAACTACAAGGGCAACAACAGATCTTATTTTCTCTCCGGATTGCGTCAGATTTTTCCGTCGCGAAGTGCGATTCATCAATCCAAAATGAAGAGAAAACACTATTGTTTCTGTTTTCTTCGAAGTTAATTTTTGTGTGTTTGTCAGGTAGGTGTTGCGTGAGTGGTTTTAAACTGACAAGTCAATATATCTACAGCAGCTTACAAAAGTATGAGTTTGTTAAAACGTTTTTCCAACTTACAACTTTATAGACACCTTTGAGGTGATTATAGTTGCGGTCTAACAACCAAGTTTATTTTCGACTGTGTTTACATGAACTTTTATAAAAGTTATGTTTGGCTGTACATAGCTTAAGTTTATTCCGTTTACAGAAAAAAAAAATTTCTATTTTAAATGTTTAACTAATCGATTCTCTCTCGTTGCCAATTAAAATCAAATCAATCATAACGGAACACGAGAAAAATTGACCGGAAAAAGAAATTTGTTGACTAACAATTGACACCCATCCGTGCCAGATGGTAAACACGATTAAGAGTCAAGTGAAATAAAAGTACCACTGAGCAAAGTAAGTGTTAAGGTCGGGACTGGTCGATACCAATCTACTACATACGACCGGTGGTGTACTTTACCTTTTTGTGTAAAAAGAGGTAAACGTAAAAACGTTACGATAACGTAATTCGATTGGCAACCTGTGGTGATTTTGATCTGAGAATTTCTTCAAAAATCATGATTTTTATAAGTTCATTTTTAATAAATTTTATCAAGTAAAAATGTTTGATAGAATTTTTGAAAATTAATTCCAGGTTTATAAAAATACTTCTATCTTACACTGAGAGAAGGATTTGGTTCAAGGAACCAAATATACTTGGTTGAAAAGAAATTGGATAATTTGGTTGTGGGGACCAAATGTTTGGTCCACACTCCACGCGTGAAAATCGAGCTTTTATTTTTTATTTGAAAAACAAATTTTATTTATTATTGTATTATTTTATTGTTTATTGTTGTAATAATTTGCTTAAATCAGTTACCTTTATTCTTGTTAAATATATATAAGAATATATTTTAATTTCAAATTTCAGCAATAAATTTCGAAAAATTAATTAATTTTATTTAAATATGAGTTTTCTCTTGACAACAAAATTATTTTTCTCTACGAAGTTAAATCAAATTACTAATCGTTTTCAATCTAATATAGCACCGATTATTTTAATAAATTTTTCGTGAGTTCGTAATTTTCTGAATTACCGCAAAAATTTTTTTGAGGTTATAACAGCGAAATGTTTGACATGACTGTGATCTATACATTTGGTTCCTGTAACCAAATCATTGGTCGCCTCGGGTCGCATGAAACATAGCTTGGGAGAAACCAAAAATAACCAAATCTTGGTTCACACAACCAAATTTGGTTGCGTGAATCAAATCCTTCTCTCAGTGTATTTTAAACTTGCGCTATAATATGATATAAAAAATCAAAATAATGATTGTCAGTAAGTCCAAAACTCAGTATGACTAAAGATCCAAATGTCCAAAATTAGCTAAAAAAATTTACCATTAAAATCATGCTAAAATTGATACGCAGATTACATGAATTCGACACAAAAAGGTAAATATCATGTAAATATTAAAAAACGACGTGTCGAAAAAACGATTTCTATTATCCAACTCGATCCAACGAGTTACGATTATTAAATGTTTGTATTGAATAAAGAATCTGTTTCCAAAAAAAACCACCACCCTGACAAACGCGAAACTCATCGCATCATTAAATTACGGTGTATTAATCCTCATCGCTTTAGCTCAGGGTAAGCAGCCGTACCCATTCGTTTAAAGCATCGCCTCGTAAAAACTAAACTTACTTCGGTAATCCGACAAATCTTTTCTGCATAATCACATTAAGAGATAACAAATAATATTCAATTTGCATAATAACACTATTTTTCAAAGCAGCCATCCAGTCCTACCGGTTTTCCTGCTATCTCTGGTCTGGTCCCGCGCGATCTCCTAAGTGCTTAGCATTGTGTACGAAAATTTTCCCAGTGAATTTATGTAAACGTCGGTACCATCAATCACGTCCGCTAATTGATGGAAAAGAGAAAAGTAAAGCAGCTTGATCGTTATGTAGGTACCACAATCGTACGCAAAGTACACACATGACGAAGAGTGCGATTTACATGATTTACAACTATGTAAATTTTTCGTAGTCGACGTAGCGCGAGCACGCGTTTTCATTACCGCGAGGAGGCTAATCAAATCGAGATGTTAATTTAAAGTCACCAACGGTCAATTGATTGTCGCTCCGGGATAAAGCCAAACAATCAATCATCTTCGCACTTTCTTGTACGGACGTACTTAATTGAACCATTAAAAACTGTGTTAGTTTTAATCGTTCGGGCTGTTTCGCTTAATTTCTCCATTGATTGCAAATCTAATTTTATTTTTCTTTCTTCGACAGATAAATCTCATTTAATCTTTGAACAACAAAATGTCTTTTAAACAATCAATTAAGTTATCATTTTAAATTAACGAGGAAGCTTTCGTAGAAACCATCGCACTTGAGTTTTTTTATTTTGGTAATATGACAATAATACAAAATAAAGTAGTATAGAATTGTAAAAACATTTCTTTTAATGATGCAGAAAAAAATATCAGTTACTTTTATAATGTAAATCAAATCAACCTACATTCAATCTAATATAAAATTTTCGAGCCATAAATTGTAATAAGTAATGTAAGAAATATTGCAATCATCATAGAAAAGACCTATTAATATTTTGATCAAAGATCATAAACGTTTTCTCGATCAATTAAAATTTTGGAAGAAATTTATGAATAAAACCCAGTGTTTAAATCTCAAAGAGTGAATTCAACTTTCATTCATAAAAAGAAATAACCTCTTGAAACTTTCAGCACAACGAAAACAATCACGCCACGTGGCTCGCATAACCACGTGGCGGGGCGGCAGAGTATCATTAGGTTGATTAATAGCGGCTCGGCTTAGCTTTCGGGGTAAGGTAAGGGGTTGACAAAGTCGTGTCTTCGCTGGTAGCTAATTGAGATTTCTGGCAAGACACACTCCACGCTGCTTGTCGGAACATATCGATTTTCTAGGTATTACACGTGTTTGTTTGTTTATAACCCGACGGTGATTTTCTAATTTGTCGCTTTACATCCATTAGGCTTCTTACGATTGCGAGTTAATTGGACGCGAGAGTGTGCTTAATTGAGAAAAATTATCCTCAGCGGGCTTCATAAATTTTTTAGATCTAAAAGGTGTCGGATGAGTAACGGAAATTTGACGACGAGATTGCTGCCTTGTAAACAAACAGTTTTTCTTGCGATACGTCTTACTCGGATCGATCGGACTCACTTTTTCTTTTTTCCTCACGAAATTATCGACGCACCGAGGAGATTAATTAATTCAATCGAGTCCGAGTGATATACGATAATGGAGTTTTATTGGGCGCTGTATATCTTATGACACCGGTTAATAGCACTGGGATTTTATGGTCTTTTAAAGAGATGCAACGAGATATTATAAGTGCTTAACTCGTTGCGTCCGAGAGTTCATTTAATATTATTTTACGCAGTTGCGCGGGATTATTAATTGGACGAATTTGCAACTAAAATCATTAATTAGAGCGGTCGTTGGGTCAGTGGTTAGCGTGCTCGCTTCTGAAACAACGTCGTTCGAGGGGTCTTGGGTTCGATTCTCGGTGCCACTAACTTAGAATTTTTTCTTCGATAGATGCGTCGGTAACATCGATCCCTACGTTCACCCCGAGTGCTTTGGAGTCGGTTTTACCGGAGGCTTTTCATTTCAGCGCTGGTCGGAGACTATCTCGATCGGGGGCAATATTTGGGGCATAATTTACCAATGAGCTCAACCCGGTTCAGCGCCGAATCCAATCCAAGACTATCTGATTGGGGGCAATATTTGGGACAAGTTCCCCATGAGCGTGCTGGTTCAGCGCTTGTCTTTCGATAAACTCGAATGGTGCACATACCCTGGGTTTCCCGTACTCCTCATGGTCTATTTGGACCATGGGCTAATGCGAAGCAGTGTAGGGGACAAGTCGTCAATTAGCATATATAGAGCATAAAAGTCGCGACTATAAATAAGTAAAAAAAAAAAAAAAAAAAAAAAAAATCATTAATTATTGAATGCTTACTTATGATCATATTTAAATCCCTTAATATTGCGTATTTTTATGATTAAGAGTAAGGACTACCAATAAATTTTGGAGCTTTAGATTTAAATATAAAATAAGTATTTTTATTTATTATACTTTTACCATGAAAAAGGTTGCCGACCAAATTATAAAAAAGAATACATGGTTAAAAATTGTAACTTCCTTGCAGACGAAAGAAAACCCTTGTCACTGTCTAGTAAAAACCAAACAAGACAGAAATAAAGAAACAAGATACATATCGGTACATCAGAAGTACGTAAAAATACAGACGTAATCGCGTCGTCAACAGCAGCGCACCAGTCAGACACGACTCGTCGAGCCCCATTTTTATTTCATTCCTGCGGGGGGAAGGAGGAGCCGGCAGTCGCGTGAAATATTCAGAGACCCGGACCCGACTTGAATACGTAAGAGGGGCAGCCCTTCTTCAGCCTCCACTTATTTTTCTCCCAAGATTTTAGGGAGCCCCCGGAATCTCGAAAACAACAAACAACTGCAACAAGAAGGTGCAACAAGTCGAGAGACTATTTGTCAATTACTTGAGCCGGGCAGGCGGGCTGAGGAGAAGGAGGAGGAGTGGAACTCGTTTAAGAGCCCCTCCCTCACGTAAACCGGCCGTGAATCAAAAGGTGGCGCTTTAAATTCCCCATTGTGTCCTGTGCCGGGCTACCACGTGCTTGCAAAATTCCTAAAGCCGGCTTACCTTTTTTTGATTGATACCGTAGGGGAGGACAGTTTTGAACATCGATTTTGAGGATAAAAATAAAACCCCGCACTTTCGATGCAAATTTGATAGACTCATAGAAAAAACGGAAGGGATGATGAAAAAAAAAAAGGTAGGTCAGAGGAGGGCTAAATTTTCAATGTCGGAATTCCCCGTGGTATTTATCCAAAAGCTCGAGGCATCCGACAAAACACGGCCGCACGCATGCGACTAAAACCGCTGTTTCCAGGATGAACGAAGACGAACGAGCTTCGCGTGATCGGAAACCCGATGACTCGACGACGCGTGCTGTCATAATGTTTCTCTTCCTTGTCCCTACTTTAACTACGCGTCGTATACTGTAACATTGTCTTCACTCACGGATAATTAAAAAGTTTTAATTATGTGATTAATTTTTAAAAATCGCACTTGAATAAGAGCTTTTGTTTCAAGTAGAATTTTCTCCAGAGCTTTTTTCAAAATTCATCATCGCATCCAATTCAGCAATGCAATTTTTTTACAAATACTACTAAGAATAAGTAAAATTACTTTTGAAAAGCACCATCTTTGGATTATCTCGCAGGTAAGCTTGAAAGCTCCCCCAGATTATTCAATTCAGGTGGGGTTCGTAAACTCCTCAACCCCTGCTGACCCGCGCCGTCTTAACTCAGTCTCAGAGGCACGCACGAGGTAGTTTGTACTGGCCGATCAGCTGACCAGACCAGCTGGAAGTTCACGAGGTGCTGGGTAGAGAGGGAAACGGAGGGTTGAGAGCCCCTGACGCCAGACGGCGCGCGCACGCAGCCCAGGGGGGTGGCTGCAGTTCCTACGGTACGTTATTAGGGTGGTTTGTACTTTGCGCCGATCGATGACGCTGAGAATTCATGGTGAGGAATGATTTTTTAAATGTTTCGAAAAGAAATTGATTTTTTTTGAAAGTTTCAACGAGAGCCACGTGATATATTGCTGGAAAAATGTATACTACTGATCTTTTGTAGTTTCAACAAGCATATTCTTTTACATTTTTTTATGATAAAAAACTTTTTTTTTAATTGAGAAAAACCTCTTTTTGCATTGAAACTTACACTCGAGAAAAAAAAAGGGGGGGGGGATTGGTAAAACGAGTAACGAAATGAAGAACGAAAGTTTCAAAGCCCTGAATGGATTTTCTAGAAGCTCATCACAAAGCACTCTTAGAGATATGTGTTGAAACGTTAATGCAAACTCGAGACCGTAAAAAAAATCATCGGGTATACATACACCTAGACTGAAGTTTAGCTCGGCACAGGTGCAACTAACTACTTACACTCGAGTGCGGGATGCGTTATATTTCACCCTCGCCGGGCCTATAGAAAAACCGTCACTTGTGCAGTAAAAGAAATCGTGTCTAAAGAAAAGCCAACTGAATGAAAACTTATGCAATTTTAAAGCGAGAGAAAGACGGAAAATGAAAAAAAAAAAAATGAATGAATTTACGTGTAAATGGTAAAATCAGGGTGCACCTGACAGACGTTTTACTTTAAAATGTGAATAAAACTGTGAGTGAAAGAAATTAAATTGTATTGAAGTATTATGCGAATCGACTTGAGGAAAATTTTTAAATTTTTTTACAATAAATAATTCTTCAAAAGAAATTTTTTGTCAGTAGGACTTTAAGGTGCTCAAACTATGAACCTAAACAAAATACCAAAAAACCATTTTTAGGGAAAAATGGGAAACCATTTTTAAAAAAAATGAAGATGATTAATGATAAATGACGAATTTTGCCACTAAAAGTACTCTTTGGTCTTTTGAGGTTTTTATCAAAGTGGAAAAATTCGTTTCTCGCTCCACACCTAAAACTAAAGATGAAAAAGCTTGTAATCTCGTACAGGTGGAAAAAAGCCGCAGAAGTACAACGCTGGGGTCGACCGGCCTACGGGCGCAAAGTGGCGATCGCCCGGCGTCAAACCGCAGCGGCAACAGCGACGTCACTCGACTCGGCGGATCTGCGGTCGGTCTTTGCCACTGCTGCAACGTAAAAGCGCATCATCCCGGACTAATTTAAAATAAAGCTTGATCTTCACCAGGACAATACGCGTAGTTTCTTTTTTTTTCCTGGGAAAATCAATAGATCAAGTCTTGGTGACGGGGCGCGATGTCGATTTGTCCGCGCCTACAATTAAAGTCCATTTGTCAGACTGTACTGTTTGAGAAACTGTTTGTGAAACGAGCTTTTTTTTTAGGCTGTTTTCGAAGCTTTTGGGTTGCCTATTGATTTATGGTGATTTATGAGAACGACAAAAATTGTTTTGTTGTGTTGGTAAAAAGAACTTAGTACACTGTGAATTCGAAATATTAAAAATAATCATTACAAGAAAAAACCAAAAAATCGAGGGAACCGGTTTATAAAATTAATACTTGCACCAGAGCTTCCAACTTTAAAAAATTACTAACTTACTACAGTCGAGCTCCGATAATTCGAAGTCGAAGATGTTTAATGAAGATTACGAATTATCGGAGTTTGAATTAAAAAACCAAAATATGAAGAAAAACTAAAAAATTTCGAATTACCGGAAGACAGACATATTTATTATTAAAATTATTAGTTTATCTTTTGAAATTTCAGTAAAATTTAAAACTGTTACATGCCTTAACTAAAACAATTAAATTTTACTAAAATAATTCGTGATCTTTTTTTGAACCCTACTTGATCCTGATGTCAAGAGTTTCATCAACAGCACTTCGGCGAGTTTGGTGGAACCTTTAGTGTGGTTCCATCGAATTTAGAAGCATTACTTGAAATCTTTTCTTCATTTCTTAACAACTTCCTTAATGTATCCACGTGTACATCAAGGTCTTTTGCTATGTCCCTTATACTTTTCTCACCGCGTTTGGCCGTCCGCAAGGCTTCGACTTTTGTATTTGGATCGACCCTTTTATATTCTTTAGACCGAGCTTTAGACTTCATTACGAAGTTTACAATTTGAAATCAAATCAAAGACTGAGAAAATTTAACTGCTCGCTCTTATATCATTCTGAGAATGTAAACAAACGAAGAGAATATTTAAGCTATTATCCATATGTACGGACATTGGTACAGCACGATTTAGCTTACGTACAGACATTGGTTCCTCGATCACCCTATATGAGAAGAGTCTAATTTAATAATAAGAAATTCTGATGATTGGTCAAACGAACTTTATGACAATAAATGTAATTTTTATTTGTCTTAATAAACTACAGTTCGTTTGAACTATCATCAGAATTTCTTATTATTTCATCAATACGAACAACCACCAAATCATCTCCATAATCTAATTTAATAATTCAAACCTCTACTTCAAACCACAACTATTTTAAGCGACAAAATTGAAGAAAATCTGTCCGAGCATTAGGTCGTTTACCTTACGCTTAAATTTAGAGTTACTTGAATGAAAATTTAAAAAAATTTCGAGTTCCCAAACTTAGATTTAAAAAAAACCGAAAAAATTAGGCTTCCCATAAGACACTATGTAATTTTTTAAATTTTCATTTCGAATTATCGAAGCTCGACTGTTCTAGTCAAACTGTAAGTAGTAAAAAAATAAAAAAATAAAAGCATGAATTGATGATAATTTAAAGAACACCTTGTAAAAGTAAACAATTTCAAGGTGATATTTCATAGTACGACAGGGTTGTGGAGGCCGCACGCGACAAACCATCAACACTCGAATTTTCAAGTCCGTTTTCACCGTACCAGGGCTATCGGGACCGCTCGGAGAGCGTGACGGCGAACTTTCACGCTTCTCTCCGCGGACGAAAGTATAATACATCACGGCCATCTCGGGCCACCATCGTAAAAGAACGGAAGAATGGGTTGAAAGAGAGAAAGAAAAAAAAAAAATGGAGAAAAATCAAAGTCGCACGCCAACTCGGCCGAACGAAATTCGCGATCTATCTCGACCTACATACTCGGGAGAGAGAGAGAGAGAGAGAGAGAGAGAGAGAGAGAGAGAAAGAGAGAGTCTTTCGTGGTTTTTGAAGAATGGATTTTTTTTTATTATTCCCTCATTATCGGCTGGATACTCAAATGAAAGAGATGAATTATTTACGAGTGGTTTTGCGGTTAGTGGCATTGCGATCGCGGTTTTACTTAATTAAGAGCCGTATTAATTGTTTCGTCTGCCTTGAAGTAGCGATCTTTCTCGACTGTACGGAGATTATTTTTTTTATGGTAATGATAGTACTAGAGATTTTTTTTACAAAATCGTCCCTAAGAGAATCATTCTGCACATATTTAGATAGTAGGTTTAATAACCCATACACCTGAAAAATGTTAGCTAGAAATTGAGAAATCATTCCTAAAAAAAACTAAGCCGTGCCGCAATAAAATCAGGAATGAAAGCATCGTGATCTGGCGTAGGTACGTAGTTGTAGGTCGGTTATTCGAATAAGCAGGTATTATAAAAAAGAAAGGTGAACGGTTACTCGTGCCGGTCGACCTCACCCACAACACACCTTCCTTTGGCTATGGGGTAACTGTACACCACCACGTGTTTCGCCTATGCTACTTTCGGAACACATAAATTCTTTAACACTTTTTTTTCAAACGATTTTAATTTTTCACAGTTCAATTTGCTGGGAATTGATGTTGACGTTATTACTATGGATGGTGGATACTTTATTTCCTTGAGTTAATTGTTTGAATTTGAAAAAAAAAAAAAAAAAAAAAACAAATTTGATTGTAAATATTTTACATAGAAAGGTAATAAAATTAAGTTCAATTTCATGTATTTATAGACTGTAAATAAACACACTTATTTTTTCTATGTCGAGTTGATTTTTTCAGACTTTAGTTAGATAATTTTTTTTTTTTTTTTTTTTTTGTATTAAAAATAGAAAAAAAAAAATTTAAGCTTATAAATATTTATACTTCATCAAAAGTTGTAAAAAATATTGTTTAAGTTAATTGTTTTAGTATAGGGTTTCAGTGTTAAACCTCGTTTCTTTTTTCTACTGGGAACTCTTAAAATTGTTTTAAATAAAAATAAAAATTAATAATCTCGATCAAATCCCCAAGATAAAAAAAAAACTATTAAATCAATTAAAAACCTACATAATTTTACCAAAAAAAAAGAGACCGGTAAACCGATCCACGTGGTACAGGGACGATGAATAAAGTTTTATGCAGCATCGTCGAGTAAGATATGCCTTGAAAATCAATCCACGCACGTTGCTCTCGCTCGGCTCTTCCCCCTTTTGCACATGCGGCTGCCGAATCACGGGGGGGTTGAGGAACTACCGGCTTTCGAAGGGGTGCGCGCGCGCACGTGGATCCGCGCTAGTATAACTCCGCCGAGAAAAAGGCAGATTTATTTTTAAAATTATTTTTTTCTTTTAACACTGTTGGTTATTAACTTTAAAAATGTAATGGTAATGCTCAAAAGGGGCATGTGCTGTTCAATTTCAAAATTTAAATTTATTTTGATTTTAGAGATCTCGGAAAAAAATCATGACTGTAAAATGTGGTTTAATTTTTTGAAAATGTATAATGTATTTATTTTTATTTAGAATCATTCTTTCTAAAATTATTTTAAAAATTAAATTATTATCGTTAGTTTTTAAAATAAATTTGTTTAAAAATTCGCTTTTTGGAGCTAGTTGAAACTTCTTCTGAAACATCTACTTGGAACATCATACTTTGCTGTAGGCTTCGCGAATAAATCTAAAAACTTTCAACAGCACATGACTAATGAAATATTCCTCATTCTGTCTTACACAAACAAAAACATATTAAAAAAAAATAATCAAACTAATCTTCAATGACAACCCAAATTTGATCGCTATGAAACACAACACCCGCTAATCGTTATTCCACCCAACAAAACAGATGATTTTCGAATTGATAAACGCACCACCATCGGAGCAGTAACCCGATACAGCGATTCGAATCATTGAAAAAAGAAAAAAAAAATCATTACTTGTCCGAAACCCTTACCACCCCCCAGTTGCAACTGTAATCCACGTTGTACAGACACGGGTTGCGAAGGGAGACGAATGAAAGGGGCGGCCTTGAACGAGTGTCGTTACCCCTGCGCTCGTCCTCCCCTCGTCATCCCCAAAAACCAGACCTTTCTCCTGATATCCCCATTGCTCATGCACGCGGGGAGGAAAGAACGCCAGTTTATTTTTGGCCGAGGCAAGTGCCCTCGATAATCGACGGGAGAGGCGCGAAAATTCAAAAGCTGAATAAAAATAAACAGACAGATAGACAGACATGAGAACAAATCCCCGCGTGGGCGCGTCGCTAATTTATAGCGCATTAACGTCACTTGTGTCCCCCACCTCCTCCACCGCGACGTGCTTCCTTTCTCTTATTTTACTTTCTCCGTTCGTCTGTCTGCTTGTCTGTCTGTCTTTAGTTTTGTACGTGTTACAACAACAAATTGTGATTAACTGCTGTATAAGAGTTGTGCCTGACTTTGCCAAACACTCGTGGCTCGTACACGGCTACCTGTGGATTTATTTTTATCCTTTGATTTCCATGCATTTATAAATTAAAAAAAAAAATTATTTGTTTTATGATAATTTTTTTTTGTTAGTTCAACAACTAAATCGCTTAGTTTGTCAGATAAAGCCGCGAACCATAGGCTTTTGGATCGGTTGTCTAATGTTGTATCAGACATTAGCAACATGTCAATATTAATTTAAAATTATCTTTAAAATATAATTTTATTGTAAAAATTTTTTAAGAATTTATCTCTTGGTCATAGGTCAAAGACAAAAATTAAAAAAATTATTTACCCAAGAATTAATAATGAACTAGGTTGAGCAATGATTGAATTTTACGTAAGTAAGTTAATGATAATAGTAAAACAAACTTGCAAGTCCGCGGATGCAAAACAATCGAGACAGCAATAATCAAAGTTCGACAGTTGCGACCGCAAACCTTAAGCGCGCTCCGAACTACAGGGCAACAATTTCAATCTCGGCATTCCGCAGAATTTTCGGCATCAACACCGATTATTCACAGCGCGAGGAGTTTGCCAAAATTTACGACCTTAAATTTCGACTAAATAAAAATAAATAATCACCACATGGATCAATTGAAGATGGCCAATCGCATCGTCTCGACAAATCAAACCGGAGGTGGTTGCCCTCATCTCCTAATTCAATCAACAACCCCGACTCCATCAACTCAATTAACGTCAAAACAGAAGAGAGAGGAAGAAGAAGAAGAAAAAATCAGTCTTCTCGATTTTTCAGCTCGTACAAATTAGGCTGCCGGGTAATTAAGAGACCGCGACGGTAGAGCAGTAAAAAATAAAGAAGAAGAAGAAAGCTCATTAAGAATTAATGCATGCACGAGAAGGAGCTTGTCTTGTCGCGAGCCGTGCGTGCGTAAGAAAAAACCAACTCGATCGACCGCACTGATTGAGCCGTTTAATTGCCTTAAACGGCTTGTCATTTTTCCACTTCCCTCCCTATCGGCTAGCCTCTCTTATTTTTTGCCGCGAGCGAGAAAACGTCACATTTGTTTACCCAACCGATTGAGACTTCGAATCGTGGCTGATTAATTGTGGGAAAAACTTTTTTTTTCAAGCTTTTGGTTCCTAAAACAAAGGAGAAAAATTTTTCAACGCCGCTACGCGAAGAAATTAATGGAAAAGGATGACGTAGAGGGCCAATAATAGAACAAGGGAGCCGAAGTTCTGTGTCTCGCGCACGGGTATTATAAACAAGACGGAAAAAGACGAGGAGGAGGAGGAACGAGAGAAAAAAAAAAACGAAGCACCCGGGTGACGAAGATAGATCATACACGGGCTAACCAGAGACGGAACCCGAGGCGGCGGGAGCTAATCGGTAACACGAATTTTCTTAAGGAGTTGGATACGTTCTTCGAGACTCTGGCGTCAACAGTGCTTTATCATTTTATCCTGAAATCGTATTATTTCGGAAAGCAACAACTCGTGAACGTTGTTAGAGACACCTTACTTAACTTTTTTTAAACAAAACTTTTAAAATCTCGATTTTTAAAAATTGATGAAAGTTCCACCCCCGCAAGCATCAACCGTCATGTTACCGAAATACGAGTGAGTTGCGGGAGTTTGCTAATTTCACGGACAGCCCCTTTTGACCCACCCAGTTATATTCATGTCAATGGATCTTTAATTTTAATTCAGATCATTACTAAAAATCAAACATTTTACGGTATTTTAAGATTATTTTGAAGTAACCCTAGTCATATGCCCGACTCAAAATAAATTGTTAGCTTCGAAATTTCTGTACGGTAATTTATCATCAAGCATTTCTTGAGATGATTTTTCCGATGACAAAACTTTTTTAGTGGTTTCCAAAAGATTCTCTTATAGATATTTAGACATAAATCATTCAAAACAGCGCGGTGATTGTGAACGTAATTGTTGATTCTTTAACGCACAATAACAATCGTGACACAAAAGCAAATTCAATAAAAATCCGCAGAAATACAGAAAAAAAATTTCTGTTATTCTGCCTTGTAATATCTACACCTGCACAATTCTAGATCCAAATCATTTTTTTTTTTCATACTCGGAGAGAAATCAGGGCCGAAGTATCGAGGGAAAATTTTAAAAACGTGTATAACTGAGGGCCAAAGCCCTCCCTTTGGTCGAACTATGCAGCGGCGGTATCTAAACAGGGATGAGCCGGTTATAGAAAGTCGGGTACGAGCCGCCAACTTTAGATGAACTCTCGTGGAAATTCATTCGAAACGTGCTGCGACCACGTGAAACTTTTGAACATTCCGCGCGCCCTACTATTTTGGTGTTTTAAAACTCGGAACAAAAAAAAAATCGAAGGCTCGCAGTTGCCAATTAAAAATTTTTCACCCCAAATTTATCTCTATTTTTTTTTTTAATTTAACGTTGATAATGAAAACCGAGAGAGTTATTTTTATCTCAACGCTTGTTACATTATAATCACGGTGTTATTTTATCGTCTAGATATTGAAATTTCACACTTTTGTACAGCTGCTGCATGTGGCTTACCGAATATCGACTTGCCAGTTTTGGTTGTTCGTGTGTGTTATGTACTGCAATTTGCTCTTACCTGTAACAAAAAGAAATGAAACAATAATTATTAATCGTGCATTTCTGGTAAAACAATTAACGTTCATCCTTAAAAAGTATGTAGCGTGCAATCTCGAGAAGATAAGAAGGAGACGAAGACTCGCGTTTGGAAAAAAAAGAGAGAGAATCGCGGCACGCGCTCGCGGTTTCGGGTTTTAGCGATAAGTTAATTGATAGCGACTCAGTCGGGCTAATTAATCGACGAGGGTTTTTTTTTAATTGACGACCTTTTATTTTTCTCCTTTCGAATGGGCAGATTGCTACGTTTAATTACGTGGTTGACGGTTTTTAATTACGATAAGCGAGTATAACACTTTTTATTTTACTGTAAAAGAATAATGTTTGGAACAATTTTTTAAGATTAAGATAATTTTGACATTACAATACGAAGTATCACAGACTTCATGTATGTACATTGACGTCTAATGAAAGTAGATAAATAATTCATGAGGGAGCGAAAGAAATAAATAGGCTGGATATACCCTTCGGTTCCTCATTTTCATCCACAAGCGCGCTCTCACACGGGAGTAAAAATTGCGTGCAAAAATTGTTTTCTTATACGATCGATAATTGAATAATGCATGCGACAGCCACATATGTGATAAGAAAAAAAAAAATTTCTAGGTTATGTTGAAATTATGTTCGATTTTGTTGTAAGCCAGCCCTGGTCACTGGTCGATTTTTTATTATTTTTGTCCCAGTAAGAGCGATGGAAAAATAATGAATGCAGAAAAGACCCTTATTTAGTTGTTATTTATTTAAATGATATACAAATAGAAACGTCACTTCTTATAACGATACTAGAAACTTAATTGAATTTAAAATTCTGAACATTACACGTTGATTTATTTCATTGATTTATCATGCTGAAAGTAAGTCAGTCTTCATAAGAGTCAAAGCGATAATCTAAAAGCCGTCTGAAACATTTAAAGAAGAGTCCGAGTTCGTTAGTAGCGCCTCGTTTGACAGCTCGGAAGCGATTGTTACGACAGGCGCGATTAATATCTCGAATTAAATCCTCTTCCCACGCTCGATGATTTTTTTTTTATTGATCGCGATAAAACAAATCGGCGGCGTTTTTCGTACCACCCAAGCGCCACGAATGAATCACAACTACATTAAAATTGGTTAACTCGTCAAGAGGGGTTGGAAAAAAAAAAAAAAAAAAGTATAGTTGCGATATTTGTAAAATCAGCCACGCCGGAACAATAAGGAGACAGCGGCACGCGCCCCGTAATCCCTAACTCGTGTCGTCGGGGTACGAGAAAAAAAAAACGCGGGATTGAAAACGACGAGTGACAAGCGTGAAGACACTGCGACCTGCACCGGCGGCAACCTTTGATAAATACCCTAGTAACTGTTGGGGAGTTGGTTACCTCAATTCAAAAGTTATTCAAAGGAAAATTTTGATTATTCAAAATCTATAAGTAGGGTTGGAAAAATTGTAGTTATCTTGTACCTGATACTTTTAATTAATTTCATCGATTTCTATCCCTTTATAAAAGAGGGATATCGCCGTTTTGGTGAGATTTTCAATGTAAGATTTTATTCGTGAGCTGATTGGTGTAGAAGTTTTTAAAATATTCGAAAAGTGCCTTTTGAGGTTACAATCATTGTTTTTTTTCCTATGCGCGCTTGTATTTTAAAAGTTTCAAATGTAGGTAATATAAGATATTCTTGTTTGACCATGTTGAACGATTGAGAGGTCAAAATGCAACTACTACCGATGCAGTGGCTATAGGTTTAGCTTGGTTCTACACGGACGGCTATTATACCTGAACTACTCTGTCTTCCTCTAACTGGACTTTTCGTGATGGTCATTAGCAAATGCGAGACTGGCATCTTCTCGTAGACCAGGACAAACGAGAAAAATGGTAGCTTAGTAACGAATTAATTGTAAAACTAGATATTAACAAGAAAATCAATGTGACCATTTTGACGTAATGTTTAGAGACAACTCTCGTTTTTCTCACAAATTGAAATCATTCATTATTTATCTTAACCTGCGATATCTCTATCTGCAAGAAAATGCTTATCCAATTATTTTACTCTATTTAAATAATGAATCCTTAAACCGTTAATACATGTTTACTTCGACTGCTGAGACTAAAAAATAAATTTTTTAAAACAATTGACTTCCCAAGTATCATATACCCAGAAGTAGTTGGTAAAATATTAGCTAAACCAGTAGCACTGTTAATACTAAAATCCGGTGTGCAGCAGTAGCAGCAGCAACAGCAGTGAGACGCTAAAAATAAAATCTCTGCAACGAGCGCACGCGAAATAAACATCGCGCTGCAGCAGAATACCCCGACCAAGGTAACACTTCGAACTCTCGACGCGTAAAACATTTACTATTTTTGATCATCTCGTGGGGGGAGGGAGACGACTCTGCTTTATACGTATTTATGGACGAAAAAAAATCGGCTGTAGTAGCCAAAAGACACGTCAAAGTCCCATTATCCAAATAGACACCGGGCAAACATTTGTACAGAGAGTACAAAAATACCGACGTAGCTTTGTTTTCACGAGAGAAAAAAAAGGCCTCGGTGGTAAAAAAAATCGTCGCGATGAGAATTGTGAGCTTTTTCGCGTCACGAAAAGTATGTGTACGTTTTACGCAATATATCGTCGCGTGCTGCGCTTGCGCACAAACGTACACCGCAGCCGGCAACTGCCCAACAACACGTGCGCGCCGCCGAGATTTCTTCGCGTCACATTAGAGGAAAATTATTTATTACTTTTTTTCTTTTTTTTTAACTGGTGTATTTTAGAGGAAAACTTTTTTGCGCATTTTCGAAAAATATCCATTTTTTTTTTTTTTTTACTACTTTTGCCTTGAACTCTACGCGGATATTGAAATCGATTTTCCTATAAAAATTGATGCGAAGTAAATTACGTGCATTGTGACTTGTAGAAAAAAAAAATGTTAAAAATGCAGGGTATAAGTGATACAAAATTTATTTAAGTGACTGTACGATTTTAACTAATTGAACAGGTTTATATCTTTAACATGAGTTACAGACATAAATGGACTGAAATATCCACCGGTCACCCTTTCGAGTCCAAGTTGTAAACCGTTACATTGATACTCTAGAAATTCTGGTATCAATACATCTACAAAAATATAAACATTATTCACTGAAAAAAATTAAAGGATCTCAATGAAGTATCATGCATTACTATAAATTTGTATAGTTTTTTTTTTTTTTTTTTTTTTTTTTTTTTTTTTTTTTTTTTTTTTTTTTTAAATGTTTCCAACTGATTCAACTAACCGGTAAAATTTTGTACATTCATAACACAGATAAAAATTTTCAAACTATACTAGAAAATATTTTATAAATTAGACCGTACCGCAGCTTTTACGAATCAGAGTTCTTATCAACGTAGTGTAACATAATTTTGCGAATTTTGTATCATTTACACACAAGTGAGTAATAAATTACGCAAATTTAGTATCATTAATTAAAACTTAAATGAATTGAAATTTTTTTTGACAAATTAAGATATCAACCTACGATAAAAAAAAAAAAGAAAAAAAAATCGTAACCCTGTCAACTTTGAAAAAAGCACATATCAGACACCAGATTAGATAAACCACAATAGGAATAACCCATTAGTCGCCTTATTCTCTGAACGATCGATAATCGTAACCGACACACTTTTCTTTTATCAACCAGTTTTTGAAAAATCATTTTTTTTATTTTAAACAATCATCATGAGTAAATAAATAAAAAAGGAAAAAAATTATCGTACAGCGAGGCCACCTGTTTGTAATGAGGAAGCCGCGGTTGTGTGCGTGCAGCGCGTGCATTTTTTTTCGTCCTCCCGCGCTAGTTGCATTTTTCCCTCTCGGCCTTCGTTGCATAACGAAAAAACCGTCGCCGACGTCGACAACAACGATAATAACGAGTGAGCCCGGCAATAAACGATTTTTCCAGAAGATGAGACGCCCGACGCTGTACATAACGCTGGAAATTTTACAACAAAACAGTCTATTATTGTCTCCGACACGTGCATTTGACTTGAAAAAATAAAGCAGAAATATCTTTTTGTTGAAATTTTTTTAAATACGAAAAACTTTACCAAAACTAAATTTTTTTTTTAATTCAGGTTTATGAGAAGCCAAATTCAAACCTACATAATTTTCAAATGGGAATAGAATCCAAGACAGCGACTATAATATATAAGTCGCTCGCTTCACTCATTGAGCTGTATAACTTTGGCAAATAAATTACATTTTTGCAATGTTTCAAAATAAGTGTGTTGGTTAAATAATTTTTATAATAAATTAATAAATAATAGCGTTCTATAATAAATTTGAATATTCTTTGGACTCCTTAAACTTTTCAAATTAGTTTATTCCATTTGTCTTTTAGAGCCTTTTTTTGTATATAATAATTAAAATTTAAAAAAAAGAAAAGAAAAAATCTTTCTATCAGACTCGATAAAAACCACATCTCGTTCCTTACTAATTGCCGGATGCATGCGTACCGTTAAAAGATCACGCACAGCCGAAAAAATTAACTCATCACAGCGTAATTGCTCTTAAAATTCCGTGCGTAACACTGAATCTCAGTGGGCGCTAATAATTCTACGTCAAACGCGCGCGCTTTTCAAACGCTTCTTCATCATCGTCTTGGATTATTGACACAAGTGCGATGTTAATCGAAATAAAATTGCCGCTCTTAAGTGACTTGATGAGAGCCGTCTTAATTCGATCGATCCAATTGACCCTCTTTTTTTTTTCATTACCACAGACCGGTCACTTTTAATTGTTTTTTTCTTTCCCTTTCTTTTCGCGTGTTTCAAAAAGTTGTTGACTTTGCAACGTGCGGATTCAAGAGAACACGTCTAAAAATACCTCAAACGTAATTTACGCGAAGCCCAATAAAGTGATGACTGGCTGGAAATATCAAGATAAATATGATAAAAGACTGACTTTTTGCCGAGTTTCCTTCCATCTACTACCTGTCAATTAAAATTGTTGCGCTAAAAAAAAAGTCAATGATTTTGAAAATTTCCAACTCGCAACGGCTAATACAAATAGTTTTTCATACCGACACTAACACAGCGTAACAGAATAGATACGGTTTTATCTGTAGACACAGTCGTCGTCACAGTGTAAACAAGCACGTGTGCAAAAAACGCGTCTATTAAAAAAAAAGTAGTTTAGTAAGTCTAAAAAAAAATTGATCGTAATTAATCGAGTACGATTTTTGAACCTTAAAATTGTCGAGTTTGAGCAAAATATCAGTCTAGTTTGGCAACGCGGCCCGGTGCAGTTTAAATCAGGAATCGGACCGCCGCGCCACGGCGGTGTCGCGCGGGAGGCGCGATGAAGTATTTTTATCGGTCTATATTTATCCCTCCTCCTCCTCCTTCTCTCTCGCGAGACTCCCCTCCCTCTCTCTCTTGTGTATACTAGATCAAATATGAGATAAAAAAAAGGAGGAGAGAGTTAAAATAGCACGGGTCAACCGATATAAGTTTCTTGAGCATAATAGTAGAGCTGAATTTCGGAAAGCTACCGTGGAAGTTTTGATCAATCTTTCAAAACCGAGGACAAACGCTGTCGTCAATTTGTGTATGATTTATCACCACATTGAAAAAGAATTTATTTTAATAATTTTTAGGACCAATCGCTGCTAGTTTAAATCGATATAATTTCTAAATTGTCACAAGGTTAAATCGTTGAGATATTTTTTTTAATTGTAAGATTCAATGGCTCAGGCGTAAGGCACACGACTCATTATAAAGCGGTCGCGAGTTCGAGCCCCGAGTTGACACATTCTGGCTTTGACTTTCTCATAGGTGCTATTGAGAGTGCTATACATTTGAAAATTATCAATTGATGCTCGATGATTAAAAAAATAAAAGAAAAATATTATCTAATGTGTGTTTATTGTAACGAAACTTTTTTTTATTTTGTAAAAAACTTATTATTTTTATTATTTAATAAAGTCTACGTCAAATTTAGTTACCAAAAGTGACGATAAAAAAGTCACTAGGTTTTAATTACACATGATAGTATTTTAGTTTTTAAAGCTCGATTCAATAATTTTCATACTAAAAATTTTGACTTTAATTAAAATAAAAAAATTAAATCAATTACTAAATAGTTGAACAAATAAACAGATCAGCTTATTAATTGACTGAATGTGACAACAACTCATTACGCTTTAAAGAGACAGCATATCAGCGTTCCATTGTTTCAAATCTTTCAGAACGATAATTCAAAAGTTGTTTAACACTTACAAGTATCTAAAACATCTCTCGGGTCGTCAAAACAAGCTCGTTAAATTCAAAGACCGCTGAAAGTTTATCGAGCCTCGACAAAATCCCACCAGAAGGAATCTAATGGAGTATATTTTTCCCGAAGATCGCGTCGCGTGGGACTCCAGAAACGTCAACTTTTGCGGTGAGGAGACCGCAAAAACTCCCTGCAGCAGCGGTTTATTCCGCAAAAAAAAAATAGAAATAAAAGCCGGAGCCTCTCGATTGTGCGGATACCGCATGGGTGAACCTCAACGTGTCAAGTGTCCCGACCCTGTCTGCAACGGAAGCCTGGCGCCTCGTGAATTTTTGACAGATAAGAGAACCCAAATTTTTCAAAATTTTATGAACCTCAAGGTTGCCCGCGAAGCGAAAAAAGAGAACCCAAATTTTTCAAAATTTTATGAACCTCAAGGTTGCCCGCGAAGCGAAAAATTTGACCTAAAATTATACGAAAAACTTATCTGTATAACGCGACTCTTATCGCCCGCAGATACGCAACTCGTCGCATTTGTGCGGTTCCGGTGCAACGTTTCGCTCGACGTTTCGCTCATCGGGATATTTACTAAATTGATTTAAAAAAAAAAAAAGCTGTTGTGTGGAAGTTATAGAAAAAGTTCTTTTCACACTGTAAGAGGTCAATCGGAGGGATAATTACTGCCGGCCGCAGAATAACCCCAAACCGCACACTTGTCATATCCAGAGTCACGATGTAACCCCGGGATTATGTCGCGGTCGCCCAAAGCCAGCTACAAGGGAGGGAGCTTTTAAAAGCTCTTGATCTAATATTATTACCCCGCGGAGGTGAAAAAAATCATCGATACAGATAGGCATTATCTCACATTATGGTCGAGATTATGATAAGAACGATTGGACTAAGGATCGTTGATAAAGAAAAAAAAAAAAAAAAAAAGAAGAAGACAATGACTTGGGTTTATGATTTTATCTAGGTGGTTCTTTTTTTTTTTACCGCGAGATAAATGAAGTGCGTACGTGATACGCGTTTATGCAACGCGGGGTTGAATAACTGCGTAAAATATTTATTTTACGATCAGAGAGACATTATTTTGTCAAGCGGTTCGAGAGCTCTATAAATATTTTGCACTCCTGGTCTTCGAATTTTGCAAAGTTTTATTTTTTAGTTAATGAAGGTGGGAACGAGAAAGTTAAGGCCGGTTATTTTCGAGAAGTTCCTAGGTTTGAAGTTTTCGGGGAAATTCCGTTTGAACCGAGCTTCAATTAGACTAACAAATTTTTAGATTTCGAAATTTTATCTAACGTCTTGGAAATTCAAATTTTGACCTTAGTGCAAAGTTCTCGCGTATTTCGAAAAATTCTTTATCAAGAGTTTTAAATTTGTTTGAAGTTTTAGTCAGTAATGAGTGGTTTAGTACGCTCGATTAAGTTTTGAGTTAATCGTGAAGTCAAAATTTCAGAGAAAAAACTATTTGCGAATGAAAGAAAGAGATAAGTTTTTCGAAATTGTATTAGATTTTTTTCGTTTTAATGGTTTTTGTATGAAAATTTTCTACACAAGTTAATAGTTTGACTTTATGTACATACTCGCAGAGGTTAATTAACGTTTTAACTTAATGCGGCGACACTCTCATGTTGAAACTATTGCAAAGTCTTGAATTTTAATATCAAAAAATTCCGAGGCAAGTTGAAAATTTTTCTTTTTTTTTCTTCGAGTGTAACGCGAGGATTTTGCAAAAAGGAAGGGTTGCATTAGTCGCACGCACCGCTGAGAACGACATACCGTTACAGTCAGGTTCTTTTTTACAGCATTGTGGTCAACTTTCAAAGCGCAATCGTAAAAAATTTTTTTCACTTGATGGTTGATAAAACAGTAGTCGCGACGATAAAATTTAATCTTAAATCGTATAATCTCAAATTATCACGGCATCGATCATTTTTTAGGCAATAATTCACGGCGTCGGCCCGATCAATAATCGAGTTTTGGTCCTCTCGATACCGCGCCGCATCGATCAATTTGTAAGACAATGTTAGTTTTACACAAATATTAATTTAGCCGACCAAGTTTTTTAATTGTTTTGAGGTCGTCAATCATTCATCCGTACCGCCTTAATTTACAAATAAATTTATAAACAAAAAAAAATCTTAATTTATAGATCACTCGTGCTATAAATCCGATATAAAATTACGCAATCTCCCGATAAAAAAAAAAAGGAAAGCCGATAGAAATCGTTGAATTATCTCACAAGCCCCAGCCGAAAAAAAAAAAAGGTAAAATACCAAACTCTTCCCCCGCAACGGGCAACCACGCGTGAACGGCCTCGAAGAAAAATCGCCCGATTTTCCTGCATGCGCTCGCGGATAAGCATCGACCGAATCCGCGCCCATATCGCACGCAAAAAAGAAGAAGAAGAAAGTCGCACGCTCGATATTATATACCAGCGGAGTGGAAAATCGGCGCGAACCGATCGACTGCAAGTGGGTTACATGGATCTCTACCCCCCCTTTTTTTTTATTCGTTCTTATGGCGGAGCGATTTTATTTTTAAGGACAAACGTAACTCGGGGGCGGGAAAATTTGAATCCCTAGCTGGAACCCTTCCCGGTCTGTTTCCCTTCACAAGTTCTTTTTTTAACGTTGGCTTGTGAGCGCACGTGACTTCCGGAAATCAGCGCGGGTTTTTCTATTTTCGGCTCGGAAGATATCTTGCCACTTTTTTTTATAGGACGATGGAAAACTTTTGAAACTCGGATGATAATTATTTCGGTGGCAGAGCCAGCATCCAGGAGTGTGTGAAACGCTGCGGTCGCGCGCGCGTTTCGGAAGAAGGGGAGCACGTGGGAATCCTGACTGCAGGATCTCCTCCCGTGGGAATAGACGTCGACCAGCAGCAGCAGCATGCGAAATCGTCTGTGTGTGTGTGTGTGCGAGCGCGACTAGATTGCAGGTTGGGATGTAGGTGGCTGCTGCGGAGAGTTGTTTTACCTGCAGTGTGATTGTTGCGTGCGCGGCTTATTTTATCAGGCACTTTCGTGGAAAGGCAATCTCGAGTGGGTGGGATTAAATAACCTTTTTTTTTTTTCATGCGTATCCTTGCACTTTTTTTCTGTTATGAGGGGTGACATTTCTGGGGGGAATTTATGTTTGAATTGATTTGAGAAAGGTGCATAAAAAATCAGAGTTTGGTACGACCGAGGGTAAACCTTTAAAAATTCAAATAATGTTTATTTCATGTTCGAAGAAGTGTCCACTGAACAAGTTTAATTAATAAACTTAAATTTTGTGAAAACTCCTACGTATTAATTAAGTATTGGAAGCTCAATAGGTCTCAACCCTTGAAATTCACGTTCAATTGTAATAATTCGATAAATCATAAAAATTTAAAGCTATTCATAAAAAAATTTAGCTCTCTTACGGAGAGTTTGTCTTTTTTCAATTAAAAATGACTAAAATTCGCCTGAAACAAAACCGATTAGAGAAAGGGACCCACATCGACGAGTTCGTCGTCGTCGTCGTTTCGTCTCATTAGTCTGATCGTCGTCGCGGCGTCGGCGGCTCCGTCACGCGGGAATGCACCGGGCTGCCCTCGAGTCTAAAAAAAGGCGCCGGAAAACACGCAGGACCAAAAAAAAGGAGTGTCAAAATCGGTCGGGAAGTATTTATAAAAATGGCTGCACACGTGGAAGAATAAAATAGACGGAGGGACAGAAACATATGAATGTGTCAAACAACGAGCATTCTTTTCATCTGCAGCGCAGACGAGAGACGATTAATTCCTCCCGAAGCCTATCAAAGGCCAACGCGTGGGTGGTTACTCGAATCGGTTAGGTTTTTGTGTCTTCAAATCTGGAGCGTATAAAATTTCATGCTCTAGTGAAAGTAGAAAAACAAAACAGAATGAGCCTTGCGGTTGAAAAATTTATGAACCATGAGAGCTAAGTTATGCACTCAGATTTAATGTGGTTATGATAAAAAAATCTTTCTTGTTTTTGTCCTCGTCCACGTAATAAAAATTTTTGATAAAAATTGAGATTCGTAGGCCTGTGCGGTTGTATGATTCACAAAGTTTGTTGAACAGAATTTTTTAAATCAAATCTAGTACACTCTAGAAATTAAAAAAATAGTGCAATAATAGTAGCAAATTTCTTATTAACTAATAACAAAACGACTCGACTTCGTCATACCGCTGCTGCTGGCTCATCGATTCCCGGAAGCCGAGGTCGTCTCCTTCGGGCCCCCCTCATCAACATTTTTTTCCCGAGTCCTCCCACCCGTTTGTAAATCGCAAACGCGCGGATATGCTTGGAAAAAAATAAGCTAAGATGCTTCGGTTTTATTTAGTCAAACGTACACCGTAAAAGGTGCCTTCAATCTCTGTATAAAAAATATTTTTTTTATGGATCAATATGTTTGAAACAATTTTTTTTTAAATCGTGATATTTAATAGATGGTCTAGATGGTACCGGTTATAATCAAATTTCCACATGGTTAAAATTTCAATGCGCGATGATTAATTTTAAAAATATTAAAAAACCTTACTGTACATATTGTAATTACCTCGGTAATTACTATTAAAAACAAAAGTAAAAATCTTGAACTTCATGAAATAAATTAAAAGAAATGTCAGTTTTGAAAAAAATTAACACAATTAAAAGCTTTCAAGATATTTTTTTGCGAATACTATAATTTGACTACAAACCACATTTTAATTTGAATAATTTAATAAATTACCTTTTTTTAGAATATTGTTTTTAAAATTTTATAAGAGTAAAAGAACCTTTTTATTAATTTATTACATACAGAATTGACTTTTCAATTGATTAAATTACCCCCCGCCTTCAAAATCGAAAAAATAGAAAAAAAAAATCCTTCCCAACCCTTTCGAAAAGTTCCCAGTTCACATACACAGACGTGGGGGTAGTTTACGCACGAGGAAGGAAAGTGCACCCGCAGCAGTATACTGCACGCCTCAGCGATCCCGCCCGAGTCAGCATATCGCTTCTGCTACGCCGCCTGCGCCTGAGGAGAATCGCTGACTCGGCTATCACGCATGTAAATTCGGTCCCGATCTGCTTACCCAAGCCACGTACTATAAAAACCCTTACTTTTTCTCTTTACTTTTCTTTTTTTTTCCAGCTTGATTAAAAGTTTAATTTGTGTAGGCTCAAAAGTGACTTCTGAGGCAATTGGGTTCCGTGGTGTAGTGGTTATCACGTCTGCTTTACACGCAGAAGGTCGCCGGTTCGATCCCGGCCGGAATCATTTTTTTTTTTTTTTTTTTTTGTTTTTTTTTTCGCGATTGATTTTTTGGTTTTGCAGGCTTACCGATACATCAATGGAAAGAAATAAATGCGTCAAATGCTTACCTGAAACAAAAAATTTAAAGAAACGTTAGATACGATTTAAAGTGATCAAAATTAAAAAAAATAATAATATGACTTTTGTCGAACAGGTGGGGAAATGATAAGTAAATGATTATAAAAACGAGCGATATAAAAACGTGTAAAATTGCTTATTTATACCCGTTTGAAACGTCAAAAACAATCGTTAAAAACCTTGGGTTTGTTTATTATTCGGACTAAAGTTTCGATTAATAAAAATCTGTGCCTGCTTCAGTGATTATTTATTTTTTCAAATAATATTAAAAAATATATATATTTTTCTTTCGATCGCAAGTCATCGAAGAAAGAATAATGTACACAGTCTGGTGCGTACTATTATTATCCATCGACGTCGTCGCGCATTCACCAACTCCGGATAAAAGTCAAACAATATTTTGTCTTTTCTTTGTAATTTTTTTTCTTCTTTTTTTCTCTCTTCGTGTTTCAAATTTAATATCGGTGTTTTAAAATAGATCATTTATTTTGACTTCTGAGTAAAAAAAAAAAATTATTTTTTTTTAATTTTTAAAATTACGATTTTTTATCGGCAAAATTTTGTAGCGATGTATAGCATAGAGAGAAGAAAAAATTCCTCTCTCGAAAAAATATATAATATAAAATACAGTTCTCCTCGACGATCCTCAAGGTGTACAACACACCTAAGGAAGAGAAGAAGGAAAAAAAGGGGAACGCAGCGCCAAGCAGGAGAGAGAGAGAGAGACGCGGAGGATCCAAGCGGCCTTGAGAGAGCGAAGAATATAAGGGAAGAGAGAGAGAGAGAGAGAGAGAGAAGCGACCGGCCCCGACGCTAGACGGCGAATAATGCTTGCAAACGGTTCTCATTCTCTCCGGAGATTTTTCATAGGCTCTCGCAATTAATTGAGTAAAAACATTTATTTTTTTATACTTTTGCCTATCGATTATATTTATTTCCTCGGGCAAGCAACCTGCGAGTCCTGAAAACCCCTTGACATTGCTTCCAAAACACCGGATTCTTCGTCAAATTCTCCATGGATGTACTCCAAGCGAACCCCCCACGATATTGAAAATCTACGCGAATTCCACTCTCGATAAAAAGGACGATTCCGTTCTAGAAAAGACAGTTTTGAAAAAGTTTTCAAAATCGAAAAACAGAGCACCACTGTCTCCTGTGCAGCAGAAGAGGGGGGGGGGCGAGCTACCGATCGGAGCAGCCTCGCCTCGCCGCGAGCGAGCGAGCTCGAGGAGAAAAATAAAAGTGCGGCTGCAGGTAGAACAACCGCAGGTAGGAATGAGATATAGGGTAGGCGGCGGGAATGCGGGACTCTCCGAAACAGGCTGACTGGCCTGAGACTTACTTTTTCGGGAGGCTCTGATAAGCTTACTAATTTTGAAATTTTTTTTTGGTAATTTTTGTAAATTTTCAGGGAGGGTTGTTGAAATTAAAAGGGATTTTATACTACGTACAATTCAAAAATTTTTAGGGCTTGAAAAACATTAGAGAAATTTCAAATTTTGTGTGACCTACAATTGATAATTAAAATATGTTTTGGATGAATAAAACAAATCTGTTATACTGTGAAACTTAATATGACAGGTAATTAAGTCATTAAAAAAAAAAAGAACAAAGGTTTAAAATTATTTATTCGTTAATTTGTTATTATTATTAGTTTTTTTGCAATTATTGGTTACTGCTGTGACAGTGTCTTAACTTTTAAAATGTACTAAACGTATGTTTACCAAATTCTAAGTTGATAAAAAAATAACTTTTTGGCGTTATTTTTCTCATAAAAAAAAGTTAATTTTTTTGAAAGATAAGGAATAATCAGAGAACATCGCTAGCTTTATAACGAACTGGAATTTCATTTCAAAATTTATAAGCTAATTTTATCTTCATGAATTTTTAGCTTAACTATAATTTAAAGTTTTTGAAAACGTGACCGATTCTAACAAAATTAGATACTTTTAAAATTTCATTTTCCAAAAAGTTTTCTGGCCCAAAGTAAAAATTAGAAGGGCGTAAAGTTCGAAACAATTGTGTTATGGGCGTGAAAATCCAATTGGTCAGGTAGTTTTCAAACTAAATTGCTGCAGATGTAACACACACACAGGATCGGTGGCGCAGTTCTCATGCTTTACGAATTGCTAATTTTACCCGACCAACTACCAAATAACATTAGGCCCTGCTCTACCCACAAAGAACGACTCTGCGTAATTATTCTTTTGACTTTCTGGACTGAAAGTCCACCCAAAAAGAAATAAAAATTTAATCAGAGCTTTCGTACAAGAGAGGGGGGCCTATCAAATCGTAATAAAATTATTAAAACTCTTCCCGGAGATAATCCCTGACCCAGAAAAGCAATTCGTTCATAATCACGGGACGATAAGGAAGTAAACAAAAGGCTCTCGAGGAGTCAAACGTAATCACGAGTAATCGCGTTCCCGTCGATCAATCACCGAGGAGGCTACGTAAAAAAAGTCGCGAAGCGCATTCGCTCACGTACCCGCAGCACGCGCGCTAAATGATGATGCTGCCGGCGTGAGCTTTTGTGCGTGCACACGCGAGAGCTTTGGCGAAACCGGCTTAAATTTTTCTGCGTTCCCTTGAATCACTTCATTCGCGCTGCCAGGGATTTCTTCTTCTTTGCTGTGAGTCAGGAATGTATGGGATTTTTCGAGTTTTGGGTGACGAGTAGACCAGGGTGCAGAGTATTGGTAGTCGAGCTTTTTTAATTTGATAAGAGAACGTTGTGATAATTTTTTTGAATTTCGAGGTCTCGAATAGTAGATACGAATTTTTATGTTTGTTTTATGTCTAAGTTTCGAGTCTTGAAATTTTGAATCACTGATTAAAATTTAACAAAAAATATTCTGTTTCTATATGATTGATACAAGTAACTTCAAAGTAACAATTTTCTTCTTTAAAAGAATTTAAACGTTAGAAAATTGATTTATACGGTAATTAATGAATAATATAACAGTAATTTTTTTCACTAAAAAAGGCCTTCATAAACCATACTTTAAAAATTGTTTTTGCTATCTCTTTTTTTTTACCAATTTTTTGAGATGACGTTCATTGTAGGACATCGATTCTGAAAGGATCAAAAGTTAAATTCTTTCTGGATAAAATTGTGTATCAAACATTGGTATTTACTTTATTTAGACCACTCAAGTTTGATTAAAATCTCATAAAGATTGATAAATATTTTTTATTTCATCCTGGTCAGTTTTTTTATTGTTTTATATCGCTTGCTTGTTTTTATCTCAAGTAAAAAATCTTTATAAATATACATTCAAAATACTTTATTTATTTTGTTAAGATTTTAATACAAATTTTCAGTTTTCAAGGGTCTTTCGTAAAAATACATTACAACTACTTGAAACGAAAGTTTTGGTTTCTATTAAATAAACAATGTAAAAACGGTTAAACGAAACCGAATAATCCACTGATCCCAAAAAACGCAAGAGAGTCACGTTTGATGGTACAACATCCGTCAAAACTAAGCCCAGCTCTCATTCAAGCTCCTTACACCTGTGCCAATGAGTTTTGGACTCTTAACTTCTCCTCTGTTCCGAGGTCTATTGTGCACCCCAGCAGCCCTGAATTATTAGCTGAGGATTACATCCCTAAAACGAATTAGCGCGACTTTGGAGTTCAACTCTCGACCGCAGATTCGAAAATTTTCGACCGGAATAGTTTTACAAAAGTCTGTACGAGTACGCGGGTCTTATATAAATTGTCAAATCTGTTACGTAACGATTTGTTATCTAGAAATCGTAGAGTCACTGTTACTCATAAACAATCGTTGTTTATTTTTCCCCGTACGAAGTCAAGTTTATCTCCTCGATACCAATCGCTCCAGCCCGATAACTCAATTTTTATAAAAAGCCTTTTTTTGTCAAATCGATGCCACGATAAACCCGTTGATCGATCTTTATCAGAATCGTCACATGAAAACAGCCACGATTGCCACACATTTTTTTTTTTTTTTAAACAAATAAATATCATCGGAAAACTCTTTACTAATTTTAATTATTCTCGCAAAAGCTGCATCTGCACGTATCTCGGCTCGTAAATAAAAAAAACTGCTGTCACGCGAACGTTGTAAAAAAAAAAAAGAGAATTTTCTCGTAAAACAAAAAAACTGCGACACTCGTCGAGGTGTCGATCAAGGTCCTTCTTATCCTTGATTAGATAAGAAGTTTTCTCGAGTGCCGAACGCGGAAAATCAACGTGCGGTTGAAAATAAAAATCCATCGAGGAAGGTTTTTACACGCGCGCGGAACGAGTTTGTTGTACGGGAAGCCACCTGGCCGAGCCCTGTCACCTGCGATTTCGGGGCACCTGTTGGGCCCCATAAACTTTCCCGGGTTGCCGCCTCACAAGTCGAAGTATCGATAAATAATCGTTTCCGTCAAATATTTATTTAAGTGTTAACGAATTGAATCAAATTAAAGTTGCGCGGAAGTAAGTAAGTGATAGAATCGATAAAATTTTTTTTACCTCCATATTATAAAAGAATTTTGTATGAAAGTTAATCATAGAATATTCCTTGAATTAAATAATCAAATAATTAGAAATTTATACTAGACAGTCAAAAGAATATTGCCTAAAATATTTACGGATACACTAAGTCATCGGCTGAGGTTGAAAATATCTGGTCTAACTTTTAATTTTTTTTAATTTTTTTAAAAATCAGTCTAAATTCTGATAGGAACCCCAAGTGAAATAAAAAGAGATTGAGTCAGTTACACAAATATTTTTCTTACAGAAATATAATTTTCTTTGCTATACAAGACCCTGAATATTAAATTTAAAACTATCACAGATTAAGGTCGCAATAACCGTCAATTTTTTTTTACAATTACGATTTATAAGAAGGACGATTATACAATGACAAAATTTGACGTTTGAGACTGAATAAATAAATTTTATTTTTTTCTGACTACGAAGCTACCACGTGTACGCAAAAAGCTAGGTACACCTGCACGTACCTCGTGCGCGAAGCACCTGACGTCGCGACCTCGAGAGAGAAAAATTGAAAAAAAAAAAAAAAAAAAAAAAAAAGAAGAATAATAATTCTCGTCGCGCGTACGATTATCGGCACGCGATCGTCTATTACAGAAACTCTGGCTTTGAAAAAAATCCTCTCCCGATTGAATCGTCAAAGAGAATCCCGACGATTTTTTTTTTTTTTTTTTCAAAAAAGGTCACTGACACCACGAGTATAAATTTAAATTCGAGTGTATACAGAATCGATCCTTTCGAAAAAAAAAGAGGCAATTGTCTCCCTGAGAGAAGAATAAAAAAAACCAGCCAAGGATAAAGAATCAACACCCGAATGAATTATTTCGCGTGCGATTCCAAGGTCGCGTCGTCGGGACCACACGAGAAGGTTGAAAAAAAATTTCTAGGAGGGGAAAAAGAATCGAGGGAATGAAAAAAAACCAAAGACGAAGAGGCATAGGATCGTAATCCGAGGTGACACGCGGCAGAATCCTGCGTGTCAAAATATTTATAGAAATACTTTAATTGGAATTTATTGGATTACAGAGCTATTGTTTTTTCGTCAACTTCTTTTATTTGAATTTCAGATTTTTACTACTAGACTCGAAATTAAATATTATCTACTTTTTACATGAAACCGAGTTTTACACGTTAAAAAGAAAAAAAAATGATTAGAATGCACAACTCGCGTATTTCGGACACCAATTAAACCCGAAGGGCCTCGTTAACCCTAACCCCAAAAAAAGGGAAGATTCTCAAGACTCTCGCGTTTTTCTCGGTATAGAATACCGTTGTCCATACCTCATCCTTTTTCGTTTCATTCAATTTTTTTTTTTTCCTTCTTTCTCGTTCAAACTCCGCGCGTACCTCATCTCTCTCACAAGAGAGGAGGATTTGGTATAATACGTGTGCGAGCGCGGTAACGGATTCTCGGGATATACTGTTAGCGGACCAGGATTTCACTGTGCGCGGTGACACGCCGGGGTTCGCTTTTTTTTTTTTTGTTCGGTTTGTTAAATCGGCCCGATTTGATTTTCATCGTCGACGTGGCTGCTTAACTTTCCACTGTCAAACTACGGTATGTTAATCTCGAGTATCGTAGCCTAATGCAAATGAACAACTGAAATAATGATTTCGTTTGCTGGTGTAACATTAAATTCAAACTTTTGTTTACCCAGTTGAAACAAATTTTTAGAAAAAAACTACCCACCGTGGGTCCACGCATATCTCAAAGATTATGAAAATTCGTCGCTCTTTTTCAAGGCCACGACGTGCGTGCGAGAAAAAAAGGGGCAAAGGGGTTACGGATACTCGTTTCCACGCGGTTGAGCCCGAGATTTCCAAAGAGGAACCCGCGGATAAAGTTTAGCGCGGGAATACATAATGCCTGGAGAGCGCCAAGATTTATGGAGAGTACGGGTGGAAATAACCCCCCCCCCCCTCCCACCTACACCCGGTTTTACGGCTCGCGAGACACAATAAATGATCGCTCTTGATAAATAGCATCGACGACAAGCGCATTAGCATCGCCAACGCTTTTGATTTCATAAAGTTGTCCTCCCGCGCTTCCGACAAGTGCATCGACATCCTCGATTTGTCGTTCATCGATATTAAATATTGTTCGAAGCCATCAGAAGGTTTATTATTTACCTGAAGTACGGAGATCCAAACGGCGGACAGTAGAAGGGGTCGTTGTGCATGTGCGGCTGACCAGGTACCCCGCCTGGTCCTTGAGGCGGTCCCGGATGGGGCCCGTGCGGACCCATGGGGCCTCCAGGGCCCGCCGGTCCGCACATACCGGGTCCACCCTGGGGTTGCATGCCCCCGGGTCCCATCATCGGTCCTCCGGGTCCACCCATGTGCGGAGGGTGGCCCGGGTGGTGCGGCGAGCCCACCATTCCGTGCGGGGGGCCCGGGTGGTGGGGGTGGGGCGATGGCCCACCCCCGGCCATGTGCGGATGGGGCGATCCCCCCATCATTCCGTGAGGGGGCATCGAGTGCGGGCTCGGGGAGGCGCCGTTCAGGTGCGGTCCCCCGGCCGGGCCCATGCCCGGCTGCTGCTGGTGCGGGGTCGGCGGCCCTCCGTGCGTCGGCGTCGTCGCGGGCTGCGGGGGCGGCAGACTCGGGGGCCCGCTGCCCATCGGGGGTAGGGGTCCGTTGGCCATGTTGTTGAGCTGGGTGAGAGACGCCGCGGCCGAGGCCATCGCCTGGAGAGGGTTCGGAGCGTTAACGGGAGGCGGGGGAGGCCCTCCGGGGCCGGTGCCCCCCATCACCCCCATGTTCGTCGGGGGCGAGCCCGTTGGTCCGGGAGGGCCGCAGCGGCCGGCGGGGGGTCCCGAGCCAACCGGGGGCCCGCCGCCTCCGGGCACGCTGCCCGGTCCACCGGGGTGTCCGAGCTGCAGTCCACCCGGGGGCCGCTGAGCCACCCTCACCGGCATCACGCCCCCCTCCACGACGGCGCCACCCGTCTCGCCGGCGAACACGAGGCTTGAGCCGAACACGCTACCGCTTTGGCTCGCGCCGCCGCCGCACGACAGGGTTGAAAGAATGGCGCTGGCCGGGGTGGCCTGGCAAAGGCCCTCACTACTATTGGGGTAGTAAGCTCCGGCTGCTCCTGCTGCCGACGCCGCCGCCGCTGCTGGCTGAGCAGACGACTGCAGCGTATCCTGGCTCCTGTTCTGCTTGGTGGCGCTGCGAGCGCCCTGCTATATGATTATCCTTCTTTGGCCTCTCTTCCTGTTTTGCTTTCTTGTTTGTTTATATTTATAATTTACTTTATTGAAATAAAGGAGCCCCGGAGTCGGTTCGATTATCCTCGAGACGAGTATAACTGTGTATACCGGCACTGATCGTCGTCAACTTTGGTTATTCATTGCAAAAACACTTGAACACTTTTCCATGCACTTTATTCGTCGTAGTCTGCTACACTTGTGGTATGATCACGGGGGTCTACTCGGTACTATTGCACTTGATTTGGTGTTGTCGTTGCACTTTTGACTCGAACAGGGGTGGGGAGAGGCGTTTTCACAATTCACATGGTTGATGGTGGGGGATGGTTGTAACAGCACACTTTTAAACACACGGCACTAAACACAGAGAGGAGGAGGGTAACAACAACACGCGTAGTAGTCGTCACGTCGGCGTAGTGTCAGCGTGTCGTTGGCATCTTGGCTGATGCGGAGGCAGTACTTTTTTCGGCACATTTCTCATGTTGCTCGGCTCTGAAACAACAGTTTTCCCCGCCCCCCAGACGAGAGAACGACCGCAGGCCCGACGTTATGGATAATAAAAAGAGGATGAAATAAAAAACAAAAAATAAAAACGGAGATAGAGAGAGAGAGAGAGTCAGAGTTTGAGCCGCTGTCGGTAGGACTTCATCGTCCTCGAAGAGCGCGCGCGACACGTAAACGTAAAGCAACTCCTTGCGGGGAGAGTGAAACGACAGCGGTTGGGTAGGAACGCTCTCGTCGGCGGCGTTCGCATCACTGACTCGTGCTGTTGGCGGCGTTTGCCAGTGCAGAGCAGAGCTGGCCGGACGGCTTCGGAGGGGGGGAGCACGCGCGTTGCTCTGCCGCTGCGCCTACGCATGCGAGAGCGTCGTCGGAAGGCGCCCGCCGTCGATATATATTAACAGTGGCTTCGATGCAACGTGCAGGGAGCTAACGCGAAGGGGAGAGAGATCATGCCAGCTGAACCAGCCTGCCTGACAGCCAGTTTGACCCTGTGTGTTCTTTCATTCAGCTTTTATACACCGGGTCCGTACCCAGGCCTTTTTTTTCAATATCTCGCACTTGTGTCAAGGAATTAACCGTGAATTGACTAAAATGTTAAGTTTTTAGCCTACTGACGATTAATTTGATTGATTTTAGGTTTTTACTTGTTCAGGTACAGTTACTGGGCATTGCATGTGTTTCCTGTTTAAATTTCGCGCCAGTCAAAAAGTTGTCAGACCTGCAAAAATTTCTCGTGCCAACCTACGTAATTAGAGAATGAAAAAATATTACTAACAAAAGTGTGCTTAGCTACGACCGTGGCTTAGCTTTATCATTCAAATGCTAATATTTAAAATAAATTTTTTTTAAAAAAGGAACAGATATGATGCCCACCAAGTGTACGTGATTAGGTAATTTTTCAAAAAAATTTCATTTATCGTCGGGATAACTGTTTACCCTATTGCCGAAGCCGATTTGAAAAATAAGAGTTTTGATTTTTTTTAAATCTGGTACATACAAATGAATTATTTTCTTTGATTTTTAGCGATTCGCAAAATAAAGTTGGTCGTGAAGCAAGTATTATAATTGGATTCGAAAAGAAAAAAGATTGTTGCATGCGAGCAAACATTGGTAAAGTTGCTGCGTAACGACGGTTTTTTCTGCTCGGTTTTGAATAATTCATTTTTTATTGTTAAATAATAATAATAATAATGATAATAATAATAATAATAATAATAATAATAATAATAATAGTAAAAACTTGTAAGAGAGCATTTGTTTAAAAAATTTTTTTTATTTCATGATTTTAAACAAGTTTAAGTTTAGAAGGGTGAATTTTATTGCAGATAAAATCTAAAAAAAAAAAAAAATTTAATTTCTTTTTGCCAGAAAAATTAATTTATATAAAAATAAAAACCACTAAATTTGTAAAATTCTTTAAATAAATAAAATGCTTAAATATAGATATATATATATATATATATATAGATTAGGATTTATTTAAGCTTATCAGGTAAAAACAACTATTCGGTATGAAATTCACAACTCCAAATTAATCTATAACAATAAATTTTTCCTCGAATTTTTCTTCCCCGTCGTCGTATTTTCTTACACTCGGTGATAAAATTTCTAGGCGTACTTAATTAAATTTTTTTTTCTTCCTCGTTCCCTCCTGCTGGTAGTGCACGAAAAATAGGAATTTTTTTTTCCCTCTTCCGAGCCACCTACATAGGCTACCATAGTCTGACCCCTAAATCACCCCAACTTTGACGCAAGTATATAGAATCTTTCTCCTTTTCTTTTCGGCGGCTCTTCCTTCCGCTCTCATATAAGGGTGGTCGGGATATATATTTCTTTTCATTTTCCCCCCACACGTGAATATTAACCTACATTTTTTCTGGAGCAACCTAAATTACGCGTGCAAAAAAAATCCAAATTTTGAAGTGAAAAATCACGCAGGCAGGGGGGTGGATGATTTTTCATTTTATTTGTTTTGTTATTTTTTTCAAAGTCAATATTATTCGAGAGGAGCCGCTCATCAATTCTTATATGACGAGGAATTTTTTGCACTTGTGATTCCCGGGTAATTTGAGTGACCGGATGTTTACGAAATGAACGCTAAGCGACACGGTGCCTCTTGTCATTGTCTATTAGATTGTTTGATAATGATATTTTTTTTTCTATTTTTAGAACTATACAACTACCGGTTGGAAGCCTCGCCTATACCGTCCAGAAATAATAAATCGATTTTACTTCAATTATTTACAAAAAAAAATAAATAAATAAGTAAAATCTCAAATTGGAATATTCGAAAACAAGATGTAGCAATTCGAGCGAAAGTTTAAACTCGCGCACGCGAAAGAATTTCACCTGTCGCAAACTTAGGTGGAGAGATAATGAAAGAAAAAAGAAGAAGGCACGCGAGATTATTTATCGGTGCGTAAATATCTCTTCTTGTCGATTACGTCAATTGTTTACAGAAAAAGCGAGAGAGAGAGAAAAGTACGAGAGGCAGGGAACACATGCTCTTATGCAAGACGCACGTGGTGATTTACAGGTTTGCCAGCTAACCGAGACCTTAAATCATACTCATTTTTTTCCAACTTCTTTCAAGCTGTTTTTTTCACAGGTGCTTTGTTTTACGGACGTTTATTAAGTTTATTTATTTATTTATTTAATTTAATACGTGATGCCGCATACGCTACGGGGGTAATTGCGTGACTACGTGAGTGGGCAAACGTTTTTGCAGGTTTACATGAAAATAATAGTTTTGGTTTTTTCGCTTGCAAAATTAAAATCAGGTACAGTAATTTCAACACACTTTTCTTTGAATATTAATTTTTTGAACTGTCTTCACATAGTAAAAAAAATATATGAAATAAGTTTAAAAATTTGTACGTAGGTTATTTTTTTAAAAAGCCAATACATCGCATGGTTTCGAAGCTATTAAAGAAAAAAAGAAAAAAAGCACGTAAAAAGACTCAAACCCTTTAAGAGGTGAAGGACCGCAACATCGCATAATCAAAGAGCAATATTCACTGCTCTGATTTACAGAAGCGAGCAGTCACCAACCGCATATCTGGGGAGAGGTTGAGGCGTTACTGATGAATTTCCGAACGTTTCGGCCAAAGCAGCATCCGATGATTTTCCAGCTCGATGGTTCAGCTACCTCCCTTTGCCCAAAAATCCCGCCCTTTACTGTATACATATTCCTATTCCAAGCCAAAAACAATCTATTCTTAGATGGCGAGATCATTCAGAGCCCTTAGAACAAACAATTGTCGGCATCGATCACCCATCCCCTTGATCTTTCAACGAAAAATAGAGATGTTGATAGTCGAGCCGTCAACACACCTGCAGTGTCTCCTCGGGAACCGCCTTGAATTTACATCCCCGCAGACACGGAAAAACGTGACCGCAATAATTTGCACTCCCCAGCGCCAAACAGTGTTTTTGTACACTCTTTAAATATTGAAAGGAGAAGCTACTACTGCATGCGAGAGCCCCCGAGCTCATCGGTCTGACCTTGAGCGTGAACCGAAAATTTTCCGCCCTTGTTCCTTCCCCCTTGCAGGCGAGCTGCGGTCGGAGCTGCGGTGCTGCATTGTGGCCAGGGGGCAGCACTAATCGCGCGATCATGAGGAGGAGCATCAGGTGCGGTGCGGCTGCAGACGGAAGGATGATTTTTCTCTTTTTCAGGTTTTCACGAATAATATATACCATTTTAGATATATGGGTAACAAGGTGTGGGTCGCTGACCTCAAATTTATCTTAGTTCGCCATGAGAATTTAGGGTACGCATTGTTTCTTGTAGGGTACTGCAGGGTGGAATTTCACGTGGGAAATTTGGAGGCCGGATTTATTTACGCTAGGATGCTGCCTCTGTTAAAGCATAAGCTGTCTTGAGTACTATGAAATTAAACATTTCCCTTAAATAAATATTGATAATAGTTGAAATATCGATTTCTTTTTATTTAATAATGTACTCCTGATAACTATAGTAAAACTATGATAGTGAAAAGTTGAAGAACTGATTACAAATTAATTGTTTTTCATCTCTGAAAACACACCTCATGTTTTCTACTAGTCAGGAACCACAATAAATTTTTTTATTTTCTATATAAAAAACAGACATCTTGCATGATCAAGACCATTAATTGCGATCAATTTCCATCTATTTACAGTTGTTTGTTCAAGCTGGGACAGTTTGACAAATAACTATTTGAGGTCATTCAAAAATTAGCATGGCACTCGAAAAATCCTGCAGCCATGAGAGGGGGGAGAAAAAGCCTGCTGCAACGACGAAAAATCGATCCCAGTGTACGACGGCCGGGCGGCTGGCTGTAGCAGAAAAGAAAGGCTCGCAGGTAGCGAGTATCGGGGAGCAGCCAGGTATGATACCTTCGAGAGGAGAATAGAGTTCGGGGGGCAGATGCTCCTTGCAGTAACACAAAGCGGAAAAATTCTTGGAAACGCCGCGACGCTTGGTGCGTAGGGAGTCGCGAGAGAATATTTGGAGCGTTTGCTAACGCGAAAAATATTTTTTTCTCTGATTATTTTACGGTTTGACTGTCGGAGGATTTTTCAAGTAAATTTTGTACTATGGTTTTGGATAATAATAAATAATGAGTTTTAAATTAAATAAAAATTAAAAACGCTGCGCTCTTTCCTGGTGTTCATACAGTAGTTAATAAACAAATGTTTATAGAAAAAAAATAGTTAGAAAAGATTCTTCAACTAAGATAAGTTTGATAACTTACTCGTTTGGAGCTATTTAATTTTTTTTTTTTTTTAATTTCAATTTTTAGATACGGCTGTTACATTCTTAAGTTGAAATACTTATTTCAACAACAGAAGTATATAATAAATGTATGAAAAGATATTGCCAGAGCAGGAACCGAACTCACGAACATGAGATGACGGTCCGCTTGCTCTAGCTATCAAGCCATAAAATTTTACAGTATCGTCATGAAATATTTTGTTCTTTAGTCTTTTAATTCTTAGTGATAAGTATAAATATTCTATTAGTTAACTTGAAATTAAAACCAATGCTGATAGTATAAGATTTACATAAAATATTTATTATCTGTGATCTGGTTATCCAAATATGTATAAAAAATCATTTCAAAACCCTTTAAATGTAATCTTATTGTTCAGGTTTTTGATATATGGTTGCCATAATTGACAAATGTAATGATGTACTAGTTTTGATTTAATATCCCAAAAATTAAGAACGAATACTAAGACTTTTTCGTGATTTTTTTAAAGTATCGAAAATAAATAAACACCGAGTTGAATCAACAGTGAAACAATCAATCAGTTTATTTATCATGAGTTTTGAAATTCAGAGAAAAATTGAAACCTTGTTGAGCAGGTATGATGGTTAAATGAAATTTTTACATTGCAAAATAATAAAAAAAAACTGAATTTAAAACATACGAAAAGAACAAAATTGGTCCAGACTATTTCCTGTAATCATCTTAGTGAAATTATGTTACCGAGACCCAAGGTGGGACTTTTCTGAACAGGTTAAAATGTCATAACTGGAATACAAGTAATCAAACCGAAAATTCTACTGTGATCAGTATTAAAAAATAATAACAATAAGAAAACACTTAACAGGAAAAAACAGACAGTAAAACAACACATCTTTTCAAGCATAACATAAACAATGAGGAAAATCCAGCCCTTACTTCCTCGCACCTCGAAAACGTCATCGTACCGCGAGAGTCTTAATTTATCAAAAGCAAGGAAGGGGTTAGTTGTCGCGACTCCCTCATTAGATCGCACTTTGAAAGCAACACCGTCTTTCGCTTCTTTTTACCGTCTCGTCTTTCCCTCCCTCCTCCTCATCTTCGATACTTCGCTTCCCTTTTTTTCTTCATCACGAGTGTCGCTACAGCCACCATCAAGTGCAGATGCACTTATTTTGGTCTGGCGCGTTAATTTGGTCAGAATCGAGAGCTATCGCTTCCGTGGTTTTACAATGGTGCTTCACTCATTCTCTGCATCGGTTCGTACTTGAAGAGGTTTACTTTACTGTAGGGTAAATCGATTTGATCTTATGATACTGATCAAGGAAAGAATAAGCTTGTTTCCAATGACTTATACTTCTAACTTACTAAAAATTAATTATTTTTTAACCCTGAACCTATGTAGAAATCTGTAAGCTGCTCTTTGATAAAAATGTACTTGACAATATTACTTGACAGATGTTTCCATTTCAAGTAATTTTTTATTTAAATACTTTTGCATCAATGTAAGTTGTTATAACCTTTCCCATCATGAAAAAAGTGATTCTACTAATCCTTCAGAGCTCATTCTAAGTAAGCACAATACTTCATTCTCACATTTCTTATATTTTTTTATGAGAATCAGAGTCGAAAGATTTCATCATCTTTGTTTTTCAAGTAAAACTCTCATAACATTATCATTTATAAAATAATTCGAAACCCAATTACATAACCAATTTTTTTTTAAACCTACATACAGTACACATGAGAAAAAAACATTGAAGCAATGCTCTTGACAAATTTACATGTGGTTACATAATTTTGTTTGAAAATCCGTTTTTCCTTTTTCATTAAAAGTACAAGGCAATAGATATCAATGTAAAATTGCCAAGGGTCCAGACTCCGTGATCTCGAAGGGTGCAATCGAATCTTATCCACGTTTTTTATTTTAACCAACTAACCGACCAGCCGGGCCGGGTTCCAGACTACCAGGAATTCCGGGAGACCATTAATCTGTGCCTCAGCATCACGACACTCTGTGCCCATGGCGCCTCTCCCTTCTTTTTTTTTTTTTTTTTTTTTTCTTTATTCAAAAAAAGGTCAATCCATTCCTCTTGTACTTTCTACACCTTGCACGCGCTTCCGAACGGATAATCTTCAAGACTCCCTTTGACTCTGCAGTGACCTATCGGTTTATGGGGTACAGGCATCTCATCAACCTTAGGTCTACACAAGTCAAACCAAATACAATCAAATCGATATTGCATAGGCTCGGGCTCAATAGATCAACACCTTGGGGCGTGCGTTTGGACTGTCAGGGTATATCCCAAACATTCTAATAAACTCAAACACCCAATTCATCCTGTAAAATAATACATATTTCTTTCCCATTGCCTGCCTCCCGCTTATTTATGAGAAAGAGCTCAACTTTTTTAGTTCCACGTGTGTGTGCGTGAACGAGTAGGAGAAGTTTTGAGAACTCGGCTCCGATGTGTAACGCCTCGGTGAGCGGGCGACAAATCGACCCCGATTTCACTCGCCTCTTCTTTCTTTCTTCCGTTTTTTTTTTTTTGTTTTTTTTTTGGGAGGGGGACTTTGTTGCGGGGGAATGGATTTTGTTGTAGCTTTCGAGATTAGATCCCGCGGCGAGGTTCGGAAATTCGGTCTGCAGTTTTTTCCGGATTGGATTTTGTACGTACTCGAGTTACGTTAGCGCGCAGAGCCGAGTTAGAGTCCACGTGAAGAATCCGAACTCTACAGTGTCCAGGAGCGCGGGCAACAATTAAGACCCGACCGCAACCGCAGCTCAGGCAGGGGGTTGGAAAAAGAGAAAAAAAAAAAAAAATCAAAGGAGAAGGAAAGCTCAAGCTCTCCGAAACCGCGTCTTCTTACCCCGGGTATTAAACACAATTAGAGTACGCGCGGGGGAGAATAATGAAAGAGAGGATAAGTCACAGTCGAGTGGCTCGGTCGTGTGTGTATGTGTGTGTGATTTCGGTCACGCCGAGCGCGGTGCTGTACGTTGACCCCCGCGCGCCAAGAAAAAGAGCGCGAGAGGGAATTTACTCACCGCGCGTTCCCTTGGTACACGTACAAGTCCCCACACACACACGCTTGAACATCCACTGTCTTTCTCTTTTCTTTCTTCCTCCTCCTCCTTCTCTTCTTCTTCTTCTTCTCTTGTCTGCCCGCGCTCTTGTACACGGATGATTCCGGGCGCGCGTACTTATTCGCGATGAATCGGAACTTTTCGGCGGGCTAATGTTTAAAACTCGGGCTGGCTACTTGTGACCAGGATTAGTTCTATTTACTCTCGAGACTGGTGTTAATTTTTTTCGAGTGTTTGAGCACCATTGTACCACCTAAATGGAGTACTAAAACTCGCGTGGGTCAAATAAGGTACCATTATACCCAGTTATACATAGTTACTTGATAGTATTGTACAACCATCAGAAACTAATACAATTTACAAGTAAATTTTTTTATTATTGTTTCTATCAACAATCTTTAAAAAATTCCTTAGACATAAAAAAATCATTAAAAATTTTTTGCTTGCATTATTAAATACTTAAAACTAATATATTTCAACAAACTCGAAGTGAACGGCTAAACACGGAACGCCCCGTGTACGCGCATCCTCATCCATTCTCCTGCACCGCGAGAACGAAGAGGAGTAGTAGTAGGAGGAGGAGAGAAAACTCATATCCTCTCTCTCTCGCTCTCCCAGATAAAAACAGAGTAAAAAGAAGATAAGGCAAAGGACGCGGCGCGGCAGGCAGCAAAAAGAGAGGGAAGAGCCGCTGCAGCCAAGGCGTGCATCAGCAGCAGGAGGAGGAGGAGTAAAAATAATGGAAGAAAAAAAAAAAGAGAACGGGTCCCCTCGGGTTATAAGCCTGCGGGCCCAGGGCTGGCTGGCTGGCTCCGCGGAGCGCGGCGGCGGGAGAGGTCGTGAGGACTCACTCCTGGCGGATGCGCCGCGCCGAGCCACTACGTAGAGCCGTGCAGGAATTTTGTTTAGAGTTTTACGCCTTGAAGGTCGAGACGATTTTTACTACTGGGTAAACAACAATAAACTTGATCGATCGGGTATGATTTTAAACAAATAAATCGTTCAACTTTATAGAGCAATTCAATAATATTTGATATCATTTTAGTACCTTTATCGTTTAAAACAATCGCATTTGTACGATTATTACTTTCGTCTACAAGTAGTTTCACACACTCAGAGATAGATACTAAAAATTTTGGAATTCGAATAAATATTTGGACATAATTAAAGCTAGTCAATGACGCGGTAGAGTAAAAAAAGCCGCCAGTAGAACCCTACCGAATCCATAAAATATAAAACCTATAAAATCAAAACCAGGTTTGGTCTGCTCGCGGGCACAAAAGCGCGCGAATCGCAGTTTCGCCTGGGCCCCAGGTGGACACGCGGCACGGATTTCTTCTTCCTTCAAAAAAAAGAGCCGCAAGACGACCGCAGCGCGCACGGACCATCGTAAAGTCGCGTGTTTTATGGTCGTATAACGCGCGGAGATTATTTTTGCCATGTGCTGATTGGCTTAAATTGCGTCATAAGATATGATTCTTCCGCGAAATTGAGAGTGAACCAATTCCACTGAATCACGGTTTGCCCTTGATGAGGATATCCAGGTACTTGGGTATCATCACTTTTTTAGTGGGTGACTTTTTTATTTTGAAGAATGAAAAAACAAAATTTGTACAACGGTCGTAAATCATTTTTTCTTTCTGTTTAACGATGTTTCATAGAAATGCAAAGTGGCTATGGAGCTTAAAAATCAACTATAAATCGAATTTTTAGAATCAATCACTGCATTATAAAACGAGTAATCTTATACCTTTGAAATTTTTCTTTTTATAATGCTCTGCTAAATCACATCCTTGATTGATAAAACGTAATATATAAAAATATAATTTTCAACTACTAACAAGCAGTGAGAAACCGAATTTTGAAAAATGAATCTCTGCTTTACCGACCGAGCAATCTCATGCCCTTAAGTAATAAAGCACTGTATTAAAATCAATAAGATTTTGTTTAAAAGGCACATAACAAGAAGGATACAAACGTTAATTATTCTGAAAAATTGATTTTTATAACTCAATTCCATCAATATTAATCGAATTAATAAACCATGATTATAATACAAATCTCCGTAAAAAATCCCTTATCATCATCGAGCCTTAATCAAATTTTCCCTAAACCCACGTTCCTGAACAATCTTTTATACCCCGATAAGATTCTCGCGGACACAGGAATTCCACTAAAAGCAGGGCACTTTCGAATAAATTACACGGATCATAACGTTGAAGGAAGAAAGAAAAAAAAAAGACCAAGACCCGAGCTTATAGTATGGTATAGAGCCACCCCCTGCAGCCTCTTATTAAGTAACAATGATGGAGTGCAGCACCCCGCGCGTCTCTCTTTATTAAAATTCATTGATTTCGTTATTAAGCGCCTACCCGTCTTTGATATCAAGCTTTACTTTCGCTCTCTCTTTTTTTTTTAATACCTCTTAATGAATGGTTCGGATTATTATGAAGTGGTCAGTTGATGAAAACATGTGCTTGGGAAGATATAATAACCTTTTGTTGATTTTTTTTTTATTATTTTTATACTCTTTTATTGCTAATTTTTTTTTTTTTTTTTTTTTTTATGATGCGTTTAATCGCTGTTTAAAAACTGTGTTAATTTATATGGTTATGGAGATACTCAGGGAAATTGCTTGATGATGGTTAATTATGGTAAACACCTTCTTTTCACGAGGTGGAAAAGCTTTATGGGAAAAAAATTCCTAAAGAACAAGCGTTTAAAATCGGGGTTTTCACGTGTTTTGAGATGTTAATTTTTATGCGGCTCGACGCGGAGTAATTTATAGCGTTGATAAATTTTTTCTTTTTAATATTTATGAATTACACAGAAATTAGGTAAACATGACTCTTGATGAAACGCAACGTAGTGTACTGATTAAATTATTCAGCTACTTTGTTACGAGTAAAAACGTGATGGTTAAATTTCTACATTATCAAATAATGATAATTGGATAAAATTACAAGTTGGATTAAAAATTATTAAATAATGACTGAAAAATGATTTTTGATTAATAAACAAAGCACAAGTTATAGCAGCCAAATGAAGCTTTAGTCTAATTCTTGCTTTTTTTTCGGATTGTATCACGTATACATTAATTTACTCCAGTGCGCTAATTAAAGGAAAAGCGTTAATTGAAGCATTTAGCAGCCAACTATAATAATGATGATCAATTACGTTGATAATACTCGTAATAAATATATATGAATAAATGAGCATAATTTATGATTATATTTGAATTTATTTTATGAATACTTGATCAGACAAATTAATAAATAATTGTTTAGATTAATATTCCTCTCTTAAAAAAGATTCCAATACTAACTTTTTCATTGAGTACTGAATCGTTTCGGATTTATTGATATTGGTTTAAAATTTACAAATCTCACCTGGTAAGTATTTTTGATCATTGACCGACAGTAAGAAAATAATCATAAGTATATGAACGTACCTGAAACAAAAAAAAAACAATTTTTTTTTAATATTTACTGATTAATAAATAAAAGTAGAAAATTTATTTAGTTAAATATTTATTTATGATGAAGTACGATTGCATTGGGCAACCTAGTTACAGAAAAAAACCTTTTAGCATTAATCAGATTCGATTTTTTAATATGTTATATATCAACTTTAATCGAATTAAGAATTCCACAGTCGTCAATAACATTTTTAGCAAAAACACCTAAATTGAGATTTAATTTAAATTTACATGAACAATACATTTTTAATTCGAATCGGTCTAGCCCAATGACGTTTAATTTTAACCAACATTGAAAGGGCAGATTAATAAGATTATCCAGACGAATCAATGTCTTCACTCAAATAAAAATAATGAAGCAAATAATTTGCTTTTTTTTTTTTTTTTTTTTTTTTTACTTTAACGAGCTTGAGTAATTGCTAATCAAAGGAATATTCGCACCCCGAAAGAGTTGCATTGAACTCCACCGAAACGCTAACACCAAAGGGACCGCCAAAAGAGTTGCCTCAGAACAACCCGCTAAAACTCCCCACTTCACACGTTTTTAAACGCTACTTACAACGAGCGCTCAATTAATTAACAAGAAAAATTGAAAAAAAATAAATAAATAATAGCAAACCCCTGATCACGTGTCACCAATGAATATACAGTAAAAAATCATCAGTGAGAGCTTGCAAGCACCGCTGCTAATAATTTACAAATTAAAATTTTGATTTTTTTATGTGCAGTTTTACTATTTTCTTAAACGTCCAAGGGAAAAAATAACGACTTTATAGATAGTAAACAAAGTGACGGTGAACGATCGGTAAGCCCGAAGTGAATTTTCAGGCGCGTAAATATAATATCGCTCCCCGGCGTGGAATGCGCTTCCGCTTTGTGAATTTCACGCCACTTACTGACGGAATTCATTAGGTCCACGGGGTTGCTGCTGCTGCGGATCCCGAGATTTAATTGAAGGTGCCACCACCACTGCACCAGCGGATGATGCGTCTTGCTCTTCCTCGTCTCTTAAACACCGAACGCGCTTGGCTTACCAATTCGAACGCATGTCAAACAACGCTAATTGGGGAGACAAACTCGCGTTGGCCGTGCTTGTTTTCTTTATCTTGGGCTTTGACTTTATCCGATTGTGGGTATGACAAAAATTTTGAACATAATTTTTTCTAATTACATTATATCACTGACTTAAACTAACTTATAGCAAAAGTAATATATTTTCAATTAATTATGAAAAGATCGTTTGAAATTTAATAGAAGTTTTTGATAAAAAAAAATTTAGAATATCTTCAAACTTTTTTATCTTGATTAGATAAAAATTTCTCCTAATACGAGCTTTAGAGAAAATGATTGTTCCTATTCTAAAAATCATCGATATAGTCTTTTAAAAATGGCCTTTTAAATTAAATGTAAGCTATGCATTTCTAAAAATTACCAAGATTATTTTCTGCAAGTTCTGTAACGCAGGGGACCCGTTGAAAAATCGTCTTGCTAATTAAAATAACCATCGAGCTTGCAGACTGTTATAAATTATAAAAAATCTCAACATCAAGCTATTTTACTCAGAGAACTGGAAACATTAGCGTCTACTTATCCCTGCGATGTGCAAATTTAATTAAGTACATAGCCCCTTTTATTGTCCGACTGGGGACGACGGGGGAAGGCCAAAGGACACGATGTTTCTTTCATGAGGACAACTCTTGGGATCATCCTACCCTCAATTCCCTTTGTCTCACTTTTGAGGGTCGAAAGAAGTAAAAAAAAAAAAAAAAAAAAGAAGAGTAAGACACTTAAACTGCGTGTTTAGGAGTTCAAAAATCATCCATATTCATGAATCGTACAAAAGTGCAACCTTTTGTTCATATTTCTGTATCAATTTAAGGCCGAATATTGTTTTGAAGAAAACCTCGCGATCGCCCAAACCGCATTATCATCACCCTGCATTCGGGATTGCAAGCCATCAAAAATAAAATTAGCCCGCTCAAATAATCCTAAAAAGAAAAAAAAAAGATGGAGGGGGCAGAGGTAGGAGGAAGAAATTTAATCAACGAAAAATTCGTTGAAAAATCCACGCACAGAGACGGCAGCGGCCATCTCTCCCAGGATTATTACGCGAGCGAACGAACGAACGAACGTGAAAAAAAAAAGTCGGATAGAAAGCTCGAAAAATCGGGCTCTTTCTTCGATGCAGCTGGGATTCAATTTGCAGCTCGGTAAAACCCGCGTCCGCTGCGCCCGCCACACGAAACGTCGTTATGAAATTCGTAACTAATGGATACGCCTTTCAGCACCCTTCGGCCAGTTCGGAGCGCTCAGGGCCCAAAGCCGGATTAAAATCGGCGGTGGCTGCTGCTGCACTTTGCACCGCGATTACTACCGTCCTGAATTTTGAAATCGTACGGGAGTAGGACGAGCGATGATGATTTCATGACACGAGGTTTACCGTAGCTTAAGCTTAGTCAATATTAAAAGGCTCGATGAAAACAAACATGTACCTTTTTTCAATTGTACAAACTAGTGACTAAATTGGCTTGTCTTTTTTTTTTCAATTTAATTTTAGTACTTAAAATCCCTATTAAAAAAAAAAATAACAGGTAATTTTAATTATAATTTTTTTTCAGATAAAAAAAAATGTAAAAAGTAAAATATTTTTGTTTATCTTTTATTGACGTAAGAATGTGATAAAGAATGGAAATATATGTATACACTTAAAAATTAATTTATGAAAAAGTATTTTACTAAATTAATTGATAGTTGTGGTTTTATATCTGTGAAAAGTTAATTTATCAGTCTTTATTTACAACAGATGTGTTAGGTTAACATTTTATAGACAACCAAATTTTATGCAAACTGACCTATATAATTTTCTGAAGCGTCATCTTTGTTTTTCGTTGATAACTCCTAAACGTAAACAAACTTTATTCATGCATAATCAAAAAGTGCTTTCTCAAGTATATTATACTGTAATCAAAAAACAATGAAATAATTTTTAAAACAGATCTTATGTAAAATTTTATTCAATAATAACTTATAATTTTTATAAATTATCTTTCCTTGACCTAATTTTATACATGCAAACCTAATAAATATTATGAAACAATACCTGAATAATAACTAAATGTAACTAAATATTTCAGTTTGCAAAGAAATTATAACTTTTACTTTCAAATGTTTCTCCGCGTAGCTGGGTAAAGTAATCTTTTTCATTAATGAAACAAAATATTTTAATAAGCGTACAAAGATGCAAGATTGTAAAAAAGCATAAGTTTTTTTTCATATTCAATACAAAATTCAACATTAATAATAAAAAAAAAAAAAAAAAAAAAATTCAACATTGATTTTTTGTCTCAACATATTTTATATTAACCCTTAAAGGCCACACGGGGTCCAAAAGACCCCACACAACTGTCAGTGTGGCAGTTCTGGATTTGGGTGTGTCATTTAAGGGTTAAAATGTATCAATTAGCATTTTTTTTTTAAATCTAGGACTAAATTTAATTTTTTTGTGAATTTGTTTTTTCGGCATCACAATGGAGTTTCGCAAAAGTGGAAAAATATTTTTCTGGATCAGAAAAAAATTTCACCTTACCTCAAACTAAAAGTAAGGCGGTTCATCTGAAGTTTGAATATACCAAACTGAAAGTTTGTTCTTGAAAGTAAAAAGTTTGCAAGTAAAATTAAGCACTAGGAAGTGGAGTTTAATAATAAAACTTTTAAAAAAACTTCCTTTTTTAAATTCTTTTTACAAATTAATTAATCCTTCAAATAATTCACCATTAATGAATCATATTTGTAACATGTTTATAAAGTTAAAAAAATAGTTGTAGTTTGAAATATAAAACCTCAAATTCGAATTGATGAAACAACCGAGGAAACAACCTTTGGTGGCATTGACACAATCTTCTCTCTTTACTCATTTTATGCAAATCAAGTTGTTATTTAAAAATTTAAAAATTGATTATTTTTTTTCAAGATATTTAAAATTTAAGCACTAAATATTTCTCAAACTTAAGATTAATTTTAATTCATAAATCACATGTATTAAGATTATTTAAATTTATTTAAAATAATGACAAAAAATGAAAAGATTCTTGAAAAAAAATCTGCAATCTATCCACACAGAAAATACAAAAAGCAAATATTTTTCATAAATTTTGATCGAAAGATACTTCCCGGTAGACAGTCATACGCGATCGTTGTTTTCGAAAAGCCTAATCTGTTTGAACAGTCAGTATTTTTGATATCTTCGCGCGGTTGCCAAAGCGAGTCAAAATAATGGCAACTCTGTAAGCGGTCACTGGCTACACATTGTGTAGTACGTCTATCTACAGCGTTTCGTTATACCCGACCTCCGCTCAGTGCGCCGTCTTCTGTTCTCACGCACGCACAAACACAGAGAAGCCCACGACGGTTGGCCTGCACCACACAAAGAGAAGAGCCCCAGTACAATTCCGTTTTCGAACGCGCTAGCACATGTTTTCTGACGCCATCATGGAACACTTTGTCAGGCCACCTCAAATAAACAAAAGACGCGCGCTGCCAACCAGCGATAAGGTCAACATAATCACGTCCTTGGAAAAGGGCTTGTCGAACTTCGAGGCCAGCGAGAAGTACAAGCTGCCGGTCTCTACGATCTCGACGATCTGGAAAAACCGCGAGAAAATTATGAAGGACTTTCGGGAGAGAAACTCGAATTTTAAGAGGAGACGAAGGTGCAAACTCGAGCACGTGGACGAGGCACTCTACCAGTGGTACAAAGTCCAGGTAGACCAAAACCTCATGGTCACGAGGGCCGAGCTGACGGCCCAGGCGCGAAAACTCGCTAAGGACGAAGACGGCGGAGCCGCCATGATAAGCCACAGCTGGATCGAGAGATTTAAGGTTAGGCACAACATCGAGCTTAAAAAGGCCCCGAAATTCGGCCGAGACCCCGCCGAACAAACTCTTCACTGGATAAACGAAGTCCGGGGCGAGGGCAGGAAGCACTACAATGACGACGAAATCTTTATCATATGCGAAGCGGGTTTGTTTTACGACCTGCGACCGGACACCATGAGCAAGTTCGGTAACGCCACCTGCGGCAGAGGGGAACTGTCACAAGAGCGCGTTAGTGTACTTATGGCGACTAATTTTTCCGGAACCGAGAAGAGAAAATTGCTTGTTGTTGGAGAGTGTAGAAAGGTGGCTCACGTCAAGACTTTGAAAAATCTGCCGGTCAAGTATGAGGCAAACGAAAACTCTTGGATCACTTCGAAGATTTTTGAAAAAGAACTGCAATCTTGGGATGCAGAGTTAAGAAAGAAGAGTAAAAAAATTTTGGTTTTGGCTCTCAAAGCTCAGGCTCCTGGCAAAATGGAAAATTTGACCAACATTGATTTGATCATTTTTCCTGATCAAGTCACGTTTTTACTGAAACCAATAATTACGGAAATCGTTAAAAATTTCAAGTACCATTACAGAAGAAACTTGATACTAGAATTATTAAACAAATCCAAAAATAAACTCAGCGATAGAGTAATTTCCTTATTAAAAGCTATGAGACTTATGGCTGAATCGTGGAGCTTAGTTTGTGAAGAAGAAATAAGATGTTGTTTCATGAAATCTGAAATTTTTCAAGATGGTAAGAATAAATAAATTTTTTTTATTTCACTCAATCAAGGATTTTTGAAATTTACTTAACTATAATTTAACTTCCACCCAATCTGCTTATATTGAATTCACACACTCTAATTGGAAAATTAAAATTAAACATAAATTTTGATGACATTTTTTCCTAGTATAGTAGTAATGAAAAAAATCTGGAAGACTGTTTTATCATGTAAATAATATAAATTGTTCTTTTTCAGAAGATATCTTGTACGAGGATAATGATAACAATGAAGTTAAATTATCTAGGTGGTTTGCAAAACATAATATCCATTTAAATATTGCAAACATTGATCAGTACATTGGTTTTGACAATCAATTATTAGTCTGTGAAAGTCAGTCTAATCAAGAATCGCAAAATGTAGAAATCAAAGATGAATTAGATGTTGTAGATCCTGTGATAGAAGTTGTTTCAGTTGATCATGCTTTCGATGGATTGGAAATTTTATCTGAATTTTTTGAAACCAACCGCATAGGCATGGAGTTTTACTATCATTATTCAAAACTCAAAAGTCTAGTCAATGAATACAGCTTAAAATAACAAGATTATCAGTATCCGCTGGCATCATTGTTGAAAAATCTTTTAGATCATGTTGACAAATATATCATGTAAGTTTGTAAAGACTATGTTGAATTTCAAACAAGTCTATTGAATTTTAGAGATTAGAGAAAAATACTTTTGTATGACTGTTTCTTATTGAGTGTGTGATACTTAAGTGTACTGATTTTTCATAATTATAGACATCACTGAAGAGTTGTTTTAAATTTTTTGATAAAAAAATTGTTACCAACGTATAAATAAATAAGATTTATCTTTTCAGAAATTATTATATTATTTAGTCAAAAACCTATCCCTTATTTATTTTACATCATTTTTGAATGAACAAAAATTATTAAAAAAGCAATCAAATGTGGATAAAAAATTGGTAAATTGATAATTAAATTTTACATTTTTGAAAACCTACTTTCAATTTTAAATAAAATCACATTTTGTTTTATATTTAGAGTTTTTTTAGTTATTGTAATGCCGATATAAGATTTTTTACAAGAGAAAAATCAAATCCATAAAATAAATTAATAATTAATTTTTTAATTTACTTGTATTTTTAATTTTTAATTTATAATCAAAAAATGTATGATTTTACTTTTTGAGTTCTACTATTTTGAATAAGTACCAACATTTTTTAATAAACAAAACTTATAAAAATTAAAAACTAAATGAAAAAAAAAAAAAAATATTAGTATGATATGATTTGATTTTAAATTTGACAATTATAAATAAAAATAAAAGGTTTTTATTTTGCTAAATCTCTAATTGCAACAGTTAAATAGAATTTTTCACTAATTAACAGCTGCCATGGTTGACTAATACTGAGGAAATTTAAATAAATCTTCAAGCTTTATTTTAATAGACCAAAATCAGAAATTAAAAAGTAAAAAAATAATTAGATGCAAAAAAAAATTAAAAAATTACTTAATAATTAAGTTTAAAATTTTCAAAATCTTCTGCGATTCTTTGGACAAAAACCAAATTATTTCACTTAGTCAAATTCAAGAGTTTTAAAATTTTTTAATAGACTGATTAAACCGAAGAATGCAAAAAATTCATTTTTAAAACTAACAGAATCCCATCACAAAAAAAAATAACAGTGTCATTTTATTCAAAGATTACTATTACACCGGCTAATTCAAAAGTGCTCCGATCATTTAAAAACCACCGAGGGTCAACACCCCTCCCGGTCTGTTGAAAAAAAAGTTCCCCCAAAAATATGTAAACAAGTCTCGCGGGTGTCCAGCATCGGTAAAACTTCAAAATCAGCGACTCGGGGTGGGTATAAAAAACAGAGAGAAAAGTCGTCTGCACACCGCGGGGGTACCGAGATTGAGAGCCACTGGGCCGGTGCTGCTGCGTCCGGGGGTGGGAGCCTGTACAGAGAGCCTGCGCCTGCCGAGGGGGTGGCGCGGAGCGAGCGACGTTGGTGTGCCAGGGTAGCTTTTGATCAATATCTCGTGTACCCCACCCCAGGCCCGCGCGCCACACCATGCTTCTGGCTGCTGCTGCTGGTGGTGGTGCTGCAGCCACCCGAAAGGGGGAGGAGGACACGACCACCATGAATAACCAAGAACACCGCGTTTAAATATCTCCATGGGTTTGTTCTTCTCCTTCTTCTCGTTGTTGTTTCCGTGTCCTGCCAGCTAAGTTAACACACTTTTTTCCAGCCAGACGCATGAATATACCAGACTCAAACGGATATCACTTTGATTGGCTTCTCCCTAACTTCTTTCGTTTCTTTCTCTCGTTCTCGAAGATTTGATCTCGTGAGCTTAGAGTGAATTACCCACCCCCCGCCCTTGGATTCGTATTCACATTATATACAATTGGATTTTTCAGGGATTTATACACGTACTTGGTGACCCAAAACAAAACTTTGCTGAAAAAGTTGTCCAGGTTATTAATTTCACCGGACCCCCCCTTCCTCTTATGTTTATGTTTGGGGGTTTACAGTGGATTAATGGGGAACGCGTTACGCGTACCAGATTATTTTGTAACCGTTTTGCCCCAGTTCGAATTATGTGTTTACATTCAGTAATGTTAGATGAGTTTGCACCAGCAGAAGCAAGCTTTACGACAGGACAGAGAGGAGCTTGACGCACTGAGATATTCATGAAGGCCCATTCACTTTGAACGGCCATTCTCATCAAAGAGCCATTAAAAACGCATAGATATGATAAAATATATCCCCCGACGGAGCTTTGGTACAACCATACAGTCGTCACTTATAAGAATCTATTTATAATTTTTCCTCTTTAATGAAAGAGCTTATTAATTTTTCCAGTCGTTCGTTTAATTTTAGTGTGTTGACCGAATAACACTTGCTGAACTCGTTTCTCATGGTAAAAATCGGTACTTTTGTTTGTTTATTTAATACATAATGATTAAACTTATGAAGAAATGAAAAAAAATTTTATCAAATCGCTTAATCTTGAATTTTTTAGATTTTCTTTTTAAAAACAGAACAATAACAACAACCTGATTTCACCATTCTTTTGTACTTTTCTCGTTAATGGCTTCTTCTAGATGCTAGATTCATCGAGGCATAATGGCTTCTTTTAGATCTTTTCAAAGGATTCGATTCTCATACTTTACTTTTGACCTAATATTTGCCGATTGATTTTGCAAGTTTCATTGTTACTCTTGTTAGAATTTAATTCAAAACTTGTTCGAACTTATACTTTTACAAAAATAAAATAAACTAAAAACTAAATTTTTATCCGGGCTAATGTAATTAGTGTATTGAAAGGATATAACGTTCTTCAAAAACCAAGTTCGCGCTTCAAGTAATCAAGACTTGAAAAGTTTATCATCAAGGGCCTCGAAACTTCGGTAATTGACGCATCAGATGTAATTTGAGCAAAAAAAAGGGGGGAGGGGAGTTACGTACCCACAGAAAAGAGAAGAAAAAAATAAAAAAGTAAATAACAGACCCCCGAAAAAGGAGAGCAAATTCCAATTCCGGCATTCCAAGTCTCGCGGATTCTCTTCTCACGAGTCCGTCGTCCAAAAGACTTCGGTCGGCGGGGTAGGAGGAGGAGGAGGAAAAAGCTCGCGACGGGACTGAAGGGACAATGCCCTTGGGACACTCGTCGATTTCGTCACTCCTTTCGTCGTCAGTCCAGTGAACTTTACAAACTTGGTTAGGTTATTTCGGTCTTTGATCTTCGTCCTCTTCTCTACCTTTTTTTTTTTTTTTTTTTATATTCTCGGACCCTTTATACCCCCTACCCAGACCGAAAAACTTCTTCCCTTTATTGTTTCTTTACCGAAGACCTGCAAGTTTACAAGAAGGGGGTTGGGGGTCGGAGCTTGTTTCTATTTGGCCCGTGCGAGTTACAAAGTGACATCCCGAAGCTCGAAGAAGAGGGATGATGAAGCTACTGGTGGCCGGCTGGACCACTGCAGGGCGGTGGTCAGTCATGCATAAACTTCACTCGCACGACCTTTAATGTACAAAGAAAGTTGAAAGACAAGCCTTTCTTTTGACATGAAACCTTGTGTTCTGCCATTCTTTTATTTCATCTCGAGATGGCAAACTATTTTTGAGTGACTATTGTCAATGATAATGTTCAAATTAGTTGCAGCTGGATGAATTTAATCGAATTTAGTGGTTAATTTTTTGGTTAACGCTGTTTAACAAATATTTAAATTTTAATCAGAAAAAATTCGGTTTTGTTACGAAACTGTGATTGTAATGTGTTGAAATTATTTATTTAAATTTCTAAATATTTAAATCGATCGTGATCAATCGATTGTGATACTTAAGAAGAAGAAAATTTGGATTGGAGCATCAAGTTTTGATAAAAATATTAAATTTAAACTCATATTTTACAAGTCAAATAGATTTATTTAAATTTTTGTTTACTAAAAATAAATAAATTGAGCTAGTACTAATTTGCCTTTTACTTTATAAACTAACAATTTTGTTTAGATTCATAATACAAAAATGGGTCTAAAAAAGTGATTCCAAAAGTAATATAAAACCTTAAAGAAGTGTATTAAATTAAATATGTAAGAGTTATCGAAACTTCAAAAGTTTGTTCAAAGTGTCTTGAATGCCGATCAAAACCTTCACCATGAAATCCAAATAATCCGATGCAAGTATTTTTGAATTCCAATCTGAAGTGCATTACACATGCGCTTTGGTTGCAAGCGGCGCGGTGGTGAGAGAATTTCCGGAAGTTAGCTCGTCGCGGCTTCCGGAAGATTCGTTCGTGCGTACGCGCGCGCGTTCACGTAAGCAATCGGTTAAATTACCAAGTTCTAATTGGCGGCTAGTTTTACTACCTGGATTTTGCTCATTTTTTATCTATAGAACTGATAAAAGCTCTATTCTACAGAAGAATCATTATTATTATTATCGCCGTCGAGCTTTTTCAGAAATTTTTGTGACTGAAAAGTGCAAATTTGTTTTGTGCTCTCAACCACCACAAAATTCCTTTTTAAATTTTTAACAAAAAACTGACTTATTTTCCTAAATATAGAAACTGCTACATTCCCTGGATGCGTAATTATTTTTTAATAATAAAATTCTCCACTGACGATGCGGTATAAACGCAAATCACATTATTCAATGCTGCGTACCCGAGAGAATGTTGTTGAAATCAAACGCAGAATTTTTGAAAATAATTTACGATTTATCACAATTTGAATTTCAATCAGGAGCTTTCTATCCCCGGTGATAACCGGGCGGATGTTGGTTTACAAATTGTTTATTATAGAAAATTCTCTCATTACTCGCGAGCGGGGAGGAGAAATTTCGCTCGGTCAGTTGCCAATATTTGCCACGGTTCAGGGTGCGTACGTCCGCGAATACACCGAAAATAAATTATGCAGCCTCCGGTAGAAATATTGTTGCATCGCGTTGATGCTGAAATCATCATTTTTTTGTAACAGTTTTACAAAGATTGATTTTGCGAGCTTTCAAAAGTATCATCATGAGCGAGGATTCGAGAAATTTTACGCGTTTCTAGCTAAAAAAAATGTAATTATAATCAGCGTGTAACCACATCGCGAGTTACGTCATCGTTTATATATGTCCGTCAAGACTTCGTTGCATCGCGCAACATAACGAAGCACGCGACAACGCTGACGTAAACGAATTTTTTTCAATAAATTATGCCATGTAATCCAGTGTACACCTGTCTTGATCAAAGAGTATCGTTGAGTGTCGGAGGATTTTTTTTTCTACGAGCAGTGTGTGAAATCTTGAACGACACGCTTTTTCAAACTTGTTATTGTAAAAAGTCTCTGGATTTTATGAATACTTTACATTGAAGAAATAATATTATTTGATAAAAAATATTTAAAAAGATAAAGTTTTATATTAAAATTTTTAAAAACATTTAATATCGCTACCATGCAATAATTTTTTCTTGTAAAAATTTAGAAAAATCACATCAAGGCATGAAAAACCAAGATTTAAAGATCATGATTATTAGTAATCATTAGTTTTGAACATCAGTAGAATGGTAGAATTAACAAATCAATTAAAAGAATTCATTTCAAGTATAAACGGACTTATAATACTTGAATAAGTCCGCTTATAATTTGAGTCGATATGTCCGATGAATTGATTTATTTGATTTACCAATAATCGTTTTTATAGCCTTTGAAACAATTTTTAGTAGCATATATACGCAAGGCTTACAATTTCCAACCTCAAAATAGATATCAAAATCATAAAATTAATTTTTTTAGTGATGGGTTTGATTTAACCGACTTAGAGAAAAAGTTGAAGCAGTATTTTTTTTTTTTTTAATTAACTGATTTTAAGTGATTACACGTTGAATTTATTTAATTTTGAGGGAAACCAAATATGTTAAAAGCATATATAAATTTAGTCCAAAACAGCTCAGGTTACTTATCAATTTTTTTAAAAGTAATTTACAATTAAAATTTTTTTTGTAAATTGTCAATCATACTGCCTAGTTTTTGAGCACGAAGAAAGAACCCTTCCTGCCTCTGAAACTAGGTAAAACCCTAGGTAAAACCCTCGGCAAAACCCCCCATAACAATCCGTAAAAAACAAAAAGCCCCTGGAGTTCCCCAAAAATCCACCTGCTTTGAAAAACCAAGAGAATAAACTCGTACGAGCTTTGAGGTACACTCAGCACCACAACGCACGCGAATGATCCATCGCTTTAAGGTCGAACGCGCCTGGCTGCTGCAGGTTTGCCGCCGCCGCCGCTGCTACTCAGAATTCCAGTTTTTCCCCCCTCCACCTTCAATTTTTTTTTTCTCTCTTTGCTTTTTTTCTTTTTTTATCTTTCTCCTCTCCTCGATATCGCTGGCTGGCGCACGCAACCCCACCCACTCCTCCTCTCGGAAACCTGTTCTCTCTCTCCACCCTTCTTCCTTCCACTCTCCGCGCCGCTCGCCCGACCGCCACCCAGCAGAAATATTCCCTCTCTCTCTGCCTCCCCCTTTTTGCTCTTTTTTTTTTTTTTTTTTTTTTTTGAGCCGCAGAGAAAAAGAAGAGAAGGAGGAGAGGAGGAGGACGAAGAAGACGATCAAGGAGCGAGCGAGCAAGAGAGAGAGGCAAGATGGAAATAAAGAAATAAGAAGAAAATGAGAGAGAGAGAGGAGTGTGTACGCGCTCCCATTGTTTGCTCCCCTCTCTCTCTCTCTCTCTCTCGGGCTCCCTCTCTACGCGACTCATCTTCCTTTTTCTTCACCTTACGGAATTCTTTCTTTTTTACTCTGCGTGCAGCAGGCTCGTTTTTTGGATTTTTATTATTTTTATTTTTTGCAATTGCCGCCCCCGATATTGTTGTACATGCTCGCGTGTAATGCGCGCATTGTTGCAGTGGCAGTTGTTTCCCTCCGATTTATCTCCAGTCGTAATTTGTAGCTTCGACGATCGGGCTCATTTATGATATCTGGGCACTCTACTTTGATAGATATGTTACCACCGTAGAATTACATTCTTTTTTTTCGGTCAACAATTTCGTACGCTGGACTGATAAAAAAAAAAAAAAAAAAAAAAAAAACCAAAAACGAAAAAGAGCGTAATTTTATTATCATTATTATCGTTATTCGGTAAATTATACCGTCCTCAAAATTATACGGCTAAACCAATTTACCGGTACTATAAGACTACCACGGCAGCGAAGAAGAAGAAGAAGGGTAAGCAAACTCCTGCTAGCTCCGGCCAGCTCCTCGAATCAAATAGCTGCTAATGCAGACAGAAAAAAACGAATTGAGGAAACGAAAAATATATAAGAAGAATCAAAAAATAAAATAAAAGAATCGATTCCAGAAGCAGAACCGAGAAATAAAGGAGAGATGGGGAGAATCACGTTTGATTACCGTAAAATTTTGGTCAAAATATAATTGATGTCCACGAAATTCCAATAAGAATTATTCTTCAGGCCGGAAACTAGGTTTTCAAATCTGAGAAAATTTTTTTTTTTATTAATTTATCAAATAATATAATTGTTTATACAGCTAAGCAATGATAAGATTAAATTGTCCGAAGTGATACCCAATGATATACCCATCCTAAAGAAACAATCACTGTTATATCAGAAGTACTTAATACTCCGAAAATATTCCTGTGTTACTTTGTTTCGAGCAGGTGCAGGACTGAGATCCCACGATGCCCGGAACAATTATCGGTACAAAAAGAGAGGGCATCGACAGGATAAAAACAGCACCAAAATTACTGAAAATTAAAAGACCCGAAAGTTTAGGCTCCAATTAGTCTGAAAAAATCCACGCTGAGATCCTGCAGCACATAATGTACCTTCGGTCGACTGTCTTGTGCGCGCTACAAGTTTTCAGTTTGGCGCCGCCGCCGCCGCCGCCGCGCATCGAAAGCGCACGCGCCTTCCGAGCTGGCGCATGAGGAGGATCCCGCGGGCCGAAGGGGCTGATGCTTCGGTCCGACAACGGGTTGTACATGTGTGGGTACAAACCGAGAAAGAAAAAATAAGACAACCAAGAGAGAGAGAGAGAGAAGTTGAAGAAAAAAAGAAGAAGAGAAAGGCGTCGTGAAGAACAAGAAGCAGAAGGGTGAAAAAGACGAAAAGAGAGAAACAAAGTGGAAGGAGGGAACGAGAAGTTTGCTGGCGTTGAACTTCAGGTCTCCAGTTTGAAATTTTGGACTTTATTTTTATTTTTTTAAATTACAGCACGGTGGGAGAGAAAGACAGAGGGGGGAAGAGAAGTAGCCTGTTATTATCGACGACCTGCAAGCTTGTAATTTACGACTTTGATTTACATTGGGAAAAAATCGACGACTCGGTCGCACGTTAAAAAACACAATCTCAGAAATACATGTTCTAGAGACACATGGTTGCACGTGCAAACATCCTAGCCCATTTAAAAAAACTTCTGTCCTGAAGACAACACCTGGATATCGTTCACGAAATGTTTCAACGACGAATGGGTTGGCCAGTCCCAGATAGGCAATGAGAGAAAACCTAGCGGGCCTATGAAGAATACAGTTGGCCTGGATCCAGAAACCGTTTTCCTGCACAGCTCCTACTGGATTTACTAATGTATATCTTCTCCTCACCTCGCTAACTCAATCTCCAGAGCCATGTCAGCGAGAAATAACTCGGACGGCCGTGTCATCCACTCACTCCTGCCCCTGTTATCCTTAGGTCCTTCGAGCTGTTTTTACAAAGCTTGACTGATTTTCAGAGTTACAGGTTTTTAAAATGTCTGCTATTACTTTTTTACCCGATTTAGAGCTAGCTTAGACTAATGTTTGCATAATAAAAGAGTATGTCTGAAAAGTGTCTAAATTTTAAAACCATGTTTCTAATATTATTTGATTTCAGAGTCAGTTCAGTATCTTCAACCTTTTGTAGCTTTATTAAATCTAAACATAGTTTTCAAACGAATTTAGATATACTTATAAGAAATGGTTTACCAAGATGATTATAATTTTTAAAGAAGAAAAGCTTATCACTGAAAAACATTTTTAACAATAATTTAGATATTACATACCTACAGTGTACAACTTTCAGAATGTTTAATTTTTAGTTTTTAGACTTAAATATATATCTTACAAGACATTAATAAAATGCCAATTAACATTTATGAATAAATTTAGTTGTACGGAACAATTTGTTTTATCATAATTCATTAGCTCATACATCGATATCAGACGTCAATACATTATCCATTGAACTTTACAAATAAATTCAGACATTTGTTTTCTTCAATTTTCAAGTCAGCTATACAGAAGGGTGTTAGGTACTAACCTCCTCTCGACCATTGTAAAGCCCGCAGGGAGAATAAAAAACTCCTGGCAGCTCCTCTGGAGGGTAAATCGCACCCTTTGTTTCTTCTTTTCTTGGTTGCCTTATCCTCATTAGCCGGGCGCGCGACCTTGCCTCAGGCGACTTTGGCTTGATACATATTTTCGATATTGTTGTGGTCTGTCTGCGTTGAACAAGCTACGATTGAAAAACTGATAGCTTGTTTTTATAGCCCAGCAGCGATATTACAATTATTGGTTAAGAGATTAACTCTTTTTCCGAATAGTTTTGTTGATTATCATAAGTTTTTGGTTCTAAAAAGCTCAGAGTGCGTAATCTTACTATCTGCGTGTTTTGTGATTACTGTATCCAGCATTAGAACTCTCATGATATATTATGGTTAAACTTCAAACAGTGCTCCGGCTCAAAACTATTCCCATCAATTTACCTTCATCAAGAGAGACAGAGTTCAACTTTTAAATTAAACTTAAACTTACAGAAGCAAGTGCAGACTTCTGCTGATAAATCTTTTGTCATTGTTTCAAAATTCATGATAAGTTCAGAGTTTCTTTCTTTTTTCTTTTTTTTATATTGCTCTAATTTTTGTGCACACTGGTATCATACTTCATTCAACTTTTTCCAGTAGATAATCTCAAGGCAAAAAGTTTCATTAACGTTTACGTTTGTCTAAGGAAAAATAACGAGCCATTCTTTTTTCGAATCCTGCACCTCAGCATCAGGATCTTCATATTTCCCATTGCTCCCCCGTAACTCCTCATTCACATCAACAATTTTCTCGATTTTTTTTCTCTACCCCAACACAGATTCGCCTCTTTTTCCTTCCTTCCCTCTTCCATCTCTCTTCTCTGTTATTACTTTCCGTCTCTCTCTTAATTATTTCCTTATACCTTAGCTGCATCCGCAGACTTCCTTCTTATTTTCAACATTTTATCCCTCGCTAATACAACCCCCCTCCTTCTTTTTCATTTGCCTCCTAATTTTTTTTGCTCCCTCTTTCTCTCTCTTTCTTTGCATCTTCAGGAGGGACGGGGGAGCAACGGAAGCAGCGTCATCCCCTTTAACCGTTGGATTGAATTTTTCCTCGTCGCGAGCGTTGGCGGTGCAGGCAAGGCGAGATAGAGATTCTGTGCACAACCTCACAATCCCTCCTGCTCCACCTCCCGGTTTTTCCTTTTTTTTTTTCTTCTTCTTCTTCTTCTGCACTCCTTGTCTATCCCAAAGTTTACTCCTCCGTCTCTCTCCGACTACCTACCTGCAGCTCTTTCTAACTCCGCGCGCGCAATCGTCCTGCTTTTCTGCGCTCGGCTCGGCCCGACGCGGCGTGCAGCACAGAGAGCGACAAGAGTTTTCCTCCTCTCGGAGGCTAGGTATGGGTTGCCCATGGCAACCTCGCTCGCTTGCTGGAGGCTCGTTGTGCTTCCGCCGGCGATGGAATTGTCCTCTCTTCCCTCTCTTTCTCTCTCTCCCGCGTTCAACCCAAGCACGGAGCGAATAAAAAAAAAAAAAAAAAAAAAAAAAAGGCAGAGGAAAAAGGAAAAAAAACGGGTGCGGGAAAACTGGTGGGAGGAGAGGAGAGAGAGAGAGAGAGGAGAGTGACGACCGGGACAGCCTGCTGCTGCTGCTGCCTCTGCTGCACCGGGATGACCTGCACCAGAATTGAGGGGGGTGGTAAACAGCTAAAGCCGGACCTCTGCGCTAGCTAGCTCGCGGAGGCTCTTTGAAATTATCGCGAGCTGGGAATTATATATATCAACACGCATAATTTATTCAACTATTTATATCACGAATATCACGATTTGGTACTGTTAAGGCTCACTTAAAATCTGTGGCTTTTCTGAATTTCACGGATTATTATTATCTAAATTGAAACATACTCAGATTAGAGATACCTACTCAATAGGATTTAATAGTATTAGAGATGTCTTCAGTCTTACGGACGTTTGCAGACAAAAGGTTTTATGAGGGAAATATGTACTGACATTTAAATATGAATAATTGGTCCGAAGTGTCATGATTGCATTAAATAACCTGTTATAATTACTATTTCGATACTCACGTTAAATGTAAAAATTTTAAGTACTGTCTAGAGCTTTAAACTCGAACTTACCTAAAACAAAAAGAAAAAAAAAAATATTAAATTAAAAAAATTTGATACAATATTATAAATATGTTTCGCATTAAATACATCAGGATTCACGATAAAATGTCAAACGGTAGCAACTCGATATGCAGGAACACCGTAAAAAAAAAAAAGTAAAAGAAGCCGCGAGTGGAAGTATTAAAAGCCTCTCCGAGCTAAGTCCCGAGGACTTTGATATCCGTTTCGACAAGCAAGAGGATTAGCGACCACCGCGCGTCTTGTGACGTATCCGAGCCACCCGTGAGAAACTTCTAATTCTTCGTTTTGAGCCGTGGTGCTTGCTTGCTTGCGGCTGCCGAGCGATGTTTGTTTTTCCAAAGGGAGGGATAAGTGCTTGCCACGGAGATTAGATTTAACTTTATCGAAACCTATTTTGATAAGTTTAATTAAAGCTTGCTGGCAGCACCTAAGCTCACAAGCTTCTGCCCAGCTTTTTCAAACTGTCAGGTTAGTTTCCTAACCAAATTTTTAAATCTTGTTTTGAGATTGAAACAAGCAAACATTATAATTCAAAATTTTTTACTCAAGTAGACACAAAAACTCTCATTTTTTAATTTTCTAATGATAATTACAGGATTGAAGACATTAGCATGAGCAAAACAACTTTGCATCATACAGTTTTCCAACCGCTCCTCGGGAGACGACAAAAACGTACACCTCTTAAGTCCCGAGACTCTCGTAAAAACGCATGGCATTCCTTGAGAGAAAAGCAAAAAAGACAAAAAGAAAAGAAAAAATAAACAAAAATTATGAATATGCAGACTACAGGTCTCAAAGCAATCCCGGGAAGATACTCTTTCTTTCTTCTCGTCGTGCCGTCCGGGAAAATCATCGCGATGGAGCTCGGACTAGAAATTTTTTGCCCGTGTAAATGCACATGTTCACGCGTGCGGCAGGGATCTGTTAATGCGCAAAACTCATCTTCCACGAGCGCTCACGCTAAATCAAGAGTTGCTGCCCCGGCTTTATGATCATTGGGAGTTTCGACATTATACAAATGCACGTCTAGTTTTATCCTCGGAGGGTTGGATTCATGTCAAAGTTGACTATTTGAAATTTGAAAATCATAAGGTCACCTCGACGGTAACTTAATATAGACCCATATGTTATTTTATATTTAGTCGCTTCTTAGTCAATAGCCCTATAGTAAAAGTGATTTTTAACACATTTGTACTTATGTTTAAGTCAAAAGTAATGAAATTAAGGCTTTGCCAATAAAATTTAACACGTTTAATAAAAAAAGTAATTAACAAGCACGATTTCTAATCACTTCTTCTGCTAAATCCATTTTTTACTTATTTCTTAAGTCGACATTTAACAGATTTGCAATTTTAAAAACTAATTTTTAGTCTAATTCATCATTTTTAGCTATGAACTTAGTCTTCTATGCGATGCCCTGCTAAACCACCTATTAAAATTAATAATCTTGAAGTTTCATAGAGTGAATTCGTAATGCTGACTTGCTCGCGTCACTATTATAGAGCTCACTCTATTTGATACCCGAATCCTCTCAGTTAGAATACAGTTTGGTGTGTTGTCAGGGTCTGGTACAACGATTTAGAAAAATTCGAAAAAAAATGAAGCTAATTAATACTAATTTAAAGAAAAAAAAATCAACAAAAAACAAGATCGAAGTAGACAAAATACTAAATTAACTGAAATAATTAAAATAATTTTTTTTTTTTTTTATTGTTTCATCAACCCTAAATAATGTTCGTGAATCAGTCGAAGCCCGGAGTGTTTATAAAAAAAAATTAAAAAAAAAAACAATTTTATAATCTGAAATCTGAATTCTTCAACGTTTCATTGGGCAAGGTTTTTATTTTTTATTTATTTATTTTTTTTTTTATGAATTTCTTTTCAAAAATCAAAAACCAAATAACAATCCTGCAACCATGAAAAATAGAGCCTACACTTTAAATCATGAATCTCTATTCTGTGTTCCTATGTCACTCAACACCGAAAAAAAATACGTGATTACAATGATTCGAGGAGTATCTAAATTCAGCGTAGGTGCACACACGGTGGTAGCAACAAATCGCTCGCAGTATTTGATGCGTGTAACATACACTGGAGTATAGTTTACACGTGTACAGCCCAAAGCTGTTGCGATGATCGAACTGAGTCAGCGTTATTGGGTCAGCTTTTTTCCCCTCGACATGCATGAAAGGATTTTTCTTCGGAAAAAAAGCAAAGATTTGGGAGATAAGAACAACGAGGTTCTCCCCGGACTTATATCCGCATTGCACTAAAATCCCCGTGTCTTCGCTACTGATTTAGGTTTTTTTTTTTTTTTTTTTTTCTAAAGCATCTAGAAGTTTGTTTACTTTTTCCCAAAAAGCTTTTGATTTTTCACTTGAGAACTTGAAATTTTTTTCAAAAAATTAATGAATAAATAAATACAGCTCGTTTTTAACAGCGTACACGTCAATCAAAGCAGTGGAGGCCCTTTCATCTGAATTTTCCACAAGTTCGACCGGTAACAATAATTACTCGCACCGTCGACAATATAACCCAACTGCGCGTTTTGCACCTCCATTCAGAACTCGGGGCCTCATTGTCGCCCCCACTCCCCATTGTTGTCCGATAACGAGTTTTACCCCAAGCGAGAATAATTCTTATCGGGCCGAGTTCAAACGACCTCGGCTGTGACGTAAAATTAATTGCTCCTGAGAAGCCGATAATTTTACTCCCTATTTAAACTTTAACCTGTGGCATGGCGCTTGTGTGCACCGCAGGGTTGTAAAAACTTTTTATAAAGTGGTCGATTCAGTTCAATTGGTTTTTGAAGTTGCAAGTATCACAAGTGCGCGCATGCTTGGCTCGAGCTTTTTGCAAGTTAATGGTTCGAGAGTTTTGGTTTTGATTCAATAGAAATTTTTTTTAATTGAGGGGGGTTTTATATTCGGATCGCACAAAATTTTATAAAGTGGTTATCAGTGCTAAAAAAATTGTACATGCACGGTCTCTCATTCCTATCAGAAATTTTTCGATAATTTTAGTATCCAGAGATAAAATAGATCAAAAAATAAAAAAAAGTTTTTTAAAGCTTTGACAGCTGAAAATTCAGTAAAGTGTCAAAATTTCATAACCTTTTATTCAACATAAATTTTGATTTTTTTTATAAAGTTTTTTTTTTAATTAGAGCCAAAAATAAAAATTTTAATAGCTCCAAAAATTTCTTTCACCAACCACGTAATATTATATTACTTTATGAGTAAATTTTGTTGAATTAACAGCTTCCACAAAATTTTCCCTTAAATTTCTTCCACCATTAAAAAACAATCGACATCGGCAAACCCTCATCAGAAGATTCTCGCAAAAAACCGTGAAATTAATCAATCACTCAACATCGGTAAAAAAAATGACCCGATCAAACAATCGTCCTGAGGGGCATCAATCAGGAAAGCTCCCGAAAAAAAAGCTCTCGCATGCCAGACCGCAAAGAAGTCTCGGATCGAGCAAAGGAAGAATCAACAGACCCGCGGGGGTCTCCGGAGGAAAAGAACCGCCCCGCGGCCAATAGCAACAGGCTGCTCCCAGAACAGAGCCGAGGATGCCTTTGAACCCGACCCCCGCCTTTTTGACGGTCAACTTTATTAGCTTTTGGGAACCATTATTTAAAGCTGGATAAAAATAACTAAAAGATTTTGGGTTTTGGGTAATAAGGTCAATCGCAACAGTTATTTTCGGTCGATCTCGTTTTCAAGTAGAAAAGGCTGTGTATGGCCAGACGCCTTGGATGGGTTTTCAATATTCAAACTGGTAACGGTTTTTTTTTGTTTTTGTGTAAGTAAATACTTTTTGTGGACTTTATTTTACAGTAATAAAATTTCAAAACTAAGAAGTTAAATTCAGTTATTAGTTAAACTTAAGACTAGAGTTACGTTACAAACCAAACATTGGAGGTAACCCAAAAATTTAGATAAACATTTGCTTACACTTTTAATCAAATTGTTTGTAACAATACAAACAACAATTCTCCGCCAATTTTTTTTTTTTTAAACAAACGTTTTGCGACGTTTTTGAAAAAAATCCAGATAAACAAATCTCACAAACCATAGAAACAGAAAAAAAAAGAGTCCCTCGCAGCAGCGGCAGCAAAAATCGATCGAATAATCGACGCGTAAATTACGCGCTCGAAATTCGGGAGCCGAGCGAGCGGCTAAAATTTGGCACGCTCGAACGCGGAAATTATTTCCCCGGGCTCGTTGCCAGGGGCTGACGCGGCGCTCGCCGGAAAAGCAGAGGCAACGGGAGCAACGGTAGCGCCGGCACCACCACACGACCGTCGTCGTTTACGAAGGAAAATCTCCCGAGATTTTGTGCTGAACTCGAGGATGTGTGTAATTGCCGGCTTGGGCCGCGGCAAAGAGCAACCGGGGGATGCTTTTAAGTTATGTGCAGATTACCCTGATTCTTTTCTGTTTTTTGTTTTTCTTTTTTCAAAAGAGTTTTGAGAGCTCGAGTTTATGAAAAATTAACCTGAGTTTCACTTGTAAGAAAGAAAGGGTTGGAACTTTGAGGTACCTTTTTACAGAAAAATAACTTAACTTTTCACAGCTCACGTTTATCTTGTGTTGTGAATGGATCAGCTGGCAGAACTTTGGACTGATAATATAAGGATCCATGCTTCGATTCTTTTGCAAAATAATTTCAAAAATTTCATAAAGTTTAGATATTGAACTCTGATAAAAAATTGTACTCCGATTAGCAAGTTATATAATCATTGCTTTGATAAAAAAAAAAAAAAAAATTATTATTTGTTTTATTTGTTTGTTTTTGTTTGATTTTTATTTTGGTTTTATTGAGTATCAAAAAAAATTAGTATTATCTTTTTCTTTGTTTACAAAATATGTATTCTTATTTAATTTATTGATGAACAAAAATAAGTTTCATGTACTAATTTAAAAAATTTTTATAAGTTAAGTTCTAGCAAAGCATTGAGTTATATAAGATTGTAGCCAACAGGTCTTATTTTACACCCGTGTCGTCAGATTTGTTAAAACCGAATGTCAAAAATATAAGCTGTATTTCCAAAAAAGCAATTGATTATTTTAAAAACACCTTGACCTCCCCTTAAAAAAAATGTTATTTCTCGGAAAAAAGCACGGTACATCAAGTGATCAAGTGGCGTTAACCAACGACGACAGGACAAGTTTTCGCGAGTCATTGGACAGTTACTCTCTCACGGGGCTGCGGTTTAGATAAATCTAGCGTGTAAATACACGATTTTACGGGAGATTAACGCAAAACGTTGACGAGAGAGAGAGAGAGAGAGAAGAAGCCTGATTGCCCGACTCGCTTTTAGATCTCGCACTCGCTGATTTATTCCCACCCGGCGTTTATGATTTTTCACTCTTATCGTTTAATTAGCCCGAGGGAGAAGCTTACTTTGTTTCGAGCGCGCTCAATTATTCGTGTAATTTCGGGATGATTTAATTGGGAGGGAAGAAGGTGACGAGTGACGAATCAAGATACTGGCTTTCTTCTCGAGGCATAAATATTTTGGTTGCTTCGTTGCGAAATTATACAAAGAAAAAGGTCTGAGCGATTAGTTGAAATTTTTTAATTGGACCGCTTTGAAGATTTATTTATTTTAAAGTTTTGAGTAGAAAATAGCTTTTTTACACTATTTGAAACTCGTGTTTCAGATTTTTTCAGACCTAGTAAAATTTTTGAAATAAAACATACAAATTATTTTTTTTAATTTCCTTGTTAGAATGAAAAAAAAGCGAGAAAAAACAGAGACGTAAAAACAAATGCGAGTAAGAGGAAGAAAAAAAAAAGAGTAATGCAAAAAAGGGAACGAGAGGAATAAAGAATCGAAGTAGAGGCGGAATAAATAAATAAGTCCTTTTTCAAACTTGTTCCTCTGCTCTTGGCCGCGCGAGAACCTGCGTATATAAAACCGCGTGGTGCGATACAAAGTTGCCGCTGAATATGAAAGTTATTATTTTCGACGCTGCCGTTTATATATGTGGCCATAAACAATAATTTCTTTTCTTTATTTTATCGCAAAGTCAATAGCTTCGCTTCTCTTTTTTTTTTCATTCAAGAATCACCTGAACGACGCTGCTGATATCACTGACCTGCTCTACCAGAAAAATTTCTTTTCCTTTTTTTTTTTAATCTCAAACCAGAATGAATAAAACTTGGCGCTAAACGCTCGCGGAATTCGAAAACTTCAAACAGAACTAGTTTAAGTGAGATTTTCAGAAACAGTATTTTATAATTTTATCAAACGGTTGGTAATTTTGTGCATCCCTCGTTCAAGAATAATTTTTGGTTTTTCGATCGGAACTACCTTCAAAAAGACCATAGTAAATTTTTTAATCCAAATTTAGTGCATCCGGTCATTTTAAAAGTCACATTAAAAAACTATAAACTGAAACCTTTGGTAATTTGAAATTGTTGTTTTTAAAGTACATTATTTTTTCATTTAAAAACCACAATAAACATTACAAAAATTTGTAAATCGTCGTTGTTTTTTGCACCAATTGATAAGTGTTAAATAACAAAAAATCCTACGGTGAAAACTACTGTGGAGAAAACTTATACAATTCAGCACGTGAACTAGGAGAAATTTTTTTTTTTCAAGTAGTAATTTTTAATTTTTAACTTACGAAAAGTATTGAAAAAAATAAAATAAAGAAATTTTTTTCACTTTTTTTTGGTCAGGTAGCATCAGGGTCGAATAAAGCAAAGATACCGGCATCGTTAAATTTCGAAACATCTAATCAAAATCGCCTGGCGATAAGAATTAACAAGTCGAACCAAATAATCGCTTTGTCCGATATCGTGAGAACCACTGGGGCAGCGGCAAGTGCATCGGTTCGCGCGTGGGCGAAGCAGCCCGCGCTTTGCTTTGTGTATCTCGTCTCTCTCGCTCTTTCTTCCCCCCTGCCTCGCTCCGAGACGAATCGCAGCTAAGGTCGCGAGTCTTATTTGCTCCTCGGACAGGACACGAGTCCTTCCCCCCTCTTCCGACTACTCTACACATGGATCCTTGTTTCGAGATTTACTCTTGAAAACACGTTGTACGAGAACTTGAATTTAATTGCGAGGATTGTTTAAATATTTTACTGTTTACAGAACGCTTTTCGTGGATAATAATAATAATAATATGTGAAAATACGATCTTTAATTTAATGATGATACGGTACCAAAAATTAGACTTTGCCTGTATTTTTGAGCTCATTCGAAACACGTTTGATAAATATTGTTTTTGATACTAAAAACTAAATTTATTCAGTACTTCACTTTTATAAAAATAATAAGTTGTAAAAGTCTTAAGAGTTATAGGTGCCGGACTTGAAAACTTCGATAATTTTCATTAAATTTTCATTTAATATTATATGCATTACTTAATATACAGCAGGTTTTTTCCAAACTAAAGAAAAAAGCTTCGTCACCAGTCACCAGAGGTGTACATGCGCGTGAATTTTATTAATACCACGCGATACGAAAAGCTTGTAAACGCTGATAGTAAATGCGATATCTCTAACTTCAAATCGCATATTTTCTTGTTTTACTCTTGTAACAATAAATCTAACAGTGCTGCACCAGCTTTGAATTGTGGAAATAAAATTTATTTAAATTCAAGACAAAAGAGTAGTCAACAACATAGGATTCTTGCATAATTGAATAGCAGTGAATCAAGTTTGAATTATATAAAAAAATTCGTTTTGAATAGTAAAATAGAATTATAATTGTTAAAAAAATTTTTTTTTTTTTTTTATTGGGAAAAAATTCTTTGAAAGGACATAAAGGTAAAATCTTTTGTCAAAAAATACCTCCTGAAAGAGACAGACAGACAACCGCGCGAAACGAAATGAAATGCGCATCGCACAACGGCTTGAAAGTAAACATGCTCGTACTAAATAGAAAGATGAAAAGCAAAAAAGAGAAATGATTAAAATAAGAACAGTTGATGAAAGTTTATACAAGAGAAAAATATTTTGGTTTGTTTATTAAAAACAATTTTTCAATTCAATCTAATATTAATACTTAATCTTGTACATTCAAGTTAAAAAAAATTAAATTACAATATTTTGATTATTTTATTAAAAACAATTTAATATCCCATTTTTGAAAAAATGTCTTTAGTAAAATGCTTTATTTTCAACTCAAAATTGAATCATAATAAATTAAAATTACGAACGAAAAAGAGCGAATTTGAAAAACGTTGACTGAAAAATTATGAAAATTTCAAACCTTTGAGAGGTAAAGAGAGTGATCCTTTGATGATACTACAAAGCATTTTTTAATTATTTTCGTCTCTAATTTATTTGCTCGTGACTCGATTAAAGAGCCTTTGGATGCACGAAAACGGAAATACTTCTTTTAATAAAAGTAAAATTACAAGATCACTGAAATACAATTTACCAAACAAACAATTATTTCCACGATAACATTTAAAAAATTATCAAAGTCAGTCACCTACATCTTCGGTAATTACTATATCGTACCCGGCTAATTAAATTAAACCATCCCGACAGAATTCCGTGACTTTCAAGATAAACAACTCGTGGGGCGATAAACACATGTTGTAGATTAAGTGTAATCACGTAATTAGCAAATTTTTTTCGGGTTCTACAGCAAAAAAATTCTCGTCTACGGCTTTTTTATTCTTTTTTCGTCACAAAGAGAAAAAAAAGAGGAAAAAAGAGAATCGATTCCAATTTCCACGTAAGACTCATTCATCCCTTCGACATTCCTCCTTCTCGTATTCTCGTCGCGCGCGCGTGCCTGGGAAAAGCGCGACGAGATTTATAGCGCGAGAGTCGCGGTCCCACGAGGAAGGTGGACCCCGAGAACAAGAAGAAGAAATAAAAGAGTATAAATTTACCTCGCGCCTGTCCCGCCGCGCCGTGGGGACCCCCCCGAAGATCGGCGCCTACCACTGCAAGCCTTAAATTATGGCCTCTGATTGGTTACGCTCTGTGAGAGGGTGAAGATTTGCGAATTAAATGTACTGCCCTGATGTACGCAAGGTGCTTTTTGAAAAAAATCGGCCGAAAACAGTTACCAAAGTTGCGGCGGACAAAAACGGAGTATTTCTAGTGAGTAAGTCAAGAATTTAGAGGATGTTTTTTTAACTATTCAAAAATGAATCAATTCGATACCTTGACGAAAAGGACTCAATCAAAATTAATTTACTAAAATTAATAATGATAAATGAAGATGCTGCTTGAAAAGTTGCAAAATCCCTGTTACCCTGGCTCGTGCATGATTTTACGATGATTATATAGAATTCTTCCAATAGATATCTCTAGTGTCTTACGAGGTATTGAAATAGAGATGAAAATTACAAAGTATTAGACAGCTCATGAAAAATAAAAAATCAAAACTAGTTAGAATACGGATTGTTTACTATGTAATACAGGCAAAAAAGCTTTTTTGAGATGGCAGTACGTAATTAAAAAATTTTAACTTTGTTATTGGTTGCGCAACGAACTATTTTTTAACTATAGAACATTTTTATTGAGTATGAATAAACAAAGAACCAAGCAAAAAATTATATTATGCAAGACTTTTTCCTCTTGAAATTTATTTTAAAATTCTTCTGCAGATGTTATCACAAGGAAAATTTTCCTCAAAATTAAGTTTGAGAGTGCTTATTTGTGACTAAAAAGGTTTGTTGTAAAAAATTATTTAATTATTGTAAGTTGCTCATTTTCAACTAAGTACCGTCGTTTTTAATTCTACAATTTAACGTAAAGGAAGCATCAAAAAATTTTGATCTCGTAACTTAAAAAGACAAAAATAAAAAGATCCAGCATCAAAGAGCTTTCGTCGAAGAAAAATATCCCTGGAAAATTAATGTCTGACTCGAATTCGTCTCGCGGAGCCCGGCGTCAGTCAAAAAGGATTCAAAACGGCAGAGGCTCGGTAAAGGAGAGGCCAGGATGATATCCAACAACATAAAGGAATGAAAAGGTTCTACCGAGTCTAAACTCTCCGAAGATGTTCTGATTAAATCCTCCGTCGCGACCCTTTTCACAAAAGCTCGAGAATCGCGTCGCATCGCGTCCTCTTCTTCTTTTCAGCGAGCCCTGATTTACGATCCTTTAATATGACGCGACGTATCGTTTAACCCTGGAGTTTACTTTGGCTGCAAGCACATCTAGGAGTAAGTAATTTTTAATAAACTATTATCGTACGCACTGCTTTTTTATCTGCAAGTTACAAACTTTTTAACTTTTATTTATGCGAGTATTAAAATTTTAGAAAAACGGCACGAGGAATTCTAAAAAATTTACGTTTCAAAGTTTAAATATTCAACGCTCCTTTGTGCACGCGCTGACCAACCTTTGTCCCACGTATATACTGTGGTTAATAAAAATTTTACAAAGTTCCCGAAAAAAATGAAAGTTATTATACCAGAGCTAATTTGAATTTCAGCACACACTGGAAATTAAAAAAAAAAAAAAAATTCGATATGGTAGCTACAATTTTTTTCGTGACTCTGATTATGAAACTACCAGATGAAAGTTCAATTTTGCAAGGTCGGTAACTTGTTCTTTTTTAAATTCATTTCTTGCGAAACAAATTTGTGAATTTTGTTAAAGATTTTGAATAATTTTTGAGAACGGTAGTTCCACATGTTTGTGGACCAGTAATTTTTAAAACAGTGAACAAGTTTTTATCAAAAATTATAATTTTCAATTTAAACATATTTTTTACGAAATTTTTTTATAAGCTTACTTTAAAAATCGAGAATTCTGAGTTAATATAGACTGCCAAAGAGTAAATCAACATAGAAATGTAAAAAAAATACTAATACTAAACAGCATTATCTATTTATTAAAAATAAAAATTAAATAAAAATTACAATGTTCACCAGGAAATCGTAGATTACAATTTTTTAAATGTCTGACTTGAGTTGACATCTATCTACCGAAGTGTAAAAAAATCATTATTGAAATTTTAGACACAACTTATCTAAAATTCCAAGCGTACCAAATAAAAAAAATCTGCATACCCGCTCGAGATAGCTAATCAAATATTTTAACGAAGTAAGAAAATTGTACGTGTCGCGATCTCGATCCGCGACACGGCTATATTAGAAATCTCAAAAAACTACCATACGCTCGAAAAAAGCAAAACTTTCCCACAAGGAATGAGCATCAAACGAAGATAAAAAAAAAAAAAAAAGAGAGAGAAGAAGGATCGCCGCTCGACCGGTTGTAGTAGGAGGAGCGAACCCGAAGGCCGGATCTCGTCTCTCTCACCTTTTGTCGAAAAATATGTTAATTTATTCGCATCCTTTTCTCTCCTGTTCTCCGATGAAATAAAAATAGCCCATCCTCGAATTCGTTCGAGAACAGTCCATTAGATTTTCGCTCCTGAGTTTTATGAATGGACGGAACCCGGACCAATCTGACTGATTAATGCAGGCTAATTGTCAGTTCGTACATCGTACCCGGGATTCGTGTTTGTTGTTACAATTGACGCGTGAGATCACGTGTGCTGGAGTATTTGCGTGCCTCGCCTACCGAAGTCCGGCCGCCTCGATTGGTCGATAAATTTCGTGTCCGCAACAGTGATTTATATAAACTAAATTATTAAACGCCGCAACCTAGGATATACAATTTTTGTGCTTTTGAAAAACTTGTTGATAGTTTCGATTTTTTTTGTATATTTAAAATTATCGGACCTCATTCACTGAAAAATAAAAATTGTCCAGAAAAAGAACAAAATCATAATTTTTATTTTTTCTTTTAGTTTAATTTTTAATCAATAATTAAGACCGATTCTTTGTAAAAATGAAAAATGACCAAAATACGCCAGTCATCAGTAAGAACCGGAAGTTGAACCCAAGATGGTTAAGATTTTGACACTGTGCAGGTCAGACAACTGCTTGCGCAGTATTTTTATTAAATTAGTCATTTAAGCGTCAAATTAGTCTAATTAAAGCTTAGACAATAAAGAATAAAACCCAGATATTGGCTCTTGGTAATTTTATCAACCTTCCCTTCTTTTTTTTTATAGCTAACTTCATTGACTACTTTTCATAATCAATTTATTTATACTTCAAATCAATAATGTGTGTTCCGAAATTTTTTTTTAGCTTCCCAAAAAAGTCCAAACAAAGTCTTTGAACAGCTGTTCTTATAAATTAAAAAAGTGACGATTCTAATTATCCCACTTATAAGTTATTTTTGATGCGACAAAGGAGAACGAATAATTCTGTCTGAAAGTCGCTCCTCGTGCAGCGCCACGACGACAGGTGAGACTGCAGGCGTATCGCGGCGCGTGGGTCCAGTCGGCCATGAAAAAGTAACCATACGGATATATATTCGGCTCCTTCATTGTGTCCTTGATCGCTTCTGGTTCTCTTCTCAAAGCCCCACCAGCATCCTTCTCTTTTTTTTTCTTATGAATACCGTTCAATTCGCAATCAACGGTACGGGTACACACACACGCACATGAGTTGTGCAGGGTCGTTGTACGAGTTAAGCGAGCGCGCGCGCGACCGGCTCGTGCCTCCTCTTTTGTTTGCAAAAGTGCGGTGTATAAGTTTACCTCCTGTTCTCTCTTTTTACCTTCCTCTTCTTGTCGCGACTCCTTCCGTGTTTTGACGGACTTATTAGCCCGAGGACAAAGGGATCGAAACCGCAGGGAGTTTTCAAAATAAAATGCTTCGCGATGAGCTTGCTGCTTTATTTTTAAACAAAATCGAAATAAACAATTGGGTTATCCAAGGTAGGGAGAACGAACGTATTGACTAGGACTGGAAACGTTTTATGACAATGACTTATACCTTGCGAATATTTAAAGAAATTAACTGTTTTTAAAATATTCGAAATTCAATTTTTTTAGGTGAATTGGCAATATTATACAAAATTCTATTTTAATTTGAAGGTTACTGCCTATTCGTATATAAAACAAAGTACACTTAAAAATAAAATAAAATGGTTCATCACATTAGTCACTATTTTGCCCTGCTAGAAGTTTCAACAGAACGTCTGGGGTGCCCGCCAGATAGTGGGCAGAAAATTCTGTCAAGCTTATAATTTTATGTATATGTCTATATATATACATATATGTATATGTACCTAGATGCGTTGATGAGAGGTTAGTTTACAAATCGGAGCAGCAGCATGCAGCTCCGATGTTACAAAATTGATAAAAAATAATCAAATAATTTTATAGAAATATAATTTTAATTTTTAATCGATGAATTATGCTTGCTGTTTGAAAATCCTAACCTCTCCCTGCTGTATAGCCACACGTACAATGGACTTGAACAAATTTTTTTTCTTTTGCTAAATATTTTAACACCTATGGAGTCAGGGCAGTGACCTAGCGCATAGGATAGCGATTACAACCTGGAGATGATTTCCCCAGGAAGTTTTGACTCCGGAGAGGCCAGGGCGTATACCTGGTGCACCTGGTGATACTTACGCCAGGGAGATGATTTCCTCAGGAAGTTTGGACCTCGGAGGGGCCAGGGCAGATACCTGGTGCACCTGGTTATACTGAAACCTTGGAGATGATTTCCCCAGGAAGTTTGGACTCCGGAGGGGTCAGGCTGAACACCTGGTGCACCTGGTGATATTTACGCCTTGGAGATGATTTTCCCAGGAAGTTTCGACTCCGGAGGGGTCAGGGCGGACACCTGGTGCACCTGGTGATACTTACGCCTTGGAGATGATTTCCTCAGGAAGTTTGGACCCCGGAGGGGCCAGGGCGGACACCTGGTGCCCCTGGTGATACTTACGCCTTGGAGATGATTTTATCAAGAAATTTTGACCCTGGATGGGCCAGGGAAAATACTTGGTGTACCCGGTAATAACCCAACTCTGAAGATGCTATCCTAATAGTAAACTTGATGATGTGAACCCACTGGGATCAAAACTTTCTGAGAAAATCATTTCCAAGGCGAAAGTATCACCAGGTGCACCGGGTGTACGCCCTAACCCCTCCGGAGTCCAAACTTCCTGAGGAAATCATCTCCGAGGCGTAAGTATCACCAGGTGCACCAGGTGTTCAGCCTGACCTCTCCGGAGTCCAAACTTCCTGGGGAAATTATCTCCAAGGCGTAAGTATTACCAGGTGCACCAGGTATCCGCCCTGGCCCCTCCGGAGTCCAAACTTCCTGAGGAAATCATCTCCAAGGCGTAAGTATCATCAGGTGCACCAGGTGTCCGTCCTGACCCCCCCGGAGTCCTAACTTCCTGGGGAAATCATCTCCAAGGCGTAATTAATACCAGGTGCACCAGGTGTTCAGCCTGACCCCTCCGGAGTGCAAACTTCCTGGGGAAATCATCTCCAAGGCCTCAGTATAACCAGGTGCACCAGGTTTTCGCCCTGGCCCCTCCGGAGTCCAAACTTCCTGAGGAAATCATCTCCAAGGCGTAAGTATCACCAGGTGCACCAGGTGTTCAGCCTGACCCCTCCGGAGTCCAAACTTCCTGGGGAAATCATCTCCAAGGCGTCAATATCACCAGGTGCACCAGGTATCCGCCCTGGCCCCTCCGGAGTCAAAACTTCCTGGGGAAATCATGTCCAGGTTGTAATCGCTATCCTATGCACTAGGTCTCCGCCCTGACTCCATAGGTGTTAAAATATTTAGAAAAAGAAAAAAAATTTGTTCAAGTCCATTGTACGTGTGGCACACGTATGCCACACGTGTGGCTATACAGCAGGGCTGGTATTGTGTGAATAATATTTTAAAATTACATCAAAATGGATGAGAAAAATGTTCAACATAAGGAAAAAAAAAAAAGAAAAATTTCAGAGTCAAGTTATGAAACTGAACATATTTTTGTTAGTAATCAATGTTACAATTTAAAATAAAAAGGTTTAGGCTATAGCTCGCCAGAATCCCTATGCGTAAAGCATTGGCCTTCTGTCAAGAATCTGGCGATTAACCCTACTAAATTTCTGCCCAATTTCGCTAAATCTGCCCACTGTCTGGCAATATTCTGGCGGAAATTTCTCGCAGGGTGAAATAGGCTACAACTTAATGAATGTTACCAAAAAAAAATTTAATTTATACTTAAATACGGCCAAAAATTATTGAAATTTGTTTGAAATAGATCCCGACCAAAAAAATTATTAGAATTATTGATTCAGTAAGTAAAATAACCAACATTTCACTAAATTTTTCAAGTAAAGTATAATATTCCCCTCGATATTCCCTGTAAAATGACATTAGATTAGATCGGCTAAATCCACAAAAAAATCTCAATCCTCGAAAAAAGAAAAGGGCCCTGGAATATATTTTTTCTCGAAATGGCCCCACTATAATTTAAAATTCAAGAAACGTAATTTTTCCAAAAAAAAAAAAGAAAAAAATCGGTTTGAAAAAGTCTGCAGATATCGAAGAAGAAACGATCCCCGGTGATCCGCGCGAGGGGATATAAATCAGAATAACGCCGCGCCGCGGGCGGCACGCGATTGCTACTCTCTTTGCGAAGACGCTTGCCGAGCTGGTTGAGATGCTGCGTGGCGTGGCGCTAGCAGCTTCATTAGCCGGTAATTAGCTGGTAATTAACCGGTACCGGTCCACTGTCATCTCGCTAACCTGACGTCCGTGATTCTTTTTTCCCTTTTCCGTTTTGATCGCAGGAGAATTACAAGGTGAGGTTTCGGTGCAATCGGTGATTTAATTTAGTTTAGTTTCTTGACTTACCGAGATATTTTTTGTAAAAGGTGAACACAGTAAGAGTGAAATTTCGCTTACCTAAAAAAAAGAAAAAAAATTATTATATTTTTGAAAGATTATGTAAATTTTTAAGTCAATTTGTCAATAAATAAGACGCATAAAGATGTTGAAAAGGATTGATTACTCAAGCAAACGAAAAGCATTTTTTTTTTTTTTTTTTAATGTATCGAGAGTTTGTTACAATTTGAGTTCACATCACCAAATAATAAAATATCGGTCTTCTACAATGTTAATCGACAACAAAAAATCGGGACTCAAACCCTCAACATTGAACTTTAAGTCCCTCACTTAATCTCTTACACCATTTCAAGTCCGACAAAATATTTAAATTATGACTTTATATTGAAACCAATTTTTTTTTTTTTAGTAATTTGTTTTATAATATCGTACAACTTTTGATGAAATTTTTAAACAACCAAAACTTTTATAATTTTCAAAAGTTATGTGAACTTTAATTTCGCAAAAAAATATGGTTTCATAGATTGAATTTCAGTTGACAAATTTTCAAAAAATTTATATTGAATTAAATTGTTTTATAAACTCACTACGTACATAAAAATTACTTAAATCCTATTCATGTTTATATAAAAATCCTTAAAAAATTATTTTTAATTTTGCAGCCACTGAGTGAAAATTAGAAATTCAAAATATTACTTTTTTCCCAAGGGCGAGTCAAATCGAAAAAAATGATATCAAGTTCTATCTCATCAAGGCCCCACCCCAAAACCACGTGGTACAATGCCACAGAAAATTTATATTTCTGCGTGCCGTGTTCCGCTCGCAGAGAAATTACAAGCAAAAAAAAATCTGGAGAAGCCGAGTGCGCGGATTACGACATTAAAGGGAGCCGCCTGAAATTAATGATTCCCAAGGTATTTACACGCATATTTGCAACGAAAAGAAAGTTTAAAGGATAGTACACGCGCATCGCATCGCAGTCTTCGCTTTCTCGTAACATATAAATGGTACGACGGTGACGACAAGCAATTCTTTGCAAAAGTAAAAGTTTGTTTTCGTCCTGGTTAATCTGTTCGAATCCTAACATTCTCCGTCTCTTTTAATTAATTCAATTAAGGCTTTTATAATTTATACGTTTCGAATATATTGCGAAAACCTGTTTGACCCATTTAATAAAAAAAAAAAAAAAAATAGTACCGTATTTTATGTTATGTACCAAACGTTTTAAACGAAAATGACGTTTTAAATCTTCAAAAAATAGTTATTTTTACTGCAAATTTCTTTTTAAGTTGATTTTTCATGAAAATACGTTCATGATGAATGTCTTGAACTTAGATTCAGAGCTTGAACCTCAATTTTCAAAGTCTAACGTATTTTATGTTTCTAATAATTTTTTATTCACTTAATCAAGTTAAGATCCTTTTAAAATTTTTTTTATTTTTGTTGTTGAAAACTTTTTCTAAACGAATTAAAGTCTAAACAAAATCATAAAAAAATTTCTCAGCTGAATTTGCATCGGCTAGACTAAAAGCTTCAGATCCAAGCTATACACTTTACATAATAATATTAACTTCTACACTACTCCATAAAAAAAAATAAACCCGCACCGAGTAATATTTTCCTCCCAGAAAAATTTCCAGAATGCGTCGTCCCGGGTAGTCTATTATGATTCCCCGATCCATCAAAGGGGGCCAAGCCAGCCAGCCTCGCGGGCGACCTGGATCATCGCTCTCCTCTCTCTTTTTCTTCATTTGGCACGCGGAAATCGATTTCACGGCCAGCGTAGGTAACAACCGCCTTACTCTGTGTACGCGCTCGTCTTCTCCTTCGTGTCACTGAACCCCTCCAACGCTCCCTCCCGCCAAGGTAAATAATCCTGCCCGCTTCTTAAACGGACCGATATACCGTTACCCTTCTCTTCCTCCTCCTCCTCCTCCTCCTCTTTTTTTTCTTTTTCGACCTCTTTGCGAGTTTGTCTTTACGAAAAACTCTTGTATTTTCAAAACTCGAGGTCGCGAGGATACATTTTTCGTAGGAAATAATCTGTGCGAAGTATCAAGCGTAGCGAGGGGCAAACACGAGACGAGAGCCGCGAGGGTAAAAGTTTTGATCTTTGCACACTCGAGAGTTACTCTCAAAGTACTCATCGAGTTTTCCTCGGTGTACCTAATCTTCCCACGTACTGAATATAATGGAGGGCCCAAAGGTAACATTCCCGAAAGACAAATTGTGGGAAATTTGATTTCTGGTTTGAAGAAGTTTGGGGGTAAAAAAACTTTTCTACAAACATTGGAAGATCAGTTTGTTTGAGGGAACTGCCAACTCAAATACGTAGAAAAGAATCGGAATAAACCCTCTCGTATGATCTTTACCCGGCTGTAAAAATTATTCACCGGTGAAGCTTGTAGAATACTCGCACAAGTAAACAAAATATGCGTTGATCAAATAGCTGGATAAATTAAAACGTGGACACAATGGAGTATTATTTAATACGCTGCGTTTGGCCCCACACAATGCGAATTAATCAGAACGAAATTTCATATTGCCTGACAAGACAAACATCAAAAACAAGGAGGAAGTCAAACACTCGGCTCCGAAATCGTATGCGCGAGCGAGCGAATGTGCAGTCTCATGACGAATCGCTGCACACCTGCAAATAGATGCGCTCAATCGCGGTGGGGCGGCCTAAGGCAGATAACCCGAGATCAAGACGTTGTACAATGAATAAGTCTTTTTTCGTGGATTGAGATGTCAGAGCGTAATGATGATATGACAATACAGCGAGTTCAAGAGAGATTTGTCAAAAAAACGTTTACACTTGAAATTATAACATGAAGAAAGCAAACAAAAAATTAACAGCTGTTTACACGAGAGTTTTATCAAGGTAAGAGTCATTACTACGAGTTTGTACAAACATTAACGAGAACATTAAGACCGAGCATTATCGTTAAGGTATTGTCGGACGAAGAAAAAACGGAATTTTTCAATTGTTTGATGACAAACTTTCCAGTCGAATGAATTTGATTTATGATTGCATATCTTTAGGAATAAAATATTTTTAAAGCAGGGATACTTACAACCTAAAAATTACAAAGTTGATCTAATAAATAATAGAGAACTTAATTTATATACTGTTTTATTTAAAATATTTTTCTCAAAATCATCGAAACTTGGGAAATTTTTTAATTTTATTGGCTTTAAAAAAGGCGTAGTGACCGTGTTTAATCAGCCAAAAAACATATCAAGATTTTAAAAATTTTTAAGGGTTGGTTTCTTGGGCAACTCAAAAGGTCCTCTTTTTAGTCTCAAAAACCAGAGTTACAAGATACAAACACACCTAAAAAAAATCAGACCTATCTGAAGTATAAACTTTCAGTGCTTGAACCATGACCCGATCGGAAAAGGTCATCCCTCCATTGATTATTAAAAGGTCACGAATTGGGGAATAACAGTGAATTCTTCAGAACAAAGGAGCGAATATGTATCGAACGAGTGAGTGTACCACCTCGGTCGGCAGCGGTTCGCCGACTTACTTCCAAGACGGCCCTCGGGTCAAGCGCCTGAAGGAGCGTTGAGCTTCGCGCGCGCGCGCATCGCCGCAAGAGAGTAGTGGGGTCAGTCGCGTCTCCGTGACCCCCCGACCACCTGTGGAGAAGCCCGAGCTACTTACTCCTTCGTCTTCGTTTTTGTTGTTCCACCCCCTATCACCGAGGATAACGCGGCTACGTCATCCCCGAGATCAGAAACTTTTCGATGTCTCTCGAAAGAGGACCGATTTGTAAGACTTTCGGCGGTAAGTCGAACTGGAGTTTGCGAGATGAACAATACTCGCTGCTGAAGAATTTTGTGACTGCCTGAATGATGCATTTTAAAATGTAAACTTTTGAAAATTTTTCTGCAAGCTCAGTGATGTGGCTCAGTGAATTTAAGTTCGATCATTTCATTTTATTTATACCATTTGAGGCCTTTCACACCAAGTAAACTTTGTAGGATGCATTTTAAAATGAATTCACTACAATTCTTAAAAAATTTAATTATTAAAACCTCACGGCGCTACAGGTCTTGTTTCGTTTATTTTCAAATTTTTCATTTTATTTATACCAGTGATTATTAAAAATTTTGTTTTTTTCATAGCTCGTATTAAAGTATAAATTAGAAAATAATTATTATTAAACTTTGGCAACTCATCAGAGATAAAGAAAATTCAATCGATCGAATATATTACACAAATTAATGTAAACAAATCTTATGTCCGCAGGTTAGAGCCATAAATCTCTCTCTCTTAACGGTATCGGCAAAACTTACTTTTGAGGAAGTGGAACGATAAGAGTTTTGCACGCGACCGTGATAATCATACCGGCCTAATTTTACTCTATCGTCGCTGATAATGTTTATCTCGGATTTCTTGTCGTTTCCGACGCTTACATACAAATTGCGACCCCGCCAAACCTGACGAATTCGCAATTTTTATCCTATCTTCCATTACACAATTTTTAAAATAAATTTAACGTTAAACTTGAGCTTACTTTACTCACTTTAAGACTGTGCGGTAAACTCTATAGGTTCTCATTTACATATATTTTAACTTTTAAATAAGATATTGTTAAAAATGCATAGACCTTACTTCAATCCAGTGGTTCTAAGACAATCGAAAATTATTTCACAATTTTAAAATTCTTAAAGCTACTCAAAGCTCGATTATTAAAAAGTTACCTATGCTTCAAGATCTTGAATAAAAAATTAATCAACAAGAAGCTCATGCAGGCATAATCCATTTAGTAATACCTCGTGCACGCAAATGATGATCTCCTCGCAATACCCGCATGCCAACCGAAACGCAGCCGCATCGAGTTTGAAAATAGGTGGAATAGGTACACTAGTAGCTGAAGCAGTAGGCGCGGAGAGGAAATTTCGCCGGGAGCAATTCAACGCGAATTACAATTTCTCGCTGTACCTAGTCCTCCCCCCCGCCCCCTCTACTTCCCCCTTTTCCTACCCGCGAGTAGGCTCTCATTAAATTACCGTAGCTACATCCGAGAGACAAAGCATTTGCATTTTTCAACTCCACTAGCGTGTACCCTCTGCCTGTAGTTATAAAAAGCAACTGTTGGGATGATGATGATGATGAAAAAAAAGTAGATTTTGGACTACGGAAAAGATCAAGGGAAGTGGATAAGCGAGGTGAAGGGAAAAAACAACGAATACCAAAGGGATGTGCAAGAGTTTAAATAAGAGGAACTAATGGAAAAAAGGGTTGGTATTGAGGGTCGACGGGCGAAATATGGTAAATTTATGAAAATTAATTCACCTCTACAAAGAGATTTTAAATATGGTACTTGTGCCGAGTAATGTTCACTTTTTTACGTTACTGAACAGTCTTTTAGGAAGCTTGAAGTGACAAAATTTTTGAAGCGAAGAAACCAAACCGGTTTTCGCTGTAAAAGTAATCATCATAGCCCTTTAATTTAATTTAAAAAAATAACAATAGAAGATCTGGTGACAATTGTGATATTTATTTAAATTTATTATTATTATTTTTTCAATTTTTAAATCAAAAATTGAAATCACTATCAAACGAATATTGAAATTTAGATAGTGTTAGATCCTAGGCAAGACTCGCTAAATGAACGTTCGTAAAAATTTCTACTCCCTAAAAAAATTTTGATTTTATCTTTTTTCAAAAATACCGTTGTATACCGTCTTTGTGTGAAAATTACGATAGGCATAATTCTATTGCGGTAAACCAAGGTGTGTGTACTAGTGTCTTAATATTGAGAACGAGAAATCGGAACATGCAGAAACCAAATGTAGATCGTTTTTGATAAGATTTCTAAAAATATCTCATTACAGCTGGATTTACTTAGTGTTTAGATAAAAACACATTGAAAATTTATTTATGCGTGGTTGGAAAAAGTTGCAAAAAAAAATTGAATCCTGCCAAACTAATTTTACTGACCAGAAACAATAATAGTTGTTTAAAAAAACACGCATTTTTTCTGGACATAAAAATAAAATTTCTAAAATGAACCTTTTGTTTTATTCTTCTTTAAAGTTCTAACAAACATGGACTTTTATCAATCCACTAAAATCTTTAAGCAGACAAAATAATTACGAAAAATGTTAAAAATCATACTCGTAATACATCCCACGATTATTATTTATCGATCAACCTTTACTCGCGAGTCTAAACAAACACGCATCCCTCCGCCCACCCTCACGCGATTAATTAACTTCATTCATTCATAAAAAGGTAAAAGACTCGGTTGAAAGTCGCTAAAAAAGGACGTAAAACCAGCCCAGATGATAAAAAAAAAAAAAAAAAGGAAAAAGAAAAAAAAAGAAAGAAAGAAGGGATAGACCAACATTCAGCCGCAAGAGTGAGACGGCAGGCAGTGAAAACCCGGCCGGAGCGCGAGAGAGCGAGAGAGCCGCGGTTTCCATGGAAACCAACACCCACCGCAGCAGCCCGATGTAATTATTTGAAAAACGCCCGCCGCAGCTCCATACACCGGCGCAGCGCCGGCGTGTGTACCCTCCCTTCCTCCGACCAACCACCCACCGCTGCTGCACCCCTGCAGTGCCGCCCTCTGGCTGAATCCTCCTCGCGACATCCCCACCCCAAAGAACGCAGGGGGGGTTCAACGTACAGGGGTACTCAAAAGTACCCGCGCGAGGCCGCGAGGGGGTATTATCCTTCTACTTCTACGCGGCCAAAGAGATCCGCTGCCTTTTGACCGATCCTCCTCCTCTCTCCTGCCTTCATTTTTTTTTTTTTTTTTTTCGCAGCTGGACGGATTTATTTTTTCATCTTCGATTGGCTAGAGGATAATTTATCGATCTACATTACCGAATGAGTTTTCAAATCTAAGTTTTTTTATTCATATGCTGTCAAGGAAGTTTCAAAAAAAGTTACTCATATCTTTGAGTTTGTCGGATTTTACAATTTTAGGTAGTCCTAAAATTTCATCAGCAAGCCGCATGTCTCTGCTCATTGAAAGCTCATTAAATTTCAATTACTTTTTCCATGAGTACAGTATAATGTTAATTACAAAGTTAAAATCGTTCTGAAAATCAAAAGTTATCATCGGTCGGTAAAAACACGTTCAACAGGCCCCTTAATGTCGCCCGCAAGTCTATTTTTCCAGCTAATAACAAAAAAATCAACGCGGCTATCCTCCGCCTCCTTGAAATATCATCGCAATCAAAATATTTACAGTGAAAATTTCAAGAGCCACCGGTGAAAGCTCCCATCCCCCGTGAGTTAATCAAGCACTCCCTTACCCCTCCCCGTATTAATATATTCATAAGTGCGAAAGCCCGCCGTAGCCCCCTACGGCAAAATATCGATCACCCCTTTTATCTGCCTAGGGAAAAAACCGGCTCGCACCATCGGAGTCGAGAAGAAAAAAAAAGACGGCTTGGACTCTTGTCCGGGATTGTACGACCCCCCGGACCACTTGCGCATTCGCTGCGGCGGTCAAGAGTTATGCACATGCGCCCACCTGAGAAGAGTGACGGCTGTCGGAGTTGACGCGTCCTTGCCTAGAAGGGCTTATGGTTTGTTATGGTACGTTGGACGGGATGAGGCTTGGATTGAAAGTTATTGAAATTTTGAGGCTGAGGAGTGGCATTAGTGAGATCTAGGATAAACTGATGAATCGATAATTTTCCTGAATGATCTGATGCAGTGAATTTATCGTCTGAAATTTACCTTGGTACTAAAAACCAATTGTAGACTAATTTTCAACTAAAAACCATTTATATTTCCTGTCAGTTTTTGCAGTAATAACCATCCGGCTTTTAACAAACCATTCAGCATCATAAATTATCCAACAATCCCAACCGAAAAAAGGCCAATCGAAAAATTAACCAGTTTGTCTTACTCCGGCGTCACGTCCTGAGACATGTCAGTCATCCTTCGTCGTTGACATCGTCGTCGTCTTCGTCGTCGGCATATCGCAAAGGAACGCGTGGCTCACTTGTTGCTGGTGCTCTCCTCTCCTCAACTAATTGCCAAGTAATTGGCCCCGTAGCCCCGTATAAAGTTCGCCTTCATTGTCTTTAATAACGGCGTGACCCCGCGCTAATGGCCTCGCGTCTCGTCGTCGTCGTCGTCGTCGTCGTTTACGCTCTCTATATCGCAGGCCCCCACGTGCTTTTCCTCCTCCTCCCAAGATGTAAACCGCGCGTGCCGGGATTCCAAAGTTCCACCTCCTCGTCCCCCGCGCGTTTTATGACCACGGCAAAGAGTAGGACTACGCGCCAACTTTATTACTTGCCCTCCATTGTTGTTTGACCGATATTTTTCCTCTTTTCTCTACCTTAAGCGCAGCGTTAAACGTTTTGTTGGGAGCTTTTTGGATCACTCCGGCTTAGCGATTATTACTTTATGCCAGACTACTGTGTGAAATCGAAAATTTTTAGTTATTGATTCAGTTTTACTCATTAATTTTAAGAATTCTTGAAAAACTGAGAAGATATTCGGATGTAAATTGATCTAAGAGAAAAAGCTATTTAATTTTACTCAGAAAATCTACAATATGTACGTAAAAACACTCAAAAGCTCTTGAATCAACTGCTGCATAATAGTGAAGTAAAAAACTAATAACCTTAAAACTTAGTAGTTGATAATAAAATATGCTAATTAATGAATTCAAAACCAGGAAAAATCTACAATGAAAAGCTGTATATTGTACGTCATTACAGATAATAACATTTAATCGACCACTATGAATACAGAAAAAGTATCAAATACAAAGCTGCAGTCGGTACACCTGAAAACACGCAGAATTAAAAAGCTCTCGCATTAATTGCTCGCAAAAAGAATGATATAGGTAGGTAAAAAAAGGGTGAAATTTTTTGGCTTGCATCGTGTACACCCGGACCCGAGTGTGAACCAACCTGCACCTGCATGACATGATATCGCGCGCCTCTGGCCGTTCGCCAGTAAAAAGCCACACACAACACCTTGGATGAGCTTTTTTTTTTTTTTACACGTCCAACCGAGCTTTTTTCGCAGCAGTCAAATGCCCGTTATGGATACGGAAAGTTAAACACGCTGCCAGATTTTCCACACGAGTTTTTCTCTTGATTTATGCCTTTTCTTCATTAATAATTTTTTTTGAAAACGTGCCTTTTTGGCATTAGTTACTTAAAAATCTGGCACTTGAATCTGAGAATCTAATTTAATCCTTAACTTGAAAAATGATGAAGTTTATAAATGAATGAAATAAAAAATTTTGCAGCTGCAGCGGGAAATTGGTATTGAAGATTGAGCTTTAAGACATAAAATGACAGCTACTTTGAAAAAACTACATGTGACCGTGCGACCAATGAATCAACCTTCGGTTAAACGAGTCTGAAAAAAGGAAAAGCTCAAAGAAGAAAGAGGAGGAGAAGAAGAAGCTAGTCTCGAGGCAGTTTAACGTCGTCGGCGGCTTTTGATTTACGCGCCGCGCTGTGTTAATAACAGGCAAACGCTCGCGGGTAAAAACGGGCCGAAGGAGCTACTGAGGAGCACCCGCCAAGCTGGGAGAAGAAGGGGAACATTGCGCGTGCCGCGGATGTCTCGTCTCTAATTTTCCGCGAGTTAACAACAGTACGACCCTCTATTTCCCCTGCAGCCTTTGAGGCCTTTTTTTCCCTTTCGATTGTCTATAAGAAATCCTGATTCGCGACGTTGATTGCTGTCAAAGCTAGATCATAAATTTCAGGTTTTACGTCGTAATAAAAGTTTTTCCTAGGGTATCGTCGACAAATGTTTATTCATAGTTGATGTTAAACCACCGCTACTCAAGACTCGAAAAAAATTTTATGGGCGTAAACAAAAATAAATTTTCAACTTGATGTTCCGTAGAGTTTTATGTTTCTTAGGGTGAAAGCTGTGAATTGGTCATTCAAACGGCAACCAAAATAATAAACATGACATTTCTGATACCTGATAACGAGAATAAAATTTATAAAATTTATAAAAACCTAATGAAATGAGAAACAAAGGTTTAAGCCAAATGAAATTTTGCTTTAGTAAATTGAAAGCATTTGTCATTTTTAATACAGGCAGAACATAGGTATTTACTCAATAGTGGGAAGTTAACTATCATGGGTCAATACATGAAACTTTATCGGAGGTTAGGGGGTTGGCGAGTGGAGCGAGCAAGAGGACTTCCTGTGCCCCGCTTTCAATTATATTCTCTTATTAAACCTTTTTTAAAATTTCATCGTGAGTCATCAAAATTTTTCCGTTTGAATTTTTTTCTGTTATATATTTTACTGAGGTGTAAATAACATTAAAAACTTTAAATAAATTAAGGAAGATTAAAATTGAGGAGATGTACAAAGGAACCGGTAGCATAATATTGTATTTCCACCCCCTCAAAACAAAGTAAAAGTGTGAACTTTTCCGTCAAGCCAGACAAAAGAACCGATTTTCTGATCAGAAATGAAAGAAAACTATTGCGCACTAACTTGAACTTTCAAAAATACAATTTTTTGTCGCTCTCGAGATAACTAAATTCAGTCCCTTGGAAAAAAAAAATCCCTTTCATCACCGGTGACGAAAACGAAAATTCGAGATTGCATCGAATCCGAGCATCACAAAAGACGGCCGCCGCAAGCTCGATGGACAAACAAGTAGCGCAGAGGCTCGGGCTCAAAATTTGCTCACGCATCGAGGCTGAAGCACCCCTCGAGCTAGGATGAGGAAGTGGCGTACAAATACGAGTCCGCAAAATTCACCACCCGGCCAGATGTGTGCTGCACGGCGGAGGAGAATCGGACGAGTTGAGTGAGTCATTCGTGCCTACGGTGCAGCGATGCAGCTCGGGCCGCGCGCACCACAAAGGAGCCAAGTACCGCAGGATGGCCTTTGACTGCACCTACAATGCGGCGGCCGCGCGTGCTCGAAATTCTCTAAAATCGATACTCGCAGTAGTAAACTGGGAGCAACTGTGCTCTTCAGAATTTAAGTTTACAACAAGATCCGTACAAATTCGCTTCCGAGATTAGAATCTGGAAATCCAGAAGAACAGGAGCCGATAGATCCTTAGCACGCGCGCCGCGACGGGGTGACTTATCCGCGATAATGAAGCAACATTCCGATCGCGGTGTCCGATTGACGTCACGATCCTCGTAGCTCGCTTACGGTTATCGATCACACATCGTTTCAACCTCCTACTCCTACTCACTTGGCCTGCTGGATTTTTACACCATGACTTTTTGTTTTGCGTTCAGCAGGAAAATAACAATCTTCTGGTTTTCAGGGCTTGGTTGCGGGTTTGATAGACTTTTAAAAATTAAGAAAGCAGCGTAAAAAAAATTCATTCAGAAATTATGATATTTATTTAAATTTAAAAAACGTTGCATCAAACCTCAAAAATTTTTTAAATTTTACATAACAGTTGGGACCTTAATTAGAAATCTTAAAGTTCAATGTTTCCACTGGTCAGAAAACTATGGATGCCGAGAAACGGTGACTCTTGAAGAAAAATCATAAATATTTGAATAATTTTTCTGAAGTGTGTCAAAAAAAAAAGGAGAAAAAAATTGACTGTTATTGATAAAGTTTTTATTAAATATATTTCCCTCATTTATTTATTAGTATTTTTTTTTCCAAAAAACAAGCTAAAAAGAAACGATTACCAAGATATATAATAATCAAGAAGACAAATAATAAAAAAGGCTCGGGTTAGAGTACACCTTGAGTACTCTGCAAGCTGAGTATTAATCTGCAGCTTTTAAGCATGTGAATATGAACAAGTATCTTTATATATTATAATTATCTTTAATCAATTTATTATTATGCTCACTTTTCAATAATCTAAAACCCAATAAACTAAAAACTGATTTAAAAAAAAAAAAAAACTAAAATTATTTTAATACTATTTTTATTACTTTTTCTACATTTTTTCAAATATTTTTGAAAACTTTTACCAGGTCAACTCTGCCGACGAAAGTGCATGTACAAAAATCGCATAAACATGAAAAATCGGAAAAAAGTAAATTTCAAAAAATAAGCTGAAAAGCTAGAACGAAAGAAAGAAAGGAAGAGAGAGAGAGAGAAAGAGAGAGAAAACCCTATTTTCCCGGGGAATCGTAAAAAGAGATGGGATAGAAATATTAGGAAGGAGATAGTGCAAGGAACGTCGCCACGACGGCTAGACTGGATCGTAAACTTTGCGCCCGCGCTCGCTCGCGCGACTGGAACTTTTGAATTTTAGTATATAGTGTAAGGACGACGACGACGCTATAAATTCAGGCCTGCAGGTTCGTTCTCACTCCGTCCCCAACTCTCTCCGGGCTTTCTTCTTCTACTCTTAAACGAATCTTTAATTAGCTTCGAATTTAAGTAAAGCTCGGCAAGTCATGTTTGCTGGTTGCAACATTAATTTTAATTCAAAATAGCGATACACAGTTCAAATACTAAAGTTATTGGACCTAAAAAATGAAGAGCTTTTGTATCGGTGCCAAGTAAAATTTTCAAGTTTCTAATCACGGAAAACTTGCTCGCTAGAGGAGAAATTTTTCACGAAGCTACGGGTAGGAAAACCACTTTCGGAAGAAAAAGAGAAAAAAAAAAAAAAAAAAAAAAAAAAAGAAGAGCAAAGTCTTGAAAGTTCAGGGGGAAAATTCGGCTCTCAAGCTTGCGCAGTACACGGTGGGTTCAAGGGAAGAGTAAAGAGTTTTCTACTTATCTAGCTCCGAGAGCTTACTCCTAAGAAAGAAGAAAGAAAATTGGGAAAGAGATAAAAGTAAAAGAAAAAAAAAAATAAATAAATAAAAGCTCCACTGTCACATAGACCATGAATTTCATTAATTTATTTTTTAATCCGGTGATTAAAAAATCATTGAAAACAATGCATCACCCGAAGGGAGAGATAAAAAATTTATTCCCACGGGCGGAGTGCGTGCGTTTAATTTTCCCGATCCTTATCTGCGCGGAAAAAGTCAATGACGAGGGTTGGGGGTGGATTCGATTGCGAGGCGCACCCCAATAACCCCGATACTCTGTCGCGGAATGAATTAGGGGCCATCAGGGTGGACACGTAACACGCGACAGAGCTGGAAGAGGAGCTGGTAAATAAAGGAAAAAAAGGTTAAGCCGCAGGTATATCGCGTGTATCGGGGTATAATCGAACCTCAAGGTGATAGCTCAATTTACCCCCCCACCGGCTGGTTGCGGGTAATCCAACCCGATGACTGCTTTTTCGGTAATAGTACCGACTCCACGTGCGAGCTGCTGCAATGCTGCACGTGGCTACTCGAATTTACATGCGCCTTGTCTTCCCTGTCCTCGATGATTTTTAAGAATGAAAACAAAAGACTGTTTGCAACAATTTTCTAGGGTGGGAATGTCGTTTGGTGCAGTGAATTAGAAAAAAAAACAAAAACCAAAAACAGAATTATTGATCCGAGCCCAGCTGAAAACTCCCACTATCGAACAAAAAAAGAGAGAGAGAGGGAGAGAGTAGGCGCAAGCTCTTCCCGCGTGAAAAACACCTCGAGGACTACGTGTACGATGATCATCCTCGGCGGCTCTGCAGCTGCAACTACCCACGCCGTCGACCGGCAGGCAGGCCGGCCGGCCAGCGATCCTCCCCCTCCTCTCTCTCTCTCTGTCTTTCTCTCCTCCACCTCCTTCACCCAAGAAGGATCCCCCTTCCCCTCCCTCTCCCCCACCTACCTCGAGGGGGGAAAGACACGGGTGGGATGAGGGGAGGCCGAGGGGGACACGGGGTTCTCAAACGGCGGATCCTGGGATTTCATTTATTTTGTTTAGTAAATTTTTCATTTTTCATAATTTTTTTTCAGCTTTTATGAAAGAGAATCCTTTTTTTAGTAGGTAGACGTGAAAAAAAAAATTTTTTTTTAATTTTTGAAGCTTGGTTAACGGTTTTAAAAGTGTCAAGGTTTGTAAATTTGAAATTTTTATTTTAAATTGGGTTTTTTTTGAGTTTTAAATTGAAATAAAAATTTGTTTATTCAAATGAAACGAGTGGAGTCTACAGTCAACGAACTACACCGCTTTGTTACCCCCAGCACCGCTACAGTTTGCCTGATTCGGAGCGGGGAGGCTTTCGTTGGTTAATAAAAACTACATACAGTATAACAGTACAGCTCTTGAAATTTAAAAATTAATTTTATTATTTATAAGAGTTCAAGACGGACATTTTTATAGAATAATTGAATTATTAACATTTTTCAAAACTTTAGAATATTGAAGATTGCAAACTATACTGTAGATCAAAGTATATAATAGGTAACTCTAGCATAATTAGTTTACTCTCCATAAATTTATTGATGATATTAAAGTTAAAAGTGGTTACATTTGTAAAAGCTCAGTCGGTACTAACGTCAGTGAGCAAAACTTTGTCGGTTCGAGTCCATCTTGTTACTGATTTTGATGATTAATCAACTGATATTTAAAATATCCAGGGTTAACATTGAGTGATTAGTGTTAAACAAAAATTTTAAGAAATAATCAAACAAATATATAAATATTTAACATAAATATTTAATTTTCTTAATCATTCAACTTTCAAAAAAAAAGCTTTTGAAAAAAAATTTTTTTATCATGAAAATAAAAATGATTTATGCTAGGTGGCGTCATGATCGCAGTGAAAGAAAATCGTAATCCAACGTAGCTGAATTAAACCACGTATAAACGAAAAACACCATGATGAGAACCATCGCATCACGCTCGTCCTCCCTGACCCCGCGCCGCGCGCGCGCGTTCTTCTCCCCCCCTACTTCCCCCCTCCCCCACCCCCCTTTGGTACCCCTCCCCCGTAACTGCACGGGGTGGATAGGAGGGTTTAGGGAGAAAAGAGAGAGAGAGAGATAAAGAGAGGGGGGAAGGTGGGTCGCGTACAATCGCTCGCAAAAGTCTGCGACACCCCCATTGGTATAAGCCGAACTGAAATTTTTTTTTGACTTTTTTTTTATCATTTTATTTAAATGTAAAATATTTTTGTTGTTCTTGTTCGTCTCGTTACTTTATTTATTCACGACAATATTTGTGGTAATGCAAAGTAATAAACTTATTTTATTTTTTAGAATTAGCTTGTAAAGTTTGTAGAATAGCTTGAAAGCTTCTTCTAGACATTACGTAGTGGAACAAAAATTCAATTTTTTTTCAAGCAGTCGGTTTAATTGAATTAATGACTGAAAGCTTGCTTTTTTTTTTTTAATTTAATCATAAACGACACATGTTTTCCTAAAAGAACCAACGAAATGAAATTTTTATCAATTTAATTCTACAATTGAAAAAACATCAAGCTATCTCGATTTTTAAAAAGTTTTTTAGTTTGATTAACGAAGTAGTTAAACTATTTTTTAAAAATTTTTGTGTCAATGAACTAATATAAAGCATACACTAATAAAAATAAAAATTATACTATTAAAATTTCGTAATTTTGAAATTGACACGATTTTATAAATAAAAGTCATTTCTCAAATTATTATTATTATTTTTTTAATATGGTCACTTGACTTTACTAATACTTGCGCAATATAATGAGTGGATAAAGAGTCGACTTGTATTATCTGAACAATGAGTTGCGAATTCAAAATAAAAAATTTGCAGCGATAAACATTGAACCATGTGAGAGAGTCGGTAAGGTATTTCGCTTTTACCACCCGAGCTGCGAAACTTGCGCAATCGCAGAATAATTCATATAATTTTGATCAGTATATATAGCTTTTACAATTTTTAAAATTTTTTAAAATTAAGTTAAAAATTTTAAAAAACATAGTAAGTTTAAATTTTTTTCAAATTTTCAAAACGTTGATCAAAATTTATTGCTTGAATATTATTATTCTCTTCTGTTGGCTACCTCTTCTTAATTTATTTTTGACAATAAAATCATAAAATAAAATCCTATAAAAAAAATTATAAAAATAAAAAAAATTGTGTAATAGAAAGGAAAGTGCCTATAAAAATCATTCGATCCCGAGAAATTAATCAACAAACGGGGGAGCTTGAAAAGTAGAGCTTTGTCAAGAAAAAGTTCCCAGGAGTACGCATCATCACCTGGGGCTTAACAAGTCTCGCGACAGGGACGCGCACTGGGCTAACGATTTTTTCCCGAGAGCAACGGCGGCGGCGGCAACAGCGAAGGGGTCAATTCGCGAGTGCAAAGCAAAGCGCGTAAGCGAGCGACCGAGCGAGCGAACAAGCAACGGACAATTAAAAGACAGCGTTAAAAAGGAAAACTTTCCTTCTTTTTTTTTTTTTTCTTTTCTTTCTTTACTCGTGGAGAATACTTCAAAGGGCTCATTTCCTCCTCCGTCTCTGACAAAGCCCTAATTAATCTCGAACAAGGAGGACAAACTTATTACGCTCGGAATAATTCGGCAAACATCTTTCGTCCGATACATCGGCCGCTCAGTCTTCCGCATATTTTAAAAATTTTATTATTTTTGATACATTTATTTCAAAAAATAAATATTTACTTAATTTTATGAATATTTTTATTTTTATTGCTATTCTCAAGGAGAAATTGATGTTAATGCAGTTCAGGAAGAAATTAATTTTAATGCAGTTGCATAAAATAAAAATTTTAATATTAAATAAAATTAATTAAAAATTAAAATTTTTTTTTTGTCAAAGATGTTTTTAAGATTTTAGACAAAGTTACGATTTGAAAAAAACAATTTTAATAAATTTCAACATATTTTTAGAAAATCAATGGAAAAAAATTAGTTTTTTGTTAATTTTTTGTCGTTAATGTATTTATTTATACCGTGTTATTGAATAATTAGAAAAGACTACAAAATTAGTTGGAACTAGAATTTTTAACTTCTTCAAATTTTCCCAAAATTTTTTAATTTTTATTGAACAAATTAAAGAGAACAGAAAATTTTTTTTTTAAGGATTTTGTATCTGCAGTTTTATTTATAGAATCAATATCTAAGTATGTACCATGGAATAAAAATGGAATTTCAAAGCTCAAGACTAAAGTATTACATTTATTCTTAGCTTGATTGACAGTAAAATAATTTTTCGGCATTTAAATTGAATTTTATCTTACCCTTGATCGATCCTTTCGACTGGACCACCGGGACCCATCATCGCTGGATGTCCAGGACCCATTGGTCCACCCATAGGGTGTCCACCTGGTCCAAAAGGACTTCCTGGTGGCATGCCATATGGCTGTGGACCTGCACCAAAGGGTTGACCTCCGGGAGGAAAGTGTGGATTTCCTGGTCCACCTGGTCCTGGTCCAGGTGGACCGAAAGGCGGACCTGACGAGCCAGGTCTACCGACGAACTGGCCGGGTCCTCCTGATGGAGAACCAAACGGGCTTGGACCTGAAAATTTTACAAATATTAGTTTTAAAGTAAACATTCAAAACAAAACAATAATTACACTTGAAGTTACAGATAAATATTTTTAGAAGATTATTATTGTTAAATTATTAGCTTGAAGTAATTTATGCTGAAAGAAATGATCTTTGAGAAAGCTAAAATATACAAATTAAGTAGATACTTTACAGTATACTTGTTTAGTTTACAAAGAAAATGACTGACTTTAATCTGTTCAGTAAAGTAAGGGAAATATCGTATTTTAATGTCTTTTACTGGTTTTACTCAAAGTTAAATTAATAGAATAAATAAAAATTTTTTTTAACTTCAGAAACTACAGTACATTATTTAATTAGGAATCTAGATTTCTAGGATGAAGTAACCGTAAGAATATTTCACATTTTCTTTTTAAATTACAACATATGTTGATAAAATTCACATAAAGTTATGATAAAATAATGAATCTATTTTAAAGTGAATTATAACTATTTCAATGTAGTAACTACTATTGTATCTATGTATCAATGTTTTAATGAATTTTCTTAAATTTTATTTTTCGTTACTAAAAAACAACTTATAAATTTTACACTCTACAGAAACCATGATCACTAATTTACAGTTTCTAAATATATTTGTTTTTTTTTATGAAACTAGTTAATTCATTATTTAAGACTATTTTTCAAATTCTTACTTTCCTTTTAATTATCAAAAATTTGTAACCTAATTAACCAAAAACTAAACACTTTTTTTCATAGTTTATAACTATTTTTCTAATCACACAAACGCACCATTGTAAGGAGGTCCAGAGTTATTTGGGAGAGGTGGAAAGACACCTGAGTTGGGTGGCGGTCCAGGTCCAGGAGTAGACGATCCACTTGGAGCTGGAGAAGCTGTGTACTGAGGAGTTGCTGAACCTGGTGGAGGACCTTGGTAGGGTGGCGCTGGACTGCCAGCACCTCCAGGAAATGGACTAGGACCTTGGAAGCCACTTGCATTACTTGGTGGACCACCGGTGTTGTTATATGGACCAGAGTTTGGTCCACCACCTTGATTTACAGAATTTGGAGTAAATGGAGATGCCTCTGAGCCTGGTGGTGGCCCCTTCCATGAGGCCGGAGTTCCTGGGTCCTCCAGCGTGGTGGTGGCTGCCAATGGCGTATTCAAACGGCTACAGCCTAAAGTCAAGAAATGTCTAGGTTAGGATGAGCCAAAAAAGTGTATTTAAATCATGAATCGATTAGCAAATCTAATAATTTGAACAAACCTAGACAATTGATGCCATAAAGATGTTAAAATTAAAAAAAATTTTTAATTATAAATTGTGAAAAAGTAACTATTTCAACAATTACTCTAAATTTTTTAAGGATCTTGAAATTAGTTTGAATAACAAAAATATAATTATTAATGAACATATTAGTTTATACGCCTAATTATTATTATAATCATTTACATTTCTTGTTGATTTTATTTTCGTAAACAGCCCTAACTTTGATTTAGTTTATAAATATTAAGCAATTGCTTGAAATTCAAGAATATAGTTTCATATAATATTTACTTCCATAAAGTTGTTTATAGTTTCAAACAAGTTTCAACTATATCAAATTTTCAGAAATTTTATGTTAATGACTATCAAATGAAGTTTTGGTATTGACAGTTGAAACTTTCGCAATTTATTTAAAACAAAACAAGTTAATGAGACAACTTTTAGTTTAAAGTTAGACTGTGAACAGCATAAACATTGACCAGGTACCAGCTGAGGTTGATTCAGCTGATTTTAAATTTGTCAACAAAACACAAAATTCAAAGTAGATCCATCAATAAAACTTATCCACTCCAATATTACCACCAAAACCACTGATAAACACAAAAATTTACTAAAAAAAACAATCACCATTATTAGTTCCATTGGCCTTCATATTTTCTCCAAAATCAAGTCCATCCTCATCCTTTTCTTCTCATGTGATCAAGAATTCGATCAAAAAACAGTCGTGGACTCCTGAGAAAGTTCCACCACTTCCAAAAAATCTTCAAAACTTTTGAGCTCCGAAATAAAATAAACTTTCGGTTGTAGGTTATGCGGCTGGACCGGCGACCTAACCTCAAAAATTCTCTCACCCTCCACTGATGAAAAAACCGACGCGCGCGATAAAAAAAGTGCAGCAGGCAACTTGCAGTGAAGCAGCCCCTCCTTCTCTCGTTCCTCCTCACCCGTCACAACAATCGTCGCAACCGAAGAAAATTCACTCTCGCACAATTAAACGCACACCTGCCGGAGAGAGAAAGAGAGAGAGAGAGAGAGCGAGGGGGGAGGGGGAGAATAGTGCGCTCACTGCTCAATCCACGATGAAAAAAAAAAAAAAAAACGCGGAGGGTTTCGCGAACCCTCAGGACGCGCAGGTCAACAATTCTTCTTGAGCCGCGAAGGCGCCGATCGTCAACCGTCGCGGCACTGGCGTCGAAGCCGGCATACTTTCTTTTTCTTTCTCTCTTTCTTTTTTAGCTACTGTACCTATGCAGACCTGCTCCCGCTGCCTGATGCTGTTTCGTATTCTTCGGCTGATGGTTCTTTTTTTTTTCTCTTTTTGGAGAGTGCGGGTTACGCGACGCGAGGACACTCTAACCTCTTCTTGCGAATTTTTTCATCCTTCCATGGGAGGGGAACTTTCTTTTTTTTATACTTGGAAGTTATGGTACAGTAGCGACTTCTTCTAAAATGTTACATTCTTTAAATTTTGATTTTCAAACTTGCTTCTGCTCGCTGCAATTTTGAATTCGCTCCTGATAAGAACGGCTACTAGTATTATTTATTTTTGTTTTTTTAATCGGCTTATCTGACACTGTGTTTTCAACACTTATTACCGGTGTACCGAGCACTAATTTAAAAAATAATTCGCGCTAGTGTAAATGGAATACAAAACATGAACCGGCATGAATATTATTATCCTCGTGATAAAACGTAATGTATATACAAAACGGCACTGTGAAAAATTCGACCGCGATGATTACTACTACGGCTACTCTCGGTCACAGTGTATATCTCTCTCTTTCTCTCTTGACTTGAAAACTTGGTGAAACTTATACACATACGCACGCTCGAGCAACTTGAGCGCTTTCTCTCTTTTTCTCGTGCACAAATTACAATGCGCAGGTATTGTTGAGAAGAGAAAGAGGGTAAATGGGGAAGTGGCCGCACCGGCCCGCAAAAGAGAGAGAGAGAGAGAGAGAGAAAGATAAAACACAAACGTCGCGCCACGAAAGAGGGCGCACGGTGCGGTACGAGAGAGAGAGAGAGAGAAAGAGGTTATGTTGCCATTTTGCGCGAAGGGGCTGCGGAGAGGAGAGGGGAAGGGGAGGGGGACAAGAGAGCGGGTGAGAATAAACACTACTGCCGAAGTCAACGCGGTGGCTACTTTTTCTTGCGCCTCTCTTCTGCTGCCGCGGATTCTCATGCCCTGCAGTAACAGCGCGCGAATAATGCAGGGTTGTATAAGTCCACGGGATTATCGGCACTGCGACGACCGAAATTTCACACAAAATTAATATAATTTTCTCTAAAAGCAGTTTTTAGTATGTTCTCTTATTTCAATAAAGTCAAATTTTATTTTTTATGATAGTAATTTTTTCAAATTCCATTTTTAGTAAGTTTTATGAAAATTCATTCACATGAGCAATAATTTAGTTTTGAACTATATTTTAAACTTTCAAATCATACTTTTTAAATTAGTTATGTTCTAGATGCATATTAGGCCCCTACACTGCTTCGGATTCACCTATGTAATTTAAATGAACTGTCAACTCAAACACAAAATTATAAGTTCATGAAAGACTATGGTTTCATTTTTTCTAACGCTTCAATTTTAAAAATAAAACTAATAAGAACTTTAAAAAATTTCTTACAGTTAAATAATTTAAAATAAGTTCAAGACCTTGTGAATATTTGAAAAAAATGCAGTAAAAAAAAAATATCCTTTACGACGACCAATACACGTGCGCCCGCAGGGCTGACTCTCCGCACTACACGTGGACCAGTGCCGTAGCAAGCTCGCCACGTGCTCTGCAAGCTCCAGGCCTGGACTACTTCAAACTTGAACGTAGCCAATAAGGAGAATTCATCACAGTTTAGGCACATGTTTCACCTTAGGAGACCGGAGCTTGCAAGATCTAAACCAATCAACCAGCTCAATAAAAATTACTTTATTATACTGTAGGAAAAGGTAAATTATATTTTCAATTAAAATTTTTTTTAAATTTACCAAAAATTTTACAACAAATTTTTTTTTATTTTTCTGTATCTCATTTTGGATCGTAATGTATTTCGTTCTATTTTTTTTACTAACATCAACGACGTGATGCACCATCGCACGCGCACAAAAACTCTGAAATTCTTCTTTACCCTTACTGTTTTTTTTTTTTCGCTTTTGCTGTTGCTTTTGAAAAGACTTTTGACTTATTTTTCCTTTCTAGTTGTGCTGGTTTCTTCCGCTTTGTTGCTTTCGCCGACGTACACTTCTTCAAGAAGGTAAGCTTTTGCTTTTTGTTCGAAATATATTTTTCGGAAACTTCGAATTAGAAAAAAAAAGGTACAAAAATTAATTTAACGCCGAATATAAGAAACTTAAAATTTTTTTCATTCAAGCTGACGATTGTTTCTAAAAAAAAAAAAAAAATTTCCCTGCAAACTGATTATTTAAAAAAACTAGACAATAATCTCGATGCTTCTTCCACAGGCATGACTAACCAAAAGCTCCCAACCCTTTGGCTGACCATTAACACTTGCGCGTCCCGCGGCTTAACGAGTTTAACGTCGCCGACGGTGTTATGTGCAACGAGCCTGGCTAACTCTTTTCGCCAACCTCCGCAGCACGTGATTCGTCCTCACTCATGTATATTTCTTCGGAGCGCCCCAGGGGTGGTGGAATTAAATCCTCGTGTTCTCGGGAAATTGGGTTGTTTACTTTACAAAAAAGAAATGAAAAAATAACCGTTATTAGGGACATTACGGAATTCATGATTCGATTAGAAGCTTATTTTTGTGTCCGGTAACATTTTTAGTGCAAGAATTCTAGAAAATGAAATTTCATGTAATAATTTTGAGTGAGAATGAAAAAAAATAGTAATGAAAAGCTAAAGTTTTTATTTATATTCGTAACAAGGATATTGGTGAGAAAAGGCCTCTGATAATTTGCCATCGTCCATTCAATTTATACAGTATTCACTCGCACAACCGTAAATTATCGGAAGTCTTTATTACTCCGAGTTATAATTTTTCATTGCATTACAATAAAATATCTGAGTTACCAATAAATTAATTATTAGTAAAAGTTAAAAAAAGAAATTCTTCAAATTTCGACAGACTAATATATGTATACTGTTGTGAACTATTTTAACAGGAAGAAAAATAAAAAAAGTATGAAAGTAAGTAGAAAATGCACGAGCCAGGTCAGACACCTAAAAATAAAGTTTCTTCATAAATTTTTATGTCCCATGAATCCACCCGAATGCTCTTCTAAAACATCGTCACATAATTTTTTCTTTGAATCGTCAAAGAGTTTTTTTTTACAACTCAACCTTTACAGTTAACCGATTTATTACAGTTAATTAATTAAAATTTTATGAACTTGAGGACCATTACGCCCGATGGACCCGGAATCTCTCTTGAGTTTTTTCTTGTGTACCTCGACAGGTAAGCCCCCGCGACATCAAAGCGCAACACTGTCACCCTGAAAATCAATATAGGGTTTCGTCTCGTGCCCTCGGATGAGCGTACCAACGCCACCCGCTTTCGATGCACCACCCCGTTTTCAACGATTAATTTTTGATTATTGAACTTTTTTTTAAAGAAGAAGACTTTGATCACGGGGTCTTGGAGAAAAATATATCTTGTTTCAACTACGGATTCATCGTTTGTTTGTTAGGTTCGGAAGAAAATGGAAAAACTGTTAGATTTTGAACTTTTTTCGAACTGTGGAATAGAAATTTATGTAAGGTGAATATTTTTTCAGTTTTTTTTTCGATCTAAGAGATTCAAATTTCAGACTTTTAGAGGTGTTATTTTTTGAAGAAAAAGAAAATTGTTTTAAAAAGTTCTAATTTTATCAGAATATAATGACAACTTAAAAATTTTCAAGATACTGAACTTTTGAAGTGAAAAAAAAAGTAATGTTACAAGTTTTAGAAATGACCTTGGAGAACCATACAAAGGATTCTGACTTGTAGTTTTTAATCAACTGATACAAATTAGTATTGCCACTAAACAAGACTTGTATTTATAGCAAAAACATAATTTAAAATTATTTCGCAAAAAATAACATTTCTTCTGTGTACTATCATCATAGCTTTTAGATTCAGTTCTCGTTGATAGGGACTGTTCTTTAAGTAAGTTTTAAGTACACAAACACTAAAGAAGATGAATAGACTTTACGTTCGTATTAACTACAAGTACGATTTTATAGTGGTAACTTGCCTTAAAAATTAATGGTGCTCAAGTAGCAGAACGGTATTATCGGATTAAAAATATAAGTGTCCTCTTAAACTTCAACAAAGATTAAACGGCACGCGACGGCGATCATACGAAAAAAATTTCGGAATCACTTAATTAAATTTCTTTCTTGTTATTTTTGCCTTTTTTTCAGAGAACATTCAAGCCAGCTCATAAATCGTAAAGCTGCTCACTTGTAAATCGAGCAATAAAACACCTGTGCGATAACTCAGCGATATCGTAATCATCGTCTGGTAGCGTAGCGTATTATAAATACGATATCAATCTCCGTAAAAAGCGCATTTGGTAATTAGCATCGCATTAAGCAGACACATTTTTCTGTCGCGAACCGGTTGAACGCCCTTGTCATTCATGCAAGCCGACACTCTCTTGACACTTTTATTTCAAAGCCATTGTTTGCAATGAACGGCTTAATCTACTGCTAAGTATCATCAAATAGGATCAAAATGAGTAAATTATTTAATTTGGTCCCTAAAATAAACATAGTTATGACGCAGGCTGAGAAAAAAACGTTCGCTACACTGACAGCTTGATTTTAATACTGGTACTGCGAGGATCGGATACATAAAGTATGACTGAATTATGCAAAGTTTGAGGTAATTTTAACTCTGTACCATTGACAGAATTAAAAATGAATGACTAATTTTCTAATAATTATTTAAAAATAGTTTATCCAAGTTGTAGTAAGGTACGGTACAAAATTTCACTGGAATTTTTTTTTTTTTTTTTTGCTTAAAAAATTAAAGATAATAAGGTAAAGGGAGTAATAATTTTAACTCATTTAAAATATTTCAACAATCCTACTAAACTCATTCGAAGCAATGTATTCTCTTTTAATTTAGACTGAAACTGGGATTGAAATGGCGTACACTCTTTGTTATTGCATTTTCGGTCCCTCCTCTATTCTCTGCGATGCACATGGTAAAATTCAATTCCCAGCAAAAATGAGTTTTGTTAATTTTGAAAAGATAATGAAAGTTTTACTAGCAACAAGGGGCTCAATGGTATGTTCAAAATGGCTATTAAAAATTTAACTCTTAATATTGAGTAAAAAATTTCTTTTCAAAGTTAATTTTCCTATTGAATATTTACTCGACTTTTTCTAAACTAAAAATTGAAATTGAAATTCATCATTTGAAATCTTTGAAAATAGCAATAATGAAAAAGGGTAAAAATTAAAAAACTTACAATTACTCAAAATAAGATTTAAAAATGTGAAAGACGTGGGTGTTTGCATAACTACCGAATAAGGTAAAAGGAGTGGAGGAACAAGAGAAGTACAGACAGGTCGATACGAGATACAATTGTTTGTGCGAAAAAAGAAGTGAAAAAAGAAAAAGTGAAAAGTTACCGAGTGAATGAATAAATCTTTTCGAAAATGAGAAAAATCCTCTCGAGAAAATATCATTTCAAGTGACATTATGCATTTTCGAAGTCGCAGCTGCAATCAATGAACGTAAGCATTTTTTTTCAAAATAATTGCTAAAAAAAGATGTTTTGTAATTTATATACAAGAAAATGTTAACACAATATTATTTATTCATGAGTAGGTACATCCAGTTAACGTACATAATTCGACGGTCCCAGCGAAGAAAACCCTTAGCCAAAAATCTGCAGTTTTCAAATAATTGTGAGAAGCTGAAATAAATTAAAAAATCAGAAAAAATGAAGAATTTTAATAATTTAGCACTTAATTAATCAGGTTTTTAATTTTTTTTAATTTTTTAATTCATTTCAGTCTTTCAACAATAATTTTAAATTTGCAGATTTTCGACTAAGGTTTTTCTTCGCTGGGACCGTCGAATTATGAATTTTTGCTGTTTTATTTTGTAATACATAAAAATATAAAATAATTACTAAGCTTTAATGCTGTATAGACTTAAAAAGTCTAGGTAGGCGTTTAATAAATAAAAAAAAAAATTACTAAGCTTTAAACAATATGTAATCATTGATCTTTTTTTTTTTTTTTTTTTTACTTTATTACTATCTAAAAGTTTTATTCTCAACTTTTACACCTTTTAAGTTTGAAAATTTCGAGACAAACTTTAAATTTAACTTTGTTCATTCGTTTCTTCGAAACTTTTCTTCTTATTTATGTATATATACGGTCCACAAACTTTTTTAAACTTTTTTTTTTTAAAGTGATGGTCTTTTGTTTTCAATCGAAATCAACAGATATATCAATTATGAAATAAAAGTTTTAATGAATTCATTTTTCAATTTCATTAAGAATATGCTTTAAAAAGCTAAAAACTTTTATCAGTTATAATTTTTATTTTCAAATAGGGTTTTCATAAATAACTGTCACTGGGTATTTTTCATCTTGTCTTTACGTTTCTATTTTTGATCCGTATTTAATTGATAATAAATTAAAAATCACTGCAGGATAAAAAATTTTTTGAATAATTTGATTTTTTCTTTTAAATTTGGATTTGAAAAAATAGCAAAAATTCGACAAACCAAGCGTACCACGTTTGAAAAGACTTTTTCAAAATTTGATAAAGTTTTTTTTTTTCAAATCAAACAAACCTCACTGGACGAACAGAATTATTTGTTATTTACGTTAGTAAAGTTTTACAAAATAACGAAAAATAAGTCGAAGTTTGGCAAAAAAAAGTAAAGATAAAATTCCACTCATATCGGTACGTTGCACAAAGGCCAACAGTCCGCTTGGCGTCGTGACTCCTTCGAGTCACACCGCGCGCTGACCGCCACCGGAATAAAAAAAAAGAAAAAGAAAAAAAAAAGGGAGGAGGTAAAAAAAGACGAAGGCCCGCGAAACCAAGAGAGATAAAAAGAGAAGAAGAAGCAGCTCTGGCAAAAAACGAAGAATAAGAAGAGGAATAAAAAAAGGAGCACAAGAAGAAGAAGAAGGGGGAGGAGGAGAGGAACGATTTTGCAAGGCAAAACGCTCCCGTCGGACTGGTTAAACAGGTTATCAGTTTATAGCCAGCGTAAAGCGATTTTAAATTTCGCGGCATACGTCCTCTCTCTCTCTCTCTCTCACTCTTGCTCGTGAATTCCTGCAAGCGCGGGGAGAGAACCGAACGAGGATCATGATCCTTCTTCTCCTCCTTTTTTTTTTCTTCTTTTCTTTCTTCCATGCTCCACCTCCTTCTTCCTTCGTTTTGGGTGGTTTTATTTTAGTGCTTTCGAGGATGTTGGTTGTGAGTTTGACTCCCCCTCCCCACGGAACTTTTTTTTCGGAATCTATTTATACTTGTTTTATGCCATTCGGACTTTTTTTACCTCGTTTAATTGCCATTGTTTTTCATCGGGTTAATAATATACCACGGATATTTTTATGCTTACGTTTCTTCACTCTCCGAGCTTATTATTTTTGTCGCTTTTATCGTATTTTTTGCTTCTCTGGCTGTACGACAGCCCAAAGCTTCAAGGCAGTGTCCTGAATTTTGCCTTTTGTGAAACAAGTTAGCACTCAAATTTATAAACATGTCAAAAGCTTTATCATTTATAAAAAATTGTAATTTTTGTCTTTTATACGAGCTTTGATTTTGAATAAAATTATCAATGAATAAACTAAAATAAAGCTCTAAAATAAACACAGGTGAAAAAAGATTTGGATCAAATAGAGATTTATTTTGCGTGATCTATGTCAAATAATTTACTACATAAATGCAAGCGACTTTAGCTAATTCTAATCATCTTTTTGAACTTGAACGATAGTAATAATTCTGACAAAGTTTAAAAAATCGAACTACAGTAAATTTTGGTAAATAAAATAGAGCTTTTGAGCTTGGGCGTCTTGTCTTGTTGCAAAAAAAATTGTTAGGTTGGTAAATTTTATATCTCATTAAAAAATATTGAGAACAGATTTTTTTTAATTGTGTTAATGGAATTTATTCTTTTTAGTAATTTTATTAATTGTGCAATTAATTGATAATTGTAATTCATCATTAATAAATAGTGAGAGTTAAACATTGCACTGGCTACGGCTCGGGTTACGGAGTAACGTAGCGATCGATTCCAAATTTTGCTCTCAGATACTTTACTATTTTTTTAATTGTTTTATTTTGGACAAAATTTATTTGACTAAAATTACTGTACTGCTTTAGACAATCCCTACTGTACACCTTATTAATTTGGACCCCAACAATAACTTTTGAGTGAACTAATCTGACTATTTTTGCAACAGTTCAACACTGGTAAAAAAAAGTGACATCACTATTGATGATGAAAAAAAAAGAGTGCAAACTAACGAATCATACGTGGCTACGATAGCCACGTTCAAAAATAACAGATTAGTTTGAATCCCGCGTAAACTTTAATTTGTTTTTACTACAGCAAAGTTCAAATAAAATTTTATTCTTTCATGCTGAAGTCACATTCTTCATTTTTTATTTTTGTCATGATTATTCTGAAAATTTATTTATTTAGATTAAGTTTAGCTCGGAAAATGATTTGTACTCTACTAATAGTATAGAATATAACTATGTTTGGATGTTTGAAAACCCTGAATACCTCTACAGTTCTTGTAGAGGTAGGTGGTCCAGAATTCTCTACAGAACTTTTAGATATTTATAAATGTAGTACCAGGAGTACTAACAAGGACTGATGATCTGATATTTGGGTCACAAATATTCATGAGAGTTAGATGATCGTTTTCTTATTCAAAAAGAAAAAAGCTACCAATTATTATGTTGAACGGTCCTTTTTACTGATTGAGTATAAAGTCGGTTAGGATTAAGAAGGTACCAACTCAGCGGGCCAGAGTAAATTATTATATTATATTTAAAAATACAATAACGATAGTTTTTAGTATCAAAACAGAAAATTAAAAACCATACTTCAATTTAATTCTGAGTTTAAAAAAAAAAAACCTTGAATTTTGTTTCTTCGGACTTTTTAGAGAAAAAGTAAGTATTTTCAAATGTACATAGATTAAAAAAACATAATTTTAAATAACCAGGAATTTTCTTCAAACAACCTTGGTCTTAGGACTAACAACTGCATCCTCGCAATCATTATCAGAATAAAAAATAAACCCTGCCTCGATTCCGGGAAAAACGATATAACTCGCATTTACCGTCCGCGCGCGTGCACTCACCAAGATTTTCGCCAGCGGGGAGGCTAATTTATTAGTTCGATTATAAAGGAGCCTGCTGCTGCTGCATCAACGATTGAATTATTTCGAGGAAATCAATTATGCGCGAGGCCAATGGAGCCAGAGATTTATGGGGGTAAGGAGGAGATCCTCCTCCTCCTCCTCCTCCGGAGCTCTCCTGCGTATCGCTTTTAAGAAGTCGAACTTTTTTTTCTTCTTTCTTTCTTTCTTATTCTTTCGTCCTGGAGAGTAGTTTCCCTTCGACCTCCGCTGATGACTTTTTTTTTCTCTGTCGATTTTTCAGGTGATCAAGCTAACTCAAACAATTCGGGGACCCGAAGAGATAACTGTGAGCGATTTTAAATTTTAAAAATCTATTTTTTTCCTGGAAAATTGTGTAACAAAATTGAAATTTTGAAAAAAAAATGATGGTTTTTACTCGTCGAGTCAGCTGGAGAAGTTCATCGTCAGTTGCGTCATTACTAAGAAGTAGTTCAGTGATGCAAAAAATTGCATACGTTAGTAAACAAACCTCAAGTCATACTTTCTTATGGTTTTTTACAAAAAATGTTTTTTGATAACGGGGAATTGAACCTCGAAGGAGTTTACAGATCAAATTGAATATGCCATCTAAAGATCAAGGGCTGCTGGTAAAAATTTAATATTTAAAATATTTCATTGGATTCTTCAATTTTGATCACTATTATAATATTTATCGGTTTGTAAATACATTTGAGGAATACACAATGTTGTATTCATTAATAACTTATGTTTCAAAGCGTGAACTAAATTAACTTAATTGAAAAAAAAATTTAATTTAAAAAAAAACTAAGTAAGTCGAATGAAGAAACCCACATTCTCGCAGCGTTCGCTGTTTCGTAGTGGCAATTTGCGCGTCGCCCGCGCAATTAAAGCCAAATGCAATTCCGTTGCGGCGGACAATTATAATGTAATTGTAATTCCTCCGGGTTCTTTGTGTACTGTGGTGAAAATTTTTAAGTCCCGCAAACATTCAAATTTACTTCGATTTAGGACTTGAACTGTGAGTGTGGGATATTAATTTTATGACCGCTGCAGACACTAAAAATTTAAAAATACAAAATAAATTGAATTTTATTTTTTCTTGACACAAAAGTGATTTTATGTTTACTTTTTTATGATAGTTTCAGATTATTTTATTATTATTATTATTTTTTTTATCAACAAAACGTAAAAATTTCTGTTTTGAAAATTTTTTAAATATTCGTTTCAATTTCAATCAAACATGCATGTTTTACATGTCAGTAAGAAAAAAAAGTCGGCTTTAATTTATTTGTTGTTTGTCATCAACAATACTTTAAAAGTATACTAACAAGTTATAACTCATTTCATATTTATATATAATACTGTACCTTTGAATAGTTCTCGGGGCACCTTGGTTAATCAACAATTTTTCAATTTCAATCAATCATGGTGAACTAAGAAAAAAAATTTATTTTTTCGTGCTGGAGAATACTGAAGGAGTAATTACTTAAAATAAAAACTTCGATAATATTCATATTATTATAACAGTTTCATAGCCGTTGCAGCAGCAGTTCTATACTTTGCACTCGAAATTTTGTTTGAGTACGATTGCAAAAAATTCCTACATCATGGATTATACTGGGAAAATTATTTTTTTATTTTTCATCGTCATGATGAGCTTTTCCCAAGTTTTATCTTCGAGTGTAAGTTGATCATTTATTTACTAGCATAATAATTTTTTTCGTTCCTTGGACTCATAAGCTTCCGAATTTCAACTTGATCTTTAATTTATATCTTAACATACTTAACTATTAAAAAAAATTTTGAAAGTCTTAAAAGTATCTATTTGAATATCACATAAGACTTCATAGTATATAATAGTAATCATAAGTAACTTATCAGCGTTGTTGACAATTTTTAAGTATAAAAATTTGAAAAAAAAAAAGAAAAATCGATGGAGTGTATGAATGATATATTTAAAAAATTTTTTAGTCTGCTGATTTTCATGATGATGATGATGGCTGGTACTACTCAAACGGAGAAAATTAATGTTTTGATGAAATTTTACAACGCTGTGGATTTTGGAAAACTGGTTGCACTACTCAATTTCATCTGGTAACTTCTTCCCGATTTTCCCTCAAAATTAAATTAAAATTGATTATTTAACTTTCGAAAAAACGTTGAGAGAACAGAAATTGTTGCTGGGCTGCAACAGCCATTTTTTAAATTTTTATTTTAGCTGATATCATGTAAGAAAACAAAAAAATAAAAACTTTAATTTTGTTGAAGAATACAATGATGTATTACCAAAATCCTAAGATGTGATAAACGTAGCTTTCGGCACAAAAATTAAAGAGTTTTGTTTTCATTTAATAATATTTTCTTTTTTTTTTTTAGTGCCATTCAAATCAACCAACTAAATAACTAAATTCAAAGAGTTGCAAATCTCTTTTTTTAATATTTAGTTTAAAATTTTTTTAGCAGTGAATACTTAATATAATCTGTTATATCATATCAATCGTGATTCAAATACTGTTTTCGAATCATACAAAATTCAATATGTTTTTCATGTTAGAAAAATTATTCAAAATTCAAAAAAATTTCATTAAAATGTTTAAGTAAAGTAAAACTGAAAAGATTCGAATCTTTAAAAAATTTGTATTATTTAATTATTTATACTAAGGTGACATATAATAGACATTTCATCATAAATCGACTCCAAAAAAGTATTTATTTATTACCACTTCATACAACCATCGGTTCAAAATTGAATAGCTTCATAATTTAGTTAGAAATTGATAAACTATCTTGTAAATATATTTGTTTTTAAGGAAAAGAATTGGATTGGATATTGAAAAAAAATCAACTTTTTGTTTTAATATCTTTGTTTACTTAAGAAATTATGTACTGTACAAAATAAATTTTGCCACAGGATATCAAAAAAACGAAATATTAACAAAAGAAGACAAAATAATTGAATACAAACTTTTAGGTTTTTTTCATTTTTACGAAATGATCAGTCGTCGCAAGTCTTTATTTGCGCACAAAAAAATGTATAAGTATTCGTTCTTAGAAATTATAAAAGGATTCATCTTTTTTTACTTTTTTTTATTATTGAATCATTTTTTGTGCCCATGATAAAATAAAAAAAAAGAAAAAAAGGAATACTTATGTAAACATATGTACTCTCTGTACTCAATTAAATATATATTTAATCGTAATAATAAAAAAAAATGTTTACTCTAAACGAAAATATTAATATTACATGTATTGCTAGGAGGAAATAAAAAATTCTTATTATAATATGATACATAAAATTTTCCTCACGGAACTTGCACTTTTTACTTATTATAATTATTAATATTAATATTATTATTATTAATAGTATTATTGTTTATTATTACTAATAATAATTGTCATTAATATAATGATTAATCATTATAGTGTGAGACATCATCGATGGAAAGTAAAATCCGACAATGAGACTCACGAAAATACACATCGCTTTATTATAAATCTACGGTACTCTATCGTATGGCATACACACAATTACTGCACTTTCCTCGATATTTCGAGTACAAAAATTGACAAAAAGCTGTAATTTTTTTATTTTTTATTTTCTTCCTCTGTAGCTTTTGAACATTCACCGTTTGGTGCTTTTTTTAAAGCATACACTCTCTTTTCCTTTACTTATAAGACATCATCTTAATTTCTCACTTATTCATATTTATCTTTTATGTTTCTTTACAATATACTCTACAATATCGTTAAAAAATTTTAAACGCACGTATATAACAAACCACAAGAATCGTAAAACTTTAAATACGCAGATTACTTAGACAAAAGCATGTATTGAACTTACATGTTTTTTTTTTTTTTTTTTTTTTTCACTCTATCCACAGAAGTACAATTATTTTCTGTTGACCCTATGAATGTTGCACATTTTTTTTCAAATAATTTTTTTATTGGCAATATGTCATTAAGTCATCAAAACCGCTGTAACAATTTTTTCTTGTACAAATACACTTTAATTGGTGAAAGACATCGAAGTTTAAAATTTTTAATATGCTACGTTCGATTTATACGGCGGAATTTCCTTATAATTTTCCGCGGAAAAAGGGAAAGATATTGAACTACGTTTTATTATTCATCCCGCAGATCTAAAACGAATTTATTTTAGTTACTAACACGGATTAGGTAAGAGTGATTAAATCAAGTAATCATCCATTAATTTTACGACAGTTGCCTTGTTGCAAAAAACAAAAGTATAAATTTGAACTCATAATTTTAAATTAAGTAACTTAAATATGTAAAATTTTGAAACTGTTGAAATAAAAATTTTGAAGTGAGGTCTCGAATTTGAAATAATTTTATAAAATAAATTAAATAATGAAAAAATTAAAAAGACGTCAATGCTATATAAAGTTTTATTCTACTTTGATTTTAAAAAGTAGCAAAGGTTACACAAAAATTGCAAATTATGATCCTTGATGAAATAATATATTGAAAAATATTTTTGAAAAATTCACTATAAACTTAATCTTTGCCTAATTTTATTTCATGTGGGAGAAATTTTTTTTTTGCTTTCGACATAATTTTTTTTTTTATAAACTCAAAAGTTTTCAGGCATATCCTTACATTTACTAATATCTGTTTGTATTTTGTTTATTCATAAAGTGATGATGTTTGAATTAAAATTATACGCGGCTAACGCAAAAAATTCGGCTGAAAAAAATTAATTTTTGATTGTTATCGAATCATTTGACCAGAAAGAACATTTGAAATTAAAAATTTTCTGTTAATTGCATTATTTTAGTCTGGTTCAGACAGTTAATTATCATTTTTCATTTCGGCAGTAAATAACTTTTGGTTAAAATTATAAAAAAAGTGATTATTTCAACTTCATTAAGTAATAAAAATAATTTTGTTATAAATTTAGTTCAACATTTAACTTAATAAACATAAAAAAACACAATCAACCGAATCATTTTGTTTAGAAATAAAATATATTCGAGTTGTAAAATTTAGGACGGCCTGTACATAGATATTTTTAATCTTATTTAAAAGTTTATTTTCTAGGGTATTACATTTTTAAAGTTGTTGCTGAATTATTCTAATTCAACCAAAAAGATTATTCGACGCAACTTATAAGAAAACTTATACTTTAAAGTTATGTACACTATGTACAGTTCGATGATTATAATATTTGACATTTATCGTTTACTGAGATGACATTTTTTCAAAAGAATAGATTTATCTTATTTCATGCGTGAATAAATTTGTGATTTAAAAACAAATAAGTTCGTATTTTTTTTAACATTAATGAATGATAAGAGGATCATCAACTTCGTTCACAGATGACAAAAGAATTCTATAAAAGTTTTTGTGCGAATTTTACAGTGAAAAAATGTTTACACCGTTATTCAGACATAAAACCTATTAATCTTTTGTTTTTTTTTTTCTTTTTCAAGTTTAACGATTTCATGACACTTTGATAATTTTTAAATACGTGTTATCACATCGCGCATATATATAGAGCAAGCTGAAAGGACAAACGTGTGCTAAAGTACGATAAGCCGTAACGTAGCACTTTTTCAATCATCTATACGAGTTATGTCTCGTGCGCGAAGGTACAATTTCAAAAAATTTACATGTTTTTTTATGAGCTTGCTCTTTGTTAAATCACAATAACTGAAAATACATTTTATTTATTTTTATTTCACTTTTACTATTATTTTTTTTTTTTTTTTCAATCTCGACAAGGATTTAAGCTTTAGAATTTTCGGCAATAATTTTAAATATAAATTTTTATTTGGGAAAATTATAACATTTTGAAATTTATCTGATAATTCAGATATTTTATTAAATGGAACTAAAAAAAAAAATTGATTATAAAAGAGTTGATTTAATTTTCCAATTCAAATTGAAGCTCTTTTAACAAACTACCTGCTGGAGTAACTTTTCAATAGCAAAATCAATGAAATGTACCTTATCTTTCAGAAAATTTCTAAACTAATCATTACCTAAAAATCATCAACTTTTTTTTTTAATCGGTTAAACTTTAATAAAAACAATAAATCCAGCAGTCACCTCTTGAGGTTCCTAAAATCAACACCAAAAGAATATTCTAATCACGAAAATCTTAATAAAACTCACTATCCTCTGAATAAAAAAAATTTTTTTTTTTTTTTTTTTTCAAAGTGATAAAATTAAAGTCTCACATAAAAACCGAAGAAACTATAAAACGGCGAAATTGAATAATTCGTCCATTTCACTTATCACTGCTCACTGAGATCTCTTATTCATTTTTACTAGCTCCTTTCACAGTCTGTGATCTATTTGGATGTAGGCGCAGATTGTCCACCCATGGACCTACTCTGCTGCGCGGCCGCGGTAGACGCGAGCAGTTCCTTGTAGTAGGTACTGAATTCGGGACTGGCCATGAAAGGCGCTGCGGGATTTGGAGGCAGAGCTGGACCTTGGGAAGATAAGAGTCCGTAAAATGCCGAGAGCTGAGCCGGATCAAACATGGGCAGTTGATTGTTGCTTCTTGCCGTTGCCGCTGCCGCTGCCATAGCTGCTACTGCTGCAGCTTGCAATGGATCGAACGAACCGTTGAACGCTTCAGCTGGATCAAGCATGAACGGTGGTATGGAGCCGTTACTCGCACCGGCAAATTGGTCTTTAAGCCTCGCTTTCAGGTGGTGATCCATGAAACTTTGAGACGCAGGTGACATACCCGGCATGAAGCCTGGTGGCAGAGTCGGTATACTCGACCTTCTAGAATTCGACTCGGACTCCCTAAATAAGTTAAGATAAATTTAATTAGCATGACTAATGACGTAAAGTTAAATCACACCTTGCTTACGTAGATGAACGTTCAATAAAATACATAGTTAAAAAAAAATCGGCATACCGTGACTGTTGATGCTTTGTCGCAGCCTCTAGAACTCTCTGTTGCTGAATCGCGAGTTTCTCAGCCTCACTTAAGTTGCTATCCATCATGAAGTATGGTGGATAATTGGGCATGTGATTCGGTTTGGGGTAACCTGATGCTGCCATAGCGGCTGCGTTCAAATGACTCAAATTCGGCACGTTTGGTATTACAGGATGGTGATTATTACTACTGCTGCTACTGTGAGACGACGAAGATTTTCGAGGAGTGTACGGTGAAAGCGGTGTCGAGAGTGACGGGACACGTTTTGGGAATGTTTTTCCGTTCAACAGGTGTTGAGATGAAGGTGGTGGAACAGACTGGGACGATTGCCTTCTTTGATTAGGCGTCGGGGATGGTACCTAAAAAAATTAGTGATATTATATTTAAAGAATATTAAATAATCATTCTCAACGTGCAATAAGATTATCAAATTGACGCATACATTATTGCTACTCCTACTAGATGGGCTCAGTTGTGGCGTGCCTGTTTCGCCGGCAGTCTTTTTGGGACTGACGAGGGTTATTTCTAAATTATTTGAAGCCATAGTTCTGCTGTCCAGCACTCCACCGTAGGCTCCGCCAACTGCATTAGTTGCCACACTGCCCGTCACAAATTGAGGGGTTTTCCTTTGAGCTTCGTGAGGTGGAATGTGTCTACTCGGTTCTTTAATGTGAGAGCTGCTAGGTTTACTGAGGTGTCGGTGGGTCTCGAGATTACGAGCCTCATGGTTCACCTCCCGGTTGGGCCGTATCACAACCGGAACTTTGACGATCTCAAGACTCGGCCGGGAGTAACTTTGTCTCTCAGACTTCATATTCGGTTTTTGCGTTAGGTCTAGAACACCAACGGCGGCAGCATCGTTCTGTGAGTTCATTTCGTCTCGTATCGACGGAGCGTGAAGTACGCTGTAAATAAAGATAAGTAGAGTCACAAAAAATTTTTGCAAATAATTTCTTAAAATTCAAATTGAAAACTTTTAGATTAGCTTTTTAAAATTATCTATAATACAAATTTAATATAGTTGGTACAGGTATTAAGTTGGATGTGTAGAATTTAAGTACCTGGGACTTCTACGGGACATCGGTTCAACTGGAGACATGTACTTCGGCGTCGCGAGAGCCTTTGGATCACCGTAAACCATCTTGTTGTTGCTACTAAATATGGATTTTCCCTGGGTAACCTTCAGCTGCACGGGTCGTCCGTTTGGAACGTTAGGCGAAGGCATGAATCTAGAGTTACCCTGGGCAGCCAGTGAATGTGGCATGGGCATATTTGCAGTGTTGTATAGATGCATCAGCGATGAATTCGAATGGCCCAAGTTGATGACTCGACTGTTTGGCGAAGCCTGGTTTGGCGTTGGCGAGCTGCTACTTTGATGCGTTGCTTGCTGCTTAGAAGGAGTATTCTGAGAAGCAGGCGATCGGTTACTCTCGCGAGGCAGAATGTGACCGATGTCTGGAGTGACCGTTACATTTATGAGCATAGGAACGCCGGTCTTTGTATTAGGACAGGACGGCGCGTGTGATCTTTCTTCCGACTTATGGGCAAATGTCGTCGTAATGTTTGCTGATATGGTCGGAATTGAGAGCGGGATGGAGGTAGTCTGGGTATTCATCGTTGTCGTCGTGGAAGATTGTGATAAGTTTGAAACTGTTGATGTCACTGTGGTCGTTGTTGTTGTCGGCTGAATTACGCTTGGCCTGGTATCTGTAAGAAAGAGAAATCAAATAAATTATTGCTATCTGAAGTCATTGTCATAAATTTTTGCAAATAGAATACATAAAAAAATATGTCTACCAATAAAATTCGTGAAAAATTAAAACTTTATTTATGACTTAGAATACTATTTTTTTGAATTTTTCTTAAATCTATAAAACTACTAAAAAAAAAAAAAAAAAAAAAAAAAAAAAAAAAAAAAAAAAAAAAAAAAAAAAAAAAAAAAAAAAAAAAGATTTTGATCATTTTATATATCATATAACAATAGAGTGATACATTTAATTTGTAACTAATCTTAAGAAAAGTCCAAGCAAATTTTTATTTTTATTATTATTATTATTTTTTTTTATACTAATTGTTTAAAAAATCCTTTTACATACCAGCACAGTCAACGGCAGTAACCTCCAATCCACCTTCTCTTAAAATTTCTAATTTTCGTTTTTTGAAACTAGGAATAATCAGCTTCTCCCGAGCACCAGATTCGTTTTCTGTTTCCAAGTCTATGACTTCGGGAGATCCAGGTTTATCCACGAAATTTGGGCTTTTTGCCTCGTACAGGGGTATATTTTCTTTACCTTGAGCAAGCATCGTTTGTTTCGGATCAAGTTTAATCATATCTTTCTCTGGCGGCGGTGTTAACGTTACGACTGTTCCAGCATTTGTAACTGTATTGACTGGCAGTCCGGTCGGTGAACACGACGGTGGTACCTGAAATTTAGAATTTTTATGCTTAGAGAAAATATTTCTATCAATAGATACATTAAATAAATCAAAATTGACATTAATCTTCACCTGTTGAGTTATCAGAGGGCTGTTAAGCTGTCTTTCAAGTACGCTATTGTGAGCTGCACCAGTTGGCGTAGTGGACGTAGGTGGGGTGCTCGTAGGCGACGATGTGCCTGACGACGATGTTGCATTTAACGTTGTCGGGCTAGGCAGTTGCTGCTGGTGGGCAGAAGCAGTTGAGTTGCCAGTACTAGTTGCTATCATCGTGTTCAAAGATTTTAAACGCTCAGGTTTGACGCGAACGCTGCGTAACGATGAGGTTTTGCCACTAGGCAGGAATGGCTGAAATAAAATTTAAACTTTAGAAAATCTTATCTAATTTTTTACACGATGACAGTTAAAAATTAAATCTAGCTGTAGAGTTGATTTAAGTTATTTATTACTATTTGTATTTAAAGTAATATTTGATTATATGGTGAACGCCCTCAATGTGTAAATAAGATAGTTTAATTAGGATTGTAATGAGCAAAGCCAATAAATGACTTCTTAAATTATCTTAATTTTTAGCAACGTTTCGTCCATATGGTAGTGGACCTCTTCAGGCTTATCTTTATTATAAAGTAACATATTAAATGTACAACACAAGTAAAAGATATTACATATATAGAATAAATATCTTACCAAATTAAAATTAAATTTTGTTCAGTAAAGACGATAAACATATCAGTCTCGGTCAAGAGTTGAACATAAAATGAAAGTTAAAAGTATGGTTTTGTGTACAAAAATATAAGAAGGAAAAGCTAATCTAAGGTGGGGTGGGGTGACGGTGTTGTATATGTATAATGTTCAGTTAGTCAGAAAATGTCCTAATGAAACTTTTCGGTTAATCGTGTTTACAAAAGTTTCATTAGGACATTTTCTGACTAACTGAATTATATACAACACCCTCGTCCCACCCCTCCTTAATTTTCCTTCTTATGTTTTTGTACACAAAACCATACTTTTAACTTTCATTTTATGTTCAACTCTTGACCGAGACTGATATGTTTATCGTCTTTACCGAACAAAATTTAATTTTAATTTGGTAAGATATTTATTCTATATCTTTACTTGTAATATCTTTTACTTGTGTTGTAAATTTAATATGTTATTAAATTTTATAATAAAGATAAGCCTGAAGAGGTCCACTACCACATGGACGAAACGTTGCTAAAAATTAAGATAATTTAATAAGTCTTTTTTATTGGCCTTGCCCGTTACGATCCTTATCAAACTACCAAAATATTTGCTTTCAGATCATCAAAACTTGAGAAGATGATTTATTAGAAAGGTAAAAAGTATTTTAAACACACCGAAGTTGAAAGTATTGACTGAACAGGATCATTTGGGGGTGGTGTTTCCGACGGCGGTGGACTCTCAGTTTCTCGTTTAACTTCTATCGAGTCTTCTGACACGTCTGATAGACTTGGTGTCTTGCGTCTATTGCTTTGAATTGATTTGTGGTCAACTCCTCTCTGATACTCCTCGTAAGGTAGTAATAACCTGGGATAAAAGAAAAAAATTATTATATAAGAATGAACATTACCCAAGTAACTGTAAAATATTGTAAACTGTTTTACCTTTCGTAGTGCCTTCTCGTTAATGTTGCCGCACTTGTTGAACCAGCATTACCACCCATCTCATCGTAAATTGATTTCCACAAACGATTTGCACTAACTCTGTCATATCCACCAAGTTCTTGGACCAATTTGTAAAACAGGAACAAATCAACTGAAATAAAAATTAATTTTTAATCACAAGATATTTATATCGGTCTTACAATCTAACCATAAATTAAAATTAATTGTTAATTTTTATTACTTTTTTTTAATAAACTTAATTTTAGATAGCAAAAAAATATGATGATAGCAGAATTAATATAACAAGGGGGAGGAGTTTAGCTATCGCTATTTTATGTAGACTTTTTATTCATGAGCTGATTGGTGATATTTGGTTGATAAAATTAAGAAAAAAAAAAATTGTAATTTTTGGGTGGATCATGAAGAAATTTAAAACCATACTACACATTAAGCTCACAAAAAGTGAAAAAAAAAAATCATCAACTGAACTTTAGTAAATGATCACGTTTAAAACAAACTCTAATTTGTTAAAAATTTATTTCAGTAAGTAAAAAAATGTAAAAAGTCAACATACTTTGCCTGTAGCCAAGCAAGGGCATCTTTGGCAATGGTTTATTTATGGTTATCATGTAACTGTGCACATCACTGACAAACTTCTTTTCCTCGGGTGTGGGCTTCTTCTCTTCCATTCGTCTGTCCTCTCGCCTCTTGTTGGTCGAACCCGGTGGTCGTCCTGGTGTCGGGGTCGCACTACCACTGTTGCTGTCGCTGTTGTTGGCAGCCGCGTTATTTTCTTTGCTCGACGAGGACGCCTTCGACGTAGAGGCTGCCGCCGAGGACGCGACCGAGGCTTCGCTTTCGTTGCTCGATTCATTCTCAGGCGACAGGCTGCGTGCCTTTTTGCGCTTTCTGCGTGGTCGACCTTTCAACTTTGGAGCTGCAATAATAAATTTATTCAATTAGCTTATCATTTTTTTACAAAAAAAAAAAAAAAAAAAAAAAATTAATTTTGAAGAACACAAGACCATTGTAAACTATATACGTAGTTTCGAGTGAAAACCATCTGAGCTGACATTAGAATTTTATCAAGTTCCAGTGATAAGAACTTATTGAAAGAGCAGTTGCGCAAAAATTCTGCTAATCGATACGTTTACGCCTACCGGCATGTTCGCAGATCACACATGGCGCTCCAAGATACTTTATTTACGTTTTCTAAGAATTTGACAGTTGAACTAACATCTTGATATGCCGAAAAGTGTAAAAGAACTAGGTGACAGGAGGAGTTATCAGAGGTTTCTTGTTATATCTGTCCACAAGAATATATACGCTATTGGTCACGCGTGTAAGAATAAAAGGGCAATCGATAAGTGGACGAATAAATAAATGGTCTGAACCGTACGTGATCTTAATTGTAAATTTCATGCGCTCGAGTTGAGTGATTTTTATCAGAAAGAATTTATCAATAAATTATACGTTAATTAGTCAACGTACAATGTGCTCGTGCAAAGAAAAAATGTTGAGAACGATATAAATTATTCTAATTGTCATTCTATTGTTTTTTGTTTTTCTTTTTATTACATGCAAGTGTTTTTTTGAAAATTCGAACGAAATAATGAAAGTATTAATTGACTGTAATAAATTATTTCATACGAATAAGTCACCCAATCAAAACTCCTTGAAATTTAAATAACCTTCAAAAAAACTTCACTTTATCACTTCTTTTAATCTAGTTACGATCTTCACAAAAAAATACTCTATACCTGATTTGCATAGTACGTTAATTAATCAGAGATTAACCTTAAAATTAAAAATTTCCGAAAAACCTTAAAAGAACTCACTCTTCTTCTTGGGAGGACACAAACCGTCAATCTCGAACTTGACGATGCGATTTTTATTGATCCTCATGATGATCGACATCTTGGGACTGGTGTCGATCATGCCACCCGCGCGTACTACGTGTGATTGAAACAAAAAACCAAGGCGGGAAAAAAAAAACGAGCACGTGCGCTAGGAAGGTACCTTTTCCGAGCTCTCCGCGGTATCGCACTTTGTTTTGAACTGAATCCGCCGCCGGCAACTCTGCAAGTCGCCGGCCGGCTTGACGGAGGAGCAGGAGAAGAAGGAGAGGGGGGGGGGATCTGGTGGCGCCGACCGTAAGGAAGGGATAAAATGTAAACACGGACACGTGATTTTTGGAAGAATTTTTTAAGAAAAAAAATTCGATATTTTTGATGTTTGCGTCGTAAGTTACGTGTGAATTGTGTAAGGATCTTTTGTTTTCAGGTAAATAGTACGTAATATTAGATTTTTACTTTCGATTTTTGAAGTAAGGGTCGTCGGACTTTTGAAGAAGAAATGAGACAAACAACAATAAAAAAACGCTGAAAAAAGACGATCGTAACCTCAAACTTGTGAGTTTTTTTCCTATTGTATAAAGTATGTATATCTTAATAATATATTTACTTTTACGACTTCAAACTAAAAAGTACTTGAAATGTCATTTATTAAATTATTTACAAAAATTTTTGACTATATTGTAGCGTAAACCTCGATTCAGAATGTTTTTTTAATTCGAATCGTAAGTTTTCGATAAATAGAATTCTAGCGTATCGTCTTACAAACACAGAAGTTTTCGATGTTTAATTAACTATAGATCAATGTTTTTCATCCGTTTCTCACTCTTATTTTCGATCGTAACTAAAGCACACTTTCCAGTTAAGTTCAACTTGAAAATCAATATTATTAGAGCTATAATTCATGTAGAAAAATTCTGAATTTTTCTAGAAAAACAGTCAAAGAACCGTAAATTTTTAAGAATTTCATGACGTAATATTTTGAATGCTAAAATTGGGAAAAACTCACTGATTTAACCGTTGAATATTATTCGTACATGATACAAATAAATTAAATAAGAATTTGTTTTGATCGAATTTTCGGAATTCCACGTGATTTTACGTAATTGGAATTTTTGCGGTAGAGCTTTATATTCGCCGATTAGTAATTTTTTCGATTGTAATGTAATTTCGAAATTTAGAAAAATAATCGCACCGAGTAATTTTGAAACAAGTACCCAAAGTCTTTCACTTCTCGGTACGGATTAAATATTTGAGCACTTCAAGCAGAACACATATACCCAAAACGGAATAACTTTTACCCGAAAAAATTCCAAGAACTGCCCTCTTTTTGTATTTTTCCCCGCTAAGTACTTTTCTTGAAAACGGATTAAGGTCTGAACAACAAAGTATACTCAAATTTATGTTTCAGGTTTACATATTGAATGCCTAATGTTTTTATAAACTGCTTATTATTTGAAATTAAATATGAAAAAGAACAACAAGAATCCTACTTTTTTGCTGTTTTGCTTATATATAAACCTTATATATTTCTCTGTACTTATTTATTTAACCAGTTTGCTTTGTGATAAAAAAATATTTTTGGTAATAATTTAAATTTTTTCAGTAAATTTTTCCTTTAAAATCTTTCCACATTTTTTTTAGTTGTAGAAGTTTTACTTAAATTCTGGCAATGCGCCAATGCCCAGATTAATCAAACCACAATTTGACGTAGAAAAACAACCCACAACTTTAAGAGTTCCAAAATTTAATTTAAACCGAATGTATAAACGGTTAAAAAACAATTACAAAGATACAATGTTTCAAATTGAGTTTTACAGTTACATTTGAAGTTTTATGATGTTAAAAAAAGATCCTTTTTTAAAATAATTTTTAAAAGTTTTTCTGCTGATAAAATTAAGACCTTTTCAAAATATGAACGAAAACTGTATATATTACTCAGAGCTCGCACGCGATGTGTTTGAATTAGTTTCTAGATCAACTTTATAAATTAAAATTTGCATGTAAAATACCGTATTATTTTTTTTTCTTTTTAGAAACTTACAGTGCTTCTATAAGACCAAAACCAGCTAAATAAAATTTTAAAGTCGAGCTACGTGCTAGATTAAAGAGATACGCAATCAAATTCATTTATCTTTGTGAATATAAATTCAACAGAACTAAAAGCCTTATCTTGAAATTTAAAATTTACTACAAAAGGGATTCCTCCAATTTAAATTGTACACAAAAAAATTAGGTCGAAAAAAAGAACTTGGTAATTCTAAACAAAAATTTTTTTTCCTATTTTTAGAAGAATTTTTTTTAATAAAGAAGTAAAAACATTACGTATTTTTTAAACTAACTTTCAGTTTCTAGAAAAAATTTCAAATAACACTAGAAACTTTCATATTTTAAGACTGAGTAAGATTCAGTCAAAAAACCTAACAATTCTCAAAAAAATAAATAGCCGAAACTCACCTAAATGATTGCACAGTAGTTCGTGTGTCTCGAGATCCGGGTAATCGAAGGTGTCCCTGCAGAAGAGTACCCTGGTCCCGGGTATTGCCTTGAAGCCTCCAAGGGCGGCGGCGATGGCGCAGCTCTGCCAGGACGGCTTCGAGCCCTCGAGTCTCTTGAGCACGGCCCGGTACCTGCAGTACCTGGAGTACGACAAAACGACGACCCTCGTCTGGCACAAGTCGCTCTTGGTGTCAATAATGGGTACACCGCGTCGTGATGTGCAGATCAGGGTCTCGTAGTCCTTCTGGTGTCGCTCGACGTCCGAGAAGTCGAGACCCGGGTCGGACAGAACCTGGGGGTACGGACTGCCGTTCGGGGATCCGGGCGAGGGTGGAGGAAACGACACCTCCCGGCCCCACGACCATTCCAGGGACGGAGACAAACAGGTCACGAGGTCGTGAACTCGCACCACAACCTTCTCCGAGATCGACAGTACTTCATCCTGTAAACAAAGATCAAATTTATTGTCAAAACTTTATTTTTCAACTTCAACGTCAACGTCAATAAAACCCTCAATAATTCGATAACTTCGGCAGTTATTTACGGTACTTATATTGTACAAAGAAAGTATGTATAGTGATTGTAAATTTCATTTTAAATTATAGCAACATTTTTGAGAGCTGATAACTAAATTGTCAACTCTAGATAAACAGTAAAGTAACTATTTTTTAAAAGTCCATACTTAGCATAGAGCAAATAAAGTTTAATCGACTGTATGTACAATCAGAAAAGGATCATTAATTAAACTACCGGCGTGAACCTATCTACGGTAACCAATTAAAAACTAGATTCTTATAGCTGAGCAATTATTCTTATAGCATGATTATCAATAAAAAAGAGTGGGTGTAAAGAAGCTTGACATAATTTGGAACAATTTCAATATAAAAAGAATCGAAAACTAACATTTTTTGCATATGTAATATTTCTGTAACATTGTTGTTACCATTATGCGAATAAAATGAAATATATTTAAATGAAAAATTAATGAGTACTTGTGCTGGTTTCATAAACGATGAGGTCGAATAAAACTTTATTTTATAGATATTTGTTATATTTTTAATTATTATGAAAAAAATAAATTTTAAAGAAATTCGCGGATAATAATAGAATGAAAATTATAATTATAACAGAAATTTGTTCTGGTTGTCTGTTATTTCTCTATCATACAGATATTTTTGTCAATTACTCCAACAACTTTTTGTTTGCGTTCATAGTGCAGATGAAAAAGTTATTTTTATCTAAAAACTGAAAAACTGAGTTAAAATAAATTTGACTTTGCGAAAAACTAATATTAACTTTTTCAAAATATATTGGGAAATGGAAAAAAAAAAGAAGAAGATATTGATGATGTTTGCTAAGATCACATGAAACTAAGTAATTATTATTCTCTGTAAAATAGAGTTTCAACTTTGTTCAGAAGCTTCTACAGCTTTTTTGTTTGAATTAATAACTAAAGTAAAGTGGCTGAGGATTTTCATCGCCTTTGTGTTTTTCCTCGCATTATTTTCTTTTACTATTTAATCCTTTTTACCATCTTTGTTTTTATTCGTAAATCTCGCCCATTTCTCCAATCTTATTTTTTTTTTTTTTTTTTTCTTTTTTCACTCACTCCTATAAAGCTTTTTTATCACCTTTGTTTCCTTCGAGAATCTCAACTTCATTCTCGGCTTTTCATTGCTTTTTTATTGTTACTTGGGCTTACTGTCCGTTTTTATTTGAAAATCTTTTTCGTCGATTTTCAAAAAAACAAATTTCAAAAGTATAGAATTTAGCAATACTTTTGAAAAAAGAAAATCAAATTTTTTTTCTGTGCTTGTTGTGCAGAAGTTTGCTAATTAAATTTTCCTCCGCTTCAAGTAACTTTTACCTTGCATAACTGAAATTAGTTCATCCGTAATTTAATTTAAACCGAATTAAATAACAATAAATTTTTCGACACTGATATTTTTTTTATAAATTAATAAGAAATTTGATCCCACTTACCGAAATAAATATAATTAATAAATCTATTTTTATATACAAAATCTATCGACTAAAAAATTTTTTAACTCTTAAAATTAATCAGTTTCGCGAATAAAAAAAATAATAATAATTCGGTGTAAGTAATGATGGAAAATAATGATTACGGAAAGTAGTATTAACATCAAACGCAAGATGGCCAAACCGAAAATGTATTGTGCCGTTGCCATGGCGATTCCGCTCACGGTGGTCTAAACACATCGATAACCTATCAATTTGGCCCTCACGCACACCCTGCCACTGCCGCCAAACGTTACGGGGGTTGAATATGTTATCACTCCCCTCGGTCCCCAAAATTCTACTTCATAACAAATATATGGTATTTTAAAATTTATAATAAAATTGAACCCAGTAATTTTATTTGTTTTTTATTAACAAAGTTGATTATTTTAAATGTAAATTTTTTAGTAAAATTCAACTATTAGGTAAAAATATTTTTAATGAAATTTGAAGTCTTATTAAATGACAAAAAATGATTGAGATTATCATTTTGCGGAATCCTGCTCATGTATATAATCCTCGAGAAAATAAATTTCACAACTTTGAATCTTTAAATCCTTTCCAGTAAGTATTTCAAGATTAAAAGTTGTGCAGTGCAATAAATTTTTGCGTCCAGTTGTCTGCGTGTGCGTTTGTCTGTGGACCAGGAAAACTTTTTACCCGTCCGAAGGTTCATTGTCTTGGTCCTTAAACCAGGTGCAGTTACGTTTTAAAAATTCCAAAGTAACATTTATTATTATGTAGTTACATCGACCTTTGTACAGCCAAATCCGGTTCGCCCCAAAAATTTCTAATGACCAGCGCAGAACTCGACCGTACGAAACGTAAGATTTGAAAGATTCAGAAAATAATCTTTTACATGGATCGTACCAAAAATATTTGAAGATTTGTAAAGAGAAAATTTTTACTACTTCCGAGATCGAATTTGAAATTGGTTTCAAAAATATATAATTTAGTACTCGTGTTCCTAAAAAAAACTACCGCGATAACTTTTTCATATTTTCTGAAAAAACTTTTTCCCACGATCTGTAATTTATTCATGAAAAGTAAGCATCTAAACATAACATCACCAGCGGGCTCGAGGCGATTCGTACCCTCAAAAATTCAGGGCAGCAGGTTACTCGCATTAAAAAGAAAAGTCAATATTGCGGAAGTGAAAAATTAAATAAAAAAAAGATTTCGAAAAACCAGACTGTCGCTTTAAAATTGAAGAATAACAGGTCATTAAGGGCAAACCTCGGGACAAACAAGGAAGACCGTCGGCGAAACAATCGTCGCTCAAAGCTTTATTAATCGTGCGGCGGGGATCATTTAAAGCTATGCTAATGAAATCTGAAAAGCATAATAAGCCGACCCGAGTGTACCGAGCTGAAATCGATGGTCCGTGCGAGCGCGTAGGGCTAATGAAAAGGCATTAATTTAGGATTTTGAGCGGTGGGGCGACGCGCTGAAAGAGTTGGGCCGATTTGTGGCCGCGACGAGATAAACGACCTCGGAAATATGTCAAACGATTTGCCGATGCTGCCCTAGGGCCGACGTGATTTGCGACGTTTAAATTGATTATGACCGAGATGAATCTTGCGGGGTTTAAATTATTGCCACAAACTTCAGTTATTTAAAATTTCGAACTGTGTTTTGTTAACTTAAATTTGCATGAATAAATCATTTAGTTGAAATACCATTTTTAAATAAATAAAATATTCAATTAATAACAGACACATGAAAAAAAATGATACAAAATTTGAAATGTAAATTTATTTGAAAGAGTCAAAATGGCGTTCGAACGGGCACAATCGAAACAATAAAAATTCAAGAGGTGCGTGGGTAACAAAGGGTCGAGATTCAGGATCACGTACAACTGCAGTTGACATGTTCGTCGTGCGTGTGTAATTCAACATTCATGCGATGTGTATTTTAATGTGCATACATCACTTGACGAGCTCGGGTACGGTCAAGTTTGAGATTTAACATTTTTCGAAACTTGCATTCTTCTTACAATCTTTAAATCTAATCTTCATTAAAAAAAGAGAACTTAAATTTTAACAAATACTTAGTATTGAGTAATTAATTAAAAAAAAAAAAAATTGAAAATTAATTTTCACAGTAAAATATTTAATATTTATTAAAAATATTCCCTGTAAGAAATATGAATTAGGTTATCCATTTAGTAGCCATTAAATGGCTAGTTACTAAACAAATATTAGATTGAGTCTATAAAATAGCCAATAAATGGCTATTAAATGGATAACCTAATTCACATTTCTTACAGGGAAATATTTTATTTATAAATTGAGGAGGATGAATGATTCAAATCATTTGTGCTTCGAAATCAAAAAAATTTAATTTTCATTGTTCTTCATATTTTGTAAAATTACTATTGGGCATACATAAAAATTTAAATTTTAATAATTTTATCAAAACCGTGACACAAGTTGAAAGTTTATCAAAAGGTGTTTTAGAAAATAAACGTCAAAAGTCGTTGAGCACTTTGTCACCGCTAACGATGATAAAATTTAAACATAAAAACAAAGTAAACTCCAGCACCGCAACGAGTAGAGCCCGCGTAATAACCGCGCAATGGCACGTGAGAGTCACCGAAAAGACATAAATCACGGTTAGATTAAATCCCCTCCTCCTCCTCCTTCTCCCGGGTGCACTCTGAAGTGGCGCGCGCATCCAGGAGTTACGTATATATATATATATATATATATATATATATATACTTCTGCACGCGAATTTTGATGAAAAATTAACGCAAGCTCATTTACGATTGTAAAATGTTTCGAGAGAATAACGAAAGCTTGTGTTTACTCGAGGCTGTGGCTCGAAAGAGAATTTATAAGGATTCAATATGCCAAGTTTATTGGAGTTTCTTGAAGTTTATCCTTGCAACTATAAAATACGGCGAGCCATCAAGCTTAGAATTTCGAACAATCTTTCTGCCCAACCGAGTCCGCCCGGCTCCCGCGAATACTTTTGCAACTATCATACCTACTCCGCTATATACGTTAGAGCCGAGCGAACAAACTTGTAGAATCACAAATTAATCTTTTTAAAACTATTTTTCACTCCTTCTCGTTTGCCCGTTAAAACTTATTCAATTTTATGACTTTTCTTCTTTTTTTTATAAAATCTCATTTGAGGAGTTAGACTTTTTAATTGTAAAATCTAAAATAAATTGGTAGCTTCAAAAAATTGAAATTAATTATAAACAAATTATTTAAAAAATCTTTGGGTTCGGATAACGCAAGCTATTACGAACTATGACCGAAAATACCGAGTGATCACGTACACAGCAGCAGCCCCTCAAAGCCCAAGCACGCGAGGTGATCCCCGCCGCGTATATAGTTACCGTACACTATCGGTCTCCTGCATCCCTTCTCTGGTAGCTCGTAGGGGGTTTAACGAGTGTTTCCTTTGCCCCCCTCCACCCCTCCACCCCTGTGCACATCCCATTAAGCGTACATCTATCGCCCGGGACAACTTATGCATTACGCGACCGAGTTTGATTTGGCTTGTTGTTTGTTTATCCCTGTGGTATTAAGTTCATTGATAAATTTATGATTATGAGAAAACTAAGAGAATTAAAAAATACAAGGAAGCTTTACAAATTGTTTTACCCTAGCCTGGTACGGTGAAGTAGTACTGGTTTGATTTCCAGAGGGCCTATAACATTTTACTGATGAAAAACTCAACGATGAGACGTAAAAATTAATTGGATTTATGATTTCTAGCATCTTTGAATGAATTTTTTCTTTTTCTAAGTCAATTAAAAGTAATAAAATTTGTTTCCTTTAACAATGCACTGTTGTGTCTATAAAAGACAATTTTTATTTGTTTATTAAGAGTTTTTGAATAATTCACCGATTATTTACCTGATTTAAATTCAAATAAAATCATAATCTCTTTCGAAAGCGTCAGCTTTGCATGAATCTAAAAAATTTAAATTTTTAACTAGAAATCGCTTGCTTGAGCAGCCCTCAATGGGGTAAACCGTAGCATGTAAAAAAGCTAAAAAAAAGAGATGGCAAATTGTTTTCATTTCTCGGACGCGCGTTTTCCATCCAATTCCCTCGAAGTTTATAAAGTCAAACGGTTGAGCCAATTTCCTCCCGGTCTTCAATATCAACCGCACGATTCAAATACAAACTCAGTTTCCGTAACTTTAGTGTTACGCCACGGATATACCCCCGCGCGAGTGTATCCATATAGTTTCTCTTCTGCAGCGCACTAACACACATGACTCCGAGCTGCAGCGCCTGGTTAACCACATTATTGTGATAAAGTACTCTTTGTTCCAATTAAGCCACTTTTAACGATCTTAGCAAAATCCAATTAAGTCTGCCAAGTAATTTTGCTCTGTAAATTCTCCAGCCCCCCTCCGAGAGTGTAAACTTCCCGAAACATATAATTTCAGTTTCTGATAATTCAAACAAGCTTAATAAGATTGATTTGTGCGGTGCGTCTAATGGCTCTTGAAAAATAAGATTTTCCGGGCTGTACTTCCTTCACTTATTCAAATTTTATTTCCGCGAGAGGAGTGTAGCTGCGTATCGATCGGGCTACTGCATCTAGATAACGACGATATATCCGTGCTGCCCTCCACCTGGAATCGTCCAATTCAAATGATTGGAAAAAGCTTGTTTTGTAATGTAAGCTTGTATCGAAAAAATTTTTCAAATTTTATTTCGAGGAATTATTAAAAACTCGGGGGTATTTTAAAACTATTTTCCGGGTTTGTGTACTCTCTCTACCTCCCTCTTTTTGCGGGCGACTTTAAAACTTTCGAAAAATCTTTTTCATTGAATTTATCGGAAAAGTTTTCGATAACAGCGGGGTGATTGAAAGGAAAAAAAAAGAGAGTAAAAATCATTCGAGATGAAAAAATTCATACTCGGGTGGACCGCCGGTGTATGAATTCAGCGAATGGATTAAAAAGTTTCAACCTCAAAAAAACTAAAAATACAATTTGATATTTTTTTTGGTCTTCAAACCGAATTCAGGTTTAATTGATAAACTGATACCGAATAAAAAAGACGTATTTTTAAAATTGTTGTAAAAAATTCTGCCACAAATATTTTATAGTGATAATGTAGTGAGCTACCATGAAAAATTCCTTTCAAATAAGATTTAAAGTAGAAAGCTTTTAATAATAAAAAACTGAAATCCAAAGACCAATTTTACGCGAAGGAAGCTTCCCTCTTCTTTCCATTTTGCATATTTTTCTGTGATAAAAGAGAATCGAGCCCCGGAGTCGAGCACCTTTTGTATGCGCACACGCGCGCTTCATTTTTTCGGTTCGCCCTTTTTTTTTTTCCTCCGCGGCTTTTGTCGGGAGTTTTCACCCTTAATTGCGGCGCACGATGGTTTTATGGAGAACATCATACATTGTGGCGAAAAAGTAAAAATAGAAAGAAAAATTGGCAACATTTTCTCAGCTAAATTATTTCTCATTCCTAGAATAAAATCTTTAAACTAGCCTATCTATCTGACAAGTAAGATATTTTGTAGCAATAATTATAAAAATAGCCAAGGAAAATTTAGAATTCAATTAGTTTTTATTGTTGTAGTAGTGTATCGTAAACGAAAATTTTTTCAGTAAATATAAAGCTGATGATAAATTAACCGTCGAAGTTTATGAATGAAAAAAGTTTTCAACTAAAAATGATTTTCATTTCAAGAACATATAAAACTCGCGAATATCAAGTTTTTTATTGCCCGCCAGAGAGCTACTGTTTAAAATATCAAGTTTTACTAGTGTTTAACATCGTCCCTGCATTTCCGCGTGCATAGGGGAAATGTAAAAATCAATATCACTGCTCGTCGGAAGCGTGGCAAAAATTTTCACATTCACAGAAAATTATTCCGTAAAATAAAATTTTACATTTTATTTCATGCGATGAGTTTGCATTACAGTAATTAATTTACTCGTTAAAATTTCTACCGAGAATGTTGAATAAGTAAATTAAATTCTCAGAAAATACCAGTAGAGTAAATTGAATTTTTACAATAAAAATTAGTTAAATAATTTTTTTCATTAAACTTTTAATCCTCTTATTCCCAGAACATTTATCTTTTAGACTTTTAAAATAATTACAACGTTCTCGTTAAATAAGTTGAAAAAGAAAAAAATTGGACGGGAAGAAATAAACAAGCTCCAAAGCCACAGCTTTCGCACTAACCGAAACCGACGCCACCTCCAACGACTCTCGAAAATTCGTCTTTCTATACTTTTTCTTCCTCAAAGCACATTACCCTCTTTTCCCCGTATTCGTTTTATTTTTATTTTTTAATCAAGCCTCATCTAAAAAAGATAGTCTTTCCGTGTATGAGGTTTTTTTTAATTTAGTTTTTTTATTTGCAATTTTCTGTTAAATAATATTTAACTGCAAGCGTAAATAAAAGAAGAAAAAAAATACTAAAAATAGCGGAATTTCAACATCAAAGAGATGTTCTCGAGTGCTTTTCAGACGTATAAAATCAATACAGAAAGAGAATTAAATTTTTAAATTGTTTTTCAAAAAGTTTTTTTCTTTAAATATTTGAAAAAAAAGTTTAAATTATCATAAACATAAAAAAATTTAAAAAACTCTTCTCCTAATTCTGCAAATTTGATACAAAAAGTTTAACGGTAGTAAACCAAGAATATTTTATGATTAAGTATTTTTTTAATATTTATGTAGTTGAGAAACTGTTAAAAAATAAATATTAATAATTTATAGTTCCAATTTAATGATTCAACTGTCAAAAAAAAAAATACAAGAACAATTCAGACATGCAAAATTATACACATGAGTTTTTAGAATTTCTTGGATTGCAAGTCTGGTCTAAAGAAAAAAAAAAAAAAAAAAAAAAAGCGATAAAAAGAAAAAGCTTAAAAGGCCGTAGCTGCAGGTCGATAAGCGACAGCGACGACCTCCCTTCCTCTCTCTCTCTCTCTCTCTCTCTCTTTTCCTGAGCGTGCAAAATTTCACTTGCTTTCGTGAACAAGCTGTAAAAAGTTTTTAATTCATTCTTCAACAAAATTATAATGATCGTAAAAGTTTACATTTATAACTTTTGAAAAAACTTGCAGCTGGCAAAAAGTCCTCTAGCCTTGGAAATAAAAATTCACTGAAGTAATAAAATACATCTAATACTCATTTAATTTTTGATTAATTTTCTATCGAGTTTATTTTTTTGTACGAAAACATATTTGACACTTCAATAATTCATTTTAAAAATAGTCTTGAATAATTTGAGTGGAAAATTCTGTTTAAAAAAAAAATATGTAGTAATAATAGTAATGAAAAAAAAAAAGTGTACTCGAATTTGTCAGCACTTTTAGTCACTGAACTGTAAGTTTTTGATATAACGTAATCGGCTTGAAGCGCATGAAAAAAAAAGAGAGAGAGAGAGACAGAGAGTAAAAAAGTACCGAGTCGAGTTTTATTTTCATAACTTTGCATCGAAATGAAAATTTTCCCCGGTTTTTTTTTTTATCTGAAATATGAGAATAACCAATATAAATAATACGTGTCATCTGTTCAATGAACGGATATATATATATATATATGTACATATATCCAAAAATAAGCGCTAAAATGAAATAGCCAATGATTGGATTAGAGTATAAATTAAGCAGTGACACGTCGGATTTTCTAGACATTAATCGAGCCGTGTCACTAAATTAGCGGCTTCAAATATTAACCTGAAAATCAATACTCCATCCACATCGCATATTTCTTTTTTAACGCGGCTAATTTAAGTTTCTATGATGTCAACGCTCGCGCCTGCAACATCTCTTCAAACACTCGGGCTATAGTGGCGCACTTGATTCTCTAGCGCGGCGCTCGGATATCGTTTGCGCTTAAATCTGAAATCCCTGGCGACTTGCCCCCTGGCAGCCGAGAGAATTTTCTAGATTAATCTTACTCTGATAAGATTGCTGATGAGGAATGATTTTGCACCCTTTAAGTTTTCATTTTACGGGTTTAAAAGTTTTTTTATTTCGTAGGATTTTTAGGATTTTTATTCAAAACAGTTTACTTGATTGATCAAAATATGTAGGAAATTTCTATGCTAGAGTCTTTGCTACGCCAAAGTGTACTATTACAACTATTTTTAAATCAAAGACTTTATTGCGAGCTGATTTCTTTCAAAAACAGGCTTACAATAAAATAAAATTTTTTTTACAATATGCATCAGTTAACTAAAGGGTTACGTAAAGTGAAAAAAGATAAAACCTGATTTATCATTTACGAAAAGCCTTCCAAGGATTACCGTTTTGTGTTTTGACGAATTTAAAAATTTTTTTAAAATATAAATCATCCAACGAGTATTTACGTAAAAATCCAAGTTTGTTTTAACATTTGCATTCATCATCGTAAATAATTTACCTAATCCCAAAAGTACGAGTCTCTTGTTATCCCGAATATTTGCGTTGTTCCGCGCTGTCCCAGTTGTCTGCTACTACGACGATTAAGCGCTGCCTTTATTTGTTTTCAAGTAAAATCACTTTACTTTGAGTAAACAGTTCGTGCGTTTGTATTCGTACTGCTTTGCTCAAGTTTTTGAAAAGAATATTTGAAACATGCAAGCGTTTGAAAACTTGTTCAATATTTTAAGATTGTGCTTTTGGCATATTCTCAGAGAATTTATAATTAAACTGTCACGAAGATAATTACCAAAATTTTAAAATGATAAATAAAATACGGTAGGCGGAGGCTGCGAGCTAGGCAATTTGATACCTTCAAAATATACTCAAAGTTAAACGCGAGTCCCTGGATAAAGTTTAACACTTTCTCAAATACTCGAACGATTGGACTTACTTACCCACCCAAACTTTTTTTCTTTAAAAGGTATAGAGTAAATAAAAAAATTAAATAAAACAAAAAAAGGAGAAAGCAGCGTGACGCCTCGATTCTTTTCTTCAATTAAACCAAGCGACGCCGAATAAAACGAACGACGTTTTAATTGCCTCTTGCTCTCTTCGCTCGCTCGATTAGCTTATTCATTGTTTCCGCCTCGTTCGCCCCCTCCTCCTCCCCTCGCCGCAAGTGTAATAGCGAGCCTTAACCAGCTGTTTTCAGCTTGTCCAACAGACTTATTTTTCATTTCATTGCTTTTTTTTCAGATTTGCAACAGATTTAGTGTTTCTTTTATGACTAGTGCACTAAAAAAGAGTGTCTGCTGACTTATAGGTTATGCCTGCTGCGCTAACCAGAGAGTATCATCTGCTCTCGCAAAAAAGAGTATCTGCTACTATCGGAGTAGTAAGGGACACACTTTTGGGTATCACCAGACACGCTTGGCGAAAAGGACAGTATTCTTCATCTGCCGTACCACGAAAAGTTTTCTGCATCCGTCGTGGAGTGCATAATGTTATATTAACATGTTTTAAGAGTGCTGCGTACGTTATTCGTATTTAATTAATGTATAGTTTTATTGTGCTACTGTAGAAAATTATCTAAATAGATCAGTTTTAAATATATATACACAATACTTCCGTCGTAATTTCTGCCTAAAAATTATTTTTTTTATTTATAAATAATGTTTATGTCGATTAGATTTTTTATTATTTTACTACTGAAATGATAACTTCTCATCTTCAATTTTTTTATAACTTTAATCGATATTATATTTTATTTCATAATCAACTATGAATAATTTTAAATTTTAATGAAAAATTAGTTTTTATGATGAATAATTTATGATTACTAATTTTTCTTGTAATTAAAGTTTTTTTTTTTCAACAATAAATAAAATTAATTTTTCATAACAAAAGGAAAAAGTATTATAGGTCACAACTATATGATAAATCCCATACAATTGTTTAGGTTATGTTCATTAGGCAGTCATTCACGTTTTTTTCAAACGTATGCAACCACCTCCTACCCAAGTACGGCTGCTACTCTAAAAAAGAGTAGCTGATGCTATCGGCGACGAGAGCAATCGCTGACCCACCGATTTTATCATAGGGGGCGTCGGCTGCCACTTTTTTCTCTCGGTGTGGGTATTTTTGAAATATTTCAAAACCGAATTTTCGGATTGCGCAACACAGTTTTCGTAAGCTACCTAAACTCGGACTGAATTTTCGCTTTTCCGTTCAAAAGCCACTGCGAAAACATGTAAGCGGGTATACCTGTATTACCCTCTCAATTGGATCGAGTATTCAAATGAACTGCTTGTACAAATGCGCCATTTGTTGGCATTTAATTAAAAGTTTAACTGAAAAAATTTTAGATGGTTTTTGATAATTAATTTCGTACTATTTAAATGATACATTGATGAATTGATACATAATTATTGATCGATTCTCAAAATTTTTGTTCAATCTTGCGCAATAAAATTTTGTTGTCAAGAAGTTTTTTTTACATGGCTGAATGAAAAACTTGAAGTATTTATATCTGAACTTTAAGCGTAAGCACATCTTAAAATGGCTCGCTCAATATTCAAATTCCCGGTTATAATAATAATATTCAGTACGTTTCCCACGTTTTCTGGCGTAACCACGCATGTGTATGAGCAAACTTTAATATATATCTGCAAGTGAAAACGCTGTGTAGGAAATAACGAAGAACGGTGAAACTTTGTGGGGGTTTATAATTTGTCGGAAATGTCAGGAACAACGCTTCAAAGTAAAAAAGTTCTTTTTTTTCCACATTTTCTTTTATTTTAAACTGAAAGTAGAAAAACCGAGACGTGAGAATTCTGATTTTAGTTGGAATAAATTTTAATTTAGCTACTCGCAGAGTCTCCTATAAAAGAAACTCGAATGAAAAAATTAAAAACCAATGACCATCTACTGTATTATACTGAAACGAATTTAATGAAAAAGAATTAAAGCGCGCAATAAAATTCAGATTAATAAAAACCTTTAAATAAAAACAAAAATTAATGACCGTCCGATGCCGTAACGAAACAAAATAATATGACACGTGCATTAAAAATATGCTCGTTTATCTTCATTAAATCCGAAAACACAAAATTTATATAAGCCCTGCGCAATTTACAGCACTTCCCCCGAAAATTACGATTATAAATCCTCGAACAACAATTTAATCTCATACAAATTAAAATTCACAGTAGTCGGTTCAAAACTTGGCCGCGCGAGCATAAAGAAAATTTTCCCACCGAAGTCGCGGAAAAAAAGAAGCTTCTAATACTTGTAAAACATAAAACTAGTTTTCGATTATCTATTTTACCTAAAATAATTCTCACAAAAGAACGGGATTTTCAGAACTGAAAGAGGGGTGGAGGGAGGGGGGAGAGGCAGAGTTACTGGCTCGTTTCATTACTGGATAATGGGATGCCCGGCCGGGTGAATTTGAAGCGCTTAATTTTCGTACGATTAATGTGGTTTAATTAATTTCGTAGCAAGAGTTCGAATTTCAGCTTTTTTAACGTGATTTTGCGTTGAGCTGTTGCAGTTTTTTTTCCGGCCTGGTTCCGGGACTGATTAAATATTTGCCAAATTCCCACTGATTTGTTCCGAATTTATTTCCAATTTTCGAAATAAAATTTAATGACGAGGAGTAGGTATTTCAAATATTTAGCGCGCAGTGAGTTGAATTCGTAACAATTTTAAATAAAAAAAAATTTAATATTCATTATTAAACGGTTATTAGAAAAAATTTTGTCGAAAATCTATGAAAAGACAGATACTGTAAGTTGTAACCATCTCCCTGAGACTTCCATTTGTTATAGCATTATTGCTCGTTCCGACACTGCAGTGATAAACAAGTGTCGGATTATCATGAAATGCACAAAGAGATTTGTTTAAGGGGCTCAGAAAAAAAAATCTTCGAAAATCGAAACCGTTCGGATTTGAACTCACAACCTTTAGATCCGCAGGCAAACGGCTTACCCGCACGGCTAACGTAATCCCTTCTCTCCACCAGCTTTACAACGGAATACATCATCAAACACCGCAGTGTTTGCTCGATCGATGGAAAACTTGTTTAAAAGATACGCGGAAAGTTTTTTAAACTAAAAGTGTTTTTAAAATACTCTAATTTGTTGTAAAATTTTTGTTTATAAAATAATTATTAATTAAAAAAAAAAAAATTAGTTTTATGAAAGACTAAGTATTCATTGAATTCATAAAAGAGTCCCAGACAGTGGTAACCGTAATTCACACGCGAGACAATTTTTTCCCCGGGATAAACTTCAGTTAAGGCACAATATTCGAAAACTTGGAAGTCGGAGAAATGAGAGGGCGGAAGGTTTAATTTTCCAAAAGTTTAGCTCGACTCGGCCTCGAAAGCTCCTTTCTCTGTCTTCCGTCTCTTTCCGCAAGCCCGAGTGGGTGAGCTTGCGATCGATTTTTCGGTTAACTTATACCGACTCTCTCGTTAAGTGAAAAAAGTCTTATGAATTAGTGGAGCAAAAATGTATATATATTTTTCTGTTCAAAAAAACTTTATGAATTATTATTGTTATGAATTATATTGATTATAAAAATGAATGATTGTATAAAAAAATAATTGAATAGCAGTTGGAAGAATATTCAACTTCAATATTAAAGATTTTAAGCCTAACTGGGTTTTTACTTTCCTACTGATTAAACGTAATGTAAAATAATAAATTAAAATGAAATTTTTGTAACATCTAATAATATTACAAAAAAAATTTTTTAATTTAGTTTTTATTTTGTATTTTATCAAAGAATTCAATTAAATTTTAACCATGGAAACTCGATAAATTGAATAAATTAAAAAAAGGTTTTTCTATTAAGAAGTACAACCAAAATATTGTACTAGAATTTTTTTTCTATTTTCAGAGTATTTGCAATGTGTGATTGCATCTCCACTATATGTAATTACAACTGCTTTGAACAGTTACCAAGTCCATCCAAGTTTACATTGTTAGCTTAATCGGAACCAACCTGGTACAATAGTCGAGGATGTTTCCTAGTTAAAGCCAAAGATTTAATTTACCCTATTTTGATGTAATTTAAATAAAAAAGGCCTCTTTCTTTTTCTTTCAAATTTTTTTTTTACTTACTAGTCTAGCCTCGATGAGTGATACAAATTTTTGACTGTTAATACTAATTGAGAACCTTGATTCTCAGCAAAACTCACCTGTAACAGAAAAATTTATTTTTTTTAATACATTAATTATTTTATAAATCTTTAATCTGTAGTACTATTTTCAATACTTTGAAAACTCTTCTTAAAAATGATTTAATTTTTATTTTCATAATTTTTTGCCAAATTAATCTTTCGGGTTAATTTTTAAATTAAATCTCTTCGATGTATACTAAGCCCTTGTAGCCGTATCGGGAGGTTTAATTTAAAAAACTAGAAATAGTTAATTTAAAAATATATATTTATTAATTTTACTTTCTTGTAAAAAAATTTCTCTTTTATATTTCATAATATTAAATTCAATTTAAACAACACCTTGGATCAATTCAGCTCGATCTTCCCGTCGACCCTTATTAAAATCAAGCAGCCTCAAGGAAAAAAAAAGGCGGGCAGAAGAAGTCCCTTATCAGCTGGCAATAGAAGCTGCGTCGATTAATTAAGCGGGTATCGTATCGATTTGGGTTGAGGAGGGGGTTCCGGTTACACCGGGGTTCACCGCACGGCCAGGGGCAGTAAACCCGGCCGGCTGCACGACAGTGGTTCTCATCGGCCCGACTGGCGTACCGGGGGTGAGTGGGTGGGTGGGTGGTAGTTCTGCTCACCCGCGTTGAATTTTTGATGCGGCTCGTTGCGTAAACACCGCGGGATGCACACGCCCGTAAACACGCGACTCGTTTTAGCTGATAGATAATTTTTTTTCTATTACCCTCCCCCCTCTCGCTTTGATTTCGTCTAAATGAATTTTTGGAATTATTTATTAACTTGAAGATTTTTAATGAAAATTTGTATGAAATTGCAAAGTCAGAATCGTAATAAAATTTATTTTATTTTATTTTATTATTAATATTTTTAAATCAAATTTAAAGATGAAATCTTGGCCTTTTCCTTTGCGTCATTTCTATGTGTGTGATCGATGAGAAAAGATACGACGGAAACTCGCGCAGACTAGACGACCAAACAGACGTGCGACGAATACAAAATACCGAAACTCCTATCTTCCCGTCCGGTTATGATATAAAATTGTAGCATCCGCAACTAAAACGCTAGACAAGTGAAAAGGATATTTGTACATTAATAACATCACAGTAGATTTTTAATTTAATTTGATAAAATAAAACTTAATTAGTTAAATTTAAATTTAAATAAAATAAAAAAATTTATTCTTGAAATTAATAAAATGTAAATGAGTAAAGTGTGACCCATGTGATAGAGCTTTGGACTAATAAACCATAGATCGGTGGTTCGAATCCTACTTGCTTTGCAATGAATGTAAGAACTCGGTTACTTCCATTGATAATTGTAAGTACTTGAACAAGAGCTGAACTCCTCATTGCATTAAAATAAAAAAAGAAAAAAAATTATACAGTAGGAAGTATTTTCTCTTACTTTATTAATAAAAATTATAAAACAAATAAAAAAAAAACACTAAACTCTGAATTTTTTTTTTTTCATTCGTCTGGAACCACTATGAATTTTTAATGTAAATTTGCTTCACAACGAAGGAACAGAAGCAGAAAGGAGAATTGGAGAGGAACGGATGAGTACATATAACGCTCGTCCACTCGCTCGCCGCTGAGAGGTCAGCCAGATTTCCGTCATCAATTTTACTAAAATACGTAATATATAATATAAGCTTGCAGTATGATGTCCGGTCCAATTAAAAACCATCAATTTAACCAAATTTTCGATACAATTTTAATCTAATAATAAATAAAAATCAATTTTATGATAAAATTCAATTAATTTCAACTTTTTAAGTACTTGTATTTCCCGATATGGTCGGTTGTTTATAAAAATGAAAGTAAATAAAATAAATAAATTTACAATTGATTGAACTACAACCAGCACTGTTAACTTATTACTCAAAATTCAATAAAATTTGAATGTATAAGCCTGCAGTTAAGAGCACTGTTATTCCAATCAAAATCAGCTGTAAAAATGTCATTGTCACACAGCCACCGCACCGAGAGAGAGAGAGAGCAGGTGGAGTTCGAAATGCCGTTAATTCTTTATCGATTAGAAGGCTCGCCGGCAGCCAGCGGTGGCTGGCTTGGTCGCGCGCGCGATTCATGCAGACGAATATCGATTTTCGATTTTGCGGTCGAGGGAGCTGCGAGCGAGCGGTAGGGGACTGAGAGGGGGAGGGGGATAATATGAGTTTGTTGTGATTTCAAAGCTGAATGGAATTTAAAAATGAATGAATTTTCTGGGAGTTAGATTACGAGCTTTTTTCATCCCTCCTTCTCCGATCACCTTTTGAATCTCGGATTCGGGATATTGGATATGTTTTTTACCAAATCGAGAGAGTATTAGATTTTTATGTCGCTCGCAAAATGTGGTTTTATGAGGAAAAATGAATTTTCTAGTATCGAGTGCAGTATTAAATGAAACATTTGACCGTAAAAAATTTTAGAATAGAAATAAATATTAGTTCGGGGTTTTATTATATTCCGCGTGAAAAGCATTTTTCGCGCTGTTCAACGTCAACCGAATCGAGGGATGTCAATGTTCGCTCTAGAATGATAATACGTCAGTCAACTTTTACAATAAATGCCTGCGAGTACAGCACACGCATTATACATTAATTATAGGCGCGTGTTCACGAGAGCGTATTTGACAATGTTGCGAAAATAAATTATTCCAGCGTCCGCAAACGCTGTGAAAAACAACGCTTTTGTTAAAAACCGATGTAAATAAAATCGCAACCGACGCCTTGCGAAACTTTATCTAAAGACTGATTTTGTTTTATCAAGACTCAGGTAGAGGCATAACGCAATCAAGACTTTTTGAAAAGTTACTCCAACTCTTTCACGAGGCATCTGTCAGCTCATTTTCCTCTTCCACCCTCTGTTTTTCTCTCCCCCCCGTGTAGTACGAAACTTCAAGAGCGTTCGCGAAGAATTCGAAATCTGTCGCGGAGGAGTTACAAAGCCGTCCTCGCGGGAGGGGGCGCAAGAGGAAGGGTGAAAAAAAAGCCTCCCCCCGATAAATCGGAGTAAATTCACTTTATTACTTGGCAAGTGGAGTGGGGATTTTAGGGGTTGGACGAGGTTTTATTGAGAATTACGGTGATAGATAATGTTGCCGGGGGGAATCAAAGGGTGAGACGAGATGAAGAGGAGCTTTCGCGTTGAAGAAGTCGGATGAATGATTTTCTTTTTGAACTTTGGAGTAAATTTTATAAATGAAAAATGAACATTTTTGGAAAATTTTTTACCCATTGACGGTATTCTGAAATTGCTTGATTTGAAAAATTCTAGAATCCTGCTCTACCAACATTTACTTTGATAAAAGTCATAGATTTGATAAATAAAATATAGTGAAAAGTGAGTGACATCAATAATTTTTGTTTACAAAAAAAAAATAACTGTACTCACTAAAAAAAATTTCGTTAAAATCAAGTTAAAATATCTTTTTCTTTTTTTTTTTTTTTCTCGATAAATAACAATGGAATGATAAATAAATAAACTAAAATAATTCATTGTTAAATTTATTAAAATCAGAAAAAAAAATTTTCTTACTTCAGTAGCAGAAATAAACTCTCAGACAAAAGCAGAAATAATTTGTTCCTGATGAACGAGGAAGCAATTAAAAATAATGTATCTTCGTAAACTACACACTAGGCCGAAAACAAACCGAAAATAAAGTGAATTCAAAACGAGCATCCATCAAGGCAAAGCAAACATCAATCAAAACAAACGAGTCCTCAAATTTCACTCTCCTCTTTTCGCTGTACCACAAAAAAAAAAAAAAAAAAAAAAAAAACACGAGAGAGAGAGAGAAAGATGAAATAAAATAAAATAGCGGAATTCCGACAGCACGAAAGTTTTGGCACGAGTGTATCCCCGAAGCACCACCACGAGGAAGAAGCTGAGTTTGACTGGCTCCCGGAACTCCGAGCCAAAGTGAGATATAGCGAGGCCGGAAAAATTGAAGAAAACGGCCTGAGTGCGATAAACTGCGACGAGCATGTTTTTAATAAAAAGGTTATTACTGGATAATGAGAGTTGTACATTAGCTGTGCTTTCATTTTTTTTTATTCAGTGAATAATAAAAAAGAAAAAAATTATTTTTTATTTGATGGATGTGATTACGTCAAAGACAGTATAATTTATTTTTTACTTTTAACCACGTCTTAACACCATATTATCCGATCGCATCAAATATATTAAGAAACGTTTATTATTCAAGTGCTTTAAATTATCATTTACCAAATCATTTACAATATTTATTATATTGACTTAAAATAATTTTTTTTTTAGTTCTTCACCAAAGTGCAATATAGCTCTTTGTAAATTTAATTAATCCCTCGATTAATCCATTTATTGTCAGAAATGCCTGTTAAAACAGTCGGAATCGAGGAAGGATTCAAACCTACGACTTCTGGAATACTAGTCCAACATTCTGCTGTCAAAGCTGCCTTAAAATTTATTTTATTAATTAAATTTTTTTTATATTTATATTACACTAATTAGTAAAATATTTAAGTTATTTTTAAATCAAGTTAAATTTATTGATAAAAAAAAACGAGTATGATTCCGTAATTGAGAAAGCAGCTTTAATTATTAGTACATAAAAATAAAATGTAGGGAAGTTATTAAAGCTCTTTCAATTTCATTTAAAAAGTTCAATATCAAAAATCTGATATCCGGATGAACCGGCTCGAAATAAAAAATTTGAAAAAAATAAACGTAATCAAAAACTGTTGAACGAATGAATTCAAAATCACGGGCAGGAATGAAATATGTTTTTTTTTTTTTTTTTTTATCTCGACATAGTGATTAACTTTGGAGGGATGCAGCATATCCACTTCACCGAAACGAAAGGAGCGGGAGGGGGAGGAATGGGGAATGAAAAAATGACGCATGCGCGTACCGCGCAAAGTCCGGGCGGGCGTCGCGTCGCCCCTCGTTTTCATGCAAAATTACAAAGCTCGAGCGTTTTCTTTTGGAGTGAGCAATTTTCGCTTAAGCTACCGACGTTTTCGTCTTGTAATTATTCTCTTTGGCATTTCTTTTAATAACCAGCGCGCCCGCGGTTTAGAAACGAATGTTTTCCAATGAATTTTAGCTGCGACCCGCGTTTGCTTTACAGCCGAGGATTAATTAATATCTGATTTAATGTGCCACAGCGCCATAGAAGCGTTTTCGAATTATCTCTGTAATTTATACTCCTTTAATTTTAATGCTCTTTGGTTCTCATTGAGCTGAGCGTAATTAAATTTTACAGTAACTATTTTATGGATTACATCCCTATTAAATTTTGTAATTTCGTTTACGTATTAATGCACGTATTAGGTTCAAAGTGTCCTCGTTGGATGTAGTTTACAAGAGATCCTTACGTTATTATTAAAACTCGAGCGACAAATAATGTAATTTTCATCCATTTAATATTGTAAAAATCCATTGCAAAATCTTGAATTGATTTTATGGGTGACAAAATTGAATTTCACTGAATTTATCCAATAAAATGCCAATCTATTCATCCCTTGTACTTTATCGATTCTCATTTGAATTTTTGAAGTGAAAACTAGTATGAACTTTCGAGTTTCAAAAGAAAATCATGAAAAGTTTTAATTTTAAAATAAAAAACGAACTTTGTAATATAAAAACTTGAAATTACGTAATTTCCGGTAAATATTTAATAGAAACGTGAGCCGGAGAGAAAATCAATAAAGTCAAAGTTTAGGTCGGACGACTTTGTACTTAACTGAGCTAAGTAGTTTTAAAATTGTACCAAGAGTTTTACTGCATATTACAACTTTAACAATAATATTGAATTTCTATTTTCGTGTATTACTTTGAAAATTCAGTATCTCTTTCTCAAAAAAAATTTTAACGATAAACTTTTCCAATAAAATTTAGTTATTGTTTTATAAACGTTCTTCCGTATTTATGAACATGAACTTTTTCCGAAGTTTTTTTTATTAGAAACTAGTGAATAAATTAAACGAGTGTGGTGAAATAATATTTTTTAGATGATTAAACTGAAGTTTCTAAAAATACTCAACCGATTACAATTTAAACGAACAAGCGAGCAAGAGACGAGTTAATTTCAGAATCAATGAGTCGAGAGTGAAGCAGATGGTTTGTTCATTATCAACTATCCAATGAAGTTGACGTCGCGTTGTAAATTCACGATATTTTTCGATGAACTGGGAGGGGAAAAATTTTCATCGATTTTTACTTTGTAGTTAAAAATCTAAAAAAATACTTGAAATTACATTAAACGTCAATTACGAGATTGAAAAAAAAAAATTAAAATTAATAAAAACTAAAATAGTGGTGGAAGCGAAGAGTTTAATAAATAATTAGATAATGAGTTTTTTGCCAATTACGGAAAGTATAATTGCCAGTCGAATAGAATAAGACACGAGGACTGTAATTTTAACTTGCAAGAAAATTAAAAAAAAAAAAAAAGGTAAGAGAAAAAAGAAGAAGAAACGAATATACGCGGATGAGACTCATTCGCTTTTTGTGTGCGTTTCAAATTCGTATATAAATATAAGCTCGCCCGCGATTTCATATTCCGGTGGGGGGGAACGTATTTTGCATAATTTATATGTATAATACTGAAACTCCACTCTATTTGATGGCCTTTTTTCCCTCTTATTTTGTTTCTCGTTTTCTTCTTTGCCCAGTAGTTTCAATTCTTTTCTTGATCCTTTTTTTTCGAACTGGAACATACTTTTCCAATGTTAGCATTCGAATTTTATAAAGTGCAGTTATTTTTTCATCTTCGTACTTTTTAAACTTTTTAATTACTTTTGAAACTATAAAAGCGTGTATATGAATGTTGTAATAATTTGACTAATCATCGCAGAGCAAACACGTGAGCTCTCATTAAAATTGTTTAATTAAATTTTGCATCCTGAGAGCTCTCACATTTAATCCCACTACTGGAAATTTATTTATTTAGCGAGTTCATGTTCAGGCTAGTTAGCCTAGAAATAAAAACCATGATTAATTAAAATATTACAAATAGACACTCTTAAATACAGTAAAAAATCAATGGATATTTAAATGACAAAATAAAACCTCGACCACGATTGTTATTACTTTTTATCTATTAGAAAAAACACATTTTATTTTTTAAATAAAATATTATGTACGTAAGTTACTTTTATATTACTATTTTATTTAATTTTCAATTTTTTGAAATACTAATTTTGTAACCTTTTGAACAAAGATTCCTGAAGAGGCTAGCAAACCATGACTAGCGAAAACACTATTTGAACAATAATTATTTGCCCTCTACCGATCGACAGGAAGAGTTCTAGAATTATAAACTATTAGACTTGCGGGTGACAAAAATATTTATTTACTTACAAAATAAAACCAATTCCTTTTTTTTTTTTTAGATTTATTTCAATCGTAAAGAAAATTTTCATAATCGGTCCTAGATTCGACAAAAACAAAAACTGGTCCAGTTCGAAAGGAGGTCTTTGCACTCGGCCTTGAGTAAATCCGCAGAAAATCTGGCTTGCTCTCCTACCGTGATCCAAACCAATCCTGAGGGTGGTGGCAAACACACCTCAGAAATCGCTCCTCCTCCTCCTCCTCCTCCTCCTCCGTCCTGTGCCCCTCACAAAGCCCGGGGTGGGATAGGTGCGGAGGAGGTGAAACGAATTTTCCCGGCGATATTGATTACGCAGCCGCTGCCTGCAGGAATAGCTCGCGTCGCCGCTTATCGGGTTAATCATGCGAGCGCGAGTTCCAACAAGGATAATTCCCCCCGGCCGCTCTGGTGAGTAATTAGCGTGAGAAAGTTACAAACGCCTATGGTTGGGATTTTGGGACGCGGTTCTTTTTTTTCTTACTTTTCTTTTGGTGTATGGGTATTGATTTATTTACGAATTGTAATTTCAAAGTGGAAACGTTCCCCCGGGGAAATGCTGATGGACGTGATCTGAAAACCAAGTTTATGAAGTGGAATACGTATTAGGCGGTAAGAAAGATGCTTGGATTTTTTTTTTTTTATTCCCCGTATTTCAAAATTAAAAAAATAACTTTGCGCATTTGATTAACATGAATTACCACCGCAACGTTATAACCCACAATTTCAAACAAACTTTGATTATCATGCAAATAGTTTATGCAGCGTAAGTCGAGATGATAGACTTGTATTGTGTAATGAACAAAAAGTTTGTTTTGGAATTTAAAATTTACATCTGTTTTGTAGGTATTACACATTATTGTTTGAGAAAATTCGAATGTTTTATCATAACTTTTCAATTGAATCTAGTTTTTTATTTTTTTAATTAAAAATTTTTAATCAAGAAGCAAATTAATTTTTATTTAGAAAAATATTTTTTATTTTACCGGTATTCATTATCGTTAAAGTAATCAATACTCCGGACAAAAATAAAAACCCAGCGAGCTTTCTCCCTCAGCAATACATATGTTCGTATTTTTGGAGTTGGAAAAAAAAAAAAAAAAATCTAATTGTTTTAGTGCGTTGAGAAAAAATAAATAAAACTGTTTCTTTACAAAAAACCACAAGCATCAATAATTTAGAAGAGCCACAAAATGAAGAAAAAAAAAAGTCAATGAAGCTGATCTAAAACTTTTATATCATCAAATACTTACAAGCTTCATAAAAAAGCATCGTAAAAATTTGAAACTTCCCTGGCTCTGAGGCATCATCGATCGCGAGTCTCCTTTTTATTATCGGCCTTGATATAACGCTGAAAAATTTTCTTCATCAAACGAAAACATTGAAAATTCCTTGAAGATCAATTTTTATTTCTTTCGTACGTAGTTTTCATTTTTCACAAAACGATATTCCAAACTCCCCAGGTCGCGTCTCTTTGGTTAAGGCATTTATTCACCCGAGTTTGTTCCTCGGTTATTACAAACTCTCTTTGATATAGCCGGATTTCATTGGATTACATGGTCGGCTCGAGTTGTGTGCACGAGGTTTGCGGCCACGACTACTACGACGTTGCTTTGATAAAGATTTAAAAAAATCTTTTGCGAAATCTTTTTAATGACTCTTTTGAAAACTGAACTTTTCAAAATAACCGATTTTACAAAATCCAAAAATAATCATTTGTCGATAAAATCGAGGTAATTATGGAAATTTAATAATTTTATTGAATAATACCCTCCAAAGTTTGAGAAAATTTATAATCTGATCTGTAATAAACTTTTATTCGCAGTGCTAGTAAAAAATGAAGAGATTTAATATTTCATATACTTTATTAATATTATTTTTGGAAAATTTTATAGTATAAGCCGTTTACTTATTTTTATTGTTTACGGCACTTTTTGAATTTTAATGTTGTAGGTACTCTGGTATTTTTCTACAATTCTTTTTTTACATACCCACGTAGACCACGCAAACATCCGAGCAAACTTCAAAAGTAGAATTTCAACATACCTGAAACAAACAAAAAATACGAATTCTTTAGCAACTTTCATCAAGTTTATAAAAAATTTCTGAATAAAAAGATAATCATAGAAATACATTGATAAATCCCAGTACAAATAATCGTTATCATTGCGCGCTCCCAAAAAAAAAAAAAAAAAAAAAAAAAAAAAGAATAAAAAACATGAAAATAAAGATCAAACAGCTTAATGAATAAACTTTGAGTTTAAGTTTGCCGAGCGTTGTACGAGCGAAGAGTAGATAGACGTTCAAATAACGCGAAAGTGCCTTTATATATAGATAGAAATAGATACGAACGATGGGAGAAAATGAGAGAGAGAGAAAGAGAGGATCAAAAGTGTTGCGCTGACGTTAACGATACGACGCGGGAGGGAGCTTTTGGTCTATTCCGAGATTAAATCTGCTCTCTTTTACCCGCGCACTTATACTACATCGCACCGAATTACCCCCTTTTCATTATTTGTCCAACGTTACAGATCAAAAATTAATTACATATTTTTTTTTTTTTTTTTTTTTTTTACAAGGGACCTCTTTTTTATTACATTCAGGCGCGTATACACAAGTTGAGCAAAATTCAATTCAGAGCTTTGCGCGTAACGCGTTCTTTATTGCATTAAAGTCAATTACTCAGACTCGCGAACTTCGCTGGGGTTTTATAATGACAAAGTATAAAATTAAACGCGAAAGTGGGACATTTAGTTTTCGCAACTCTGTTTGCATAGCTTTAAATTATCAGCTAAACCAAAAAAAAACGGCGGCGGGGGGATATAGAGAGAAGAAAAAATAATTTTAAAATAATTTTACGAGGACACACACACTCAAAATAATAAATACGGGACGATATTTCACGTAATAAAGTTTTGAAATACCCCCTCTGTACCTGGTACGAAAGTGCTCTGGAAACTTTCCGAAAATTTATGAAAATAAATTCAATTCGGTTTATGCAATAGAGGGGTTTATGACGCGACACTTCCGCCGCAACGATTTTATTCGCCTTCCATCCCACCCCCGGCATGCCGCGGCTTGCCTCGTCTGCGCTGGCTAATTCACTTCCTATACGTACTCCGCAGTCTCTTTTCATTTCCTCGGCCGAAAGTAAACACGACTTGGATTAGTCTACCGCTGCTATTGTGCCCGAAATTAAACATTTCGCAGGAAATTGGAAAAAAGATGATTTTGATCTGAGAGAATTAATTGATTAAGTCTCGGGGACTTGATTTAATTTTTTATTATAAATGATACATTTTTTGAATAGTTTGCAATTGTTCGACAACATGGTTTACGTGAAAGCTCCTTCCGAATCAAGATAAAAACACTAATTAATTAACGTACCGTATAAATTTTTTATTGAAAAGCATGTTTACAAACCGTTAAGCAAACTCGGACTAATTGTTTTTATTTTGTTTGACAACGTGGTTTGTGTAAAAGCTCTTCGTCAAGATAAAAACATTACTGTTTTAAACAAACTTATTCCGTATAAAGCAGAAAACAACAATAAAACTTGAATTTCCTTTTTTTTTTTTATAACTCCGCGAAATTACTTTTTTAGAAATTTAAAACAGATAGTAAAAAAGCCAGATGAATTCTTTTTCCGGAACAGCGAAACTTGAATGTCCGAACTTTTATAGTTATATATATATAAATTTGTTACTCGAAGTTTAAACAAAACGCTTTTTCTTTTCATCGACTCCCGGCGAGTGAACTCGAGCCAAGTCTCAACAAAGGCGATGTTACGATCGACTAATTTCAAGAAGAAAAAGGTAATGTTTCTTGAAATAAATAAATATAAATTATCAAGCCGCCGCGAGTTCAATTGCGCGACCGAGCGAGGTGCACTCTGCGCGCGCGACCGCAAAAACGAAAATATGTGTGCGCGCATAACTGTGTAGGCGATTGGGTTGGAAGTATTTTACAAGCCGGCAGTAAAAACCATCGGTGTTTTTCTACAAAAGCCATCAAGCTTATACGCAAACAAAATTATTTTGAATGGAAGTACAGTTAGACACCTTTTTTTCCCTCCTAAATTGGAATTATTCTAATTCTAGAACAACTTCAAGCGCTCCTTGGCAAAATTGAGTGAATGTTAATCGACCTAATTAAAAGTGTCGGTCTTCGCAGTGCCAGAGTAACTCGATGGCCGTCCAAAATTACCCCAATAACAAGGTAAAAAAATTACCCGAATGAAAAATCGAGAAAAGCGATATTTTAAAAAGCCAGCCCTTTAAATAAAAGAGCTCGGAATTGGCTTCGTAAATTTTGGGTAAATAATAAAGTCAATGGCTGTTTGTCAGCTCTCTTCGACACGTGTGCACGGTGGGAGGCTCGGTACAAAGTCATCGATCGAATTTTCGATGACGCCGGGCGGGTGGCTTTTCGACAGCCCGAGCGCGGGGGAGTGGAAAACCGTCAATGTTTATACAATCCATTTTGTACAGCGCGAGGGGGGCTCTCATCAGCCGTAATTTCAAATACGCGGAGAACGAAAATCAATTTGATTATGCACGGGAGCACGAAAAAACGTGATTTCAGCGTAAGAGGAATGAGGCTGGTTACTCGAGGGCTGCCTTTTTAAAAATTTTTTTTTTTTGATTTCAGTGATCAAAAGATTTAGTAAAATTGTTAAGAAACTTCGAAAAATTTATAATAAAACTTGGATGGTTGCCTTCTTTTAAAATAATTTTTAACAATTGAATTATATTTATAGATAAATTAAAGTAAGTATTATTTTTAATTTTTATTGAGCTACATCGTATATATTGAAGAAAATACCAGAACAATCTCGTCGAAAAATTTCATCCGAACTCAAGGTCTCACATTGTGGGGTGAGCGTTTTTAAAAGCGACCTTATTTCCAGCACAAGCTTTTGATGCCAGAAACGAGATCTGATTCAGGAAAAACAGAGTTTAAAAAACTTTTTTCCTTTTCCGGAAATTTCAAAAGCTCGAGGAAGAATTTTTAACTAACTTCTGACGGCATCGTACCGAGTCTTGTTACATTATTATAAAACTTTAATTAAAATGTAAACTACATTTTATTAATTATAAGCTAAACAAAACAAACAGTCGTTGAAAGTAATTTTTATTGTTAACAGAATAAATTTTAGAAGCCTCATCAAAGTTGTAAAAATTTTCAGAGGAATAACATCCGAGTGACTTATTGATCGTAAAATAGAACTGTGAAACGCATGACATTCGACTCGAAAGATCTCGCACTTATCGACTTTTATGACTTACAATTTTATGCTACCTCGTTGCTACTTTTTAAATGTATTTATACCTCAAATTCGTTGTAAACATTTTGTTTACATATAAAATGAAAATAAATAAATTTTTTTTTTAAATCGACCAAAATGAAATAAAAAAATCTAGAGCAGTTTTTGAGAGACCATGGTAATTGAACTCGAGACTACAAATAAGTATTTATCACGTCATTTAAAAGCTTTAAAAACTCGTTTATCAAGCGGCTATGCCATTAATCTTCGGCGCACCTACTCTCTTAAATCAACGAGGTCAAATTTTTAATCTTCCTTTTTCCGAGTAAAAAGGTCTTTTTAAACTGTTTTGAAACGAAAAAAAAGGAACCTGCGTGTATTTTGATGAAAAAATTCCCACGTCTCGCTTTATCAAAAAAAAAAAGAGAAACTTTTCTGCTTGCACTCACCAAAAAAAACTTTATTTTTTTCGTAAAAAAACCAACTTCAAAATTAAGTGTAGTTTTTTATTCACGACGAGGCCACTCGGCATAAATTTAAATTAAAATTCATCGCTCTTTAATTATATTCGAGAAAAAATATTACAAGCCGAAAGTTCGAAGGTAAAAAAGCAAAAAAGAAAGAGTAAGAGAATGGAAACGCCGGGGCCTTGTTCATTCGAAGTTTAATTTGATTCACGTGACCACGGAAGTTGTGCTCGCGCGACTCCGAGTGCGAGATAACAAAGGAGAGAAGGGTTAATGAAGTGGTTGCTCTGTGATTTCGAGACCTGGGTGCTTTTATACGATTGATACCGACAAGACTCCGCGTTTATTTCTTCTATGTTATCAAAGCTCTCTGTTATTTATTTAGTTTTACTGGATTTACCCAAAATTAAAATAGACTCGTTCGATTAAGCTCATTGATTCATGGATTTTGTAAATTAGAAAAGTGATTTTAATAAAACAAAATTTAAGGTCATTATTTTTTTATAGTAATTAAGGAAATGAAAATTACGCCAAGAGACGTACAGTGAAATTTGAAATTGCTTATTCTAATTTTTTTATTTTTTTATTACTTTTTTAAAAATTTCGGAGGAAATATACTTTGAAAATTATCTTAGACTACACGGTTTAAAAAAAAAAAAAATTGCTTTGCGAAATTTTTAAATAATTTTAAGCATTTCTTTCGACTAATTTTTTACTGACTCAGGAGTGCACAGCCCCTCACAAAATCATCATTTGATAATTAAGAAAACCAATTAGCATTACTTTAAACAAAAATCAATCAATTAAGAAAAAAAAAGTCTAGAAAAAATTCAACAATTACGTTTTATAAGAGAATAAATTGAAAAAATCCAAAAGATAAAATTCTTGCAATTATTTAAAGAAGATGCATCTCTGTGTTTTTCTTTTTTTTTTTTATGCGACGTAGAGCTGAGAAAACTTTCTAGCTTGGCTAACGAAAGTCTCGGTCGTTACACTGTGTGCAGTGCATGCTGTACGACTAGCTCTTTAGTTGCTAAAGCTAAAAAGTTTTGCTGCCACCGCCGAGGCGCGCAGCAGGGAAGGAGGGAGGAAGAAGAAGAAGAAGAAGAAGGGGAGGGGCAAAACTTTGGCTATCAAACTGAAAAGGTTTTATTATCACAAATAAAATCTTTTCCAGCCTGCATTCCGACAGTTTTCCAGCTTTTAGTGATGATGCGAAGCTTTGCGTCAAGGTTTCCCGGGGCTTCGTAAATTTGAATTTCAATTTCAATTTTTCGGATTATACTCGCTCGCTCATGCGTGTCTGACCATAGCCGACTGTTTCTACTTGAACTTGCCGGCTGGATTATTTTTCTCTTTTGATGTATGATAAACATTAATATTTTTACTATTATTTCAAAAACAGTTCTTGATTTATCTGTAATGACTATAATAATGTAAATTTATGAATAAATTATTACTTAAAAAGCTTTGTAAAAAAAATCAATGACTAAATGAATCACCCTAAAAAAATAGAACTAACCCGCTCAATGTAATGAATGAAACCATAAAATTCAAACAATGGTACGAAAATTCCCGTGCTATTAATTTCAATAAAATCAATCTCTCCGCGTCGAGCGGAAAAAAAAAATTGGATCCTTGAAACAATGTAAAACGTACCAATTCTTCATAATTCATCGTACCAAAAAGAGAATGATAAAAAAAAAAGTCAAATCGAGCCTTGTTAAAAAAGGAAAAATTGGTAAGGGAAGGACGAAGAGAAAGAAGCCGAGGAGGAAGAAGAAGAAAAGGAGAGTGGAGTGGGCACACCCCGATAAAGCGCTCAGTTCTCCACTCATAAATGGTGAATTTTTCGTGGAAAAACTCGGAAAGCAAATCGTCGCAGTAATGGATGAAAGGAAAAGCGAACGGGAAAATATAGAGAGATTGAAGAGAGTAAAAAAAAAAAAAAAACGAAGGAGGTGGGGTGAGGGTGGCAACAGGGGCAGAGAAAGCAGAGCCGTTCGGTTGCCATGGCGACCTCCGAAAACCAGCAAAATATTGCAGTCCGAGAGTATGCAGGAGGGGGTTGAAGGGGTGGCAAAGGAAAAACTTAAACTCGAGGAGCTGGAATGGGGGTTAGTGGAGGAGGAGAATTAGGGAAAATAGATGCAGATGATCCTCGAGTCGCTTTTTACAGCAAGATAACTCGAATGATTAGATTAATCGCGCGTCAAAGACCAGCTACGATTTAGATTTTTTATGACGTTAAATAAGATTAATTTTTAATTAATTTTATAAAAAAATGTTTTAATGAATAAATTTTATTCTTTAAAATGAGCTTTGACTGCTTTTAATTTAACTCTCCCATTCGGATATCAATTTTTAAATTAATAAATTATTGAAATAAACTCTGTGCGTAATACGAAATAAAGTGAATTTGTCGAGGAAATTATCAAAAAAAAACTTATTAAGCGAGTCATGATGAAATTTTGAATTTTAGCTTTCAACAATAAAGCTGACGCGTCGTAAATTTTGTTTGTATATTTTATAATTAACTTTGATCAAAATTAATTGTGCATTACAAAGTTTAAATACGAATGAGATTGATTAATAAAGTCAAAATTTTTCAAAAATTAGCCGTTTAAATACGAGTAAATAGGATGTCAATTAAAAATTGTGAAAAGACAGATTAGATACGAAGTAGTATAATTATTACAGGGGCGCGCGACATGCCGCCGTCGTGTATGCGCGGAGCCAAACTACGGGAAAATTCAATTCGACCCTTGACCTCGCCCGGGGAACACCGACCTATGAGAATTTTCATTGCTCGTTAACTGCAGAAATAAAGTTTCTTGCTCTTCACGAAGCCCTGCCTCAGCCGAGGCCTCAGCCAAGCGTTGTCGCCTGACTAAACTTGCTCTTGATTTGATTAAATTTAATTTAACTCGAAAAAAAAAAAAAAAATGAATTAGTGTAACTGCAAACTTGATTTCATCGCTAAAATTTTACAAACTCAAAAATTAATAAAGCAATTATTTCAAAGTTGACACTATTAAGCAATAAAATTTAAAAAAAATCGATGAAATCCTGCTTACAGATTTCCAATAAATTTCCAATTTCCAACAAATAAAATTGACAAACTTTCAACAAAAAATCAAGCTTCCTCTTAAACACCTCGAGACAATTACCGAGAGAAAAAAAAGAAAAAAAAAAATCGTTTCCTTAATTGCAACAGCTGATTATCGGTCAGGAGGCCAAGAGTCGGTGGAGGGGGATAAAAATGGAATTTTCCAATTCGAATTAACCCGAGAGTAGAATTAGGAGGGGCGGCTCCATATTGATCGCAGCTGGAGCAGCTTTCCCACCCCCACCCCTCCGGAGCCAGTCAGCCTGCACCCCCCGGGACTTTGATTAATCTTTTTCGAAGGATGAGTTTCTCGGAAATCCTTTTTAAAGTGTCTGCGTACGCGCGTGTGGGTGTTGTCAGTTATTTCAAACACAATTTTCAGACCTATTAACTTTTCAACCGCTTTTGTATTTATCTATTCTAACAGAATTCATATTTTTTTTAAATTCACGAATTAGACATCTGAATTTTATGTTTTAGAAAATTATCATTTAACTAATTTTGTAGTTGTGAAATTTAACGTGGTTAATATAATAAAGTTAAACAAACCACAATGAGGTGCTTACGTTCCTCTACCTCAAAAAGAAACATTGTTGTTTAATTTTTTTTTTTAGAAGTTAAGGTCTGTGTTGTATGTGTGCTCACGGCGAGTTGGATGTGATTCATGCGAAATAATTAAATTGAATTCATGCGGGCGAGGATTAAGACGTGCCATCGCGGTTTTCACCGCTACTGGCCTCTTCCACCCCCCCCCCCCCCCCTCTCTCTTCATTAATTTTCGGGCGCTTTGTCGCTTGGGTTTTAATTCGAGCTTGAATTTTGGGTTTACGGTTGGTTAATTTTGACTTTTAATCTCTTACCGAGGATGCTAAAAGCGATTATTTGAATCATGATTATTATATAAAAATAAAATACAAAGTTCACGAAACAAAGGAAATATTAATATTAAACTGTTTACAAAAATAAGCTTGTGAGGTAAAAAATAGATATAGACCTCTTTATATATTTTCCTCGCTATAATAATTGATACGACGTTGTTAGTAATTTATTTTACTATGAATAAATACACTAAAATGAATCACTTTAAATTTATTCACAAATAAACAAACTTGTAAGAAATATATAAATGAATTAATTAAACAATGTTTCAAAATAATTTAAAAGTACCTAAAAACAGCTTTGCGAGCAAGTTTAATTTCTCCCCGGTTTGATACGATGTTGTGTTTTTTTTTTCTAACACGAGATCTTGCAGGCGTTGCGCACGTCTAGAGTTTACACCTCGCACGCGGCGGCGGTGCGCAAGGTTTTCTTTCAGAGGCGGATTATGGGGAGGAGGAGGAGGAGATATCTCGAGTGTCATCTTCCCGCGTGAGTGCGCCGCGGGGAGGAGGAGGAGGGCGAGAAAGAAAAGTGCGATAATGAATGGCGACGTCGGCAAGAGCTGTAGGTACGACGAACAAAAATTTAATTGCCTGCCGCTGCTCGTGTGAGAATTCCTTTTCTAAATTTGTTTAATTAAAATCCCGGAGTTATTCAATGCTCGAAGCGGTTTATAAATCTCGATTTAATCCAAAGAGCGTATTTTCGGCTGTTTAAATGATAATCAGCTGGGGTATTGAATTTAAATTGATTTTAATTTTTTACGGCTGATTACTTAATCGCAAGATAACCTGAGTATTGATACATACATATTCTTGACCAAATTTTAAAACACTTTAGATTTATATTAGATTATTACTATAAATAATTTATTTAAATCAAATTATTTACAATTTTTTAATTAACATTAATCGTTTTATATATTTATTAATAATAACAGTATGAGATAAATAAATGAATTAAAATTTTAACTTAAACATGGGTGTAATAAGTGTTCGATTAAGGGTGAAAAAGATTTACATATTCTTAAAAACTCATTACCAAAATATTAAAAAATAATAATTCGCCTAAATTTCCGTAAACGCATGAAGTAAGCTTTTGCCACAGGAAAGCTCGGCAGGAGAAAGCAACTGGAAAGCTGCCATGGCGCCGAAGTTGAATAATTAACGACTCGTCTACGAGCGTTCGGCCCGAACGCTCCTGACTCGCGGTTTGTTTGTATAAATTGACGAGGCCCGGCGACAATTTTCCAAATGGAACACCGACTGAGAGCTTTTTTTCACTTTGTTACTTTTTTTTTTATTTCCTCACTGATAAGTAGGAGCAAGAAAAAAGGGTGCAAATTTTTTTATTTTTCATTGTATTTATTCAATGAACCATTGGAATTAAATATTAACCAATTACTCGTACACCGAAATTTATTTGCAAACCAATCGAATCGCATGAAACATTCATTAGCCTTGGGCAAACAATGAATTATCCATCGGTAATATAATGTAAAATTCAAACGCACTTCGTTATTCATAAAATAATCGAGATGAAAAATCATTCATCAAAATTTGTTATTGTTTGTTTGGCTTCTGATAATTAGAAAGCAGACAACGCATCTCTCGTAACAATATAAACAAACGTGCGGCTAAAAATAAAAAAAATAAAAATAAAAAATCGTAAAAATCTCTGATTATTATCGGGTTTTCGGTTTCACTTTTGAGCACGATTCATCATGCAACCGATCGATCGTGAAGAAAGTATCGAGGAAGAAGTGATCCCGACCGTTGGCTCACGCTCGGCGTCATCGTGATCCGGGCTTAAAAAAAAAAAAAAAGACGTACAAGTGACATGAGCCGAAGGCATTAAATCTTTGATGAAATGGGTACTCTGAAGTTGCGAAGATCGTTTTTGTTGAACTTTGCCGAGTTTCCCCCCGAATTTGAAGATTTTGAAAGGAAAGGGAAGTTTTCGAAGATAGATTGGGGCACCAAAGTTTTTTCACAATTTATTTTACTATTTTCTTCTTTTGCTCTTAAGATGAATGATGAAGTAACACAAATTTCGTAAAAGCTTTTTTAATTTTACTTGAGAAATTTATACGGATGATATTGAATATAACTTTAAATTTTTAGGAACAACTAGTCTCAACGGGCGCGCAAACGCGCTCAATTTTAAATCTTGAATTGAAATAAACGATAATTTTTACTTTCATTTTCAAAAAAACGAACTTAAAAAAAATTTTTTAACACTAAATTCATCGCATTTCGTTAGCAACCTGCAACTAAGTTCAGTTCAATATTTTTGTGGTTATAGCTCAAAAAAGTTATTTTGAAAATAATAAAGATTCTCATTTTATTTTATAGAATTCTACAGAGAAATTTAGTCCATTTTTTGAGAGAAAGTATTCAATTATTCAAAATATTATTGCAAAAAATTCTTAATAACAAAGTATTCAATATTTCAACTTAAACGCAATTCAAATTTTGAATTTAACGTTCGCAACCAATCAAATCAATTATAAAACGAAGACATTCGAACATGCTTCATCATTATAAAGAGGGATATTAAATTACTACAATCGAGTTTTTGAAAAATTATAAAAAAAAAAAACAGGACTCTCCGAGAATCTTTTGAATTTATTACTATAAAAATTTAAGAAAAAATGTCATTCGACAGCCAGTCGGGAGCCAATTATTATCGACCGCGGTATGGCTCACGGATGGCTTGAATTTTCGCGATGCCCCGTAATACATAAATCGAACAAGGATAGTTGAGAGAGAAAGATAGAGAGAGAGCGAGAGAGGCGAGATTGAAATTCCCTCCCGGCAGCTGCAGACGGTGACGCGTATCGATTACCGAACCGAGTGCCGATTATAAGCCTCGAGGAGTTGCGAGCTTTATTGTATGCACGACCGGATCTCGGTATTTGTACAAACTTGACAGATTTCATTCGACCTCTCACTTTTATCGGAAATAAGCTTTTTTATCCAAAGAGTTGGTTACAAAGACGCTTCTAATTACTCTGATTAGTAGTATTTGAAAATTTTAATTTAGGCACTGGAGAAACGAATTTTTTCAGTTGGAAACTGTGGATAGAAGAGAAGTTTTTTTTTTAAATTTGCGTATTGAGTTTTCAATCAGTTGCAGAAGCACAATTGAAAAATATTATTCAATGATGAATTTTGTTTATTAATTAATAAAATTAAAAAGTATCACCCGATCAATTAAATTAATGAGAACTTGAGTTTTTGGATGATCAAGCTTGTTTAAAAATTAAAAATAGAAAAAAAAACTTAAACATATTTTTTTATTAAAAATGATAATTTAAAAAGATTTATTAAAAAATGTTTTACCGAATAATCTTTTGAGCTTTGAAAGCTCCTATGAAGTAACGGTTACACTCCGTACATTTTTTTTTTTTTTTTTTCAGTCTCTTTTTTTCCTCGTGCAGCTGTCGCTCGTTCATTTACTCGGGGAGTATCGATTGCCAATGCCCGCCAAGTTTCGACGTTTGATTAAAAAATATCGAAAACAACAAGACGAACGGCGACCAGATTCCACAAACAAACTTTGAATTTACTTTTAATCACTAAATTAAAACGGCTATACAAGACGCTGCTATTAATTAATTTTATTGCCTCGTATAGCTTTCTAAAAAAGAAAAGTGCATTCAAATGCATTTAATAAAAAGAAAGAAAAAAAAAAATGTCAGTCGAGGTTCTAACGGTAAGAGTTGATTATCCGCTCGGTGACACGCGGCTTTGTTGAGGAGTTTTAGTTTGGTGTTGGTGCTGCATTGTAATGGCCCTTGGCGAGCTGCTCCTCTCGCGCGAGCGACGATAATATCTTAATCTATTTACAAGGCACCACCGAGCTATACACACAAGCCCTTTCGATGCAAATACGTAAATTAAACCGACTTATTCTTCTTTTTTAGAATTTTAGATTTTCGAAGAGCCTTTGTTTTTTCTTCGAGTAAATAAGAATCTTAATGCTCGAAACACGAATTTTCTCGCGCTCATTGTTTACGGCTCGAGTGCCAAGATTGAGTCGTCTTCTGACGATTATTCTTTGTTAAACCGTTTATTGAGATGCTTTGTTTTAAATTTACAAGCTCATGTTTCTTTTTTAATTTTTTTTTTATATTTTTGTTTGGCTAATTCAATTTTTTTATAAACAATTATTAGAATCAACGTACTGGTCGATATGAATTTATAACGAAGATTCAAATCATTTCAATTTCATGATTAAATTTACAATTTATTAAACTGATTGTTATTTATTTTTTTATTTTTTTATTTAAACTTAACAATTTTAAAAATATTTATTATAGTATCAACAAAAATAAACCATAAAGCATCAACACCGGAGCAATCGAGAATTAAATTTATTCATCATTAATTTAAGCAGTCGATTCATTTAATCAAGTGGCAAAGGTAATTCATCCAGGCCTAAAAAAAAAAAATGGTACTTTTATAAATACATCACCCAACTTTCACTCACCTTGGAGGATGCCTTGAATTTAATTGAAAATTACGGTTATAATATTTCCCGCGTAGTAACACTTGACGCTTAACGGCCCCGCATTAAACACTCGCGAATTTATATTTTAAAACGCACGTAATACCGGTTTTATTAAACTCATATTGCACCAACACACGCGAGAGGATCAATTCGTCAGTCAAACTTCCCTTTTTTTTTTTCTTTTTCTATTCCCGGTTTTTCTCTGCATGCGGCTTTCGCTCCGGGGAATTTTTGCGTGTAAGTGGATTTGGTTTCAGTTTTTTTACCGCGTATAAAGAGACAGTGAATCGATTTATTTGAGGGAAATATTAATCGGTTCAGGGTGAGGAGGAACGAGCGAGAGGGCTTTTTATGTTCGATTACTCGCGTGACTCTTGATTTGGATGAATTATTTCTGGGAAAAAAGTCTTTTTACGCAAATTATTTTAATCCCGAATACCTCGTTATAAAGTAATTTCATGAAACAGATATTTCAGCTTTTTTACATTTAGTACATTCTATCTGCATTGTCTCTTGGAAAAAACAGGGAATTGTTTGATAAATGATGCAATAAATATCTCACTCAACAATAATCATTTTGTTACATATTTAATTACAAAAAAATAAAAATAAAATATTTATTTACTAAATATTTGTCTATAAATTTTAAGTGAACATATAGGTATGCTAAGGTATTTATACGTCCAATTTGAAGGTTTGGCGCTTTTTTTAAAACCTTATTTGGAAATTGATAGTGAACATTATAGTCTATTTCTTTTCTCAAAATTCTAGTTTATTTAAAAATTATTGAAATACACGGAAATTTAAAATGGACTTCACTAATTCGTTATCACCAAAAGATTGCGCGATCGCGTCGGGGTTATTACTGGATTTAAACGTATGTTAATAAGGCCTGGTATGCATTGAAATGAATGCGTTGTGTCCTTATCCAAACCCAAAATCGTAATTGACAATCATGATGTATACTCCACGCGCTGACGTAATGGCAATAGGAATGAAATACGGCTAAGCGTGCACCCTGCATATGCGAGACGAAAATATTGTCGGACGTGTTGAATTAAATAAAATTAAATAATTCGTTGCGAAACTGATTTTATAAATTTTCTTACCAACGCTCGGAATAAAGTTGTACTTTTACTGACTGGATATCTCAACTTACCTGAAAAATAAAAAAAATGGAAATCATTAATTAATATGAAAATTAAGTTGTTTACAAATTCTTTTTACGAAACATAATGTTTTTGATTATGTAAACCAATTAATCATAAAAATATTCCTAAACAATTTGACTGATCAACGTGTGAATCTTAGCATCACACTTCATCAATTTCGTTGTTGTAAAAATTTTACTTTCAGTCCAACTTCGAGAAAAGAAAAAAAAAACAAGAAAGGGGAAGTTTTATACACGAAAATGGCTTTTCATTTACCGCCAGCGAAATAGATTGGATGGATACAGACAGATATCACGGCTAGGCAGCGGGGAAACGGCTCTCTTGCGAGACTCGGGACAAAGATGGCAGCAGCGGCATCAACGGGGAAGGAAGGAATTCGCAGCCTCGGGCGGGCGTTTGCTGGTGTGGGTATATCAATGTGTGCGAGCAGGAGTTCAAACGGGTCTATTGAAATTCAAAGTTGATTTTATCCTTGTTTTATTAATAATTTTTTCTTTCCGAAAAAGTTACTTTTATATTTTTATTGTCAAAATCTATTATTTGATAATTTATTTTTGAAAAATTTGTAAGTCTTCATAAAATATCAATTACTGTAACGAATTTACTAATGGAAAAATTTATTTAAGCATAAACAGATTACAAATTTTATTGATGAAAGGCCTTGTTAATTTAAATTCAAATTTTAATAGCAACATTGTTAAGAAAATGTTTGCTTTAGCAAAAGCCAAACTTTACATAAAAAAACCATTAATGTGATTAACACGAAAAAGCTAATTTTACAAGAAAATTTTATTACGCTTAGAATCCTCAAATTTGTGAAAATCTTTGTTCTGTAAACACAAGAGAAATTAAAAAGGTTTTAATTTAGAAAAATTAGTAAAAAATACTAGCACCTACTTTCAGTAAGAATATGATAAAATTCGAGATAAAATTAATTTTAATGAAAGTTATTAAACATTTCAAAAATTGTTTGCATTACTAAAAATAAAATTTCATCAAGTTTTTTATGTAGTATCAAAAGCATTTTACTGAAACGTTTGCAAGTAAAAAAAATGTTTCTTTACTAAAGTAAAAAAAAAAAAAAAAAAACTGTAATTGGACAAAATTTAAGTTGCTCAAATAAACCTTTTCGGATCATCGATCGACGTAAAGTTAAAACTTCGCAAGCCACGAGTAGTCAACAAACATAATCACGTTCAAAACTGCACATTACCGCGAATATAGTATATTTGAAGTTGGCTGCTGCTGCTGCCTGCACACGCATGGTAGAGAGAGAGAGAGAGAGAGAGAGAGAGTCAAAAGCATAAACTCTCTGGGGAAGCTTCAACCTCGTATTTATACGGGGGTAGCTTGGTAAGAGCTTTAATTATCTAAAAGAGAAGAAGAGTCGCCGGTGAGAAAGATACTTGCGCAAAATTAGGGAATATATGGAGCTCAACGACGAGATATTCTCTAATTGATAAGTCCTACGTCTGCTGACGAACCCAATTTCAGTTTATATCGAGTGGACGCGGTAATTTATACTTTTTTACGATTTTTCGTTTATTTTTTATATCTTGTTTATCATTTCTTTGATCATGTTCGCAATTTTTTAGACGATTCCTTTTTTTCCTTTATTTCGTTCGAAGTTTGTGCCCGAGTCACGTTGTCAGGTCGCTATAATCATAAAGAAGTTTACGCTCGTGAGACTTGGATTTGTTTTACCGTGTAAAACTGATTCTTTTGAAAAGAGAAATACATATTTCTTAGCTGACGGGGAGGACAAAAAAATTGTCTCGAAATAATCCTTTTTTTTTTTTTTCAAAAATGCTGTTTTGCAGTAAATTTTCCAGGACTATCCATAGGAAAAAACTTCTCGTTTATTTTTAAATTAAAATTTTTTCCTCCGAAGATATATCTCTTCTAATGTGTGATAAATTATATTCAAATGCATCATAAACACAACGAGCGAACCAATCGGTCTGAAAAATTATCAAAAATTAATCAATTTCGCGCGGGTATTCCATCTATCATTCGAACGACCCTCATCAATCTCGATTATTTGAAAATATTTTTTAGGATCTGCACACACACAACTCCCTCGAACGGCTTATGAATTATTCTATTTTAGATAGGAGTCAAAAGGCCAATTTTTTGACATCCTCAAATTGTCTGTAAATCGTGCCAAGAATATTAATAGCTTGTGATCGAAAAACACCGTTTGAATATGGGCCGAGAGAAAATGAGAATCTATTTTTATTTGGCACGTACAATATTTTAATAAATGAAAATTCGTGAAAAAGGGTTTCAAACAAGTTTTTTTTTTTTTTTCAATATCGCGTAGATAAAAATTAATGATTTGATTTAGTTTGAAAACAAATCTGAATTCAAAATAAAGTTTTATTACTATTATTATTATTATTATTATTATTATTATTATTATTTTTTTGTAAGTCTAATCCTCTTACTTTCTTACAAAGAGAGCTCAAAATAAAAACTGTGAATAATATTTTATTATAGTACTAAAAACTTTTGTATTTTCTAAAACTTTTTCATTCGTGAAAATTGTAATTCAAACAACTGACATTACACAAGACGGCTACAAGTTATCCTCTCAAATTTTCACTGTCCACTTTGTAAAGGTGCCAAAGCGATCAAAATTATCAAGCCTCAAGATACTTATCTGCGTATCATCTTTAATAAGCTTGCCAAGCTCAATGAATTTTTAATTTTTCATAAAAAAACATAAAAGATAAATTGTCTTAATCAAACTGAAAAAAAACTACTTCAAATCTTAGCAACAATTAATAAGATCCAGAGTCAATTTTCATGAATATTTCCTGGTTGAATATATTCCCGGCGATCAATCAAACAAATAGAGAAAAAAAAAAAATTCGCTCAACGTTAGCACAAGATTGCAATCTGAAAATAAGCGTGTAGATTGAGATAAAGAAAACAAGACCTTGTCTTATTTCGAATCTTCCGGGATGCGCGAAGTCATTAAGCAATTCACGTTTTCTCGCGAAACGAACGAATAAAAAAAAAAAAAATCAAGGTAATTAATTGAATTCATAAAATACGAGCTTGCTGGCAGTATCTGGTCAATTTAAACGGATTTACTTGTAATTTGATTTTACGAGCGGGTTCTGCAAGCTAAACTTGTCTCGAATAAGTCAGACTCGCGTTTGATAAAAATAAAAATGGCCTCGTGAGTGATAACGAACTGGATTACAAACGTTTGGCCGATAAGAACTCGACCAAATCTAAACCAGAGCCGAGCGATGAGATAAAGCATACATTGTCTACAACTATCATTAATCAATCATTTTATTTCCAATTTTTCACATCGTTCGCGATATCATTATTCATGAAGTGTCTCAACTATGAAAATAAAGTTTGTTTTGGCTTGTCAACACGTTTAAACCAATTTTTTAATATTTTTTTATTATTCAAGCATGAAACAAAAAATCCACAAATATTGAAAATTTATCACAAGTTTTTGTATGACCAACTCACCGATTTTTTAAATGAAAAAGCTTCAGCAAAACGGACTATCAAATTCACAAAAATTGAACGTGTTTATGAGTGACGGAAAAATCCCCCCCCCCCTTCTCGAGTCAAAAACGAACCGACGAATGAAAAAAAAAAGAGAGAAAACGAGGAAGTGATAGAAAGCAATCTACAATCGTGCTTGGTAGAGGGAGACAAATTCGATAGAAAAACATGCAAATCGCATGTAAAGCCCAGGGAAAAACGTCGAGTGGGGGAGGGACGCGCATCGACTCGGTAAAAGGAAGAAGAGGGACTAGTAAAAAAAAAAAAAGGTAAAAAGAAAAAAAAACGAAAGCTCGATAAACCTTCTTTTTCACCCCTCGCCAATACTTATTTTTCACTCCTTCGTTTTCTTTGTGTTCGAAACGATCTTTGCCCGTGCAGGCTCTTTGATGGAAATTCATCAGTTTCTTTCTCTCTCTTTTTTTTATAATTTATTTTTTTGGTTTTTTTCGCGAGTAATTTTTTTGGTTTTTTGAAAGAGTGATAAATTGAAAGTTATTAATGCTGGCGCAGCAGCACGCGACGACAGTTTTATCAATACATCTGATGAGATACAATCGCACGGTTATTATGGATTAACCAATACTTGTTTTTTTGTGTTTGCGTCACATATATGTAATTTAGTTTTAGGGTTAGAAATAATTTAATATAAAATTTTGTGTTAGATTAAATTTCAAATGTAGCTTACTCATTGAGTTAATTAACTAAATTATCGATAAACTTAAATCTGCTGTGTTAAGTGAAATTAACAATTAATCAAGAGAGTTTTAAGTAAGTGAAAAGAATCTGAATAATTTGAATGAGTAATTTTTTCGATAATCAATATAATTTTATTTATCTTTGATGGTAATTGGTCGAGATGCCTTTTGAAAAGTTTATAAATTGTTTTATCACTTTGTGAACACGAAGAATAATGGAGTTTGTATTACTAACATTGGGGGAATGGAAAATCAATACTATAGACACAAAAAGAGCGGCTGCCATTTTTACTCTCCTCCTCTCACTTTGATTTTATCCCCATTTTTCCCAACATTTTATTTTAGTTTTTCACACGATTTCCTCGTTTTTCCGTTTCCAAAAACTTTTATTTTTCTTTGTACACTGACAAAGTGTTTATTTAAAATTGAAAAGAGTAAATAAAATTTGAAATAAATATTGTTTACAGTTGGTTTGAAAAAGTTTCTTTACTTTAGTTTGTTCCCTAAAAAAAAAATGAGTTTGAGAGGTAAATAATGCTTATAATCAAATGTTATTTGAGTAAACTATATTACTATTTCAAGTAAAAAGACTTATAAAACAGATTTAATAGAAACTCCTCGAGAAACTCACTACAAAATGCACAGTAATAATATCTAATATAAATAATCTAATATAAATAAAAAAACATTAATCTAATAACATAAATAAATATTTTCTGGCATTTTTATAATTTAGATCATTGCTAGAAGGCTTTTTATAAAAGAAAAATGTACTAATAATCCTACAAGATCTTTATTGAAATAGAACAAAAATGTTTAACATTGACCTAGAACTAACATTCATTATCAGCATTGACCAAAAAAAGATTTTCGGTTTCTCATTACAACCAGACCAAGCGAATAATCCCCAAGCAAAAGTGGCTGATTGCACGGCTTACAGGAAGCAGCGTGACGCGATTGTCATAGGAAGTGATGGCCCGTCGTCGGTTAATCGGTGCACCCTGGTGGTTTCAGAAGATGCGCCTACACAATGCACCAGGCCAGGTGCGATTGAGGCCTCCGAAGTAAACCAGCACCGCTGGAGGCTCGCTGTAACAGACGTGTTGGCTTACAGGAAACCCCTGGATACGCGAGAGGTGTGTGTTTACAAGAACTCAAGTAATAATAAAACAAAACAAAAAACATACTTTTGTTTTTAATTAAAAAAATATTTATTGTGTCTCGCACGGGAGAATCTTCGCTTTTTTATCACCAGAGAAAGCGATACGATAAGAACCTTTTTTTTCTACTTCCGGTAGCGTATGATAAGTTCTTTAGAATTGACGTTTATTGATGAAATAAGTGGAATTATTAATTTTTTTTTTTATTGAATAAATATTTTCAGGGCGGGTTGTTTTCGAAATATTATTTTTGACGTAAATAAAACTCGGACGGGGGCCGAAAAGCAAAACAGCGGCTTTTGAAAACAGCCTGCAAACGAACCAATTTTTGCGAGCCATGAGCGCAAAAGGCCAAAGAGCAAACAGTGAAAAATTAACTCTTACCCGGTTCTCTCTCTATGGTGAAAAAATAAAATCCGAGGAGACTGTAAAAAGCAACGAGAGAGAAAAATCAAACTCGATTGATGATTGTGAATTTCGACAGTTTAGTTTTAATTTTTCAGGCACAGTGTTTATTTATAATTTACTCCCACAGAGTTTAATCGTAAGTCTAGCGAGGGAGGAGTTATATAATCGGGGCGGAGTGCATGGGTGAAATCGATTTGAATGAAAGCTGATTTTTCTTCCTTTTTTTTTCCAGGTGGAGTAATTGTACACCAAAAACCAATTTGTTTTGTAATAAAGCCCGTGCGATGCTATTGATGAAAGGTTCAATCAAGCAAAATAACATCGAGGGCTTTTTAAATGAAAAACTCGGTTTGAAAAATTGGAATGGCATCAAAATGGATCTATATGTATACATCTACAATATTTAACTCGGGTTAGTTACTGATCCACGATAATTCATTGCGTACCAACCGTAAAACGAAAAAAAAAAAAAAAAAAAAAATTGAGTTTATTAGAGAACAATTAAGGTAGTTACGAAGCGTATATATAGCTAACCTAAAATATAGTTATAGACGCTCGTTGCCCCCACTCTGACGCCACGCGCCGCCGTCGCCACCGCTGCTCGAAATCATGCTAAAATCATGCATTTTTCATTCTTTTTGATTGTATATCTCATAAGTTAATATCGCTTGCCATGTTTATCTTTGTACGATACGATTTCTAAGATCTTGCCCTACAAGAAAACCTGTTTTTAAAAAATATTTTAAGAAAATTGAGTTTGCAATGAGAGAATAACCTTCAAAATAAATATGAATTCACGCGCTCAGCATAGGAATCCCATGTAAAAAATTGAAACTTCTGAGCCCAATATCTCAAAATTAAGTATGGCTTGGGGGTTTAAGAAAAATACCAGCATGTACAGGACTCAAAAATCTACCTCTGTGCAAAATTCTAGAGATTTTTTAAGAAACTCAATTTTTTTGGGAACTACCTTAAAGATGAGGTAGGAGCGGTTCGGGTTAGGAAGGGAAAGGCCGCGCGCAGTTTTCCATTATGCGAGTAACGCGTGTTATCTGACGTAACCGATTTTTTTCATTGCAAACGATCGCCGCGAAGGAAACAATGGCGGTGGCTCGACAATCATTTGTTTGTCGCCACTTTGGTTGCGCTATTTTTTTCCTACTTCTGCAAGAGCAAAAAAAAAAAATAATAAAATAAAAAAAACAGTCTCTATAAATTTTATAATGAAAGTAATGAATTCGATGGACCGAAGTTGATTAAATTTTCATCTCGACAGTCACGCTTTTTAAATAAAAAACTCTGTTGTAATTTACTGGCTTTATCCAGGACATTCGTAGCTGTTTCATTTTTTTCCTTCTTCTTTTTTCCTTTTTTGCTCAGCTCGCCACGGCAAAATACACGCGGACGCAAAAAAAAACATTAGTTGAAGTTGCACCGCGCTAACTCGGATCTCTTTTCATTCTATTGTTTCGTTTTGTAACACTAGTAAACCGAGTTATAAACCGAGTGCGCGAGTGCACCTCTACAGTATCAAACTAAAATAATTATTTCTAATTAAAATTTATTAATTTTTGTAAAATAAACCGTTAAATTATATTACTCGATAAATTTACTATTATTACCGATAATTTATGTAAACTCAAAGCTGCTATGTAATCACGCTAATCGATTGATTAGTATTCAATTGGCGAAATTAGTAAACATGCATACAACTAATAGGAAATTTTTTGTAAACAAACATACGAAATACAATTATTATTATCATTAATATTTTTAATGATTATAATGAAAAGGAAAAAGAGAACGGGTTAAAATAGTGTGACGCAACGCTGTTCTCGCAGACCGAGGAGCTACAATGTCATGTTTAAATCATCAAAATGATTCGGCTTAAGGTCAGCCGCTGGCACACGACTACACGAGAAAAGAGTATATACACACAAGCGTATCATATATAAATAACAGTCTTTGATTACTCCGCTCGTGATTTAAAATGTACGTTGTTACTTCAATAAATAGAGCACACAATTAACTCAAATAAAGTTTAGTTTCAAATACATTATTATTTGTGAATATATGAATTTAGAGTTGAGTGGCAAAAATAAATAATAAATAAGATTATAATGAAAGAAGATTTCTCGGTGTAATAAATCAAAAAATAAAATCAAACATTATTTCAAGTTTTTTTTTTCTTAATTTCCACAATAAAAAAATATATTCGTACTTAAAATCCAAAAAAAGAGTTACACTTTAGCCTCGCGTCGGTGATTTGCCTACTGGTGGTAACTTCACAATTTCATAGTCACCTTTGCGAAGCCAAGCACGTCTTGATTAAAAATATTTCGCCCTCCCCGAGCAAATAAACCCGGAGTCAAAATTATGCGCGATTAGACATATCAGACGCGTAGCAAGCAGGGCTAAGCCGAGCCGACGGTGGGCGTATTAATCAGGGGGCATTAACTTAATTAAGCGAGCCGCCTTGGCTGTATTTTCTCATATACACGCGCGGACAGGATGAGGATCGATGGGCTGGCGTACTGCGCTCGAACTGTTTTTTTATCTCTCTCTCCTCCTTGAAGGTCGATGAGATCGCTTCGGACTTTTATTTCAACCTGCGTGAGGATTGATGATCAAGGCCTGCTTCGCAGTCTCTGTTTAATACCACAAAAAAAAAGGAAAGGATTCTTGTAGCTTTTTAATTCGATTAATACACTTTCAAATCGGAAGATGGCTATTCAAAAGTAGTTTGAGCGATGAAAAAGGTCCGAAAAAACTTGTCTGAATAATTTGGTATTCTCCCAAGTTCCTTTTCAAAAATTCGTTTTTCAGGTTATTTATGCCATGAATTATTCATCAAGTTAAGAACAAAGTTAATCGACAGTCTTACCTAAAAACTCAAAATTAAAATTTTTGGAAAAAAATGAGAACGTAAATTAGGGCTTTTCTCGGTTTATTTAAATGATGAAGAAATTTAATCGACCACCCAATATTTATTCTTTAAACACACTGAGAGTAGCCTGATCGTAGAAAAAAAAAAGCAGGCTGGTAATGTCCGGTAATACTGTCGCGTTTATCGAAAAAGTGCAAATCACGATGCAAACAAGCTGCGATGAGGATACCGAACGACCCTGGCTATAGAAAGCTAATGGCGAGCGAGGAGAAGAAGAAAAGAAAGCAACCGCCTACTCTATGATTCCCCCTCCCTCAAATCAAGAGACCAGAGTTTAATCAAACAAGTCCGCTTGTGTGTCCTTTTGTTTATCTCTTATCCGTACTATTTGTTACTTGTTTTTATTTATTTACTTATAAAATTGTTTGGTTTTATCCTTTTGGGTTGTTTTAACTTGAATCAGTTCAGTCGGATATTTTGTTTATTTAATTTTTCAACGAAGAGACTTGTAATTTATACACACAAACTTAATTATGTATAATTTAATTAGATTTTTCGCTGATTTATGATGTTTAATTTAACCTCAGTTTTTATAAATTAATAATACTGATGAATATTAAAATAAACTGTTAAAATATTAACGCATTAATTAAATTGAATTTTATTATTTGATAATTCTTATATTTTTAAATCGCATACTTCTTAATGAATCTTGAATCTTCAGAAAACACTCTAAATTGCAAAAAAAACTAAATCATTAATTTAAAATAGTGATTTTAAGATCAAATAATCATTTAAGGCGAAGTCAGGCTCGTATCATCGGTGAAAAAGTTTTAGATAAATTCTGAAGCGAATTTTCATTGGATTTTAATTTTTTTGGACTTAATTTAAAGCTTGTGATCTTAGTTTGCGGGCTACAGAGTCTTTTTTTTAATTTTTCGATTCCTTCATTTTTAATTTAATTTTAAGTAACGACTTAACCTCTCATGTCCAATTATGTCTTAAAGTTATTTTGAAAATTAAATGAAAAGGAATTTGCAAAAAATGGCTCTGTAGCCCGCAAACTATGATTACAAGCTTCATTTTGAGTCCAAAAAAATTAATATTCGATGAAAATTCGCTTTAAAATTTATTTAAAACTTTTTTACCGATGATACGAGCCTGACTTCGCCTTAAATGATTTTTATCTTCTATTTATGTACGATTCAATTAAGAATATTGAAATGAACATGAGTCAGAAGATGCTTCAAAAAAAAGTCTAAAACTGGTTATTCAAAATAAAAATATTTGATAAAAATTAAAATAACAACAACAACAAGTTTTGAAGAAAAATTTGTGCATTATCTTTTGTGAACGCGTGTTGCAGGAAGTACATTATTATTTCTAGCTGGTAAAACTGATATAACTTGAGATTATTCACTTTCGTACAACTTTCTAAACTATCTTGCGTTTGAAGACTTTTAATAAGGTTCTAAAACGGGTAACTTCGTACCGCTAACATAATACTTTCTTCTCACAATTAAAGTTAGAAGAAATAAGAGTGTTTTTACAATCATCATTACTTTTAAATTAAATTCCAAGCTCCTATTCCCACCCAATCGATTAAAAATAAACTCGCTTATGAAAAATTAAAAAAAAAATACAGGCAGATTTTGTCTCATTAGGAGGACGCTCGAGAGTCCCAATACGAAGCAGGGTTTACGTAAACGCGCATCACGCACGATAAATATACGGACACAATCGGTTGCTGCAACGCTGGACGGAGTCGAAGACCTTGCCGCTGCGAGAAAGGAGTCATGAGAGATGAACACTCGCGGTATAAAACTTTTTTACGCGCTGCACCGGTTCCCCGCTGCCGCAGCCATGGAGGCGATCTGTGTGAAATAAATCATTGGAGCGCGTTTATATTTTCCTCGATTTTGCAAAACTCCCTGAGCAATTTGTAAATCTAAACAATTTTCTTTGACAACTTCTTGGAAACATTACTTTTCTCTGTACATTTTTAAACGATCAGTTCATTTTTTTTTTTAGTATTTAGTAACTGTTTAAAAATTGCAAATTTTTAAACAGTTTTGTAAGATTATTTTGTAAAATTATTTTTTCGTAAAGCGAGTGGTTCGGCTGGAAAATCATTAAACTTGAAGTTCCAAAGTTGTTGATTCGTATCTCACTCGCTGCATTTCCCAAAATAAATATTCAACTCGGATTTCAAACTAATTGCTTCTTTAAAATCGAAAAGTTAAAAGAAATATTTACTTACAAAGCAAACTGTCTACCTAGAAGAACAATTTTTTTTGTTAAAAAATTTTTTTTTCACAAGAACTTCGGAAAACTCAAGCGCAGACCATTAATCCTGATTAACATCAAAAGGTAATTTAATAAAATTACTTTTTAACAAATTGAATTACCCTGGAGTTTTTTTAAAAATCAGATCGGCAATAAAGATTGCTCGAAGGGTAAAATTAAAGTTAAACATGTAATGTATAACCGCGAGGATTACTCTGGGAGTGTTTTACTTTCACATAAATTGATAATAGCTAGCACTCGAGCCGGGATTTTAAATAAAATATAAGAGTTTGCTGTACGATCATCGTTGCAATTACGATACGAACTGCAATATAAATTATACAAGTCACGGCTATAATAGCTGCGTATACTCTGAAACTTTTATGGCTAGGAACATCATATTTTTCTTCCTCGCCGAGGTTTTTGTTTGTTTGCTCACCCACCGGCCCGAGAGAGAGAGTCTAGGAAATAAGATGGAGCTCTTAATGAGAGACCAAATGAAGATTTATACGCAGGTATGCTGGTGGGGGGAAGGATCATTGATTACACTTGTTTTGTTTCTATGAATTAGGATTTATAATGTATGATTGTAATAAACATTAATTTTATGGTACTTTGTATGCTCAGCGCGGATCTTTTGATATAACAATATGGCGCATTGAACGGTATAAATTTTGTTATTTTATTGGCCTGCGAATAAAAAGTGACGGTTCAGTTACGTCGTTTATTTTCAATATTAAAATATAATTATTGTTGAGGAAATTATGGGGGAGAAAATTTAGCAATTATTCAAGTTTTTTTTTTTTTTTTTTTTCTTCATTCTTACAACCGCAAATTGGTTGTAGGAAAATTTTTTTCTTTCAAAACAAGATGAATGGTTAGAACGCTGGCTCATTTCTTTAATAACAAAGAGCAGTCTATCATGTTTGATTGGTTTCGAGTTCTATAAAAAAGTCGAATATAATGATTATAAAAATCGAAAAGATGTACCAAATATTTGAATTTTTTCAATTACAAGTAAGTACGGTATTCCGCAATTAAAAAACGCAAATTTCTAGCTGAAAACGCAAAACAAAAGAAAGAAAAATAAGCTAACCCAATAATGAAAATTCAAAGCTCGTAAAAAAAGAGTTAAGAGCCGGGCATTGAAAAAGGGTTGCCATGGGGCAGATGTGATCATTGAAATGGAGAAAAGCGTTTAAAGAAAGCTCGCGCGACTGGTTTATGCAGCAGCGGTGCACCGGCCGAGGCAGTCTCCGTTGTCCTCCGTAATTTACCTCTCGCTTCTCCGGTTTTTCTTACGATCTATTTTCTGATGCCTCTCTTCTTCTTTTTTTTTTTCTTTTCCTCTTCCTTCCATCTATCACGGCTACTTCAGCCCTCCTGCCCCGCGCCAATAATTTATTTTTGCTGGACGCACGCGAAGTTTGTTTGCGAATATTTGTAATTCCCGAACGAATTTTATATATTTTTAAATTTCAGGACCTCTTTAGACTTTTAAATGAATTTACGTTTAATTGGTTATTAAAATTACATGATTAATTAGTGTACTCGTATTAATTTGGTTTTAATTTAATAAATTAAATTTTAATTTATGAAGTTATCGATTATTTAGAGCCCAGATGAAAGTATGACGGAATCGTTAATTCCTTCAGGTTCATTCGTTATTCCTGATTATACGAATATTTGATGGAATAAAATTTAATAAAATACGTCAGAATAATTGAAACTGATTGGTATTATTTATATCGAGTTATTTAGAGAAACTTTCGGTACAAACAATTCGATATGGATTACTGATTAATTAAAAAAAAAAAATTGATGATTACGAATATTTCCGATACACTTCTGCAGTAGAAATCGTCTATTTTATTGTAAAATATGATAAATTAAAGCAAAAACCGCAATTACCTCGGGAATGAGCGTGTAATGCGATAAAACAATGCAAGCAAAACAATGCGCATGTGTGTGTTCACAGCGTCTCTCCGACAACAGTAATGAAAATTATAAACAAATTGAATTAAAAAAAAAAAAAGCCAACATTCACTTATCAGCTTAATAACTCGAAAACTTTCGAAAACTCATGATTTATGGTTATATAAACTATTTGATGAGAAAGCCTCGAAACAAATACACGTATATGTATATAGGTATAATATGTGCGCCGGGCTCTGAACATCCCGTGCAGACGCTCGCATAAGTAACTTTGGAGCGGGTTTAAATTATGTATTCACGGTAGAGCGAGCATGAGAAACATTCGAGCCTAATCTCGAAATGATAGTTGTTTTAACAATCTTCCTCCTCCGGCCTGCGATGCACCCGAGAAAAATCCCACGGGATATTATGATGATGGGCTTTGGCCCCCTCCCCCCTCTTCACCGTAGACCGCAGTCGCTCTAATTGAGATATCGACAGTTTATAATTGCCCGCAAACCTGCCCCGCAGAGTTAGAATCACACCGGTTTGTTTTCATTAAAAAAATCATGTAAGTTTTTTTTTGTGACCTTGAAATAATTTTATGTATTCAAATACTTAAATGAGTCACGAAAAACTAAAAAAAATGAAAAAAGAACCGTATAATAATAATAATTTTATCACTCTGTCATTATACTTCAAATTTAATAATTCATGATATTTAACCTTCACAACATTATATCTATCTTTTTTTAATACTAATGAATATTTTAACTTTAACTGTTTTATTACATCATTAACATACAAAGTAAAATCTACTTTATGGATTTTCCGAGATTTTCATTGGTATAAAAATTATAATTTAAGTATATCCAACTATTTGATAAAAATACCAATAAATTTTACGTAAAGTTGAAAATTATTTAAAAAATCGTAATAAAAGTAAAAAAAAAAAAAAAATATGATTACTATAATTCCGTACTTTCAAATTGATCTTTTATATTACTTGCCTGAATAGAATGTAAAGTCTTTCAAATTAGCTTTGAGTGAAGAGAATACCATAAACAAAAAAAACTAAAAAAATAATTTTATCATTTCGCTTTACTTTGAATTTAAATAATTCATTCATGACACTCAACCTTCCTATGTAAAAAACATCTATGACCAAATGCATATTTTATAGTTAATCTACTTTATTGCGTGGTCAACAATACAGTAAGATCCAGGTTTTAAAATGAAAGAATGTAGCAAAAAAATTTTAATAATAATCAGTGTACAGTATTTATTACAGCCGGGAATAAAGGAGACCTTCGGGTAAACAAAGTGAAGGCTCGGAAATGTTCTTTGAAGAAAAGTGATTGTCAAAAGGAATCGGCTCTGTAAATCCAAAGGGTTCGGCCATTAACGTCGTCACGTTTCGCGAATTTAGTGATTTATACACTTATGCGTGCGCACCGAGGACGGAACAATGCCCCGAGTCAATTTGGCGAGTCCGAGGAGAGGAATAAAGGCTTCGATTTATCCCTGAAAATCGTTTGCTTTTGGATTACCTCCGAGATAATCTCGCCAAAAAGATAAATACTTTTTCTTTTTTTGTTTTACGTACCCAACTGGGATCATAAGTAATGAAAGATTCGAACATACCTGAAACAGAAAAAAAAAAAATAAAGGTTAAATTTATTTATAAAGCGTTACTCAAGATAAGAATATTTATATTCTCGGAGATGTACCTCGCGAGATCAAAAAACACATCAGTTATGAGGTTTATTTCCTTTTATTTTTTTTTAAAACACACGTCTGGCTCGGGTTCAAAACACTCTCATGAAATTCATCAGCGATCTGGTCATCGGCCAAATTTTTGGTAATAGATACCTAAGCTCATGACGTCACCAATCATTTATACGGGGATAAAAAAAAAAAAAAGAAAAAGAAGAAAAGAAGGAATGAGCCGAGAATGGTAACTGGTGGTTAATGTAAGCCTCAGACAAATCACATAATGCGCGTGTTCATGACACATTTCATTATTTGCCTTTGTACGAATAGCTACGGCTGCACCAACACTCTTCACGGGCAATGAATACGAGCGCGAATCTCTCTCTCTCCCCGCTTCGCTCGGTTGTCCCCCCTCTCCACTCTCACGGTGTGTTGTTGCATTCATGAGTAACTTTGTGCACTTTGTTACGAGCTTCGAAATTTAAATTTCATTTAAATTGAAAACTTTTTCTTTTTTTTTTTTTTTTCTTTTTAATGAGTGGTAGAAATGTTGAAAATACACAATAATTAATTCGCAGGTTCTGTAAGGTTTACCAACGTTCAAAAGATTTTTATTCCTAAGCAATAATTTTTAAATAATTGTGTGAATATTTTTAAACAAAATTTTAATGTACTTTGTAACAATGACTAATTTTCATTTTCATTTTTTTTTTTCAATGAGTTAATCAAACTCTGAGTTAAAAAACTACATTGTTAAACAAAAAAAGAAAAACAAATAATATTTGCGTGTAGTTTACTTTAAGCATGATTAAGACGCACACCTAATAAATCAGTCGAGATAACCATTTTTTTTTTGTACCGATCCTTTACTATTTTTTGCCAAGCTTAATAAAAATGACACGCAATTTTATGCACGTTAAACTTATCACAGAGTTGATTCGTGTTCATCTAACTCATTCACGAGCGTGCAAACCGTAGTATTAACCGGCACTGGCTGTGCAATAGCACTAGAAAATCAGAGATTAAAGCGAACGGGAATAGCGAAAAAAAAAGCGAGCGAAAAAAGAAAAAGGTTACATTAGAAAAACGATCGCGCATGCGCAGCCACGAGTTTCCGTTTGCCTTTGTTCATTTCCGGGTTGTCAGGGCTCGAACGTGCCGTAATTATACTTTTAGCACCTTTTGTTGACTTTAATTTTAACAAGGTTTATTTTTTTAATCTCGATTATAATAAAATAATCACCATTTGAGTTTAATTTTAATTCTATGAAAATTTAATCAAATTTCAGTGGTTTAAAAAAATTAGGGTTGTTATATCAGCCGGTAGATCCGATAACTACATTCCACTTAATTTTTTCTATTTATCTCACTCAGTGTCCATTCTATTACACTGAAAATTCTGAAACTGAACATAATTAATTTTTAATACCACGCTCCTGGTATTAAAAAACATCAAAATTTATTTCTCCGAGTATTTCTCATTAATAATCGTTCTGTGACTAAGCATCGAAAACAACAATTTCAAGCGAGGTCTCAAGTAAAAAACTTAATCCTCATCTTAATCTGAAAAATAATTGATGAAAAAAAGGGATTTTTGCCCTTAAACATGACACCACAGAGATAAGGGCAACACCCGGACCGAAAAGCAGAAAACCCAATTATCCCCATCATAAACATCAAAACAAACGGGCGCACGAAAAAAAAAGGGTTCCGCGCTCTTATACGCACCGATGAGCGAGTCGCGATAAGCGCGGACATCGAGAAAAAAAGTGCTGGCCGCGAAATAAAGAGGACGAACCGAGCGAAACTAAAAGCCGAGAGCAGAAAAAAAAGAAGAAAGGGGAGGAGAAGGAGGAGGTCCGAGAAATAGAGCTCGGACTTTTATTGCAGGCGGGAGAGTGACTCATAGATGTTAAAAAAAAATAATAAAAAGGGCTGAGGTTGCAGGAAGAATGCTCCAGAGTACGAATTTTTTTGAATAATTGAGAGTTTTTTTTTTAATGGGCTGATTATACCTTTTGAAGCAATCGATTTTAGATTAGAGATTTATTTAAAAAAAAAATTATTTGAAAGTTGCGATCAAAACAAGTCCATGATTATTAGTAACAACTTTCGTCATTACTCGCTCAAGCACGGATGATTTTTAATTAAAAACGTTCAAACCAGAAATTTCAGTTGTTTGACTTTGAAAATTTTGATCAAAATAAAGTAATGAACTAATTAGTAGCAATATCACTATACGGCTTTATACAATTTGTAAACAGAATCTAATTAAAGAGCATACAATGAAATTTAATTAGTTTATTTAAAAAAGAATCAATCGAATTTTCTAACACTTATAATCAAATCCAAATCAAGCCACGAGTCGAGCCAGCGAAATAAATAACCGGAAAACGATTTTACGCGAATTTTCCATCCACCTCGGAATTGCCGGAGTCACGTACGAGGGCAACCCACACATGGAAACGGGCCGCGATAAATCTACCCCCCCCCCCGCGACCCCGAAGAATATTCCCGGCTTGATCTGCAATATTAAGCCCTTTGATTGCATTGGACCGGAAAATAACTTTTAACCATACAACTGAGAATTTAATTAAGTCTTTTTTTGGTGAAATTAAGAGAATTGAAATAAAAAAATGAGGACTGAGAAGAAATCTGAAAGGTTCCTTTACTACCAACGAATATTTTATTGATTGCTCCAGAATTCATTGAACGTGGACTTATGAAACCCTGGAATATCTGGGTTAAAGGAGCCAACAATTTTTTACTACCGTTTATTATATAACATTTTTTTTCAAAAAGTTTGGAATATTCTTAAAAAAATTGATCATTGTTCAAAAATTTTAATTAAAATTCGAAGGTGTTGATTTTTAAAAATCGAAGAAAATAATTGACAATGAGCGATCGTAATAACGGTAAACTGGCCTAACGGCAAAATCATTATCAGTAAGTTTACGCACGATTACATCCGGTTAAGAGGCACGGATGTGAATCAAAATGACAGCAATAATTAAGAGAAAAACCTCTGAACAATGAATATTACGCAGTCGACAATTCGCGTACAAATATTATAGTAAACAATACTCCCAGGTATTACGTAAAATTTTTCCATGAAACTCGAGATTATTTTCAAGTTTGTGCAGTTATTTTTTACCTCGATAAAAAATTTAAATATTCGATTTCATATTTTCTGTTTTTTCATTGAGCTGAAAAAATATTTTTGTTTATATATTTAACCGAATGACTCCCGCGAGTTGTAATGAAACAATTTCCACAAGTCACCGGCAGAAATTATTTTAATGCCTCAGCGATGCGTAATGCTCCAACTAATAATCCGCCATTAATTTCATAACACAGTTCCTGCTCGAGTAGGAAAAAAAATCTTTGATGATATTATTAATCCACGTGCGATATCAATCATCGAATAATAAAATCGCGGAGTGAAAGTTATTCTCAAAATCATCACTTTTGTCACTGGTAAATTTGACTTCGTACTAACGATTAAATCTAATAAATCCTCGAGAGTAATTGTCTCTGCAGCTGCGCAATGAAATTGAATAAAAAAGTCACCCATGAATGCATCAACTTGCTTTTACTCTCTCATAAACGAACATCGCAAAGTGAAAACAGGAGAGTTGATAAATAGCGAAGCCGAAATAAGCCTCGCCAATTCCAACGGAATAATTATTTTCGTTTAAAATTGACATTATTATTCTTATATAATTTAATTGGGATGTTTTTATTTTAACAACTTATTGTGTGGAAATCCAAGGTTTGCAGCGTAAAATAACTCGAGCTTTCGTTTTGTGTATTTCAGTATAAGTAGCTTGTGAAAAGCCATTAATAATTAGCTTGTCATCTCATATACTTTAGCATGCGATAGTCTTTTTCACAAGGAACAAAGATTTATGACGAATACTCGAGCGAGCGGGTTCACTTTTCTCCTTGATTTATAATCTGCCAATAATGTACTTCTCGTCATTAACTAAAACTTTTTTTTTTTCAATTCCATAAGAATAATTTCTACTCTTGATTATTATCATTATTATTATTTTTTTTTTTTAAATCTCAACGTACGAGTTTTTAATCAAACGTTTTAATAACCGAAAGAAAAAGTAAGAAATAATTGCAGTTTTCTTTCTACATCGGGTAAGAAGTTGCGAAATGATATATATATGTTATTTAACAGCCATTTAACATTAATTTGTATTCTTCAAAAGTGATTACGTAGTAACTCATCGCTCTATGATTTCAATCTAAATAATTAAATAGTAATGATCGCTGTGTAAAAATTATTTTTTACGCAAAGCACACTCAAACTATAATAACCATAATATCAGTTCGATTGTTAAAAAATTATTTATGAAAAAAAAAAATGGAAAAACAAATTGGTTTACTAGAAAGATTTATGAATTCTGTGACGAAAATAGTCGTCCATAAAAACTTGTATTAATGGATTTATGAATCAGTTATAATTATTCTGTTCGCTACTTCGCCACTCACTCACATGCACAATGCAACGGTTCGATCATATACAGTCACAGCTACACGAACAATGCACGCGATCCCCGATGATCATGAATAATTAATGAAACCAACGAATAGGAACTATCTGTTCTTTCACTGAAACACAGAGAAAAAAAAAAAGATAGAAAATGAAAACAAAAAACGCTACCATAAAGTGAATGTCAGTTTAATACTGTCGCGATACTCGACGATAAAATTAAATTTCAAATTGAAAATCAACAAGGCTTGAATGTGAAAACTGCCTTTTTTTATCAGGTGAAATGTTGTTGAAAAAATTTTGGTTTGAAAAATTTATCGCGGTCACTCTTCCAAACTACTAATTCTTTAAAAATTCATTTTGTCATTGAAGGTTCTGTCTGCAAAAAAACTTAATGCTTGAATTGAAAAATTTTTTAATTTCATTATTTAAAAATTGTATACCCAGAGAAACATGATTTTTTTGAAAATTACAAAGTTCAAGAGTTAGAAACATGAGCGGTAAAGTCGTGTAGATCTTTTTAAAGAGAAACTTCTTCTCGTTTACTACTATCGTCTCAAATCTAACAATAAATACAATCGGCGTAAAAGTGAACGTAAAAAGCCGCGAACGCTAAAGGAATTGTCATTCATCTTGCTGCAAATGACGAGCCGCAAACGTAACCTCAATTTTTACTGAAAAAAAACTCTGAATTGCTTCTTGCATAATGAACTTTCAATTATTTAAACTACTGCTGCTAGAGTGTTGAAGAAAATGTGAAAATAAAAGCAAACAATTGTTTTTTGACACTTTCAACAAATATTTTTGTACTACAATAAAATTTACAACTGTAAATAACTATAATAAAACATTTTTAAAATTGCATCTAAATAATAATTTAGAAAGTTCTCAGTAAAATTTAAAAAAGGATAAAACATTTCCAATTAACAGTTTAAAAAAAAAAAACATTAATAAAAAGCACTGACTTTTTTTTTAATCATAATTATTGTACCAGCAGACTTGTTAAAATAGAATTATCCATATTAATATAAATTACAGCTTATGAGATTTGAACGAACGACTTTCACGTTACTAGTCCGACGTTCTGCCTCTGAGACTACCACCGGCTCTATCGACTGAGCTAATTCAGTCTAGCTTATAAAAGTAAACTACTAGACTACAGCCAAAAAATTAATAAATATTCAAAAATGTAGCACTTGCTTCTTAAAAAAACTCGATAGAATCCACATTAAAAAAAAAAAAAAAAAAAAAAAAAACATGAATATTTGAATGAAAAAAGACTGAAAAATGGATAATAATCACGGGTAAGGAGTATTTTCGACGACAGCAAGTAAGCAGGCAAGCAAGCAAGCGACAATCGCAATTAGGAATGATTATGCGGAGCAGGAGCTCCTGCAAGACGTCCACCGTCCGTCACAGCGAAGCGCGTGTGTGCATATCTCGTCCGGCAATTCCATCGTAATTACGGGAAGGTGCAGTTGCCCGTGCGGTAGCTAACTCTAGGAAGGGCTTACGCACGCACAAATTTTTGATTTCGAATGGAATTGTTGGCTAGACTGGCGTTATTACCGACGTAACTTTATCGAGCTATCATAATTACGAGACTCCCGATAACTCCAATTGGGTTATTTACAACTAAACTGCGTCGATTTTGCATAAATCTAACACAGGTTTTGGAAGTGTCTGAACAAAGTATTTTTTTAATGAATAAACATTTGACTTTGTTCGCAAATTCAATCATTGGTCTTTGACTTTGCAGCTTTACAAACTTCCTTTTACAAAATCTTAATTCAATGAAGCACCAGGAAATAAGAGGGCACCTTGTGACTTCAAAGAAACTCGAGGAGAAAGGAATTATTCTAAAAATGACGACGGAGTTTGAGATTTATTCAACTAAGTACTAGTACAAAAAAGTAAATTTTTTCAATCAAAAAATGGACCCGAAAATACGGTGTCAACAGCAGACGAAGAAGAAGAAGAAGAAGAAGAAAAAAAAAGGAAACATTCTATTGTCACAGAGGTGTAATACTAGAAGTGCATATTTACAATGCAAAGCCATTTAAATATAGAACAACCGACGCGAGTTTAATTGAATTTAGGTGCATTAATGAAGCGACTCCCCTCCTCGTCGTCGTCGTCGTTGGATATGGAAGCTGGAGGAATTATGCCGAGGTACTCAAGATGTGTATATAATATACATGGATTATTTTCCACAAAATCTCCGGCAAATAATTTACATTTTACAATAATTTCGACAATTGCCCGGCTTCGTGAAAAGGTATCATAAAAAGTAAAATTTTCGTCTCAATTCAAACTGGACGAAAACCTACGTCTTCTTTTTTTTTTAAAAAAAAGAGGGAAAAAGTCATTTCAAGACTACCCACTCGAGACTCATCCAATAACACACACGGTGTATACGTAAACCCCCTCCCCTCCCGGCCGGAATTTTCTCCAATATATTCCAAAATAATCCCGCCAGCTCCGAAGCAGGAGATTCCTCTAAAGCGAAAAGAAAAGAAAAATCTCCTTACACACACACTGGGGGAGAAGACGAGTTTGGAGTTGGCGAGTTCATACGTACGCGACCGAAAACCCGCGGGGACGACAAAGCCTCCCCCGGAATACCAATTAACGTGGATTACGCGCGTCGGGGAAAAAAATCGAGTCTTCTTTGATCGGGAATGACTTTATTTTTTATATGAAAATTTAAATTCAAGGGATTATTTCAATTAGAAAATGTTTATGCTACGTACCGCGAGAGAAAATGCTCATAAGCCGCTTAGAAAAATTTCTCGGAATCGGAGAATTTAATCTTGAACTTTTGACCTTTTTACAGGGGATAGCTCTCGGGAATATTAAACAAATTTATGCACCTTTTTTATCAAATTTTGTTACGAGGTTTTTCTCGGAAAATTTTTTTTCCCTCCGTTCAAATGAAAAATGATTAATTAAAAATTCACAGAAAAACAATTTTTGTACCCCCACCAACGGAGCATTCATAAATAAATTAACCCGCGCTAATCCTGCGCACCCCGACAGCTCGAAAAACAAAATCAAACTCGGTGCCGCCGAGCGTAAATTGATCAATAAATATTAATTTCCAGGGGAATATTTTATGCCCCGGGTTTTTATTTAAAAAAAACAAAAATTAAATTTTTTCGAAAAGAGTATGACGTAATGAAATTCCCCCTTCATCAAGGATTCATCACCTCAAATTAATCCACCAGTCAGAGCGCTAACTTATGTAAAAAAAAGTATAAGAGGAGGTAAAAAAGAAAAATACTGAATAAATAACGCGATGATACCGTACCTCCCTCGCTTTGTCTTTCCTCCCTCGACCAAAAATCTATAAACCCCTACCTTATCATTTCGGTGGAAGAGGAAGGGATTGAGATTCGAGAAGATTTCAAGTCTTTTTTGAAATTTTCGGTTTAATAACTTTGTTAACCTCAATCCCATCAGATTTTTATCTTGAATTTTAAAATTTGAATCTACCGTAATCATGTAAATAATATAATGGTTTTACCGCGAACGCTCGTTTTTAATAAATTCTGGTGTTTAAGTGGATTGAAGTATCGATGTAAAAACGCAAATTGAATGAAGCTAATTGCACTTGAATATTCCTTTGATTTAAATGCGCGAGCTCGGAGAATTTAAATTTTTAATAACGTTTCGGTTGAAAAAAAAAGAAGTACTTTTTTTTTAATGTTTAATATTATTTTGACGACAATACTCGCTCGATTCGAGGGAATAAAAGAGACACTAAAGTTCCTTATAATGTTCCGACTCGTAAAATTTAATTGTTCACTGAGTTTATTAAACGATTCTTTTATAAAAAGAACTGAAAGAATGTTTTTTTTTTTTTTTTTTTTTATTAGTTCAAGAGATCAGAAAATGAAGTGCTAAAGTTTTAAAAGACTAATTAAATGAAACGAATGATTACACCAATTGCTTTAATTTTTCAACAAAGTGAATTAATAATTTTTAAAAATTTGCGAGATAAAAGTTTCATTTACAAAATTGATACCCTAAAAACGGTCCCACTCAAGCGAAAAAAATAAAAAAAACAAACTGAAATAGAAATCAAATTAGAAGGGGAGGGGGGGGCAGCATCAAAAAGAATCTCGTCGGTCGAACACTATGAAAGAGAGACAGACAAAAAAACACAGGTAGAGTTGAAAAAAAAAAAAAAAGAAAAAGACCGAGAGAGAGAGAGAGAGAGAGCGAAAATTAGAGAAAGGACGCGAATCCGAGCGAGTCGAAACGGAAGGGATGCGGTTGCCATGGATACCCGAGACTCGCTCACCCACACCTGGACTGTTTGTTTGCGTGTGGGTGCACCGGGATCTAACACACGAAATACGCTAATCGCACCAGCCCGCACTCCTGTGATCAACTTTGAAACAGTTTGCGGCGCGGCTTTAATTTCTGGCTTCATAAAAATAAAACTATTAATTTTATTCATTTTACCAAGAGGGATGTTTACCGATCTCCAACTGTAATTATTAAATAAAGTCCGGGGCTATGAATTTCATTTGAAAACTTTTACGAATCTTCGATTCAACCACCACCCCAGTGCGATCGATGCAAAAATAAAGTTACGCTGTGCCTTCATTATTTACTTTAATTACCCGCGATTCGAGTTTCCCCGGTTATACGCCACACCGGAAGTCTGTTCGAAAGTTAAATTGGTGCATTAGAAAAATGATTTGTTCTCTGGGTTATTTTAATTCGACGATTAGTGTGCGACAAACACCATATTTTAATCTACTCTTAAAACTAAATCTTCAAATTTTAATGTCAAGAGTATTTATTGAAAATAATTTTCTTTGATTAAAAGCTTAAAACTGGAGTGGTAAAATAACACGAGCGAAAATTCAAACTACTTTATTATGTCACCTGGGGACCTTAAAAAACTGAATAGTCATCAAGACTTTTTTTAAAGTTGAGCTTGGATTTTAAAATAAAAATTAGTAAATTAATTTATCGTTGATGGCTTGTCGAGTCATTTAAAAATTATAGCAAACTGAATTTACCGAATTGAATAAATTAAAAGCTCGATAAACGAGTAATTCGCCATACTCTATAATAATAATAACAACGAGGGATCACTTAATATGTAATATCTTTCGCTTTATGTTTATCGGAGAGAGTTTGAATTCAGTTTCTCACGAAAGAGGATACGAAAAATCAATATTTACGGTTATCCGCCACGCCGCCCGTCCGTAGCTGCACATAAACGCTGTACCAGCTCCCCCGGCCTTATAGTTTCATCAAGTATTTATAAAATTAATAAAGGATAATCGTCGAATTTTAAAATTAATTATTCAACCGACCCGCCGTTTGATCTATTAGGAGAAGATGATTGTTAATTGAACGCTTTACGAAATGTCACTGAACCGACCTCGTTAAATTAAAAATGAATAAATTTTATTTTTGTTCAAAATGTTGTTTTTGAATACCTGTTTAGTCCATCATTTTAAAATTAGAACAGTCTATTATAAAGTAATTATAGTAATGATGTTGTTAATATTCATTAAAGCTATAGTCAGAAACCAAATATAATTTGTGAGTAATTGACAATCATTAATTGTACCAAATATTGATTAATTGTACTAAATATTGCCATGATCAAAATTTTCATAAAATTATATCTCCAGGGATATTGATCCAAAATTTAAAAATCGAGAATTTTCAAAATTATGCATCTTTCCTACAAATATCAACAAAATGTTTACTTGTACGGTAATTTCTTATCTATTACCATGCAAAGGTGAATAAAAAAACCTAAGCATTTTAAAACCAAGCATAAATTGCGAATTACCCCCTGTGCCCCCCCCCCCCTCTCCAGTCGACGTTAATAAACAAGGCGAGTGAAAAATTTTCGCATTATACTGTCATCGCGGCACGCACAATCGGACATACACGGTAGGGAGAGTCACAAACGCAACACGAAGTTGTTCCCGCCGCCGCCGCTGCATCTGTGTGCAAATGCACCGAGCTGCTGCCGGGGATTGGCGTGCGCAAGCAACCAAACCCGGGGGGAATTTCATGCTATGTGTGTGTGTGTGTGTGTGTGTGTGTGTGTGTGTGTGTGTGTATGTGTAGGAGGGGGTTTATAAAGCCTCGAAAACTGGTTTTACACCGAGAATCAACCCCCCCCCCCTCCCACTCTTTAAGAGCCCACCTTTTTCCTTTTCGGTGTATGCGTCACGCGAGTTCGTGATTCTCCTAGACCTTATACCTTTTTTTTTCTTTCTTTCTTTATTATTATCGAGGGGTATTATTGTTGTTGTCCGGGATGTTTACCCGGGGTGAAGTGGAAAATTGAAACATTTTTATTTTTGAAAACGAGACTGATGTTGCAAAATATTTGTACACGTCAGTAGAGTTAAAAAATATATATATATTTTTCCCCTCGTTTTTCCCAGATTGTGGGTGTTTGAATTTTCAAAAATTTTCAAAATATGAAACTATTCGAATCTCGTTTTGTGCTTGCTACCTACTTTTTGTGAAAGAAAATATTTCGCCATTTATTCGTTATTCAAATTTGTTTTTTGCGGTTGAATTATTGAAAGAATTGTGGGTGATGGGGTTATTCAATTTCAAAAATTTTCCTCTCCCGGCATATTTAACCCTCATAATCATGAAATTTTCATCATAAAAAAAGTGTTACCCGTGTCAAACGAAAATAAAAAAAAAAATTGGCCGTCAATAAAAAAAAAGAAGAAATAAATAGAGCAAACAAAGGAAGAAACAAACAGTACAAGTGGAGCGCACACGTGCGGGGTTTGCTCAAGAAAAGCGTTCGTTTAGCTACTTCTCCCCCCCCCCCCTCCTGCAAGTTTTTCCAAAGTCTCCTTCCTTATTTTCTCTCACACGCGAGCTCATACATACGCAAGAGCACCGACTGATTTATCAATTTTTTTTTTTTTTTTTTTTACTTCTTTAACCGGTGACGCGAGTAAGAATGGAAAGAGAAGAAAGGGAAGAGCCGCTCCGGACTTTAATAGTCGGAGCTGCAGGGGGAAGCCAAGAAAAAAGATACAGGAAGAAGACTGCGTGGACACACCGTGGGACAAAGGGCGAGGCGAGATTAAAAATAAATTGAAAATTTATTAAATATGAGGGCTGATACACACACGCACACTTAGGAAACGTACTTGAAAAATAACTCAATTTTATTGCAGCTACTTACTATATTTCTCGCTATATTTTTGTAGATGAATTTTTTGAAAAATCGAAAGCTTAGACTCACCTGAAACAGAAAAAAAATAAAAATTAGTAAATTAAATACAACTATTGAATATTTGTAATTAATATCAATTATAAACAAATAATTTTAATTTCAAACTAAAAAAGCTTTTCTCTCAACCAACCACGGACTGATGAAAATAAAAAGTTATCAGCTGAGATTAAACCTTCAGCCAATCAGCGCAGCTTACGAGGATGAAGAAAAATAAAAACGGAATCCTTTAATAAAAAAAAAAAACAGAAAGAATTGACCCAAAGTACGTCCGCAAAATCGTCCAAAAAGTGAAAGATTAATCGCGACTGGAAAAAGTAGGAAATAAAAGATGAGGAAAACCAAGACAATACGAAACAGAGCAAAACAACAACTCCCCTACCCGGAATTCGGAAAAGCCGGAGGGAGGAAGAGGAGAGAGCGTTACACACAACAATACGGAAAAATCGATTGGAAGGGTGGTACGCCGCTACGATGAAAAAGAAGAATGGCGAGTGATGAAGGATTATTATAAAAAGGGTCATCGTAAACCGATTAAAATGTGTTGACGATTTTTTTAATTTGCAAACACTTTTTAAAGATAGCTTTTTCAATGAATTTTATTTTACGAACGATCTAAGCTTTTAACAAATAAAAAATACTTTTTTGTATTGTTTGTACTTATTTTTCAGAAAAATCCGCCAAAAATAAATCAAACAAAAAAAAAAAAAAAAGTTTTCACAGCTGTCATTTAATTTGCAAAAGCTATTTTACCAAAGCTCTCCAATATTTATTTTCTCATTTGAATACTAAATTTACGTTGAAAAAGTTTTAATATCCCATCCATCGTAGACACAAATTTTGATCAAAATCACATAATCTATGAACATTACTGCTCGCCAGCTCCCTAAAAAAAAATTCAATCAATTTTTAAAATTTATTTCCGTCCCGCAGTTTTTATTTGATTTATACGTCACCGGTTCATCCCGGGCCGCGTCCCAGATACTCCATCAAAAACACCGGAATAAAACTCGAAATAAAAATTTATCAAAAAAAAAAAAAAAGCTCGCTCTACCCCGCCGTTCAAACAAATTTCCAGCCGTCAATCCGGAACAAAAAAGCCTGCACGAAAGGGGGCGGCCGTAATTACCGGGGTTCGATTTTTTTTTAATCACCGCCAGTGATAATTCACCCCGGTAATATCGACAAACAATGCGCATTCAATTTGGCAGAAAAAAAAGAGAGAGTTTTTCCCCAAGAAACAACCATAAATTTTCCCGAACGTTTTACAAAGGGCACAGAAAAAAAAGGGGTAGCTGTCGCCAAAGGGCGTGGAGAATTTCACGATGTATTCCCCCCCCCCTTTTTTTTTAGCTACTCAAATTACAGCTGTTGGACGGGCGCGAAACTTTATACGCTGACGAAATGAGCGTGAGGGAGAGTAGAAAAGTCGTATTAAATTGCGTCTAATTCAGATAATGTTTGCGAAAAACCGAGAGAATTCGGGAAGGATGAAATCTAGATGCTTGAGGGGTTAATTTTTGGTCGTGATTATTTATTTTTGATTCGCGGGAAAATTATGAGGGCGTTTGGTTTAATTCATTCGATTTAAAATAGTATTGAGAGACAAATTATTGTTTATGCTGTGCGAATGATTTTATTTTCCGGTCGTTTTAAATAGAAATACTTTGGATATTTGTTATTTTTAGGTTTCACAGTTTTTGTTAGTCAAGTGGTAGCTTTGTATTTATTTATAATTTTGTTTCAGATTTATAAAAAGAGACTATATCTTTGTTGTTTTACCATTTGATCGTGAACATACGTCAAAATAGAAATATAAATTAATTTATTATTTTAAAATTTTTATGAAGTCCGTAAATTACATGGCTAATAAATCCGGACACAAATTAAATATTTCTGCAGCAAATGACGAGCAATTCTTTCGTTCAAAAATTTTAGGGACCTTCCAGCACTTCAAATTAGGTACGTAAACAGTGGGTACTCATACCTAAACCTAATTTTGATGAATATCTTCACTCAAATCTTGAATTGGGGAAATAACGCAAGCGTTGGGCCTGGTGAGACAAAAGAAAAATTTTATCCCGCACGCCTTGACCTTATTGAAAAATTTTCAAATCCTCCCCGCCCCCGTCTCATCACGTCCGGTCGTTAGGATGTCATATATTACTCGAAAAACGGTCTTGTACGTAATTAGGAGGCCCAGACCCCAGCAATTCTTACCTGTTTCCTGAAAACTGACTGTGACTCAAAATTGACTTCAAATTCTTCACACAAAAAAACTATTAATTTTTTTTTTTATGCACAAAATATTACGGAATTTATTCACTCAACCAATAGCTCCCTAATAGAGTTAAGTCGAACATATTTTCAACTCGTTAGTGAGAAAATTTTACCTTTTCGCCCCATTAATTTCGTAAACAACACATAGCCAACGGAAGAACGAATCAACCCCCTATCATCTCAACCCTCGCACGTGCAACCGAAAAAAAAAAGGAATAATCCTCTTCAATAAAACCCCAAACACGGTTCAATCAGACCCGATTGAATTAACACAATGCCGCGCTCGATTCCCTTCCGCTTTTGTCATGCGCGAGTTTTTTTTTTTTTTTTTTTTAATCGAAGCACATCTCGTAAAAACCGGGGTTGTAATTAAGTGGGGGGGCGAGGTGCGACGAAATTTCTCTTTTAAACGGTGTCGTTACACAGGTATGAAACGTGCTTGAAATCATTATTAAATGGAATTAATTTTCATTGTGTTTTTAAATTTTAAATTAATGCTGTTGAATAAAAAAAATTTTAGTTGTTTGTGTTAATCTCAAAATATTTTATGTTTAAAAGTAAAAAAACGTGCTTGAAATTTTATTTCGAAGCTGAGCTTGTTACGGTTTTAAATTTGTCATGCGAGTACTGAAATACGAAATATACGTATTTGGCTCTTGAAAAAAATATTACTTTTTAAAAATATATTCTGTATCTACATTAATCTGTACAAATTTTATTTCCTTTATCATTCACCAAATTGAATTTTTATTTTTATGTGAAAATGTATGTTTGAGTCGAGTTTCAAAAGCATTTACACAAAATGAATAAAATTATAAATCCCAAGTTTTAAATTGAAAGATTGCACTAAGCTGCAACTCATTGAAATGAGACTAAAAATTTAAAACGACGATTTTTTTTTTTACAAAGATTTAAGCTAATAAAAAGCTGAGCGAGAGGATTCCGGGTGCAGGAATCAAGTGCACGTTTCGCAGCTCCAAGTACCATCAAATGAAGCTGTAATAGGACAGCGAAGGAGGGCGGGAGGAGACGTTAAAAAGTTACGCTCCTGTATGCAAACATCGCTTTGCCTGGAGTCATTAGTAGTTAATTCTTCGCTAGGAGTTTTCAAAAACTTTTCAGATTAAATCCTCTAGAGGTCCTTCCGAATTAAACTTTCCCATTAAATTCATCAATTAGTTGTCAAAATTAATTCGGCAACATATATTGAATTACCTGAAATCGGGGAGTTAAGAGCCCTAAATTAACATAAGCAGGGGACTCCCGGGAGAAAAGTGTAAACCAAGAGATCACTTAGTTTTGATTGCTGCAGTGAAAGAAAAAGGCCGGTAACGGTTAAATTCTCCGCTGCAGGAGGGGGCCTTGTACTAGATTACGATCAAATTACGAGCGCTCGCCCGAGTTTTAATTAATTCCCGCGGCTGCTCGACGACGATTTTTTTTTTTTTTTTTCGAAAATATTCACCAAAAATCTGTGATAAACTGCAGCGGGCAATCAAATTTACTCCAGCTTAGAAAGCGTATTACTCTCTGGTGTGGCTAGTAGGTTTATAAGGGAGGGTAAAAAAGTTTGAAGCCAGTCCTTTTCACCCACGCTCGGCGTGACCCGAGACGAGGACGGGAGAAAGTAATATTTATTCAGCGGGCCGGGGATCTTTTTTTTTACTTTTAGGACAAAGTTTGGAGGCGGTGACGCGATTTCGAATAGGTGAATGAGGTGTGTTAAGCAAACAATCGAGCCTGAGTCAATTGTGTCGAGCAGTAGCTTCATTATTTTATACTTCTTCTTCTTCTCTTTTGCAATTTGGGTCGAATTGTTTCCGAGAAGCGTAGTTCAATTTTACAAAAAAATGTGCTTTATTATCAGATAAAGCGTGCTCAATAATAGCGAAAAATACTCCGGCCCGGATTTATCATATTACAATCGAAGTTTTACGAGCCCGAAGTCGTTTGGTTCGCTGACCGAGGCCACCTTGAGAGTGGAGGGGGAGTACGTGCCGCATCCGCCCCCCTCCTCTTTTTTTACCTCCCCCCGCGTCGTTTTTCTCTCGGGCGATGCAGAGGCATATCCCCCCCCCCCTGCCTGTACCTACTACCTGCAGCCTCTCCTCCACCTGCGACGTTCAAAGGTTAATGTCGTCGACCGCGAGTATTTCTACCGAGTTTTCGGTTTGAGTTTTTTTTTTTTCAGGAAGCTTGAATTTGTAAACTGGCTTTTTTAATCGTTTATTTTTGATTTGAAGTTCAAATACTATTTATGGGTTGCATGAGAAACAGATGATATGCTTTTTATAAAAACTCTCGTAAAAACTCCTCTTTGTGTCATAAAAAAGTATTTAGAAAAGATTAAAGTAAAGATAAAAATAATTTGTCTCGTATCTCTAGATTATTAGGTTCGAACCCACATGATTCTAAATTTAAAAAAAAGTTATGAACGAAAATTATTAATTACTTTAAGAAAGATATCGAATATATCTAGTACCTCTAAAACAAAAAATAATTTTAGAGCAAAAAATAATCAAAAAAACTAAAAAAATTTTCAAAAAAAAAGATTCATATTTGGTGAAAACAAAGTTTAAAAATCCTTAAAGCGTAGCTTTGAAATCCCAGGACATTTACAAGTAACAACAGTTGGCAAATAGTGATTCAATCAATTACCGGACCCCGATTCAACTCTGGAATTTCAGCAGGCCGACAACTGCACAACAACGAAGGAACCCTCTGCAAGCAGTCTCTCTCTCTCCTCCCATTCCGTCTTATTAACAATTTCCAGATGTCGTCAGCAGCATTTCTCTCTCGTTCGGCGCTACCAACTCCTCCTCGCGACTCGCGAATACGACGTTTACGAATGCTAATTAGACCTCCACTCGCGCAGATACAACCGCGACAGTTTATAACTCCGATTTAAAAGACCGTTAACTGCAGCTGCATGCTAAGGGTTTTATCACCTTTCGAATCGCTTCATATTTACCGTCAAATCGGTGCTAATAGAGACCGCAGTGCCTTAATAAAGCCTTATTTCGAGACTGTGATTAATCGTTAACCGAAGATGAGCCCTCCGCTGCCCCCGGATAAGTGAATGATAATGAAGCGCGTTAAAAAACACTTTGGCGCTCCCGCGTCGTAACCCGAAAGATGAATTACGCTAGCCCATTATGAAAGTTAAAATTTCCTCCTCTTCGCGAATAAGGCGAATAAAATAAAGTACTCTCGTGCGAAAAAGGCGTTTGTCTCCGGTCACTTTGACCCGATAAAGAGCAGGGCCTTAAAATCAAAGACATGATTAATCAAGCTTAACCCCCACCGGGCTCCCCCCCAAGCTGGCTAATAATTCGGTCCCGGCACCAGGCATGCGCAACAAAAACCAATAACACCGGCTCAGCTCACCCCGGGCGCGTGCAGCACACAGTCGAGGGGTTAAAATACACGTACCGGAACACAGCCACCCCGCGCGCGCGCGCGTGTGTGTGTTTGCGAAGTAACTAAAACTTCCTCTGGGCTTTTTGTCGCTGCCCTCTGTTAAATTTATATTTCTGCGGTGCGAGCTTCCCCTCCCCCCCCGCGCGTCCTCTTTTGAAATAATATTTTTATAATCTTTTTTTTTGCGAATGGAAGCGTCATGAAATTTTAATTTTTAACTTCGAGGCGGGGGGATTGGAGTAGATTTAACGTGGTATTATCAAAAAGTTGTTGAATGAGTAATTTTGGTTTAACAAAAAGTACAAATTTTTATTTATTTTATTTCCAACTGAAAAATCGTTACCAAACTTAAAATTAATAAAAAGTATTTTTTAAATAGATAATATACTTTGAATTATCTTTAGTTTCAATTACAACTAATAATCAATACAGTCTTGTAGTTACACAGTAATAATAAAGAAAATTTTATAAGTCTTAAATAAGATCAGGAAGTTATTATTAGTAATTGGGAAATAAATTCAAAAGCATTCGACGTTTAGTTTGAGAAATAACCTTAAGGGCCCTCTCGAGTTTATCTTGTTGGAATCTAAAAGCCACATGTTATTTATCCCCATGTAGAGTTTATTTATTCTGCCAGTTGTATCTGTTACTCTCTTTATTTACTTTTTCTCGTCGGAGTACAAATTTCATCCAAAAAATAAACAAAGAGATAAAGGAATAAGACGCCCACAATTAAAGCATGCGGCGTTGATTACTTATTTAACTTCATAATTCATCCCCTTTTCGAACGGGGAGCCGGCGAGAAGCCGTTGCAGTTTTTCACAATGGCTGCTCCCCCCTGTACGACACCCCCCGATCGTAATCTGGCCCCAAACTCAGCCCCTCGACTTTTCCGCATACTTTTTACATTTGGGTGGAAAAAAATAATTTCGACGAATTTTAAAAAAACTTGCAGTGTTTCGTTTGTATAAAATTTCCCGGCCATCTCGTTATCTCAATTATTTTGTGTTTAAAATACTTCGGGGTTTTCTTTGGGCTTCTTTTTATTCCTCGGTTGAATTGGTTGTTTTCTCTGTGCTAATAAATCCCGTTGAAATGCGGAACTCGCGGGAGCCCCAGAATTATTAGCAAATAATTGAAATAGCTGAACTAATTTCAATTTCAATTAATTTCAAACTACTGCGGACGCGCCAAGTCAGTTCGTGGCTCAAATTGTACATACATTATTTACACAAAGTTTTAACGTTAATTTTTTCATGGTTATACTTGAAATATGAAAATTTTTGTGCTAATTAAGTAGTTCCATTAGACTAATTAATTAAAAACTTAACTTTAACGAAATTTTATTTTAAAAATCAACCGAGTAATTGTAATTGTTTCGTATCTAATAGATAAATAAATAATCATCTTTTAAACGACAAAGGATCTTTGTCCAAGTATTCAGAGTTAATCTAATAAGAACTAGAAAATTTTCCAACGAAGAAAATTATTTCACTCCCCTCCGATATTCCACTTTTTGCAGCTGCAACAGGGGAGAGGAAAAAGAAGAAGAAGCCGTGGTGTTTTCATTGTTACCTTTATACACCACCCCCGTCCCGTACTTATTTTCTCCCTTTTTGTTTCTGTCTTACTTTCGTCCCGCGCGCTCCATTCGAATTATCATCGTCATTCGATTTTTTTTTTCAAAAATTACCGCTGTTTAATTTAAAAATTTCGCTCTTTTAAAAAACAGATTACAACCCCGGTAACTTTAAACTTTACTTTTTTCTCTTTGCTTTTTTTATACTCTTTTTAAACACATTACTTTTGTTTCCCTTGTAACTTTTCTGCTTTTTTATGACTTTTGTAAGCTCTTTCTTTCATTTCTTCGGGGTCTCTCTCGCGCGCGCGAGCACTTTTTTTTTCTCCTTTTATCTCAATCCCTCCCATTTCTTGTCACGTTTTCTCGATCCTTTGTCGTTTATCTTTCAGTGTGTTTCAAAAAATGAAGCAAGGATTTTCTTTCACCTCACCGTCGTGAAATCATTAAATTATTCATCTTCACATCCACATTAAAATTCCAGTAATAACTGAAAAAAAAAGCATAAACGAGTGCTTAAATCAGAGCAAACACGTCAAAATTACCAATACAACTTTCTCCCACAGAGAGCAAGCGTCACATAAATCGTCGATTACATTCATTCTCTTTGCTCTTCGGAGTCGAGAGTACCGCGATGGTTTTATCCCTCGCGCATGCGCAACCGAGAGGGATGGGTAAAGGGAGTGCTTTCAATTAATTGGATCTTAATCGTCGGACGTGAAAACCGAGAGATCGGGTAAATTCGGATTACACTTTGCGAATTTCTGAAGTGTCGCTTGCGCCCGAGAAGAGGAGAGAAATCTCTTCTACCCCCTTCCCGGTTTTATCGATCGCGTGTGTGTGGAAAGGGACGAATTTTCACCCCCATGATTTTTTTTTCAAATTTATTTGTAGTGATTTCTGGTTCAGAATTTCGAGTTTTTCTAATGAATCGGGACGAAAAATTTAGGGAAAGAATGGATTTAAAAAAAAAAGCAAATCTTCGGTACAACAATGTATTAACATTTTTTTTTTTTTTTTTTTTCAACGAGCAACTTTGATACTGTATGATAAGAATTATATCAGCAATCGTTTTAACTCAATTTGAAAACGAAGAGTAGGGACTTGAAGCATCGAAATTTTAATCAACAGTTCAAAACTCTGCCAACCAAGCCACTGACTGCACATTTAGTAACATTCATAAGTTTACGCATAATTTGAATTTCTCCATAAAAATTACAACTGCATGAACTATATATTGCGAGGGTAATATTAAACAGTGAAAAAGAGACAAATAACTGGAAAAAGTAGCTCAACGTCAGACATTAAAAATTTATTTTGCGAAATTCGTAAGTCTGAGCAAGCTCGGAAATATTAAAATTCATTTCAAAGGAGTATTTCAATCTTGGAGCGAAAAACTACGGCTTTTAAAATTCAAAACACACGTGCTTTTGAAAATCCGAAAAAAGAAAGATCTTTTTGAGCTTTCCTCTTACGTCTAAAAAAAAAAAATATTAAACGCTTTTATAATTTTTATTTGAGAATCTCGTCTCTTTGATTACGAAAAATATGTTTGTTTCTTTTTTTTTTTTTTTTATTCCACTCTCGGCAAACTCGAGTATGGTGCGCACGAAAATGGAAATACGTGTGTAGGTAAAACTATTTGAAACGGGTATGCTCGTGTGTGTGGGTGAGTGCACTACATTTGTGATGCACCGTTGAACTTTGCAAATCTCGAATACATTTTTTTTTGGAAAAAATTTCGTATTAGAAGCCTTTACTTCGCAAGTAAAACCAAACCCTTTGAAAACTTTTATTGATTTTCACGATAAACTTTTTTTTAAATTCTTTTTAAAAAAATATACTAAAGCCCTTTTAAAGATACAGATACAAACTCGAGTACGCTAGCATGAATTTACAAAATAATTCCATAAACGCAAAATGACTCACGCAATGTTTTATTAAAAAACATTTTGATTTTTTTTTCTTTAAGTTGGCACGTTATTAATAGTCTAGTTAATAATTTTGGTCTTATTGACAAAGTCATAATCTATGTTTTTGGACAATAACCTAAACGCTTTCTAAAGCAAAAATTGGAAAATTTATTTTTTCAAACTGTCCAAAATGTTTATAAATAAAAAATATTTATTTATTTAGAAAATGCAGGACGATTTACCGGGTGTAAACTACACCGATAAATCCGGGCTCTATCCAGCGCAACACTATATTAAAAAGTGCAGGGAGCCCCTTTATCCAATAACTTTAACCGGGCAAACACATTCGCGCGCTCGAGCACAAAGCAGCCGTATTTTCTCTCCCCCTCTACCACCCTTGTCTCGAGCGAGCTTTTTATAAAAATCACTTTATGAATTATTCCCCCGGACCTCAAAAGACGCACTGAATATTCAACTATTTTATTTATACACAATATTTTTTCAGTAGTTTAAAAAAGGTAATTCAAATTAATCGGGGGGTAATAAAAGGTCTCGCTTCTCGCGAAGACAATTTCCATTCGAAATCAAAGACAATTTACAATGCTCCCAAAGCTCTCTCTCTACCGCTCCGGACTTACTTCCTTCTCGAATTCCGAGTCGCTCGAAAGAGGTGAATTAAAAAAGGAGTTTAAACGGGGGATTATCATTACCCCGAGGGTTTAAGTATTTTTTGAGAGTCCTCCCGGTTTACGAGCTCTCGAGCGTTATTTTACAAAAGTTAGCTTAACATAAAACGAAAAAGTAGGGGGGGGGGGCGAAAAAAACTCTAACGAGATGTAAGAAAATATTATCCGCGTGGGAGGATTTATCGTCAACGGTTTGAATGCGAAATTATCTCCTCGCGCGTGGACGTTTGAAGCGTGTAGGTTTTGTTTGTCTACGGACGAGATTATATTGTTGCGAGGCTGATGGATTACACATTAATTTTCTCTAATGCCGCGGGGGATCGATCGAAAACTACCGTGTGATTTTGAAATGTCATACACGGCGTTTGTAGGGAAACGGTAGCTATGAATATATGTACTGAGGCAAAATCTACATACACTTAATTATTTTGTGACAGAAAATTTTTTTTATTATAACTCGATCGTAAAATTAATAGAATTTTATTCGATTGGTACGAGATTTCCGAAATGAAGCAAATATGAAAAATAAAAATCTAAAAAAAAGTATCTCTGGTTTACGGCGCTTTTTTTCAACAACGTACAACGCTCTGCTTTTTTACGACTACCCCAGGAGGAAAAGCTCGTTTATCCGATAAAGTATAAAGAAAATATTCATGCGCGGTCGAAAAAGCCCGGCGGTCGGGGGGGTAAAGGTAAATTTAAATTTGCATAAAATCACTGATGAGAAATAGCAAAATCACGTGTGTGGTGCGGCCGTTGCGGGTACGTGTCACGCCTGAAAGATGAGAAAACAAGGTCTGGGCTGATATCGATCTGAGAGATGTCTCGAGATAAGTTGCTACATGTGACCATGTTTTCTTTCAAAACTAAATTATTTTCAGGAATTGTAAGTTCAATTCGCGTATTAAAAAGTTGTTTTAAACGATAATCATTCGAACTTAACCAGAAGCATCTCGCTCAAAGGGGGAAAATTGATTGTTGAGACGGAGGAAGCGAAGTTTCGCAAAGGCGCGCAAACCTACACACACATACTAGCGCCCCGAGTTTCTGCGGGAGACGCGTCGCTCTTCTTCCCGCACAATTATAATTGACCGAGAAGGAGATTACCATCCTCAAAAATTTTAATTAAAAGTCATTTTTCTTCCGGTTGAACAAAGAAAAATTATTTTAGAAAAAAAGGCCTTATCGAAGGAGGCAGAAGTGACCGTAGTCGGAAAGAGGAATGCACGCGGGCAAATGTTAAGAGATCCGCGTGTAGAGGCAGAAGCGTACGTTCACCTCCTACCACCACTCGAAGCGGTTTTATTTAGAACTCCCCCGTTCCATGCACGTGTGTGGGTAGCTCGGTATTCCTCCCTTTTCTTTCTTTTTGACTTTTTTTTTTTTTTTTTTTTATTCCCTGTCTTTCCTGTGCGGGGGAGCCCTTTTTTTCGGAGGTTTTTGCGGGTTTGGTTTGCGAGCAATTTGCGTGGGATGTCTTCTTTTTTTTTTGTTTTTCTTCAAGTTGGCAAACGTGTTTTGGCGATCGTTTAAAAAATTAGAGTAGACGGATTATTGCACGTATGAAGAGAAAATTACTGTGTTAATTTATTTTAGCTATTTGAAAATATCTAAAAAAAATATCTACAAGCCTTATTTCTCGCCTTATTTCACATTTTCACAGAGTTTTACTAATTTCATAATAACAAGCTATCTAAAAAGTTGTAGTCAGTCATCAAATGAAATTCTATTACAATTTGCGTATTCTACTGATTTTGTTTAAAATTTATTTAAAATAACCAATATTCAAATAATTATTTTGTGATAAACACAATTTATAAACATTCAAGTTACCGATTCTGATCTAAACATTCAAGTTACCGAGCAAGTAAAAAAAATTTTAAATAAAAAAAAACACAATTGATAAACAAGTTTACGAATCCCAGAGGACAATAAAAAACTTAGTCCGATATCCAATCATAATTTTTGCTAAAGCAAATCCCCTCCAGCCCTCGAATGAAAATATAAAAATTCGATGGATCAAATTGTCGCGCGTCTGTCTTATCGCGTGCTTCCATCCTACCCCTCCTCCTACAGCTGAACTCTGGGAGCGAGCGAGGGGAGGACAAATTGAAATCGTGCCCCTGAGGCCCGTATCCTTCTTCTTCCTCCTCTCCTACCTTGCAATATCGAGTGCAGCTCCTTTTCTCTTGTCGATCGAAAAATGTACATTCCAGATTAAACATCGAGCGTTTTAACATAACCCAATTGTACAGCTTTATATTGTCCACCTTTCTTATCTCCTCTGCATTCTACGGTCCAGTCTATAAATCTATCGGGGCATTGATTAAGTTGATTTAAAAACAGTCCCATTTTCATCCATAACGTGTTAATTATCCGGACCGTGAAAGATACAACTAGTTTTTGAGACTTGCGTAAGGTTACTTTCGAAAACTATCATAGTTTGTGTGAAAGCGGCTGTACTTTTTTTTATATCGAATTAGGAAAAATTCGATTCGCACGTTGGTAATGTGGGCATTATTATTAGCAAACATCATTTCGATTGTTTGTCGAACAAAGCTCGAATCAGCTACGTCGGCGGTGGTGGCGCTGCCTGGCAATCAAATTTTATGGCCGCGCTGGCGCAAAACCCGGAAATACGAGAGCTTCCATTCGTTTTGGTCGTAAATCGAAAAATTAAATTTTTTATTATTTATCTTTTAATTTTACTGACCTTAATCGACTTTTTTATTATTTCGTATGAATAAAAACTTGCAGATATCGAGAATTATTATCGAGTTGTTTGCGACTTACCTAAAACAGAAAAAAAAAATAAAAACATTAATTGTGAAAAATAAAAAATGGGAATACATATTTTTAGCTAAAACACTTCCGGATAAAACTCTCAAGAAAATTACATTTTTATTTGTGAGCAGAAGAGGAGGGTAAAAAATGAGAGCAAAATTTATATTTTCACAGGTTTTTCGCACACGTCTAAGTCTTTGGATTTCTCTTTTACGAGCAAAGTTTTATGCGCTCGAAAACTGCAAAGCCATCCTTTTTTTTTATACTCTGCACGTATTATACACGAGGTTGGCTTCTTTAGCCTTACATCCCGAAATATAAATGCCAATTTTTTGCTTAAACTTTTTTTAACTAAATTTTTCCCCCAAAGCTTTTCAAATTTTATCACTGCAACTGTACAAGATTTTATCGGAACGAATTTTCTCGGAGAAATAAAAAAAAATTCACTTTGGATGAATTTTTCGTTTCGGTCATAAAAGTATCATAAGCATGAAGTAATTGCAAAAATTGTGTATGTCTTTTTATAACACTTCAAGTTTTCAAAATATTTCAAGTACTTTCACTCGTAATATTTTTGTCTCATATTTGTAAAAAAAATTATTATTAGTTTCAGAATAATTTAAAAAATCATCATTTAAATTTTCTCATAATTTTAAAAGATGACAAATCGTATTCAATCACATAAATCAAGCTCTCTTAATCCCCCAAATTTGTCGGTCTTCAAAAAAACCGAGTTTAAAATTTTTCATCCCCCCGTTAAAACTAAAGAAAAAAAAAAAAAAAAAAGGGAGGGTAAAATCAGATGAAGCGTCCGGCAGTGGAGGAAGGAGAAAGATAAGAGGTTTTGGGCGACGGCGGTGGTCGCAGCTAGTTCCGGGGCGACGCTCGCCGTCGATCTTTCCACCCCGGCCCCCTTAGCCGCTGATAACTCGAATGCGCCCGCGCATACACGAGCCGACTCGCGCAGAGGGAATAATAAATACCGACCCTCCACGATTCGATCCTGGCGCGGTTAAAAATAGTCGAAGCGATTTATTTATCGAGAATTTTTATTTCCCAAGCTTTACAACGATCGAGACAACGATCATTTTGAAAATAAGATAGTTTTTTTTTTTTTTTTTTTTTTTTTTGCAGTAGTCTCTCTTGTGATTTATATAAACTTCTAGAATGAAAATCATTTTTTAAATTGAAAATTTTTTTATTTGTTTTTATTTATGTATTTATGATTTAACGGATAAAAATTTTTCGATGTTGATTAAAATAAAAATCGTAGTCAATGGTCTTAAATTTTAAAAATATAAGTTTTCCTGCACATCTAAAACTGAGCTGGAAATTTTTCGAAAGAGCTTGCAAACTAAAAAAAACGAGGAATCAAACGCGAAGAGTTTTTTCGACTAGAAAATATTTGATTGAAAGCACTCGCTTGTTTACAAAAAAATGAAAAAAAAATTTCTGAACGTTAAATAAAATTGCAAAAAAAACTCATCTTTCGCTTTGTAAAATAACTGGCTTTTTTCAGTAAAGTTCGTGCTCTTGAAAATCAATTAAAAAAAAAAACTAGAGATATTCTGTAATTTTCATGAAATTAACTCTGAAAATCGCATTCAATTTTAGTAGCTTGCAGACAAACCCCAGCAGCAAATTTTTCGCTTTTCAAAAATCAACGACGCGAAATGAAAATTATCCACAGTCTGTTTGCGAATTAAAACATTCACCGAAAAATATACATAAACCCGAACGAACGAGCCGAGCTTATCATTATTTTCCTTCTTTTTTTTTCCAACATCAGAGGGTGGATTTATACGTGTTTTATTTTTTAACTTCCCCTAACCCGCGGTCAAGTCTTTTTTTTTTTCTTCCTCTATTTTCCGTGCCGTGTTATTATCATACTCGGGGGAGTCGGAACGATTCAATTTTTGTAATCGGAGTACTTTTATTTAGATGCCGTGTAAGCCGGCGATTATTGCATTAACGAAAACTTTTCAAATGAATTTTTCATGCCACTCGCAAGTTATGAACAGAACGAATTGTGTCTTTAATTTCAAATTTATTGTTTAAAAGTAAATATTTATGTTTTCCAAACGGGGGAAAAAAAGCTTGGATTTAACACGTGAATTTTCCCGTGTTTACTTAAAAAGAGAGAAAAAAAAAGAAAAGAGTACTTTTCACGGGCGCGAAGTTAAAATAAAACACCCCCGAACGTTTTTTCCTTCAACAATGGAAAGTCATCCACTCGTACGTTACCCAATAATAATAAACTAAAAGCTCACGGGAGCCGGCCCGCCGAGAGCTTTGGGCTCCCATTGTTGATGCAAAAGCGATAGCTCGGAACGAAATTTTAGAAGAAAAAATTTGCATAAATCCGGGGGAAAAAAGTCTTGCTTGGTATTAAAACGTTTTTACGATTGGTGCGAAAAAAAAGCCAGCGAAAAGACGCATGAGTTGCAAAAACAGCTCGCAAGAAAAAAAAAAAAGAAAAAAAAGAGGTTGAAGAAGGGAGACGACCGGTAATTGACAATGACCCTCGATAATACTCTTTGCGAGCGAGTGGCCGTACTTGCGCTACGAGCGCATGCGTGAATCGAGTGCTTTGAATGAATAAATTTTCTAGCGGTCGTAAAATTGTTAACAGCTTCTCAAATCGTTTCTAAAGATTATTTTTAACATCTCTTCTAGTAGTGAATTTATCAGTTGATTCAGAAAAAAATATTTAATATGCTATGTTTCTAAATTAATTTTTTTTGAGTTTGATTAAAACTTTTAATTGATTGAATATTTCCCTCGATATTTCCTAAGAACCACGATTTGAAAAAATCCAGCGTCGCTTATTTTTCTCCAGCAGTCTCCAAAAGAAAGAAAAAAAGGGGGGAGGCGTATCATCGAAGAACACCCTTGAAATCTTCGACATCTCACGAGGATTTATTTATGACACTACACACTAGCTTTTATAAGCTGCTTTATTTCCTTTCTTTATCTTTTTTTTTTTTCAACCCTGCCGGGCAACGGCCGGAGCCTTTCACTTTTCATCTGCGCTTGCGCCGAGGGACGAGCTTGCGAGCTTTTGTGTGTGTGGGTTCCGCCAAGGGAGCTTTGCTTCTTCGGGGGAGGTTCGAGTGGCTAACTTTTCTTGGAGTAATTTTTTTTCGTCGTTGTTTTGATTAAGAAGATGTATTTTTTGTGGGCTTTAATTTTTTCGAGTGATTGATGAAACCGATTGATTTTTGGGAAGAATAATAGTCTCGAAGTTTTTTTAAAGATAAGGCACGGTTCGTTGACCGATACGAGTAAACAAAAAAAAAAAAAAAAAATTGATGAATTGTAAAATACGCAAACGAGAAAAAGTGGAGGTAGTTTCGAGGGTAGTTTATTGATTACTTACGGTTCGACGAACTCAAAATTAAAATTTCATTTCGAGCTTTGCACAATAATTTTCGTTGCGCCAATCGATTCCCCCGCCGCGTTACGGCATCCCCGATTAAAAAATTGCGTTTTATAACAATGTAATTGGCATTTTCACGGATACGTGCTGCTGTCTTGTAAAATGACACTTGGGCATTGTGCACGCGAGTCTATATCATCAATCAATCAAAGTGTCTACGAGACTCTGACCACGCGCCTCCAGCCGAGAAAAATCGTAATTGACGCAATATCATTACCGTACATATCATTATTATTATTGATTCCGCACCGATTGAGACGTTTCCCAAACACGATTGTATTATTTTGAGTACGCGTAGAGGTAAAATTCTTACACCGTATCGAGTGTTTCAAAAATCTTGGAATTTTTCACCCTCCTTTTGTTCTTCGGTCTGCGTTCTTTTTTCCCTCTAAAACATCCCCTATGGAATCTTTTTTTTCAGTCGTTTCGATACGTTGCCCCTTTTTCACCCTCCCTTATCCCCCAAGTAATGCCCATTCTGAATAACAATTCGGGCGTTTTAAGGGAAAAAGAGAATACGCTGATTACGCAAGCTTTTTTCGTGAAAAGATTCATTTTGAATGACTCGTAGTTTTACTTTTGAAAAATTCTCAACATAAATTCATCTCCCTTTAATTTGGATCTCAAAAAAATTAATTAAAGAGCAAGAGCGATTTAAAAATTACTCGGTCGGTAAATCTAGCCCGTAAACCAGGGTAATTATAACCGCAAGCTAATAAAACTCGCGGCCGCTTAATTTGAATATGGTAACAACTCTTTGTTTGCCCGGTCAATTATTTGTCGGTCTGGGTGCTCTGCGGTAGTGAAAAAGGTAAACAATGATGATACAAACGACCCAGTGATTGATTAAAGACCGAGAATGAAATGAAATCTTGAGATTTAGAGTCGACTTAATACAGTGATATGATAATTTTATTGAACGTACCTCTCCGTGTGTATCCCTTCGTCCGTCCGGCGTGTTCTCAGGCAGGAAGTAGAGCCTGAGGGATGCCAAGGGTGTGTTGGGTCCCCTGCTGTCGATCCAGACGAGCTGGAGCTCGCCGATGCTCACGAGGTCGGCGTCGCTCCAGAGCTTCGTCAGGAAGAAGCTGCCCAGTCTCAGGATTCGATTGTTGCTGATTCTAACCGCTTTGTAAAACGTGTACGGTCCATGACTGAAGCAGGCACCACCCAGTAGCTGGAAAAACCAAAAATTTGCTTCGTTAGCTTTGTCTTCGAAAAGTTTTAATTAATTTAAGAGAAAAACTACTCGGTCGGTAAAATCGGAATCTAAGAACCCAAAAATGACAAAATCGATTCCTACTCATTTTCTTCTGACCTCCAATTAAATTGTTTTTTTTTTAAACTCAAAAATCAGTTGGAACGTTTTTTTTTTTGAGTTTCGTTAAATTGTAAAATTAAATTTTTTTTATTATCTATGGAAAAGTTTTTAGAACTAGAAATTTTTTTCATAAAAACTCTGATATCAACTAACTTTTGAATTCGATATTAATACCATCGTAAAGATAACGTGTTTCAAACTTTTTTATTCACAGAAACGAAATGTTGAAGTGAAAAAACTAGTAATTACAAAATAAGAAAATTGCTAAGTAGTGTTTAAAATAAAATATTCAATTTCGAATAGAAGTTGCTTAAAAATTTAAACATTTTATCAACGACTGTGCTTTTAAAAAATCGTCAAATATCTTTGAACTCTTGTAGGCGAACTCATAGTTTTTCTAAATAATTGCAAAACAAAAAATTTTTGAAATTTTTTTAGGTCGCCTAAATAAGTGGTCGGTTGACTAGTCGGTTTTGTAACCTCGGTTGTAACATAGTTTAAAGTATATTTTCGTAGTCAATGAATTATGAAAAAAAAAAAAAAAAAAAAAACACGACTGATAATAGTGTTTGAAGAAAAATTATCGTCACTCAAAAAAAATACAAAAAAGAAGTTACGAAACACAAATACAGTCTAAAACTAAAAAATATGGAACTTCATGATAAAAACTTCTTGAAAAAGTAACAGTAAAAGTCCCATGTGGAAAAAAAATAATAATTGTTTAAACTTTTACTATTATATAAAATATATTTACTACATTTATAAATGTAATAAAAAAAAAACAAATTAAAGAAAAAAAAAAAAAAAAAAAGGAATAAAAAGGTCCAGTAGTTACGTACGATTGGAACCAAAATACGAGTACAATACTTTAAAATCGTATATACGAGTCTCGAATTTCTACGGCTTGGCTCGAGAGTTCAAACGAGTTCGCTTCTCTCTTTTCCTCGCTCTTTTCCTTATCTCGGGCTGTAAATCAAGCGATTTCCAATTCTTTCTCTAAGCTCTCTGAGCGAATCGAGTCAAATGGCTTATATCGAGCTTTATAAACGATTTATTAAAAACCCAAAATTATCGTCCACCGTATTTTGTTGATTCAACTCAAATGTTTATTGAACTTGGTTAATCGCATTATTTAAGACTCTGATAAAAATGCACTTTCACCTGATTTTTATCGTGCAGAGGAATATTAATTTTCGATACCATAAATTTTACGTAACGTGATTCACGTACCTATTGTTTTTTCTCTTTTATCGTACCCACAGGAAACGTAATTATTTCAATTTAAACTAGGCTAGCCAACTTAATAATTCAAATTACACAACGCTACGAATAAGAAAAAAAAAAGTAATGAAATTTCTTCATCCATCCAGTCGTCGCGGGCGTCGTCTCCGAAAACTCGCGAATTTTCTTATAAACTAAAGAAATCTCGTCTGAAATTACCCAACGAAAAGAAGAAGAAGAAAAAGGTATACAAAAAAGAAACAGGTTATGAATTCGCAAGCAGGGAGGGAGGGAGTAGCGTACAATGGTTGAAGGCTCACAAAGAAGGACTCATTTTACAAAGTGACACAAGCTGCAGCAGCGAGGAAGGAGGGGGGGGGGGGGGGGGAGAAAAAACCGAAGAAGACGAAGATAAATCAGAATTTACCGAACACTCAGCTGGAGCGAATCAATGGGCGAACTACCGGAATTAATTTGTAGCCTTGCACCCCACCCTCCACCTCGGTTTGGCATTTGGCTTAATCCGTTTAATTGCGACGCCTGTGCGTGCACTGATTATGAAATCTCGTGAATTGATTGAACGATCGGCTACAAGTTGACAAAGTACCAAATTATCGGCGTAGGGGATTTGTCAAAAATTCATTAAAAGTATTCGCGGAATTAAATTTTTACCCCGGAGAGTCGTCTAGTTTTAATAATTAATTTAAATTTAGCGAGCCGAAAGTTATATGTTCGACGGTGAAATTTCATCAAGTTGAAGAAACTCATTAAAGTTAAAAGTAATCTAAAAGTTTACACGCGCGTATGAAACGTAAAGTCTTCCGGTGCAGCGTTTAATTTGACCAAACTTTTTTCCACCGATATAATGTGTTTGCCAAGTGAGAAACGCTGATTTGTATAACGGCTGAATACAAAAGAGCCAATCGATGCATCGAAGCGTTGCGCAAAAAGAAAGAAAAAAAAAAAAAAAAGAATCAGGAGCGAAGATTTACAAAGGCACGTAGCAATTACTGCTCTACTTGCGAAATTCAGACGATCCGGTGCACGTTATTACGAGGGGCTGATCACGCGACTTAACTACTTACAGTACTTAATGCGACTTACAAGGTAATTAAGTACCTAAATTATTAAGTCTCGCTTTTTAAATTATCCAAAAATTTTTCGTTAATTTTATTTAAAATGTGTCAAGGGTCTAGAGATACATGAAAAATTACTAATCCAAAATCATTTTTCGACCTGGATATCGAGGTCGCCGACCGCGATGACGGGGAACCTGGGGGTCATCTCCGAGAAATCGGATCTGAATCCTCGGAAAAATTTTTTTGTGGTTTTTTAAGAGTATTCTAAAACGTATTTGGGACGAGAACATTCAGGTCACCGACGACGGGGGTACCTGGAGAACCTGGAGGTCATCTTCAAGAGTTCAACACGAATTTTGCGAGAATGACTTTTATGAAAATTTTAGAGTATTCTATTAATTACTTTAGACCTGGACGTTCAGGTTGTCGCTAAAGTACCCAAAGTTCCCGGGGACCACCTCAAACGTATTTCTACAAAAATGAAAATTGAAATTTTTTTATTTAAAACACATTTTTTAAATAATTAAACTTTCTTACGACAGTCAAAAAATTTGTGCCCAAAATGATGGCAAGATTTACGAGCGACTTAGCAAGTACTTACATAGTACTTAATAGCTACTTACTCGCGGCTTACGAAGTAATTAAGTCGCGCTGTTCGATTTAAGACTTTTTCAAGTATTTTTCTATTTAATATGCGACTAGAGTCAAAAATACCTTATCATTGTGGCACACGTGTCGACCACACGTACAATGGACTTGAACAAATTTTTTTTCTTTTGCTAAATATTTTAACACCTATGGAGTCAGGGCGGAGACCTAGTGCATAGGATAGCGATTACAACCTGGACATGATTTCCCCAGGAAGTTTTGACTCCGGAGGGGCCAGGGCGGATACCTGGTGCACCTGGTTATACTGAGGCCTTGGAGATGACTTCCCCAGGAAGTTTGAACTCCGGAGGGGCTAGGGTGGATACCTGGTGCACCTGGTTATACTGAGGCCTTGGAGATGATTTCCCCAGGAAGTTTGGACTCCGGAGGGGTCAGGCTGAACACCTGGTGCACCTGGTGATACTTACGCCTTGGAGATGATTTCCTCAGGAAGATTGGACTCCGGAGGGGCCAGGGCGGATACCTGGTGCACCTGGTTATACTGAGGCCTTGGAGATGACTTCCCCAGGAAGTTTGAACTCCGGAGGGGCTAGGGTGGATACCTGGTGCACCTGGTTATACTGAGGCCTTGGAGATGATTTCCCCAGGAAGTTTGGACTCCGGAGGGGTCAGGCTGAACACCTGGTGCACCTGGTGATACTTAGCCTTGGAGATGATTTCCTCAGGAAGTTTGGACTCCGGAGGGGCCAGGGCGGATACCTGGTGCACCTGGTTATACTGACGCCTTGGAGATGATTTCCCCAGGAATTTAGGACTCCGGGGGGTTCAGGGCGGACACCTCGTGCGCCTGATGATACTTACGCCTTGGAGATGATTTCCTCAGGAAGTTTGGACTCCGGAGGGGCCAGGGCGGATACCTAGTGCACCTGGTAATACTTATTCCTTGGAGATGATTTCCCCAGGAAGTTTGGACTCCGGAGGGGCCAGGGTGGATACCTGGTGCACCTGGTTATACTGAGGCCTTGGAGATGATTTCCCCAGGAAGTTTGGCCTCCGGAAAGGTCAGGCTGAACACCTGGTGCACCTGGTGATACTTACGCCTTGGAGATGATTTCCTCAGGAATTTTGGACTCCGGAGGGGCCAGGGCGGATACCTAGTGCACCTGGTAATACTTACTCCTTGGAGATGATTTCCCCAGGAAGTTAGGTCTCCGGGGGGTTCAGGGCGGACACCTGGTGCGCCTGATGATACTTACGCCTTGGAGATGATTTCCTCAGGAAGTTTGGACTCCGGAGGGGCCAGGGCGGATACCTAGTGCACCTGGTAATACTTACTCCTTGGGGATAATTTCCCCAGGAAGTTTGGACTCCGGAGAGGTCAGGCTGAACACTTGATGCACCTGGTGATACTTACGCCTTGGAGATGATTTCCTCAGGAAGATTGGACTCCGGAGGGGCCAGGGCGGATACCTAGTGCACCTGGTAATACTTACTCCTTGGAGATGATTTCCGCAGGAAGTTAGGTCTCCGGGGGGTTCAGGGCGGACACCTGGTGCGCCTGATGATACTTACGCCTTGGAGATGATTTCCTCAGGAAGTTTGGACTCCGGAGGGGCCAGGGCGGATACCTAGTGCACCTGGTAATACTTACTCCTTGGGGATAATTTCCCCAGGAAGTTTGGACTCCGGAGAGGTCAGGCTGAACACTTGGTGCACCTGGTGATACTTACGCCTTGGAGATGATTTCCTCAGGAAGATTGGACTCCGGAGGGGCCAGGGCGGATACCTAGTGCACCTGGTAATACTTACTCCTTGGAGATGATTTCCCCAGGAAGTTAGGTCTCCGGGGGGTTCAGGGCGTACACGCGATGCACCTGATATTAATTACGCCATGGAGATGATTTCCCCAGGAAGTAAGGACTCCGGGGGGGTCAGGGCGGACACCTGGTGCACCTGGTGATACTTACGCCTAGGAGATGATTTTCTCAGAAAGTTTTAATCCCAGTGGGTTCACATCATCAAGTTTACTATTAGGATAGCATCTTCAGAGTGTGGTTATTACCGGTTACACCAAGTATTTTTCCTGACCCATCTAGGGTCATATTTCTTGATAAAATCATCTCCAAGGTGTACGTATCACCAGGTGCACCAGGTGTCCGCCCTGGCCCCTCCGAAGTCAAAACTTTCAAGGGAAATCATCTCCAAGGCCTCAGTATAACCAGGTGCACCACGCATCCGCCCTGGCCACTCTGGAGTCAAAAATTCCTGGGGAAATCATCTCCAAGGCGTAAGTATAACGAGGTGCACCACGCATCCGCCCTGGCCACTCTGGAGTCAAAACTTCCTGGGGAAATTATCTCCAAGGCGTAAGTATCACCAGGTTCACCAGGTGTCCGCCCTGACCCTTCCGGAGTCGAAGCTTCCTGGGAAAATCATCTCCAAGGCGTAAATATCACCAGGTGCACCAGGTGTTCAGCCTGACCCCTCCGGAGTCCAAACTTCCTGGGGAAATCATCTCCAAGGAATAAGTATTACCAGGTGCACTAGGTATCCGCCCTGGCCCCTCCGGAGTCCAAACTTCCTGAGGAAATCATCTCCAAGGCATATTTATGTATATGTCAAGTCCATATATATATATATATATATATATATGGACTTGACATATACATAAAATAATAAGCTTGACAAAATTTTCTGCCCACTATCTGGCGGGCACCCCAGACGTTCTGTTGAAACTTCTAGCAGGGGACAGTCAAAAAATTTGTGCCCAAAATGATGGCAAGATTTACGAGCGACTTAGCAAGTACTTACATGGTACTTAATAGCTACTTACTCGCGACTTACAAAGTAATTAAGTCGCGCTGTTTGATTTCGGGCCGTTTCGAGAATTTTTTATTCAATATGCAACTCACGTCAAAAATTAATCGTAAAAATACCTTATCATTGAAATTATTTGATTTCAAACTCTTTTTTCAAATAATTAAACTTTATCACGACAGTCAAAAAATTTGTGCCCAAAATGATGGCAAGATTTACTCGCGACTTAGCAAGTACTTACATGGTACTTAATAGCTACGTACTCGCGACTTACAAAGTAATTAAGTCGCGCTGTTTGATTTCGGACCGTTTCGAGTATTTTTTCATTCAATATGCAACTCACGTCAAAAATTAATCGTAAAAATACCTTATCATTGAAATTATTTGATTTAAAACTCATTTTACAAATAATTAAACTTTCTTACAAAAGTCAAAAAATTTGTGCACAAAATGATGGCAAGATTTACGAGCGACTTAGCAAGTACTTACATGGTACTTAATATCTACTTACTCGCGACTTACAAAGTAATTAAGTCGCGCTGTTTGATTTCGGGCCGTTTCGAGTATTTTTTTATTCAATATGCAACTCACGTCAAAAATTAATCGTAAAAATACCTTATCATTGAAATTATTTGATTTCAAACTCTTTTTTCAAATAATTAAACTTTGTTACGACTGTCAAAAAATTTGTGCCCAAAATGATGGCAAGATTTACGAGCGACTTAGCAAGTACTTACATGGTACTTAATAGCTACTTACTCGCGACTTACAAAGTAATTAAGTCGCGCTGTTTGATTTCGGGCCGTTTCGAGTATTTTTTTATTCAATATGCAACTCACGTCAAAAATTAAACGTAAAAATACCTTATCATTGAAATTATTTGATTTAAAACTCATTTTACAAATAATTAAACTTTATCACGACAGTCAAAAAATTTGTGCCCAAAATAATGGCAAGATTTACTCGCGACTTAGCAAGTACTTACATGGTACTTAATAGCTACTTACTCGCGACTTACAAAGTAATTAAGTCGCGCTGTTTGATTTCTGACCGTTTCGAGTATTTTTTTATTTAATATGCAACTGAAATCAAAAGTTAATCGTAAAATTACCATATCTATTGAAATTTTTTTTTAACACTCATTTTTCAAATAATTAAACTTTGTTACGACTGTAAAAAATTTGTGCCCAAAATGATGGCAAGATTTACTCGCGACTTAGCAAGTACTTACATGGTACTTAATAGCTACTTACTCGCGACTTACAAAGTAATTAAGTCGCGCTGTTTGATTTCGGACCGTTTCGAGTATTTTTTCATTCAATATGCAACTCACGTCAAAAATTAATCGTAAAAATACCTTATCATTGAAATTATTTGATTTAAAACTCATTTTACAAATAATTAAACTTTCTTACAAAAGTCAAAAAATTTGTGCCCAAAATGATGGCAAGATTTACTCGCGACCTAGCAAGTACTTACATGGTACTTAATAGCTACTTACTCGCGACTTACAAAGTAATTAAGTCGCGCTGTTTGATTTCGGACCGTTTCGAGTATTTTTTCATTCAATATGCAACTCACGTCAAAAATTAATCGTAAAAATACCTTATCATTGAAATTATTTGATTTAAAACTCATTTTACAAATAATTAAACTTTCTTACAAAAGTCAAAAAATTTGTGCACAAAATGATGGCAAGATTTACGAGCGACTTAGCAAGTACTTACATGGTACTTAATAGCTACTTACTCGCGACTTACAAAGTAATTAAGTCGCGCTGTTTGATTTCGGACCGTTTCGAGTATTTTTTTATTAAATATGCAACTGAAATCAAAAGTTAATCGTAAAATTACCATATCTATTGGATTTTTTTTTAACACTCATTTTTTAAATAATTAAACTTTGTTACGACTGTCAAAAAATTTGTGCCCAAAATGATGGCAAGATTTACGAGCGACTTAGCAAGTACTTACATGGTACTTAATAGCTACTTACTCGCGACTTACAAAGTAATTAAGTCGCGCTGTTTGATTTCGGGCCGTTTCGAGTATTTTTTTATTCAATATGCAACTCACGTCAAAAATTAATCGTAAAAATACCTTATCATTGAAATTATTTGATTTCAAACTCTTTTTTCAAATAATTAAACTTTGTTACGACTGTCAAAAAATTTGTGCCCAAAATGATGGCAAGATTTACGAGCGACTTAGCAAGTACTTACATGGTACTTAATAGCTACTTACTCGCGACTTACAAAGTAATTAAGTCGCGCTGTTTGATTTCTGACCGTTTCGAGTATTTTTTTATTTAATATGCGACTGAAGTCAAAAATTAATCGTAAAAATACATAATCATTGAAATTATTTGATTTCAAACTCTTTTTTCAAAAAATTAAACTTTATCACGACAGTCAAAAAATTTGTGCCCAAAATGATGGCAAGATTTACGAGCGACTTAGCAAGTACTTACATGGTACTTAATAGCTACTTACTCGCGACTTACAAAGTAATCAAGTCGCGCTGTTTGATTTCTGACCGTTTCGAGTATTTTTTTATTTAATATGCGACTGAAGTCAAAAATTAATCGTAAAAATACATAATCATTGAAATTATTTGATTTCAAACTCTTTTTTCAAAAAATTAAACTTTATCACGACAGTCAAAAAATTTGTGCCCAAAATGATGGCAAGATTTACGAGCGACTTAGCAAGTACTTACATGGTATTTAATAGCTACTTACTCGCGACTTACAAAGTAATTAAGTCGCGCTGTTTGATTTCTGACCGTTTCGAGTATTTTTTTATTTAATATGCAACTCACGTCAAAAATTAATCTTAAAATTACCATATCTATTGAAAATTTTTTTTTAACACTCATTTTTCAAATAATTAAACTCTGTTACGACAGTCAAAAAATTTGTGAACAAAATGATGGTAAGATTTACGAGCGACTTAACAGGTACTTACGAGGTACTTAATAGCTACTTACTCGCGACTTACAAAGTAATTAAGTCGCGCTGTTCGATTTAAGACTTTTTCAAGTATTTTTCTATTTAATATGCGACTAGAGTAAAAAATACCTTATCATTGTGGCACACGTGTCGACCATACGTACAATGGACTTGAACAAATTTTTTTTCTTTTGCTAAATATTTTAACACCTATGGAGTCAGGGAGGAGACCTAGAGTATAGGATAGCGATTACAACCTGGACATGATTTCCCCAGGAAGTTTTGACTACGGAGGGGCCAGGGCGGATACCTGGTGCACCTGGTTATACTGAGGCCTTGGAGATGATTTTCCCAGGAAGTTTCGACTCCGGAGGGGTCAGGGCGGATACCTGGTGCACCTGGTTATACTTACGCCTTGGAGAAGATTTCCTCAGGAAGTTTGGACTCCGGAGGGGCCAGGGCGGATACTTGGTGCATCTGGTGATATTTACGCCTTGGAGATGATTTTCCCAGGAAGTTTCGACTCCGGAAGGGTCAGAGCGGACACCTGGTGAACCTGGTGATACTTACGCCTTGGAGATGATTTCCCCAGGAAGTTTGGACTCCGGAGGGGTCAGGCTGAACACCTGGTGCACCTGGTGATACTTACGCCTTGGAGAAGATTTCCTCAGGAAGTTTGGACTCCGGAGGGGCCAGGGCGGATACATGGTTCATCTGGTTATACTGACGCCTTGGAGATGATTTCCCCAGGAAGTTAGGACTCCGGGGGGTTCAGGGCGGACACCTGGTGCGCCTGATGATACTTACGCCTTGGAGATGATTTCCTCAGGAAGTTTGGACTCCGGAGGGGCCAGGGCGGATACCTGGTGCACCTGGTAATACTTCCTCCTTGGAGATAATTTCCCCGGGAAGTTTGGACTCCGGAGAGGTCAGGCTGAACACTTGATGACCTGGTGATACTTACGCCTTGGAGATGATTTCCTCAGGAAGTTTGGACTCCGGAGGGGTTAGGGCGTACATGCGGTGCACCTGATATTAATTACGCCTTGGAGATGTTTTCCCCAGGAAGTAAGGACTCCGGGGGGGTCAGGGCGGACACCTGGTGCACCTGGTGATACTTACGCCTAGGAGATGATTTTCTCGGAAAGTTTTAATCCCAGTGGGTTCACATCATCAAGTTTACTATTAGGATAGCATCTTCAGAGGGTGGTTATTACCGGGTACACCAAGTATTTTCCCTGACCCATCTAGGGTCATATTTCTCGATAAAATCATCTCCAAGGTGCACGTATCACCAGGTGCACCAGGTGCCCGCCCTGGCCCCTCCGAAGTCAAAACTTTCAAGGGAAATCCTCTCCAAGGCCTTAGTATAACCAGGTGCACCACGCATCCGCCCTGGCCACTCTGGAGTCAAAACTTCCTGGGGAAATCATCTCCAAGGCGTAAGTATAACCAGGTGCACCACGCATCCGCCCTAACCCTTTTGGTCTCGAAACATCCTGGAGAAAACATCTACAGGGAGTTATCACCGCCCCTCGCACCAGGTGTCCGCCCTAACCCTTTTGGTCTCGAAACATCCTGGAGAAAACATCTACAGGGAGTATAATCACCACCTCTTGCACTAGGTGTTCGCCCTAACCCCTCCGGTCTTGGTACATCCTGGAGAAATCATCTACGGGGAGAAGTTACTACTCCTTTCCCCAACTGCCCGCAGTGAACTGTCCAGCGTGAAAAATTCCTGGAGAAATCATCTATACGGAGAGATTACCACTCCTTGCACCAGGTGCCCGCCCTAACCACTCCGGTTTCGAATCTTCCTGGAGAAATCATCCACAGAGAGTAGTCACCACTGCTTGCACCAAGTGCCTGATATCTTAAAACAATCTGCTATTTTTAGTTTTAAATCACAATAATAGTTGTATCCAGGTCGTTCCGGACTGTGGTATCCGGATTGTCCACGTCTATAGAATCATTCGACATAACATTTGTCTTTCCAGAGTACCCTGGGTACATCCCCGGAGCAGATCACCTTTTTGTTTAAGATTATCAGATGATATTAATTTTTTTTTATGTATTCTATTGAATTTCTATTGAGTTTCTACAGAGATTCTACATGCCCAATTTCCTACAGAATTTCTGTAGAAATTCTACAGAACAGTTTTACATGGGTATCACATGTCTATCAAGCTGGCGTACCCACTTTCGAGTTCCAAAAAATAAATGCATGCTGAATTTTTTGCTAGTTTTTTGCTAATTTATTACCCTATTCTTGAATTTTTTGCTCTTATCAGTTCCGAGAAACAGCTGGGTACGCTAGCTTGATATCAAGCTGGCGTACCCAACTGTGATATCTCGGGACTGGTGGCGGCTGGCGACGCGGGGTTGCGGCATAATTTTTTGCTATTTTTTTGCTGCTCTTTGCACCCATGCCCATATTTTTCGCTCTTATCAGTTCCGAGAACCGGCTAGCTCGATATCAAGCTGGCGTACCCAACTGTGATATCTCGGGACTGGTGGCAGCTAGCGACGTGGGGTTCGCGGCATAATTTTTTGCTGATTTTGAATAATACATCGAGTAAGAAATAATAAAAATAAAGCGGTCCCAAGATACGGCAATTATTGGTACGCCCGCTCGAAAGCACCAGCCGGTTCTCGGAACTGAAAAGAGCGAAAAATATCGGCATGGGTGCAAAGAGCGGCAAAAAAATAGCAAAAAATTATGCCATGAACCCCACATCGGCAGCGGCCACCAGTCCCGAGATATCACAGTTGGGTACGCCAGCTTGATATCGAGCTAACCGGTTCTCGGAACTGATAAGAGCGAAAAATATGGGCATGGGTGCAAAGAGCAGCAAAAAAATAGCAAAAAATTATGCCGCAAACCCCACTTCGCCAGCTGCCACCAGTCCCGAGATATCACAGTTGGGTACGCCAGCTTGATATCGAGCTAGCGTACCCAGCCGGTTCTTGGAACCGATAAGAGCAAAAAATTCAAGAATAGGGTAAAAAATTAGCAAAAAACTAGCAAAAAATTCAGCATGCATTTATTTTTTGGAACTCGAAAGAGGGTACGCCAGCTTGATAGACATAAGTATCACCAGGTTCACCAGGTGTCCGCCCTGACCCCTCCGGAGTCGAAGCTTCCTGGGAAAATCATCTCGAAGGCGTAAATATCACCAGGTGCACCAGGTGTTCAGCCTGACCCCTCCGGAATCCAAACTTCCTGGGGAAATCATCTCCAAGGCCTCAGTATAACCAGGTGCACTAGGTATCCGCCCTGGCCCCTCCGAGGTCCAAACTTCCTGAGGAAATCATCTCCAAGGCGTAAGTATCACCAGGTTCACCAGGTGTCCGCCCTGACCCCTCCGGAGTCGAAACTTCCTGGGAAAATCATCTCCAAGGCGTAAATATCACCAGGTGCACCAGGTGTTCAGCCAGACCCCTCCGGAATCCAAACTTCCTGAGGAAATCATCTCCATGCCTCAGTATAACCAGGTGCACCAGGTATCCACCCTGGCCCCTCCGGAGTCCAAACTTCCTGGGGATATCATCTCCAAGGCCTCAGTATCACCAGGTGCACCAGGTATCCGCCCTGGCCCCTCCGTAGTCAAAACTTCCTGGGGAAATCATGTCCAGGGTGTAATCGCTATCCTATACACTAGGTCTCCTCCCTGACTCCATAGGTGTTAAAATATTTAGCAAAAGAAAAAAAATTTGTTCAAGTCCATTGTACGTGTGGTCGACACGTGTGCCACAATGATAAGGTATTTTTGACTCTAGTCGCATATTAAATAGAAAAATACTTGAAAAAGTTTTAAATCGAACAGCGCGACTTAATTACTTCGTAAGTCGCGAGTAAGTAGCTATTAAGTACCATGTAAGTACTTGCTAAGTCACTCGTAAATCTTGCCATCATTTTGTGCACAAATTTTTTGACTTTTGTAAGAAAGTTTAATTATTTGTAAAATGAGTTTTAAATCAAATAATTTCAATGATAAGGTATTTTTACGATTAATTTTTGACTTCAGTCGCATATTAAATAAAAAAATACTCGAAACGGTCCGAAATCAAACAGCGCGACTTAATTACTTTGTAAGTCGCGAGTAAGTAGCTATTAAGTACCATGTAAGTACTTGCTAAGTCACTCGTAAATCTTGCCATCATTTTGTGCACAAATTTTTTGACGTTTGTAAGAAAGTTTAATTATTTGTAAAATGAGTTTTAAATCAAATATTTTCAATGATAAGGTATTTTTACGATTAATTTTTGACGTGAGTTGCTTATGGAATGAAAAAATACTCGAAACGGTCCGAAATCAAACAGCGCGACTTAATTACTTTGTAAGTCGCGAGTAAGTAGCTATTAAGTACCATGTAAGTACTTGCTAAGTCGCTCGTAAATCTTGCCATCATTTTGGGCACAAATTTTTTGACTGTCGTGATAAAGTTTAATTTTTTGAAAAAAGAGTTTGAAATCAAGTAATTTCAATGATTATGTATTTTTACGATTAATTTTTGACTTCAGTCGCATATTAAATAAAAAAATACTCGAAACGGCCCGAAATCAAACAGCGCGACTTAATTACTTTGTAAGTCGCGAGTAAGTAGCTATTAAGTACCATGTAAGTACTTGCTAAGTCGCTCGTAAATCTTGCCATCATTTTGTGCACAAATTTTTTGACTTTTGTAAGAAAGTTTAATTATTTGTAAAATGAGTTTTAAATCAAATATTTTCAATGATAAGGTATTTGTACGATTACTTTTTGACGTGAGTTGCTTATGGAATGAAAAAATACTCGAAACGGTCCGAAATCAAACAGCGCGACTTAATTACTTTGTAAGTCGCGAGTAAGTAGCTATTAAGTACCATGTAAGTACTTGCTAAGTCGCGAGTAAATCTTGCCACCATTTTGGGCACAAATTTTTTGACTGTCGTGATAAAGTTTAATTTTTTGAAAAAAGAGTTTGAAATCAAATAATTTTAATGATTATGTATTTTTACGATTAATTTTTGACTTCAGTCGCATATTAAATAAAAAAATACTCGAAACGGCCCGAAATCAAACAGCGCGACTTAATTACTTTGTAAGTCGCGAGTAAGTAGCTATTAAGTACCATGTAAGTACTTGCTAAGTCACTCGTAAATCTTGCCATCATTTTGTGCACAAATTTTTTGACTTTTGTAAGAAAGTTTAATTATTTGTAAAATGAGTTTTAAATCAAATATTTTCAATGATAAGGTATTTGTACGATTACTTTTTGACGTGAGTTGCTTATGGAATGAAAAAATACTCGAAACGGTCCGAAATCAAACAGCGCGACTTAATTACTTTGTAAGTCGCGAGTAAGTAGCTATTAAGTACCATGTAAGTACTTGCTAAGTCGCTCGTAAATCTTGCCATCATTTTGGGCACAAATTTTTTGACTGTCGTGATAAAGTTTAATTTTTTGAAAAAAGAGTTTGAAATCAGAAAATTTCAATGATTATGTATTTTTACGATTAATTTTTGACTTCAGTCGCATATTAAATAAAAAAATACTCGAAACGGCCCGAAATCAAACAGCGCGACTTAATTACTTTGTAAGTCGCGAGTAAGTAGCTATTAAGTACCATGTAAGTACTTGCTAAGTCACTCGTAAATCTTGCCATCATTTTGTGCACAAATTTTTTGACTTTTGTAAGAAAGTTGAATTATTTGTAAAATGAGTTTTAAATCAAATATTTTCAATGATAAGGTATTTTTACGATTAATTTTTGACGTGAGTTGCTTATGGAATGAAAAAATACTCGAAACGGTCGGAAATCAAACAGCGCGACTTAATTACTTTGTAAGTCGCGAGTAAGTAGCTATTAAGTACCATGTAAGTACTTGCTAAGTCGCTCGTAAATCTTGCCATCATTTTGGGCACAAATTTTTTGACTGTCGTGATAAAGTTTAATTTTTTGAAAAAAGAGGTCGAAATCAAGTAATTTCAATGATTATGTATTTTTACGATTAATTTTTGACTTCAGTCGCATATTAAATAAAAAAATACTCGAAACGGCCCGAAATCAAACAGCGCGACTTAATTACTTTGTAAGTCGCGAGTAAGTAGCTATTAAGTACCATGTAAGTACTTGCTAAGTCGCTCGTAAATCTTGCCATCATTTTGGGCACAAATTTTTTGACTGTCGTGATAAAGTTTAATTTTTTGAAAAAAGAGTTTGAAATCAAGTAATTTCAATGATTATGTATTTTTACGATTAATTTTTGACTTCAGTCGCATATTAAATAAAAAAATACTCGAAACGGCCCGAAATCAAACAGCGCGACTTAATTACTTTGTAAGTCGCGAGTAAGTAGCTATTAAGTACCATGTAAGTACTTGCTAAGTCGCTCGTCAATCTTGCCATCATTTTGGGCACAAATTTTTTGACAGTCGTAACAAAGTGTAATTATTTAAAAAATGAGTGTTAAAAAAAAATTTCAATAGATAAGGTATTTGTACGATTACTTTTTGACGTGAGTTGCTTATGGAATGAAAAAATACTCGAAACGGTCCGAAATCAAACAGCGCGACTTAATTACTTTGTAAGTCGCGAGTAAGTAGCTATTAAGTAACATGTAAGTACTTGCTAAGTCGCGAGTAAATCTTGCCACCATTTTGGGCACAAATTTTTTGACTGTCGTGATAAAGTTTAATTTTTTGAAAAAAGAGTTTGAAATCAAATAATTTTAATGATTATGTATTTTTACGATTAATTTTTGACTTCAGTCGCATATTAAATAAAAAAATACTCGAAACGGCCCGAAATCAAACAGCGCGACTTAATTACTTTGTAAGTCGCGAGTAAGTAGCTATTAAGTACCATGTAAGTACTTGCTAAGTCACTCGTAAATCTTGCCATCATTTTGTGCACAAATTTTTTGACTTTTGTAAGAAAGTTTAATTATTTGTAAAATGAGTTTTAAATCAAATATTTTCAATGATAAGGTATTTGTACGATTACTTTTTGACGTGAGTTGCTTATGGAATGAAAAAATACTCGAAACGGTCCGAAATCAAACAGCGCGACTTAATTACTTTGTAAGTCGCGAGTAAGTAGCTATTAAGTACCATGTAAGTACTTGCTAAGTCGCTCGTAAATCTTGCCATCATTTTGGGCACAAATTTTTTGACTGTCGTGATAAAGTTTAATTTTTTGAAAAAAGAGTTTGAAATCAGAAAATTTCAATGATTATGTATTTTTACGATTAATTTTTGACTTCAGTCGCATATTAAATAAAAAAATACTCGAAACGGCCCGAAATCAAACAGCGCGACTTAATTACTTTGTAAGTCGCGAGTAAGTAGCTATTGAGTACCATGTAAGTACTTGCTAAGTCGCTCGTAAATCTTGCCATCATTTTGGGCACAAATTTTTTGACTGTCGTGATAAAGTTTAATTTTTTGAAAAAAGAGTTTGAAATCAGAAAATTTCAATGATTATGTATTTTTACGATTAATTTTTGACTTCAGTCGCATATTAAATAAAAAAATACTCGAAACGGCCCGAAATCAAACAGCGCGACTTAATTACTTTGTAAGTCGCGAGTAAGTAGCTATTAAGTACCATGTAAGTACTTGCTAAGTCGCTCGTAAATCTTGCCATCATTTTGGGCACAAATTTTTTGACTGTCGTGATAAAGTTTAATTTTTTGAAAAAAGAGTTTGAAATCAAGTAATTTCAATGATTATGTATTTTTACGATTAATTTTTGACTTCAGTCGCATATTAAATAAAAAAATACTCGAAACGGCCCGAAATCAAACAGCGCGACTTAATTACTTTGTAAGTCGCGAGTAAGTAGCTATTAAGTACCATGTAAGTACTTGCTAAGTCGCTCGTAAATCTTGCCATCATTTTGGGCACAAATTTTTTGACAGTCGTAACAAAGTGTAATTATTTAAAAAATGAGTGTTAAAAAAAAATTTCAATAGATAAGGTATTTGTACGATTACTTTTTGACGTGAGTTGCTTATGGAATGAAAAAATACTCGAAACGGTCCGAAATCAAACAGCGCGACTTAATTACTTTGTAAGTCGCGAGTAAGTAGCTATTAAGTAACATGTAAGTACTTGCTAAGTCGCGAGTAAATCTTGCCACCATTTTGGGCACAAATTTTTTGACTGTCGTGATAAAGTTTAATTTTTTGAAAAAAGAGTTTGAAATCAAATAATTTTAATGATTATGTATTTTTACGATTAATTTTTGACTTCAGTCGCATATTAAATAAAAAAATACTCGAAACGGCCCGAAATCAAACAGCGCGACTTAATTACTTTGTAAGTCGCGAGTAAGTAGCTATTAAGTACCATGTAAGTACTTGCTAAGTCACTCGTAAATCTTGCCATCATTTTGTGCACAAATTTTTTGACTTTTGTAAGAAAGTTTAATTATTTGTAAAATGAGTTTTAAATCAAATATTTTCAATGATAAGGTATTTGTACGATTACTTTTTGACGTGAGTTGCTTATGGAATGAAAAAATACTCGAAACGGTCCGAAATCAAACAGCGCGACTTAATTACTTTGTAAGTCGCGAGTAAGTAGCTATTAAGTACCATGTAAGTACTTGCTAAGTCGCTCGTAAATCTTGCCATCATTTTGGGCACAAATTTTTTGACTGTCGTGATAAAGTTTAATTTTTTGAAAAAAGAGTTTGAAATCAGAAAATTTCAATGATTATGTATTTTTACGATTAATTTTTGACTTCAGTCGCATATTAAATAAAAAAATACTCGAAACGGCCCGAAATCAAACAGCGCGACTTAATTACTTTGTAAGTCGCGAGTAAGTAGCTATTAAGTACCATGTAAGTACTTGCTAAGTCGCTCGTAAATCTTGCCATCATTTTGGGCACAAATTTTTTGACAGTCGTAACAAAGTGTAATTATTTAAAAAATGAGTGTTAAAAAAAAATTTCAATAGATATGGTAATTTTACGATTAACTTTTGATTTCAGTTGCATATTTAATAAAAAAATACTCGAAACGGTCCGAAATCAAACAGCGCGACTTAATTACTTTGTAAGTCGCGAGTAAGTAGCTATTAAGTACCATGTAAGTACTTGCTAAGTCGCTCGTAAATCTTGCCATCATTTTGGGCACAAATTTTTTGACTGTCGTGATAAAGTTTAATTTTTTGAAAAAAGAGTTTGAAATCAGAAAATTTCAATGATTATGTATTTTTACGATTAATTTTTGACTTCAGTCGCATATTAAATAAAAAAATACTCGAAACGGCCCGAAATCAAACAGCGCGACTTAATTACTTTGTAAGTCGCGAGTAAGTAGCTATTGAGTACCATGTAAGTACTTGCTAAGTCGCTCGTAAATCTTGCCATCATTTTGGGCACAAATTTTTTGACTGTCGTGATAAAGTTTAATTTTTTGAAAAAAGAGTTTGAAATCAGAAAATTTCAATGATTATGTATTTTTACGATTAATTTTTGACTTCAGTCGCATATTAAATAAAAAAATACTCGAAACGGCCCGAAATCAAACAGCGCGACTTAATTACTTTGTAAGTCGCGAGTAAGTAGCTATTAAGTACCATGTAAGTACTTGCTAAGTCGCTCGTAAATCTTGCCATCATTTTGGGCACAAATTTTTTGACAGTCGTAACAAAGTGTAATTATTTAAAAAATGAGTGTTAAAAAAAAATTTCAATAGATATGGTAATTTTACGATTAACTTTTGATTTCAGTTGCATATTTAATAAAAAAATACTCGAAACGGTCCGAAATCAAACAGCGCGACTTAATTACTTTGTAAGTCGCGAGTAAGTAGCTATTAAGTACCATGTAAGTACTTGCTAAGTCGCTCGTAAATCTTGCCATCATTTTGGGCACAAATTTTTTGACTGTCGTGATAAAGTTTAATTTTTTGAAAAAAGAGTTTGAAATCAGAAAATTTCAATGATTATGTATTTTTACGATTAATTTTTGACTTCAGTCGCATATTAAATAAAAAAATACTCGAAACGGCCCGAAATCAAACAGCGCGACTTAATTACTTTGTAAGTCGCGAGTAAGTAGCTATTGAGTACCATGTAAGTACTTGCTAAGTCACTCGTAAATCTTGCCATCATTTTGTGCACAAATTTTTTGACTTTTGTAAGAAAGTTGAATTATTTGTAAAATGAGTTTTAAATCAAATATTTTCAATGATAAGGTATTTTTACGATTAATTTTTGACGTGAGTTGCTTATGGAATGAAAAAATACTCGAAACGGTCGGAAATCAAACAGCGCGACTTAATTACTTTGTAAGTCGCGAGTAAGTAGCTATTAAGTACCATGTAAGTACTTGCTAAGTCGCTCGTAAATCTTGCCATCATTTTGGGCACAAATTTTTTGACTGTCGTGATAAAGTTTAATTTTTTGAAAAAAGAGTTTGAAATCAAGTAATTTCAATGATTATGTATTTTTACGATTAATTTTTGACTTCAGTCGCATATTAAATAAAAAAATACTCGAAACGGCCCGAAATCAAACAGCGCGACTTAATTACTTTGTAAGTCGCGAGTAAGTAGCTATTAAGTACCATGTAAGTACTTGCTAAGTCGCTCGTAAATCTTGCCATCATTTTGGGCACAAATTTTTTGACTGTCGTGATAAAGTTTAATTTTTTGAAAAAAGAGTTTGAAATCAGAAAATTTCAATGATTATGTATTTTTACGATTAATTTTTGACTTCAGTCGCATATTAAATAAAAAAATACTCGAAACGGCCCGAAATCAAACAGCGCGACTTAATTACTTTGTAAGTCGCGAGTAAGTAGCTATTAAGTACCATGTAAGTACTTGCTAAGTCGCTCGTAAATCTTGCCATCATTTTGGGCACAAATTTTTTGACAGTCGTAACAAAGTGTAATTATTTAAAAAATGAGTGTTAAAAAAAAATTTCAATAGATATGGTAATTTTACGATTAACTTTTGATTTCAGTTGCATATTTAATAAAAAAATACTCGAAACGGTCCGAAATCAAACAGCGCGACTTAATTACTTTGTAAGTCGCGAGTAAGTAGCTATTAAGTACCATGTAAGTACTTGCTAAGTCGCTCGTAAATCTTGCCATCATTTTGGGCACAAATTTTTTGACTGTCGTGATAAAGTTTAATTTTTTGAAAAAAGAGTTTGAAATCAGAAAATTTCAATGATTATGTATTTTTACGATTAATTTTTGACTTCAGTCGCATATTAAATAAAAAAATACTCGAAACGGCCCGAAATCAAACAGCGCGACTTAATTACTTTGTAAGTCGCGAGTAAGTAGCTATTGAGTACCATGTAAGTACTTGCTAAGTCGCTCGTAAATCTTGCCATCATTTTGGGCACAAATTTTTTGACTGTCGTGATAAAGTTTAATTTTTTGAAAAAAGAGTTTGAAATCAGAAAATTTCAATGATTATGTATTTTTACGATTAATTTTTGACTTCAGTCGCATATTAAATAAAAAAATACTCGAAACGGCCCGAAATCAAACAGCGCGACTTAATTACTTTGTAAGTCGCGAGTAAGTAGCTATTAAGTACCATGTAAGTACTTGCTAAGTCGCTCGTAAATCTTGCCATCATTTTGGGCACAAATTTTTTGACAGTCGTAACAAAGTGTAATTATTTAAAAAATGAGTGTTAAAAAAAAATTTCAATAGATATGGTAATTTTACGATTAACTTTTGATTTCAGTTGCATATTTAATAAAAAAATACTCGAAACGGTCCGAAATCAAACAGCGCGACTTAATTACTTTGTAAGTCGCGAGTAAGTAGCTATTAAGTACCATGTAAGTACTTGCTAAGTCGCTCGTAAATCTTGCCATCATTTTGGGCACAAATTTTTTGACTGTCGTGATAAAGTTTAATTTTTTGAAAAAAGAGTTTGAAATCAGAAAATTTCAATGATTATGTATTTTTACGATTAATTTTTGACTTCAGTCGCATATTAAATAAAAAAATACTCGAAACGGCCCGAAATCAAACAGCGCGACTTAATTACTTTGTAAGTCGCGAGTAAGTAGCTATTGAGTACCATGTAAGTACTTGCTAAGTCACTCGTAAATCTTGCCATCATTTTGTGCACAAATTTTTTGACTTTTGTAAGAAAGTTGAATTATTTGTAAAATGAGTTTTAAATCAAATATTTTCAATGATAAGGTATTTTTACGATTAATTTTTGACGTGAGTTGCTTATGGAATGAAAAAATACTCGAAACGGTCGGAAATCAAACAGCGCGACTTAATTACTTTGTAAGTCGCGAGTAAGTAGCTATTAAGTACCATGTAAGTACTTGCTAAGTCGCTCGTAAATCTTGCCATCATTTTGGGCACAAATTTTTTGACTGTCGTGATAAAGTTTAATTTTTTGAAAAAAGAGTTTGAAATCAAGTAATTTCAATGATTATGTATTTTTACGATTAATTTTTGACTTCAGTCGCATATTAAATAAAAAAATACTCGAAACGGCCCGAAATCAAACAGCGCGACTTAATTACTTTGTAAGTCGCGAGTAAGTAGCTATTAAGTACCATGTAAGTACTTGCTAAGTCGCTCGTAAATCTTGCCATCATTTTGGGCACAAATTTTTTGACTGTCGTGATAAAGTTTAATTTTTTGAAAAAAGAGTTTGAAATCAAGTAATTTCAATGATTATGTATTTTTACGATTAATTTTTGACTTCAGTCGCATATTAAATAAAAAAATACTCGAAACGGCCCGAAATCAAACAGCGCGACTTAATTACTTTGTAAGTCGCGAGTAAGTAGCTATTAAGTACCATGTAAGTACTTGCTAAGTCGCTCGTAAATCTTGCCATCATTTTGGGCACAAATTTTTTGACAGTCGTAACAAAGTGTAATTATTTAAAAAATGAGTGTTAAAAAAAAATTTCAATAGATATGGTAATTTTACGATTAACTTTTGATTTCAGTTGCATATTTAATAAAAAAATACTCGAAACGGTCCGAAATCAAACAGCGCGACTTAATTACTTTGTAAGTCGCGAGTAAGTAGCTATTAAGTACCATGTAAGTACTTGCTAAGTCGCTCGTAAATCTTGCCATCATTTTGGGCACAAATTTTTTGACTGTCGTGATAAAGTTTAATTTTTTGAAAAAAGAGTTTGAAATCAGAAAATTTCAATGATTATGTATTTTTAGGATTAATTTTTGACTTCAGTCGCATATTAAATAAAAAAATACTCGAAACGGCCCGAAATCAAACAGCGCGACTTAATTACTTTGTAAGTCGCGAGTAAGTAGCTATTAAGTACCATGTAAGTACTTGCTAAGTCGCTCGTAAATCTTGCCATCATTTTGGGCACAAATTTTTTGACTGTCGTGATAAAGTTTAATTTTTTGAAAAAAGAGTTTGAAATCAAGTAATTTCAATGATTATGTATTTTTACGATTAATTTTTGACTTCAGTCGCATATTAAATAAAAAAATACTCGAAACGGTCCGAAATCAAACAGCGCGACTTAATTACTTTGTAAGTCGCGAGTAAGTAGCTATTAAGTACCATGTAAGTACTTGCTAAGTCGCTCGTAAATCTTGCCATCATTTTGGGCACAAATTTTTTGACTTTTGTAAGAAAGTTTAATTATTTGTAAAATGAGTTTTAAATCAAATATTTTCAATGATAAGGTATTTGTACGATTACTTTTTGACGTGAGTTGCTTATGGAATGAAAAAATACTCGAAACGGCCCGAAATCAAACAGCGCGACTTAATTACTTTGTAAGTCGCGAGTAAGTAGCTATTAAGTACCATGTGAGTACTTGCTAAGTCGCTCGTAAATCTTGCCATCATTTTGGGCACAAATTTTTTGACTGTGGTGATAAAGTTTAATTATTTGTAAAATGAGTTTTAAATCAAATAATTTCAATGATAAGGTATTTTTTTTACGATTAATTTTTGACGTGAGTTGCATATTGAATAAAAAAATACTCGAAACGGCCCGAAATCAAACAGCGCGACTTAATTACTTTGTAAGTCGCGAGTAAGTAGATATTAAGTACCATGTAAGTACTTGCTAAGTCGCTCGTAAATCTTGCCATCATTTTGGGCACAAATTTTTTGACTGTCCCCTGCTAGAAGTTTCAACAGAACGTCTGGGGTGCCCGCCAGATAGTGGGCAGAAAATTTTGTCAAGCTTATTATTTTATGTATATGTCTATATATATATATGTGTGTGTGTGTGTGTGTGTGTGTGTGTGGACTTGAACAAATTTTTTTCTTTTCCTAAATATTTTAACACCTATGGAGTCAGGGCAGTGACCTAGCGCATAGGATAGCGATTACAACCTAGAGATGATTTTCGCAGGAAGTTTAGACTCCGGAGAGGCCAGGGCGGATACCTGGTGCACCCGGTGATACTTACGCCTTGGAGATGATTTCCTCAGGAAGTTTGGACCTCGGAGGGGCCAGGGCGGATACCTAGTGCACCTGGTTATACTGAGGCCTTGGAGATGATTTCCCCAGGAAGTTTGGGTTCCGGAGGGGTCAGGCTGAACACCTGGTGCACCTGGTGATACTTACGCCTTGAGGATGATTTCCCCAGGAAGTTTTGACTCCAGAGTGGCCAGGGCGGATGCGTGGTGCACCTGGTTATACTTACGCCTTGGAGATGATTTCCCCAGGAAGTTTTGACTCCAGAGTGGCCAGGGCGGATGCGTGGTGCACCTGGTTATACTGAGGCCTTGGAGATGATTTCCCTTGAAAGTTTTGAATTCGGAGGGGCCAGGGCGGACACCTGGTGCACCTGGTGATACGTACACCTTGGAGATGATTTTATCAAGAAATATGACCCTAGATGGGTCAGGGAAAATACTTGGTGTACCCGGTAATAACCACCCTCTGAAGATGCTATCCTTATAGTAAACTTGATGATGTGAACCCACTGGGATTAAAACTTTCTGAGAAAATCATCTCCTAGGCGTAAGTATCACCAGGTGCACCAGGTGTCCGCCCTGACCCCCCCGGAGTCCTTACTTATTGGGGAAATCATCTCCAAGGCGTAATTAATATCAGGTGCACCGCGTGTACGCCCTAACCCCTCCGGAGTCCAAACTTCCTGAGGAAATCATCTCCAAGGCGTAAGTATCACCAGGTGCACCAAGTGTTCAGCCTGACCTCTCCGGAGTCCAAACTTTCTGGGGAAATTATCTCCAAGGAGTAAGTATTACCAGGTGCACCAGGTATCCGCCCTGGCCCCTCCGGAGTCCAAACTTCCTGAGGAAATCATCTCCAAGGCGTAAGTATCATCAGGCGCACCAGGTGTTCGCCCTGAACCCCCCGGAGTCCTAACTTCCTGGGGAAATCATCTCCAAGGCGTCAGTATAACCAGGTGCACCAGGTATCCGCCCTGGCCCCTCCGGAGTCCAAACTACCTGAGGAAATCTTCTCCAAGGCGTAAGTATCACCAGGTGCACCAGGTGTTCAGCCTGACCCCTCCGGAGTCCAAACTTCCTGGGGAAATCATCTCCAAGGCCTCAGTATAACCAGGTGCACCAGGTATCCGCCCTGGCCCCTCCGTAGTCAAAACTTCCTGGGGAAATCATGTCCAGGTTGTAATCGCTATCCTATACACTAGGTCTCCTCCCTGACTCCATAGGTGTTAAAATATTTAGCAAAAGAAAAAAAATTTGTTCAAGTCCATTGTACTTGTGGTCGACACGTGTGCCACAATGATAGGGTATTTTTGACTCTAGTCGCATATTAAATAGAAAAATACTTGAAAAAGACTTAAATCGAACAGCGCGACTTAATTACTTCGTAAGTCGCGAGTAAGTAGCTATTAAGTACCATGTAAGTACTTGCTAAGTCGCTCGTAAATCTTGCCATCATTTTGGGCGCAAATTTTTTGACTGTCGTAAGAAAGTTTAATTATTTAAAAAATGTGTTTTAAATAAAAAAATTTCAATTTTCATTTTCGTAGAAATACGTTTGAGGTGGTCCCCGGGAACTTTGGGTACTTTAGCGACAACCTGAACGTCCAGGACTAAAGTAATTTATAGAATACTCTAAAATTTTCATAAAAGTCATCCTCGCAAAATTCGTGTTGAACTCTTGAAGATGACCTCCAGGTTCCCCAGGTACCCCCGTCGTCGGTGACCTGAATGTTCTGGTCCCAAATACCTCTTAGAATAATATAAAAAATCTTACAAAATCTTCCCCGAATATTTCAACTCCATTTCTCGGAGATGACCCCCGGGTACCCCCGTCATGGGTGACCTGGATGTCCAGGTGAAAAATGACTACAGATTAGTAAATTTTCATGCAACTCAAGATCCTCTTTCAATTTTCGGACCTCTAGGTCATTCAGGCTCGAATCTATAAAGCTTAGCAGATTTGAACATACGACGAAAAGAGACATTTACTTAGCGTGTTCAAGAAAAGCATTTATAATAAATAAACAAATGTGAACTAAACCAATTATGTAAATAATTCATAAAAAAGTGTTTAAATAACATTAAATTAAATAATAATTTAATTTGAAAAAAAAAAAATTTTTTTTGAGACTTAAAGTAATTAATCGGTACTTAATAAGTCGTTAATTACTTTAAGTCGCGTGATCAGCCCCTCGCGTTATTACACTTCTCGGTGCACATTACACATGCATAGAGTTAACCTTATAAGAGACAATAAAACTCCATCGCCATCTGGCGGTTAATGCCCGAGGTATGTTTGTCACACGAGAGAGAAAAAAAGAAGGAGCGTTTCGAAAAGACTCTCAAAATTTGATGTCGAAAAATGGCATTTAGAGTGAACTTGCTCATCGCGAGAATGAAACTTGTGTCAATATTTATGCAAATTTTCATTCACAACGTCAAACACGATGTATTTTATCATCGATCGCGTGAAAGAAAAAAAAAAAAAAAAAAACTGCATACACACATTACAACACGCGACTCGCATTCTCCGCATATTAATTTGAAGCATGTTTAAATTACGTAAGGCGATAAACAGTGCTGAATAAAATTTCGAATTTTCTCGCACCAAAATAATGTGTTTTAATGATCCATAGTATAATAAATAGGTTTCCCCGAGGGGTTCCCACCAGGACTACTGCGTCATTATCATAGCTTCAATTGGCAATGTTTAATTACACGATTTACTCGTCGTTACGCAAAGTTCAAAAAAATACGTTGAAAAATTTTTAACGGCTTTTTGAATTTTCGTTGAAACGAGTAAACAATATTTTTAGCTAAATTTTTTATTGTCGTGTTGCATAAATTTTAAACGTTGTGTACTTGGACGAGTCGTAAAAGCACAAAGTTCCAGTTGTAAATCATCAAACGTGCGGTTATTGAAAAAAAATTGTAAAATTTATTTGTAACAAAATTAATTTACAAAAAAAATAACACGTATTTTGAAAATTTAAGCGCTAATTTATCCGTAATCGCAGTTAACGAGGTCGTGAACTTTCGAGCTCGACATTCAATTAAATCGTATTACACATGATGCTCTTTGATATACATCTGCTTCGAACCTAATTAGATCGACAGCGTAAACAAATGGCTTATTTAGTAAACTCAAATTTTTCTCTAGTTCCTATCTGTGCGATACTTTTCCATCAATCAACGACGAAAACACACTCCAAGAGCAAAAAAGAAAAAAAAAAGTGATCAAAGATAATTCCGAAGAGAAGCAAAAGAAGAGGGAAGAAAAAACTACACGTAAACTATTCGTCGGCCACCCACTCTCAATTAACCTCGTTTCGAGAATAAAAAAAAAAAAAAAAAGCTACTCAGAAGTTTCGAGCACGGTAAATCGTGACCTCTGGCGGCGGTCAGCTGCTCCCTCCCTCGATCAATTAATATATGAACGAGCTAACGATAATAATTCGCAGTTGCATTGCTACTGCCCGAATAGCTCGAATATCTCAATGCACGACCATAACTTCCAGCTATTATCGCTAGATGGAAAGGCGGAAGCGATCGATTCGGCCGGAGAAACTTGATTTTAAAGGGAGAATTAATATCTTAATTGATTTGGGGATTGCTGCTCATCCATTACGAATTTTACTTTTTTTTTTAGTACACGCTATTATTAAATAAAATGATTTTAAAACAAAAATATACTTTTAGTGGCTTTTTTTAATTAAAAGAAAATTATGGCAGCCGGATCGATACAACATGAAAATAACTTTGGAATTTCAAATAGTTATTCGGCCTTCGCGGGATATATTTTATTCATGTTTCGCGTGTATTTATAATTCAAGCAATCTTCTGAAAGTTTATTCAAGCATAATGATTCTCATATAGCTGGTCGCCAAGCTAAATTGTTACAGTCATCAAATAAATATTAATTGAACCGCTTCGTGCACGTTGGAAATCAATCGTACGTCAGCTTATCATCAATTTGTTCATTAAAATCGATACGCGATGAAAAAACGTCGGAAATCAAATGAATCCGTCATTCTCTCTACGGTTCAAATTAAATTGAAAACCTGAAGTTGTATTTCGGAACAATGTCACGGTAAATAAATATTAAAAAATAGGTTTAAGGCGTAATATTTTAAGGTGTAACGCTTTGATGGCGAGAGGGGGTTTGATGCCCCCATAAAACCGCCTCCTGAAACTTAATCTAAATATATAACCGCTTCGTTCATGCACCGAGCCCGCGTCCCAGTTAGTAAAATATCCCAGAAACTAATTAATGTTTTGGACATCAATGGCATGGCGTATACCCTGACAAAACTAGAGATTGAATTTTCGGTTTTAATCGATTCCTGTCAGAGCTATTGGTAAAATCAAATGAAAAAAAAAGGTTTTTCCGACAAAAACTGTATTTCACATTCAATAACTATTTTTTTTAAATTTTTTACATTTGAATTTTTATAATATATCACTGCAGTAACTGAAATGATCTGAAACCATATCTGTGGGAGTCGAACCATCAACTCTCGGATTACTAATGTAGCTCTGCCATTGAGCCACTTTCTACTCTGCAATCATATTAATATAAACCCACTGTACGGGTATCTGCTGTTGGTATTTTATAACAATTCAATTTTCTTTTCGATTAATTTTTTTTTTATTTAACAAATAATTAAAGATTTCATTCAATAAATAATACATCAGGATTGTTAAATATTTATTTCTATGCTTGAAAAACGAATTAAAAATAAAATATGTAAATGAAAATTTAATAATTTCCTCATCAAAATATTGAAGTTACTTTCTACTGATATAAAAATACATGTAATTAACACAAAATTATTCTTAAATAAATTAAACTGAACTAAATATTTAATCGGCAGCACACATCTATAAACTTAAATTTGATATAAAAACTTATGAAATTGTAATTGTTACGAGTTACGATAAGCAATTATAAGTAATTAAAAGACAGCATAGACAAATGTGTAATTTGCGAATTGAAATAGTATATTATGCAACGGGTTGCAGTATCGTCGCCAGGGCGGTTTTAAAGGCCCCGAGTGCGAAGCGAAGCGTAGCACGAGTGACTTTAAGACGCCCTGGTGACGTGCTGCACCCGTTGCATATACTATTTTATACCACTGGTGCGTAGGGCGAGTTTTTAAATTTCGAAGCGTGCGTAAAATCGAGTACCTACGCACTAGTGGTATAAAATCAATTGTAACAACTACATTTTGGAGAGCGAACGTGTGTGTTTGTCGGTCTCGTAAGAGAAGCGTGTACGTGCTTCGTCAGCTGCACCCTCACATACACGCCGCTGCACACATACGGTTTAAGGGGGTGGGTAACAAGAGGCGCGTCGAATATTTACGAGGGCTGCTGCACCACCCCGAGGCGACTTCCCATACACGCTGATTTTGTCTGCTCGACGATTTTTTTTTTTTTTTTTTTTTTTTTTACGCGTACTCGAGATTTTTCACGCGCCATTTCAATATTAATTATCAATAAACGGACAAATTGTGTAACTTTTTTTTTTATTCGAGAGTTTTTAACTTTGGTAATTTTAATTTTTAAATGCTTGATAAAAGGAGTTAAGCTCAATGTACTCGAAAATTAAAATATGAACCGTCTTATCACCTTCTGCACGATTAAATCGAGTTAATGCAGGTTTCTCTTTTTTTTGAATTGCTCAGAATAATATTCTAGCAGTAAAATTGGACGTAAAATAACTGTTAATACTTGAAAAACTCTTACAGTGTTACAAAATACTAATGATTCAAAAATATTTTGAAATTCTTAGAGTGCATGTTTGGACACTTATTTAGGGTATACAAGAATAATGAAAAAAATAAATTTCCTAATCTTAAAAAGTCAAACAGTCACGTATGAACGTACACACGTCGAGTCGGCGCGTTATGACTATACAACATACATACATAATGGTGAGAGAATAAAAGACTTCGAAAAGGCATGTAAAGAGCAAAAGAAACGAAAAGCATCAGAGCGGTGTTAAAAAGGTGCGAGGGAGGTCGGACTTGTGTGTATATGTGTGTGCGTCTGTGACCTCCTTCCACACTCTGTCGAATTGCGGGGCGAGCAGGGCAAGGGGAGGGGGGAAGAAGGAGCGCTGGGCTGGCTTCGGAGGCGTTGTTTCCTTTTTTTTTTTTTTATTCTTTTTCTTTTTCTTGCTTTTCAAAATCCACGTATATTCTCTTTCATCCATTCGTGATGTGCTATGTGTTTATGCATCGGACCATAAGATGGCTACCTTCGATCGAATCAATTAGTCTTCCCAGTGACCCTGGAAATGAGACTCATTTCACAACTTCGTCTCTCCATGGCTGATTCATATTATATATACTTCAGAATTGAATGATTATTTAATTAAAAGATACTCGTTTTAAAGAAAAAGTTTTTACAATTAGAATTATTCGTCAAAAGATTAATAAAATTTAATTCAATAAGTATAAAAAACTAAAAATTTTAAATTAATTTTAAAATATAACGACTCAATGACTCAATTTTAACAAATTGATTGAGATTCTGTTTACATGGTGGGAATTCATGTTCGACTGTAGGTAAATAAATAAACAACAAATTCTTTTGTTTATTTATTTAAACCATAACAAAAGAGTTTGTCATTTATTTATTTACCTACAACTCAATTTTAAGTAAAATTCATTCGAGGAACCTATAGAATTAAATTTGAAAACTTGTTTTTATCATCAAGTTTTGCTCCAACTTTATCAACAAATATGAAAATAAATTTTAATATTAATAAAAAATAATCAATTTTACATTGAAATAATATTTGAGATAATTTTAAACATTTTTCAGTAATGTATCTTTGATCACGAGTTCAAATAGAGAAAAAGTCAAGTAAAATATTATTTTTGAGGAGAAAAGAAGATTACCGATCGCGTTAAATGCTGCAGGCCGGCCCCCGGAGCGCAAAGATGAGCGCCACTGTTCCCCCAACGATTCCCAATCGTCTCCGAAAAGAAAAGGGAAGTCGTACGACGAACAGCAGGCTGCAGAGGCAGCATCACTCACCCAATATTTTAGTGTTAAAACTTATACAGGCTCCCCCTTATAAAACCAGGGTAACACATATCCCACATGCACTTATATATTTTTTCCGACAATTAATTTCCCCCCCCCCCTTTTTTTTTTCTCACACGTCAAATGTGGTTTTTCTCTCTGGCGTTTATGTTGGAATAAACCTCGTTTTGCGTGCATTCTCCTCTCGGTATTTCTCTCTCTCTTTATTTTATTTCTATCTCGAGGACACATCGATCCTTTTGTTTTTGCCGTCTGAAGTGAAAAGAGCACCTAAAATCTCTAGACAATGGTTTTTTCTTTCTTTTTTTCTTTTATTTAAATTTTTTGAACTTAGTATTTTTTAATAAAATTTATTTAATTTATTTATTTACTATTAAACAATAAATAAATTAAAAAACATTTTTTTCAATATTTTTTTTTGTAAAATTGTAATGATCTGAGTCACACGGCCTTGGTCGTTCGACTGCAGCGTTAAGGTGTGGCAGAACTCTGAGGTTTTGGGTTCAACCCCCTACAGATCAGAAATTTTTCAAAGAATAATAATAAAGTCGATCTTGAAAAAAAAAGAATAAAAAAAAATAAAGTATACAAAAAATTTGACTGTTATTGATAAAAATTAAATTATATAAGGTGCAGAAATTTTTTTTTATTATAATTTAAAGTAATTAATTAAATTGATTAAAAATATGAAAATTTATTTTTGCTGTAAATGAGCAATCCAACGTCGCTTTTGAAAATTATATCCTATTGAAAATTTTTTTTACAAAAACTACAGTATTGCGATAAAAACCACGAGCATTTCAAAATTTCCAAATAAAATGTAACATATCGTTTCGAAAGAAAAAAAAAAGAGGGCGAATATTGAAAAAGATCAAATAACCGGATTAAATATCTCATGCATATTCATTCGCAGTGTAGAAGTGAAAGCCAGGCTACACCACCACCACAAAAACTCCAAACAAAAAAAAAAAACATGAAGAAGACGAAGAAGCAAGAGGTAGAGTAGGAGGAAGCCGACATCAAAAAATAACGTAGCTCGAGTACACTAAACACCTATGTACCTAACGTTCCGACTTAATTTCGCGTCGATCGATCCGATAATCAGCCCCGGCTATCCGTGTTATTATTTCAATTTCCCGTACGCGGAGGAAAAAAGCAGAGTTTAAAAAAATAAAAGGAAGATGCGCACGGGGCCAATGGCCCACACGTGAGTCGAAGGGACGCGACTCCCTTTTTTTTTTTTTTTTTTCAAAGAACCTAATACGCACATGGCCTTAGGAGAGGAGCATTGACTGCGCCGAGATTTTTTCCTTCGACTTTTGTGATGCGGTGGCGCGGGTATTGATTGAGGTTTTTTTTTCTGAGATTGATTCCGTGACGCGGAGAGACTGGATTTATTTGAAATATAAAGTGTGGCATTGTACGTTTGTCCGACGAATTAGTCAAGTTTAGAAAAAATTATTTTTATTTTAATTTGAATTATTCAATTATTTTTTACTTTTATCCTCAGGGGCGTCAGGTATAGTATGGAATACCATGGCGGCGTATATCTATAAATACAGTTTCATTTTATGCTGTATTGTACAATACGCAAATTTTATTCAGAAGAATTACAAAATTTTTTATCTATAAAGTCTAAGACTCGCTATGAAAAGTAGTTACGGTATTAAATTAAAAATATCTTGGAATTAATTATTTATGTGCTGACTGTATTGTTAAGGTGGTTTTCTACCAAATGCATGACAATAGAGAATCAGCTCAGATTTTCTGGAGGTGTTTATTAGATATTAATAAACATTTCTACGAAGTCTGATCAAAATTGACCATATAGTTTGAAAGTTACAGCAAGTTAAAGATTGATTATTTTTCATTACACGTATGGTCGCTACGCTGAAAAAGTGTACTAAATTATTAATATTTATCTTCTTACAATAGAGATCCTTTAGAAAAACCACATACATATAGTTTCACTATCAAAGAATGCATTTCTTCAAAGTGCAAAAAATTGACCTTTTACATATTTTACAGTAATTTTACAAAAATAATTTTCACGTGAATAACCTCCAAAACTGCGGTATTCAAAGACGAGGTTAAAAGTTTAAAAAAATGTTTTGTTGTGATTGTCAATGTTTTTTTGGTAGAAAATAATTTCAGAAGCCATAAAAAGTTGAAAAATAAATTTTAATAAACAATTGTTAGTAATTTGATGAAATAATTTTTTTTTAGTCTTGAACTTGACTAGCTCTGGTAGAAAACCACCTTAAATAAATAATTATTCATTTACAATTGTATGTGGCTGTATACTATCACATTCGAGTTACTTTTATATAATGCAGAATTAGAATGAAAGAATTTTTATTTTTTACTCGTATTTTTACCTACTAAGAGAAAGTATCTAAAAAAATAATGTTTCTTTTGGTTTCTACTAATATTTTTTTCTAAATTATAAACTAATTATTTTCATACATGCAAAAGTAGTTTTTTAGCTCATTGATAAACATTCATGATGCTATTTCACCTTAAATTTAAAAAATAATAATTTCTTCTTTATAAGTCGCAACCAAATCATCTATTTTTATGACGATAAGAAAAACTCCATACGATAAACACTTTTTCGAAAAAAAAAAAAAAAATCCCACATCGGTTATTATTCTCACGTAATTCCTCATCCAAGCCGGCCATAAACCCCCCGAAGAATGCGCTCATGCTTCCCCCTCCCCCTTTTACGTCTCATTTTATTACTCTCCCACATGCAGCAGCAGCCTCCCTTTCAAGTTTTAGCGCCGGGGCATCATTTTCCAACTAACAAAATCTTTTCCCTACTAGATTCCGAGAATAAACAAAATGCTTTGCGCGAATATTTTCTTTTTAAAATCTTGCGTATTTTCATTTTGACTTTTGTATAAAATTAAAACGAGATCAGCGTGTCGAGGCTTGCTGGATGTACGTAAATTATTACATATTATTATTTTTTATATCTTTCTCTCGCTCTCTCGATGACTTTGTACCCGAGGCTCGTTTAATTTCGACCGATATTATAAATCACCCGGTCTTTGATGTTTAATTAACTGTTTATTTTATTAAAATTGCCCTCGCGTATAATTAACACCTATTTTTAGTACGAAAATTCATTGTGAAGTCGGAGAAATTTTCAAAGTTTCGAAACACAGGCAGCACGTCAAGGCACCTTTTTCAAAATTAAATAAAGAGGAGTTTGCGCGCACCGGGGTTGGGGGGGCTGACGCACGCGTCTTCGGTTCCCGGGCGTCGCTCGCTGCAACGTTTTGTCTCAACTTTTTAATCCAATTTCATATTTTATGTGCCCCATCCATTTCTTTTATCCTTGGAAACGAGGGAAGTAGAAATAAAATTCCTCGGGAAGAAAAAAAAACGGGGGAAAGGAAGTATGGCTCGCTCGAATTTTGTGTGAATTCGTTTAGTTAGGAGATTATTTAAATTTATTACGGCGAGGAAAGAATTTACAACGTTCGGTTCCTCTTTTAAGGTTGCATCTCTCAGCTGAGAGCACACTATTAACGAAAAACGACAAACAATGGGATTTTGAGCCACGCGATGGTGTCACCGTTGGTCAAGGTGGGAGGAGTTCGAGTGGCCGGTGAGGGGAACCAAGAAATTTTTCCATGGATCCATCATCCTTCAGCTAGAAAAGATAGAAATCTTGTTTTAATTTAAATTTTTTTTTTTTTTTTTTTTAAATAGTAAAACTGATTTTACGAATATCATTTCTAAATTTCCAGTTAATAAATATTTATGGCTGAATATGTTCTCATAATTAAAGAAAATTAATTTGTTTATATATTTATTTGATCCAAGATGGATTGAAATACCATAAAATTAATTGATAAATAAATAAAAAATTTTACCGTTCATCTTGTCAGTAATTGCAAGTTACATGAAGTGAGATAAATTGAGACTCTCGTATGAAAAGGACTCGCAACTCGGTTGGAAAGGGACATTCCAGAATCAGCTTACATAAAGATTCACCGGGCCCGGCCATATTTCCGATTTGTACGCGCTGCTGCTGCAAGAGAAAGCGAGGAGAATCGCCGCGTATAAAGACAATGGCGTTCGCTTGGTAAATGCATCGGTAGATTTGAGGATTTATTGAAACTTTGACGGGGTTTACCGGAAGGGAATAATTTGATTGTTTTTTAACCTCTCGAAAGATCGATGTAAATGAGTTTTGAATATTTGATAACCACTAACAGAGCTGGTTTCATTTTCTGAATATGCAGCTGCGGGTTTTCTTCGGGGATTACGGCTCCTCAATAAAGTGAACGACAGAAAAAGTATCTTCCGCTTTCTAGCGCGTCACAAACGTTGCGGCGACTAGAAAAATACGCGGGCGAGGAAACGCGAGAGGAAATATGAGAATATAAGAATCGAGGGGAAAATGTTGAAAGGAAGGTTTCAAACTCGAAAATTTTCTGGCCAAACTCATTTTTACCTCGTTTCCCAATAATAAAAAATTTTTGTTCGCGGATTAGATGGAAAATCAGTCGAGAGTTTGTTCAACTTATTTAAAAAAAATATTTTGTTTGGTTGCTCCGTGCGGTTAAAAATAAAACCTTTCAAAATACGAGATTTAGTGAGATTAATTATTTTCGTGTTTCAAAACTTTGAATGTCATGTCACGGTTAGACCAACATGACGTTTTAAAAATAATTTTTTATTTTTTTATAAAAATAACAATATTATTTTTAATTCAAAATAGTTGCTCTGCCTAGAAATTTAATTGATTCAACATCGCGTACTTAGTTTGGCCCTATTGCCCGGTAGCATGCAAGTGTATGCAAAAGTTAGACTATAAAGCGCCGGAATGATGTAGAATTTGCCGTGCGCGGGATTGATATTTTTGGGTTGCATAATGGCGTTTAATATCATTCATGCATAAACCTCGGCATAAACACAGACCGCGTAATTCTCGGGTTGGTCCGTCGACAGGTACAACACTGGTCCAAAATTAGTTTACGCGACGTTTATTTACAGCCCGAAAAAAATAAAATAAACAACAACAAAAAGTCCCAATTTTGTAAACAAACCGCAAAGGGAGTCGCGGGAAGAAGATGTACAGACCAAATAATCCGAGACACCTGACAAAGATTTCATTTAGGCGTTCTTTCTTCAGCGAGGCTCGAAGTACATTTATCCCTTCCTCCTTGCCTTTTTTGTGATCTTTTTTTCTCTCGAAGGCGCGGGCAAAAAAGTCCACCGTAGGTTGTTATTAAGGGGGAGAGTCCCGGGGGCCCCTGAGGTCATTATCGCGGGGCGCTCTTTTGTTGCTGCTGCTGCTGCTGGTGGTGGCGCTCGATGGGCCTTTGCTACAGGAACGAGATCGGGCGGGCTGTTTTATTGGCGAGCGTGCGAGCCGGATTCCGAAGGCTTGATAACACTTTTTGGTGTTAATTATTTTAATTCCCTTGCCCTTTTATTTTTTCATTTTCATTTTTTATTCCATTTATGGGCTTGAATAATATTTTTTAATCGCGTCATTTTCTAAATTGAACCAAAAGACATGTTATTTATTTTATGGCTTTATTAAGAATTCTAATAAATTATATAATTAAAAAATCAATTTTAAATTTTATTAACACATTGTTATCTGCTAGTGAATAACACTGAAATAAATTCTAAACACCAAAAATATTCGTTTTGATATTACATATTTAAGCACAATAAATATCAGTTTATGTAAATATGATTGTAGCAGCTAATACAGAAGTTGTTGAAATTATTTTCTTTTCATATTTTTAACCGTTTGAAAGATTCAAATCTTTTGTTTTCAAGACTTTATAAATATATAATTAATTTACAGTTATAAAATTATTTTCAATTCAAATTTATGCCGTTGAAATTAATTGAATTAAGAATAGTCGTCTTGGAATATTTTGGATTGTCAGAAAATCGAACCAAGAACCTTGAATTTCTATCACAAACTGTCAAATCTAATAAAATTCAAACTATTTTAAAAATAATATCAGTGCTAACTCTATTCATTATAAAATTATCATAAAAATTAAATTTTAAATTACAGGATTCAATTCATGAGCCCAGATAAACAAGTCAAGTGTTCTTTACGAGTGACGAGAACAATCAAGAAAAATTACTTAGGTAAATTAAAAAAGAAGAAGAAGAAGAAGAAAAAAAAGGATGGATAATGATAGACGAAAAAAAATGTCTCGAAGGAAATTTTCTTCCTCGTGCAGCTAAACGACGCGCCAGCAAAAAAGTTGCAGTTCCTTCTCCCCCCCTGCCCCTTCCCTCCGGCAAACAGTGTTTTAAAAAAGCGAGATGGGAAGCGAATGATTTGTGGAGCCGTTCCACTCTGGCTTTCTCGTGCGGAACATATTTTTGTGAACTCGAGCGACAGTCGAATTTAGTCAACTTTTGGTATTATAAAAAACATTGTTTTAATCTCGTTTCTTTTTTCTTTTTTTTTTCTTTCTTATAGTAGCGAAAAGTTTATTAAAATTATATACTATGCAAGATTCGCTGATTAAATTAATTTTCGAGCTTCATAATGATTTGTAAACGCAAAGGGTCGAGCTTTTCAAGTTGAATTATTAATTTCAACCTTGTTATTATCATTATTTTTCATACTTTCAGGAGATTTAAATTGGGAAATTTCAGCTCGTAAATTCCGAAAATTTTAAATTTTCCTTTTATGGTGCATCATAATTATTTTTAAAAATATATCTAAATAAAAAATTATTTATTGTTAATAATAATAATTTATTTTAGTTATTTTACTGCGCTGTGGGAAGTTTAAAATAGGTTTTAACAATTGACATTTTTTTGAAAAAATAAACAAAGCCCCTCGCGTCAAAATTCAAAAATTTAATAAACAAACCGGGTACACTTTAAAAAATGCATTTTCACATCCAATTATAAAAAAGCGTGAATTTAATATTCTGAAAAAAAGGTGTGCGCACAAAAACACAAAATTCGTCTTTCCTCATTTTACGGAGCGCGGATGAAATTTTTGTTTCGTCTAATATTTCCCGAGGTTAATGATCCGACGCCGGCTATTCTCGTATGCAAGCTACGTTTTCAGCTGCAGCAGCTCCGAGCGCTCACGCATGCACACAACTTACACATTTTACGATTTTTTTTTTTTTTTTTTTTTTTTTTTTCTTTACTCATCGACCTTTGTTACAACAGTTTGTTTCTCATCGTTCGTAATTCGAAACATACGTTTTATGTATACATTTTTTTAAAATTTGCGCTACAAAACCTTGCAGTTTTTGGGTTTTTTTTTTTTTTTTTTGTTTGAGTAGACAAAAAGCGCAAATGCGGGAATAAAGTTACGGTGGTGATGGATGCACAACGTTTTGAAAATCTCTTTTTATTTTTCTTTTTGAGCACTAAAAAACCTTACTAAATTTTAAAAACAAATATTTTTTTAATATACGGGAATCTTATTTTAAATTTTGTTTATTATTAAATAAAAATTATTTTCAAACCATCCAATTTATATATCCATGTATATAATACATTTAAAATTCACGAAGCACTTTTTTTTTAATAAAACCTTATAGTCAAAAATAATTTTTAAGGTTATGTCCCCCGTAAGAATAAAAATTAAAAAATCACTGATTTTGATTCTGGAGTGCACAAATATTATCCGCAAATTTAATTTTAATTTCTTTTTGAAAACTCTACCAAAATTTTTTTTAAATTTCTCGCTGGCTATAAACAAAAACGATCTATAATTGTTGAAAAACTAATTTTTTTTTCAATCTTGAAGAAGGAAACCTTATGAGAAATTAAAAAACTATTATTATCATCATGACCAAGAGACAATCTCCAAAAGAGCTGAAAATTGAAGAGAAATTGTACGCAACCAAAAATCCGTTCTTTTATTTAAAAACGTAATTGAATGAACGGTCCAAAGAATTTACGGCTCGGTAAACCGTAAATCAAACGCTGGAGCTGAAATAATGAGCGATCGAAATCTAATTTAACGAACCGGCTGACACGTGTATCGCAAATCAAACGGTCTGGACCGGCCAGCCGGGGGGATAATCTAGTATTCATTATTGCACTGGTCATCGTTCAAACTTTATCACAAGCGCCGCGCGGCACGCGAGCGCTGCACAATAGTTCTTTTTTTTTTTTGACTTTGTCATCTGACGCTTGGGTAATTAAATATTCATAAAAAATTACGTTTGCGCGATACACACAACGAGACAACGTGTGGGTACCGGAGATTTTCATTGTTTGCTAATGAACTTTACATAATTTTTTTTTTTCTAACTAAAAAATAAGAAGATAAGCATCCGAGCGACCGTGCGCACTTATCTCGGTCGTCTCATCAGGTTAATAAAATAGTTTTGCTGATTTTAGTGTTTGCGAAAAAAGAGAAAAAAAATATTAGATTTCTTTCATTCCAGCTGAATTTTTTCAAGTAAACATCGCATTATTACGCGGAGGTTGCGCAATGGCACATGAAAAAAATTAGTGTTTACGCACGCTTGTGTGGTTTTTCAATGCCGCTCCGAGTCAATTTAGAAATTTTTTCTCTACCCTGCAGCGGGTAAGAGGAAAAACGGTTCTTCAGATAATTGATACTGCCCGCACGGAAGCGTCGCCATTAAAAAAAAAAAAAAAAAGATGAATTTTTTACTTGCGCGATACAAGTTTTAACTCAGCGCAGATAAATGATCAATCGTTTCGCAGGAGCCTCATAAAAGTAAAGTAAAAGTCCGGTGACGTAGTTTATTATTTCATGAGTCGCGTTTGCATTTGATTTATACACATAAAATCCTTCACTATTCCGTCGTCCTCTCTTTTGTGTGCTGCAACGGAGTGTGTATGTATGTATGTATTGTGGAGCACGAGCTCGAGATTAATCTCGTTTCGTGACCCTCTTCTCCTCCCTCCTCCTCTTTCTCTTCAATTTCGCTTTTCTTTTCCTTTCTCTGTCTGTTTTTCATTTTTTATATCTTCGTTTGGTTCTTTTTAAAAAAAAATCATCAAATTTATGAACAAAAATTAATTAAAATATTCTCGAGAATATTCTCGTGGAGCTTTATAGTTAAATAATAAAATAAAAGGGTGAGTCGTAGGGAGTATAAGCTAAATTTTATTTCAATTCGTTGGTCATTCTGAGGTATTTTGTTAAATAATTTTGTAAGCAAAGGGTTGAAGATATAAAATTTGTTTACAAAATTATTTAACAAAAGACCCCATAATTAATCAACGAATCGAAATAAAATTTAGTTTATACTCCCTACGACTCTCCTTCCCTTTTTTTATTTATCTGCGGGCCGCGTTCCAAAAAGCGATACTCGAGATAGCTCAATTGAACCGAGGAGGAGAACCGGGCGCGTCTCGACCATCCCGCGTGTCGAGAGATTTTTCCAAAGACCCTTCTTCTTTTTCCTTTACTCCTGCAAAAAACGCGCGCGCTTTCCCGTAGTTTCTATGTACTACCCGCTCTCTTTCTTTTTTTCTTTTTTTTTTTTTTTACTTCCGCCTTCGATTTTTCACGATGGAAAAATTCTCGAGAAAACTCGGCACGAAATATCGTTCGTCTAACGAATTATTTGTTTGATGATATCATTTAATTTATATTACGAGTGATATTGTAATAAAATAAAATAATAGATTATTTATTATTGTTGTTGCTTATTCGACGTAGATTATCAAATAGTTGAATTTACAAACATAACAATAAAAACAATGACTAATTGTTAACGTATGCTACAGTAGAATGTAAATGTTTATTGTTTATTATTAATAACCATTATAATTGTTTATTTGATTAAGAGTAGATCTAGGTTGTATTGCGTTTCACAAATCACGGTTGAGGCACATAGTAAGTGAAAGCCGAGGCAATTAAGGGAGCTTATTAATTCAAATGCAATCCGCGGAAAACCGAGAATCGGCGGAGTATTAATATTATGCAAGATATGAGAAACCGTGCGATTGGGTCGAATAAATGGAATCCTCGGGTTTTCAATTCACCAAATCAGTTCTATGATTTTTACTCCTTCAGCTTCCTCGTAGAATCTACTATTGAATGATTCATACAAAAAAACCTCGCTAGCAAAAAAGAACACAGCGGTGATTCTTCACTTTAAATTATAATTTTATGACGATATCATTTAATTTAATAATGGGTGAGTACACACTCACACATTGCAAATATGTTTTTTCATAAAAAAAAATTTATGAAAATTGAAAAGAGGGAGAGACCGCTCATTTTACGAGGCTGGTAAATTTTAATTATAAAAAAAACCGCGTCAGAGTTTTTCATTGTGAAGTACATAAAAACCTTTGTTTATAATATGATGGCAGCGATGAATAAACATCGTAAATTTTAAATCACAGAGCTTTTTTAATTATTTCCCGCCCGTACACTCGAAAGTATAAATTTAATTTAATTTTATTTAAAAAACAAAGTCTAAATTACCGTAAAATGTCAACTTTGTTAGCTTTGAAATTTTTCAAATACTCACGAAAGTCATCAAACGCACAATGGAAACTCAGCTTACCTGCAACAGAAAAACAAAAATCATTTTTATTATTCAACTATTTTGAGTGATACACTATTACGTAACGAAAAAAAAAAAAAAAAAAAAACGTCGGGTGGGTGTGAAAACAGCGTACGTTTTAATCGAAAAAAATCGCTCCCTGCTCTCGGTGCAGTAAGGTAACCGAGAAATTTACCCATTTACATATAAAGTCGACAGATGGGATGGCGATGTCGGTGGTGGGGAATAAAACTCGACCGCGCGCATTATTCCGGCATACATACACGAGTAAAAGTCGAATCGAGCCATGGGAACAACCATAAGGGAATGCTGCCGCCATGCACACGTGCCCAACCTGCTGCTTTGAATTTAGCTGAAAAGGTGAGCCGCCGAAATAAAATGGGAGCTCGTTACGTAATAAACTACCCAATAATACATGTTTTATTTTATTATTATATTGAGTTTTCGCGTAATTTTCATCTCCAGTCTTGATTTTTCAATAATTACGATAATTTTTATCGTTTTTGTGAAATTTTTACAATTATTAAATATAAATATTTGTCATACCGTTCAAATAATATAATAATTAAAAGCGTAACTTACTTAATTTATTTATTATTCCAATTATTACTCGACATTTAATTAAAAATTATTTTATTAATTAATCTGTTGTTTACGAAAATTATATATTTTTTGAAAAGCTGAAAAAAAAAAGAATTTACCGAACAAAAAAAAATGTTTTATTCCCACTTATGGAACGCGCGGTACACTTATTATTAAAATTGCCGTGTACTTATTGTTCGTCGGTTCTTCTCCTCGGCGGCAGCGGCAGTCACAATTTGCAATTAAATCGTATTTCCCACGTTAAATTGAATTTTGCATACAATACGTCCCGGTATCAAAAGAGGCACCACCATAATGTATGCATATTTCGAACATATCACGAGTTATGTTAGTTTGTAACAGTCGCTCTCATTGGAAAGAGTTTAAAAAAATGTTTAGCTCCCTGCGAGAAATTTCCGCCAGAATATTGCCAGACAGTGGGCAGATTTAGCGAAATTGGGCAGAAATTTAGTAGGGTTAATCGCCAGATTCTTGACAGAAGGCCAATGCTTTACGCATAGGGATTCTGGCGAGCTATAACGTAAACCTTTTTATTTTAAATTGTAACATTTATTACTAACAAAAATATGTTCAGTATCATAATTTGACTCTGAAATTTTTCTTTTTTTTTTCCTTATGTTGAACCTTTTTCTCATCCATTTTGATGTAATTTTAAAATATTATTCACGCAATACCAGCCCTGCTGTATAGCCACACGTGTGGCATACGTGTGCCACACGTACAATGGACTTGAACAAATTTTTTTTCTTTTACTAAATATTTTAACACCTATGGAGTCAGGGCAGTGACCTAGCGCATAGGATAGCGATTACAACCTGGAGATGATTTCCCCAGGAAGTTTGGACTCCGGAGGGGTGATACTGACGCCTTGGAGATGATTTCCCCAGGAAGTTTGGACTCCGGAGGGGTCAGGCTGAACACCTGGTGCACCTGGTGATACTTACACCTTGGAGATGATTTCCTCAGGAAGTTTGGACTCCGGAGGGGCCAGGGCGGATACCTGGTGCACCTGGTTATACTGAGGCCTTGGAGATGATTTCCCCAGGAAGTTTGGACTCCGGAGGGGTCAGGCTGAACACCTGGTGCACCTGGTGATACTTACGCCTTGGAGATGATTTCCTCAGGAAGTTTGGACTCCGGAGGGGTTAGGGCGTACACTCAGTGCCCCTGGTATTAATTACGCCTTGGAGATGATTTCCCCAGGAAGTGAGGACCTCCGGGGGGGGGGCGTCAGGGCGGACACCTGGTGCAACTGATGATACTTACGCCTTGGAGATGATTTCCTCAGGAAGTTTGGATTCCGGAGGGGTCAGGGTGGATACCTGGTGCACCTGGTAATACTTACGCCTTGGAGATAATTTCCCCAGGAAGTTTGGACTCCGGAGAGGTCAGGCTGAACACCTGGTGCACCTGGTGATACTTACGCCTTGGAGATGATTTCCTCAGGAAGTTTGGACTCCGGAGGGGTTAGGGCGTACACCCGGTGCACCTGGTATTAATTACGCCTTGGAGATGATTTCCCCAGGAAGTAAGGACTCCGGGGAGGTCAGGGCGGACACCTGGTGCACCCGGTGATACTTACGCCTTGGAGATGATTTTGTCAGAAAGTTTTGATCCCAGTAGGTTCGCATCATCAAGTTTACTATTAGGATAGCATCTTCAGAGTGGTTATTACTGGGTACACCAAGTATTTTCCCTGGCCCATCCAGGGTCAAAATTTCTTGATAAAATCATCTCCAAGGCGTAAGTATCACCAGGTGCACCAGGTGTCCGCCCTGGCCCCTCCGGAGTCAAAACTTTCTAGGGAAATCATCTCCAAGGCCTCAGTCTAACCAGGTGCACCATGCATCCGCCCTGGCCTCTCTGGAGTCAAAACTTCCTGGGGAAATTATCTCCAAGGCGTAAGTATTACCAGGTGCACCAGCTATCCGCCCTGGCCCCTCCGGAGTCAAAAGTTCTAAGGGAAATCATCTCCAAGGCGTAAGTATCACCAGGTTCACCAGGTGTCCGCCCTGACCCCTCCGGAGTCGAAACTTCCTGGGAAAATCATCTCCAAGGCGTAAATATCACCAGGTGCACCAGGTGTTCAGCCTGACCCCTCCGGAGTCCAAACTTCCTGGGGAAATCATCTCCAAGGCCTCAGTATAACCAGGTGCACTAGGTATCCGCCCTGGCCCCTCCGAGGTCCAAACTTCCTGAGGAAATCATCTCCAAGGCGTAAGTATCACCAGGTGCACCAGGTATCCGCCCTGGCCTCTCCGGAGTCAAAACTTCCTGGGGAAATCATCTCCAGGTTGTAATCGCTATCCTATGCGCTAGGTCACTGCCCTGACTCCATAATATTTAGCAAAAGAAAAAAAATTTGTTTAAGTCCATTGTACGTGTGGCTATACAGCAGGGAGAGGTTAGGATTTTCAAACAGCAAGCATGATTCATCGATTAAAATTATATTTCTATAAAATTATTTGATTATTTTTTATCAATTTTGTAACATCGGAGCTGCATGCTGCTGCTCCGATTTGTAAACTAACCTCTCATCAACGCATCTAGGTACATATACATATATATATATATACTATATATTTATATTATAAGTCATGCATGTATATATATATAGACATATACACAAAATAATAAGCTTGACAGAATTTTCTGCCCACTATCTGGCGGGCACCCCAGACGTTCTGTTGAAACTTCTAGCAGGGCTGTAACACGTTTTAACCCCGGCGTACACTTTACGTGAAATACGTGTTAATGAATGTTCGATATACATAAATGTTCGTGGATATTCAGCAAGGTTACATTATACGCAATTAAATCGTATCCACACTATTTATGACATTGTAAATACGCGATATTATACTCGGACATTATAGTAATTAAAATAATGAGTGCCTCGATCGTTAAAACAAACATAAAATTAAAAAATTCAATTCATTAACTGGAAAATTTTAAACATTAAAAAAAAAACAATTATTTGAAAAATTCGCTTACACCAATAACAGTAGGATTACCAAAAACAATTTCATCGGAATCGTTGGTTCGAGAAAATTGAAAAAAACTACAAAAATACCGAATTAATTCAGTCGACATCAAATTAAATTCCATAAAAAAAGGTAAAAAAGAAAACATTTACATGATATTCCCAATCCCGAAGACCGAAGAAGAAGAAGAAGAAGGTAGAAGAGGAATTGAAAAAGAAAAAAAGGGCAGAGGTATATAGTCGGTAGGGAAGGAGGAGGGACAGTTAAAAGAAAGAAGAGGCAATGAAAACGGAGGAGGAGAGAAGCCGAACAAAAACTCGTTCCCCGCGCTCGCTGCAGGTTAACAGGCTTTGCCTTCTCCTCCTCCTTCCCTCTTCTATACCCGCGAGATCCTCTCAAATAAATGCGCTTCCAGCTAGAGGAGCTCTTCTTTGATTTTAAATTTACTGTTATTATTTTTTAAGGAGTCTCGGGACCTGCGAAAAACTACTAACCAGCCCAACTTTTATCAAACTTCAAAGACTAATGTCACTTCTGTCACTGAAATTTACTGAAATCCTTAAGATGTTATTCGGCATTCACAATCTATGATTTGCTACAGTTTTTTAAATTACATATTTATTGTATATTATACTGTACTATATTTTTTTAGATATGTATGTAGGCATTTTTAATTTAAATTCAATGAATGATAATATTGTCTACTCTCACAATCATATACAAGTATACATTAGTTTATAAATAAATTACAATAATTTCATATAACATAAAAAGTACTTACAATTTGAAATTGCATTCGTATGTTTAATGACTTTGAAAAAGAAAATTTAATATAATATTAATTGTAATACTAAATAGAATAAAAAAATAGTAATGATAATAAATCAAAAATCACTTTTCTCCTGTTTGACTACTTTGAAAACTCAGTAGTACATCTACTTAAAATGTAAATTAGATAAAAAATCTTTGATTAAATCAAATTTAACAGCCAACTGGTTTTTCTCAATTTCCGTATCCGACAGATAAAATTTCGAATATTCAATTCATTTTTCACGAACATTAAAAGGGAGTTTATTTTAAATTTATTTTTATTTTATCAAGAGTATCCTTTACACAGAACCAAGCGTACAAGCGTGTGTGTGTGTGTGTCGATAGCAATCAAGCCTGCAGCGCGCAAACGCCGTCGTCGTTCTTCCCCTGGCCTGCTGCAGGGCTGCGAGGAGCGTGACGACGAAGCCTTGCGTATATAATGGCGCCAAATAGGTGGGATTCCTTTTTATTAACCAGGGGAAATTACGTATTTAAGGTATTCTAAAATTTAATAAAAATCTCGTTTTTTAAATTGATGTTTCTTTGTCTGCTCGAATCATAAAACTGCAGTTAATGAAAGAAAATTTCCAATACTGCGTGAATTTTGATATCGCTTTTTTCCTTCGCGATATTGTCTTTTTTGAAAAAAATAAAATAAAATACGCTCCCGCAAAAAGAACGAGTTTACTTTCGATTAATTTTCAATCAACTATTTTTTATCTCGATTGTTTAAAAAAGAAAAGAAGCGACGAGATAAAAAAAAAGGTCGATGAATTAAAACGAAAAGTTAAACAATCGAAGTAGGTATGACGCACCCGGGTACTTCCAGGTCAGTCTCCCGTGGTCGATTATCGATGCAGACGATGAATTTTCACCGTGGGTCTATAATGGAATTACTTACGGGTCGGCGCGTCCCTGCAACAGCACCAGCCCCAAGGAAATATCATTCGGGGGTAGCTCGCTCGTACCAACGTAACAAAGCTATTTTGTAAAAATTTAATTGATCGAGCTCAAAAATAAAATATAAAAAGACGCTCGCCGTCGTTAATTACTCCGCTGATCAAACAGCCGTGCGACAAATAACAATGGGACTCGAAACGTCTCACCCCCTCAAAGGGAAAAATGATAAACGCAGGCGGGGGTAATGCGATACGAGCACGTAAGAAGCCCTGGGTTTTGAAATACAACTGCGAGCTTGCGAGGGTGGCCACCGAAAAACGAGACTCGGGTGTGGTCGAGAAAAGAATAATTCTTTACAAATTGCAATTTATTTTTCGCTCAGGGGTTTTATTCATTTATGCCCGAATTAATTTTTTTACGACTAGGGTTTTGATATTTGGTCGTACACGATTACTATTTAAATTAAATGTATTTAAGATAATTTTTTTATTCGTTTCATTTTTAAAAATAAAGAACTGCATGCATGAAGAGTATAAAATAATATAATCATTCCATTAGCATGTATTATTTCGCATCTGTTTCAAATATCATGAGCATGCCTGATTCAATTAATATAAAAAAAAAAAACTATGAAATCGAAAATATTTTTTTTTTTTTTTTTCAAGTTGTTAATTACTGATGTTTTACTTCAGTTTTAGTTGCAGTACCAGCATACAATTTTGATAGCTACGCAGTAGCGCGAGTCTCGAACCGAAGACCCTCATAACATTAGTCTGACAATAAACCGACTAAGCATTTAACACACTGAGATTCTTCTACAATCAATAGTACTTATTATATACAAAAGATGTAAAATAACATGAAGTTGGATGACTGACAAATCCCACACATTTTCAAACTGAATACAAAATAAAAAATAAAATTTTGTTTAACGCAGCATGTCGAATCATATTCAGAAAAAAAAATTTTTTGTAAACATATTTTTATACTTTTTAACCTAGTTTAAAATTATTGAGATATATGCAAAAACAAAAATATCAGAACGAAATACAAAACAAGAAGCGTTGAACAAAAAAAATGTTTTGAGTACGCAAAAGAGATATGAATAAAGTAACCCGGAGGACAGTCGGTATGAAAAATGCAGGTAAAACTTGGGTAAAACAATATAAAAAAAACAAAATTCTTGCCAGAGATATTTATCTTGAAAACTCTTTCGTACTTGAGAAAAACAGCTTATTACAGATGAAATATCAAATTGATGATGTAAACCTCGCCATTAAAAAAAAAAAAAAGGTTTAGAAGAAACAAGTTTGTCGCGAGCATATTTTGTACTCACCAAAAAGAAAAAGAAACCGAAAATAAATAAAAAAAAAAGCAAAGCAAGTATAGGTAGGAAGAGGGGGACGAGGAGCCAAGCTGCAGCAGTGAATGAGAAAGAAGGGAGATTTTCCTATAAATCAGCAGCATGCAAGCCATCTTTTACAGCCCGTGCTTACACGAAAGGGGATTTAAATTTTCGCGGTTGAATTCGTCCGATCACAATCGCTGTAAACGAAAAATTGCCTCCCAAGTTGAGCCTTTTTTTCGTATTTATGTAAAAAAATACCCTTTTTTTTTGAAGAAAAATTAATAATAGGCACTTTGCGCTCAATGAGGCCGCGAATTATAATTTTCGAATGCGTGCGTTGCACTTTGTAATTCAGCGTCTCGGCCATAGTTCTTCAATCTCACGCTTTCACTTCTGACAAATTTGTAACAAAACTCCGTGCCTCTTAGGGTCAGTAAAGCATTGTACTTTCTCGAACTAAGAAAATATTGATTGTTCTCGCACTTGAGTTTTATTTCAATGATACAAGTTAATTATAACTATGACAATTTTTTTTTTTAAAACGTTCTCGAGCGAGAGAGAAAAAGTTTAAAATGAACAAAACAATTTTAATGACACATTAGCGTTCCGCAACGCAACGTTTGAATTAAAATAGTCTCCATGGACGTATGTATATATGTATCTATCTTTACGTGCGCTATTTTCACACGAATCTTGCGAGTAAACGAACGCTTAATCTTTGATAAGGCCTGACTTAGGGAGATAAAAATAAAATAGCTTTCTCGCCTTTGGTGCTATTCAAACAATCGCTTTCCAAAAACACGAAAGATTTATTTCTTTTAAAATAAAATAAAATATGATTTATTGTTAAATAAATTGATTTAAAAAAAAAAAAAAAAACGGTACTAATACCGTCATCATTGCGAGTTTAGTCTGATAAGAGATAAAAATGTTACTACATCATTAGCACTATATTTTTCACTAAAAAATACTGACCTTTAGACTGACCTTTCATAAAATTATAACTGAACTAAAATACCTGAAGTTTTGTATTAATTTATACATTTCCATGGTATAACAAAAAAGTATAAAAAATAAAAATTCATTTTTACAATCAAGATAACGTCAGAGTTGATTTATGAAAATACTCAACTTCCCTATACCTACTTTGTTTATGTTTGTTTTGAAAAAAAAATTCTTTTTTGATCATTAATAAGACGAGTCATTGATTACTATTAAAAAACGCCTGCATTTGTGCAATGCCGAATGCACGTACGCATGTGCGGACGAAGCCAGGTGCCAAGCTGAGTGCTCGGGCTCGCGTGTTAACAATAATTTGTATCCGAAAATCATGAGTCAAAGTATCGAGCTCAGCCGGTGGCCTAATTGTACCGAATCGAGGGATAAGAGCTTTCGTATATGAGTAATTAATTCGGCCTTGGCGCAGGGGTGACGCCTCCGGTAGAAGAAAATTTACGAAAATCGATAATAACAAAAGTCTCGAGTCTTTATCTTCAATTGAATTATCGTTCTTATCAGATAAACTAAATCATCATTGTTCTAGAGCTCGATAAGTGCAGGTTCTTTAAAATTATCTACAATCACTTGACTAAACAAAAAAAAAAAAAAAAAAAAAAAAAAAAAAAAAAAGACTGCCGCGAGCGTATAGAAGATGTATCGTCGATTATTTTCCAATTTAGATTCACAACAATAATAATAATAAATACAATAATAATAATAAAGGTTTCATCATTTTAAAAGAGATATTGAAAATTCCCATTGGTGTACGAAAAATCCTTGGAAAATCATAAATATCTTTTTTGTAATTCATAATCATTGCACAATCGGAGATATTAATTTACGAGTGAATTACTTTGTAAAATTGATGCAAAACGAGCTCGCTATTGTATTCATGAAACACACTTTTAAAGTAATCCAAATATAAAATTTTAAATAATTAAAAAAAAAAAAAAAAAAGGTTACGCAACTTGTTTCTTTTGTTCTTATGATTTCATGATTGCATTGTTCGCGAGGTAGCACTCGATATAAATATATTTTTAAAACCAAGCCGACGATTTTGATCGAAAAAAATAAATAAAGTATTCAAAAATTTTTGTTTTCAAGCTTTCACAACGATTTCCGACACCTCCGAGGCCCAATAAATTTCATGCAAAATCCACCCGGAAAAAGAAAGCCTAAGAAAACACACGCGACAATGCGGGGAAAGCTGGTTACGTCACGCGAGGGGGAGCAAATTTTTTTTTCATCTTTTTTTTTATTTAGCATCGAAGGCTCGATTTTATAATTGATCGACGTTGTTGCTCGCGGTGTAACCATTGTTGCCTTTTTTTTCGTTGTTTTACTTTCTTTCACGGCTGTGTGCGGATGCTAATTGTCGTGGTCTTTTTTCTTCGTTTCATCGGACGTTTTCACTTTCTTGGAATCGCTTTTTGCCGGATGAAAAATGGAAATCATCGGAGTTTACGTGCCGAAACACTCGGATCGTCATTATCTTTTTTTTTTTCTTTTTTTTCTAAAAAGAATTAATTGGAAAATCGTAGTTGATTTATTATACTATCGTTTATTCATCAAGATAACAGTTTTATCAATTTTTTTTTTGTGCTTATGGAATATTTCCAGAAGGATTAGTCGGTAAAATAATTTTGAATCTTATGACTGGTATAAGAATGATAGTAATTGTTGAGTAATTGTTAGAAAAAGGAAATATATATATATTTTTTTTCACGAGATTAAAATTAATACTCGAGAGTAAACAAAAAAAAGTCTCGTTAAGAGCAATTTTGTCATTAAAAATTAAAGTATCATCTGCATTATTTAAATTCATATATATTGCATGACGTAACTCACGAGTTGACACTAATGCATGCCAATTTATTTTTGAAAAATATAATTCCTCAGTTTAAATGGCAAATTAATAATGTTTTCCTTTTTAACTTATTATTATTTTTTTTTTCTTAAACTGCATTTTAATTCAACTCTACTACTATTATTTCTTTCGATAAATTCTCATTTTATTTATATTGACGTCAGTTCGTAAGATTGTAGCTTATTCAAGCGTGAAGCGATTATAGATACTACCTTGGACGTTCGTCCAATGACATATTTTAAAAATGAAACGTCAACTTGCTTTAAAATGAAATTACTTTTTGAAATCCCGCTCGTACAATTTTGAAATACCGGCTTTTGCTAGATTATTCTTTGCAATTTTTCAATTTACGAAATACCGAGCGTTCAACGATAATTTTAGAGTTTTTGAAATTAAAAATAATTACTGATGATTATTTCATAATTTTAATATAATCGACAACATCAACAATTAATTTTATAATGTTTAACAAATATTTTCAATTTGTAACAATGAAAATTTATTTTACATATTTTATAAACTTAATCATATTACAATTATAAAATTCACTTTGAAAAATTCCGAGAAAAATTCAATGAATTCTTATAAAATAATTTTATAGTAAAAACAAATAAATAACTAAATTAATTGTTCTTTAAAAAATTAAAAAAATACTCTAACAATTGAGATTAAGTGAAATTTTAAATCGATAAATATTTACAAACTTCTTCAATAAAAAATTAACGTTTTATGTAAACGAAAAAAAAAAGTTTGGCTTTGTTTAAAATTACGAGGCGATAAACTCGACAGCACAAATTGCACAATATCGTGCGATGATGCCACGACTCGAATGTATTAATCGCAAAGTGGGAGCCCAAGCCAAGTGTGTGCGTTACGCTGAATTTAATATTTATATGTTAATGCATAATTATCGAAAAGAAAAACAATCAACAAAAACGAATCACCAAGTACCTCCCAGTCATGTGATTTAAATGACTGAGATATTAATATGAAAGCTCGGGTATCGCGAAGAGCTCTTATCGAGAATTTTCCTCGCACCGATATAAAGGCCGTTGCATACGTGAATCAGTGTGATAATTTTCTACGTGATAAGCCTCGTGATAAGCTGAGAAATCATTGAATTAATTATGGGAACAGAGTGGCTTGGTTAAGAGAGGAACGAGTTTGCTTTTAAAAAACTGCCAAGTTCGATTCCCGGCAAACTATCATCAGCACCGATTTTTTCAAATATTATTTGGAAAAAGTAACATCAGAAAAAAAAAAAAATTGTATATTCAATATTATTTACAGCTACCATTTAAATGATAAAATTAATAATTAAAATTATTTTTTTTTTAACTTCATTTTGTAATAAATTTTATATAAAAAAAAAAAAAAAAAAAAAAAAAAAAAAATGATAAATAAACTGTAATAAAAGCTTTTATTACAGTTCGAAATAATCTAAAAATTCATTTATCATGAATGCTTCCGAGAACTCGTGAAAGAAAAAAAAAAATTAATTCTGTTTCATTGAGAAAAAATGATGATAAAATAAAATAAAAATATTTAAAAGTGCACGTCGCGGCAGAAAATTAACAAGAAAAAGCCGCACAAGAACGCTGCAATTGAACATAACAGTACTCTGAATGGCATTGTTTGCTTCCGACTTAATATTGCTCGTTAAAACACTATAACCTTCCCGAGTATTTCAAGCAAAAAAAAACTTAGAAACGGAAATTGAATTGAATCAATAAATTTATAAATCAAATAAACCGAGTTTTAAATAACTTCACCTCTAAATCAAAACGAATTTAATAAAAAGTACACTCTCTCAAGGTTGAAAACTAATTTCCCTTCTGAAAGAAAAAAAAAACCTCGGAAATATAAATATTCGAAAAGATAAGAAAAATTTTATTGCTCGATGTTTTTCGGACGTATATCGTTGACCCGTACGAAAAGAAACACCTGAGACCGAGAATCCGAGAAAAAAGTACCATTACGTGATTTTCCGGGGAAAGAATAACAAAAAAAAAAATTTACGCGATTAATGTAACGTTGCAATTTTTTCCAAGGAAATTGTCATGATGTAAAATTTATCCGTGAAAAAAGTCCCATTACGTGATTTTCCGGGGAAAGAATAACAAAAAAAAAATTTTACGCGATTAATGTAACGTTGCAATTTTTTCCAAGAAAACTGTCATGATGTATAATTTTTCCGAGAAAACTGTCATATTAAACTTGCTGTGGGTCGGAAGACAACATTCCCCGAGGAAAGTGTAACCAGTGTATTTTTATCCGGGAAAACAATTACATTCACTCAAGACGAAAATAAATCCCGGGAAAAAAGTAATCTGCACAACTTATTCCAGGTAAAGTGTAACGTATTGGTAATCAACGATTAAAATAATATTTTTCCAAGTAAAAAGCAATAAGAACAATGACAACTTATTTTAAGCAGGCCAGGGAGCTTTTCCCAAGGGAAACGTAACGTTAAAACTTTTTTCCGGGTAAATTGTAATGTTGAAGTTATCGACGATTAAATTTATATATTTTTAAGTCAAAACTTACAATAGCAATTCCAACTTATTTAGATCAGACCGGAGAGCTTTTCCCGAGGAATTCGTAACGTTGACAACTTTTTTCCGGGTAGACTGTAATGTTGAAGTTATCGACGATTAAGGTATTATTTTCCAGGTTAGAATTTACAATATCTATGACAATTTATTTGAAGCAGGATAAAGAGCTTTTTCCGAGGTAATCGTAACGTTGACAACTTTTTTCCGGGTAAAATGTAACGTTTAAGAAATCATCGAATATAAGGATATTTTTTTTAAAGAAAATTTACAATATCCATGTCAACTTACTTAAACCAGAAAATGGAGATTTTTCCGAGGAAAACGTAACGTTAAAACTTTTTTCCGGGTAAACTGTAATGTTGAAGTTGTCAACGATTAAGGTATTATTTTTCCAAGTTAGAATTTACAATATCTATGTCAACTTATTCAAACCAGATTTCCCGAGGAAAACGTAACGTTAAAACTTTTTTCCGGGTAAACTGTAATGTCGAAGTTACCAACGATTAAGGTATTATTTTTCCAAGTTAGAATTTACAATATCTATGCCAACTTATTCAAACCAGATTTGGGAGCTTTTCCCGAGGAAAACGTAACGTTAAAACTTTTTTCCGGGTAAACTGTAATGTTGAAGTTACCAACGATTAAGGTATTATTTTTCCAAGTTAGAATTTACAATATCTATGCCAACTTATTCAAACCAGATTTGGGAGCTTTTCCCGAGGAAAACGTAACGTTAAAACTTTTTTCCGGGTAAACTGTAATGTTGAAGTTATCAACGATTAAGGTATTATTTTTCCAAGTTAGAATTTACAATATCCATGCCAATTTACTTAAACCATATTTAGGAGCTTTTCCCAAGGAAAACGTAACGTTAAAACTTTTTTCGGGGAAACTGTAATGTTGAAGTTATCAACGATTAAGGTATTTATTTTCCAAGTTAGAATTTACAATCCATGCCAACTTACTTAAACCAGATTTGGGAGCTTTTCCCGAGGGAAACGTAACGTTAAAACTTTTTTCCGGGTAAACTGTAATGTTGAAGTTATCAACGATAAAGGTATTATTTTTCCAAGTTAGAATTTACAATATCTATGCCAACTTATTCAAACCAGATTTCCCGAGGAAAACGTAACGTTAAAACTTTTTTCCGGGTAAACTGTAGTGTTGAAGTTGTCAACGAGTAAGGTATTATTTTTCCAAGTTAGAATTTACAATATTTATGCCAACTTATTCAAACCAGATTTCCCGAGGAAAACGTAACGTTAAAACTTTTTTGCGGGTAAACTGTAATGTTGAAGTTGTCAACGATTAAGGTATTATTTTTCCAAGTTAAAATCTAAAATATCTATGTCAATTTATTTGAAGCAGGTTAAAGAGCTTTTTCCGAGGTAATCGTAAAGTTGACAACTTCAACATTACAGTTTACCCGGAAAAAAGTTTTAACGTTACGTTTTCCTCGGGAAAAGCTCCCAAATCTGGTTTAAGTAAGTTGGCATAGATATTGTAAATTCTAACTTGGAAAAAAAATCGTTGTTAACTTCAACATTACAGTTTACCAGGAAAAAAGTTTTAACGTTGTGTTTTCCTCTATAAAAGCTTCCAAATCTGGTTTAAGTAAGTTGCCATAGATATTATAAATTCTAACTTGGAAAAAAATACCTTTATCGTTGATAACTTCAACATTACAGTTTACCCGGAAAAAAGTTTTAACGTTACGTTTCCCTCGGGAAAAGCTCCCAAATCTGGTTTAAGTAAGTTGGCATGGATTGTAAATTCTTACTTGGAAAATAAATACCTTAATCGTTGATAACTTCAACATTACAGTTTACCTGGAAAAAAGTTTTAACGTTACGTTTTCCTTGGGAAAAGCTCCCAAATATGGTTTAAGTAAGTTGGCATGGATATTGCTAATTTTCCTTTAAAAAATATCTTTATATTTGATGATTTCCTAAACGTTACATTTCACCCGGAAAAAAGTCCCAACGTTACGATTTCCTCGGAAAAATCTCTCTTCTCAGTTTCGAGTAAGTTGGCATGGATATTGTAAATTTTCCTTGAAAAAATATTTTTATATTCGATGATTTAATCAACGTTACACTTTACTCGGGAAAAAGTTCTTAACATTACGATTTCCTCGGGAAAAGCTCCCTTAGTCTGTTTCAAATAAGTTGGCAATGGTCTTGTTACTTTTTACCTGGAAAAACAATATCTTAATCGTCAATTATCCCAACGTTACACTTTACCGGTAAAAAGTGCACCCGTTACTTTACTCTCGGAAATTTCCCCTTTTTATTGATTGTTATTATTATCACGGAAAAATTATACTAATTACTCTTTTCTCGGAAAAATGTTGCTCATATATTGGCCGATTTTTTTGTTGTTACAGTTATCTCGGAAAATTGTTAACTTGTTACAGTTTTCTTGTAAAAAAAGAAGTTGTTACATTTTTCTGGAAAAACTGGCTCATATATTGGCCGATTATTTTGTTGTTACAGTTATCTCGGAAAATTGTTAACTTGTTACAGTTTTCTCGTAAAAAAAAAACTTGTTACGTTTTTCTTGAAAAACTGGTACTGTTACTGTTTAACCGGATTTTTTGGCAGGTGTTTCTTTTCGTAAGGGCCAACGATATCGTCTACGACCTTCGAGATCAATTTTTATACCTGGCTCTTGATCCCTTTAGCACAAAGACTCGTCTGCGAGCTCGGAGAAACGAAACTGAATTCCGCTCGCCCCCGACGAGGGGAGGAGACATTATAAAGTTTCTGCTCGACGTTAAATTTTGCATTAATTTGGGGGGAGTATTCTCGAGTAAAGTTTTGAAAGATTTTGTACTTTTTGACTTGTTAATGTTCTCTGTATTATATATTTTGACAGAGTAACGTTGTAAATTTTCGATGGCTTGGCTGTCTATTTACATTGATATTTAGGTTACAACGCGAAAACCAGTTATTGCAGCGAAAATAATTGTTCTCGCTGTTTTGGTCTCTCTCGGTCGAGTGTACGTTACATTTCGTATAAATGACGTTTTGATATTTTTAAAATTTGATATTATAATTAACCAAAAAGACTGAAAATTGAAAAAATTATACGATAAAAATTAATTACGTTCCTCAAAACTTTCTTTACAAAGTAATTAAACATTGCTCGAGTAAAAAACTTTTTTCCAGGAACAATTATTTGCTAATTTATCAAACACAACAATTTTCAAAAATCATGCCTTTCGAAAAGAGAAAGTCCACTTCCCGTACTTAAAAAGAAAAAAAAAAAATTTTTTTTTTTTTTCGCTATCTCTGTCAATGCAATATTTAAAATAAAATAAAGCCGGTAAAAGGCAAAAAAGGTCGTCGACAAAGTTGAGCCACCGCGATTTTCATCGAATAAAATCCAATCTGCGGGAAAGTGCGAGTATCCGCGACTTCCGCTCTTGTCTGGCTGCACCAGCGAGAGAGAGAGAGAGACACTTAGCTCCGAGGCTTAAGGATGACTCGCTCGGTTTCGGGGCTAAAATTGCTGCCTCTTTCGCTTTCTTGTAAACACGTTACGCCTCCTTAAATAGCGCCCAACAATTCTTCCTTTTTTTTTTTCGTAAAACAAAATATAATTACGCAATTCGAATACGTAATGTGAAAGACGATAATTTTTTTTTTTTTTTTTTTTTTTTTAGCTCTCCACGGGAAGAGAAAAAAATTTTCTATGAACTCGCTAACTACCTTTAAAAACAGAAAAAAAAGAAGTAGTAAGTTTTTTATCTAACTTTTCAATTCGTTCTTATATAGTTGAATGATCAATCTTTGAAAACTTTTCCCCCTCCTACGTTTTAACATGTCTCTTTCTCTAAATCTCCCTCCTTTCTTTACTTTGTGTGTTTCTTGCTCCTTTTTCGTACCAGCTCACAGACGCGCGTGCATACTTCGGTATAATTTCGTCTCTCTCTTTTATCCAATAAATCAACCGGAATATAAAGCAGTGGTATTAAAACGCGAATTTTATTCCTCAATTTAATTCGAAGTATACAAAAATTAAATCAATAACAGTGCATGTAACCTAGCTTCACCTGTAAAACAAATTTACATAATAGATAAAAGTAGTTTTTTTAGATGCTCGCACTTGAGTTTTAATTACGCAATGGTTTTACATAATCAAATCAATCCGGCGACACTTACGCCAGATTAGTTTAAATCGACAACAAATGAAGAAAAATAAAGAGACTTTGCTCCCCCTCCACTCGAAAATATATCCTTGTCGTGTAGTATTATACGAGCCAAGCTCTTCCTTCTACAAAAAGGTACGGCCTTGCTGCCGGATACGAATTATGTGTGTGCGCGCGCGTCCGTGTGCGGGAATTCTCAAAAATTCTCTCGGGCTACAACACGCGGACGATTTTTTTTTCTTATCGAAATGTTGTACTACCATCTGCTTTCGTTTCGAATTGTTGGACGCAAAAAATTCTTGTTTTTTTTTTTTCAAGTTTGATTTATGTGTGGAAAAAAATATGGTGTAGTAAAAATTAATGCAACTTTTTTTTTTTTTTTTAATAAGTTCGTTTAGAAATTAATAACATTGAGCAAATAAGTGAGAAGTCGATTAAAAATTATAAAATTAGAAAAAAAAAAAAAGAATTGACATTTAGCGACACAGTGTGTAAAGTATGAATAAAGAACGAGCCCGCGGTGTAGTCGGTATATGTTTTATTCATGAAAATACTTTGAATTGCGGGAATTAGAAATTTCATACGGAGATCAAAACGCGGCTCCGATTTTCCCAACTAAAATATGCAGAGTCGAAATTCACCTCACCATAAATTAAAATCAAACAAAGTAATTTTCTAAAATAAAATAATTGTCATTAATAAATAATAAACTCTCGATGTTCAATAATAACGATAAAACGAATCGCAACTATACATTCCCATATAAGTTTGGCATGCATCTCGCACACAGTCGGTTCGCGGATCGATCGCCGACGGCGCTGCGGGCGGGCTGCGTGAGGCACATTCACACACACGCGACCGCGTCCGAAAACTCTCGTGATCGCGAAGACTCTTCTCCCCCCCCCCTCCCCCTACTTCTCGTCTGATTAAAGGGCGCTCGAAAAATAGACGTTCGATACGCGGCTGATCTGGTTTTCAGCTTGCGCAGAACACTGATATTTAAAATAAAAAAAATTAAGCTTTTTTTCGGACTGATTATTTTGTAATTAAATTTTTTTTATTTTTAGGTACGCAAAGTATTTTATTATTACAAAAAATGTATGAAAAGTGGCAAATTTTATAGTTAACTACTGAAAAAACTTGTACAATAAAAATGTATGCAAAAACAACTTATTTTTGTAGTAATAAATTTTATTATTTAAAAATTAAATTTATATCTATTCTAAATATAATTTTCTTAATTACATGAGAAACTATCAAATAGAATGAGTAAAGGCCTGTTTAAAAATAACATCAAAAGTTTGACATTGATTTACGACGATGACTCAATTCATTATGAAGATAAGTGACCTTATCACGGAATAATATTGTTTTAAAAAATATATATTTTACAATTTTCGAAGTTATATTAAAATTTAAAGCCTTGAAACGAGAATAAGTGCATTTCCTCGATAATTAAAAACTAATGATCTATGTTAAAAAAATTGCAAAATAAAATAAAAAATCTATTAAAAAAGTTTATCCCGAATCAAAAATTCACTAATAGACTCGGGGGTTAAATCCTCGGGTAAATCCTTATAGGCACGGGCAAACGTCAGTAGCAGTGAAACCTCCTTAACTTTTAAGCAAGTTATTTCCAACTACCGGGGAATCCAGTAAAACTAAACTCAAATTCTCAAGCAAAATTTAAACGCACGTTTCGCCCCGCAACTTATACCATCCTCGGAATAAATTTATTTGTAATGTTCCCCCAATATAGTGTGTGTGCTGCTGCTGCTGCTGAAAAATAAATTAAAACGAGAAGAAAAGGAGAGAGAAAAAAGATAATGATTTGAACAACGTTTCGAGAATGTTCGCACGTCGGTTATAGTTTCGCGGAACAGAGTCAAATAGAAATACGCTAATAAGCGCCCACGAAGCTCTGGGATCATTCGAGGGCGAATCGCATCTTTGGGCCCGCAGGGTTTTTCGGATTTATACGTATAATCGGCATCCTATAGATTTTTTTTTTTTCAAAATTAATACTAATTGAGTTTTTAGAATATTAAAATTGATTTGATGTGTATTTAGGAAAATTTTGAAGTCTCACATGATTCCACAACTGCTTGAACTAGATAAAACCCACCAAAAAAAAAAAAAAAAAAAAAGAAGAAGAAGAGAATAAAAGTTATTCTCTCATTACTATCATTCGGAGTTCGTCAGGGTCTAATTTCGTAAATCTCGCGGGTCTCGCGAGCAAGAGAGACGAAGAGAGAGAATTTCGAACATTATTCTATTTATAAGGCTAATGATGTCTCCTACTCGCGTCGCAAAGCGAACCGTACGCGCGATAAGATAATCTTGCGCAGCAGTGCAAATTTCGATTCGCTCATAGGTTGTCTTAGTCTGCATTCGGCCCACTCGAATAATAAATAATGATTAATCGCCGTGAAAAGTGCCTCGTATCGTTTATGTGCATTTGGATGTTATGCGATTATAATTTTATTATTGTTATTATGATTATTTTTATTAATTAATTATCTTTTAATCTTTATTGCCTGCGAGTACTCAACAATATATATTTAAACAGCGATTAAAATCAACCTTCGATGCTGTACAAAAGAGTTTAATTCATAATTAATTAAAAATAAATAATTTTATTTGTTAGATCGAGTGGAAAAACTTGAAAATAGAAAGCAACCGGTAGTGCATTTCGAAAATATAATAATGATAATGTCAAAACGGAGCTATGAGCAGCGAGGAGAGAGAGAGAAAAAAAAAAAGACCTCACATTTAATCACACAATTTATCGTTATTACGGCTATAAAAAGGTATAATTGACGAGTGAGTCGGTTCGGGCTGAGTAAAAAAGTCTTACACTTTGGCAAACGCGCTGTTCACGGAGGTACAAGATACAAGCTCACATTTTCATCCGAAAGAACTTGTAACATCGGCGCTGTATCCCGGCCAATTAAAATGCGTGCCTCGTTGAAAACCTCGGCAAGCACAAATCGAGTTTAAAGAAACAAACAGAGAAAAAAATTAAATAAAGTTCGCGACTTTTTTTTTCTTTGCAACTGCATATACGGGAACGCGAATTTGAATTTTTGGGAATAAAAGCGCAAACAATCCGGAGTGGAAAAAAGAAAAAAATAAGCGAGACGCACGCACGCGGGACTGATGAATTTTTAAATTCCATTTTCGCTTTTTAATAGAATAATCAAGCCACAATATCATTAAGCTCGTTGAAATGGAAATGTGAAAGTGATTTAGGTTTTGAGGTCGTGTGTCTTTTTTTTTTTCTTTTTTAATATACATATATACTCTTTTTTTCAATAGTGATTGATTATTATTTTATGCATAAGTGGTTACGGGGATACTAGTTTCATGCATATATCGGAAAAAATATTACGTTATGGTGAATTAGGTACTAATGGCAATTTTCAGTTGACGTAATTTTGATTTGTCGTAGACGTTGAAAAAACTGTTATTACAGTTCTGCTAAGATTATTTAATTTTTCCAACTTTTATTTCTTTCTTTCTTTCTTTCTCTGAATCATTCGGTATTTTATGAGTCATTTAAATTCTAATTTTTTCGACATTCCACAGAGTTCCACAGCTTTTGATTTTAATCTTCAGCTTTATTCACTGGCTCCTAGTTAATTAAATTATTTATAAAAAAAATTATTATTCATCTAATGTTTAGACTGCACGAGAGAATTAATTTAAGGATAAAACGAACTTTCAAAATAAAGCAATTAATTTTTTTTAAAGAAAATTGAACCTTTACTTCAACTCATTATAATTTTTTTTTTTTTTTTCAAGTTGAATAATTTTGGAACACGCTCACACTGACACTTGAGAGAGAGAGAGAGAGAGAGACTTTTTTTTCTTTTTATTTTACCTTTCAAGGTGAAAGAAAAAAAAAAAAAAAAAAAAAAAAACAAGAAACTGCCTTTTATAAACGTAATCAAGGTAAGTGATGAAATACGTTCAACATGAACGGAACCACGCACAGTAAAATATTACAACTCGGAGTCTGTAGTTTGTTTTATTATAGTGGCGTATGAAACTCGTCAATATTTAAAAGTCAAATTGTCAAACATTATCTAAATATGTCGTAGATTATGACAAAACGTGTCAATTAAAAATGCAGTGCCTGGTGTGGATAAATCCAAGAACACTGCAATTACCAAATTGGCTGTCGCAATCACTCGAAGAAATAAATAAAATACGAGAGGGAGCGAGGAAGAACTCTAAAAGAGCAAACGCAGATAAAGAAGAAGAAAAAAGTACGTGAGCAATTAAGCAAATAATACAGAGAGGGAAAGAGAGAAAAAAAATTTGGTTGTGTACAAAAAAAAGTTGCAATCAAATAAGCATAAATTAATGAGCAATTGCTGGCTGCAGTTAATGATTAGTCGAATCACGAACTATAAATAATGAAATTCGCATTGAGAAACGAGCAAAATTTTCTTGTCTCGAAACTTTGAACTACTTTTAATTGACGAGTGTATATACAGTGTCATCAAGGTGTTTTAAACTTTCATTCAAATATTATTTTAGAAAGTGACTGGTTATAGCACCGTGAATAATTTAATTTTGAATTTAAAAAAAAACTTTCCATTTTTCTTTTTCTCTTGATGAAAAATTTTTTTTTATTAATCTCTACGAGTCATACTCTTTGTTTAAAATTAATTAATTCGTCGAACGTATTCATAAGCGTATACAAAGGCAGTAGGAACAACTACGAAACTCCATTTAAAGACGATACTGAAATTGTAATTTTCAAAGACCGAGGATCTGCGTATTTTAATTATAAAATCCACTCAAAGCGGCGAAACAAATGATTCATTAAAAACTCACTCGAGGTAGGATAAAAAAATGCACCCAATTCAGCGAACTCACCTGAAACAAAAACACAAAAAAGTCGTTAGTACACACTCGAAAAATAGATAATTTCGTACGATCGAGGTCAAATATTTTTTTTTGCCCGGTCTTAAAAAATCGCTCATGAAGGGGGCTCATTCATATCGGCAACAAAAACTGTTTACGTCTGGTGTGCGACACACACAAAAGAGGCGAAAAAAAAAAAAAAATCGAAGAGAGAGAGATAGACTACACACACGGCCAATATAAATCCTCGCCGTTGCGATTAAAGTTAGAGAGGGAGCCAAGCAAAATGGCTCTATTTCGCAAGGCGCACGACGACAAATTGCGAAATTTCATCTCTTCGGAATTCAGGCGTGTAACTCGCGATTGTTGAATTTTTGTTTCGCGGCGGGCGGCCGGGATGAAAAAAAAAAAACCGAAGACTTTGCCGGCGATCATCTGTGTGGGAAAAATTTATGGACGCGGGGCGATGAAAGTTTTCGATTATGGGAATCCCGACGCTCGAGCGATTGATCTATCGGTGGAAAAGTGAAAAGCCGGAGTTTTATGATTTGTGTAAGACCCTTTTTTTATTTTTAAAAGTACGGAATGATTTTTCTCTCGGGTGAAAAATTCTTACAATATTTTTACGTTTAAAATATAATGATGGGACAGGAAATTAATATTAATAATATTATTAAAGAAAATTAAAATTTATGGTTAAATATAAAATATTTTTTAATGCGTGTATTTTTAAAATTATTTTTAATAAAGTATGGGACGAATTTTATGAACATAATCTTAATTTTTATGAAGAAGAATTTACTACAAAAAAATTAATGTAATTAATTTCTCTTCAATAAATTTGTTTATAAAATTTAATTTACTTTTAAGTTACATAACTGGTGAAGCGCAAGTTTAAATATATAATAAAAATTAAAACAATTAATGTTATAAAAATATTTTTGACTTATGTAACTCAAAATATATAATTTTGAATGTAAACATTCTGTAAACAATAAAATCATTTAATCTTATTAAAACAGTTCCTAAAGATTGTCAACATCAGTTCTAATTATCTCATTCTAAAAGTTGAATTAAAAATAAAAAAATAAATTTTATTCAAAAAATTATTGTTTGTTGTTAATAATAGCCCAGTATCAAAAATTTTAACTCGAATAAAAGTGTAACTCGAGCGCAGAAAACCAGCATAACATCCGTTGGTTTTAAAAATTTTCATCCTCTCTCTCCCTCGCTCTCTCCCCTCAATTTTCGCAATCAGTAAAAAATTAAAGCTTGATTGACTCCGCGTGCACGCACGAAGCTAGAGAAAAAGAAAAGAAGTCTAATAGCAGCAGCCCTTGGGGCGATAAATCGCCAAGGCGCATAAACGATTCTGCGGTTAGTCATCCATTACCGCGAGTTACACTTGCCTCTCCCCCTCCCCCTCATTGATGTAATCGCGCATAGGAGAGAGAGAGAGAGAGAGAGAATATTTCGCGAAACAACAATGCCCCGGCTCGGGCAAAAAGTATCTGATTATTATTTCTCTCTTTTTCTCGGGGCGAACCGAGCTAGTGGTTGTTATTCGGCCGATACGTGGCGAAATTTATTTCGAGCAGCCCCAGGGGGCGCTGCTGACTGCACGTACACACGCTGTCTATTTGTTTTCGTTTCATAATTGTTAGTTGTTGTACTTTGTGAAAAATGAGGTGAAATGTGTTGTGCTCGCTTTATCTGAGATTTTAAACCTGGTTTTTTTTTTTTTTTTTTTTTTTTAAATAAAATTAAAATAGTAACAGTTTAATTTGTGATTTTAAATAAATAATAATTTTCTTTTTTATCTTACTCCTTGGTTTTATTTCTTTTTTACTTCAAGACCTTAAATATTTATCTGAGCTAGTATCTGAGTATTTTATGATTGTTTAATCAAGTACTCAGAGTACCAAAAAAGGATTTTAAAAAATTAAAAATTAAATATTAATATTGTGTGATTCAAAATAATAATTTTTTATCTCGTTTCAGGCATTTTATCAAGAAGTTTATTATTTTTTAGTTGCAATGAAAAAAATCATCTAGGTAATCAGTATTAGTTTGATAATACGTTGCAATCAAATTAAATTTAAACTCCACGATATCAGGTTGAATAGAACGTTTTGAAATTTATTCCGCTTTAGAAATTACTGGATGAATTAACTAATATATTGTAATTGATTTATAAATCATTCAATTGATAATTTCATAGAATTACTCTTCTTGGTCGAATTAATTCTAAAATTGTCTATTATGTAAAATAGTGAATTATCCGCCTCATCAATTAAAAATAGCAACAACAAACATCAAAATTTTAATCAATAAATCAATAATAATAATGCTGTAGTCATTGTATTGAATGTCAAATCACTAGCTACGGGAGTTCGAAGGCAATTAATCAAAAGCAATTTAACGATTCGTCGGTAAAAAGAACTACCCACAAGGATTCGCAACAAAAAAAATGGTAACAAAGAAAGACTAGTTTTTCCCGGGAATGCTTTTCGACGTTTTATCAATAAAATTCCTTTCCAGAATATTTACGTCGAGCGTGTACGAAAAATTTTCACTGCACTGCAACTCTCCTCCTCGTCTTTTTTTTTTTTTTCTACACATGCACTCAGTCGCGCACATTGACACCGATATTTTCATTCCCTCGCAACGCGATCCCGTTCTTTTTTTTTCTCCTCCTCCTCCTCCTTCTTCTTCTTCTTCTCTCTTTTTTTGCGGTCGACGGTTCATCCGCCTTCCACACATGCACGGTCTTTAAAAAAAAGCTATTTTTTATTTCGATTGACGGATAAGTCGAAGTTTACTCGGTACTCTTTGCGATATTTATTGGCATTGCTTTCTACTCAGTCGGACTCGAAGATATTTTCATTTTTATTTTGATTTTGAAAACAAGAGTATTCAATAAATCGGTAATTAGCGAATAAAAGAGTGATAAACGTACCGCCGTTTGCACCTCGGTTTGCACGGATTGATTTCATAACCCGAAAGACACAATTCTCTCAGCAGCGTCTGAAATCGCGGTCAGGGGAACTTTCTTCGGGGACTGTACGTCCGACTAATTTTGCCGATTAGAATTTCAGCAGAGCGAGAGCGAGAAAGATGGACGTACAGGCCTAGTGCGTACAGTCGCGAGCGAAAATCCAGCTCTGGATTCTCTGTCTATCTCTCTTTCATTTTTTTTTTTTTTCAACTCCCACTCCTCCCGACTTTACTTTCTCTTTCTTGGTTTTATTTAAAATATACCCGCGTGTGGGTATGCATTTCTCGGGTATATGGAGGAAAGACACTTTTCGGGGATAAAAAGAGAGGAAGGGGAGGGGGGGAGATAAACTTTCTCTGATATATCACACGCTTGCGCGTTAGACTTACAGAAGTTACGTGTGCTTATTATTTTTATTCTTTTCGTTTGGATTAATAAATTTTTATGAGATTTTTTTTGTTTTTCATTTCATTTTATTGTTTATTACTAGATCAATGAATTATTAAAACTTGAATTAATTTATATTTATTTTATTTGAGTAAATTTGATTTAATTAAAAAACTTTTAATTTAATTTGACACAAGAAAATTTTTTTTTTTTTTAATTTTAGACAATATAATTATTATTTTTAATGTTATTTCAACTTTTGACTTTATAAATGATAAATTTATATTTTCTAGGAATATTTACAATGAATGAAACTCGGAATGAAAATAAAACTACTTCTATTATTACTATTTTAATAAACTCTTACAATCCTTTAATCCGGTTCATGGTTATTATTCTTACTGTTGTTCATTCAATAAAATTTATTTTATTAAACTGTATTTAATTAAATTGAATAAACTTTAGGTATTTTTACTCGGAGCTAAAGGGAAGAGAGATAGAGAAAGAGAGAGAGAGAAAAAAAAACTTTTCCCAATATTTTTTTGGCAATTTTCCAACAGCCAAAGGGGCCACGTTACTCTTCGTGATGTACTTATACATCTGATAATAAACTTATGATCGCAATCAGGTCATTAACGTGAATAAATATGCAAGCATTGTTTCGCTAAAAGAAAACAGAAAAAATTAAACTTTTCGCTCGTAAAATAATCATCGGAAGGCATTAAAAAAAAGAAAAAATTACGTAAAAAAGAAATAAAATAGTTTAAAAATTACGCGATTCTTGTACGAAAATAAAAGCAGGGCTTAAACTTTCATGCACGCACGTGAATTCCGTACAATTATCATTACGCTTATTCAGCTTTTCCTCTCTTCTTTCAAACGCGAGTTTTCTCATCCTTTTGAGCGCTTGCTCGCGCGGTGGTAGGGGTGGAACAAGCTGGCCCTTCCCCTACTTTATATATATACATATACAACTCCCCGACTGAAACTCCGAAAAGTACACATACGTACACAACGCCGCAAAGTCCTGGGCCGGAATGACACTTGTTTTCTCTTACTTCCTCGCTCTATGCAATTTACTCTAAAGCGTACACCAGAAGTGGGAGGGGAGAGATTGCCGCGAGAGCAAGTTCTATCGCGCTCTTGTTTTACTGCCAAAATTAAAACGATCGTCAAACGAATTTTCGGAAGATAAACTACGACAATTAATTTTCCATTCAATTCTTAACCTTTCGAAGTACAATAGAACAAAGTGTATCGGCTTACGAGCAGGGGTCAGTTGGGTGTGGCTTCAGCATGTTAATTATTTTTAAAGTCAAAGGCTTATTTCTATTTGGTTATGTAAAGTCGCTGTTTACTCGCGGTATTTCGCGCATGAGTTTAAAATTCCATATTCCCTGTACGTATCGTGATTAAAATCGAGCTGCTATTAAGTGCAATCGAGCTCTCTTCTGCTCTGTAATTACATTTGTTAGGGAGCGAAGTAAAAATAAATGTTATTACCGGTGACCCACCAATCAGCAGAAATTTATTATACTTTTTTAAATTTTTACGTTAGTTTGTAAAATTGGAGAGAGGATTTTTTTTTCATTTTTTTAAAGTGCAGTAAAAATATACCTGTAACACACATTTTTTTGCTAAATTTAAAAAAAAGTGGGACCTTTCAGCAACGATCGAAATACAGGCATGAATCGTGAGTCGTAAAGTTCAAAATGACGAGGGAACACGCAAGAAGGTACACAACCTGTGAAGGCCGCTGTTGTACACTTCAACTTACAAGCATATAACAGTTCGTTATATTTTTTCAAAAATTAAAAATCCCGATAATGATAATGTTTATTTTTTGAGCAATAAATGAAAGTAAAAACTTTTTTTTTTTTTTTTATGATCGTTCGTCGGTAATAAAAATTAAAATAAAATGTTCGTACGCGGAGAGACACAATATTAATTTCAATTTTTGGTTAGAAGTACAAAAACCAGCGTGAATTCAATTAAATGTTTATTCATAAAATTTGAGTAAACCAGACGAGAGAAACTCGATACCGCCTACCCGCCAAATTTATCATTTAAATTTAAAACAATTTAAAAAAAAAAAAAAAAAAAAAAAAAAAAAAAATTTACAAGTTAGTTGGTACACTCGTGGTGCAAATTATTGGATAAACGCGGGGGAATGAAAGAAAAAGAGGCGCGTTATACGCCTCGTCCGTGGCAAATGCACGTTCGCACCTTATACTATAACACACCAAGAGCGTTGGGCTGCTTTCTATGTATTGCACTGCACCGAGCGAACGAGAGACCGAAAATACTTTGCCTCGGCTCGGCTCGTGAAATTTATCGCATAAGAGAAAGAAAGACTCTCGCGGCGCTGCACCGCGCGATTTACTTTCGCAAAATTGCATTTTCAGCACGCGAACACACACATACACACACAGGCGCTGTTATGAATAAAATATGCGACTTTTTTTTTTTTTTTTTGGCAAAGTATTATTGATTTTTAATTTGGTCGATGTTTTTTTTTCGTGACAATTCGAGGCAGTAGTTTTCTTTAGGAATTTCCGAGAGAATTTCCTGATACGACGTTTGGCATTTAAAGAGACTCATTTGAATAATGAGCAAACGAGATAAGAGATATAAAGCAGTCTGTAAAATAAGAATAAAATAAACAACTTCGGGATTTGAATTGCAAATTACTTGAAAATTCAGCAGTTTTTTGATTTCCTTTTATTTTTTCCTGCGTTAATTATTACTTTCCACCGCTGAGAGCGACAATTATTGAATTAGCAAGCTATGTTAAAAAAACAATACTGGAATTTTTTATTCTTCACTGTTTTATAATTGACAGCGATGCATAAACTAATACTAAACATGATTTTTGAAGCGAAGCTTTTTATATGAGGAGTGAATCTGTAAAAAACGACACAAAAAACCGACCCAAAAATCCGACACCAAGATATATTGATATGTATATATACTATACAAATATGTGTATATATAGTATCTAATATGGCCTATATTAGATATATACATATATATAGTAAAAGAGTTGCTATATTCTAAGCCATATTAGATACGTATATATACTATATAAATATGTGTGTATATAGTATCTAATAAGGCCGAGAATATAGCATCCTTTCTACTATAGATGTGTATATTAGACATTAGATATATACATAGATATGTATATATCTAATATATACATATCTAATAAGCCAGGTTATGGTAGATGTTATTTTACCAGTACAAAATTTTAAGTTGGAAAATTTTTTTTAAATTTTTTCTAAATTTTCAGTTTTATTTTATAATATACAAATTTAATTATATACGTAATTTTTATATTGTAAAAATTTCAAATTTCAAATTAAAATTTTCAATTAAAAAATAATTATGCTCCGCTTCTAACAGGCATCCAAGACACCTTTTTTTTTTTTCAATCAATAATAGCCGTACAATATATTTAGTTTTAACTCAATTATGAAAAATCATTAGTAGATATGAAATAATTTTAAATGTTACAAAGATAAAAAGTATAATCATGAATGACAGTGTTTTAGATTCTCAGCACGTTTAAAAATCGAGGTTACGAGTTTTGAAATAAAACGTTCGCTCTCATTTTAAAATATCTGAATAAAAGAAAAACTAATTTATTTAATTGCAGCGTTGAGGATAAAAAAAAAAAAAAACTTTATTAAACAAAAACACTAATTTAAATTATAAAGTGTTATCATTATTTAAAGTTTCAAGCAACTGAGCACTCATTAAAATAATTTTAACTTTTTTTTTTCATTATGTATAATAACTTTTTTTTTTATAACGAATTTTCTCGAGAATTAAATTATGAAAATAAATTATCGTTGAAAAAAAAAAAAAGAATAAACTTGTTCTTGAATGTCATGTTTGAAAAAATTTCAAAATACGTACGTACATACGTGTCTTTAAGGAGAAAAATATTTATAAAACTTTGGTAAACACTAATTGAAAACGAGATTTTAATCCAAAAGACGTTTACTTTGAAGTGGATGACGTGTCGTTATTCGTTCAAGTCTTTTAAAAACTTTAACTAAAATTATCGCTTCGGTGAAATTTTATTTCATTATCGCAATTAATAATGATTTTAATAGATACAGTAAAACGAAAAATTTCAATTATCGAAAAGAGTTACTCAAAATTTAATTTAAGGCGAAACATCAATTTTTTTCATAGCTGGAATACCCATTTTTTATCGTAAAAAGCAATATTGATTTTAAAAAAAATGAGGTTTTGGTCTACGTCAATCGAATTTGTAACACACTAAAAAATCGAATAAATTAGCTGAGCAAGAGTTATTAAAAAATTTTCTCATTTCAATTTTAACCAATAATCGAGTAAAAATTTTTTTTTATCTACTCACAATATTGATATTTTGAAAATTTGTTACTCACAAAGTTAAAAATTGTTGTACTCTTCAAACATGGATTATGTCGTAGTTTTATGAATAATTAAAAACAATTTTCATGAATGAGTAAGTAAATTTTTAATAGTCAATTAGTAAAGAATTTTATTTTTTTAAACGAGTATGTATTTTTTTTAACTACAGACACAATATTGATTTTCAAAAAATGAATTTTTATTATTACGTCAAAATCAAATTCAAAACACGAAAATTTATTCTGCTCTCTGCAGTAAATAAAAAAAATTAATTTTTTAATTCACTTTTAACCTGTCTAACACTATTACTGTAAATAAAGTATTCGTCCAACAACATTGCAGTCAAAGTGGAATGAATTATAACCAACAGTAATTTTATTACTACACACCCATTAAACATAAAAAAAAGGTCTCTAATTTAACAACTCTTATACGCACATTAAAATAATCTACAAAACGCAAAACAAACTGCGTGTAAAAAAAAAAGAGAAAGAAAGGAGGGAAAGAATGAGAGACACTAAAAAAGAAGAAGAAGAGGAGGAGTAGGAGGAGGAGGAAGAAACGAGTTTTCAACGCGCGAGAGGGTAACCATTACGCGCCGCACACACACACACACACAAACACAGAAGCGAGTCTTGGGCATTTTCCCGTCTCTCTCGCTCCTTATACCACGTGAAACTTCCTGCTGATGGGGGAAAAGTTTGTGGCTGTGTGTGTGCGCGCTCGCTTGCCGGAGAGAAGCAAACCTTCGGCTTTGGATTATAATTACGGGAGCGAGGGAGATGCGTTTCCTTCTCTTTTGAAGAACAAGAAAGAACTTTTTTTATTTATTTATTTTTTTCTAAAGCCGTGAGAATAAGGAGGCTGCTTTCGCGGGTTTTGGTAATTTTTCTTAAATAGATTTTTTGGAAGTTTTTTTTTCTACCTGGACATTTCTATGATGAAATATTTTCAAAGTTAGTTGTGCTGCAGCAGGAATAAAGAGCGAGATTCCTGAACGATGACATTGGCTTAGTTGTTCTTTTGTGCGCGAGGAAAGCACTCGCGAGTATGGTACGGTTTATTTTTTTCGTAAATTTTTATCTAGTTATTTTATTATTAATGCTTTTATCAAGAAATTTCATCTAATGTTACTGAGGATTTTTCAAAGGCTACTGAAAATATTTTATTCAATTAATTTTAATAATGTGTGTGTTTTTTTTTAATTCAACACTATTAAAAATTATTGAGAATTCGTAAACTTGAAATAAAAGTCAGTCTTATCTTTGTATAATTATTGTCATTTCCTGATAAGACAAAATTCAGATAACGCGAACCAAAACTTTAGTGTTTGAACACTATTTTATAAAACGTTTTGAATTACTAAAGTTCGTAAATTTTTTTTGGATTATTGCATAAAATTTTTTGAAAAAATAAAACTTTGTATTGATTTACTCTAGTTTTCATAGAATAGTAAAGATAGTAATAATCTAATCAATTTTTGTTTTTCGCGTTGAATCATATAGGTGTTTGAACGGTGTCAGAATATTATGAAAACAAAAATAAAACTTCACAGCACAGGAAAAATTGATCCTAATTAATCGTATATGTCATCGTTATGAAATTTTCATTGAGTTCTAACATCGTTCCCGAATCTTCTAATTTATTTAATTAATTTATTTATTTTCAAGGAAAAATTGTATATTAGCGTAAAAAAAAAAACAAATTGAAAAATAAAACAATTTTACATTAAATCCTACTTACGTAAGTTAAAGCATAAGTTTAAAAAATAAATATACGCCGCTGCAGTCAGAGATCAAGCCGCATCAAAGTTCTAAAATAAACTTCGTTTATAACGAAAAGTTTTTAGTTAAAAAATTTTTTATGGCACATTATTAAAAATTTATTTTTATATCGTCTTGATAATTCACGTAACCCACTTTGAAAAATAACTTATTACGATGTTCAATAAATTAAAAATTTATCAGATCGATTAAAATCAAAATAGCAAAAATAGAGCCCCTAAAATTTTTAATTAATAAGCATAAAAATTGTTAAATTCTAAATATAATATTGTCAATATTGATAGAAACTAAAATAGAAAAAAAAAACTTGATAAAATTCCAAAAAAACAAGATAAAACAAAAAATAAATAAATTTTATATTCTAAGCTTACAAAAGCGAACGATTTTAAACATAAAACATCGCGAGAGAAACAGAGAAAAGAGAGACGGAATAGGATACAAATAATCATTTGCATGACTCATGAGCTCTGGAAGCAGCAGGCAGCGAACACAAATTCACGTGTGTGTGTAAGTTTGAATGTGTAGTATAACACACGAATACAAGCGCGTTCGCCACTATCGATTTCGCCTTTAAAACGTATATTTTCAATTTGTGCCGTTCCCCTCTACTGACGAACCGGATACATCGACATTTTAAGCGCCGGTGATTTGCAACTGCACTACAACTCGCGCTCCACTACTTGTCCATTTTACATCATCATTATTTTATTATCATTGTTGCCTATTGTTAAAAGAATTATTGTCAATTGTAGTTTTTTTTTTCTTCTTCTTCTTTTTTTCGTTGAGTAATCATGCAAATTGTTTAACCTATTTTTGCAAACATGGCTTTACACGCGACTCCAATCAATTTATCCGTAAATATTTAAAAATAAAATAAAATCCAAAGTTGAAAATTAATAACCTTTCACTCGATTTACTCAAGTATGCGAGTAGGGAAGTAATATTATCAGAAAGTGACTTTTACTACAATTTTCAGTTCATAAATATTTCTAAGCTTTACGTAAAATTTCGGGAAAACAAAAATAGTCCAAAAGAAAAAAATTTCAAAAAATGCATCTATTTCAGTCCTCAGTATTTTTTTTCAATGGTAAGATCGAGGGTAAGATAGACAAAAAATTATCAAATGATAAAATTGTTGGGTGAAAAAAACTACCTCAAAAGCGTTTCTCGGTTATTGATTCACGCACATAAACGTGAACGCGTGTGTTTGTACACGAACACATGCAGGCTTCACGGACGCGGCGGGATGCCATGGAACAGTAACAAACACATAGCAGTGACTCGACTCGCTTCTGCTCTCTCTCATAATACTCAGCTGCTTCTTCAATCGTGGAAGTGTTTTTCAAGGGGCCTTTTTTTTATTTTTTGTTTTTTTTGTAATAGATTTTTTACCATCCTGAATTTGAATCGCTTTTTTTTCTAATACTAAGAGTTAAATTTTGGATACATCGTTTTAATTTAGGCCAGTTGGATAGAATAATATTTTTTGACATTCGATACACTTTACTTCGTCAAAAGAAGAAGACATTATCAATTAGACTCTTATAGATCTAAAAATCTAACAGATTTAAAATGTATTTTTTCGTAGTTTTGTTTTTACCGAGGTTTTTACTGTATTTTAATTTTTTTTTTTGATTAAGTTTTAATTTTTATCGACGCTTTAATAATGTGAAAAGGAAAAAAAAAAAAATTATTTCAAAACTCAACGAAATTTGTACTAATATTGCAAGGAATATTGCACAGTTACGTAAATTGATATCTTTTAATTACATCAGTATACGAAATAAATATTTGAGCTATTAAATTTTTCTTCAATCAATAATTTATTTCTTAATAAATTTCATAAAAAACATTAGTTTTACATTTTGAATAAAAATTAATCAAAGTTACAACAAAATTTTTAAGTTTTTTATTTTTAATTAGAACGATATAAAAGAAATGCTTAAAAACGATTGAAAAATGTCTGTCAATAATATACACGAATTTCAATACAAGTTTTAACCTTCCATTATTGGAATTTTTTTCTGGTTACGTGACGTCAAAAAATAAATAGATATAAAAATTAACAGTTATTTTTATTTCTCGCTCTGGCTTCAAGGGACGTAGTCGCTTTAGACTATTTTTAAAAGCTTATTATTAAAAAATTTTATTAAACCGAGAGGAATCAACTTGGCTTGGTATTTCGAAAATTAAAAAATGTTTCTATAATCGCATGAAAATTGCCAAAAATAGAACAAACTCAAACTTAATAATTGATAATCTCATTGATTATCCGCTAATTCAACGTTCTCCGGGCAGCAGCAATCAAAGAGTCATGTCGTTGTACGCGAGTGGGTGGGGGGGGGGGGGGTATATTCGTGTTAAATCGGTTTTAAGGCACGTCTATAAATACTGGAAACGAACGCGCGAGAGCGAGACTCCGTCGAGGGACACGCACACACCGAGACGCCGGCACCAATACACAAGTACGAGCAAGCGCTTCAAGTTTTGTATGTATACAGATGTGAGTTGAACGAAGATGAAACGATACGAGGCTGCTGCTGCTGGCTGCAAGACAGAAGGTGAAGGCGAACCGAATCAACAGTGGCGGATTAACGACTATTTTTTTTAATACTTTTTATAGGCTTGTAATTTATTTGAAAAAATTATTTTTTTCATTTAACAAATTCCTAGGAAAATCGTGATTATTAGACCGATCAAAATCGTGTAAACTACGGTTATTAGCTTCTTTGTTTGTGATTCGAGATTAGATATGATTATCGTTACTGTACAGTATCGCTTTTTAATGCCAGCGACTCTATTTAAATACCCAATTATATTTTTTTTATTTTGAATTAAACTCTTAATTCAATTGAAAATTCAATAAAAAATATGGAACCGATTAGCTTCTGTATGAAAATTCTAGAAATTAAATATAAAACCCATCTATTTAAAATTCTCATTCAGGTATCTCAGCTCCACCTGCGCAAACGTCGATAAAAAATAATTTTCACCCTCAAAACCAATCGACTAATAATTTTTTTTTTTTTTTTTTTTCTCTGAAAACATGAAGTTTGAAAAACGCACAAATCCGATAATAATGTAGCGAGTTTCCGGGCCACCCGATTTAATCCGCCCCTGCCCAAGAATGAAACGAGCCTGCAGGGGTGAGCGGAGGGGCCACGACATTCGAGGCGAGAGAGAGAGAGAGAGAAGTTCGGAGGAACAAGGAGGAGGAGGAGGGGGAAAAGGCCGGGCGGTCGTCGCCTGCTGCAGAAAATAAGGTAAAGAGACGTTAAGTGATGGAGAACGAGAGGAAGAACAAAAAAACTACCACTAGCCCAAAGGATGATTGTTTATCCTAGGAAATTGATAAATTTATTCGTTTTTTCTCTGATTTGTAAAAAAAAAATAGACGAGTTTAAAAATTTGTAATCAGATAATTTATGAAATATGAGAACAAGTGCTATAGATTGCTATTTTTAATTAAATCGTAATTTTGTTTAATCGCCCGAGACAAAACCAAAATTAGGGGTAAAAAGGGGTGAAAGAAATCTTAATTTAGACGTATAAAGTAAGGCTTAAAAGTTGTACACGTAAAAAGAAAGCTTAAAAAAAAAAAAAAACCTAAAATGTGCCCTCTGTGTATAAAATACAAGCACACGATTCCCATGTGTAGGTGAAAGAGAGAGAGAGAAAAAAAAGAAGAAGAAATTCAACATCGCTGCGGCAAAGCCGAGCGAGAGAAAAATAAAAACGCAAGTTTAAATCCGGCTAAAAACTCTGTGAGGAATTTTAAAGTAACGACTTTGAATATATATAACGCGAAACAAAAAGACTCGAACAATCGTACTTTTAGCACGAACAAAAAACATATATATTGTAAAATTGAAACGTTAAAATTTACATGGTATTAAATAAGCGTAGGAGAATCGGAATAAATAAAAAAAAATTTGAAATTAAAATTAAAATGTGAGCGCAAAGTTGCGCGAAGGTGAAGGAATTTTGCATTATAAAAGAGCGTTTATAAAAATAAAAAAGGCACGTGATTAGAAAAAAATTTTTCAAAAACATCATGAGAGCAGAGCAAACATTTATATAAAGAAGAAACTAAGAAGAATAAAAATAGGATTATCAAAAAAACTTTTTTTTTTTTTTTTTGAAAAAACCGAGAAAAATAAAAATTATAACAACTATTTTCCTCAGTTACAGGCAGAAGCGAACAAAAAGTAATAATAAAACTCGACATGTTATCGTCCACGCATATACCGCTTTAATGATTATATAATCAAACCAGTAAATTAAACTGCACGCATGAAAAATGCGAGCGAATAGAAAATTTTTCCAACAATGTGTCTACTGCGTCTATTTATTTTATTTTTTTTTTATATCATCATCCATAAACAAACCCTGTTTTTCGATTCGAAACTAATTTACTGTCACGTCTCCATCATCAAAAATTTTTAAATAATCTAATCCAGGAAAAAAAAAATTGCCCCTCCTCTTCTCTCACGCTTTCCAAAATCGAATTAAAAAAGCCCGCCCCTCATCTGCAGGGCACGTATCCATCGATAAAGAAAAAAAAACTCGCATTTAATGGGCACGCTTGTCTCAACACATGCAAGCCCGTTTACTATTTCCGAGCCAGATGCTCAATCGCGGCTCTCCCCCTACTTCGTATACGTGTACGCGTACGTACATACACGCAAACAATCCTTTAGCTCGCTGCTCCCTGTCACTTTCGTGTTTACGGCTATTATTAGGTGTATTATACGAATGAAATCAATTTTTCAAGTTTTTTTTTTTTTTCTTTGCTATGCCGGTTTTATTACTTTTAATCGCCGAGCTAATTTTTTTTTCTTTGTATTTGTTTTGAGTTTTTGAAGGGAATAAAAAAAAATTTGAGACGGTCGATTAATTTTAGTTTGTAATTATACAGTTGACTGGTAGAATTTTCAAGTTATTTCGACGAATCGGTATAAACCTTTCGAAACGGAGTCATAAAGTACGTCAAAAAAAGTAGGCTTGGTTTTAATTCAAAAATTTATGAAGTAGAGAACCAAACCGGCTTATAAAGATCTAATTTATTTATTGTTACATGGTTTTATTTATCCATATTTTGTTAAATAACTCTGCATAGTTTTATTTTATTTTATTCATTAATGTGAATAATTTATTATTCAAACAACAAAGAAAAGATAGAAGTAAAGATTTAATGACGTTATAGAAAAGCAATTAAATACTATTACCTACAAAAATTTAATATTAATGTTGTGTTCAAAACTAATTATCGTGTATAGGTGAGTGTCTATAATGAGCAGCCATTATGTGCCTCGGTATAAAATAATAAATTTAATTACACTCGTCGTCTCTAAAATTAGTATTAGCGGGTTTGAAAATATTTTGTAAAATTAACCATTTTCGAAATGAATAAATCGTACGTAAATGTTTTTCATTTACTTACGAAACTATTCAAACAAACGAGTTAAAAATACTCGGTGAGAGTTTCAACTTTACAAAGGAATTAAAAGAAAAAAAAAAAAAATTTTCATCTCACTGAGAAAAAAAATTAAAATTCCCGAACATAAATTACGAATAACCACGTGAATCATCGTTAAGCGATTGAATCGAAAGGTCAAGACGTTGCGAAAAAGAAAAAGAAAAAAAATAATCACAATAATTCGCGTTTATGTTTCATTGAAATCGTCGCGAGAATAATATGAACCCGTTTATTGAAAATAGTTGTTTCGCTTCGAGTTTTCAATGACAAAGCAAATATAAAATAAATCAATACGAGACTTTATAAAACAATACTCGCAAGTTTAAATTTTTTTGTACTCAAAGACTATCTATATAAGTACGAATATTTTTTTTTTCAAATTTGATATTGAATCTCGCTAAGTAACAAATGCGTTTACGATAAAACGTCTCATTTGAAAACCGAGCGATCAAATAAAAAAATTTTTTTACAAGTTGAGGTAACAAACAGCTTTAACTCCTCTAACCACGGCTACCAGTTTTCTAAGAATCCAAACAAACTCGCATTCATAACCGAATAATAAACTCGCATATGCAAAAATTAATAATCACTCGTCCGCGTAATTAAAAAACTAAGAAAAAAAAAAATTGTAGTTTTGAGTAAAGAAAAAGTGTAATTACAAGGCTCGTATCGAAACAAATATCGTAACGAAAATTATTACGGGCGATAAAACAAACGTTAGCCCGAGCAGTGTGGAGTATAATTCGAGACACACTCATACCAACATACAGAAACCCGCGCGCGCGCATTATATCGGATTGGAGTGGGAGGGGAGACAGACAAGGACAGTGACAGGCGGAGAGAAAGACGGAGAGAGAAAACCGACTTGATTTAATCACGAGAGTATTATTTCTTCCTTTTTTTTATTTTTCTCTAGTTACATGTGTATTTAAAATTTTTGATTTTAACTATTATATGGAAGCCTTTTTTTCCACATTTTGAAAAATTCCTTTTGGAACGTGCTTTGCTGAAAAGCATTTGGGGGACCTTGGCAGGTTCACGAAGCCACACTGTGATTCGGAGAAAAAAAAACATCCAGAACGCGAAGATGGTTGCCGATTATGAGAACCTCGCGTATATTTTGCATCGTTTATATATTAATGATTAAATTAAATAAAATAAAATAACGTTTACGCTCCAAAATTGCAATAAAATAAATTTTGAGTAAATTTTATACAACCCTTTTTTATAAAATTAGATTGCATTTGTTTGAATAAAAAGTGGTTCTTTTTTTCAATAACGGGATTATTTTTTATGAATAGCTGTATTAAATTTCAAATGTCGAGTTCTACGAACGTAAGTCTGCAGTTATCAGTGAATATCAAAATATTCAAAGCATGCTGTAACAAGAATAGCACCGAGATTTATATTTGCAAGACATCGCTCAAACTGATTAATTTAAAATAACATTTGCTCTAGAAAGAAAAAAAAAACTTTTAAACTGAAAATAAATTGTATTAGAGGAATAAAAGAGCTGGTGAAGACTTGAAAGTCGATAAGAATTTTTTACTTCTTTATCTCTAGTCAGTCTCGTTAAAAAAAAGTAATAGCTTGACTGGGTTGATTAAAAAATATATATATATCATCGCGTTTTTAGTTTGTTTTAAAATTGATTGATAAATAAATATTCAATTTAAGAAAGTTGAAATAACAGCGTGAAATAATTCAGAAATGTATAAATTCATGTCTCTCCGTTCTGTTGGAATAAAAGTGTCTAGAAAACCGGTTTACGACCCGAACGGCGAATAAGTTTCGTACCACAAACAAAAGAGGTGAAAATTATTTAAATAAAGATAAAGTCCACATTACCGCTAATTAAAACTCAAAGTAAAATTTAATTATCCCTCAAGCCGGAATATCGTATTGCCAAAAGTAAAAAAAAATAAAATAAAAGTACACCCGTAATAAAAATTTCAAAACTCGTTTTAAAAAAATAATTCGAAAATCCGTACCAAATCCTCCATCAAAAACAATACAGAATCAGCTCTCAAAAAAAGAAAAAAAAAAAATCAAACTCGTCGGCATTAAAAAGGAAGTAACGAGGAGAGCTCTCACAAAAAAAAGAGCGCCCGAGAATCCGTAGTTCTTTCACACAAACACACACACACACAAGCCCGCGGGAGGGGGGAAAACACAGCACAGCGGGTTCGCGGTGGGGGACGTTCAACTGTGCCTCCGAGCTATATCTATATCTATAGGTACGGGGAGCGCGCGAAGGAAAGTGCGAGTAGTGCAGGCACACCGAAATGTTTATTTTCATTGGCTCAAAAAAATTTCTCGCTTTGTAAATTTTAATTTTTACACACCTCGATCTTATCCATTTCTCGGTGGCCGATTGTCACGGGTCGGCGATGCCTTCTCGTTCATTTATGAGCCTCTCTTCTGACTTCCTCTCACTTTCAAAACACACTGACTTTTTAATTTTTCTCAAAAATTCATCTGAATTTTATTCTTCGCCTCTTGACCATGCGAACCAATAACTTGTTGAATTTTACCACACAAATACGATTATTTTGAGAATAAAAAAAGAACTGAACGATAAGCACGGATTATTATTTAAAAAAACTGAGCGGTCGTCGACTTCTCCGCTCCCGAACTAAACTGCCACTCTGTCGAACACGTCGCGTTTTTAAATTTGAATCGTCGTCCTCTTCGAGTTAGCTGCTATCATGTGGTCTGCGCTGCACACGCCGGTCGACGCCGTAGCGCTCGGCGATCATTTGACTTTTTTTTTCAAAATAAATCACACTTCCTGCACTGAATCAATAACATATTTTCGTTGGTCGAAAAAAAAAATTTCACACACCCGCACATCAAATTAAAAAAAAAAAAATTATTTTTTCTTCTCTATTTTTAAATCGAACCAGGCACATGAAATTACAAAAACACTCGGTGAAGTGGCAACACACTTCGAATTCGTTTATTTGCCACCAACAATAAACGAACCAAAAAAAAAAGAATTTTTACAAGCAACTGATCGAAAAAAAAATAATAATTTTTTTTCTCTGGCACTAAACCACTAGCAGCACTGATCCGTGGGTACGAAAAAAGTAAAAACAACAAAACGGTATATTGTAATAAATAAAAAGCAGTGCGGCACGTAGTGCGAGAACGGAGCAGCCTCGGAGAGTCGGTGCGACGCACGCCGCTGTCCCATCAAGACTACTTTGTATTTACTCTAATTACGTGACGTCACGCGGCGGGGATCGAGAGAGAGACGATCTCCCCACCACCTCGACGCTCTTGCCGGCAACAGAGCGGCGGCAGCGGCTACGGCGGCTAGCGGCGAGAGGTGAGGTTAGGTCGCTGCCGAGGAGAGGGGAGAGCACGTCACCTATGCGCGCGCGCGCACGCTTGCGTGCCGGGAATGTGTGCAGTCTGCTGACGGGGTAGAGGAAACCTTTTTTTTTTAACTTTATTTTTTCGATTTTTTTACTCACCCCCCCCCCCCTTTTATTATCATTGTTGATGCTTGGCGTTATCGAAATTCGGGCGATTGGCTGAGGGATTTGAATATTTTTGAACGTTCGAAAATTTTAAATTTTTGAATTCTTTTTTTTTTTCTTCTCTTCGATGATGGATTTTTCATTAATTTAAATGTTTATTTTGATTTTATAGAATTTTATGTGAATAAAGTTATTTGAAATATTTTTTTCTTATCTGTTTCTCTTGAAACTGAACGATTATATAGAAAAAAAAAAAAAAAAACAAACAAACAAACAAACAAAACAAAACAAAAAGGCTGAATTTGTTCCTAATTTCAATATTTTAACTAAACAAATTACTTCTGAAGTATTCGAGAATGGCATTTTTTAATTTCACTTATTGATTTTTTTCATTTTATGATATAATTAACATTTATTTTTTATTTATCTATTCGAGTATTTGTTTTGACAATGTAATAAAATAAAAAAGTGAGGATAATTTTTTTTATCGCTTTATCGTATCTATTTCCTCTGAGGACTAACCAGATTAGAAAAAAGCTAAATATACTAAATTTTTAATAAAAAATTCTGAATGCAAATGAAAAAAAACTTCTTCATAATTTAGGACAAAAATCTAAAAATTTCTTCGCCTTGAAACTTTAATACAGTTTAATTAAATTTTTTTTTAATTTACGTTCTCAATTTCTTTACTGATATTAAACTCTCAAACAAATTAAACTACCTTCTGGCATGGCGTATTAAAAAGGATAATTTAAAAACTTGTTTTTCAAAATTCAAGTGTTTGATATTGATTTCTACAAAAATTTTTAGTTCGATAATTAAAATAATTTTCTAATTATTTCAGTTTTTAGAAATAAAACTTCACCCATTCGATTTTTTTACTTTTCAATATGTTAACGCTAATTAATTTCTATAATTATATTTATAATGTTGCAATTTAATTTATTTTTGAGATATTCCACTTTCACTAGAATTATCATTAACCTTGATGCAGTACTTTTACATAATCAAATAATTATAATTAAAAATTGAAATTAATCATCGATCTTTGAAAAAGCAACCTTATTTTAAAAAAAAAAAAACCCCGAAGATTTCTGAAAGTATCAAATGTAAATAAATAAAAATTATTTCATGTTTTATATCTATATTTTTTTTTCATATACATGTTCTCAATTCGAGTTTTGATAACTCTTAAATATTTAAATAGCTGGCTAACGTCGAGCAAAAAGTTTTGAGATAAGCGCGCCAGAAGTAGTTTTTGAGATCATCACTTTTAAAGACAAAGCACTCATTTATCCCACACACATGTAAATTTCCTAATAAAAATGAAAGAATCTAATTTTATCTGACTACTAATTTTCCGTGCGATTTGATTAAAATAGCGAAATAAAACATAACACTCTTCTTCTGGGAGTGTGCGAGTTTACTGTAGCGATTATATGTAAAAATAACGCGAGCAGTTTTGTTTCAGTGATAAGCTTTCATTAAATATTATTCTACTTGTAAACGAACGTACACCAGAGCGAGAATTTCAAGTGTTTCAATTTGTTTTCGGGATATTAATCATTATAACTTTTTAATATAAATTAAAACTTTTATTTTCTTCTTTTGTGTTTTTGATTCAAAAATTATCATTTTTTTATTTTTTATTTTTAACAACTGACTAAGACCATTTTTTGAACTGATTTTTTTTTTTTTTTTTTTTTTTTTAATAAATGATAAAGGTTTTAATTTAGTTAGCAGTATCGAAGAAATTTATTGAATCTAATTTAATTTCGCTTAAAATAGAAGTTAAATTTAGAATAGTTTTCACATGTGACTGATATTTCAAAATCAACGAAAGTAAAGGCATTATTGTTGTGATAATACTTGTAATGGCCTTGAAAATATTTTTTGCTGAATTTGATTTGAACGTCAATGTCCCAATTAAACAAAGTGTAAATTTATTTTTATCTACAATATTTAATAAATTTATTATTTTTCAAATTATCAATTCAATCATATTAAAAAAAAAAATTTATTTGTATTGGTTTAAATAAATTTAAGACTTTCGTCATCTTGCTCATTATCTCAAACACGTCGAGTAACAAAATTATAAATAAATAAAAATTCATAACAAGATGTATCAAATGATTCTTTCAAGACGATGAGTGATAATAATTGATGTACAGAGTAGATAATGTAATCTACGATATTAATAACACAAAACCATTCGATATATGTATGCGTACACTACTCTGAAGCACGTTTTATACATTAACACGCGGTAATACTTCTAGCGCTATCTGTGAAAGAAACGAAGAACTTAGATGATGGTGCCACCTTCGTAACAGGTGGCTCTGCTGGTGTTCAATTCTAAATGTAAACATTTTCATCCGCTGGAAGATGCAGACCGACTGAAGAGTTTGAATTATTTTTTTGTTAACTTATTTAATTTAAATTTTACTCACCTTAATTTTTAATAATTATTCATGCAAAAGTTCAAGCTTCTCTGTATATCAGTAATGATTTAGAAAAGCGAAAATAAAAAAATGTAAAATCTGATTGCTCTAGAAAATAGTTGTACTCCAGATAAAAATGAAATTTTAAATTAAAATAATTTAAATAAAAATGAGTTTCAAATAAGTTTAGAGTTATTTAAATTTTTCATTTTAAGATAAAAAATCAACTAAATTTTTAAACTCACACATTATAAATGTATTACAATGTATATTGGAAAATGAATGTTCTTTCAAACTCTTTTTTTTTAAACGAAAAATTTATTTTCAGCAAAATCATAAACTTTTAATTTTTATTAATTTAAAAGGTAATTTATCACATTTTAAAAATAAAGTTGAAAGCTGATATGAGAATATTTTAATTTTTCAATAAAATTAATAAATTTCATTAATCAATGATCATGGATAATGGCAAAAAAATTATAAAAATTTATCTGTAGATTCAGTTTTATTTTTCTCTCTTAAATAATCCATTTTTTTTCAGATACACAACTCAGAGCTTTCATCACTTTGCTCTGCTTTTTTTTACCAAGTGATTTCACAAAACACTACCACAAATATAATTATTACATCACATATCCAAATTTTCATTACTCACTCTTATGAGTTTTAGAAACAAATCTCAGTAAAACTAACGGACTTGTTAACAAGTGCGAAATTCATTTTTTATTTTTACACTCATAACTTTAGGGATTTATGGCATGGCTATTCAAATTTTTATATGATATTTTAAAATCTTCAACCCTTGCAGTTCACATTGTTCTGATCAGTGCACTATTCAAATCATGAAACGCGGAATTTCTGATATTTAATAACAATTTTTTTTTACTGTTTATTTGGATCGGAGAGCTATATTAAAATTGATTTCATTATTACTATTATTCACCAGCAAACGCGTGAGGAAATATTTTTGAAGGAAAAAGGTTACAGTACGTTTACACAAAAAATGTGTAGACTTTGGCATAGGTGCATTTAATTACGTCCAAAAAAGTTTTTTAGGCCTATATATTTGAAAAATTTTAAAAAGCGATTTTTTATGTTTAATATTGGTGAATGGACTAGAACTCTTTATATTGTTAAAATTCTAATTGATATACTTTTACTCAAAATGTTTCGTTGTCATTAACACCTTTCTTTTGATCAATAAAAACAAAAAAACAAAATGAATTAAAATGAAATTGTAGCTCTGTCTGCTCTTCTTATTCTTTTCTCATTCTTAATTTGAAAAATCAGTAATGAATGTTAAAATATACTACTTGATTAAATATATTTTTCAAGCACACAATTTACGTAAGGAAAAAATTTTCATTTATTTATTCATGTAATTTTTTAACCACAAAAATAAATTTTTTAACCACAATAGATTCTGTTATAAAATTACTTCATTTAGTTACTTTTTTTTTCAAAATTATATCGATGAAAATACGTAAAGAATGTTATAGAAGTGGAGTATGAAAATATTAATAAATTTAAATTTTGCTATGTAATTTTTAATAGTAATAAAATGATTTGAGATTTTGGGCTTAAAATTTTTTTGCTAGTATATTCTGTCAAAAACACTGAACGTACTATAAGCTGCTAAAAATGTTATAAAAAAAGTTATACTTATTGTTTTAAAGCAATGCTAAAAAAGTTGAAACAAAATCTGTTGAAAAGTGACAAAATTTTTTGTGAGGAGTTTTGGCTTAGTTAAATTTTAGATTTTTAAATAGACTCAGAAACATTTTTTTAGCAGTTTCGTTTTCGGAAAAGTTATCGCAATTATTGCTGGATGTGCAGCTGCCAAGGGATTTTTGGAGTATTCTTCTTTGATATTCTTATCTATGTCTTATCCACCTTGAAAAATTTTCCATTTTCTTAATTATATTTATTTTGAAGAACTCAATGCGTTATACAAGTATGTTTATACCAATTTTCAACTAAATCATACAGTGGACTCTTAATGACAGCAAATATTAGTTGTTTAATTAAACATAATTATTGATTTCTTATAATTCTTCAATAATTTACTTGATTATTTCCAAAACTGTTAGATATACGATACTTTACACACTTTTTTAAAAAATCACAATGATCATACAATAATATTCAAAACAATGTCAATAAATAATTCATTATCAATTAATCTTTCTTTATCAACCAAACGTCCATGAAGGATAGGGTGCCTTCAGGATAAAATTGGACAAAAATTTTCTTTCCAGTGGCTCTAAAATTGTCAATGCATTATAAGGCAATTCCCAGTTTCCATTTTCAGTTCATCTAAATATAAATCGCAACAGTCGCAAATGCGGGACATGTATACTATAGACGGCATAAATTCGACAATCAAAAGCATTTTTTTATCGGTACTACGTATGAGAAGCATGTGGTTTACAAATTATTTCAGAGCCACATTTTCAATGGGTTTGAAAAAATTACTATTTTTTTTCTTCCTTGAGTCACTCATTCAAAATTCTAATTAATTCACTTCTTTTCTCGCCACAGCTAATCTGAAAAATTGTTACGGTATATAGCGCAAACAAACAATATCGGTGAAGTATCACAGCTGGCATCCAAAATTATTGACAAATAAATATAAATTACTAAGGAGTTTTATCGAGACCTATACAACATTTTTTAAACGTTTTGTTTGAATTTCTTCAGTTCGATTAAAATTCATATTTTTTATTATTTTTGCGCTTTAAAAAAGTTGAATCTATATAATTAAACATTTTTTGGTAATTGCTCATGTAAGAAACGCATTGAAAAAACTCTTTTGCAATTGTTTGAAAGACCAAAGCTCTATATTATTTAAATATGATTTTAAAAAATTAAATGAATGTAAAATTTTTATTTAAATTACCACTGACACTTACTTTAATTGATATGTCATTTATTTAACCTTAATATTGAAATAAAATCATGATTTTTTTATGAATTGTGCTTTTACTAAGTTAATTAAATAGGTTTTTTGAAAATATCATTTGAACATAGCTGTTTTAATATTTTACAATAATCAAACTGAAGTAACTGGCCTCCTTTTTGCGCTATGTTTTTAAAGATTTGTTAAATTTATTAATTATTTCAATTATCAAATACTGTTCGATTTATAAATATTGAAAATCTTTAATCGCTCTTATAACTGTTTTTGCCGCTGCACCGATGAGTTAAATATAAGAAATCGAAGTTGAAGAAAAATAATTAGTTATTTTTACTCAAGCTTTCGTCGCTAAAATATTAGCTCTCTACTTATTAGTGTGCTTTCAAAGCTTTTGGTATTAAATATTTTTTGGAAAAAGAGCTAAGATTACTGATACAACCTCGATTATTATAGATATCGATCCAGCAATTATAATTATTATTTTTTTTAATTTTTCATTATATTTATTTATTATTATTTTTTTTTTTTTTTCTATTTTTTGTTTTTTGGCATATCAAAATGTGTGCATGAAGTTTGGTTCGCGCGAAATTCTCATTAATATCTTTACTTTATTTATTAATTTATTAACCCTTTTTCTTCTTATTTTTATTTTCTATACACTTTACATTTACGCAGAGAAACAATAATCACAGATTTGCTTCGTCAGTTGAGTTGATACTCAATTTTGACGTACCGCTTAGGAAATTTATCTAGGACACTTAGAATTAAATTATTATTATTTTTTTTTCACCTGAAATACCATTTAAGAAGAATTAAGTTTTCATACATCCTCTCAGTTCAATAATCTACACTTATTCACGCTTCATATACAATTCACTTTCAGTCAAATTAAAAAAGTAAAAAATAGAAAAGATTTTTTTCAAGTAAATAGTTGTATATTTGGGAAAACAAATTTTTTAATAATATTTTACCTCTATAAATCTTTTATCATTTATCCATGCATTTATATTTATCCAAAATTGTAATGCAGTTTGATTGAAAAAATTGCAGTTAATTAAATAAAGTTTTAAATAATTTTTAATTTCAACAAGTTTTCTAGTTCGCTGATTAAAAATTCAAATTAAATTTAGTATAGTGTACTTGAAAAAGATTTGAAATGAAATTGAGTTTATAAAAAAGAAGTGTAAAGTACAAACTATAGCTTCTTAAAATGATATAATTAGCACTTATGGCATTTGTAAAGTTAAAGTTAAAAAAGAGTAGGTATTAGTCTAAAATTCTGCGACCGGAAGTATCTTCTAAAAGTGGGATTAAAAAATAATCTACTGAAAAATTATTTTTCATCCAAAAAACTATATGATATGAGAAAACGCGCAAAGTATTACGCATCAAAGTAATGAGAATCTCGCGCGTGAACCTCTCCAGTTAAATTTTGAATATTTTCTTAAAATATTTTTTCTCTAGATTCTTTTTTTTTCTATTATTATGAATATTCGATACGCTATTAATCTATTCAAAATAGACACTTTATGGAAAAAATTTATATTTTAAGAGTTGTGCAAATGTTCAGCTTTGCTTACTCCTCAATTATTTTAAAATAAATTAAAACTCTGTCAAGTACTGATAATTAAAAAGAAAATCATTTAAAATCACCCTTTTTTTGTTCTTACATTTTGTAAATATTATTTCAAATGAACACCAATGATAAAATTACATAAGAGACGAATAGAAACTGCTTTTTTAAATTTTTTTACAGCCATTATTGTCCTTTGAAAAATGACGCAAGCTCTCGGACAGTCATAGCGAAAAAATATGTTTAAAAAAATGAATTTACTATACATTTGCACAACTAATAGTTTTTTTCGTCATTGTATGATGTATACAACGACAAAAATTTTTGGAATTAATCGATTTTTTTCGCGCTTATTTATGTAGTTTGAACATATACTTATTTGGTATTTTACAATCTTCATTAAAATGATTTTCATTGAAAAAATTCAATACTTCGATTTGACAAAATTTCAAAATTAACTAAATCTATGTAAGCTTTTGAAGCTTCGCGTAGCTAATTTTTCAATCCGAACTCGATGTTACAGCAAGCGGAAAAAAGGTTACTCTTTATGCTTAAAGAATTATTTTTCTCCCCCGTTGTAACAAATTTAACACATTTGTAAATGACGTTTGAAACAAATACAACCAGGTACACCCGCTGTCAACAAAACATCAAACAATATAAATTTTAAAACGAACGACGAGTCTGGAATAAATTTTCACAACCTATATCCATAAATAAATTCATCACTTCCTGAGGCCAGGTAATACTAACGATAACCTCCAGACCCAAATAAAATGCTACATCGTCATCGAACCAATAATGTGTCGTTAGTCCTTTCCGTTTTCGGTTAGTTTGGTCTTGACGCGATCGTAATCATTACTGGACTCCTCGGCAATCTCGTCGATGGGTTCCAGCGTCTCGTCCAGCCTCGTCAGGCCGTCGTCGTCGTTCGTTTTGGCGGTTATGGCTAGGTGACGCACGGCGCTGACGATGTCATCCCTCAGGATGCCGGACGAGTGCTCCTCGGCTTTTTCCCCGTTTGGCTCCCGCCACGAGACAGGCACAAAGGTCATACGCACGATCGTGTAAAGCTTGTGGAAGCCCAGTTTCTTGTACAGACTTTGGCTCGCGTCGTTCTCCGGCCTTATCACCACGAATGGCTTGTAACCGTTTTCAGCCACCCTTTTCGTCAAGTACCTGGAATTCAAATACAATAAAATATGAGTGGTTTTATTGAGATTTTAAGACTTTTCAACAATAGACATTAGTATATTACTGTCTTTTTTTTCTTAGAATCTGTAAGATTTTCATTTTCAAAAAAAGACATTTAACAAACTTGAAAACAGAATTATAATGTTTAAGAAGCTAAGAAGATTTTCGGTGTTTGCTGAACTTTACTTTAACTTTTTACTTATTTCATCAGACTCTTTTAATATTTTTAGCAAACAGCTTGAAAATTTTCCAATAAAACTGATCGCGCAATACTTATTACGACCATAATAATACATTTAAGTATTAAATTTAGCTATGATAAAAATTATGTTTTTAAAATTTAATTTTAATAAAAAGCCGAAACTTTAATTTTATTCTTGAAGCACTCAGCTTGAAGCTTGCAGTCACTTGGTTCTAATCACTCAAGCTCGAATTTAATAAAAAAAAAAAAATTTAATTAATACTAAAGTTACAGAGAAAAATTATTTTTTTGGAATTTTATTATACAATTTATTTAGAAATAAAATTATTAATTATTCACACTTTTTAACAAGTGAATTTTATTGAAACCAAATCATTTTTTTTTTTTTTTTTTTTTTTTCAATTTTCTGTAGATAATTCAGAAACGTAGTGAATTGCAATTTGACACACACCAACAGTACCTAATTTAAATTAAACCTCCACCAGTAAAAATTCAAAATAAATTCGAGTTTTTATCGAACTTCGCATGCACAGTTCTAATTAATTCCGTTAAATATTTTTAGCACTTGAAATTGATCGAAAACGTAGTGATTGACGAAGGACAGAATAGAACCGTGCGGATCGATTATGCAACAAAAATAAACTAAACGCTAGCGCGCTTATCGAAACGAGAAACTCCAATAAACAAATAAAATAGAAAGAAAAAAAAAAGAGAGATTACGCAAGTTTCGTACCTCGCGAGCTTTGTGCCGTATCCCTTGCGCCGGAACTCGGGCTTGGTCTGCATGGAGAACATGGCACCGTAGTACGACTGTATCATCCATGCTGCCAGACTACCGTTCGCAAAAACTCCGGCCGCCGAAAGATTATTTATGAGCCGCTGGAACAACTCGTGGCACTCCATGTCGTTGGCCGGGTACAACTCGTGAATTCCCTCCGCGTGCTCCGGACGAAGAGGCAATACCTGAAAATTAATATTGATTGTGTTATCAGAATTTTTGTCTCCCTCTTTTTACCGAGGGATACGTTGAATTAAAAAATGATGCCTTTCGTAAAATAAACATTATCTAAACTTTCTTCATGCATATAAAGTGCCGGAACGACATATTCTGGCGGGATAGATTGCTTTCCAAGATACGAATCTGATTTTGCATAAGACTCGACTCGATTACCCGGCAGGAAATATCAATTCACAATTTACATCGGCAGAGCTTTTTAAAAATTCATACGCTTATCATGTATTGATCATATGAAATGAACAGTTGAATTGATTTTAAATCATTATTTCAAACCTTTTTAAACTTCATGTACGTTAAAAATTTGTGCTGAACTAATTATTGATTGAAAAGCTTTAAAACTGTATACCTTAAATTAATAAATGGTTTTTCTATAAATAAAAAAAATACTTTTTGTATAATTAAAAATAAGCGGTCAAAGTTCGCTTTTATTACTAATACTGAAAAATAATAATTAAAAGCTACCTGTACGTCGACATTGTCCTCTAGGGGGGGTTCGTCGTCGTACTGTTCGGTCTTCTCGGGCTCGTCACAGGCCCAGACGTCGCCGAGTACCCGCTCGACGGATCCGTGGCCCTCGTAAAGACGCATCAGCTCGTCCGCAATATTCGAGTGGACGAAGTTTATGTACAGAGGTTTGTTCCAGTTAATGAGGGCGTCCTCCTCCCGCAACAAACGCAGGCAGTCAAGCCTCTCGTTCGGACAGAACGCACCCACGCTCTCGTACAGTAAGCCGTGACACTGAAAATCATGATTACGATTTTAATTCAATCTATGATACTTGATTTTTTTATTTTAAATTAATGATAATTATACGTGCTTCAAAATAATGAATATTATTTCAGATGACTTTTTTTTTATCATGAAGATGGAGTAGTACAATTTATTGATTTATTTAAATTTAAAAATTAACTTTAAAACTAAGATTGACGAACAAGTGTAATATTGTATTTTATTACTTTCAACCATCATTTTAAATTGAATTATCGGATAAAAGGACAAGCAGTTTGAAATTTAAATTAATTCTGCGAAACTTTGGATATTTCGAAAATTTGTATTTTAATTGGGAGTTTCGGTTTTGTAAATGAACGAAATGCTTGAAATCGCAAAATTTTATTTAATTACCAACTTTTGATTGTTGATTGAAGGAGAAAAGTTTTTATTTTCTTTCTTTGTCAGTTTTGCTTGAGAAACGAAGAGTTCGATTGGGGAAGGTTATTTATAAGCGGTCATTAGTTATTCATAAGCACTTTCATAAAGTCTGCACAAAATTGACTATTCATTATCAAAGTTAAAGAATTAGTTTTCCTGCAAATTTTTTTTTTATACATTAATAATATGAATCATTCTTAAATAAAATTACCGTGAAAAATTTTACTCGTACGTGAATGAAATATGATAGAATAAAAAAAAATTGATGTAATTTTTCAAAAAAATAATTTTAAAGTTGATAACTTCGCTTCGATTACTTGGGTGTTATAGGTAGTTGAATTTTTTGCAAAGTTACAGTCAAAAATGGTTAAACTTTTTTGCACTCTTGACTTAAGTTAAATTTGCTCAAACTACATACTACTGACAAAAAATAGATAAAATATTTTTATATATTTTGAATCCGAAATCACTATTTTTTTTTGCAAAAAAACATTAACAAATTTTCTTCACTTTTGTTTTTACTAAAATGACAATTTTGAAATGATTATAAATTATGGTTGTGTCTAGGTACCATCGCCGTGTACCGTACACGGTACACGGTACACGGTAGCTTTTTACTTTAGATCCTATAATTTATTCCAAATAACCCACTTAAGTTTAAAAAACTACTAGTTTTTACTTTAAATCTAATTACCCATCCTAAATAACCCACTTAAATTCACAGAGTGTCTAAAGTAACTCTTATTTGGTACCGTGTACCGTGCACCGTGCACCGAATACGGTACACGGCGATGGTACCTAGACACTTTCATAAATTATCTATGTCAATTAAGCCAGATCCTCACTATAGTTTCAACACAAAAGATTTAGCACAGAACAATGACGTTTTTATTTCCAGCTACAAGTGTTTACACAGTTTATGCGTAAAACAATAGTGTTTTATAAACAGAAGCAGTTTTTGATGAAGTTTTATTTTTAAACGAAAAAATGAGTAGAAAATTTTGTAAATACCAAAATTTTTGAAAGTCTTCTCTAATACGAGAATAATTTATTATATAAAACGAGACTTGTTAATTCCCGGCCTTCGAATCTACTCCTATATTAAAATTCTTACAGCGTAGCATCAAATTAACTGACGCCTGCAGGGTTTTACGAGATTTGGATTCTGCGGAAATTCGTTAGTTCCTTATCTCAGTTTTTTGAAACTAACTAAAACTAATTATGTAAACTAATTTTTTTAAACTATTATACAATTTTTTTTTTCCTTTTTAAACATCAAACTAAACAAATTTTTATGGAAAAAAACCAATTTTTGAGAGATTTTCTCGACCGATTGCAAGTTTAAAGTTCGATTTTATGAACTTGTGATTTATGTCATCTTTGAACCCACTAAGCCTCTTTTATTTGTGTCAATATCAGGATTGGTTCGAGAAAATATTTTACTTTTTTTTTCTTACTGTACCAAGTTATTAAATGAAATTTTTCCAATAAGATTTTCTTGTATCTACTAGTTCATGAACTTTGATTGAAAAAATTGAAGTTTTTTTATTTATTACGAAGAACCATAAATATATAAAAAATTACCTTAAATAAGCCATTTATCGTAAATAAGTGAGCTCGTCAACCCTGACATTAAATAATATCTGATCTTTTCCAGGGTAAGCTCAATCATAAAATTTAATTTTTTCCTCGTCTCGGTAAACCATAATTCAACGCGGGCATTCGAAAAGTAATCAGAGTGAAATAAAGCCCCAGGGTGCCATCCGCCCCTAATCCAACTTGAAAGCGAAAATCATCTGAATGCAGCTTCAGAATCCAGTGAACCAAACAAAAAAAAGATAATCCCAATCTAAACTTTAAAAAAAAAAAAAAAACCAAATCGACCGACCGAAAGTAAACGAGATTACGTCGTGCGGAAAAAGTGTAACGATCTAATAACTCTCGCAAATTTCGAGCGACAGCGACGGGGGGAGAGAGAACGACGCGACGGGACGGGTTACGAGTCAATAGCAATATCCTGCCTCCTCCTGCATGTGTGTGTACCTTCGCCTTTGCATTTGCCTTGTGTCACACTGTACTAGTTTTCAAATCTGCGAGAACTCGTGTTTAAACGAATTAAGCACTTTTTTACTCGGATACAGGGCTTTTTTTTACTTTCGTAAAAGACGGTAGAAATTTAATTTGACCAAGTTTAGGAATCAGTTTAGAAGAAGCCAAACAAATCTGGTTAACTAAGTACACGCGAGCTACTTAACGTAGTTTTGTGATTATTCACTTTGTTTCAAGAACCACTTGAATTTTCTAATTCGAGAATTTATTTAAACCGGGTACTAATTCGAAATTCAAGGACTTAATTCAGTTTTCAAACTTCTCTAACTTTACACTATGAATTATGAGTCAGATTTTGATTATTTTGAAAGCTCTCATTTTTTGTAAAATTTTCAATTTAATTTTTTTACTTTCTGAAAAAACGATGTCGTAATGTTTATGTTTCATAAAACCGGTAGAGAGATAAAATTTTTCAGTTCTGTCAACTCAAGTTCATATTTATTACCTCACCAGAACCTGTCGTAAAACCTGAGGTAAAACCAGCCATTGCATTTTCATTTTAATACGAGAATTTTACTTGATTTTTCCAACTTCTTAGCAAATAATATATTAAGTTAATTTTATACAGACTCGAAAAGAAGAGCTGGAATTTCAAAATTTTAAAGTGGCTGGATAGTTCGACCCAAGTTTACATCGTAAAGGTTTACAAGGTGGTGTGTAACGTGAAATCAATTTACGAGGTATTCGGCGAACAAGCATAAATGACTGAACTTCCAAGTTCCACAATCAAGTTACTTGTAGTTTAAGTAACGCAGTTACCGGCTTCTTCTTATTTCCAAAGGAATTCGCCCAAGTTTGAGCTTCCGGACGACCGGAACAAAAGCAGTGCGAATAAAAAGTTTCCCGACTCGATTTTCGAATTCTCGACCGGAAGAGTAAGTTTAAACGATTGATCTGGAAATTTTTCCATCGCTTGTTTGAGTAGAAATTTTAATAGTTCGAACAAACACGCGCGGAAACTCAAACGACGTCTGACCAAACACGACTCGTTCTACTGAAAACGATAAAATGCCAAGTGATTTTACACTGAGAAAACGATCCTCTTAAGACAAAAGGAATCCTTTTGTCGCAAAAGGAAAATAATCTCAAAATAGACCCCTAAATGAAATCCTTTTGTTTCAAAAGGAAAATCCTTTTCTAGAGAAATCCTTTAGCGAGAAAAGGAATTCCTTTTGAGGTAATTTCGTTCAGCGAATAATTAAAAATGCTTAAAATAAAAAAAAAAAATTATTTTTTCATCCTAATATTAGCTAAGCATGCTAACATTAATTTTTGAATGCTGAAAAAATACTAGTGCACACTTAAAAAGTCCTAGTCAAATTCTACATGACCTGGAGTCGAACCCGGGACCTTTAAGATAGAAGTCTCGTACTCTGCCGCTGAGCCATCGCACCTTCGTAATATGTTAATAATAAATGGTCCTATGAATAAAAAGCGGCTTACAAATAAATAAATGAAGTGTTAAAGGGATGCAATGTCACCGATTCAGAAAATCAACTATTTTTTTTATATTACTTCTGTCTTTTTTTTTTTTTTTTTTTTTTTTTACTTATTATTAAAATAAAATTTAAGAAAGAGATTTTGTCAGTTGCCGAGTAAGGAAATGTATTTTTACATTTCAAATCTCAAAAGTTATAGACTGTTTTTAAATTCAAATTTTTTTTTTTTTTTTTTTTTTTTTTTTTTTTTTTCTTTTGAAATAAGAAAATGTTTAATCCTTGCGAATAAATATTTTTAACTTAAATATTATTAAAATTAAGTTTAAAATTATAATGAACTTTACTTCTATTATTTATTCTAGTTTTTTTATTTCGTACGAAATAAAAAAATTTATTTCATTTTTTTAAAATCGCAGTCAAAAGGAAATCCTTTTTTCAGCAAAAGGAAATCGTTTAGAAAAAAAAAAAAAAATTTTGAAAAATTTTCACCAAATTATATCAAAAAGAAATCCTTTAACGGTAAATGCAAATATGCATTACTGCAAAAGGATCCTACTAAAAGGATTTTAATTTTACGTCAAATACAACGGATTTTACGGCGAAATTATTTTACTTTTGCAATAGAAGGAATTCAACTTCCCGCAAAAGATTGATAGTCAAAAGGAAAGTAATTTTGTCGTAAATAGACCATTTTTCTCAGTGTAAAAATTACAGTTTATACAAATTCCCTATTGAATGAAAATTTTTTTATCAATAATTTTGAAGATTGAATCCTATTTACGAAAAAATTACTCGAATGTTTTTTTTTTTATTTAACCTTCAAAGCGCTAAAGTTCAAGGTGCAAACAAAAACTACATATCGAAAAATTAATTTACAGGCTATAAATTTTGAAAATAAAAATCCTTAAATTCATTAAAAATCAGACTAGCGGCCTTAATCATCTTCTACAGCAGCTAATAAAGACCATCCATAAAAAAAAATCCCCAGTCATTAACTAAAAGCTACTCAAGTGCTCTACGAGAAAGAATAAGAAATCCTCGACCTCGGAAGACCAACCGCAGCATCCGACCGCAGGAAAAAAAAAAAAAAAAAAAAAAAAATCATCGTGGCCGAGAAAAGCCAAAGAAAGTCAAAAGTAAGAAAAACAAAGAGCAGTCGACTAAAGAACCCGCAGGGCGAAAAATAAGAGGGGGAAGGAAGGAAAAAACGAGGGTATGTGTATCGGAGGCTAATGGGCGAAGGTGAACCGGAGAAATCGAGAGTGCGCCTTGGCACGAAGCCAGTGTTGAAAATTTTTCAGTGTGCTCGTAAGTGTGCGAGGGCATGGTTGTAGGTGGCAGTTTTTCTTCTCGAATAAAGTTTCCTGCGAAGTGGGAAAAAAAAGAAGTGATGGATGGAAGTTTGTTCGGAAGGAAAAAATTTCGATCCCCCTGCCCCGAAGATTTTAGTCGAGATTAGATGAAAATCGTTGACTCCGAGCTGATTTTTATACGAGCCTGCTCTGAAAAGTTTGAGCAAGTTATTTGACTTTGATTGCAACATGAATTCAATTGGAAGTTTCAGCAAAGTTAGGCGAAAAGTCAGTTAAGAGGTGCGCTAAACTAATTTTTCACTCTCTAAGGAGATATTTTAATCAAGATTTTTTGTGGCTCACAAAAGCTCGTTTTGAAGCTTTAAAACAAAACACATATATATTTTGAATTTATTGAAACACTGTGCTATAAAACATTCCCGGAAATGTAGCTTTTGATAATTTTACGATGCCCTTGCGCTTACTAAACAAGAATTACAACGTCAGCTCAGTAAAATATTTTTTAAGAGGATAAGAAATTTTTATTAGACTGTAACGTTTTTATTTTTGTTTTTATTTTATTTGAAAGGAAAAAAAAATCTTAAAATCTGAATAGTGTTTAGTGAGATAACTTTGAAAAAATTATAAACTTAAAGCTATCGCAATGTAATCCTAATTCAACTAATTTTTAGCGGGGAGCTGTACGTATTTTTTTTTCGGCCCAATTTTTTACTGTACGAATTTAAAGTTGTAAACTGAAATTAGATTTTTTTTTCTTAATCCTAAAATCCAGTTAAATTTTTTCAGTTAAAAAAAAGTAAAAAATTTTTTAAAACCTACGCTGATAAAGAAATTGAAAATAATTACTCTTTATTTTTATTTATTGCAATAGTAACCTTTTTCATTTACTCAAATAGAATCATAAATAAAGCTTTCCTATAAAGTTTCAGAAAAATTTATTTGGCTTTTTGTTTTAGCTAGATTCTGTATCTCAGGAATGATTAAAAAAGTTCAAAAGTCAAACACTTCATGAAATTGAAAAATTTTGAATAAAAAAACATTTTAGCTGGAAGTATAAGTACAAAGTCTGATCTACTAAATTTTGCTCACAATAACTAAATTAAAATAGCCTGTGATAATCTCACTTTTTAAAATTTGTTTCAAATTTTTTATTTAAAACTTTGTGTTTATAAGGAAATTTTTCATAATTAAAAAAGAAAAAGAACCCTGCCAAGCGGGCAGCCATCCGTCAACTTATAGAAGCTCAATAGCAAAAGAAAAAAAAAAGTAAAGCCGATGGTCCAACATTGCGGCAGTTTTCTGGCTTGGTTTTCCTTTCCGAGAATTGGCAATTTGCCTTTTAGTAAGGTCTCTTTTTCCTCTATAAAATTGAAAAACTTTTTTTTTTCTGATTTTTCTGCGTAGGAGGAACAACGAAATTAAAAAAAGTTGAAGCATATATTTGCTCTGTTTGTGAACAGTTTTCGAAATGCAGCAATTATAGACAAATCATCTAATTTATTTCATTAGAACTTTAATCAAATAGCTTATTGATTTTTTATTTGAACGGTAATTTTGTTCTATAAAAGGAATGTCATGTCAATTACTCAAACTATACTCCGTAAGCATGATTACTTTCATCAATAAAAAATTTGTTTTGTTCCTCTAGTCAAATAATTTTTAACATCTAAAAACTAAATTCTTTTTATTTAATTAGAATGAACTTTTTTTTCTGTTGATTGACGTTGCATTTTAGAGTTTGGGCACTCCATTAAATTATTTCCACCACCGCTTCCACAAATATTTTTTGTATTCGCTATTTACTTTTAGTTTTTAGCTTGATTTGTTTTTGCTTTGATGAACTTCAAAAGAAAAAATAAAAAATTAACGAAGAAAAGAGGGATTATCTTTCGTTCAGTAAAGTTTTCGTTGTACAGATATTTGTTTTAAGGTTTATTCTCTACACTGTAGGTACTCAAAGAAAAGTTTTTTAAAGCTCTTTAGATTAGAGTACATAATCCTAAAACGGCTTTCATAACATATTAACACGGATAGTTCATGTGATGCATAGACTGGTTTTTCAAAAATAATTTAGAGAAATTAGATTTAAAAAAACAAGATGAAAGTTATTTAATTTAAAAATTTAATTATTGATTTACTTTCATCAATTTATCTAAGAACTTGAAATACTTGAGAAAAAGTTATAAAATTGTTATTATTTTAAAAAATTTCATGTATAATTTTCAGTTGTGAAGCAGCCTCTAGTGTAAGTTTTGTTAAGTCCTTAAAATAAAAGTAATTTGTTTCACCGAAACGACTGATTCATTTCGCTTCATTCTTCAAAAAAGTAAAAACTGGTATTTTTAATTGAAAATGACTTCTATTGTTTGGCTTTGGAATTTAATTAGGACATCAAGAAAAAAACTCAATAGGCCGCGTGAATCATAAATCTTTGAACAGAGAGAAAAGAAAAATTAGTGAATTATTTTTTACGATGTCTAATGCAACATTTAAATCACTTTTCACATTTCGTAAATTTAAACTTGGTAAAATTTTAAGAATTTAAGTCTTTTACTCTAATTCTCCAACGAATTAATTAAAAATTTTTAGCTGAAAGAAAATTACTAAAAAACTTTACTTTCTCTGGATTCCAGAGCTTTAATTTTTTCATGTAATTGAGTTACGACTAAAAAAAAGGCAAGAATAAAATTTTCATTTCAAACGTAAGTTTTTTAAAAATAATATTTTCAGTTAGCGCATGAAAGAGGTATTACATATTTAAAGTTTGCAACATTTCTGTTGAATTTATATTACACTTTAGTTTGGTGGAGTTCCAGAGTTTTGAAAGTTTACACTGCACAGACTGAAACTCTATATAGTTATATTTTTTTATGAAGACAGTTAAAATCCACATTTCAAGGATCAGCTGAATTTTTTATTATTATTTGTCTCTCAAGCGGTTTTATGACGTGTACTCAATAAGTTAAATAAAATTAGAAAAAAGAGATTTAAGGTAGGACCTTAGTTACCATCTTCTGTGTCAACTTTTCATCCGCAGTCTTATGGCAAACGCTTTTTCCCAATAATAAAATTATTCAAGAAACATGTGATTGCATATTATTTGTGCATTTGTGACCTCTAAGTATGAATTAAAAATTATTTATATGTAAAATGGGTAAAAAAGTGTCTGCTCTCAACGCACTTCTATATCTGTATTTGCGTGAAGCTAGTCAAATGTGAGATTAAAATTGAAACTTGACTAGCAGTGTATCTGAGTGAAGAAACATTTGACTTGATTTTGAATTCAAGTACCTAGATGATTGAAATTTAAAACACACCGAGTATCTTCAATCCTCCTGGGTATGGTCCACTCACGAGGGATTGTATTTATCTTTGTATTACATTGTCTACATTTCCTCGGATACATTTGCCTTGCGTGAACCAAATGCAATTTACCGTGTTTAATATTTTGTATGTAAAATAAAAATAATTTCGATTTTGATGCAAAAATTATTTTGTTTCTCCAAACTTATAATATCTTTTAATTTACGCTACATTTGAAAATTTTTAAATTTATGGTAGATAACTTTTCTCGTATGAAAATTAAACAATTTTAGTGAATTTTACCCATTCAAGCTAGATTAATTTCAAGTCATCGAAATCCTTGGTTAGTAGTAAATTTAAAATTTTTTAACAAACTCAAGTGACAGGATATATTAATTATTCGATCAAACAAACCGCGCAACGATTAAAAATTTACGGGTCAAAAAGAGGGGTTTGGGGATGGATAAAAAAGGGCCAATAATTGTTGATAAGCCTGTCAGCACTCACCGAGAGCGTCATTCCGGGAAAGTGCAGGCACACAGGAACTTCCGGCCATCCGTGGGCCACGTAGAAGTGAAACTCCCACACCTTGTTGCGCATGTAGGTCAGGAGGGTCTGGTGAAACTGCAAAACACACAAGGACAGTTTTTTTTATTATTTTCCTTCTGCAGCTGCTTCAATAGAAAAAAAAAGAAGAAGAAGAAGAATGTAAAATGAAAGACTATTTTCAGTATCTCTGCTCTGCCAACTGCACTGGAGGGACTATTCTCAGAGCTGCCTTTATTATCCTTTGGGCTTTGACCATTTTTTCATTCGATCCTTTTCTGATTCAGGTTTACTGGAAATTATGGCTTACTTGTAAAATCGTCAAATTAAATAAAAATTAGTGTGTCTGTTGAACGTTGATGAACCTTTTTTACTTGAATAACACTTGTGTCTTCAATAGAATGCTTTTTGGTCAACGGTTAACACCAAAAAAGTATTTTTTTATTTATGTTTTTACGCAGATAATTAATTTCCAAGGACAATAGTATGACACAGGTTTTAATTTGTTCGTAATTATTAACATAACGAAAAATTTTATCCGTCAAATTATCAAAAGTACGTTTGGTGAAGTGTCTAAAAACAAAAAATTTGCAACATGCCGCCAAATTCAAAAATATTGTAATTTGCATGCAAATTTCGAGAAATTTACATTTTCGTGACTTTAATGTGGCCGTACGAAACAAGCTTAGTTATTAATTCTAAATTTCAAGATTGCATTAAAAACACGTTTAACCGAAATATTTAAAAATCTTGAGATTTTGATGGTAAAAAAACCTAAAAAACTCTGCAGTATCATTGACATTGGCCTTGTCCCTGTAAAACGAAATCAACTCATTATTTAAGGCTCCAAAACAAAAAAGTAGATATTGCCGGTGTATTATTTACAGGAAATAAACAGAAAATTTTATTCCGCGGCTAAACTGGAAGCTTTATGAAACATTGATAAATCACTTTTTGGTAAGACATGTGGATTTATGTCTTGGCTATATGCAAGTAGTTTTTGCAAACGGAGGTAATGTTTATTTTTCATCTCATTTTGCAGTTATTAAAAAACAGATTCATCAATCTACCGCACTGAGCTTATCGATCAATCTCAATTTTTTGTTTTGCAACGTCTAAAAATTTACATCCTCTCGTTTATCAATTTGAAAATCTACTGAATAATTTGGAAACTTCTACAAGAATCTCGGCGTACTTTTCAACCAATCGACACCTACATAATTTACGGCATGTTACATGTTACCCACTGATATCGTTAACTTTGAATTTTGTTATCAAAGATTTTGAAATTGACTTTTGCATTTTGCGACGGTCAAGGTCGGGATCTCGGTCGCGAAGGTTAAGGTCTGCGACGGCATAAGGTAATCGACGCCGCGTCACGAGCGAGTCGTTGGACTTTGCATGTTTCCGCATCTGGCACGAAATTTCAGTGGGCCTGCGTGCAGACGTGCATACAAAAAACTATATTTCCGCGGCAGAGATTTTATAAATTTTTTTTTTTTTTTTTTTTTTTTTTTCGTGCATGAACGGCTCTTTTGACACTGGTTACGAGGTGAAATATTAGACGGGAAATAAATTTCGTGCTGCGAAACTCTTTTTTTTTTTTACTTGATAAGGAAAAGGAGGTTACGGAGGAATCGAACCAATTTTTTGTCTGCTTTAAAGTATTTATGCTAGTGACACATAATTTAGCTAACAGAATAATACTACTGATTTATAATTGAAAAAAAAAAAGTTTTTTAACCACTTCGTAAGAGATGCCAATTCGCGATATATGCAAAAACTAGAGTTTAAGAAGTAGTTTATAACAATAAATTCTCAAACTTTAAAAACTTAAAATATTGTAAAAATTTTACCAAACTTTATATATTTTTGAAAAAGCAGTTCGAAAACACTTTATATTAAACAGGGGCTTTTTAGCAAAAAAATTTTTTTCAGTCCCATTTTCTCCCGGCTCTTGTTGCAATAACCATTCGAGCAAAAAGCACCTCACTCCGCACTTGTTAGCCAACTGGTATTTATTTCTAGAAAAAGTTCAAATGGTTTGTATCGAGCTTTGATTAAAAAAAAAAAAAAGAAATTTTCAATAATCACCCGTTGATTCCAAGTATCGAATATTGAATCTCTGAAATAATAAAAAAAAATTTATATTTTCGCTCACACTGAAATTTTTTATTTTTCATTCCAGAAACATTTTTCAATTCTAACCGAATGATTTTTTGTTTTCTTGATCAGTGCACTCTTTTACTCCATTACTCAATAAAAATATAATTCTCCCTCCAGCAAACTCCGTACAGCAGAGGAGAAAATTTACTTCCGCATGATGGCGAAAAAAGGTCCGCTCGTTACTCCGTAATTCTAATCAGCACGCATGATGCAGTTGTTGGCTCTGAATTTTTAAGAGCGTCACGCGCACATGTGCTCCGCACTCTGGCGTAACCTTGACCTTCGAGGTTGTTGCGGCAGCTCCCGAGGCGTTAAGTTCACGATCAACCTGCTGCAGCAGCGCGAAATCCAAAGTGTCCCGCAATGGGTTTTATCTCTCTCTTTTTTCAGAAGTATTTATTTCACGATCTTCCTTGAGCTTTCTCTTAAAGACGGCTCTGTTACCTTGGATAACCGCGGTGTTCTTCCGTAAAAAGTTTTCTGTTTCTGGGATGATTACTTTTATCAATTAATGTCATTTTTTGTTCACTTTTTTTTTCATTCAAGGTCTTTAATTAAAAAAGTCACAGTATACTTTTGAGTTACATAATTGTTTTAGATGAGAAAAAAATTTTTGTTATGAATACTGTTACGTCAAATTTAATTATCGCAACTCCTTTTATTCAGGAGAAAAAGAAAATTGAAACAATCAAAGTTTTTTTCATGATATATATCATTGGTTTTTTTAATAGAAATTTCATTTAAGGGGGGGGGTATACCCTAAGCAACTTTAAAAAATCGATTTTTTTTTTTTTTTCTTAAAGTACAACATCTCAAGAATGTTGTGTCAAAATTTCAAGTCATTCTGAGTCGATCTCAGAAAGTTACAGCAGTTTTCGTGCAATGATCGAGGATGAAAGCCGTATAGACAAAGCTGAGAAAGAAGCTACCAAAGAGAGTAAAGATGCCAAGGTTAAGCGTAGAAGGAAAGAAAAACAAGCTGAAGACGAAGCAGAAGCAGCAGAAGAAGTGCTTTATGGTGCAGGAATCGATGATTCCTTTTAAGGTAAAAAAAAAAAAATTTCATTACTTTTATCTTGTTCAAAACTTTAAACGCGTTTTTCTCAAAACTAGTCTTTTTAAAGTCGGTGAGGAAAATATCTCGGCGACCGCTGCACCGATCGTTCTGAAATTTTGAGGATTTCTTTAATATATATTTTTCCAGGTATTAACACGAGGATTTTAAAAAATTTTCATTTTTACGGCTGTGGCGTCAACAAAATGGCGGATTTTTTAGCCGAAAAAACGGTTTTTCACTTTAAACAACCACCAAATCGTCAAAAATGAAAAAAAAAAAAAAAATCCTCGTGTTATTACCAAGATAAACTTGTCTTCTAACAGAATCTTTTTTCAAAATTGATTTTAGGTGATCCTGAACAAAATGGCGTTCCTCACCGTAAAAAATCGAAAAGCAAAGGCGTCGCCGAAAAAGTACTGGCATCGGCTTATTTATTAATATTTTTACTTGAAAAAATTATGGAAGGTAGTTGAAATGTTGTATAATTATATGGTGAATAAATGACTTAAATAATATTAACCGTTTTTTCAATATAAATTCCCAAAAATTACCTTTTTTTTAGCCTCTTAGGGTATACCCCCCCCTTAAACTGAATATAATTTTAAAAGCTTTCTGATTAATGAAATTTTGATTATCAGATTTTGATAATTCAGAATATCGAAATCGTTCCAATCCAAACCAAAATGATAATGAATAATAAAAAACTAATTAAAATCCTAGTCTTATTCAAACGCTGTAAATATAACTAATTCAATTTATTTCTATATTCCTTTATTACAACAAATTTGAATTTATTGGATTGAATAACTCGATCAATTTTTTTCGCGAAAAGTTAGATTAACGCGAAGACGTGGTAGCACTGCTCCAGATTAATATGCACGTCGAGCAGGAACTTAATAATGTGAATTCTAGAGTAAGTTCCATTGGTTTCCGCTCGTTTAAATGTTTCCCGCGCTCTTCTTGCAATTATCTGACTGATCGTGCGGCGTCAGCGAGCGGCGATACCACACATCGTCGACCTTGATAATTAAAATTGAATTTTCACCCGGTTGACCGAGATTTACGAGAATGGCCAATTACCGCCCCTTAATAATTGGTAATATAATTATATAGAAAATTTCAATAGATTCGTCTCTAGAAATTTATCGGTTGGAATAAGTACATACATTCAGTAAAAAAAAAAAAAAAAAAAAAAAATCAAAATCATGAATTTATTGATTTTTTTCTATTTTAAACCGGACTACAGAAATAGAGTCGGAAATTTAAATTTTGTAAGCAATGCTTTGAACAAACCAGGGTGTGATCGTTTTATCGTTGGACGAAAAACTTTTTCGACTTTATTTGAATTGGCTTTTGAATCTTGTTTACAAACAAATATTTTTTCCATTGGGGTCATCAAAAGTGATGGATGTCAAAGTTTGTTTTAAGACTCGCTTGTCATTCAAAACCGTCATCATTTACTCAGCCTTAATCAAATTTTTGTTTTTAGTCATCAAAATTCAATAGCGTGTACATCGCAAACAGCTGGCACTATTGATTTTTCATCAAAAAACCTCATAAATCTTCACCCACTTAACGAAATCTCGAAAAACCTTCGCTCGAGTCGAACGCCCACGCACCTGTAACACCTAGTCGTAATAGCCTTGGACGCGGTACCTCCGGGACCCTGACACTGAACGCGCATCTCTCAACAATAAAGTGGGAGGGATTACACACACCGCACTCAAGAGCTATTTAATCTCTCTTTGCTTGCAGGGATATCTTTCTTTACATTTGCGGAAAATAAAAAGCCACTGGTTTTCACCAGAGTAAACGTACAAGCGTTTTGGTATTTTATTGTTGTTCTAAATCTATTTAAAAATAATTTCATTTATAACAAAAAATAAAAAATTTACTCACGAAAACCTTTGAGGTGATATAAAAATGAAATAAAAAATAAATAAATAAAAACAGTTTTTTTTGAAAAAAATTAATGCCGAACATGTATCTTTTATTGCATTTAAAAAAAAAAAAGTTTACCATTATGAGTTTTGATGAAAATTCAATGAATTATGTTTAAAGATTTCGCTGAAACAAAGTAACATTTTCAAACTTTCGGAAATAATTTTTTGTTTTATACAACTGAATTAACATTTTTCATTAATTTTTTTTAAATGAAAATTTTACCGAGATTTGGCCTACGGTTTGGTTAATTTTACCGATAAAAAATTATAACAGATAAAATAGCAAAAAGTTTTTTAATGGTTTTTAATGGCTGGTTTGATTTTGATGAATATGGTTCAGTTGTATGCTATCGATACATGCTCTTTAATTTTAGTTTTTCAGTATTCGTGGTATAGTTTGAATTGAATGATGAGGAGTGTCGAAATGCAGCGAACTTTAGCGTATAAAATGAATACTCAAGTAGGTGCAACTGAATGAAACAGTAGATACAGTTCAACTTCTACCAAGCGAGCCACGTGTGAATTTTCAGAAGTTTATAGTAAGTTGGGACAAACTAAGGAAGCTAATAACAAAACTTTTTTTTTATCTTTATAATATTCATTTTTTCTTTTGATTGAGTGGTAACTGGATGCGAGTGAGCATAAATAATTTTTAAAACACAAAAATCAAAAGAAAAAATTCTTATTCGTGAGCAAGCTACTATATTTTCATAAACTTTATAATATTAATATAGCGTTCAAACTATTATAGTTGGACTGTTTTTTTTCAAAATCATAAAGAATTAAAACATGGGTTCTGAACATAACTTAAAATAAATTTGTCAAAAGGTTGTGTTTAGTTGGCAACTCAAACTGTAATTAAATGAAATGTTTTTCATGCCTTTATCTCAGCACACTTCATTCGATTATCTGTGATTTTCCCAACGTTTATTCTAGTTAAAAGAGGAAAATCAATCTTCAGGAAATAATGAGTTGAGAACTATCCTATCAATGAATTCCAAATCAATTTTACAATATTTTCCAGTACTAACTATGTAAGTATATACATACTGGTACACTAACTTTATAAAGCTGCTTAATTGATTACTGCAGCCACGGAATTAATATTTGTGTGTAATTTCAAAGCTAACAAAAATTATGATTGATGAATAAATTATCACACTTTTTATATTATCATGAATCATGCATATAATATCGATCGCCTACAATTTAATTACTTATCGTCACGTTATCAATTACAAACCATCTTATTTGGAATGAAATATCATATTTTTTTCGAATAACTGTATAGTTTATCTTGAAAATTCATTAGTTTACGATGCCTAGTCACGCTTACAAAAACACCATCGCACCAAAAAATAAATTTCTCGCAACTATAGTATCGACACCGTATGCACTCATAAAGGTGCCAAATGCGCCGTTGGGTCTAATGCCAGCTTAATAAGATATAAAGAGGCGCACTTTGCCGAGGCACAAAGTCATAATTCACCGACCGTGTTTGATTCATACGCGAACAGCGACGTTTAAAGTTTGCGTGACGCGAAGGTTTTATCGCGCCCCTAAGGAAACGTACTCGAAATTTTGAGCTCGAGATTATCTTTCTTTTTTTTTTAAAGATCGCGTGAATTTTGTGGCAGTTATAAAAATTAGAACGGGATTTGAAAACTTTAGTTTTTCTACGAAAAGAGATTGATACAGATCTGAAGTTTTTACTAGAAAGTTTTCGTTTGGGATTAATAAAACTTGAATTGTAACTCTAATGTTTGAGTAGTAATCTCATTGTTGACCGATCAAAGCTTAGGCTGACGGTAACTTTTTGATGGTTTTACGTAGGTAGCAACGTTTACTGTAAAGTTAAAACTAACACTTTGAAACTTTTTTTTTTTAATAATGGTACTACTTATCGATTAGATGAATTATAAATTATGAAGATTACATCATAATCTGAAAATTAGTTAAAGCTCTTTTTACAAAATTATCTGACTCTGTTGGAACACATTGTAATAATTATAAAATTATTAATGAAAAATTCATGATTTTTTTATTAAACAAAAGATTTTTTTTTATTGTCAAAACGTCGGAACATAAAAAGATTACACAAATCGTATAAAACTTGTCATCGAGGCTCAAAGCTTAAATCAGATTAAATCCAGTTGGGTCACAGACAATATTACCGGTCGATAAACCCTTCGGTAAAAAATTGAGCCGTATTGGCATTTTAATGTACGATATTTAGAAATGTTACCACTCGACCTACTTCTGATAACTTATCTATCAATATCACGTAACAAGATTTGACAGTACGAATAAAAAATTCAAGCTAGAAAAATGCACCGATGTTGTGTCACGTGCTTACTAATCAAAAAGTTGCAGCATTTCATTATAATCCATTAACTCTACACAACTTGTTTTGAATGCGAACAATTGTTGACCGCACGTTTGGACATGCATTATTGGATGAATGTTTTATACTTTATGTTTTGATTTTGATGTATGTGTACTGTAAAGGCAACAAGTGACGCACATTTTATTTATTAAACGGATCTGTTAATCTACTTAAACTTTTTAAAAGTTATTTTTAATTGCTCCAATTATTGGGTTATTCTTGATAATATTATTATTTGGTGTTAAATATTATCAATTACAGTAAAACTAATTAAATTATAGTACTTTTTTTAAATACAATTCCCAAATTCTCAAACAACGATAATTCAAAGTGCTATGGGAGTCAGAAAAAACTTCAAATAATCGAGATTTTATAGAATTTATATTTGGGTTGAAGAAATTGGAAACAACAGAGATACAAAAGTAGCCATTTTTTAGTTATAAAATTAAAAAAAATAAAGAAAAGAAAAAAAATAAATGAATGCAGTTACCTTAAGTGACTCAGGTAAGTAGGCAGCGAGGAAATCCAAGAGCTGGGGTAATTCGTCGGCAGCGAGCAGTCGAAAGTTTCGGCCCCGTTCCAGTGCCTTGGGGCACTCCATGCTGAAAATTTCATCAACATTTTTAAGCATGCAAAAAAATTTTTTATTGCTAGGTATATTTAAATTCAATGTACTGTGGAAATTATTCCAAAAAATTTTAATGAAAACGTGAACTTAAAAATTTTAATTTGAAATTACAACGATCTGACAAAGCCACGAGAAAAATGTAAAAAAAAAAAAAAAGAAATGGAAATTGACCTAAATAACGATTACATTTTTGGCCATTTTCATAATTTTATCCAAAAATTTGCAATTTAAAGTAGAACTTTTGACATTATTAAGTGCGAAATCGGGAAATCCATGGCAATGAGTGTCTTTGAAGCTTCCGCGTTCAGTGATTAAGGTCGAGATCCGGTCAGACGCGCTCGAAAGGCCGTGATCGATGAAAATTATGCAAATTCTCGTTGGACCGAGATAAAAATTTTCCCGCTGCACTCATCACGTATTCAACCTTTTAAAACTTGGGTTTGTGGTCTTGAATATTTAAACGATGAATAATGACCGAAAATTACGGTTTAATCAGCGGTTTTGTTTGTTATTGGTCAAGCTTAAGTTAGGATTAACTCTGATATTCACAACAAAACTTGCTTTTTTCCATTATAAATTTATTTCTTGTAAATTATTTTTGCATGTCGTTGTTAATTAAGCTGATCCAGTAAAAAATCGCGGAGGAATATAATTAAAATAATTAATAAATAAAAAAAAATAAAAAAAAGAATTACTAACGCAATAAATTTTTTTTTTTTTTTTTTTTTTTTAAACGATAGTTTTTAAAACTATTGCTTTTCAAAATTACGATTATTTTATAAAATAAATAACTATATATATTTATTGACTACGTATGATTTTTGTCGACTAGTGACTGCAATAAATCTACAGCTTATTTTTAAAGCTAAGTTCAGCTAAGTTAATATTATTGATGACAAATCAGCAATTACAACTATCGTTATGAGATAAAAAGCGTTAATAGTTTCGTAATTTTATTTACTGAGCGGATTTCAAAGTCTTTTGAATGGCAATTAAAGGATCCAATGCAAACGTACTAGGATTATTCAGCTGTAGGTGTAGATACTCTAACAGAGAATTAATCGGTTTATCAATGAAAAGGTAGAGCTATTGTTCCAGTGGAAGAATGTAGGTACAATTTTAATTAAACCAAGACCCTCAAAGAAAGTATAAGAAACTTTATTATTTATTGAAAATTTTTCAACAGCTACTAAGAGTTGTAACGGTTTTTAAAACTCCGTTCGACCCGTAGTTCATTAAAAAAAAATTAAAATAATCAGCTTGAAGTTAACTTTTTTATGGCAGATAATTTTGTTTTGGATTAACAATTAAATTTATTTCTGCTCTTTTCTGTAAAGGTATCTCCAAAACAATTAAGAAATTAGACATAAGTACAACTCTTTTAAGTATAGTAGTAATCTATTTATTAAGTTTTTACTGTCAATTAACGGTCATGATAACTCATTATCTTTATTTGTCAACAACGCCTAGACATGTACGTAAAGTCGTGTTATTCAAGTAACAATAAAAGTATGTAAAAAAAAGTCTAATTAGCACACTTTGCTAATAAAAGTTTTGTTTAATAACTCGCGCTGCTTGATTTGATTACGTTTCTTTCAACCGAGTCCTCAAACAGAAGTATTAAAAAAAAGTGTCAGCAAAATAAACGAAAGTTTTGTAGCGAAACTAATACGAAGAAAAGTGGCGGAAACAAGAAAACTTGTTTCCAGTCAAACGCAAGCTAAAATAATAGAGGTCACTGAACAATGAACGACTAAATGAGATTGAATGTCAAAGAACGGCTCGTAAGCGCGATAATATAATAAAGCCATATTGGAGAGAGCTGTTATTTAATTTAATTTAAAAGTACGAATAATATTATTTTGAAAAACGTTCTTCAAACAATTAGTTTGTCCACTTTAATTAACGATAACTGTCGACCGGAACCATTTTTCATGAAAGTGACTTTATTTACGATATTTTCGTAAACACGACTTTTGTTTTGAATAAAGCTTTGAGGATCAAAAATTATAAGCGTTTTAATAATTATATTCAAAATAAGTGACGTCAATTATAATCATGTTTAAATTAAGTTATAAAAGAACACTGCTGTGTAAACAACGTCGGAGTCTAAATTAACCAGATAAAATTTACTACACGACCGTACCCAGATGAGATAATTAGCTTATAAGTTTCTAATACCGTAAAGTCGGTTGTTAAGTTACAACTTCTCGATTTATTCATCGCATAATTTTAACTTATTAATTATTAAATCGAGGCGTAAAAAGTTTCTAAGTAAAAAAGTTTCGAAACAATAAATAAACTATAGTGAAAATAAACCACAATAAAAAATATTAATACTTTTAACTAAAACAACAGAGATTTAATTTAAAAAAAAAAAAAAAGTTTTTTTCTTTAAACTTGTTTAAAACAAATAATTTTTTAAATAACACAAAGAAACAACACTGAAAAATGTTTAAAAAAATCATCTTATTATATAAATCACGTTCAGTCTTTTTATTCGTAGATTAAACAAAAAAAAAAAAATTTTTTTCAAAACTTTTCCATTGAAAAAAAAAGTTTTTTTTTTTGAAACTTATTCATAAAAGAGTGACTTTCACTGTATGAACATCAACAGATCGCAATTAATTTTTTTAATCAACTCAGCTCTCACAAAAAAGCACAAACACTGAGCTATTGAAAAAATTACGAAATGATAAGTCCCACGCGAGCGATAAATCCCCGTGAATAAACCAAAAATCCAGGGACACTCATCACGACCCGTACTGGGATTAAAGCAGAGACAGGCGTTTCGACCCGAGGTAATTATCGATCGGTCGCGATACCCACGTGCATCGAGATGAGCTTTCTTGACCTTAAATACTGGCTGCTCCCCCGGCCCCCTTTGTGTTGTTACAACGCGGGCTCGTCAACCCTCGGCGTGCGTGGGTGAGTGCCTAGGGAGGCTCGACGCCTGAAAAGAATAAGTTTTTCATTCTACCCAAAGCGAGTTGTTGAGAATTTTTCAACACCAGAACCAGGTGAGATATCCAACATTGAGTTTTTGAAAGAGCTTTGTTTTTAAGGGTTTCAGGTTTTTATATTTTTGATCAACAATCTTTTACAAGAATTTTTTTTTTTTTTCATTTAAAAATTCAACTTGTCAAAAAATTTTGTATCATTTTTGAGTATCTTAAGACATCAAGATGATATTAAAAAAATTATTGCGTATTTTAATTATAATTTTTTTTATAGGTTGTATACAAATGAAACGAAAAGAGTTAATAATTAAATAAATAAACGAAACCGAAAAAATTTAATTCATCGCAGGAATTCGTTTGGACACATTGATTGACGGTTAATCACGGGTGAAATTTGCTTTGCTAATTATAAATTTGTCAGTGGATTTGCCTGTGTGGCATGTCAGATTCTATGCAGATTGATTGAGAATTAAAAATCGTGTTTTTAAAAAAAATCAGTTTGAAGTCACAGCAACCGAAATAAATTTTCAGTTAAATTTAAAATTTATCAAGTCATCTTTAACTTTTGAGAAAAAACGATTGAAAACTTTACCAATAAGTGTTTTGGATTGAATAAACTAAGTAATTCAATGGAGTTAAGGTAGTTAAGGTAAACACTCTAGTAAGTAAATACAAATTGTATAAAAAGAATCCATCTATTTTAATTTCAGTCAAACTCTCGCCAAAGTAAAGTCCTAAAAAAATTTCAATAAAATCAACGTAGCAAAAAAAACCCAATGTCTTTTTTCTTCGTTACAATAAAGCAAATAAGATTGTGGCGAATTTAGAGTGCAAGAATTTACTAGTGATATGAATAAAACATTGAGATTGGAAAATATGCGCGTTAAATTTACTTGGAATATTTTTTTTATGAAAAATCAGTGTTCAATTTTGAATTGTTCCATGGTCTGTGTAAAAGAATAAAAAATAAAAAGTTTGGAAAAAGTAAAAAAATTAGTTTTAGATTTTTATAAAATCACTACATAAATGTGCACTACAATTTTTATACTCAATTTGCTTTAAATAATTATTGAGTTATGTGTAAAAAATTTTTTTTTAATGAATTGAAACGGAAACATTTTATTCGACCTACTAATCCTAAACTGATGAAAAGTTGGTTCTTTCCTAAACCAAAAGAAACTTTGTGTAAATGAAATTTTGGAGTGGTCAAATATTTACGTTTAAAATCTATTTACTACTCGATGAATTACTTGTGGGAAAATTCATTTAACGGTGAAAACATGCTCTCGCCTGGTTTAATGAAGTTTACCTGAGTTTTGCTCTGGTAAGGTCAATAAAAACTTTTGCACTTATGAACTATAAAAGTACTTATAGTAGACCGAGCGCGAAACGTGGTAAAATTTTTAATTTTTCTGTAAAATGCAGCCAATATTTACATACTCAAGCACTTTCTTGCCCGTCAATTTGGGGTCAATTTTGCAAGTACATAAACCGTGCATTTCAATTTCTGGCTTCACTCTTGTAAATTACACGGCCTTTTTATTTAATCTTTCAAAAAACAATCTACATTTTTAGCTACTTTGTTAGTCGTAAATCAGCCAGCTGACACCGCAAGCACTGCTTTTCTGCACTTTTATTTTAAAAATTTGCATTAGAGAGTGAAATTTTTCATTTCAAGTGCACACATTTTTCAAACTTAAAAAGTTAAAGTAGCTTTTTGGCTTTCCAGAATAACCCAACCTAATACCGTACTGTACGAAGTGTTTCTATTTGTTCTCGCTCGAATACACACTGTCAGCATTTCATGAGCTTCAACAGGATTATCCAATTACAAATTCCGGTAACAATATGTTAACTTATATGCTAGGTAAAATTTTTCAACCAAACAATTTCCGTGATTTAGAAATTGAACTATTGTTTAATTTAACGAGGAAGATTACAAAAACAAATTCTTTTTACAAAACTTTTATGAGTTTAAAATTTTTGAAATGTGCATTTGAATGAGATTTCAAGCTATATTTAAATACTGTAAATAATGTGATTTTTTAAAATCTCAGTTAAGCTTTTGAATAAACTAAACGGATATCATTTCAAGTGCGTACTGACACGTGAATACATAAAAAGCACCTCGAAGCTCCCATCGCTCGGTTTACTTTGCGTACGTAGTTACACCTCGAGAGCTCGAGGGGTATTTGTATTTTAAAATAAGCAACAAGAGACATGCAACAAAGGCTTAATTTTATGATCGTACTACGATACGCTTAAATTGTATCTTCTAATTTACGTCAAAGATGACTGCATTACATTTTTATTAAAAAAAAAAAAAAAACTACTAATTTTAAGAGTCTAATTATATTAACTTGGTTCAAGAGAAAAACTAAATGCCAAAAAAAAAATATATTAATACACCCAGGTAGCCGTCATCGACTGATATTTAAGTTATCAAATGTAACAAGTTTCTTTATCATCGAAATCAAGGGTTATTGTAAAGTTAATTATGAAGCGAAACAAGATTTTAAAGAACTAAAATAAGTAAACAGATACGCGCAGATTATAAGACTAATAGTAATAAAAGATGACCATTCAAAATTATACGTATGTACTACAGTAGTACAGATAAATGGACATACTAGCTACAATTAAGCCTTCATTAATTTTTTACTTTAATATTTTATTTTATATTATTTTAACAATAATAATTTTTTTCCAAATAATTTTTTGATTGTCCCTATCAAAAGTTTTCAATCCATTAAACCCTTCAATCTCTTGTCCAGCACTCGTCAATATTTAGTTAAAGATTTTTGAAAAAAAAAAAAAAAATTTATCAGCAGGAAGGTGACGTGAAAAGTGATAAGAGCAGCCTTAAAAGATAATACCTAGCCACGCGCGGATTAACAATAGCCGTTTCTGCACGTGAGAAGTCCAGTACAATATGCACACGTATCTGAGATTCATCATCTGATGCGTCAGCTGCAGATGTAACGTTTGTCAAAAGCTATACTAGGTCATGCCTATTATTGAAATCTCTCTCGTTAATTAATGGTAACAAGTTGTTTTTTTTTTTTCTTTTTTCTTTTTTTTAGCGTAAATATGAACACAATTTACGAAATTCGTATTGTCAGGGTCTAAATAATAACAGTAATGATTTTTCCAATTTGCTTTGATGAATTTTTGCCTCGCAGTATTTGTTGATAAATTGCGTCAATGTTGCAATAACAACTACGAATCACTCTTGCTGCGCACGCGAATTAAAATTTTGAATGGAATGTTCGAGCTGCTAAATGAGAAACAGTAAAAATATTTAAATTATTTGTGCTTCCTAAATCTTCGAATATTGTATTCTAGAAAATAAATTATGGAAATTTGTAGCATGTGATCATAGGCAAGCTGATGATAATGAAAATGATGGCCCGTATAGTTAACACGTTGACTCTAAATGTGCAACTATTTCCGAGAAACTACCACGTATTTTAATTATGAAAATTATACACTGCATTATGATAATTTTTTTGCTCTCTACTCTGAAAAGTCGAAAAAACATTTTATTTGCTATTTCTGTGGAAAACTCAATTTAAATTTCTTAGAATTACTTTTGTGATTGTACAGAAGATTTGTAATTTTATTAGACATTTATTTTCAAGGTTTTATTAATTTATTTTTTTAATTAAACAATTTCAACAGGGCACACCAGTAGATACTAAAAATGCTTTTTGTAACTGTATAAAGAAAAGAAAAAAAATTATAAAAAAGGAACCTTCTGTATTATACATTTTATAAATTTTCAATCAATTTTTTGCAAAGTTTTAATCAACTTCAACGAATTGCTTTTCAGATTAATTCTATTTTTATTAGATACAAGGTTTCGCTTTTTTTATTTATATTTTCGAAGAATAAAAGATGGAATATCAAGTATTAACTTAAAAAATAAATTGAAACTTTATATTGCACAACTTTATCTAGTGGTGAATTTTTAGGAGCGATAGTAAAACAAATCAGGTTGGTTCAGTCATTACGGTACTGCACATGCTTACACAAACACTCAAAGTTATTAAATCGAGATACTGTAGACTCAAAGCTAATTTAATTTTAAATTATAGAATAATCTGATTATTTTGAAGCAAACTTCAACGTAGTTGGTTCAAAAAATAAATGATTTAATATTGGAAATGTGAAGAAAATTTTTTTTGTAGTAGTCGTGTATTTTTAGTAACTTAATTTTTATTCTACAAATATGTACACTAAAAAAAAGTTTGGTCCACTTTTTTATAAAATTTATTATTTTTAATTGTAATTAAAGGAAAAGTTAAAGACGAGTTGTTTCTGCAGCTGACATTTTCTCTTCATACGTATACTGAAAAAAAAAGCTGAACTGCATACCCGGAAAATCCATTTTTACGGACAAACTTTTTCAGCCAAAAAAACGACCCCTCTGAATCATTTTATTATTGTATACAGAATCCATGCGTTATTTTGAAAAATTTTACAAACAGCAGATACACGAACCTCGTTATAAGATCTTGTTTAGTATTTGTTAGCACACGTGTAAACTTATAGAGTTTCGCGCATCATTAACAATTACTCATCTCTTTGCCTACTCTCAGGAATGTGCTACAATATGAAGAAGCATCTTACTATGAGTAGTTGCTGGTTACAGAAAAATAGTTTACAGGTGGGATGTTCTAATTTAGAATTTTTATGTTTCAAAAATTGATGATTCTATTAAAAAGAGAATTTTTTTTATATATCATACAAGAACTGCTGAAAACTTCTTTTTATAAGGCTGTTCTCAAACAAAATAACAGAAAATAAGAAAAAAATAATAATAAATCCAAGTTCACATTTAATAAATAGTCAGTATCAATTTTCTATGGTTTCAAAGGAGACAAATTAGATTTAAAAATGATTTTTCTAATTACTTCCTTATGAGTATTAGTTTTAAAATGGGAGGAGAAATAAAGTTTTGCACGTTTTTTTTATTAAAATTGGAATTGATTTAATTAAAATATCATATTTTATTCACTCGTACTTTATTTATAAAGTGACAGAGGTTCGAAATAAATTTCAAGCATCTTTTAATTTAACACTTCAGCCGTAAATTTAAACGCGCAAAATAGAGGAAGCTCTGTCATACTTGATATTAAATATTTTCCCAGGCTAACAATTTTTTTATTTTAACGAGAATCCGCAAAACAAGAGTGTTAAAAAAAAACGCAACTCCGTATGATTTTCTAATTAAACCTATCGACTAACTTAATAATTCCAATTAATTCAACATCAGAAATTTTTATGTGAAAAAAATCTGTTCTCGAGTCACCAAGCTCCCGCCCAATTCATTAACAGGGGTGGCCCGAAAAGCACGCGTTTTAAAAAATTCATCTCTCCGGGCCCGGTGCACCGATCGCTGAATGAAAGCGTGCAGCACAATGGAAACCCGCGCGCGGGGCAGGCAAAAAGGAGAGTAAAAAAAAATGCGGAATCGAGCGTAAACCGGCGTACGACAGCCTGTAACGGCGGTGTTAAAATGAAATAAATGAGCCGGGTTCATTGAAAAGAATGAAGAAAAAAAAAAAAAAAAAAAGAAAGAGAAAAAAAGGAGGCCGGCTGCGGTGTGCAGCAGCATATCGATCGCAAGCGAGCCTACCTGCCACGAGGTTTCTTCCTCTCCTCTTCGTCTTGGGTCTGCGAAACACAACTCGGTAAACGCGGAGCACTCTTTTAAATAAAATAAAAAATCACGCTAAATAAGGGTGGGTAAGGTAAGGTGGTTAAAAAAAAACCAAAAAAAAGGAAGAAAAAAAAAAGAAGAATAAGGTAAAAAAAAAAATAAGCGAGCCTTTGGTGCGTGAGTCTGGAAGCGACTGCAGCAGCCGGCAGGGGTAGAGTGAGGTCGAGAGAGCCGCGGCCGCCCTCGCCGCCCCCTGAAGCCGCACTGGATCGAGCTGCTTCGGAGCGAGATGGGTGCAGCAGCAGCCACGGCGGCGTTTGTCTGCAGTTTAGCTGAGTCTGCCAGGCTGGCCGCGATGCGCGCGTCTAACCCGCCCGGCTACCTACCCCCTGCTCGAGGGGGTTGCTTGCTGTTTTATCGGCCGGTACCGACGCGACCCCTCTTTTGAATTGGGTTTTTTTTTTTAGTTTTTTGACTGGGATCCTAGAAGTATTAGAAATATTTTCTGGACGAATGCCAGATAAGAACATGATTTCTCAAAAGGATTTTTTTTGTTCAATTTCTACCTGGATGTATCGTTGATTTTTATAAAGGACAATCAAGTGGAAATTCGGCTGAAAATTCAAAGTTAGAATACAACAGTCTGTTTTCTTTTTTTTTTTATATTCAATAATTTATTTGGAAGATCAAATACATTGCATATGAATACTAGCAAAATTGGAAGATTTTCATAAAGCAGAATAAAAAAAGAACGGTGAATGAATTACTTAAGAAAAAATTTTTTTGACAGAAAAAAGCTTTTACTTGAATTTACTATTTAAATTCACCCAATTTTCTCTAGGATTAGACGTTGATTGAATTTTGGCTTTAATTTTCGTTAAACAGCCTGGATTCTTACCTAAAATCTATTAATTATATATCTTCCCTTTTTTTCGAGCTAGAGATATTTTTTAATCGTTTTGGAAGAATAAGATTACTGAATATATACATTTAAAAAAAAATGTTATTAGCCTCAGTTTGTATTACGTTTCACGGATTAGTCTGCAGCTAACAAATTAATTTAATTTTTTTGTTAGTTATGCAATGATTGAATATCAAAATTTATATCAAAAAAACAAAAATGTATGCTTTCATCTTTAAAAGCGTTGAAAACTAACTAAAGTTTTTACCTTTTGAAGGACTTGTTAAATCAAATTTATCAATTTTATGTGATGAGAATGTGAGTTTCTCTATTTCATGTCAATTTTTTTTTTTTTTTTCATCCTAATCACTGTACAAAAGTAAAGTATTAATAAAATTTGATTATGAAATTCGCAAAAGTATTAAAAATGAAAAAATTCTTCCTTGTAATAAATTTGTCACCATGTATTTCAAGGGTAAAAATGATTAAATTACTTGTTACGAAATGAGAAGTTACTTTATTTACCAATCAAATTGATAAGCTTAAAGGTTATTGAATTATATATAAATATCGTTGAACTGCATAGCAGTAAAATACCAAACGTTTACAGGAAAGCTAGATAGAACCTCGTAAAAAAACACTTTCAGCGTTTAGGTCCCATTTAAATTAAGCGTTGACGCACAGTATACACTGGGAAAAATGTGCGCGCGTTATGTCTCAAAAATGGGGGCTCTGCGTCTCAACGTCGTGGACCGGGAATCTTTCATAGGTGTGTCAAATTTGGCGCACGAGAGCGTGCGAAGAACAGCGCACATATGCTGAGATATGCAAGCGGAATAACCAATTGCGTTTGTAGGATTCTTGTTTTTATAGGTTACGCAATAATATTAATCTTAATAAATAAATGAGCTTTGGTAAACTTTAGTTTACATTAATTAATAAAAAAAAGTTAACCGTTAAAATTTACAACAACCGTAAGCGCGGAAAGCTACATGCGAATGCGTATTCGTATAAGCTGAGAGGCGGGGTAGTGCGCGATTCGGTACGACACTCCGGCCCAAACGTTTACCACCGTGCGCCAAATTTGTTCCACAGTGGACAAAATACTGTCCAAATTGTAGATTTCATTACGGCTCTACGGGTGGCTTTAATACCGAGCACATTTTTCCCAGTGTACAAGAGACACCGATCGTAATGAAGTTACAAACTGCTTTGAAAATGAATTTGAACATAATCACAAAGCTCCTCATTAATGTATAACCGAGAAAGTTGTTGTTGCGTTAATTAAAATTTAATTAATGTAAAATACATACAAATTTTAGTTGCTTATAAAAAAAATATCAATCAAAGCTAATAAAACACAACTCTACTGAAAATTATAATTCCAAAGATGTAAGTCATTTTAATTTGAAAATTATGTATTACTGCTTTAAAACTGAGAGTAAATCATAGCAAAAAATATAAATTGCTTCAAGAACTTCCAAATATTATCTAATAAACTGATAAATTGATGCAGTCGAAATAACAAATTTTTATTGATTTGAAGTCACATTGCGGATTTTTCCAAGGTGAATATTCATGAATATTCATTTTAGAATGTGACTTTGATTCGTATTCAGCAATAATTTTTTAAAGCTACTTTAATTTGAACCTTTTAAGTTGGGGCGTTTTCAACAACTTTTAATTTTATTATTATTTATTTTATTATCTGCGATATTTGGTCCTGAGAGTGTAAAAAATTGTTATTTTTGTCTTTTGAATATTGTTTCAGTTTGAAAATTCTTTACGTTGGTACCTTGAATTCTTCTACTGTATAATGATTTTAAAAAATGAAAAAATGAATGAAAATAAAAAATTCATTTTCTATGGTATTGCTTGATTAGTTTGAGATGCAATGAATTGATCGATTAAACATTTAATTTAATGTATATATTTATCAGACCTTATTGTAAGGGTACCGAAAGTATCAAATTGGTAGTTACAAAACTCAAACCAGTAGTTACCAAAAAAAATTTTCGAACAAAAATTCAAGCTAAAATTGAAATTGAAAATAAATTTGAACAGAAGATTAACTTACTTAACTAATTTTTCGTCGAAAATGGAATAAGATAAGCTCATTAAGAAAAAAGGAGACGCCCACCTCGACGCTTACCTATTGTAGAGAAGGCGGTGCAGGATTTAAAGTGTAAGTAATTTGAAATTTCGGTAGTTAAAAAATCTTCGTTAGAATAAGGTCTGATATTTATATATTTTTTTAGTATAAACTTAATGATGTAACTTAATCTTTTTTGCATTTGCCAGCCCACCTGGTGTGCGATCAGGTTGTGTGCACTGACGCAAGTCCATTAGATACTCTCTTCTTGATCTATCCTTGAGGGACGGCTTATGTACCTTTATTTTCACCTTTTTCTTACTATAAAAATCAATCCGGCCTTATTCCAATGTCGTCGGATGCTTCTTTGTAAATACTTAAGTTTATTCAGTTCAAAATTCAATCCTTGAGTTTAAAATTTCATGTTGAAGATATAAACTCATCGTAAATAGTTTAAATTTCTTGTCATTGAATCATTTATAAATTTTGGCTTTAATATTAGATTGTTTTTAGCATTTTTAGAAATTTTATTGATACGATAGACTAAGTCATTACAAAAAATTTTCACTTTTAACAGTTCTTGAAAAATCCTTGATAGAAAAAATTTTGGACTTATTATTTTATATATTTCTAAAAGTAAACTAAAAACTAATAAAAAGATGGCAAATTTTTATTTTGTAAATCTAAATAAACAATTTTGTCTTGATTAGATTTTATAGCATTTTTCTCTTGGTTAAAAAAAAATACGTCAGTTTAGTATAATTCAAAAATTTGTATCGCTTTTAACCAAACATAAAATTCCTCATTATTCGAAATACAGTAAAATAAAATTTTCTGTACTGTGTTCAAGCTACTTGATTAAAAAATTGAAGGGAAAATCCAAATGAAAACCCCCTATTGCATTCGGTTTCAAATGAGTCTTAAGTAAAGACCCAAGAGCTTGATAAAAATTCGAAAGAAAAAAAAAAAAAAAATTTCTCTCGTCTCTTATTTTCCCCGCTCGTCCTCGAGGCGCCACGTCCTTCCCTGTGTTTTCCGACAGAGGGTGGAAAATCGATTCGTGGGTAGGCACACTACGAAGTTTCCCTCTCTGTCTGGACATCAGTGCGTGCTCACGCAGCAATCGGAGCACCAGTTTTTCCGTAGCCTGCTGCAGCTTTGCTAGCGCAGGTAATTTTATCTCCACGAACTATTTATTCAGCCACCGGGGGGAGGGAAAAAAATTCAGAAAAGTTTCTTCAGACATAGCTTCGTGGGTGAAAGTGACGTGGACGATTAATCTTCGATCGATTGATTTATTCGTCGTGAGTTGTAATTTTTATGAAATTTTTTTTTCCATTAGCTCGATTTATTTTTAGACAAAACTGAAGAATTCAGTATGATTACTTATGAACTGTCAAGGTTCCGGCTCTAGATACAGAGTTTTTAATATTTGCTAGTTCAAGTTAAATGTAGTTTTGATAGAATTATTTTGTGCACATTTACTTTTTTAGTATAATTATGAATTGTGTATAAAATAACATCCGAGACACTTTTTAAACAATAAATAAAAATAGATTTTTTTCGGTTTTCAATTGAAAAAAAATTATTTTTGCGACGATGATAGAAATCTGAAATTTACAAAGATGAAGGATTGAAATTGATCATTTGAAAATAAAGCTACGTCACAGATTTGGGATGTGGAAACATGTGGAGTGAGTATCACATTTATTTATAAATTGTGATTAACAAAGTTTTCATTAAAATAATTTTAGTCCAAAATTATTAAGAAAAACTGTAGAATGGAAAAAAAAAAATTTGATAAAAAGTTATTAAATTTTTAGTAAAGTGAATCAAAACTTTCAATTTATCCAACAATCTAATCATAAAAGCTTTTGAAGTCCTTGCAGCACCAAAAAAAGTTCAAATATGTATTACTTTGAAAAAGTTGTAAGAAGCTTCAATTATTTTTTTGAAGTTAGACAATTGAAAATCTTATCAATTTTTTAAAATAAACTATACATTCAACAAATTTGAAAATATAATAAACAAACTAATTACTTTAAATATCCTAAAAAAATAACTTGCTAATTCTTACGTAATTAATTAATTACGTAAGAAAATTGGTACAAAAGATTCGTCAATAATGAATTTTCGAAATATTTTGAAAAAGCATAATTGTAAAAAAGTTTTTTATGAATATGAATTGAAAAAATAAAATTTTCTACGATACTGAACATATGTTCACACCTCAGTTGACACGCACAATGGTGTCCATATGGTAACATATAAACAGTAATACCATAAAATAATTGCTAAAAACTACCAACAGCGTTGATGGGGTGTTATTTTTTTTAAATTAAAATAAATTATTTGAGTTAATAAATTTTCAAAAAGCGTTTGAAATTCAAGCTTTGACCCATCCGAAAATTTTTAGCAATTAATTTTAAGTTTGAAAATTTAAGTATAAGTCAACTTTGATAAGACATTAGTTAAAAATGTATATCTTATTATTATTATAATTTTTTAGTTTGAGACAAACGTTAATAGTAACATTGATATCAAATTTGAGCTCATTCTATGTATTTCGAAAAATTTCAAGATACAAAAATTAAATAAATTCAAAGGTTTTTTTTTATTTTTTTATTTTTTTATCAATATTGTAACAAGTATTTGTAAAAAAAAAAAAATTGTTCACTTGCGTACATTCTTAAAAGAAAAAAAAAAAAAAAAAAATTTATATAGAATTAAATTAGGCGCCATCCAAAGTCATAACTCTCGCGCTTGGAAATCTGACGTCACAAAAATCAACTGTCGTCTGCAAACCAAACTGCTCCGAAAAGTAAAATCGCGATAGTCGTATCCACAAATGTAAACAAAAAAAATTTCTAGGTAATATAAGTGTAAGTGTTTCTTGACATTTAGTTAGTGTTTTGTTCAAAATATTTAAATTCATTGGAAAATAAATTTGTGTAAACAATTTTGTTGAGTTGGACGTTCATTTGTTCTTGTTTGTGATAATTAAAAACCTCGTAAGATGATTAAACATAATGTTAATTTTTAATCATCTGCAGAATTTGAAAAATATGGTTTTTAAGCAAATATTCTTTAACATTTCTCCTAAAAATGAAGAAATGTAAAACTTTGAGCTTTTTTGTGGTACAGTTTTTTTGAGGTTAGAAACCAAATATCTTTTATAAACGGATATTTGTAATATCATTTATAAATATTAAAAAAAATTTTTTAAAGTTTTAAATGTTTATAAAATTTATTTGATTTTATACTAAATCATTTATTATATAAACATATTTATAGGTAAATCTATTTTCCCTAAGCAATTTATTAAAGATAAAATACAAAGTAAAGATTTTTTTTTTTAATCACTTTGAATATTATGAAAAATATCTTATCTCATTTGTAAATTATTAATAGTACATCATACAACTTCATGTTATTCTTTTTATCTCAGCTATTTTTATGAATCAAATACATGGTCTCAAAATTAATAATTCTTTCAAGGACTTATCAAGTTTATTTTATTCTCGATTTTATTAAAAAATTTAATTCAAAAGAAATGAATTTTTAGATTTCAGAAAATCCCTACAAATATTAGATTTTTACAATCAGCTCAGATTGCAAAAATCAATGTGTGTACGGTCATTGTTCAATCGCTCTTTAAACAAAAAGCACGTCAGTTTCCAGATAACGATAATACAGAAAAAAACGGGTACGTTAGCGTCGGTAGGATCAATGCCGCGGTTACATATAAGTTAAATTTTCATTTTCCGCGGCGACGAGTTTGCCGCAGTTAGCGACTATTCGCGATGAGGAGAGGACGGCGACGGGCCGCGAACCATGGAGATGTTGATTGGTCTGCAGCCCTGCAGGGACTCGCAGCATCACTCTACCTGCAGGGGTCTGGAAGACAGTGTCAATTTAGTTTGCAAAAACGAGCTTGGTAATCATTGATACATCTTTGTTTTCCTTCGTCGTGTCTACAGGTGTGCGTGGATCGATCTTCATGCAGCGTGTGCAACTTCGCACAACTTAATTTTTTCACAATGTTTACAACTACGAATCAATTGGGTTCAGTCTGGAGCTTTAATTTTTGAGAAATAATATTGTTTTTTATGTGCTGCTAGATTTTTTTAACAGTTGTCTAGTTCGTAAAAATGTGAAGAATTTCACTTCGAGTTGCAAACAAGATGTGGTAATTAGTTTCACGGCCGAAACAAATATGTTTTTATGCATTCCTATTTTTTTATTTGATAAATATTTGCCTTCGCGATTATTCTTGTGATAATCAAATCTTCTATATTATGTCAAGTAGCTGATAAGTTTGATTATATATGCACGGTAAAATGGTATACTATTAGAAGTTTAAATAATCATTTTCATATCTGATAAAGAGAGTAATAAATTTGTGGTAAAGATAAAAAAATTTTTTTGTATGTAAAATTCTTGAATTTAATTTTGCATTACAGAACTTACTGTAGTTTTATTGCACCGGAAGTTTCGGTATTTTTTTATTTTAAAAACCATTTTATAAAAATTTAAAAACTATGTTTTTACTTTAAAAAGATTCTCTAAGGGTAAATATGATTTATAATAATTGATGGAAAACTGTCCGTATTGAAAAGCAAATTGTAAACAAATTTTCACCAGTGGCTAATTTAGAATAACATTGTGTCAAATACAAAATAAATAAAAAATACAAACTTGTCTAAAATTGTAAAAAATTTTAAACTTATAATCTATTTTCAAATTCTAAGAATAAATAAAAACAAAAGTGCGTGAGTTGAATCGTAATGAAAAAACTAATTTACGGCAGCAGGACGACTTTTTTAATCAATAATATCGTCCAGTGTTCTAACAAAACTAAGCAGGTCCTCAGAATTTATTTATGAAAATCAGCCAAACCCAAAAAAAAATTATATCACCTCAATCATAAAACGTCCACCTCGGCTTACAAATCCATTTACAAGCCATCAAATTGTAAAAAAAAATTGGCGCACGCGACGAACGCTTATGATTATATACGTATAATAGAAAAAAAAAAAAAAATCGTTTAAGGGCCGTCGTCGTCTTTGTCGGTCGCGTGATCCCGAGTTCGACGCCGCGTATATAAAACACCCAAGTGCGCAGGACTCGCTCGGTCGGAGGCTTCTATTTTTACGCAGAGAAATCACTAAAGCTTTACGTGTCCGCAGCATTCTCATTAGTGCTCAGAGCTTTTATTTTCAACTTGTGCTTTTATTATTCTTGGTTTAAAACTTTATTTTTCATCATTCATTGTACTCTACAGTTTTAACCGTGATAAGCGATCAAAATGGTAAGATTTAGTTCAATAAATTTTTTTTGCATGGCCAATTTGTTTCACAAGTAAAAGTAAGTTTTCATTTAAAAAGTTCCCTGTTATTTTATTGAATTTGTAAATTTGGTTTTGCGCAAAACAATTTAAATAGTTGTCGTCACTGGATATTCACGAAATTTTGTGTGCAACCGATTTTCCACGGAACCGTCTCGGTAAACAAATCTTTTAAAAGCTTTAGTTTTTAATCAAATGTTTTTAAAATAAAAACTAGGGAGGTATTTTAATACATAAAATACAATGCAAATGAATCAAAATGAGAGAAAAAAAAAGTTGCCCAGTTTACTAACTTTATTGATTATCTATAAACATGTTTATCTTTTAATATAGGCTGGAGAAAATTGTTGCAAATATTGTATTATTAAAAAAAAAAAAAAAAAAAAAAAAAAACAAGAAAAGATTATAAAATATATGTATATAAAATCTATTCTACAGTTTCTTCTTGAAAAACATGAAGCAAAGTAAAAAAAAAATTTGTTTCTAAACAATCATGATTATTAATAAATTAATATATAATAAAGACATTTCATATAATTATAATTTAATAGTTAACATTCACACTTTTTGCAGATTACATACACAAATTAAGTATGTCAAGAAGGAAAGGAGTTCGGGAAAGACAGTTCGACAACGTGGATTACACTCAGCTCACCGAAACCGATAATGGTTTCGTGGATTCTCAAGTAAATAAATTTCAATAATTTGTTAAAAAAATTATTTTTTGCATGATTTTCAATTTCAAAACTTCCACTTTTTTAGTTTGTATCACCTCCGATTAAAATACCATGGAAAGCTATAATGTTGGCTAGCTTGCTATTTTTTGGAGGCACGGTCATGCTGATCATCGGTTGCCTAATAGTGAGCGGTCACATCGATACAAAGGTAATTAAGGAACTTAACTCAATGATTTTTTAAAAACAAGTGAACACATACTAAGCTATTTTTTACAGAAACTCGGAAATATCTTACATATTTATTTTTTTATTTCAGTATTCAGACAGAATGTGGCCAATAATAATCCTTGGAGCCCTAATGTTTATACCGGGTGCCTACCACGTCAGAGTGGCTGTACAAGCTTACCGGAAAGTTCCTGGCTACTCCTTCGACGACATTCCGGAATTCGATTAACTAAACTGTTCATTTTAAAGACTTTATGTACATATAAACTTAACGTTTTTAACGTCACCGCATCGTGCTATTCGATCGCATTGTTCTTAAAAATGTTATTATCAGCTCTTATTTCAATATCGAACGATTAGATTGTTTCCAATTGGCCTAATGAACAATAATAAGATTTTACACAATTATATATCTATTACATTTCGAGTAAAAATAGTTTTTACAAAATTTAATAAATTTTTATTTTAATTATTCATTTGATTTCGTTCACAAATGTATTCTGTGATACCGCTACGACTAGAATTTATTATTTTTTCTATTAAAAATTTTTTTTTTCAATGCGACGTACAACCTTTAATATATTGTGATAACTATTACAAATTTTTCGTAAGACATTACGAAATAAACGCATTACAGTTATGAGACTCTGTAAGTATGAATAGTAATAAATTATGAATTTGGAATAGAAAATTCATTCATAGAAAAACTTTTTTGAAAAAATGCTCATTCATTAAGTTAAAAGAATTGAAAAATAATTTTAATTTTAGACTCTACTATTTGAATAACCATTTCAAGGTACAAACTTTTCTGCAGTTCTAGATATAATTTATAAATCCAAAAAAGATGTTAATTTTTTGTATTTTCTAATATTAAATAGTTTAAACTTAAATTGACATGTTTCAAATGTTAAAAGAAAATTTACCCGAAATATATTTGTAAGTTTTGTTACGATGAGATATATATATATATTTAAAAAAATGTACTTCAATATGATTAAAAATAATAAATTAGTAAAAATTAGAAATACTTTGAGAGATTGCTGGATGTATTCATTAATATAAGTCAGATATCTTGTAATTTTTAGAGAGCAAAAATTGTTACCTAAATGGCCCAATTTTTACAATTGTATTAGTTTATTTTTCCTGAATTTATTTACTATTAAAGTATAACTATAGTAAGAAATTTAATCAGTCATTTTTGGACGAGTTAAATATAAAAAGGATGTGAAAACCCAATTTACATCATAGTGCGAGAAAAATCGTATAAAAATAACCAATAGGCTTATTTAAAAACTTGAAATTTGATTGTTTTCAACGACCACAAAAATGTATCCCACATTGACAGAATCCACATCTTCAAGATTACAAGGAAAGACTCTTATGAAAGTGCATTTTACTTATAACGCGGGAATATGTTGTAAATTTATCGATTTTTAGTTCACATTCATTATTTACGTTTTTATGGATTTCAAAAAACAGTTTCTTAAAAAAATTGCTTAACAAACAGTCGATTTTTTCATTTTTAAATAGTTTATTACTTAGATATTTTACTCTTGCTTGTTTTAAATTTTAATCAACGCTATAATTTACTTTATAAAACTGAAAAGTATTGCTATTGTATAAGGCATAACTTTTAATAGTGTAGTTCAAGGTATGAGATGAATAAAATGAATTTCGTGTTTCTATAAAAAAAAATTACATTTATGAATAATTAATAAAATTTTAATTTTTTTTATTAGTTGTGTACACAGAAATTTGTTAATTATCATAGTTGTTGGTTTTCATACTTTACATTATTTTAGTCAAGTTTTAAAAGATTAATCATCACTTTAATTCACACAATAATTATTTTAATTTCATGATGTACATACAATGAATATTACAAAAAATGTTCTAGACAAACAAATCATTTTTGAAATTTCTTAATTTCATAATTTAGTCTTTTTTTATTTAAGTCCTAACTGCACTCTTTACATTATCCCGCTAAAGCAATAAGGATTTCCAGCAAATTATTAATAATTAAAAAGAAAATAATAATAAAAAAAAAAATTCTTACAAAAAAATTACCATGTACAAGAAACAATGATAGGTAAACCTACCCTTTTTTCACTAAAAAAGTCTATAAAATTTTTTCAAATCTGTACATACATAAATAGATTCACATAGTCGTATATGAGTACTTTCTCTAAGTCGACCATTGTTGTAAATGTTTAACAATGGTTCGAGACATGAGTTTGCAAAACTTGTCTTTACTTTGCATACTTGAAATCCTAATGGGTGGATTAAATCGAGTTGCCAGCACTGTATTTACCATTTGTCTGATATCTTTATATCTATCTTGACTCCAATTAGAAATTTCATCTTTCCTTAATCTAGTTTCCTCTGGGATGTCCTGAAATATTTTTATCCAAGTATTAATACACAATTTCGGTGTGAATCAAAAATATTAATTAAAAAACTCTAACTTCGAATATTAATGTGACTTTTAATTGGTTTGGTGTAAGATGGTCGACAGCAACGCCAATGTTAGACATTAATTTAGAAATTAATCTCTTCATTATCATATAAACTTCTTCTTCTGAGAGTTTGGTATCCATAATTAAGGTAGTGAAACCTTGATTAATCTAAAAATGAAAAACAATAAATTTATTTTCTGAATAATAATTATTTATTTATTTAAAATCATTTGATGTTATGTACAGCAGCAGTGTACAAAATTTAATTGAACCAATTTGATTTTAAATTAATAAACAAAATAATCTGAAAAAAAACTTTAATACTCTAAATAAATTAAAAATTTTTTTTTTTAAAAAGACTTAATTTTCAATGAAAAAATTTATATTTTATTGAATCATCAAAGACAATAATACCTGGATATCCGCGTAGTATCCAAGATGAGTAGCATAATCCAAAACTTGATTAGCAAACACATCATCAAACGAGAAAGTCCTTTTAATTATTTCGTGATAAGTATCTTTTTTAAATGTAAGATTTTTATTCATTACTAATCTGCAAGCTTCGACAACTAAATCATACTTTTCTTGCCACAGCAGGGTTAAAACGAGTCTATCCATAACACTTGTTAGATCTAAAATCAAATAATAATACGAGTTAGTGCTATAAAATAACTGATTTTCCTTATTTAACCCTTAAATGCCACACGGGGTCAGAATGACCCCACATAACTGTCAGTGTGGCAGTTCTGGATTTGGGTGTGGCCTTTAAGGGTTAATAATGTAATTGTACCTATTGGGAAGTAAGCAATGTACTGATCTTCTATTAAAGAGTTGAATAAATAAACTGCTTTCTCCGCATCGACAAAACGTAAGGCTTTTAACAATAGGAACACTACTTTATTTCTATGTCTTTCATGATCTTGAGTACTGTCTGTAACACGCCACTCATCTCGATTTGTCCTTATTACTCTTGTACCTTAAAGAAAAAAAAGTAAATGTCAAATAGATAATTTCAATCATTAAGTAATTCAGATTCAAAAGAATGTAAAAATTTCATTTAAGTACTTAAAAAATATGGCATAAGTATTTACTTACATGCCAACATTGAATTTGTTCAATTGATCAAAATCACTCATCTTTAGAACTTTTTTTTAATGAAGCAATTGATACATACTTGAGAATCTTCACTACTTAATGATTTCACTTGAATTTCCACTTAATTAAAGTAAGCTAAATTTAAAACTTTATAAAGAAGCGAAAATAAGTTTTATAAAATAAAAATTAGAAGAATGTGCTTTAAAAAATTAAAGCATTATACTACATAAAATTTTATAAAGTAATTTTTTTTAAATAATAAAAGTAGTTTATAGATTAAAAATAAAAAAATTTTCATTGAAATAATTAAAATTCACAAGATTAGGAACTGTTAAAAATTGAATAAAAAATAATCTTATTTAAACTTGTCAAGACTGCTGTCAAAAATAAATATTTTAACTCTGTAAAAATAAAATTAAACAAAAGAAACATTTTAAGTGTAAACCGCGAATCGTTGAAATTGAAACTAAAGTTATAGTTCAATTTTAAAAACTCTTTTAAAACGACAATTAATCATAAGCAGAAATTAAAAATTTACGTTCGATAAAATCACAGTCAAATGCATGTTTGAAAAAAACGAAATGACAGTTTTAAATTTTTTCTCCACTCACTTTGTAACAAGTAGAGTGCTTCAACGGGATTGTTATTTGCCAAATAAATTTCAGCACTTATAAGAATAAAAGTGGTTCTATTTTCATCTGGTTTAACAATCTTCTGCACTGACTCCAAGAGTTGTAGAGCCATTATCCAAAGTTCGTGCTCCGCCAGTTCGATTAGAGCAATTAAGCAGATTTCGAATAAAATTTCGATTGATTTACGCGAGGTCGAAGATCTGATATTGACTGGAAAACAATTTTTGGTAAAAAAAGGAATTATATTTAAGTAGAAAAGATTAAAAAATCCTGAATTAAAGAAGATTGTATTTATTGCTACTTTATTCACAATTTTTAAGTCTATATTTTACAAAAAAATAACGTTAGTATATAAAAGTATAAAATGAGTATTGAATGATTATTTGAACATGAGTATTTTGTTACGACAGTATTTAAAATTTCTCAATAGCTTAAAAAAACTTTTAAAAAATGATTATTAAAGAAAAGGACCACACAAAATTTATCTCAATAAACTAAATGAGTTTTTCTTTAAATTTGGCGCTTTTTAAATTTAAATACAAACACTTAATTATTAACTAACCCAAAAAGTTTGAACTAAAAAAAAATTTACAATCAGACATTGATAAAAACAGATAAAATTTTACAAATACCAAATGTTTTAAAATTGAATAAATCATGAGTAGGAAATTGTTTTACTACTTGATTTTATGAAGTGAGTTTGTTTTATCAATCAATAAAAACTATTAATGTCTCTTTTAAATACTTTAAAAGAACATGATTTTTACCTGCTCTTGAGATAATCTCACTCAAGTGACGCTCTGACTTTTTCACATTTTTGCATAAAATATGAAAATACGCGTGCTTTAACTGCTCTTGCTCATTTTCATTTTCATGGGTGAATTGGTCCATTGTTCTCCATACGTATTCATAATCCTGGTTCTCCAAACCTTGTACAATAGCTTCAACTGCGACAGACAACTTCCAAAATATTTTTTTGGTATGGATGTTCCCAAAGTTGGGAGGATCAGGAAGATCTAACAAATTTTATTAAAAAGTACAACTGTAGATAATTATAAATAGATAAAAATAGTTAATTTATTAATTAAATGTATTTAATTCAGTGATTTTCAATATGAAAAACTGAGTTAATAGAAACGTAAAAAACTAACGAGTAAATAATCACTCAGTAAGTTTGAATAAGTGTTATTTACACTTTTTTATAAGTAAAAACTATTTTTAGGACTTAAAATGTTATGAACTTTAAAAATAAAATCAAACTCACCCTCGATCACTGGAGGAACATACTCTTTAAAGTTTTGCATCTCGCCATTTTTTGGTGCATGAAACACTGCCTGCAAAGGGGAATCATAGTCATTCTGATCATTGGATAGTGGTATTGTGTGAACAGGAATTCGAACATCGATCATTTTTTTCGATCGACAGATCGGTTGATTCGTCGCATTCAATGGATTTTTGTTTATCGGGGGTCGCACGCTGCCAATCGGTTGCTTATTTTCTATCAAGGTTGAGCTGACACTCCTTAAAAGAAAACATTTATTAAAGATGATTTGTTAGCAAGAATTTTCAAAATTTAAATATTTATTATAACTGCTAGCTTTATATGAATTTTTTGAACGCGCATAAGTTTCGTTACTCAAGGGCCTCCATACTTAACTGTGCCGATCTTTCAGCGATGCAACCAAAGGTTGCCATCACATGTAACACTGTTTACAGCAACAAATTTTTTAAGTAAACAAAGCTCTCGTGAAGCGAGCTTCGTCTAATAGTTCGGAGAAATCTTCGTGTTCTTTGCCTCACCCCCCTCCCTCCCGTCCCTTTCCCTAGAAATTTATATAGAATTCGAAAATCGCGCCGTTGATTCGAGAGATGAAAGGATTACTAATAGATATAAATTTTGTTATAGAAAATTTATTTTTAGACACATACCTGATTGCCGTAAATCCATTATGATTTCCGTTCAAAGGTACAGTTGTCCGTATTTCTCTGTCTGCTGGATAAGCATCATCATTTCTTTGAACAAGATCATAAAATTTTTTCAAAAGCTCTTGATCAATGCTGCTTCTCTCTTTCTCGGTCAATCGATTTTTTATTAAATTATAAAGCTCGTTCATGTGAGACGGACTTTTTTTCCTCTTCAAAACCTCCAATAAAGAAATTTCAATTATGTCTGTCGGGGGGCTAGCTCTCTCACAAAGATCTTTGACGGTTTCATAACAGAAACCATCTCTTAACTTGGGTTTAATCTCTACGCATAGATCTTTCACTAATTTGTTATCTCCAACCTGTATAATTGAAGCTATTTTTTTAACAAAGGACTCCACACTGTAAAGCTTGCTTTCCAGACAAAACTTAAGCAATTCGTGAAGAACATTTTCTGTATAGATTTTATTTTTATAAAACTCTTCAAAATATTTGAAAGATTCTTCTTTTAAATTGTCAAGTATGGAACTCCAAACTTTTTGCAGAAAATAGCTATAATTTGACTGGATAGCACAATCTAATATATTGTAGAGAAGCTTTCCCTTTTTTTGTTTAATTAATCTTTGGAGAAAAGATATCTACAAATCATTAGAATCATTAGGAATTATTAGATTAGAACTTTTAAAGTTAAGAAAATTGTCAAAAACAAATTTTAAAAATGATTTTGGAATACATACTTGATGCGAGAATTTGCAGTTATCATAGGAGCAATCACCAAGTGTTAAAGCCTTAAAACAGTAGTTTCGGAAAAAATTTGTATTTCCAGAACTTGAACTAATATTTAAAGGTTTAGTTCCACCATCCAGCATACTGGAATTATTAAACTGTTCTGTATCACCTGTTTCACTGTAAGTCATACAGTGTTTGTCTACCACATTTTGTGCCTGAAAATATTATGTACATTAAAATTTTTTAAGAATAGCTTTAACAGTAATTTGAACCAAAAATTAATGAGGAATAAATATACATTTAATAAAAATAATTAATTAACCTTTGATTTTTGAGCATCACTTAAAATTTCAAGTTCAATTTCAGGTTCTGTAGGTGACTTAACACTGGTACTTAGTTTAGTTTTTACTCCTATTCTACTAGTTATAGGAGGTTTTTTGACATTGGGTACCCCAAAGCTTCTGGTGGTCTCAGGAGCAGTGTCATCTAATAGTATCATTTTCTTATTCGTAATTGTAGAATTATTTACAGACTGCCCTGATCGGCATGCTTGGATGGTACTTATACCTAATCTATTCATCAATGTACTTGTACTGGTACTTGTATGAGTACCTAATCTATTCATCAATGTACTTGCACTGGTATTTGTATGAGTACCTAATCTATTCATCAATGTACTTGTACCGGTATTTGTATGAGTACCTAATCTATTCATCAATGTACTTGTACTGGTACTTGGATGAGGACCTAATCTATTCATCAATGGTGTCCTAATATTATTGAGCGAATTAGAATTTAACACTGATTTTTTTATCGTCGACGCCTGTGAATTTTGCTCGAGCCTGTCCGACATTGGATTTGGTATCGCGTCAAACTGCGACTTTTGGTTCTCTCTTAATCTATTTTGAAGAGCATAATTATTTTGTAATCTTGGCTCATTATTTTGAGCATTCGTTCGCTCTGAGGTGAACTTATTGTGCCGCTCCTCATCTTCTGAGTCATCATCCCTGTTTTAAATTGGCAAAAGTTAATAAGGCAAACTAATGATTTTCTGATAAAAAATAAAAAACTAAAGTAAAAAGTGATTGTTAGTACATACGAAAACAACTCATGAGGATGCAAGTCTATGAGTAACTCATTTTCGTTGCTCTCTTCAATGTCACTTTGACGGTGCTTAAACTCTTTAACAATATTTTTTATGGTATTTTTTTCTATCTCCGTTTTTTTTGTTGGGGATGGACTTACTCTAAGTCTGTCAAATGCCGTTAATCTCATTTTTTTCACAGGTGATGCGTCGTTTAGTGTATCAGAAGCTTGAGAAGATTTGAGTTCATCACAAAGCTTCATCATTTTTTCTTTCTCTTCTTTTTGTTTGCGTTTGCGTATTCGTGGATCTACTATTTGATCTAATGGGACTTCATCATTATCTTAAAAAAATTAAGCAAAAATATTAGAGTGAATTTACATAAACTTTTTATACAAGAAATTAAAAAATACAAAAAAAAAAAAAAGAAAAAAAAAATCTAAATGATAACTACCTTCCATCAACGAGATGGTATCTGGAACTATAAACGAGTCCCATGTTTCATCAATTTTGTTTGACAACTTGACTTTATTTGAAGATTTGACTGGACTGCTAGTCTTTTGACTTTGACTGTTTGATCGAGTCTCTGAAGCTTGTGAATTTCGTGACTTTCTTCTTATTGAACGCGATTGTGAGGCTGAAGTTTTACGCCCCAAAATCGGCGATGAAGGCGTTTTTTTTTTAATCAATCTGTTGCGGCCAAGTACTGGTGATGACGAGCGTTCTGATATTTTTTGTTCTGACAATTGCACAGCATCAGGCTGCTGCGATGTTTCTTGTTCTTCTGTTAACTGCACAGTATCAGACTGGCGCGGTGGTTCTTGTTTTTCTGATAATTGCACAATATCAGGCTGCTGCAATGTTTCTTGTTCTTCTGCCAATTGTTCTAGGTCATTGCATATATTTTCAAAACTCTCATCCACATGATTATCTACTACCTTGGTTTCAAATTGATCTGTACATACTTTGTTAGACTTATCTTCTGACTTTAGATCTGAGTTTGAACTTGAATTTTGAGATTTGTCTTCACTGATTTTGCTTTCATCAATTTTGAGAGAATATTCAGAATCACAGCTGTCATTGGCCTCTGATTGTGACGATAGAGATTTTGAGTTACCACAATTCTTTGGAATATCTTCAGTGTTGGAATTAAGAGTTTCAAGAATCTCATTTGGACTCAAGTTGTCTATGAAATCGTTTTGTGAAATAGTACTATTAACCACGTCCCCAGTGGTTATGCAAGTATCTTTAGTTGAGTCATCTGTGTCTGTGATACTTTGGGGTCGAATTCTGCACGGAAAAGAAAAAAAAACTATATCAGATTACTGGTTGAAATAAAGAAAAAGATTCAATACCTAGCCAATGAAAATTTCATTAGAATAATAATTGAAAACTAAAAACAATGCTTTTCTAATTTAAAAACTTTTTTTCTTTTTAGTGACTTTTAGATTTTCAAACCATCAATCACTATATTAAAAATAGAGTCAGTATTTGAAAAAATTTTCTATCGAAAATTATCAACATTATGTCAATAGCTTTACCTTAGTTCTAACCCATTGGATATAACTAATTCATTATTTTTAGGGTCCAAAGGTTTTTCAATATTGACATCTTTCTTTTGAGGTATTGAATTTTCAGATGAGAAAGTAATTTTTTTTATTTTAGGAGCATTGTTAGTGTTTGTCTGTCTTTCATTATTAGTAAAGGCTGATGCTTTGGTAGATAATGAAATCTCACTGTTGAATGAATTTTCACCATCACAATTTTCACTTGTATCTAAAAATAAAAATATAAATCAACTTTATTCTTAGGAACTGAATTTTTCATTAGTTTTTTGTTTGTTTAGAAAACACTAAAATAAATGATAAAATTTCTTTTTCTAAAAATAAACAGAAAAATCAATTTTATGACATTAAATTTTTGTGCAATGATAAATTTTCAATAAAGATTTTAAAACTATTAATCTTGAATAATAAATTTTACATAGTAATTTATAAAAAAAAAGCTTCGCTTCAAAAAAAAAAAAAAAACATTTTTTGTGTATTGTTAGAATAATCTTACTAGTTTGGTCCTTTTTAACATGGTCTATTTCTATTCTCCCAAAGGGAATAAGATTAAAATTGTGGTCATTTTGATTACTGCCATCTTTTATATCATCAATATTATTGATATTTGGATATAAACTGTTAATCTCTGATGATTCATCAATGGCTACATTACTTGTACCAATGTGGACTTCTTGTACTTGATGACCTGGCGCACTGTGTGACTGTTGAAAATTCAAACTACTGTTTTCATCTTGGATCTCCATACTGTTAAAAAAAAATTGAAGTCTTTCTTCAGCTTCTTTATTTTGAGAGTACACACAAGAGGTGTTGACCTGTTCATCAATATCTACAGGTTCTTGTTTAACTACATGAAGTTTTCGTCTTAGTTTTTTTTTACTTCCCAAAATTGGAGATGATACATTATTTGTTAATTCTGATATCATGGGTTCTTCAAACACTAATTTGGATTCATCCACTTGAAGAATGTGAACTTGAGGCTGTTTAATCAAAGTTGTAACATGCTTTTTTGCACAAGACTCTTTTATTTGAAACTTTGCAGCTAGAGCTGTATAATTTATCACAACTTCGGGACATTCAGTTACAGGTGGCATTTTGATAGATTTACTTAAACTTAATTTAAATTTTCTGAAAGAAAATAATTCATGCAATTAACAAATTGTAAAATTAAAGTTAAAAAAACTTTATGTTTCGAGGTAAAAGCATTGATTCAATTTTTGTAAATTTATCTAAACATACTATTTTAGTTTAGTGGAAATCATTGCATTAATATGATTTCTAATTAAAATAAATATACTTTTGAATAAAATACATCCAACTACTAAAATTATACTTTGAAATAGAAATAAGAGGTATATTTATATTAAAAAAAGGATTTCTACTATTAACATACATAGAGTCATTAACAAACATAGTTCATGAACTATAAAATAAAATTGAAATTCCAATTGACCTTGGAATTGAAATAGAAAAAGCAGTAAGCGCTCAAAAAATAATAGTGTAAACAACAAGGTCAAAAAAAGTAAATAAATAAAGGTGGAACAAGAATAATATAAGAATATATTCCATAAAGCAGTTTCCAAAGAGGTCAGTTAAAAAAAAAAAATAGCTATTTTTGACGAATTTTTTTGAATACATTTTGTAATAAAAAATTATTTTACGATTTTTATTTTTATTTTTTTATTTTTTAGGAAAAATTTAAATCATTTATAGAATATTCTATTTTACTCCGTAAAACATGTTGAAAAATTAATTGCTAATAACCACTCATTTTATATGTGAACAATTACCTCTCGCAATCAAAGCGGTACCTATGGATTTTTGTCATATCTTAACTTACCTCTTCTTTTGGCCGGACCAGATTGAGCTGGACTGCGAAGAAGAAGAAGAAGCTTTTCTTTTTCGAGAGGATTGACTTGACTGAGACATTGTACAGGAGGCTATTTATTATGCACGTCGGTGACACGGTAGCTTTACCAACAGCAATTCTTCAAAGAATGAAAAAAAAAAAAATGTTTTCAACCGAAATTAAGTTTGGGCGCGATTTTACAGATTTAATCATCTCGAATGTAATTTGACACCCCCAATACGAAAACCAAGAAAGCAGATAAGAGAACCCGGTACACGAGCATCGCGGCAGACAGCATTAAAACAAAGAGCCGCGCAATCACCCATGCAACAAGGTAGTTTTAAACAATCACATGCGATTCATTGATAAATATATGAAAAAATGTACGAGTCCCGCCAGTTCAGAGTTAGAGTAAAGAAAACTCACCATTTTAATATACAGCACCAGATCACACGCTTAGATCCTTTTAACGAATTCCAAGAACTGCAGCTGATAAACATGGATACCGCAGGGCACGCGGTTGAGCGAAAAAAACGCATTTGAACAAAAAAAAACTTAACAAAAACGTATAGGAAAACTAATAGGATTACGTGAAATCAACACGTAAATAACGAAACAGCTCAACATGTAATTAACGAGTACTGTGTGGATATATCAACAACAATGTCGATGATAATGTAAGGGCAGACTTTAGTAGACTGAACCGCGTGGATCATACCGCGGACGCCGGTGAGAAATCGGGGGAAGCAAGTGCTGCCAACTGCAAGAGGAAAGCAAGCTACCTCGAAACCCGTGAGTAGGTAGGAGTACGTACTAGGCGTTTTTGTTTTGTTTTTTGGTTTTTGTTTGTTTTTTTTTTTTTTCTTTTTCAGCGCTACCCACCCGCTGGCAGGTAAATGTTTGGAGTTTTTTTCTAACAGTTGGTATTAAATTTTTCAACAAAGAAAAGAACACAGAAATTTAGAGTTTTTTTTTTGAAAAGTCAAAATAAATACTTGAGTAGAGGACTTGAACAAATTATTGTATGCTATAATATTAATTGACTGTCCCCTAAAGTCCTTGTGAAAATTGATGATTATCTAAAAAAAACTTCTGCTATCAATAAAATTTTTTTAACTTCCAGAATCACTCAATCATTTTTATATGCATGTAATATTGTAATCGAAATTTTTTTTTTATCTCAACAATGTACGTATGTACAGAAAATTTCGAATGTTTATTTATTTAATGATACAAGCAATTCTTTTTTTAAAGAATCATTTAATTGTTCGTCAATTATCACTTGTAATTTTTTTTTACTTAGGTGCAGACGTATCTGGGGGACTCTACTTGGAGATATACATTTTACAAAAAAATAAAAACCAAATGAAAAAAAGGGCTTATGTAACGCGCTTGCAAAGAGTAGCAGTGAGCGTGCTACAAAACCCTTTTTTTCATTTTGTTTTTATTTTTTTGTAAAATCAAAGTGAAGAAACCATAGATGTTTACGCCCAAAACTATTCAACTACGGACTCAGTAAACTCATTCAGAGACTCATGGGTAAGTCCGAAATTTGAGTTTTGTGACTCAGACTCAAAAGTTTAAAGTTTGATTTAGCTTTTATTAATGATGAATAAATAGTTGATTCCCTTCAAATTTTTAAAAAATTTTAACTTACGGTTAGACATGGGATTCGGATCTTGCAATTTTTTTCCATCATTTTAATGCATTCAATCAAAAATCTTAAAAAATTGAATGAAACTTTGAAATAGTTTTAGATTATGTATTACTTACCTTGCCATGAACTGATTTCGTTTTGTTTAAAAAACGTGCTTTTGCTTTCCAGAAGCAATTTTGTTTGCCTTAAGTTCAATAAGAAAATTTTTTTTACATTTTTTGGAGAAACATCTTTCCTAAGTTTCAAAAAATTTGTCTCAGAGCATTTGTCACTTTCACAGTTTTTTGTTCTCGTATTTTTCAAAACTTTTTTTTTTTTCTTTACTGATTTTTATACAAAAAAATTTTAGATGCAGTTTTCGCAATTTTTACTGCTTGTCGTTTAAATAGATGAGAATTATAAAAATTTTCCGAGTTAAAGATAAAAATTTTTGAGTTTTCAGTTTTTTTAAACGTAGGTGCAGTGTAGTCTCTTACATTCAGCAGGTTAATGGAACGGCTGATGATTTTGAATCTTTGTCCATCTATTTAAATAAACCTAATTCTTATCTTTTTATGTAGTGGAAGCAAAATTAGGTATAAAAAATATCACATAAGATACAAAAATAAGATAAAAAATTTACATTTTTTTTTTTTTTTTTTTACTTTCTAAAATAAAAATAATGTAAACAAATTTACACATATCATCTTTCGACAATTCACTTCATATAACAAATATTATGGCAAAACAATAAATTAGAAAGAGTAAGTAATTTTTATTTAGAAAAATAAATTTTCAATTCTTGCACTTTGCATGCTATCAAAGGGAAGTGTTGAAAACTATCACTTTATCTTTACACTGAGTTTGTAAAAATATATATTTGGATTTCGTGGTTCACGTATTAAAGATTTTTAATTTCTATTGTATTCGTAAAGGTTCGGATCGAGGTTCCAGTACAACATCTGCTGGTCGATCCAGGTTCTTGCTGCGGCTACGTTCGCATAGACTCCGGGAATTTGGTTCTCTCCGCAACCGATGCCCCAAGAGACAATACCGGCCTGGGCGTATCTGGATGGATTGCCCCTTATTGGGCAGACCAGAGGACTTCCACCGTCACCCTGTAATTTGAAAAATTAAATCAAAAACTATTTTTATCATTCATGTATTTAAATGTAAAGTATAAAGTTAGTTCCAAAAATCTTAATTAAAATTGTGAGCAAGTATTTCATTAATGCAGAAGTTAAATGGTTGTATGTACTTTTAAATCTTCGAAAACTTAAGAGAATTCTTTAGTATGTTTACCTTGCAAGTATCTTTTCCGGGCTCACCACCAGCGCATATAAAGCTACTGTCTAATCTGAAGTATTTTCCTAATCTCGTCGTTCTCAAAGTGTTTTGACAAGTGTCGTATGGAACTACTGGAAGTTCGACACGCTTCAAAATTACTTGATAATGTCCTTCTTTACCTGTGATTCAAGTAAATATTTACAAAATTAATAGTGAATATAATAAAAAAATATAGGTATTTATTCTATACAATAAAAAGCTTCGAAGTATGTTAAATTTAAAATAATAATAATTTGTAATATGTATACTATAATACAATAATAAGGTAGGTGTACCTAATATGGCCCCCCTGTTATTTTGAATATGCTCGATATGCGGCATCTCTACAAGGTAGGAAGAAGTCAAAAACACTGAATTATGAAGTTTTAAGTTGTTTAGAACATTTGAAAATTATTTTTGCGCACGCCTTATAGCTAAAACTAGTTTCATATACCTTCGTTATTATTTTACGTTGTGATTAAAAGGTCTGCCAAAATATTTGGACACACCTGACCAAAATTTTCATAAGTAGCTTCGATTCGTTATTGTTTCAGCTTTAAAACGCGATCTTAGTTTTTGTTCAACTCATTTTCTTACGGGTTTTATTTTTAAATAACTTTTTATACTGCAGTGTACCTAATATGGCTCCCCCCCCCCCCGCGAATCAGTAGAAATACCGATATTAAGAGTCCTTAGTTTCCTATTTACCTTTTAGAAAATCCTATCCTAATGTTATTTAAGAAAAATAAATTTAATTGTTTCAAAGCTTTTTTTTTATTTTATAATTAAAAAAACATTCTAGCTCAAAAAACAAACTTTGATAAAAATTTAAAGTTGAAATTTTTCTACTGGTTGCAAAGCTTTCAAAAAAATTGTAAAAAAGGCTCAATTTTTAAATAAATAATTTTTAAAATAATGAAAATTTTGAAGTTTTTTAAATCTCATATCCTGATTGATTTAAAAAATAGGAACAAATCGCAATTAATAAATAACTTCAAGGGGGCCATATTAGGTACACAAATTTTTGGTGTATTAAAAAAAACATGTTACGGTAAATCCTCTGGCATTTCAAGCTCATTGATCAAAATCCAACGCGTAAAGTCTCATTTTAAAGCTCTTGAATTAACCTTTAAAATGAGACCTTACACGTCAAAAAATATTGATTTGATTCGCCACAACGTTAATTCTCGCTTAGGGGGGCCATACTAGGTACAGGTACCTTAGAATCGAAAAAAAATGCAAACTCGGATGTACATATAATTTTTTCAATGTAAACAAATTCTCCGCCCAGAATCAAATCGAAATTTAAGATGTGATGTTTGATTTAAAATTTTAAAGAGATGATTTTTTTCACTTTAATTTTAGTCTTTTTCACTCCAGACAGAAGTTAAAAAAATAAAACTTATACCCTACAGTAGTAAATTTCTTAAATCGAAGACCATATTCTAAAAAGAAACTATTTGAAAATAACTTTGATGATTAAAACGTATGAGCATACCAAAAACGTCTTTTCCCCATCCACTGGCGAAACACCTGTCGTAGTCGAAAACGTCATTGGCATGCGGTAAGCACGCAATGTCAACGTTCTCTGCGATTTCCACGGGCTGGGCCAGAAGAAGAAGCGCAAAGTCGTAGTGAAGGGCACCCGCATGGAATCTTGGGTGGACCACAGATTGCTCGACCGGGCGATCCTGGTGTGGGTATATTTCGTTCTTGGTCTGGGTGTCCCACTCTCCCGCTCGGACCTTCAGGATTCTAGGGTCTTTTCTACAAGAATACATCAAATTTTACAATAGATTAGATAACCATATCCTCATACGAGTATGTACACAACTTGGAAAAAGTTCTTGCAGTTAAAGTTTAAAATATAAATCAAATCAAACAAATTAAAGAAAAAATTTAAAACTCATTTCTCCTAATCAACTATGATTTACCACTTTTGGAGCGATAAAATCAATTTTTGTATTTTTTTTTAATAATTATTGTACTTACTGGTTAACGCAGTGAGCTGCGGTAAGGACGACTCTCGGGTGTATGAGGGCACCACCGCAGTGGTAGACGTTAAGTCCGGCCTGGTTTCCGACGGTCTCCTCCTTGAGGATGGCGACCATCCAAGGGAACTCACCTAAATTGATAGGTAAATAGAGTCAGAGAACCTTAGATTAGAAATAGATGCTTCGAATACAGATTGGGATGCTTCTGATAAAATTTATAAAATATGCGGCCATTGGGATGATTCTCATAGTAAACGTCATATTAGTTACAAGGAATTATTGGTTGCGAAATTGGGGACTTACCGAACTGGGCCTCGTTGTCTCTGGCGCCGGTTATTCGGAATCCAACGCCCTCGGGGTTGCGATGACCACATCCGCTACGGACTATAGGCCGCGGGGTCATTTTTTCTGAAGGTGGTAGCACCGACGGCACGTTACAGCAGACATCTAGGTAATCCTCGCAGGATTCCGGTTTGAGCCTGCAAATAAATTCATTATTTCAATTTTTACGATATAAAAGAACGTATTTTGGGTAAAATCAAAAATTTAAATCTCGAAGAAAAGTTTTAAAAAAAAGTATCCCAAGAGTTTTAGTGCATACTTATGAAAAAAAATTTTTACTAAAAGACTGAGTTCGTAAAAACTTTGGGATTAAGCATATCTATTCTCATAGGTCTCTGTTAGGAATTTAAAATATTTGCATTTTTGATACAAGGAAAGGTGAGATCACTTAAGCATTTTGAATTTTTTATTTTTCTCCTTGGACTGGGTAAGCCGATACCTGCGACGGTGTAACGAAACAAAAAATAATTTTTTGTCAAAGTATTTATTGAGAGAGATAATTAATGTAAAAAAATACTTCTGGTAGAATGAACCTATTTTTAGAAGTTGTACTCGTAATTTTCTTCAGATATCTGATATGATTAATTAAAAAATTTTGAAAAAATCAATAATTGAGCCGTTCTCTGCAATAACGACTTAAGGCGCCTTAGGTCGTTTTTCCGGAGATCTCAAAAATGGGTTGACAAACTATTCAAAAGTCCTCCCACCAAATATCATAAAAAAATATTGAAAATTGAAGCTTTGGTGAATTTTTAAGTGGAGGCAAAACGCGCGCTACTAGAGCCCTGAGTGGAGACACCGCGGCCGCGCCTACTCGCTGCAACTGCACATGAGTTTCCGCGCTATAGCTGATTGCTTCGAGCGCATTGTATTGTAAATTGTTTTTGGTTAAAAACGTATTAATAAATTGAAAACAATCATTTTTATATCAATTTTTTAATAATATTTATATAATTGAGTAGTTCACCCGAAAAACGACCTAAGTGAAAAATTGTTGATAACCATTTTTTCTAATAAATTATTATTATTTTATTAATTTCATCATGAATATTCATTACGAGATAGTGTAACTTCCTTTTCAAAAAATTAGTTTTTTAATTCTCGACAAGTGCTTTAAAATAATACACTTCAAAAACTTTAAACCTTGTTTTCTCGAAACGATGTTTTGTCACTTAGGTCGTCATTGCAGAGAACGGCTCAATTACAATTTGGGATCTAAGTAACGATATAAACTCATGAATTTTCTGTTGATTCTAAACTTCATTTTGACCTGAAAAGGTTAAATATTAAAATGATGGCGATAATAAATTACTATCAAAACGTGCACAAAAAATTTCGAGTTCCTTCACTAACATCCATACGTGAAAGCTCCTAGAGTTTTTGGTACAAAAAAAAAAAAAAAAAAAAAACAAAGCTCGTGATAAAGCGGTCTGTTCTGCTTGAAATTTTATTTAAGGTATTTAAGAAAAAAGCTGTTTACATAAAAATCTTTTTCATTTTCACTCAGCACTTTTATCGATATCTTCATACGTAGATCTAACAGCTCACCTAATATCGATGAGTCCAACTCCATCCTCGAGAATCGTGCCGTTTTGGCACTGGTAGTACGGCACGCACTGGCAACCCTCGCCGTCGGTGTTGAAATTGTTTTGTTGGTTGGGCTGAACAGCTCCAGGCCCTTGGGTGAACACCGAGCTTATCAAATCGTCGAGGTTCTCTGTCGTTGGATTCTGCTGCCTGTTTGGATTTGGGTTCTTGTTTTTGTCCCCGAAGACCTTGTCCACTAGTTCAGCCACATTTTTTTGCTCTGAAATTTAATGAACTGTTTTGAGAAATCATTTTAAACGTGAAAAATAAAAGTTAAAGGTTTTTTTATTTACCATCTAATTGTGGTGCCGCCCAGCAGGCGACAATTAACAGCGATAATATTCCGAACACAGGCTTCATGGTCGATTTTTCAAGTTCTGAAAAAAAAATTTTCATAAACAGATTAGATTTTTTTCGATTTATGGGACTGCAATTTTTGAAACCGTAGAATTAAATTTTTGTGTAGAGGAAGATTTCGTGGAAAATTTATCTTTCTAAAAATGATGAATAGAAAAGTATTTTTTTTTAAATCGATAAAAACAAAGTCATATTTTTAGTAAAAGTTAGAGGATTGATATCTCAATAAAGAACTACGCAAATTTAGATTCTTTAAGATGTTAAAAATCATTCAAACGCCTATTTAGAGAAATTCGTCAACTGCCGTCCGATTATTACATCATGGTAAACACACGTTCGGTTAAGAGAGTGACATAACTAAGATAAATTTTAATTTCTAGATTTTTTAGCTCTGGTGAACCGAGAATGACTGAAAGTCAAAATTTTTTATGACAAAATCAAATTAGACGCGTCTAAAAAAGAAAGAAAGGTTTCTTGGCTTCAAGATTTTTTTCTTAATTTCTAACTAGCTAGAGAAACTTATATCAGATTGCTATAATATCAGTGTTTCAACTGAAATTGTTGAATGGAAATGAATGCATTTATAAATTTCGAACGATCGGAAAAATTTAGTCAGTCAAGTAAGATAATAATTTACCATCTTCAAGATTTTGCAACAACTGAATAATGAATATTAAAATTAGGTGTTAAATTGAGTTAGTACTGTTGTTCACTTTATTTTTGCATTTTAAGAAAAATTTTTGTGATATTGACCTTCACTTACATTTTATCTCAAGCAATAAACAAGCCTTGTAAAATTAATTATTTATGATTTAAACTATTCTGTACTCGGACGATACAAATATTTAAAAATATGATTAACTTAAATAAAAATGTTTTTTTCAAGTTTGAAAATAAAATTAAGTTTTGAAACCACGCAGGTCGTATATAAATCTTAACACAAATCATCATTAGTATGATAATTGAATTCGTGATTTGAAAACTTTTAACTCCGGCGGTAAAATATTTCTCAATCAAAAAATATTCACAAATACAAACAAAAGTACGCTTTCATTGTATGAACTCATTTGTAATAATAAGTTGTACTCAAGGTTGGCCACGGTTCCGATTTCGACGGGGTCATCGCTATACTGTTATAGTAAAACTCAATATATCAAATGTCATTGTAACCAACATTTTTTTGTCTATTTTAGAAACAAAAAAAATTAATTAAAAATTTAAATTTAACAATTTGGAATGTATACTATATCTGCTTGAAAATAAAAATTATATATACAAAATTTTTAATGATAGTATATTGTAGATTGAAAGAAAAAGTATTTACATACTCAAATAATCAGTGAAATAGCTTAAATTTCAAAATTTATAAAATTTTCTAATTGATGAAGAACAAAAGGTTAATCTTATTATATTATATTATGCATATCATTTATTGTTTGTTTTTTAAGGCGGAAATTTTTTTAACACAATAATTTATTTATTTCTTAAGATCAAAGAGATTCCTTAATTGACAATCAATACATTATTCTTTATTCATTAAAGCTAATAATTCATTTTTATCTAAATTGTAATTGAACTAAAAAGATGAAACAATAAATTATTCAGAAAGATACAGTGTACTACATACGAAGAAAATCATGAGGCCTTTTTTCAATTAGAAAAACAACTCTTATATTTTAATAAACTTACTGATTAAATAGAGCAAATAAGGAAAACTTGACGAATAACATGGTAATTTTTTCAAAAAATTTAACAATAAACTATCCCGCATTTCATTTGAAAAATCGATGAAAAATCTTGTATCAAGACTAATTTAACAATAGTTCAATAAAAAAGGTGATATTAAAAATTATTTTACAATAATCGATACAAAATTATTTAGCACACCAGGCAAAATAAATGCTACAAGATAATCCTGAGTTATGAAACTGATTTTTTAATTTTGCAATAAGTTTAACAAATTTTCTCTGCATAAAAATATACACATTCAAATAAATAATAAAAAACGTAAATAGTATAAAAAATTAAATTAAAAAAAAAAACATCGATATGAATTTTGTGCTCCAATTAAAAAGGTCGTTGGAAAACTCATTGCGTAATTTTTTGATAAAGCAATAGATCGCTACGCTCTGCTAAAGAAAGTTTACAATTTATACGAAGCCACGACACTGACCTTTGGCGAGTAAACTGGTCGCAAAAAACCGGTAAACGCTCTCAAATATATTTTACAAATCGTGCAAAAAAAATCGGAACTTTGCGAACACAGTATTATGAAGAAACAAAAAAATTTAATAAAAACTCGCGAATGAAAAAGGAAGTTGTTTGATGCCAGGTCGAGCATGAAAAAAAAGGGTGTTCAGCGAACTTTGAAAATTTGATGATTATCTCACATATAATTTTTGAAAGTTTTGATTGTCAAAATTACGCGTCACGTGAAAATGATTTTTTGGATTTTTCTCTATAGTAAAAATTTGTGAAATAGAATTATTAAATCATTTAAAATTTATTTTAAATATTAATCATTCATCAAAAAATAAAATTTATTATTTGGAACAATGCGCGTCTTCTGAGATAAATGTCTGATATCATATTGGGACGAAGTCGATGATTCTGTAAGCCCATAAATCTTACAGCAAGAGGAAAAAATAATTCAGTATGTTGATTGAATTAACGTACTCAATTAGAGCTTTTGTTTACAGCCAATGATTGATTTCTGAGAGTCACTGGATCATCAAATTCATCCAATTGTTTTACCGCAGTCTAATTAGAATTGAATTGATTGAAAAATATCTTGCGAATGTTTTGAGTTCGCCCGTACTCGAATGTCTATAAAAAAAATCGTGGGAGGTAACTTGATTTAAGTTTTATGCTTTAAATTAGTATTCGTGAATATTTTCATTTGTTGTTGTCTTAATTGAAAAAAGACAAAAATAATTTTAGAGTTAACAGTCTGATAGTGAGAGTAATTTTCAATATTTTATTTCATGATCTTATCTCAGAAGCTACAAACAAAATTTGTGAAAATATTTCAATTTATTTAAAATTTGAGTTTTTTTTAAAAAATTTTAGTTCGATTACTTTTTTATATCAATAGCAAAAGTGATAATCAATACTCGGGTACACCAAAAAAAAAATTAATCTTATTTTTTTTTTTTATAATCTCAAAAAAAAATTATCTAATTTTTAAAATAAAGCGATTTAAATATAACTAAAAATTATCAAATTTCTTCCGAAAAAAAATGTTTCGCTAAAATCTTTCAAACACTTGATAGTAAAAATCACACCAGAAAAAAATCTCACTATAAAATCTAAAAAATATTTTTCTTAACAGGAAATTTACTCATAATACTGAGAAGAACCATTGAAGATTGTTGGCCGGTAATTTAATAATCACCGTAATAACACAAACGAGTAAAGAAAAAAAAAATCGTTGCAAAAAATCACACTAAAGAAACGATTTTTCGAAAAAAAGCGCTAAAAATTTACCCGTGAAAATGACCCAAATTGAGGGATGAATGATTATTAGTCGAAAAAAAAGCAAGTTCGTGAAAAATTTATGAAAACTCACCAAAAAAAACCGAAGATGTTTTGACGTGCTTGCAGCACCGGACTCACGAGAGCGAATAAATGTAGCCGCGGCGTCGGCCCGAGGAGTCGATCTCGCGGTTTTGACTCCCCACTCCCGCACTCCGTCGTTCTCTTCTCAATTCTGGCGTCATCGTTTCACAACCTGGGAAAGCCCCAGATCCACCGGCCGTGGGTCCTGAGATTCCCGGTAATCCTTCGGGATTTTTCACGATTTCGACACTGATTAAATTAGCTGGCCGACAATCATGTTTTCTCATAATTTATTATTTTTTTATTTTTGCCGAGATCTCGATTCGGTAGTGGGCTTCGAAGCTATAAAAGACCGGTTTTGAATACTAACCGAATTTTTCAACGCGTTGTGTATTTTCAGCCGATTTAAGTTTCTATACGCTTAAAACGATTAATTTATAAAATATTTAAATGATAAACAATCGAGTAGTAGGTTTAATATATTACGAATATATCAATTGAATTTGCGACAACAATTATTTAATCAACAAAGTCAACGCATGAGTAATAACACTAATAAGGTTAATGTTACAATGACAAATGATGCTGGTATCAAATCTGGTTTCTAGCTATTTATAATCCATTCAAATTCCTAAAAAATCCAGTTTATCAGATAAATTACAAGTAAATTACGAACTCTCAGAATTACCTGTAATTTTTAAATCTTTTCTAATTATCTATTTCTAATATAGTAAATGTAATCGTTGCTCTTATGCACTGTATTGCGTGAATCATTATTATTTTAAGATTAATGAAATTATCTTAGCCGCATATAAAGTTCAAACGCAATTATTACTAGGTATTATTCACTTTACTATAAAACTTATAGAACTAATAAATTTTTTTAAAGATCTTTATTCATGTTGTCAAACAAGGTAAGACTTTAGTAAACTTTGTCAAATTGTATGAACTTTAAAAAATTTTTCTTGATAAAATGCTTATGGAGAGTCATTATAATTTAAACTTCTGAAATTTTGATAAAAATTAAGCATTGTTTAATCTAGCTATTAAGAAATTGAAAATTTTTTTTTGAAACTGATTATAAAATTTGATGATTTGAGCAAATTACAAAATATATTTTCAGATCACGACTTAGGGTAACGGACTTTATATGACTTTTAGCTTTGTTTTTCTTTAATATTTGCGATTTCAGTTAAAAATTTATTTATTTAAATATTAAATTAATTGACATGTAAAAATCGAGGAAAAAATATTATAGACAGATTCAATTCATAAGATTTATACAAAATCATGTTTTCAACAGATTTGCATGAAATTATCAATCATGCTGAACTTAAATTTATTTCGTTATATATAGAAATATTGATTCGTCCAAAATTTTTTACTTTATTCTAATTCAATCAAGTATAAATTTGCGACTGTGTATACTTTCCCGATGCTCGATTTATTGATGATTTAAACTTATTAGTTAAATTACTTTTTAAGTTTGTAAGACGTTTTAGTAGTATTAGCTGTTACAACTACATTTGCTATGATTTTCAAATTATTATTATATATTATGAACTTAACTATTGTGAACATTAGTTAAGTCAATTTTGTTAACAAGAATAATGAAAATAAATACAGTTTTTAATGAGAGATGAATAATCATCATCAATAATTTCAAGATGAAGAGAAGAAACATTTTTTTAAATTTCGGAATCACTGTTACAACACTAATTTTTGTAGGCTTAGAAGTAACTATTTAGGTAAAAGAAAAATGTTTTGATTTCGAAGTAATTATTATAGGCTTTATAAAATTAAAGATTGACTTTGGTGTTTAAATGTATATTTAAAAATTTGTTGTTGCAAAAAATAATTAAACTTAATTAAATTAGCTATAATTATTTTTTTAAGACTTTAAAAATTCCAGCTACATTAAAAAAAGAAAAAAAAAACTTTTTACTTATAAGGCTTTTTCATAGCAGACTACATTTAGCAGAACATGGAATAACCAAAATGATATTAGCCAGTTTTATTTAATTTCATGACCTTTATAATTTTTTGTATTTGTTATTTTCCAATCTTATCATGATTTTCTATGATTTTGACAACTTCATTGAAAAAAGATCTATGCTGTTTTTACTTTTTCGTCGATTGAAAGTCTTCGCCGACCCCGAGCATTTGACCAAAAATGCTCGGGGTCGGCGAAGACCTTCAATCAACTGTAAAGTGAAAAGAGCATAGATCTTTTTTCAATGAAGTTGTCAAAATCACAGAAAATCATGATAAGATAGGAAAATAACAAATACGAAAAATTAAAAAGTTCATGAAATTAAATAAAACTGACTTATATCGTTTTGGTTATTCTATGTTCTGCTAGATGTAGTCTGCTATGAAAAAGCCTTATACTTGCCTCGCTACGTCAGCCTACGTGCAGAAAATTGAAATGAGAAGCGGCAGAACGGGGAGTTCGGTTTGGTCGCACTTTGCAATACCAAAACAACCTACGTGAATCAGTTAATTTATAAATGCGAGTGTGTATAATTAACTCGTAAAAAATGAACGTCGTTCCAGGCACAGCTTCTTTGCTAGAGGAATTAGACAGTAAGTTCAAAATAATTCAATTTAATTTTTCTTCCAGTTCATGCATTGTTCAAAAATACAGGTTAGGTTTCACTGTATTTGTATTTTATGGTTCTACATTATAAAATTTAGACTTAGAACTTATTTTTCAATTTGTTATTTGTATAATTTTATTTATTGAAAATTATTTAATTAATTACCAAATTTTTATTACTGATTTATAGTACACTTAATAAAACTTCTGATTAATTTGTTTTAACTCTGTTATAGAAAAGTTAATGGTCTTGCTCAGAGATGGTAGGACATTGATTGGTTATCTCAGAAGTGTTGATCAATTTGCAAATTTAGTTCTCCACCGAACCATTGAAAGAATTCATGTTGGTAAAGAGTATGGAGATATTCCTCGAGGAGTGTTTATTGTCAGAGGAGAAAATGTGGTACTTTTAGGAGAAATTGTAAGTTTATCTTTGCTTTGATAGAAATCAATTTTTTAATTATTATGTTTTTTAAAGGATAAGGATAAAGAAAAGGATTTACCATTATCAGAAGTAAGTGTAGATGATATTCTAGATGCTCAAAGACGAGAACAAGAACTAAAAAGTGATCAGGAAAAACTGATGAACAAAGCCTTGAAAGATAGAGGTTTATCATATATACCTGACCTGGGTCATGACGATATGTTCTGACCATACCTTGTGATAAACTTTTTTTATTTCCTAAAATTCTGACTTAGACTAAACATGTAATTAGCTAAATAACTTTATTAAGGTTGTAAAATAGTATTCTGAATTTTTTTAGTTAATTGAATTTAAAAAATTTAAGTCCGTTATGATAAAATTTTTATCTACTTTTCTTAAAATTAGTCGTTAAAGAATGGAAACAATACAGCTAAAATTAATTGAACCTACAACATTTAAAAATGTACTTTGCACATAAGTATAAGGTAATATTTATTTGTATAATGTAAATATGGATAATTTTTGTATTTTTCGATAAACAATAAAATTATAGCCAAAAATTTAATTTTACTAGCTTCTTAAAGTGTAACTAGATGGTTTTTATTCTTCTCATTTTCACTCATATACCAACATTAAATAAAAGATTTTTTATTCTGAAATTTTTGAAAGTGATTGCTCTTTAAAATTTTAATAACAAAAGCAAGTACAGTGAAACCTTGATAATTCGAAGCGCGATAATTCGAATTTCTCGATAATTACCTTGATAATTCGAAATTTCTAATTCGAGTTTTCGATAATTCGAAGTATATTTTTGCCCCGTGAAACACTTTTGCATGTATTTTTACCTCGACAATTCAAAGTTTCTCCGAAAAAAAAAATTAAATTAAAAAAAAAATTACTCTTTAAATACTATTTAAGAAAGAAATAAATCACAAACTTTGGAAAAATCAACATATATCCATAAAAGTATAATACGTATAAAAATCTGTTTACAAACATAACGAGCTCTTAATGAACAAGAGGTATTGACTTTTGCATTTAAGAAGCTCATTTAGTATTCATTCAACCATGAGCCAAAATGTCGACTCGAAAGTATAAGTCACTTACTATTAAAGAAAAAGTTGAACTTCGTCAGAAACCAAAGAAAGAAATCGCAAAAAAATATGAAATTCCGGACAGTACTCTATCAACTTATCTCAAAAACAAAGATGAAATTTTAAAACAGTATTCTGAAGTTTGTGTCGGTGAAAAACGAAAACGAGCTAAAAACCCAAGCTTCCCTCAAGTTGATGCTCTCACTCGATGGTTTTTTGAAGTAGTAAGAAATAGCGAAATGAACGCGTTTGTCTTTTGTATTCTTTTTGATTTGGAAAAATGTTCTAAAACAATTTACTAACAAATATATGATTTTATAAAACAATAAAGCATTTATAACATTTTTGATTCAATAAATTATTTTATCCTGTTTCAATAATATGTAAAGTACACAATACAAAAGTCAATGAAGTAATTCACTTATGCAAACTCTTCATATTGGTAGACTATTAAATAGGGTCAATGAAATTAATTTTTGTTCAGTTAAAAACAATTTAACAATATAAAACAAATAGAAAACTGTGTATTACATTTTAAATCGAGTTATTTCATATATTTTTTGTTTAGGAGGAAGCTTCAAAAATAAAAATAAAATTTTCTTCAGAATAAATGTATATTTTTGGAAAAAAAAAATTCATCCTGACAAATAATAATTCTTTAACATACTTATTTTACACTTTCCATGACAAGGTTCTTACAAAAATATGATTTTTACTATCACGAGTACTTCAATACGTTTAAAAAATAAAATTAATTGATGCAATCATAATTAATATATTGTTTACAAAAAAAAAAAATACTTTAACAAATGAGATTCACTTTTTTGTTTATTTAATTTTACTTACAAATATTTTGTTCAAATAAATCTACAATTTATTGTTACGTCGAATAGTAAATTTCGCGTTTCGATCCTGTAAAACAATCATCCACCGACACAATGTAACAATTTTGAAACTCTTAATGCACAAATAACATTTACAATAATCTGTCTATCATCTTAAATATATATAAATATGAAGATAATCTTTTTATTTTTAAAGTTTATACATTCAAGTCAAAAAGATGTCTCCGACAGAGATTCTTTAACTTGAGGAGAGTGCAGCGTTGAGTCACTTAGCTGTTTCTGTTTCTGGGTCTTATTACACTTGAATTTTTCACAAATAGATTCATCTTTGACCGAACGTTTGGAGTCATTTCTTTGTAAGCTTGTGCATCGTTTCCTCGGCGAAGGACCTAGTTCCTCTAATTTTTCTCCCGAGTTGTTGATACTGTTTGTGCTTCCGGAAATTATTCCAGAAGTATCCGAGCTAGGATTATTACTTTCTTCTATTAAAATATTCAAGTCAGATTCCGACTGTTCAAAATCACCCGTTCTCGAAGTGAAACTTAAGTCGACAGGACTAGCGGTAAGAACGCTTCTGGAAAGGAAGTATTCTTTAAGGGTGTTAACATTAGATGTAGCTGTTTTTTGTTGTAAAGTACTGCTGTACACGTCTTCTAAGCACGTTACATAGTTCTGATCATCCGGAGAACTGCCTTGATTTTTCTTAATATTTTCTTTATTTTCTTTGTTCTCTAAAGTCGAACTTAAGTTTGATTCCTCTGCAATCGATGTGTGGTTATGATTTTTCGCTAAGTCAAAATTGGGAGTTTGCAGACTAGTTGCGGAATCATATTGAATAGAACCATTGTTCAGAGTGCCAAGTCCACAAAGGTTCGAAGCCGAAACCATTATCACCGGCTTGCGCGACCTTGGAGTCATCATGGTTTCCTGAAAGCCAAGTAACGAATTTAAAAAATTATCCTGTAGAGTAAATTTAGTGCATTTGGTTTAAGATTAATCATTTTACCGTAAATTTTAATCAACACAAACTAAATCAATTTAATTTTAAATAAAAACATGGACAAATGAATGTGTAATATATAATATCTTCCTATATTATATAGTTATATCCAGGAGGAGCTCTTTTTTTTTGGCTCCTCCGGGAGGAGCCCCTTAAAACCTTCAAAAAACCTTATATTTAACATGTTTTAAGGGGCTCCTGCCGGAGGAGCCGTAATTTCCAGAGCTCCTCCCGGAGGAGCACCTCAAAACGTCAATAAATATTATATTCAATATGTTTTAAGGGGCTCCTCCCGGAGGAGTTGATTTTAAATTATAGGAGCTTCTCCTGTACGAGCACCTTAACTGTCAAAAAACTCCATATTTAACCTCTTTGAAGGGCGCTTTTCCTAGAGGAGTCGTAATTTTAAAAGCCCTTTTTAAAGGAGTACTTCAAAACGGTTAAAAAATATTATATTTAACATGTTTCAAGTACTTGAAGTATTTTAACTTACTATTTAATTTTTATAACTATTTTTTTAGACTCACCATAATATAAAATTTTCTTTTTTCAATTTAAATCATATTTAACAATTTTACCTAAACATGTTTGAACTTTTATTCAATACACAAACTCAACTCAAAAAACATGTTAAATATTAACTGTCAAAAAACTCCATATTTTATAACTATTTTTATGGGGGTTGGCGAGCGAAGCGAGTAGGGGGGTACCCCCTAGTATATATATATATATAGTATGAATAGATTTTAGAATGGATATATGTTACTGTATTTAAGATTATGAAAATTTTCTAAGTTATTATTGTTTTTTCAATGATTAAAATGTCAAAATGTTTTAAATGTCTTTTAAATGTTTTTTGACTTCAAACAAAAACTTATTAAATATATTTTTTAGTAAAAAAAATAATTTAATTTATTATATCTGTTTGATAAATGAGTGAATGGGTTAGTAAAAGATTGACCCGGGAACATTAAATCAAGCCAACAAAAAGCAGCATGCCAGTTTACCTGCATAGCTCGGGTCATCTTAGTTGCGCTCTGCGTGATCGGGCTCATGCTCTTATCGTCATCAGTAATTGGCGTCAGTACATAATCATTCATCGCTAAACTCTTTCTCAGTAAGTTCGATGGCGTGGACGTATGCGCAGCGTAAAGCATCCTGAGCTTACTCTTCGTGGCGGGCGAGAGCAAAAACGGCGCGTTTTCACTACTAGACTTGGAATCTAAGCGTTCTCTTAAATCATTTTCTTTCATTGGGCTTTCCATTTCGATGGTGTTAGATTTCGTCGTCGAAGTAGGTAACACTGGATCTGAATGCTGTCTAGACAATTCTTCTTGCTTAGTGTTGAACTGAGTGGAATACATGTTTGGCGGTTCGCTTTGATGTCTACAATGTCTCGGAGAATGATTAAGTTTCGAAAGAGATTCTTTTGAGTTACTGCTCTGGAAGAGCGAATTTTCAGAAACGTTGAGAAAGCTTTTGATAACCTTGTCCTTTTTAGAATAAGCTTGTCTGTTTATGCTGCCAGTGCTGTTACTTATAGGTTTGGTTTGAACAAGATTACTGTGATTGTCATAGTTATCCATATCACTGAGTTCATCTTCAGATTTGCTATAGGTCTTTGGAAGAACCGTTGAGTTTTCGCGCTAAGTAAAGAAATAAAAAAGCGTTAAGCAAGCGTTAGTTACTTTACTGAAATAGTGGCGATTCACATTAATTAACATACATGAATGAAGCAAGTAAATTTTAATTTAGAGAAGAAAATTTACCGTTTTAAAAAAGCAAAACTTGGGGAGCAATTTCTTAAAAAAAAAAAAAAAAAATCAAACTTTTTTTACATAAGTTTGAACCATCCTTTCATAACTGTGAGAAATGAAAAAGACATTTAACTTGTAAATGTATCAATAAATAAATAAGAAAAGAAGAATTTGATATAGTAAGACTTAGATTATTTGATATTAAATTTTTCCTGCTGTTATGAAAATATCAGTTACACAGTTGAATTTTAGCATTGCTAACAACAAAAAATTAATCAAGCCACAAATAAAGGTGTTCAAATGTGTTGGAATGAATTAAAATAGTTCCAAAAAAATTTTAACACTTACATTTGAAATTATATTTTCTTCACTGCTGCACCTGCCAAAATTACATCCTAAGTTGACATCAATAACTTTTTTATGATTCAATAGCTTCTTTTGGAAAATTCGTTTTTTAATTGAATCCCCGAAACTCTTGCCCCCTGAGCTATGGGTTTTCACGTGTCTTGGAGTACCTTGACCATTTTCTTTGTTTAACTGTTTGATTAGTCGACGTTTTTTCGAAGATTCTGGCATCGACTGAATGTGCGCGTATAACTGGGCTAAAGCAGTCTGAGTGTCTTGAGAAGCGCCAGCCTGGGCTGTTAAATTACGATCGACGAAGCTAAAAACTGTATGAGCAGTACTTGTCGTGTCCGCCGTCGATTCGTTTAACTAAAAAAAAAGTTTAATATTTTTACCCTGCCTTTATTTTAAATTAAATTTATTTGAATGATTACAAATTTAGAATTAAAAAAATTTGTTGAAATAATGATTTGGTCATAAAATTTTTATTTATCAAAATCTACTAAAACTCAAATACTTACATCTTTACTTTCTGGACTCAGTAATTTCTTTTCTTGTTCTTTCCATAGTTCTCTCAAGTCAATTGATAATTTTGGAGGAATTTCAAATAATTCTGTCCCTTTCTTTATCATAAATGAAACAAGTCCAGATAAATTTTGTGAATTAAAATGCAATGCCTCTGGAGACAGTTTTCTTGGACAAAGCAAATGTGGGGTAAACAAAGTTGCAAGTGTATCACAGTTCATTTTGTTACTATTTTCATGTGCTGCTGTTTCATTCAAAAGTTTTATAATATACTTTAAAACAATCCGATTGGACGATGGTAACAAAAGTAATAATAACTGCAGAGAAGTTAGAAGCCTAGACTCATTGCCATTGCTGTTGGATGTATACAGTTCTGAAAAAAGTATAGTATTAGTATTTTGCTCTTAAATAGGTACTTAAAGTTTCATGAAAATAATAAATAAGTTAAAGCATATAATTCTTTTATTGAAAAAGTCAAGTAAGTTTAACACACTAAAAAAATTTTGAATAAAAGAATGTAACTAACCAGCTATTTGGCAATGAGTTGGATAGTGAAGATCTGTCAAAAGTGGCTCTGATAAGTCTGCTAAAAAGCCTTTTAATACAGAAGCACAGTCATGCACACTAAAAATTCCTTCCTCAAGATTCAAAGGTAAGCCCTTATATAATGCTGTTTTTAATTCTTGTTGCCTTCTCAGTTGTCCAGTACGTCTAAAAATACCCTCCTGTTCTATACCTATATTGTAAAAAAATTCAAAGGATTTATAAATGATGCATGAAAAATTTATTTATTTCTACATAAAAAATTATAAAGATGTAAGTTTGAACTTACACTCTTTTTTAGACAAATATACTACAAGTTGCTTCACTTGGTTTATTCCTTCTTTTGTAAGAGATGCTCCCTCTACTCCTTTTGGAGTATTTGACGCTGATTTTGGTTTTTTAGAAAAATGGAGTAAACCCCATTTTTTATGTTTAGCTGTTTCTGTGACTGTGTCATTTCTAAAAATAATTCAACAAAAAATCAGTTTATTTCACACAAAACTGTTTTTTAAAAGTTTTTATTGAGTTACAATAATTAAAAATAGCCACAAATAGACATATTCATTAACTTTTATGACAGTATTTTGTAAATTTTAACTAAAATGTTAAATATTATTAGATACAGGATGTAATTAATTATGAATAGTAAATATCTATTTTTAGTTCGAAAAATAAAATTATTTTTAAAAAACAACAAGAAAAAATTAAAAAAAAAAAAAAAAAAAAAAGAAAAAAGAATTAAAAATCGATTTTGTCTTGGAAGAGAAAATTGAGTATAGTTTAAAAACATTAGTATAAACTCACTCCTCTGTATTGAGATCCAGCTCAAAGGACAGGTGCATTTTGACAAGCGTGTGAAACTGCTCAGCGTTGGCTTTACGCAACCTGGCCGCGAGTTTTCCAACCGGGCCATCGTTAAAGTCTTCCATAGTTTCTTGCCGTTATGATGCCTCTCGGCACTTTCACTCTATCAAGTATCAATTCTTCATATTTTACACGAAAAAAACCATCCCAAATTATGATAGCTAAAGAAAAAACAGAGCACCTTGATGCGGAAGAACTAACGTTTCCTCACTTTCGACTTCCATTTGATTAACTGTAAATCTTCTTTTGAAAAATTAAATTATTTATTCGCGTAGTTCACTTAGCCAAAAATAGGCTTATTTAGATGTTTTACGTTTAAAAAGAAAAAAATAAAAAGCAGAAAAGTTTCTCGAGGGGAGCTTGTTGAACGTCCGCACCCCTCGCAAGAAAACACGAAAATTGTCAACCGCAAATACGAATGGGAGGTCACGTGACGAGTTTCGACTCGCGGCATTGGTGGAGAATACGGCCATGCCGGAAAGGCGGCTTGGTTTGCGATTGGTTAAAAAATTGAAATTTACGTTCGCAGCGCCTATGCGGATAGATCAAAAGTTTAGATAACAGAAAGATAACTTTACCATCATGAGATAAAAATTAAAAAAATTAATTATATAATCATATGTACACATTATTAATTAAATACATATATGTAATTAATTTTTCTCAAAAATAAATTATGCTTGTTATTTACTCTCAAAAGATCTAATTATTGTACAATGCAATATAATTTGGTTATTAATTTTTGCTGATTTAATTTAAAAGAGTTGCAATCGAAAAAAATTTAACAGATTAACAGTTTCAATTTGATTTATTTCATATTACAACAATATAAAAAATATAGATATGTACACATGCAGTTAGAAAATTTCAAAAAAAATACTTAAAAAATATTATCCCCTGCAATATGATAGAACTGAAAAAAATATTTAAATAAAAAAGGATTTACAATTTTTCAGACATTTCTGGTACAGCTTTAAATAGATCTTGAACTAATCCATAATCGGATACTTGGAATATAGGTGCTTCAGGGTCTTTATTTATTGCCACAATTGTTTTGGAATCTTTCATTCCAGCTAAATGTTGAATAGCACCTGAGATTCCAACTGCAATATATAAATCCTGTAAAAAATTGAAGTCATTAACATATTTAATTGATTGAGTTGTATTGAAATATTTTAACATTAAACTTTAAATTAAAATAATAAATACTTTAAATTAAAAATTAAGATAAAAAAAAATGAAAACATAAATACCTAGTTCATTCACTTACCGGAGCAACAATTTTGCCTGTTTGACCGACTTGAAGATCATTAGCTACATATCCAGCATCAACTGCAGCACGAGAAGCACCAACTGCAGCATTTAATTTATCAGCTAATGTATATAGCAACTGGAAGTTTTCTCCTGATTTCAAACCTCTTCCACCAGAAACAACGACCTTAGCAGATGCTAAATCTGGTCTATCTGATTTACTCAGCTCTTGCTTAACAAACTCTATGAGGTCTGACTTGTAGTCCCCAGGTGGAGCTTGCTCAATTTTTGCACTACCTCCTTCCAAAGGAGCTGCTTCAAAAGATGTTCCTCTAACAGTGACTATTTTAACACTGTCTTTTATTTTAATAGTTTGGATTGCATTTCCAGCATAAATGGTTCTTATGAAAGTGTCCGGCGATTTGATACCAATAATATCACTAGCTGGAGAAACATCAAGGCTTGCAGCTACCTAAAATTTTAATCAATTTTATTTTCTAATAGCTGAATGATGATGAATTAAAAATGTGACTTTTAAAAGTCTCAAAACTAAAATAAAAAGTTATTTTTGATTGAAAATATATTAAGAAAATACATACTCTAGGTAAAAGTGCTTTTCCAAGAGCACTGGCACCAGCGAGAATGTGACTAAAGTTATGTTGCTTTTGAGTAGCAACAATTAAAGGAGTTAGAGATTCTGGAGTGAAACCTTTAAAAGCGTCACCTTCAGCTACAAGTACTCTGGCAACATCTTTGGCTTTGCTGATTTGCTCAGCAACTGGTCCACACTTGGTTCCAGCAACAAGAACCGTAATGTCACCTCCTATTTTTTTAGCTGCAGTAAGAGCGTTTTGAGAAATAGGACTAATTACTTCATTATTATGCTCAGCTATGACCAAAGTAGATTCGAATCTTTGTAAAATTGATGCAATCTGAAAGTGGAATGAAAAAAAATTTATTCTAATTAGATTAGAGATAAGATAATGTGTATTTCAAATCAAAAATATCAAAAATTTGAAGTAAAAATTAGCACATATTTAGATGATTTAAAGAAAGATTTAAGAAAAAGCTTTTCTTTTTAGATTGAGTAGTTAAATTATTAGTTCACTCATCATAGTATGTGATGATGTGAGAAGTTTCAAAAAAAAAATTTCAGACAACAATTAAGAAAATAATTAAAAACACTTACGTTTGTGTTTGTTTTCAAAGTTCTGCAACAAGTAGCAAACATTTTGACAAAAGTCAATTAAAATTTCAATGAAATAAAAAATTACTAGTTAAATCTTAAATCACTTCGATAAATTGCTGGAAAATTTCGGCCCAGCTTTTGATTTACTTAAGACTTTCCAGATGAACTGCAGAAAACAGGATGGACTTTGATCTCCTATAAGTAATTGCGCATGCGTTCGTAATTCGTGTCCGTGTGCATACTGCATACTAGTTGCCAAAGAATAGGTATAACTGTATATAGGTACACAAAATCTATATACAGATATACATACTTTACACACTGATTCGATTGGACAAAACTTAGAAAATTTAAAAATATACAGATAGTTTTTAAAATATTGAAATTTTCATGTCAAATTAAATTTATAAATGATAATTAAAAACATTTGATTCATTGAATTGTGTTTATTAAGTTTATTTTTATAGTTACAGTGAAAACATTAATCTATAAACTTAGCTCAAAAGTTTGCTTAAGAATTATTTGCTTTTTATTTTTAGTACACTTTTTTTTTATTTCTCGACTTTAAACTAATTATCACATAAAAATCACAAGTTGCATGTGTAATAAAAATCTTATACTTATAGAGATCTTTGAACAAGCACACTATGAATTACACAAATTATTTGTCTAGATCAATCTTCTGTGTGGTAAGGGTAGCGGGAAAGGTAAAGTTTTATGTTGCTCTACATCTACATCATAATAATTTATTTTATTTTTTAAACGAGCACTTTCAATCCAAGCATCTTGCTCAACTGGACTTAAATTACCTGTCCAAGCCTACAATATAAATATAAATTAAATCTTTAAAAAATGTTAAATAGCAGACTGACATGATAATTTTATTTGATACATTGAATTCTTGGATGAAATAAATTTTTGAGAAAAAAAGAGACGAATCTGGAATTTTGAATAAAAAAAATTTGTCTACGAATTTTACAAGAAAAAGTTCACAAAATTTAGATAATAAAAAAGTAAAAAAAAATCTTTAAATTTAATAATAAAGCTGTTGGGAACAATCTACCTTCTCACAATGAACAGCCCAATTGTATACCAAAATATTTTCATATTTTATGCATTCTGTTTTTACTTTCTTTAGTTTCAATAAAGCGACTGATTTTCGGGAATGCAACATGTGATAGTATCCTTTTAGCAATGTGTACCTTTAATTAGAAAATGATTTTTTTTTTTTATAACAGATTACATAAAAAAAAATTTTATGTAAGGAAAAAATCATCTTATGTATAATTCATACCTAGGATTAATAGACTTTACAATATTTTTCGTAACGGTTGCTTTTTTCAAACACTTTTTTATTTCGGTCATAGTAGAAGCGGCATCCTTAGTGTTTTGATTATTTTTTTTATGAACTATATAATTTAAATTTTATCAAATTCAACAATTTTCACATACTTTTTATTATTAGTAATCGTGTTACCATAAATTAAAAATAAACCTTCGAGGTATCTTAAATCTGTTAAAGAACCGGGCACCGTATATTCTACAGGAATATTTCTTGCTTTATGCTGAAAATTTGTTATTTGTGTGATTAAAATTATAATAAAAAATGAACTATAAAAATATTATACGTATCATTGTTATTTAATTATAACTTACTCTTCTAGTACTCCATAAAGTCGCTGATTCCCAATCTCCAAGTCGAATGTGCCTGTTTATGAATACTATTTACTTTCAACTATAATAATATCATTAATTTTAATATAAGGTAGGTGTACCTAATATGGCCCAGTGCCTAATATGGCCCCCCCTGTTATTTTGAATATGCTCGATATGTGGCATCTCTACAAGGTAGGAAGAAGTCAAAAACACTGAATCATGAAGTTTTAAGTTGTTTAGAACATTTTAAAATTATTTTTGCGCACGCCTTATAGCTAAAACTCGTTTTGTAATTTGTATACCTCCGTTATTATTTTACGTTGTAATTAGATGGTCTGCCAAAAGATTTAGACACATCTGACCAAAATTTTCATAAGTAGCTTCGATTCGTTATTGTTTCAGCTTTAAAACGCGACTTCAGTTTTTGTTCAACTCGTTTTCTTATTCTGCAGCGTACCTAATATGGCCCCCCGCGAAATAGTCGAAATATGCTGATGCTGAGTCCTTAGTTTCATATTTACTTTTTAGAAAATCCTATCCTAATGTTATTTAAGAAAAATAAATTTAACTGTTTCAAAGCTTTTTCTCATTTTATAACTAAAAAAAACATTCTAGCTCAAAATACAAACTTTGGTAAAAATTTAAAGTTGTAATTTTTCTACTGGTTGCAAAGCTTTCAAAAACATTGTAAAAAAGGCTCAATTTTTAAATAAATCATTTTTAAAATAATAAAAGTTTTGAAGTTTTTTAAATCTTATATCCTGATTTATTTAAAAAATAGGAACAAATCGCAATTAATAAATTACTACAAGGGGGCCATATTAGGAACACAAATTTTTGGTGTCTTAAAAAAAAGTGTTTTGATAAATCCTCTGGAATTTCCAGCTCATTGATCAAAATCGAACGCGTAAGGTCTCATTTTAAAGCTCTTGAATTAACCTTTAAAATGAGACCTTACAAGTCAAAAAATATTGGTTTGATTCGCCACAACGTCGATTCTCGCTTAGGGGGGCTATACATATAAGGTACACCTACCTTATTTTAAAATTTAAATGTAGGTGCTGGTTTACCATAACCAAATGCTGGTGAAAAATCTTTGTTCAGCTTCGTAATCTTTCATATTATAAATTTTGGTGCTTTCTTGCTGAAAAAACTGATCTATTTCTTCGATTGAAACCACAGAAATTCCAGTTTCCAACAACAAATCTACGCACAACGCATAGTACCAAGTTTTTGCCTGCTGTTCCATGTCATACTGCGCCTCGTAATCTATTTTTTTTTTTTTAACATTAAGCGATTGCTATTTAAAGTTATAATTTAACCTTACCTTAAAATATTTCTTTTTTTTTTACAAAACTACAATCGTCATTTCAATTGAAAAAAAATAAAAATTTTCTGTTTTATTATTATTGAGAGATGTCGTACTTAATTCTTGCAACATGTTTAAGACTTGACTGATCTTATCGGCCAAGACTACAATTGTGACCAGCCTCGGCAATACGTATAGTTTGAGATTTTGTGCCTTTATGGTTTGTGCCAGCCGAAGAACAATGAATCCAGTGTTTGTAGCCTTTTTTGTAAGTCCTCTGATCCAACGGGAAGAAAAAATTTCCAAGTAAAGCTCGCCTACTGCATAGATCTCTGGCATTTCAACCGATTCTTTTTGCTTATTGCACAGGTTTAAAGCATTGATTTCCAAATGTGGTATTAACGAACTAAAAAATATCATTGCAATTTGTGCAAATCGATGATTAAAAAAATTTTTTGAATACTAGTAATGGAATACTACGCGCTTACTAGTAATGGAATAGATGGGATATGACCAACATGTTCGCGTAGGATTTGCTGAGTACGAAAAAGTCGTCGTTCGATTGCACTGCTACGTACAGACCCCAGATAGCAGCCAGCCTAGCGTGTTTAATTTGTCCTGTTAACTGAAAACATGTCAATCTTAAAAGAATTTCGATAACGGTTAAAAAATAAAATAACTGAAAACATGTCAATCTTAAAAGAATTTCGATAACGGTTAAAAAATAAAATAATAAAAATAAATTTTCTAAAGATCACGTAGTATTTTTTATTTTTTATTTTTTATTTCATGATTCAACGGGCAGTATTCAATTTTTTTAAATAATTAATGTTTTAAATTCCATACCCGAAACAGTTTGAACATGTAACTCAAACAGTTGGCGAACTGATTACTGTAGTCAGCCACATCGCCTCCAAGAGACCCTATCCAGCAGCTATGCATGCAAGTCAGAGTAAGTCTCAACTGCTTTAAGAAAAAGTACGATTTAAGCTTTAGGGCAAAATGGGACACAGGAAACTGGTATTGCATTATTTCCAAGGTTTTTTCGAAGCAGATCAAGGCTTCAGTTAAGAGACCACAAGCCATGTAACATCTGCCACGTAGCGTCTCGATTCGACCTTTCAAGTATGGCACCACTATCAGTGTGCTTTCAGATGGGTACTCTATCTAAAATAATTGGTAGATTCTATAAGTCTGAATTAATCTAATTTCAAAGTTTTATTACGGAATCGATCAGGGTTTTGCCTTCTTCGAGAAGTTTCATTGCTTGCGGTATGTTGGAGGTTGACAAGCAAACCTCGGTGTATTCGAGAATCGCTATCAGCAACAACTTTTTTGCATCTGCATTGATTAATTGAGTATTTTTATCAATATTTGAATATTTAGACATTATCAAATATTACCGATTTTACGGCAATGCTGCAAGATATGAGAATAAGCTGTCAGCAGAATCAAATTACAGGTGCAACCGCTGAAGTCGAACTGGGAAAACGTCCGAGTTGGTTGTCGTTTGATGGCAGCGCACATCTGGAAAATCGAAACGCTTTCAGCGCTCTCAGATTTTACAGATCCAACTATAACCGAATAGTTTTAATTTAAAAATTGGCTTACTGATAGTTTTTAAATTAATTTTTTTGACTTATTAATGGGTTAAAAATCCGTATGGAAAATCTATATGAATTTTTAGCCCATTTGAATTTACCCATATGAATTTTCGCGTTACACACTAGAAATAATAATAAATAGGTCGGTAGAAAAAATCCATATGGATTTTCCTTATGAAATTTTTTAATCGAGAATAAATGGATCAAATGATGATTTATAACTTCTAGATACTACCAGTTTCTTCCTGTGTACAACTGCCCCGACTTTCTCCATAATCTTCCGTTACATTAGAAAAACGCAGTACATCCAAGTGACACCTGTAAGACATTGCAAGCTTGCGTTTGGCTGCCTCAGTCAGTTGAACTTCTCCAAGAAGTTTTTGAAACAGGCCATCTCCACAAAAATCGCATCGCCGGGTGTTCTCTTGCAAATACCGTAAAGCCTTGTTGTGGAACTCGACCTTCTGATTTTCGGTTAGCAGCCTAGAATTTGGACTAAATTAGTTTAAGTGTACCAAGTTAGTAGACTTGACAGACAAATCTAGTGTAAAACATCTCAATTTTGTCTTTAAATACATTTTTGCTATTTGGATTCTGGAATTCAAAAACAGCTGTGACTAAGATATTACGGTCTACCGTTACCGCCATCAGAAGATATGCAATCCTGAACTTTACTATGCATTTAAATAAGAACTAAAACGAGTTAATTTTTGTTTTAGAGTTAAATTTAACCCTTAAAGGTCACACGGGGTCCAAAAGACCCCACATAACTGTCAGTGTGGCAGTTCTGGATTTGGGTGTGACCTTTAAGGGTTAATAATAAAATTTTTATCTATAAATTCTATCAGAAATATAGTTCTCTTTAAATCACGTGACGTACCCATAAGCCACCTGTCGAAAGGCATCTGTATTAAATCTCATCAAGGTACATAACGCATACTTCGGTAAATCCTCAAATAGTTCTGAAAATTAATGATTTATTTTTACCGGTATTTTTGATCCACTAGAAGCAAGTTTATATAATTATACTTAATTACTTACCGTCAAATTCAGTTATTTCACACCCACACTTCAATTCTGAATAGGTTAGTTGTTGGTATGACAATGAATATCTGGTCACCTCTTCTACAGCACAGCACAAAATTCGCAACTCGAATAATTTTGCAACACCTATATAATGGAACTTTTAAATTGATTATTGAATGCTTCAAAAATTTATTGAGATATTAAATTCAATTACAAATAGCAATGTCACGGATACTTGTTCCAAGCATCAGTCTTTCAAGTATTTTTCTGTTAATCATTTCTTCCAGAACCGCTGCGCACTTTATCAGTTTTTGATCCAACGGTGTCAGTGAATCATAAAGTTTTAGCAAAATAGCTGAAAGAAATAGTCATCATTTTGTTCACGTGATAATTGCAAAAATTTAAAGCTAGTTTTTGTTTACCATCAATAGAAGTTTCAGTGAGAGTGTCACTGAAGAACAATTCGGTAAGGACGCATACTTCATAAGTAGATTTGTCATCTGGATTAAGCTCACCATCCACCGGAGTGCATTCCTTGAATGAATAACCAAGTAATTTATCATAAGAGTTATTAATTCTAAAATTTAGTTTTACTAACTTTGAAACAAAACTGGTACATTCCCCAATTACTGGATTCAATATCAGTCAATTCAATTTTTGATATTTCAGCAATAGTTTTTGGAGATCTGAACTTAAATCAATAAAAGTTGAAAAATTATGTAAAAAAAAAAATAAATAAATAAAATAAAATAAAATAAATCATTCAAATTGAATTAATAATTTATCGCAAGTATCGAGGCGAGTATGATACCTTTTGATCATATCATGTGGTGGAGTTACTAAACCCATATTGTGAATCTCCGCTCTGGTCATATATTTTTTTTGTATTCCCTGAGACTGTACTAAACTAATCAAATAACTGTCTATCCAGCCTGGAATGCCCAAACTTTTTTCTTGAATGACCCTGAGCAGCAATAAAAATGCAGTGACTTATATTTATTTATCAAATTTTATTAACGATCTCTCTTATTATACTCACTTTTCAAGTTCTGCCGGAATGGCTATGACTTCTAGAGTTTGACATGCCAGAGCAGCGTGAAATTGTTTTTCTATTCCTCCAAGTACAGCAATCTTAAACCAAAACCAATTAAAAAATACCCTTCAAAAATATATGCTAATTTTGTTATACCAAAGATTTTGATTCGATGATATAGGGCATAGGATATGATCTGTCCATCTTGTGATTGTACGCCAAGATTGTTAGAACTTTTTTTTGCTTGAGAAAGGTGTTGAAAATAGGCATCGATTCATCATCCATCAATTCGAGGTCATCCACTATCAGAATCCACAATTTTTTGAAGCAACGTAGGGTGAGGAGTATAATGTATTTTTTGAGAAGCGATTTTCTCTCCTTGTTGTCCATTTCCACGAAGTTTGGGTCGAGGGGAAAAGTAACTTGGAAAACAGTGTTCAGACAGCACAACAAGGACCGATCATGTTTGGAGTAATGAGATCTTAAAACATCTTCTTTAACGTTTGGGGGTGTCTGGTCTGTAATACCTAGAGGCTCATAAAATATCTGGCGAATCAGAGAGTATGGATACTGTTGAAAAAATTATTTTTTAATACTTTTAACATTTGTTTTTGTCAAAGAAGGCATCATGAATTCTTACCAAATGATTGGTTGAAGATAATGTCAAAAATATTCGTTTTACTGAAGGAGGAATTAAGTACGTAAATTCCTCCAAAAGTCTGGTCTTTCCTATTCTGGATTCACCTCTAAAAAATTTTCGTTTTTATTACAATAAGTAAATCAGTATCTGTTTTATTAATTTATGATTAAGGCAGTTTTTTTTTTCTTTTTTTTTTTTTTTTTTTTTTATATACAGCTGTTATTGCGAACCTTATAATCATGACATAAGTAATTTCTTTATTAGACCCGCTATCTCGTGATTTATGTTTATTCTTGTGTTCATCAATTGCCAATTTCATCATGTTGTAAAAGTTTTTTAGTTCTCTGTCACGGCCAAGTAGAGTATGACTCTGAATATTCACGTCATGGTTTGGTCCTCTGAAATAAAAGTTTTAAAAGATTTTTATTTTTTAAACTATAAGATCTAAAGTAATTTCATTAATTCATTACTCTTTTTGTTCTAAAAATTCATAAATGGGACCAACATTTGATATGCCTTTTAATTTTTTTGATTTCTGCAAAATAAAATTTCTGAGCTCTAGTCGGGAAAGTAAAAAAACGGCTCTGTCACAAACGACCTGAAAATTTAGTTTAATGTTAAAATTATTATTTTGAACATACGCGACATATGTAAAAGAAACTGATTGGATCTCTCTGAAATCGGAAGAGTGAGGTTAGCTTGAAATCACTTCAAAATAGTGAAAAATCACACTTTATTGGGACAAAAGTGCGCCACTCCAAGCGAACAGTGGAGCACTTTTCATTTTTATGGAGTGATTTTTCACTCCTCCAGATTTAGTATGAAATAAAGTAAAAGCACGACTTCAGTAAATATTTTAATTATTAGTAATGACTATTTAATGATACTAGTTACTAATTATACTATTTAGAATTTTGAATGCAAAAGATCTGAAATTTTAATCTTGGTTTCTAATCGTATTGCTTTCTGTTGTCTTACTAATAAATACATGAAATAAAAACGTACACAAACGTAACTATCTTTTCACCTACTAGCTTTTTATAAATTGCCTATCGATCTAGTAAAATTAAAGTCATAAAAAATTCATAACTCAACAAACTATCGCGTCTGAATAAAACAAATGTTTTTATAAAAATTTGAAAATCCTTCAATAAACTTACCAGTGTACAACTACAAATGATAATATAATGTTTTTAATTTTTTGGAACAGATAAGAATTTAAAAGTTTTTAAAAGAAGGGCCTCGAATTTTTTACTTGTGAAGATTACCTTTAAAATTGAATAATGTATTTTTTCGTAATATAAAAAAAAAGTGATAACCTTGTTTTCATAAGAGACCATGAGTCTTGCAGCTTTGTTGACCGCGGTTCCGATGACGGTGTACTCCCTTCTGAGCACGTGACCGACGACCCCGCAGTAAGTCATGCCGGTGGTGACCCCGATCGAGACAGATTTTATTTTTTCAAACTGCATAAGACCCTCGCGAAGTTTCGAGGCGCACCTAAGTCCGACTTGCGACTCAAGCTCATGTTTGTCGCCCCTCAGGCCGAATATGCAGAGAAACATCAGATCCTTGTCGAACAGTGAGGTCTTGTTCACGCAACCCTGCATGCCATCCACTACTCTGAGGCATTTCAACAAATTTTTTTTTAAATACGTTCTTGTAATTTTAACAGCTTATATACAAATAAATGAATAAAAAAAATTAGCTCGGCTAAGAATAAATTATAGCGGAGAACAAATTTTTTGCCCACCTGCATATAAATCTGTAAGCCAGATTGACCAGTTTGACCAAAGATCCTCGGGTTATCTCGGAAGTGACAACATTGACGAAGACTATGACGACTTGACGTATTTCTGTCAAGTATTCCAAAGGCTCGTCCATTTCGACCGATCGGGTAACCGGTCTAATCACGTAGCTTTTTATCTGATTGGCCAGTTTTAATTTCACCGTTTTAATGACCTTGGGGCGAACTTAAAAATGTTGAAAATTAAAATATTTTAAATCATAAATAATGGCACCTACTGTAATACTTACGACTGTAATCTATGAAAGTCTCAGATAGTGTCTGGCGATTTAGGTCCTTTTTGAATAGACGATCCGACCTGCTTAAAGAGGACGACGAAGTTGATGAACTCGCCGAAAATCGAAGCACCGACATATCACTAGAAATGCTTCCAAAGTCGGAGTCTAAAAATAATTATTTTGAAAATAAAAAAAAACTAAGATCGAAAATTCAACAACAAAAAAAAAAATAATAATAATAACAACAGTATTCAATAGCTTTATTACGTTCTTGGTCAGAAAATGAGTCGAATGCAAGCGATAAAGAGATGATTTTAGTGTGTATATTGTCAGGCAACGTCTCGTGTATGAACTCATTCGGATTCACCCATTGCCAGCAGCTAGGTGCAACAAGAATATCTCCACCACTTAAATATCAATTTATCAACCATCAATAAAATTATTACGTTTTCAGATGTAACTTTTAGTTAAACGTACACGGAAAGACCTTCGGCAAATTTGACTTCCCACACAGGAGTTCCTGTAATTATGTAGTACGAAGATACCGAAGGATCTCCGATAGATGTAAAGTGGGTTGTTCCCGAGGCGATCGACAGTTTAACTGATTAAAAATTTATAATATTTTTTATTCAATCGACAATTTGAAAAATTTTGAAATATTTAAAAATTTTCAATCAAAACAGAAGGTAAGATATTAATTATCACCTTTCAAAACGACATCGATTTCCGTCGTAAAAGTACCAAAATGTTTTTGTATGATACAAGCTGTCTTGAGGGCCTCGAAGGCTATGTCTCGCATGATACGTCCGTGCTCTACCTTCCACATGACTATAAAAGCATCACCGGAGAATTTGAGTACGTCGCCCTTGTGCGAAAGAATTTCCTGGACCATGGCACCGATGTAGCTGTTCAGAGTTTCGGTGAGTCTCGAAGGTCCGCCCATGCCGGACTTACAAAACATTTCGGTAAGTTCTGTAAAGCCTGTATAAATTTTTAATCTCTTTAGTTATCATATTCGTTTATAAAAATTATACAAAAGTCTTATGTATACAATGTTGTGGTACAATAAATTGAAGAGAATAAACAGCGAAAAACTCAATTAAAAATTATCAACAACAACTGAATCAATTCAAATAATTGTACTTCTTTCTAGCAAATTCTATTAAAAAAATAAAATAAATTTAAAGAATTTTGAAAATTACACGAAACGAATTAAATTTTAAGTATTGCTCCGAAAAAAAATTTACCAGAAATATCCCCTAACATTAAAGTTGTATTATAACTCCGAGTTTCATAACTGCCGTAGTGATCCAAAATTTCATCTGGACACATAGATGCAAATATTTTAGTTTGATTTTCTAACTGAGCATTTCTCAATGATAATCCTGCCAGTATTCCTTGGGAAACAGTTTTATCTAAATCTGTTGAAGGTTAAGGCTTTTAAAAATTATTCATAAATAAAAGAGAATTTAAAAAACTAAATAAAAATATTTTAAAATTAATTTTTGATTTATGATTTTACTTAAAGATCTGGATAAATCCTCTGTAATTTTAGAGCTGCTACTTTTTTTTCTCGGTTTTTTCTTGTATCGATCCATATAACTGTTACTATCAAAGTCAGCCATTTAATATAACTCTTACTATCAAAGTCAGTAAGGTTATAATAGAATTTTTGACTTATATATAGAAAAGGTTTATATAATTTGAAATTAAAAAAAAATTTTGATGTTCCGATAAAAACTAAAAAAAAAAAACGCCCATAACGAACTTTATACCGTTATTTTTGTCTGGCATTGTTTTCCCTGTGAACCAATCATTTCGGAAATAGTAATATCATTAATAGGACACCAAAACCAAAACCAAAACTAACATTTTCGTGTTCACCTCGATTAATTAGCTAGCTTTCGATATATCCTTTGTGCCCCGTCTACACCGACGGTTAAACCGCGTCTCGGCTTAACTTTGTTTGAAGAATTTTTCAATGTTGCCGTTGGATTAAAGGATTAATTTGTACTCTAAAAATAGGAAATAATTTATAAGATTAGAATTTTTACATCTTGAACTTCAATTCCAATGTCAACATTGCAAAATCAAGCTTAGATTGTCTTCAGAAAAAGTGCAAAATTCGTTTCATGATTTAAATAATTGATACTTATAAGTAACACTTTTTGTCCTCCCGAAAATATAAAGCTCGCCAATACTTTCGGGGTACCTCAGCCTAATGGGAAATAATAAAAGATGAACAGATCACGATTTTGAACTATTGATACTTGGAATGACAGAGAATGAACCACATTAGTGCTAAGAAATGACTATATTTGTATATGACTCAAGGCTCCGTACTATGCGTCTATGGAAGTGGCGACAGAGTCTGACGATCTGAATCTTTTTTGAAAAGGTGATGAAGAAATTTTTGCGTATATTTTAATCCATATCAAAAGTACTTCAGTCATCCTGAATAGCTATGTCTGCCATCGTCTACGTTCATTTATGTCCACATGTTGCGTCACAGCTTTTACTTTTTTCTCGATGATAAAAAATTATGCTCGAGGGGCTAAAAACTTTAGAATTGCTAAAAGAATCACACATAAAAATCAATATAATTAATAAAAAGGCTCTAAACACTTTAAATTTGCCATAAGAATCACAAAAGAATTTAAAAGAATAAAAAAAATCATTAGTGATTCTGGAGAGCATAGCGTTTTGCTGAATTTTTTTTATTCTCTTCACTTTTTTTTATTAATAATTTCAACGGTCATTATATTATTTATTTACTTATTGCTACTACAACTACTTAAAGTTAACGCCTTTATTGTGAGTAATTTTACTTTGACAATTTAAACTTATTTTTCAAAAAATTTTTGGCAATCAAAAATAAAGTTTACACTGCATTATTTTTGAAACAAAATATCAGTATTCCATTAACACAGAAAAATCATTCTCTGAAAATTATAAATAATATCTGAAAGTTAACTACTTCGATACTTTTAGATTCAAATAGTTGATTAACGAAAAGAAGCTATGACCGTCATATAAGAAATAGCACTCTTGAGGATCTGAAAAATTTATTTTTAAAAATACTTTAAAATAAAATAAGATCACCAAGGGATTTGATATTTAACTTTTATTCATACCATTCCGAAATTATAAAGATTAATGTCAGTAACTCCACCAGCTGATAAAACGCAAGGTTTTGTACATCTAAGCATCATGATTGCCAGACATATTTTCGATTTTTTAGAAATATTGTACCATTCATTATCGTACCTGAATTTTTTTTTTTTTTTTTTTCAATCATTATTATTTTTATTATTTATATACACCAAAACTGAAATTTTTTGAAAAGTCTTTTAAAAAAGTCCCACTTTGTGTATTCTTGAAACCATATTAGAGCGATCATCGACGTAGAAATCAGTTTAAAAAATATACATTAATTTTTTTATCCTGCTCTATTAGTACTCAAGTTCAAACATTTATTTTTTTGGCTCATATAATACCGATGTTTTCATTTAATTTATTGTATGCACACCGAAATGAGCGATACGAATAATCTAAATTCAACCATTTGTATGTTCTACTGATGTTTTCTGATACTTGGAGAGACGAATAGTACAGTTTAAAAAAAATTTGATAAGTTATATCAATTTTATAATATATTTTACAGAGTAACATTTAAAAAATTCTCGAAAAAATTCATCTATTTTTAAAAATCTCCTTAAAATCAATTTTTTATCATACTATTATTAAAGCTTGAACTTCAGTTTTGGTATCTTAGATATATATTAGCAAAAATATTTAAATAACACTAAAAATTTTTTAGACTTACGCAGCCAAAAACAAGGCTTCAGAATAGTCATATACTTGTTGTCCACACCAGGAAAGGTAAAAACCGTGTAAAACTACTCCCAGAGTAACAGTTGAAAACTTGAATGCATGAAATAATGTAAAAGTATGCCACCAACTCGTTATCTAGAAATTAAATAAAATAAAATAGTTGATTCGAAATTTAAAAGTTTATTTTTATTATTAATCTAGGAGGTACGTTTACAATAGTATTGTTGTACTTACTGAAACAGCACCTACACTCGTAAATATAGTAGTTATACCAATGAAAAGTACCAAAGCTTTAGAATACGATTTTTTAACTTTATCTATAAAACTAAACAACCAAAAAGACGTTAAATTATTTAACACAGATAAATAGACTATCAAAATTTGTTAACATAAATTTAAAATTATGGGTTTACTCAAGACTTTCTTGATGTAAAACAGCTGCGCTTGTTAATATTTCATAACTTGTATCATTTTCAAGATCAAACTCTACCGTTGCTCGGAATAAACGATATCTGTAATTCGTAAAATATATCTCAAGTATAGTATTTTATTTTTCTTTCTACAGTTTTCTTCCCGTGTAATTATAATGTAAAAAGATAAAAAATGAGTACTCATGAATGCAAATTAAAAAAAAAAGTTTTAAAGTTCATAGTCATAGAATTAAAAACTAAATCTGCTTTTTGTAGATTCTGGTAGTTTGTAATTTAATTTTCAAAAATTAAAAAAAATTTTATTGCAAAAATACATTTATTAATTAAAATAGTACACACTTAATAACGGAGGTAATTCCCATAAAGTGATGAATAACTGATAAAAACATAGTGTCCACTCCAGTCATTGCAAAAAAGAACGTAAAAATAATTATTTCATCAACCACGTACATTGTATAGTAATGCTCAAGAGGATCAAAAGAATATTCGGCATCAATCAATATGATTTTTTTTCTAGACTGATTTAAAGGAATAATAATATCAAGCAACATTGGCATCAAAGGCACTGTAGTAAATACAACAAAGCTTAATCCCAAATAAGCTAGAAAAAAAAAAAAAAAAAAAAAAAAATTTATTAAATTTTAATAGAAAAATATATTTTTTATATTTATTTAGTTATTCAAATCATTTTCAATTTTTTTTTTCTCAATGTTTACTGAATGCTGTTAATTAATATTAAAACTTAACTTCAAAAAAAAGAAAAGAAAGAACAAATGCATTCTTCGTATGTTTTTTTTTTTTTTTTGTTAAAAAAATCAGGTAAACTAAAATTTAGATTAATTGTTCTCGTTAAACCACCCTTCTTCTTTATCTTTTTTTTATAAACAAAATTTACATATTTCTTATTGTTTAGTAATTGAGGCTCCAATTTTCCAATTTTCATAGGAATAAAATGTAATAAAAATATACTTTGATTTATTTGAAAATGAAAAGTTTCATGAGTCTAAATAAGCTGTAAATTTTAGTTGATTTACTTACCTGTATAGACAATCACGATTATTTTCCCTTGTTTAGCATATCTTTTTAAGATATCAATTTCGTTTGTGTTCTTAATCGATGACCAATTATGTGCAAATTGTACATAAACTTCCTTCAACTATATAAACGATTAATAAAATTATTTTATAGTACACCAGATTAATTGGAAACAGATGTGTAAATCAAATTAAAAATTTTTTTTATTATCATCGTAATTTTTTGTTCTAGTTATTTTAAAAATTGTCTTTATATAGTTATCTTTTCAACTACATGATAATATTAAAAAAAAAATCTTTAAATTTTTATGAAATACTTATAACATTTTTTTCAGCTGCTGCTGATGAAAAATATTTAACAGATATTGCAAGAGCAAAAATAAAGGCAATAAGATTTTCAGCTACTCTTGGGAGATTATTGCTCTTCCAAGCTACACCAACGCCTTTGAACTGCAAGAATGGAAGCAAACAAAGTATAACTTTCACATTTAATATAAAATAAATTATTTATAAAAATTAAAAATTTTAGTTTCAAAAGTTGTATCATGATAGTTAAACATGATATCAGTAAAAATTCTTTTATAAAACAAAGAAAAAAACGTACAAATGGGATTAACAAATATGTCAAGACGAATTGGATTATAATTTGTCGAAGTCTTTTCTGAAAACATGATTGAAAAGGCCACAAGCCTGAGTAAATTTGAGCAGCTTTTGGAATATTAAAATACTCATTATCAAAAACTTCATTTAATTTCTGCATATTAATGAATTTATCTTTCATTTTGTTTAGAGATTTTTTAAAATTCTTATTCAACTTTATTTATAAAAAAAATTATCAGTAACTGAGAAATATTTCAAAGAACATAGAATTTCACTATCTATAAAAGTTACACAAAAAATCGCTGACTAAGGCTTGATATTGAGAAAAAAGTTCGAAACAGTTTTTTTATACATTAAAAGTAATGCGGACAATTATTTTAATAACATTTCCGAAGTTGTTTTTAGCGTGTACTAGATTCAAGCTTAAAAATAAACAGTATTAAAAAAACATAAATTTTACTATTATATAATCAAGAATTAATTATTTTATTCTCTAATTAAAAAATTATTAAAAATTTACTTTTTCGATCTTTTTAATTAAAATACTTTCTCATGAGTGTTAATTTTTTAAAGTATTATACTGTAAGATATTTTATAATGTAAAAAATTTAAAGTAAATAAAAACATTTTTTTATCTATTATTGCGGTAGAAAACCTTTCACTCGCCGTATCAGTTCGTGCGCTAAAAGCGGGCCTTCCGCACGCACTATCATAAATAAACTATATATATGCTGTATTCACGAGTAAATACAAGCGATCCGTGAATGGTGTGGTTTAGCGTCCGAACGATCAACGAAGCGAGCTTGTATCAAAATCTACTATTCGCGAGAAATATTTGAAAAACACTTCTCACCTCATCAGCGAATAAACTTTAGAAGATTAAAATTAAAATTGATGTATTATTTATTTCTTAAATTTCATGAAATTTTTATGTCTGTTATATTAAAAATATCGAATACAAATTTTTTGTTCGGGTTAGTCTACTTTTATTTAATTATATACATTCAAATTACATATTAAGCTTTCAAATTGTAAAAATTTACATTTAGATATCGTCATTATTTAGTAAAATATTAAACTTTGTGTAGCTATGTAATTAAACATTTGTGAAAGAATATTCTTTTTAAAATTATTAAAATGGCAAGTTCATAATCCTAATGAGTCCTAGCTAAACGTTGTGTAGCTACATAATTAAAAATTTGTTAAAAAATTTAGTTTATAAAAAATATTAATTTATGAAAATTATAAAAATTACAAATTCATAATCCTAATGGTTTCGCCAATAACAATTCCAAGAACAGATAAAAACAGAACTTTGTTATTCGTAAAAATCTTATTTTTTTCTAGTGGCTTCTTGTCTTTCACAACTGTGTTCTCGTCTTCTTTGGCTTCGAGGGCAAAGTCCACAGTTTTATTCTTGCTGTCGTCAAGTACGAAGGTTTTGAGGATTCGACTGGCAGCTTCCCGGTCGGAGAGGTCGTTCAAGAAGTTCTGCACAGGACCGTTTATATTTTTCTCAACTATCTTGATGAAGTCTTTAACTCCGTTTTCCGAGTTGTGAAGCATCTCGTAGTACCTGGAACCTTGACCCTTCGACATGAAGTGACTGATTTTTCCATTGTGGTAGTCTTGGGAGAAGCCCTCGGTCACATGTTTGCGACTGAACTCCAGAATTTTCAATGTGTCTTTAATTTTTTTTATGTTTCTATCGTAGATTATTCCGTTGGTGTAGTTCTTATAAATTTGAACGATTTGATCGGCGTAGCAAAGAAAGTAGCTGCCCTCCTTGACGCATTTATAAGCGTCGTACTTGAAGCCGTTACCCTTCGATAAGTCATTAAGAATCAAAAGACTTATTTTGGATGATTTTAAATGTGCCAGGGCTACGTCCTGCAGCATGTCCAGATATATAGATTTTACTGCTGGTCTCGGATATTTTGATTCTTTTGTCACAGGCATCTTGGACATTTTGAGTCAGATATTTTGTCTTTTTGCTGGAAAAATTAAGAAATAAATTATTACTTAAAAAGTATGATAATTTACAAGTGCAAAAAAAAATTTTGTGTCAATTAATGTATGGAAATTTCTAAATCATCTGCCCTAAAATTTATTAGTTTCAAAATTCTTTTTCATCAATGCAAGTAAAATATATTAATTTTTAATCTCTATTTATTTTAATAAAAAAGTTTTATCGGAAAAAAATCAGGTACACAGAAATATGTACTTACTCAGAAAAAAAGGATTGGGAGGTTGATCGTGTCAGTAAAATCGTAGACAGTTAACTAAACTTAAACGTTTAGCGTGTGTCTGTGTCTCAAAACTGCTCGAGCACAACTACCTAGTATTTTGTTTTTGTATAACTCAAATCTACCGTGTATACTTCGTACTTTTGGTGGGGGCCTGAAGACCTGTGCCTACAGTAGATCCGGCACTCACTCTGTGCTGGGCTAATCATGTGTAGTCGTTCGAATCCTATTTCAGAAGGTGGGACTTTAAATTTAAAAGAGGCAAAGGACTTATTCAATAATCCAAAACAAACATTTAGGATTTCAGCGAAAGACTTTGAGGGGGGTTGAGCAATTTATTAGAAACTTATTGGCTTACAATAACGGCACTTTAGTTTGTATCGACAGATAAGGCGTTGTTAAAGGGTGTTTGGCATTTCATGAGAATGGTACAATAAATAAATTTCTTCTTTTCACGTCGAAATTTTTAGAATATAGATTAAAATAAACTTTTCAAAGAAATAAAATACTAAAATAAGTATCTTATAAATATCTGCAACCGCAAAAAGAGCTTTTATTTTCAGAATGAAAATAATAGGCCATAAATGACCTCAAACATAATAAAAAATTTCGAGCTATTTTTATAAAAAGTAGCATGATCAAATATTTTGTTAGAAATATCAGAAAATTGTTTAATAAATAAAAGAACATTTTTAAGGTTTTTTTTAAACCAATTAAAAATTATTTATCCGAAAGTTTTTTATTTCACATAGGTAAAATTTACGTATTAAATATTACTAAATAATCAATAAATCTTTTTATTCGGATAAAAATTTTGCTAACACTTGTTTTTTTAATTACTTAAGCACTCAAAAATTATCTAATTATAAGTGGATTAATTGAGTGTTTATGTTACTTGAATGAAATTATAACAGTCATATAAGATATGGCGGACTTAAAAATCTGAAATTAAATTTTACTCAAACTCAGCAATCAAATAATATAATTAGTTTTTAATCTAGTTAGTTTAAATTAATACAAAATACTTGCCACTCCAAAATTATAAAGATTAATGTCAGTTATTCCTCCAGCTGATATATTGCAAGGCTTTGTACATCTTAACATTATAATTCCCAACAGATTCTTTGATCTTTTGGGTATATTATACCACTCATTATCATATACAAAAAATAAAAATATTGTACTTCTTCAAATTAATTTTTTTTTTTAATATTTTCGTAATATTAGAAAAATTTTACGTTGATAAAAACAAATCTGAAAAGTGGTCATAAATTTCTTGACCACACCATGAAAGATAAAAGCCCATGAGACATTATTCCATCCATTAAGGAGGTTCCCTACCATCTACGTAAGTCAAATGTGTATTTGACATTTGGCTACAGTAGTCGTCTGCTCATTGGCTCAGCTACTTTCTAACCTCTGTATGAGCCAATGAGAAGTCATATTTACAAGAATATAAAATCAATTGTTTATAATTATTGCTACAGGCTCCTAATGAATGTTTTGAAACAAGTATAATCAAAGTCTGATTTTTTCCGATTTTTGTGCGTAGTTACATTAAAATCTGTGGGCTGGAAATTAAGTATTTGCTGTTTTAGTAAATTTCCCATTAGAACCCATGCAAATTTGTGAAATTTGAAATGTTTATAACTTTTTTCACAAGCTCCTCAGGGCTTTGAAATTTTAGCTGAGCTATTTTTATACTAAAAACTATGTGTTCATTTAATTTGGACAAAATCTGTGGGCTAGATCTATTTGGCAGGGAACCTATTTAAAGAAAAAATTCGAAAAATTTTATTGTGTCCAGCTGTGCTAGAATCTGAAAAGATTCACAAAAAAAGTTAATTAGTTTTTAAGAATCTAAGCTTTGGAATTCAAATAAACATTAAGCAAGAAGAGAAGTACTATTATTTCTTTTTTCAAGCGAATTAATACAGTTTTAAAGCGCATAAAATTTTAGATTATCGAGTTCTTACAAAAACAGCACCAATACTGGTAAATAATATTGTCACAAAAATATGACACATTAATGCATTCGAAATTGTATTTCCGACAGTATCCATGAATCTGTTAATTTATAAAAATACCTGAGTAAATTTTATAAAAAGAGCCTTTTTTTTACGTATAAAAAATGAAGGAAAATGTATTATATCCTATACGTATTTATTTATTTATAACCCTTATGTGGATTACATGTGGATACATTGGTAATCCACGAGTTTTATTCTAAAAATTATTTTTCATTCACTTTTTATATGTGCAATAAGGATAAAATAATTTGTTGGATTGAAGTTAAGCTTCTTTTTTAGTTGCACTAATATACTACGAGTGTAATTTATATTGTTTTGAACATAACTCTAAAGCATTTCGATGTAAACGAACAGCTTTAACTAATAATTTGTAACTTTTATCGTGCTCAGAATCCAGCTCAACAGTCGCTTGAAATAAGCGGCACCTGAAAAAGTTGATCATTATATTAAAAATATTTTTACTGACAAAATTAATTTGACGAAAAAGATTTTAAAAATAATTATTCTAAAAACTATTGCCATAAGTAGATAAATAATAAAGATTTGAAAAAAATCTTAAAGATTTAAAGAATAATGATTGCAGTATGTGCTTTCAAAAAACAATGCTCATTATCATTGGATCTACACCCACAACAACGTGAAAACTTGCAAACGCACATACCGCAAGATGAAAGTATAGATATTATGAAATAATGTTCATCAGGGTCGACTGGGAATTCTCCTCTTACTAAAAGATATCTGCTTCTGGTTTCATTTAATGGATAAATTATATCAAGAACCATTGGCAGCGACGGTAGGATTATGAATCCAGAAATGGTAACTATCACGTAACCTGTAATGTTACATAATTTTTTTGCTGATAATAAAGTCAAGCGCAAGTTACTTTTTTCTAATAAAAAATATCGACTTCAGATAAATATCAAAAAACGTCAGACTAAAAAAAAATCTGTTTACTTAAAAAATTTCAAATTTTTTTACCGTTTATTCTACCTGTATACTTGCAGATTTTATAAGTTTAAATTTTTTGACAAATTTAGTTTTTTTCTTGACTCAAAAAACAAAATAATTTTACAAAAACTACTCAGAGAGAAATTTAACTTTGAATATTTCAGTTACATGAATTCTCATTTTGTTAAACTTCTCGATTTGGATGAATAACTTTAGAAATTTTAATATCTTATGCAACTTCTAATGTAAGATATTTACGTTGAAAAATTTTTGACAAAAAAGCTTTGGAAACAAAGACTTTTATTATATATATTACATTTTTAATTACCTACGTAACATACACCCATGGTTTTACTAATTTGGGCGTATTTTTTCATTATTCCTCGTTCACTTGGGTTTTTTATTGCAAACCAATTGAGAACCAATTTTTGGTAAACTAATTTAAACTGTGCAACATAAAATGTTTTAATTGTAAATGTAGAGAAAATTTCAATTTAAATGTGATTTTTTTTTTCTTTTTTTCTTTATTATGTATAAAATCATATCTTTGCTTCAGAAGTAGCATTTGTAAAATATTTTACAGTTATTCCTATTGAGTAAACGTAGAAGTAGTAAACGTAGTTCAAGTAGATTTTCACATGTTAGAGATAAATCATTGCCCCAATATTTTTTCACACCCATACCCTGTAAAATGTGTATTAGTATTCTTTTTATTAGTGAAGTTACGAATTAAATCCACAAAAGTTCAAAAAAACCTATTATTACTTCAAAGAAAAATATTAATTACAGGTACATCTTCTTATGTTTTATTCAATTTTTCAAGTAAAATTTAAGGCAATGACATTGATAGAAAATCGAACTTACAATCAATAATTTAACTTCAGTGGGAATAAAATAATAAATTTATTAAAAATAACAACTTCAAATGATAAGTTTGAGTTACCATAGGATACAATAAAAGACCAAAACTCAAGTAAAGCATGATTGGCGAATTATTTTTCCAATATTTGATTGAAACGGCCATAAGCCAGCATAAATTTGTAAATTTTTAGCCATTTTATAAAATTCAGTATCGAAAACCTCATCTAGTTTTTCCAAGGTAATAATTTCGTTTTCCATTTCAATATTCAGTTTTTTAAATGAAATAAAATCAATTTTTTACAAAGATCTTTGTTTGGAATTGATCGACGAAGGCTAAAAAAGTCTATTTGCCAAATGGTAAAAAGAGAACTAAATTTTTTTTTTCAACAAAATAAAAATTTCTGATTTTTTAATAGTAGCAATGTCTTTGAAAGTTTTGATTGTTTGTAATAAATTTCATTGCAGATTCAGTGTATGTAAAACGAATTTTTTTAATGTAAAGAAAAACTATCATTAAAAAAATAGATGTACAAATTATTTCAAACACGACTCTAACTTACGATACTCCTCTGACCTCAAAAGAAGATCAATACTTAATAAAAGAAGCTTTTGATTAAAGGAAAAATTAAAACCTACGAAAATACATTATTGTTAAAATTTTAAAAATGAAAAGATAAATAAGAAAATTTTCCCCTGAACTTATCATATCATCTGGATAAGTTTTGCAAGTCAAAAACTGTACTTTGTACAACCTGTTTATTTATAAATTTCTCATCGCTAGTAGTGCTTTGCACATTATTCATAATTATAAAAATTAATAGTTGAAAATTAAAACTTACAAATGAGTGAGAGAACAGGCCAAGGCGGAGATGTTGTCTAAATTTTTCTCAATATTTGATAGTAACGACCATAATTGAGTTTAGATTTGCAAAGTCTTAGTCATTCTATAATATTAAGTAAAAACGATACTTCATTTGGGAAATTTTTTTAAAAATTAATTAATTTAAAATTCAATTAATCTTATTTAAAAGTATTATGTATTAAATTTTCTAGATTTCGTTTGAATTATTACTATTCTCAGAGATTGAAAAACTATTTTAGTGTGTATTTACATACATAATTGAATTAAAAAAAAAAAAAAAAAAAAATACTTCGAAAAAACAATTTTTACGTTAAAAATTAAAATATAATGTAATTGTCTAGAGCAATTTTTTAGATGTAATTGTAAGACATGAGTTCATTATAAAAAATATCTAAAAAATTGAATAATGTCAAATTACTAAATGTCCATGAGAGTTTGTTGGTTTGGGGAAGAAAATTTGATTTATTAAACATAATTACACAGTTACTCAAAATATAACATAAGAAATCCATCATCGTGTAGTATAATAAAAATAAGCATGGGTTTTATTTTCAACTGGATTTCCCCATAATTTTTGAGAACCGGTGTGAGTTTTAACTGGTTTAAATTTTAATACAAAAAAAAATTGATTCGAATTGAATCTACTTATTTACTACCAAAATGATTAAAAATTTTTTGAAAGTATATTGCGTTTTTTAATCTCAATTATTCATTTGAAATTAAAAATAAAGACTACGTAATTTATAAAAATCGAATTGTCAGTGATTTTTATTCCATATAACTATAACAACTTTAAAATATTTATTGATCGTTTTATTACTTGACAGGATGAACGCAACAAAGTTTAAAAGATTGTTTTTTTAAATTTCCTAAATGATTTACCGAGAAAAAAATTGTCATGCTAACAACTTTATGACTAATTACATTACAAAAAATGTTTCACTGACGTCCTTGAAGGCCACACGCAGATCACATGATGAATATATAGGTAGGTAACGGGTACCGATTTATATACATAGATATATAACGATAACCGGAGCGATAAAAAACGCGCGGCGGCGCGAGTTACATACTGTACCGGCATCACTCCTTTTGTACCTCAGTGTACACTTCAAATTACTAAGTAAGCGGCGTGAGGAAGATCAAGAATCTTTACGAGCGCATTGTGTAACCGCTATTGCGCGTAGTTTTTCGAACAATTATTAATTGTTTGGAGTCCCACAACAAGTTTTAATTTCATTGTGGTTTTGTAGTAACAACTAAAATAAAGTTTGTATCAAAATGGTCAGTGGAAGAGCTCTACATTTTGTTTTCAAAATTGCCGAACGAAAACTTACTGCCAAGTTTTATCGTGAAGTTCTCGGAATGAAGGTTTTATTACAATTAATTTAATGAAAAAATGTTTTGAATAAATTATTTAAGTGAATTTTTATGTGCAGGTATTGAGGCATGAGGAATTCACCACAGGCTGTGAAGCTGCTTGCAATGGGTATGTTTGAACAGTAGTTGTTTATTATTAATTATTTTAAAATATTATACTGCAATCTTTAATTTTTAGTCCTTATGCTAATCGGTGGAGTAAGACTATGATTGGCTATGGACCAGAAGATACACATTTTGTTGTTGAATTAACCTACAACTATGGAATAAGTAGCTATGAATCAGGTAATGATTTTCAAGGTATCACCATTCGTTCAAAGGAGGCCTTAGAAAGAGCAAAGAAACTTAATTGGCCTGTAAAAGAAGAAGCTGGAAAGTATGTTCTTGAAGCGCCAGGAGGTTATAAATACTTCATTATTGATGAACCACAACCTGTTGATGAAGGTTTGTAACTTTCATATGTTGTCAATTCATAGTATGAGCCAAAATGTAACAATCAATTCAATCATTTTTAACTCTAAATTTTTTTCAATATTTCAACAGATCCTGTCCAAAAAGTTTCACTTTCTAGTTCAGATCTCAAAAGTACCATTGCATACTGGAAGGATGTTTTAGAAATGAATTTGTTGGAAGAAAAAGGAAAGACTGCTGTTTTCGAGTACAATAAAAATCAAGCAAAACTGGAATTTATAGATATTGGTAAATTGATTATCACAAAAGATAATTGATGAGTGTAATTGAAGTATTCAGTTTTGAATTATTTTTTTTAATACTCTTCAGGTACTGCGGTGAATCATGCAAAGGCCTATGGACGCATTGCATTTGCTGTCCCAAAAGCAGAACAAGAAGTAATTCGTAAAAAAATTCAAGATACTAACAATAAAATTTTAACTGATCTGATCAGTCTTGATACTCCAGGAAAAGCAACTGTTAGGGTTATAATTCTAGCTGACCCTGTAAGTACATAATGGTTAACATTAATTCAAAAAATTTACTCTTTTTTAAATTACAAATATTAATTATTTATTTGATTTGCTTATTCAGGATAATCATGAAATTTGTTTTGTGGATGAAGAAGGTTTTAGACAGTTATCAGTACCTGATTACCCTAGTGAGCAAATTCTTGATAGATACATCAAGAAAGAAGAGGATAAGACACTGTGATTTTTTTATTATTTGTTGATGGATGAATACTATTTTATACATTTATAATGGAGTTTACCGAGAGACACTTTATATTTTTAATTTAATTTTAAAAATTTTTTAATTTTATTAAATTTTTGAACTTTGGATGGATTTATGGTGTAAATTAATAATTTAATAAAATAAATATATATTATATATAAATATTCCTAAAAGGATTATTAAGATAAATAGTAATACAAATTATTTTATAATCACTAAAATTCAAATAAGGAAGTTTTTTTTTACCCTAACCATTTTTTAATAAAATTATTTTTTAAACTCTAAAAACTACCTTTATAATTGTTGAAGAAATTCTTGGAAACGTTTTTTATTCCAAAAGTACGGTATTAATTTATTAAATTACGGTATTTATTAAAGCAAAATATTTACAATAAATTTTAAATAGAATTAATACACTTTATTGAATTCTAAATAAAATAATTTACATTGATAAATGTTACAAATATTATGGAGAATAATTTTTATAAAAATTTTTTTTTTATAAATCACCTACTTATAAAATTTAAATATGAAACTAATTTTTGATTTTGTAGAAAATTTGAACACATGATTTGAAAGGGAAGAACTTACTTGAATTTGTAATTTGTTCCAAGGCATGAGTTTGCATGAGTTTTGTTACTTTGTAATGATAAGATAAATAATACTCATTATTTTTAATTTCTCACGTGAGTTCGATTTTTTAATGATACAAAGTTCAACTTTTTCTGAAAGAAAGCAAAAATTGATTATATTCATATGGTAGAATTTTTTCAGCTAAATTATAGAGCGCATGCAATTATTACCCGAAGTATGGGGAAAAAATAATTGTAAACATAGTCTAAAGAAATTTATATACATCATTAAATTGTTCATAAAATTTCATTAAGCCAAACATAAAAAATTTTCATAAAAAGCGCAATGTCTGCTACAATTGAAACATTGTTGTATCGTCAGCAATTTAAAACCTCATTTTTAATACAAACTTGAGCCAAATTATACCAACTCGTTCAATACAGATATAAATTATTATTTTCATAATTATTACCAAGGATTAAAATAATATAGAGACGCAAGTTCTGATTTTTGGAATTTCATTATAATATTTTTAAGTAAGAATTTTATTTTTTGCTAAATTGCAAACTAGATTCTTAAAAATATATCTATATTTTATTATAATATATCCTATAGTCATGTTACTTTATTTTTACCAATACTCAATAAAAAAAGGTACTGGATTGTGTGAGTGTTACTAGAATTTATCGACCAAACAAAATAATAATAAAAAAAACTCACTTCGAGTTTTGCGTAAACATTTTTTCAAAAATATAAAAATAAGAAAAAGTCCAGATTAAAAAAAAAAATTTGCGATGAAAATTTTCTCTCAGCCCTTATGCAAAGCTAAAACGCGATCGGATGGAATCAAGATACAGGCGAGCCGCGACTTTTCTACGTCACAGAGCAGCCGCGGTATTGTGTATATCCGCGCGTCAACTCGCGGCTCCTCTTCAGTAACGATTCAGCTTTGGGAGCGCAAACAAGTGCAATATTTTTTTTTTCGATCAAGTGTCAACGTTTGAATTTTCATTGTGTGATTTATTTATCGTTTTACAATGGTTCGCCGGACGATTCTGGCCAGCGCGTTGATCCTCGCGTTCTTTCTCCTAGTTTCCGGTGAGTTTTTGTAACGTCTATCTACTTTTCGCAAGTTTGTTTGGTTTGAGTATTACAGTTGTTTTGCAACTCAGGTTTTGAAATGTGCTTCAGATATATCTTGTTTAATAAGTTTGTTTAAAAAACCAAGATTCTTGGAATTATATTGTTACAGTTTTCTTCATAACTGTTGATGGTCAATTAAATAAGAATTTTTTTTAATACCGCATAATTAATGAATAATTTTTAATGAATAAATACCGTACAACTATATCGTTGAAAAAAAAAAAAAAAAATCATTGAACAGTCTTTCCGACTTGATAAATTTAGGTCAAATTTAAATGAGTAAATAATAATAATAATGATTATTATTTGAGTTATAGACTTTGATTTAATTAAATTTTGACTTACAAAGACTTTTCAGCTAGAGAAACTCAAAGAGAAAGAGCAAGCATTAAAAAAGAGAATCATCTAGATTTATCCAGCTAAAAGTGATCATAAACTGGATATTAATTTCTGTAGAATTCTGTAAAAACAGTAATAAAAAATCGAATACAGTGGCAGCGGTGTAAAATCATTGAAAAGAGTTGAGCCTTTTATAATTTAAATAAGTAGCCAATTTAATCTTAGTACGCCCTTACGCCTGGTTAATCAGAAAACCACTGTTTCAATATTGAAATTTGATTTCCAGTTTTAATTTTAGTCAATTTATTATAAGCCAGAGCAGTATTCACGGATTATGGCTCGTATTATCGCTCGAAAGTTTTACGTTTAGAAAGTCTATGCAAAAACAGAGCAACCAATGACGAGGACTGTAAAAAGCCTACATAAACAAATTTAACTTATTTTCAATGCGCTTGTTTTTGCAGAGAATACTACCATTCGTAATTACAAGTTGAACGCAGTTGAGAAAAAAATTCTCACACTGATATGAAATTTTGCAAACACCCGGTCACCTTGGGAGGCTCACGGAGGGATCAAAAAATTTTCCTCGGCCAGTGAAACCGACCGGCGAGTGAGAACGAAAGTCGGTGCTTTGGGAAAAATCGTCGCTAAAACAAAAACACAGAGCTGGCTTCACGGTGTATGCAAGACAACTCGGAGAAACCTGCGGAAGTGACGAGCTAACGACGTAATGGGGGAGCCTCGAGGCATTTACCGTACGGCATTATTCAATTGGCGCGGATCTGGAGCGATATTCGACGAAAATTCGCGGGTATTACCGGGGGTCAACGGTTCGGAGGTCAATATTGTGAGAGAAAATTGACAAGGGCAATTTTAGGAAATATACTTTTTTCGTCTATCGTTGGATATTTTGAATATTGTTTTTACAGCGTTTAATTATGACCAAAATTTTATTATTTTATAATTCACTATATTTTTTTTTTTCTTGACAGATACCCGCATATAATATAGAACAGTTTACAGTAGTTCATTGAAATTATGCAAAGTTGACACAGTTTCTTAGTTTGACTATTTTTCGCCAAGAATACTAAACATTATTCGAGTCATTTCATAAATTTTGTCTAATTTACTTATTCCGATCATGAAATTATTTTTTATTCTGCGAGCTATTCTGTACATTTCAAGACATTAAATTCGGATTGCAAAATACTGGGAAAATTGAGAAAATTTTATTTTTTGATTTTGTTTTATTCGAATTTTAATGTTTAACACCAGAGATATTAAAAAAAAAAAAAAAAGATAATGTTCTAAAACTATTCATAGACCGTACATCTTTTCTGTAAAATTATAAAAACTTTTTTGCTCTAAAGACACCGCCAAGTGATCTAACGTGTACATAACGTATTATAAAATTTAAGATGAAAATCTATAAATTTTGGCTAATGTTAACTTAATAAACTAAAATTTTCAAATTTTCATTTGAATTACAGAAAGTTCTGTTTTAAACTTTTTACTATTTTACTGATCTTGCAAAATATAAGTCCGTTCAACCTGAAGCATATTCGAAATCGCCACTTTTTCAAAACAAAAACAAAAAACTAAAAAAAGTACAGAAATATGCAAGAAAATCCCAGAATAAAGTCATTACGATATATTACACAATTCCAACGCGGCCATAAAAAGTATCCAGATCTATATAACCGTATCAAAGTCGAGTAGCAATGACTCATTAATTGCAGCCAGCGATGCGGCTTGTGTAATGCTTTGAATTTCACATAGCCGCACCTGAGCTGATCCTCTTCGCACAAGTTTACGCCTTATTTTACTTATAATTTATATATGTTGATTCGCAGACGGTGACGCTAAGAGACGAGGGGGCAGCAGCGGCGGAAGCTCGAGTTGGGGACTGAGCTCGAGGTCGACCCAAAAGAGCAAGCCTCAGACCCAGACCCAGACCCATCAACAGCAGCAAAGTTTGTACATTGTTAAACCTTTTTTTTTGTTTTTTTTTTTTTTACGAGTTTTCTCAGGAATCATGCTCGAAGGCTTATCTGATTTAATTTTTTTTGTTACGTGACTGAATGAGATTTTTTTTAATGAATTGTGTGAGCAAATTTTTTAAATTCAATTTTCTAAGCAAAATTCAAATTTGAGTTACTTTTTAAAATCGAAAATTTTAATGCATTTTTAAAAAAGATTTGATTTGATTTGATTTTTTGAAAAGTTTGGTAATTTTGAATTCATCAAACAGTCTGAGCAAAATATAATTAAGTTAAACATAAATCAAAGCTATTCCGCGCACTGAATAAGAAGTTCAGTACGCGTGTTCCCCCAAAACAATAATGAGCGATTTAAAGTAATCGCCAAGATAATTCCAGTGGGTAGTGTAAAGAGTTAAAGCATCATTCAATTTGGTAGTACATTTAATTCGATCGCTAAAATTGATAAAGTATCCATCACGTTACGGTTTCATATTGAGCTTATGACTTGATTGTAGTGTACCGTACTCGCGCTCAAAGCAATTATACTTAAAACTCGATAGCCCTCGATCAAACAATTGCTTTTGTATTTTTAACTCAACTCTTACATTAAAATCAGTTCCCCTCTTTGGTTCGTCTTGAGCTGTAAGTAGTAATTTTGAGGACAAGTAAATTATTCAATATAATAATAAAGATGTCTATAAATCTTTGTCAGTGATTTGAACAAAGAGTTTTTGGCGCATGACTATATTTTTGACATTACAATTAAAAAATTTTTGTACTATTATAAAAAAAATTTGATTTGAAAATTTTAAAGAACAAATTTTTCAACGTTTATGCTTTATTTTAATGATTGTAGTAATTTCTACTAAAAAATCAATAAAACAGGAATTGACATGCTTCCGAAATCATAGCTCATTTTGTTTTAAAACTAGCTTTTTCACCCTTTACTAGTTTCATTCTGATTTTAGTAGTAAAGTTAAAACAAATTACTAGAACTTTTATTAAATAGTTTTCACTTAACTTGCGTCGCTCTTACTCAAACTTATTAAGCTAATCCGATATTAACCCGGCCTAACATGCTTTGATGAATGCCTCATTATTTGCGTCATCTTAGGTGGTTCTCATTCATCTTACGGATGGAATGTTGGAAACAACCAAAAACCTGGTAGTTTCCCTGGTAGTCAACCCAAGCCGTCTGCGCCAAACGAACACATCTCTAAAACCAGTGCCACTAACGTCCAGTCGGGATACCCTGGCAACAACGGTAAAATTCATCAAACTACTTTTAAATAGATCACATTTAGTCTAAAGGCTTGTATGTATCCTGTAACCAAGCTAATAATAAATAAGCTACATCTTACTTCATACTCTTAATCATAATTTAATGTAAGGAACATATCGTACCTGCCCAAAGGAGGGCTTGCAAAATCGTTAAAATCTGCTCCTCAACGAATTGGCCGAAAGTCCAAGTTTTTATGTCTTTTTAGACCCAAAAAAACATCCCGTAATATTTATTTTTTCGGATTCTGAATTTATCGCGAATGTGCAAGACTTTTCTTCTCCATTAAAACAGCATGGAGAGCTTAGTTTTTCGCCCATTTCTCGAAAACTAAGTTAGCACGCATGAAATTTTAGTATGTTTTTGAGACACAAAAAACACAACTTTTCTTGGTTTTATGTTCAAGAGGTAAAGGGTTAAAAGGTTAACCTACGTTAATATCATTGAAAATCATAAATCAAAAAAATTTTTTTTTTCAAAATCTACATCTAATGTTTAAATAATTTTAAAAATTACAAGGTCTTTATCTATTTGTTTTGAGTTATATTTTTTGAAAAAAATATTTTCGTTGTGGATTCATTTATTTTAACAGTCTTAAAATTGTTTAAATTTGTCGAAAAACTTAGTTAAATTTGAAATAATGTAAAAAAATATCGATACAAAATCAATTTTAATATTGGTTAAAAATTGTCCTAAAAAAAATTTTTTTTAATTCATAAATAATCGCATAGCGAAACCAACATCGAAAAATAAATTTCACTCAAAACTTTTTATTGCCGAAACATGAAAAGTTTAAAAAAAATTCATTATAAATATTTTTCCACGGGCCAAGACAATTCAATAAGGAGCAGATTTTGGCGATTTTGCAAGCCCTCCTTTAAATTTATAAAAATTCATTATTTATTTTTAAAAACTTTTATTTATTGCCACAGTTATTTAAAAATATTTATTTGAATCGTTAATTTAATACTATATTGTACAGCTAAAGACTTTCGTTGTTAAAAAAGTAGATACTAAGCTAAGTAAACTTTTTACTGGCAATATAAATTTCACTTTGCTCAGTGATGCGTGAAATTGAATAGTAAAAAGAGTTTTATGACACTGTGAGCGATTGGTCCGAATTTATCGCACCTGTTCGAGTGCTGAAAACGGACCTTCCGCACTCACTATCATAAAACATTGTTCGATACATAAGTGATAAATGATCAATCAAGAATGACGTATTATTAAACGATGTCATTAATGAATATCGCACTTGCATCGAAATCTACTATCACGGAGTCAATTTGTGTTTAGATGTTTCTTAAACCGCCTAGCTCGCACCAGGAACTAGTGGTGCTATTTTAAAAGTTATTCACTGAAACTTTTTGTCAATTTGATACGATTGACACCTTCAGAAAAGGGTATAATCTCAAGATAATTCACCTTTTGCAGGTTACCACGGTAATCCACCACCCTACAGTCAGTCAGGCGGTCAACACGCTCCTCCAGCCTATGGTTCTTCGGGCGGTTATCACGGCAACCCACCACCCTACAGCCAGTCCGGAGGTTACCACGCACCTCCACCCTACGGTGGCTATGGAGCTAGTGGGTACGGCGGCCACGGAGGTGGCTTCAGCAACCAACCCGGACACGGTTACAACCCGTCCTACGGTCACTCACCCATGGGCGGAGGCATGGGCGCACAGCCCCAGACCGTCGTTGTCCAGGGTGGTTCCTCCAGACCCGGAATCGGACAGCTGGCTAAGGAGGCCTTCGTCTTCGCCGGTGTCAGCGCTGGAGTCAATGCCGCTGTCAACAGGCTTCTACCTGGTGAGCATACTTTTTTTCACGGATGCCGGGTATTTGAATCTATAAAATAAATCCATAAATAATAGTGTATTACTCTGGTACCAAGATCTCAATTGAATTCCTTACATCAATATGACTGCATTCATTAAGAAGTAAAATAGCTTTCAAAGTATTAATTTCAACATCTTTTTATTTGTAAGGTGGAATTTACGGTCACAGCATGGGCTCTTCGAGTAACGGCGTCGTACCTCCGGTTTCACACACCCAGATAACTTACAACAACTACTACAACAACGGAACCTCCGGTGAAACTGGCCCGGCTGGCGCGGCCCCGGTCCCAGCGGCGATAGCCCCGGCGGCGGCTCCAGCAGACGCTTCACCCGCAGCCGCGACCGGAGCTTCCCCGGCTCCTCCGGCTCCTAGTGCCGAGCCAAACCAGCAGCAACCGTCGCAGTCGCAGGAGCAGCAGAATGCTCCCAGTCCGCTGGGTTTCATCATCTCCGACGCTGAGCTTCAAAAATTGACCGAGGATTTGTACTCTAAGGACGCGAACAATGCCTTCAAGCACATCACCATGAAGGTTCAGGGACAAAAGACCGATGACAGCGTCACTGATGATGCTTCGGAAAAGTGAGTTAGTTTAATTATATATTTAAAATTTTTCAATGTATCTAACAGACGCTGTTCAAATTATCAAAATTGAACCGCAGTGCGAAGTTTTTTTTCGGTTAAATAATTAAGTATACATAATTTAAAATTACGAAAACAACAATAGTAAACGATGTAGTTTAGAAAATAAACAGTATTGAAAATAACAAGATAAAAACACAAGTCCAACACGCATGTATTGCATGTCCAATTTCATTATCACAAAAAATATCACTAATCTAAATTGTCACCGGTCTGATCAGATTCAGGATGTTAACAATTTGTGTGAATCATTTAATTTTAATTTACGTAATTGGAGATTTTATACTTGACTTTTGGAAAAATTACACGCAGTGGTTTAGAAAATTTATAAGAAAAATAGTCAGTTAGTAACTACTAAAATGATTAAAAAACTTGAGAAAAAAATTTAAAAAACCAAACTCTGTAAAAAAAAAAAAAACTTTATATATACTGGTTTAATTGAAGTTACATATGCACTTAAAATACTTTAGTTTTTAAATAAATTCGTGATATTGCGTTGTCTGACCATAGCCAGGATACTTGTGTCTACTTAAGGAACACACATAAAAGCTCAATATTGAACTCGTTAACATTTAAATTTCGATCGACATAGACTTTAAGCTAGAGCGTAACTAATATGATTTAAAAATTCAATTTATCAAGAATAATAACATTTAATTTCCAAAAGTCTATTGGAAGTAAAACCTGAGGCTTGGGAAATCCCAACGATAAAGGCGGTTCTGGCTTTGCACGACAACTACGAGCTAGACGTCAAGGTGAAGGAGACGGTTACGTCAGAGGAGCGCAAGGAAGAGTCGGACCTTTTGGATGCATTTGGCGAGACGGAGGTGATGAAAACCACCATGAAGTTCCTGGCCGGCAAAGGCTACGTACCCGATGATGAGTACGAATTTAAGGACACCCTAAAGCGCATCTGGTTCTCTCAGTTCAAGCGCATCGACGGCGAGCCTTCAAGCTCCGGCTTCGAGACAGTCTTCTTGGCAGAAAAGTTCGACAGCGAGATCATCGGACTTCACGACTGGATCTACTTCGCCAAACAAGAGGAGGCGAAAAAACTGAATTATTTAGGATACATTAAGAAACTCGAGCTCGGAACTGTAAGCTATATTCAAAATCAAGTAGAATTGTTCGTTCAGATGTTTTGAATTTTTTTTTTCATAAATAATATATGAATTTTTAGAACGGTGCTATAGTCAAGGGTCGCTCGTCGCTTAACGAAATTGTTCAGCCGATAACCACGATTTTCGTGGGAACTTCCCCAGAGCTGGAAATGGCTTTGTACACGATTTGCTTCTACACGAGACCAAACAATGTATGTCCGATCACCATGGGAGGCGCAAACTTCTTGATCGTGGCAAACCGAGTAAACTACTTCGGAAAGGATATCCTAATCTCAGCCTTCCCTGACATCTAAGCTGTTCTCACTCTTGGATTTTTTGTTGGATAATTTTTTTGAATACTCCGATTTAAATTTTAATTTTAGTTAATTTGTTGCATGTTTTTAGACCGAACGAAGATTTATATTTTATGTTGGAGATTTGCATCATCTTTTAGGTAAGAGAAGAAATTTTAATTCATGAATGTGTATTGTTTTATTTTGGTATTGTTCTAAAATCATCGAGTTTCGTAGACTGTTTGTTTTAAAAATTTTCATTTAATAAATTTATAAATAAATTTTTAATGTAAATAGATTTTATTCACCGTTTAAATCGGTCCGTTTTTTAAAACTTTCTGAAACTCATATGAAGTATTTTTCATTGCATTCTAAGAAAGATTTAACATAAAAAATAAATTCATATTCAACTATAGGAACATACCGTAACAGATGATTGACGTCTTTTCAAACCCGACAAATCGAGAAGTGGTATAATTGACGGCCTTCCATGAGCGCATCGAGTAGGAGCATTGGTATCTTTTAATGCTTCGATTAAAAGTTTACATTCTTTGGAATTGAGAGGATCTCCAAATTTGATTGCTCCTGATATTTAAGAAAATATATAATTATCATTTATAACCAATTAACTATAATATTTTTTTAATACTTACCATGGCAAGCTTCACTGGCTATCACATTGTTAATAGTTGTAGGCAAAATAGGTGGTAAGACACTTCGTGAAATAGATAATCCCTTAGCTACTTCTGATAATAATTCTCTGACATTTCTCAATAATCTATATAGATTAGACTCATTATTCAGATTCCTGATTTTTTTTGTAAAACACTGGGGCACAGTATCGACAATACATGTTGAATCAACGATTGTTTTTATGTTCAAACCAATTCTTTTGAACTTTTTTTTGTGTAACTTGATTGTTTCAATATATTTTTCATCTACATCTACTTTCAAATTTTTTTTCAATTTCACTGAATTATACTCATAGCTTTCTTTGTTTCTGTAAGCTAATTAAAATTAATTAATAATTGCCTTAGAAAAATAAAAAAATAAAATTAATTATTTACTGTCTAAAAGCCACTCATAACGAATTCTTTCATGAACAGCATGTTGGTCAACAATAACTAAAAGTTTCTTATGATTTTCATTTACTATTGCCACAATGAATTCATTGTTAATTTGTCTTAAGATCTAAAAATTTCAATTATTGAAATTTTCATTATTTTATTTTTTTTAAACCTTGATTATGACATAAAGTATAAAAGTATTCAACTATTTTTATTCACAGAATGAACCTACCTGAAATGAGTTTATTGTCTCTTTGGATATTGTGCACTGATCAAGTTCAAATTCATTTTTACCCTCTTGGATGTTGGTGATATTTATTAAGTTTTTGTGTATTTTGATAAGACTGCTTGTTTCTATTTCATTGAAAGCATCAAACATTGGACATTGACTGGATTGTAGCAGATTTCTATCACCTAATATTTTTATATGCTTATAAGGAAGTAGTTCATTAATTGAAGGAGAAAGATATTTAAGCAAATGATTGTTAGAGAAATGACTGTTGACTGTTACATCATCAGGCTCATAGTTCCAATCAGACCAAACTGACAATTGACTAAGATTTAAAAAATTATCATTGAAAGTAACCATCGGATTGTTGCTTGAACTATCTTGATTTGTATGATCTTGATGATTTTCTCTAATGACTACAGGATTAGGATTATATGACCAATTAGACCATTCAGAAAGTGAACTTTGAATAGTGCTTTGGGTGTTCAATAAATGTGAAAAAATATCTTGACTGGTTACTGTAAAACAAGACTTAATAACTTCTTCACCATCTTTAAGTACTTCTTTAGGTTCAGAAACAGCACTCTGTTTATCAACATCAGGTTTATCTTTATACTCATGATTTTCACTTATTTTCTCCATGAATGCATTTATTGGTTCATAAGACATTGTACAGTTGTTGTATGCACCCATATATTTCAAAATTTCCCATGGACTATGAGGCTTACCAATTTTTACAATTATTTTTTTTTCATCATCATTCCTTAATGAAAATGAGATCTGGAGACAATAAATTAAATTATTATTAATTGAAAAAAGAAAATATGTACAAAGAGATCATTTTTATTACTTTTAATTCTGTGAATGCTATAGCACAGATAACATATGAAATAGATCGAGTCATGATTTGATTACTGCTCCATCCAGAAGAATTAAAATTGTAAATTGTTACTGTAGTACCTTTAGAGGGTCTATTATATCCTTGAAATACTTCATATTCATTTGTAGCACTCAAAATCTAATACAATGAAAGTTTTGGAAGTAATTGTTAATTAATCAGTGTATTCATTAAGATAACAAATATTATACCTTAACATAAGTTTTGGTGCAATGTTTATGTTTAGAAGTCAAAATAACATTGCTAGATAAAAATCTTGTTTTATTAAAGATTATCTTAAATTTTTTTTGCTGTGGATCTAAAATTTGATCCAAATCACTTTTGGAAAAGCCGTTTCCATTATCAACAACTTGCACTTTGTGCTTTTTTGGATCAAATCGTACCGCGATCGAAGAAGCCTCTTTACTTATTGATATTTTAACCTAAAATTTTAAATTTTTACTAACAAATAAAAAAATTACTTGAATTATAAAACATACCAATTCCAAAATGCAGTTTTCAACGATAAATTTTTCGGTCTTATGATAGCTCATAGTTGATAATATAACGATTTTTTATTCTGTCTTTCCACACTTATGAAAAGATGTAAGTACCTAAGTGCAGGTACAACCTTAGATATCGTTTTCTTCGTAAAAATTATAATTCTAGGTCTCCGAGTTTTCTACAGTCAATAGGTAAGTAAATTAGCTTCAGAGATGTTTCATGTTGAGTACGAACTACGAAGAAACCGCTCGCATTTCGCAGAATGCGCCGTCGAGCAACCACGAGCAACCTTCAACCGGCAGGACGGGAGCAGGACGAAAAGCCATAAATAAATATCACAGTTGTGGTCCGTACACAATCTAGATGATGAGATCCTAAGTTAATTCAGCAAAAAATTAACTGATAATAGAATATATCAAGTAGAACTTTTTCAATGATTAATCGTATTAGTTGAAAGTTGAAAAAAAAAAATTCTCAACATTTATAAGTAAAAAACCACCAGCGATATATTGCTAGTAGTTTTTTCTTACTACAGGAAAGAGAAAAAACTTGCAATTTTTTAATTATGAGCCCTCATGGATCGCACGAGGGTAAATTTTAGAAGCTCAAGGAAAAATATTGAAAATTAAAAAAAATAAAATTAAAATTTTTTTTTTTCCGTGGCTATGCTGACTCCAGCCTACACGGTCATTAACTCAAATTAAATCCAATACCCGCGGTCTGAAACAAAAGTTTTACCAATTGCAGGCTAAAACATGAAAAGAATATTAAATTTTAAATTGCGCTTAAAGTTTGGAAACTCAAAATATCTCTGATTAAATACTAGGTTTTTACCGGTTTCAATCGAATCTCGCGTTTTTTTAAATAACACTCATTAAAAAAAATTTGTTTTTACGAACATTACAAAGATTTTATTATTTATTTATTATTTTATTTAGACGTATACAAAAAAGCAAAGGAGCTTAAAAACATGTTTCATGAATTTCAAAAGATAATCGAAATCGTTAGGTTTGATCTCAGTCGGTGGAGAATTGAGATGGAAAATAATTTACTGAGTTAATTGAAAAAAATAAATACTTTTATTAAAGTTCTTTTGAATTATTTTACAATAGTTCATGCTTTAAATTAATTTTTCTATAAAACATATACATCTAGATACTTGTTTTTTATAGAAAATTTATTCCCAATGTCAGGGGGAATAACAATATGTAAATTGTTTGGAAGCATAGATACTGATCTTTCAAAATTCAACTGAGTATTCCACAGAATTATAATTTTTTAATGTTTTTATGGTATTTTTATAAACTTTCATCTATATGAGATTTATCTTTGACTTTACTTAACTGAAAGATTATTAATATCATGCAAAAAGTTTTTTCATTCATGTGTCAATAATTTTTATAAATTTAAATAAATCTTCTCTTAGCTTATAAAAAAAATTTAGGTTTATTTTTGGAATTTTTAGTTACTTTTATTTACTACCTATTAGGCGATTAAATCAAGTAAAATCCAATTTTCAAGATATCAAGTTTTGATTACTGGTTTCAATTTATAATGATAATTTTATTTTACTGTCGAGTATAGTAAAAAGATTTCATGTAGTCTCACTTCTTTCATGAAATGTCATTCATAGCTTGATATTGTTCAATAACATCATTCTAAAAATCTGAAAGTTTAACAATAGTTTTTTTTTATATCAAGTAAAGGTCAAAATAATTATTAAAAAAAAAAAAAAAAAAAAAAAAGAATTCACTTTTTTAAGTGGACTTCATATTACTAGACAGAACAATCTTTTTTTTCTTAAAAAAAAAAAAAAAAAGTTAAAAGTATCTTTTAAGGTAAAAAAATATTCTTTCAATGTATTTATATTGAATTAGATATCAATTAGATATCAATTACATAATTAAGTTCAAGAAGTATTGACAATCAAACTTGGAGGAATTCCATTGGTTACAGGGTTACTAGAAACTGTTGGGATTTGCGCAGTGGAAGGGATCATTATTGGGTTTACAACCTTTTCTTCTTGTTGCATATTAGGGGAGCAAGCTTGTCTAACACTTGCCTCCCACGCATCTAAAACTTGAGATATTGAAAATCTATTTGGGAATTTGTCTAGGCGAGCATTCAGAGCTTTCTGCACTGCGCTCAAGTATGGCGTTGCATATTCATGGCTTGAAAGAACACATTTTGGTGGAACTGTAGGATAATCTCCAGGTACTGTTATTGATACTGGTGGCACACATGGTAAATGTTTATCATCTAACCAACATATCAGCAGGATATTTTTTGCGCCAATTTGTTGAGTAGGATCTAGACTTATCTGTTTAATAAATTATACTGGTTATAATTAAGGTAAAGTGTAAGTCATAGATGTAATTATGTGACATGTATATCAATAGTTATAGTGAAAATAATTTTAATTATGTACCTTGAATCTTTGATCCAGACGAGCGATTTCTCCTTGAAGAACGTCGGGTATTTCTCTAGGAATCTCTTCAATTTTTTGTTTCTTCAATGGTGGAGGCAAATTTCTAAAAAAAATAATAGTAAATATAAAAATTTACTTGGTTAACATTTTTAATCGTTTAGCCTAATTTCTTGAAACACTTTTTTAACTAAACAACGCAACAAAATTGTTTTTAGCTTGAACTTACTTGATTTCTGGTCCAAACAAAGCTTCTACACAAGGACCAAAGGTTTTGTTCAAAGTATGATTTGGTATAGAATTATGATTGAGAAGATTTGTTACTACTTCCAGCAGTGGAGTAAAAAATTGATATTCTTTCAAATTAGAAGGTAATGCAGGACCAGTACTGGCAGAATATTTGAAATCCATTTTCTCCAAAGCAATTTCACATTTTTTTAACAGTTCCAAATTAGTCGAATTATTGGGACTAGTCAGAATTTCTAATAATTTTTGCATCTTTATCGTTTTCTCAGTAACTAAAAAAAATATAAATATATATGAATAATAATGATAAATATAAACTAAAATAGTTCAACAATCTCTTTATCTTACACCCATCTTTAGCCATTTTCAATATGTAATTGTTCAAAGGTTCAACGAATTTACGAAGTTTTTGAATCTTTTCTCTGCAAGCCTGAGAATCATCTTGTACTGGACTTGCAACGGCACCACCAATTATTCCAGCAGGAGTATTGAGAGAGCTACTCGGGGATGGAGCCATTGCTAAAACAAATAAAATTTTTTATAATTAATATAATTGTTATAATCTCCAGTTTTTTTTTTTTTTTTTTTTTTTTTTTCAATTAACTTTAGTTCACTTACACAAAGATCGCGGTCCTCCAAGCATGTGGGGATTGGATGGTGATGGAACTAGAGCAGGAGATGGTACCATTTGACTGCATAAAATATGTAAACAAAGTTAGAAAAATAATAATACAGCAAAATCAAAGTGATATATTAAGAATCTTTATATTAATTACCTTCCAGGTGCTCCCAATCCACCAGGACTTGGAGCGGAAGATGAAGGACTTTGATTCATAAATTGATTGGGTGTCAAATTTCTTTGCCCTGTGTATACTGCATTCATAACTTCAATTGGCTGGTAAAGTCGAACAAACAATGAAAATTAGTTAAAATGAAATTTAATTCAATAAAACAATATATTTAAATGAAAAAAAAAGATAAAAAGAAGTTAACTGCATAAAAATAAAATTATTTGATCAGACTTTAAAATAATAATTATAAAATATTTAAAGCAAGAATATTACTATTTGATTTGTTAAATAATAATTCTTCATTTGAATACAATATAGTCAAAAAATATTATGCAGAGAGCAGCTATGTTCCTGTACCATTTTTTAATTTCTTCTAATTTGACAATACATTCAAATCAACTTTAACTATATATTATTTTTATTCAATGATATCAAGAAATTTAAAACATAGTATGTTAAATATTTACTTTGCGCTGCATGTGCCCAAGCTGTTGTTGAGACATTTGATTAACATTCATATGTGGAGAATTCATTTGGTTCATATGTTGTTGTTGCTGCGATGGTGATTGTTGAGGTTGCATAGTGGACTGCATCGCAGGATTCATAGGACCACCACTTAGCTGATGGCCAGTTATTTGATTTTGCATTTGATTCTGCATATGATTCTGAAATTATAGATTTCAGATTTTTCAAAATGATAAAAAAGTTTTTAGTATGACTTTTTTTTTTAAATAGCTCTACAATAAGTGGTAGCATCAATCCATAAGACTCGAATTTTTCAATTTTGAAATGATTTCTGGTATTTTAAAATATTTATTCTTGTCTTATTGATAATAATGAAAAAAAAAACTTATACTACAAAAACAATAATTGGAAATATTGGAACATTTTACAAAAATCAAGAATTTTACATCTTAAGATCATGATTAAAAAGATTTTTATTAAATTATTTTTTTCATTTACGGGTTAGGCAAAATTAAAAAAAATTTTAATTATAATTTTAAATAGCCACTGATACCTGCACAGCTTGTTGCAGTTGATTTGGTCCCATTGGTGGTCCAGTAACATGCTGCTGAACAGGTTGAGGGCCCATCTGTGCTCCCATATTGCCTTGAGACATCTGGTTCATTTGAGGCATCATTGAGTTGTTCATATTTTGCATTTGATTCATGTGCATTTGTTGATTTTGTAACATGTTCATCCCAGGCATTTTGTTATGCATTGGTTGTTGCATTTGCTGTGCAGGTCGTTGATTTAAAGTTTGTAATACTGAAAAAAGAGATTTGATTGAATTTAATCAAGAATACATAAAAATTGTTTTTTTGGCTTTGTTATAAATAAAATTTCTATACAAAAAAAAAAAAAAAAAAAAATTAAATAAACAAAGTTTGTAGCCAGAGAATTTATTTTAAAAGCTTATAAAAGTGTAATTGAATTAACTCTTAATCATTAAAACAATTTTATATTATAAAAAATTATTTTCTTCAATTATTACTCACAATTTGAGGCAACATTACCACCAACTCCCATTGGAGCCACGTTTTGTTGGTTCTGACCAAGAGCTAAATGGTTTAACAAAAAGCATTTTTAAATACTTGAAAATTCACTTATCTTCTTATAATTATAATATCACAACTAATAGTAATTTTGCTATAAGTAAATTTTTCAGTACTAATATTCAGAGTAAATTAACATGAACATACTTTTCTGGATTCCAGCAGAATTGTTTACTCCTGGCATCACTCCACCTACTTTTTTATCTAAAAAAAAAAAAAAAAAAAAAAAAAAATTTGTTAATTTGTGTTAAAGGTTATTAATTTTTTGTGCTTGTAATTTATTTAACTTACTGTTTTTGATGTAAGTAAAAATCTTAGTTATTTGAGCAACATACTCTTCCTTAAAATAAAAATTATTTTTTAATAATTATTTTAAATAAATTTTAATTCAATTTTAAGCAAACAAGAGTTACCTTATTATTAAACTTAGAGAACATTTGTGCTTCTATTTCATGAATATTTCTATTCAAAGGAGGTTGACATTGTGCTACCAATTCATCTCTAAAAAAATAAATAGCTGATTGAAACCTTGCTAAAAGAAAAGTAAAAAAAAACTTATGAAAAATACAAAACTTACAATTTAGATAGAACATTTTGTCGAAAAGTGGTATTCTTCCAGTCGTCTGCAGCCATTTTGAAACTGGAGTTATTCGTCTAAAAAGAAAAAATTATGTAACATTTATAAATGAACAAAAAATATCAGAACATGTAATTTTATTTTCTCTAGAGATAAACTTAATAGATATTCAATCTTTTTGAACCCTAAAATTTGTATTTATTTATTTATTGATTAATTCAATACAGGTGTAAAATACAAATTATTGTTTTTGATTGAATTTTGAAATACTTCAGTAAGCTACATTACATTTTTATATTCAATGAAAACTATTACTTTTACTTAAATGTTGTCAAAAAAATTTTTTAAGGCAAACATATTTAACCTTAAAATTTTAAAAGCATTTCAAATCCAGGGAAAACGAATAAAATTATTAGTTATTACTACTACTTATTATTTGATTTAAAAAAATAAGAGAATTAATAAAACTTTATTGATTTAGTGAAAATAGTACTTACCTTGTTTATTTACTTGTTTTATCTTTTTGCATGCAAGGTTTTTTTAGAGTTACTCATTTGCATTCATTTAATTTTTTTTAAGAACATCGTAAGTAAGCATTACGATGTGGTCTTTGCAATATATCAAAATTGTATTTTTAATAAATCTAAAATATAATTGAGATCGGTAGTAAACATTAGTTCATTACAATCACTGAAACAATTATTGTGTTGTTTTAAACAGGAACACTAAAATGACTTGAACTCTTGAAGCTGCAGGGTTCATAAACCATCCAAATGATTTATAGTAAAAGAATAATAAATACTCAAATTAGAGTAATAAAGAATAAAATTTTAAAAATTAAGCGATGATCATACCATAGGTCTGAAACATGTACACCACTTATGACGACAGATCTCAGCTGACTACTTCCCTCGAGACTCGAGAGTCGAGCTGTGGGTACTGACTACTGGCCACTGGGTAATCGCGGGAATTTATATATATATATATCGATCAGGTTCAGGTTATAAAAGTGAAAATTCCCTGCAAGCTCCAAACTTCATATCGAGCTTGTCTTTTTAAACTAGAACATCGAACGCTACCGAATTTTTTTTCAATAGAAATTAGAAGCATGTACTTATTAGGGTATAAAACCTTACTAATATAATATGTTGTGGAATGTAAAATTTCCGGATACTTGCGGGGTTAAAATTTGGTACGCATACTTTATTCCAAAATATTGTCCTTGGAGTTTAGAAAAAAAAAAACTACTAATTTTTAAGTGCCCCTATTTCTCTAATTAAGTTAAAGGATAATTGTTAAAAATGATAGCAATAATTGTAATTTATAGTTATTATTATGATAAGTTCAATATATATTGAACTTATCTTGTAATTATTTGTTGTAGGAACAGTCAATATGAAGATTTATTTAATTTGAACTTAGGATTTTAGATTTTTATTGATTATAAATACTACTATGCACCGCAATAAGTAGGAATAAGTTGGCGCGAGTTCGAGTAACGGATATACGACAAAGTCTAATTTCTGTATGTACTGTCAAAAAATTGACAAAAAGATATATGCTGGCATCCTATTAGGCAAAAATTTTTTGAATAAATAATAAAAAAAAAAGCCTTATAAATTTTATTTCAACTCTTTAATAGTCATTGGGTTGTGAAGCTAAAGCACCTATTCATTCGTTTAAGGGTCCGAAAGTTTTCTCAAATTTTACGAATTCTATTTAAATTAACCAATGCCGAAGAAATTTTTTCCCCTTTTTTTTTTTTTTTTTTTTTCTTCAAGAAATCACTCTAATTTAAAAAATTATCTAATTTAGTCAGATAATAATAATTATCTAATTATTTTCAGCTAACGAATAAAAATCTTACTCACGCAAAATGGTTATAGCTCTCTTTTATTAAGGGATTTTGGCTAGGCACATCAACCCTTTTCGATTAGGGTGCTCATAATTGTGTAAGTTACCTGATTTTTAACCTTAAAAGAAATATTAAAATAACGATTTGAAAAATAAAATAAAAATAAAGCGATAAAATAAATTTTTCAATATGAAGTATAAATAAAACAAAAAGAAATAATTCGAAGCGTTGACAAGAGTCGAATTTTGGGCAACATAATAACTCATACATCAAATTTTTTATATTTTAATTTTCATGAGAATAAAATTTAGACGACTAATAGCGTCCATTACAATATATGATATATAAATACAAATGTTATAAAATGTATTGGATTATGATTAAATACATCCTATGACAAAGTAATAGTTTAGATTGTTTTAAAACATTGCGTTTGAAAATAATATAAATTAAAATTTTAAGTATAATCTCTCAAATACTTCAAGTAAAATTGAATCCATATACATAGCAAACATAATTTAATTAAAAAATAAAATTCTAAAAATATTTTTCATTTCCATAAACTGTGAAACCCTATTATGCACTATGCAGAAACCTAAAAGTTTTACACACATAATCTTTAACGTTGAAATATATGAAAAGCACACCAATAATGTCAAACTTAATTTCTTTAGACTTCAAGGGTATCGTTTTGGTTTAGTCAAAGTCAAAATCTGGTTCAAATAATCGCTTAGTGTTGCCAAAATTAATTGTAAAACGTTGTTCTGTATTGTTGAGTCGAAATTGCCGTGTTAAATTTGAGCAACTTCTAATCATTCTCAACGGACCTAAATTTTTAAAAAAGTATGATCATATTAATATGTAAAGTAAAATAAAAAAAACTTTTTTAATAACAAAGTAATCTTTATTTTTAATCAGTTTGACATTTTACCTGGTTTTTCAATATTAATTTGATCAATTATTGTTGGACGATTTTTAGAATTATAGGCTTGATTATTTTGGATTTTGTTGATACTTTCTAAAAAAAAAAAATAATAATAATAATATTTAACTGTAAATAATAGTTATTAAGCTTAAAGAGTGTATGTACAACAGTAGCCATCACCTTTTTTTTTTATTTTTGTAACAAAAATGTTTTCTTTATCGTCATCACCATTAATTACACTCAATCTCTTTATGTGCGAGCCTGATTTAAAAAAAAATATATGTATTTTTATAAGAATAAACGAAACCAAAAGATTTATTTAATTAGAGAATTTGTATGACATGGTTTTTCTTTACGTTTATTGGATAATCCGTCTGCTGATTTACATCGCGTGTCAGAGATTTTTTGGTTATTTTTACCAGAAACTAGCTCAGCTCTTTGAATTTTTTTACAAAAAAGTTCCTCAAACTTCTGGGATAGGCGATGAGTCATATAGTGAATCTATTGAAATTTTTGTTGAAATAATTAATATATATAATTTTTGTACAGTCAATTGAAAATTTATGTTTCGAAAATTACCTTAGATTGGGTATTAGTGTTGTACTTGCGACTATTTTTAAATATCAATCGAACATCTTTAGCAAATTCAGCCGAGGATTTGTAATTTTCTCCTAAAAGGTCCTCTCTAATTGACCGCAAATCAATTGGGGTAATAATAACTTGGTGATAATCAGGAAATTCAAAAATGTTTACTGGTTCCCTTTTGTTGTAAAAAAATTAAAAACAATTTTTTCATTTAAACTTAAAGTTTGAAAAAAAAAAAAACTTAATCACATTTTTACCTAAAAGGCTCAGAATCTTCGATCTTGCACAATTCGTCTAAAATTCGCAGACATAGTTTTTTCCAATCTGGGCTACATGATTTTGCTTTTGCGTAATTGCTCTTTGTAAGTCGTTTAAGACCTTGTGCATGAGAAGATGGTCCGTTAACTTTAACTTCTATTTTTTCAAATTTTGCACAGTTGTTACTGCTTCTGAAACTCTAATGGTTATGGGGGCATTATAATTGCATGCAGGCTTATAAAATAATAATAACATTTGTTTGCGAGAATAAAACTTTTAGCTTACTACAAAAAACTTACGATTATTTTATAAATGTTTAGACAAGGTCGTTAAACTGTGTCATTAGACGTTCATACTTACGTTCTTATTTTTGAGTTCACGATCTCGATGTCTTGACAGTTTTTTTAATTCTTGCAGTGTCTGCGTTTGTTCTGGAGGTTTAATTTTGAGAACTTCAATTTTATCGTTTGTATCTAAAAAAAAAAAAAAGTTAGCAGATAATAGAAATGTATCATCTTAATAAAGCTGAAGCTCTTTTACTTCATTTTAACGAAAAAAATTTTTAGTTTACACAACACATTAGAAAAAATATAGTCAGTAGTCACAGAATTTTTGTATTTGTTAGTTAAGTTTTAGTAAAAATTAATTAACCAGGGCCTGAAATAAACCAATAAATCAAAATAAAAGTCATAGCTGAGGAGGTGGCCATATTAGGAACACTAATTTTTGTATCTCAAAAAATTACGTTTTAGTAAATTAAATGATACTTTGGCCCAATTGATTGAAATCAAACGGTTAAACTCTCTTATAAGAGCTCTTGGATCAAGCCTTAAAATGAGACCTTAAACAATAAAAAATATTAATATGTAGTTTCAAACAGTGCCATTCCATATACTTTTGATATCAAAAGACATATTTACGAGACTAAAGGACCAGTTCCCAAATGGTTTAAGAATTAGAAGTTTTATTGTAACCCAGCTGAAAAAATCAGTACGGAAATCAGTACTGGGATCCGTACTGGACTCCAGAACTGATAATTGAGACCGATATCCGCACTGATTTCCGTACTGATTTTTTTTTTATTTGGGGGGGGGGGGGGGGAGGTAACTGTTGTACAAAAAAATATAATATGTTTTATAGCAAAAATATCAAAATCCAATATTTCAGTTAATATCAAAATCCAATATTATCATTTTTTTTGAGTGGGGCTAACAGTATAAACAAAATATTACCAAAATAAAAAAAATTTTGTATTTAAATAGTATTTGTAAGCATAATTATTTTCATGCTTTTTTCCAAAATAATATTTATATATATTTTTTCTCTTTATCCAAATTTTTTTTTTTTTAATTCAATTCTTTTCATTTGATTTTATTAGTATTTTAAAAATTAATATTATACAATCTTCATATTTTATTTTGATTACTGATAGTTATATAATTCAATGTAACCAAACAGTATAATTAATTGTGATTTTTTTAAATTTGATTAATTATTTTTTTTAAGGTATGAAAATATTAAAAAATGTAGCCTTAAGATGGCTCCCTATAGTTTTCGTGTTTCTTACAAAATTTTTCTAATTTTGCACAGAGCTAGTTTTTTGTGTCCCCTACACGCTAATTTTTGAGATATTTAGCTCGGAAGTTTCAACTCATTGCATGGCCCTAGTGAAAATATAGGGTAGGGTGGGGTAATTGTGCCGGTGGGGTAATGGGACCATGTCTTTTTATTTTTATTAAAAATTATGAAAACAATTTTTTTTTTTTTTTCATAAATAATTTTCTTTTTTATCATAGTTAAAAAAAAAAATTATGAAAAAAAATAATAAAAATAAAAAGACATGGTCCCATTACCCCACCGGTATGATTACCCCACCCTACCCTATAAAGTCAACGCTAGGTAATTTTTTTTTTTAAATAACAACAACTTTATTATTTTTAAAACAGTAAACAACAAGGTAACAGTTATAAACAATAAGTTCAACAATAAAGAATTTATTTTTCAATTTATGACGAACTGAACCAAATATCCGTGTACCTGAAATTTTTCGAGTAAGAAAAAAACATGTTACCACTAGTTTGCTATTATCTTAAAATTTTATATATTTTTAATGAAAAAGTTTTTATAATTTTTTCTTTTAATGTTAATATTAAAACTCAACTAAAAAATTTGAAATCCATTTTTGGAATGTCCAAAGTCAGGTACACTGAAACCTCCGATGAGCATAGATCTGTGCAATCAAGAAAGCACAAAGAAATAACGATCTCAAATTTTTAACTTAAATAAATTGAGTATCAATTTATAATTTAGACAAATTTTCCATATTAAAGTATACAGTTCCTTCTTTGACTTAAAAAAAAAAAAAAAAAAAAAAAAACTGCTAACACATGGTCGCAAGTGATCAGCAGCAGCAGTGATGGCCGAGAACAGGAGAAAGGTTCACAATGATAGAGTTCGTGCAGGTTGCAAGCCGTTAGCCAAGCAGAGGACGGAGACAAGTTAAGTTTTGATGTTGAACTTATTGTTTATAACTGTTAACTTGTTGTTTATTTTTTTTTAAATAATAAAGTTGTTATTTAAAAAAAAAAATTTACTGAACGTTAACAGCACGTGCGTATACGCATGTGTGTACACATCATATATTTTCACTAGGCAGAAGTGCTCTGCCAAGCATAAAAATTCGTAAAAATTTGAAGGTTATTTTTGAATCGCATATTCAATTACATATAGAATATTTTTTAAAAACAGGTTTTCTGATAGAGCAAGATGTTAGGAATCGTGAGGAACAAAGAAAAATATAGCAAGCGGTACTAACTTTTGAGATAACGAAACAAAAACAATGAAAAACGCGTGACTTCAAAAATTAAATTATATAAGTATTGATAACTATCAATAATCAAAATAAAATATGAAGTTTGTAAAATATTAATTTTTACCGATGAGAATAAAATCAAAATATAAAGAATTGAATTCAAAAAAAAAAAAAATTCGGATAAAGAAAAAAGATATGTACAAATATTATTTTGGAAAAAGGCATAAAAATAATTATGCTAACCAATTTTTTTTAATTATTATTAAATAATAAAAAACATTTGGAAAAAAAAATTATTTAAAAAAATAAATTCTTTGCTTTTGAAAATCCATATGGAAATCTGTTTCAATTTTCCATACGGAATTCCATATGGATTCTGTTATGGATTTCCGTTTGGGGTCCTGCATGGATTTCTATATGGATTTTCAGCTGGGTAATTATAAAAATAAAGAGTACATACGTGAAGTAACAAATTTGTTAAGTTATTGAATAAAATTTTTTTTTTCTTTAAATGCTTTGTATTTAATGAAACCTGGCATTGCCAAGCTAATTATTGTTGTAAAGTATTCGAATTAAAACTAAATTATAAATAAAAGAATAGAGTAGCCAAAACGATATTTGTTAGATATCTAAAAAAAAAAAAAAAAAATGAAAAAAAAAAAATCAGCACTGAAATCAGTAGATTCAGTACGGAAACCAGTGCGGATATCGGTCTCAATTATCAGTACTGGAGACCAGTACGGATCCCAGTACTGATTTCCGTACTGATTTTTTCAGCTGGGAAGTATTTTTTTCCAACCGGTATGTTACACATAATTTTGTATGACTTTGAAAGTTTGTATCCTTTTATTTGTGATTGACTAAATGAGTTGATGCATAATTAAAATATTAATTTACCTTTTTCGCAATTATCGTTTCAAGAGTTTGATGATCCTTTTTTTGATAACCCATTTAGTTTTTCTTTTACATTAAGTAAGCCAGAAATTTGTTCATCACGATCACAAGTTTCGGGTAACTTGAGTATTTCTTGTTCATAGTCTTTTATTATTTCTTCTATAGTAAGATACATATTATCACAACCTTAAACAGTTAAAAAAAAAAAAAAGAAACGAAAAATAATTTTTTTTTGGCTTATTAATGTAAAAAAAGTTTTTTACCAGTTTGACTTATTTGCAGATTTTTTTCTTGTTCTTGAGTTAATTGTTCCGCAACTATGGTTTTAATTAATTCAACATTGTTATTTAAGTCATAAAAATAATTATAAGTAATTACAAATATTTTAAAATCATTCTGAGTATCTAAAATTTTTTACTATTTTGATCAGAATTTATTTGTTGTATTGGTCCTTTGGATGATATGCCCAAAAGTTTAAGATTGTTGTCTTGCAGTTCCAACTCTTGTTTTAATTTTTTTGTTTTTATTTCCGAGTCTGGTTCGATTTTTATCATTTTAATTTCATCATCTAGAAAAATATTTTCAATTACCAAAGTTCTTTAAAGCAATTTTATTTACATTACAGTCAATTTGGATTAATGGACCAAAAATTAACCTGAATCTGATTGATGTAATTTTTTCAAGGTTGATAGTTCGTCTAAAATTTTATCTCCTCTTTCCTTAAGAATATTTAATAATGCTTTAAATTCCAATTCACAAGATTCTTTATGTGTTATTTCATTAGCTCTTTCATCTAATACATTTAGTAAAATTTTGAATTCTTTTATACGAATGTCCAACTGATTTTTATTTATAAATAAAAATTATAAATAAAAATCAAATTTATAAATTAATTTATAAATTCATATATGAAAGAAAAAAATAAATTTGATTATTTAATTTAGACTAATTAATTAAAGTAAAAAATAAAATTAAATTAAAAAAAAAAAAAAAAACTTACTTTCATATGAAGAGAGTTATTTTCAACATCTAACGTTTTATCCAGGGGCCTGATTGTCTAACTCGATACGCGGGAAACGCGCGTATATCGCTTGTTCCAAAGGTATCAGTTGTGAAAGCACCTTCATTCGAATTTTAAAATCGCCGGTAATTAATGTGCTGAGGCCTGACTTACCAAAAATTTGTCTTAATTTTATTTTAATTAATTAAAATTAATAACAATAACAAGCGATATACGCGCGTTTCACGCGTATCGAGTTAGACAATCAGGCCCCAGGCGGGATTGAGTGTTGAGAGCTCGGTTGAGAGTTTTTTTTTTCATCTAAAATCACAACTAATATTATAATCTATACGTCAGAAAAGAAATTTATTGTTTTATGAGTATAATATTAATATAACACAAAAATATAAGCTTTTTAATATTTCTAGACTTCTTAGGAACCTAAACCAATCATAAATTTAACTACGGCCGTAAAAAATGTAAATTGATAATTTACATTAACTTTAAACAAATTTTGTCAAGTTTTTTCGACAAAATTTGAACGAACGCGCCATTTTAAAATCGATTCACGCGGAAAACATGTTGATCTCTATGTTGATTCCAGACCCCTTATCGAGACTTTTTTTATTAATTGATATGATATGTGTGGCTTCACAAGGATTACATATTTTATGGTCAAAGTCGTTGAAGAAATAAATTTTTTTTACTGTTTTTTAAAGAATTTATAAATAATATTTTTTTTTTTTTTTTTTTTTTTTTTTTTTTTTGAATGAGCCATAATAATATTTTATGATAAAATCACTAAAACTACTAACAGTTTCATCTAAATCATATTTGCTATAGAAATCAGCTTTGAATTGACTTCGTTATTCCTATGTTTCCATCTTCAAATCTCAATCTCAACCTAAATCTAAATTGATCTGTGGTCGTATTTAAACTTCACTATTTTTGTAATTTTTACCTAAGTATTTTTCGAGTAAATTTTTGCAAAATTCCGGGAATTTTAAGCCATGCCTAGAACAACAGCACTGTTCAAACCATCTTTTGTAAACTAGCACTAGAAATTACAGGATTAGATCTGTTACTATAGGCATGTTCTTTGATCTCCCCCATCCGTGATTTACTCGTAAATTTTGATAAAAAATGAGAAATTTTTCGTCTTCCTCGTTATTTTGTTTAAAACTATAACTTCCACCATACAATTTTCTACACGATGGCATGTCTTATAAGGGATTAAATAAAAAGCTCTCACGCAATAATCTGATCGTACGCTTTTACATCCGAATTTTTTCTTTTTTAGCTGATTCGACTCATCTACTCGAGAGTATAATTAGTATAGTATACTCTGTACCACAAAGATGGTTTCGAACGGAGACTACGAAATAACTTATTATTAATGAATAGACATCATGGGTTAGAAAAAACTATTATCTACAAATAAAACTTTTAATCAAAATCTGTGCCTTTTCGATTAAGTATATATACACAGACTCAGACTAAACGCAGTATTAAAAATTTTTATAAAAATTCAATATATTTTGGTAATTTGAGGAAAAAAAAAAACTAAATTGTAACTAAATTTTGCACTAACTGTTTATTTAAATTCAGTAGTGAAATTTGACACGTACCCTTTTAAAATTCCTCGAAGGCGCGAAAGATCATATAAAAGCCAGTAGAACGTACTAAGGATATTTAATTTAGTAACCAGTAGAATATACAAAGAACACTTGACGTTATAAACAACTAAATATTAACATAAAGATACAAAACTTTGATTTCTTTTTTATTATTCAAAGTACGTTAGTTTATTACTAACAAAATTCTTATATCGAACAATGAACGTGATCTAAGATTAGTTGAAAAATAAAGACACGATTTTACTCCTCACACGAAAAATATTACTTTAATCACATCCTTAAATACACTCAATAAGCAAATAACAATAACTTTACTTCACTATTAACAATGCATTAGTGAAAACTGAAAAAATCTCAACTATACGAGTCTCGTCTCAACGGATCGGTGAAAAGCTTTGTTCTGCAAGTTGCAACTGGTACCTATCGTGTGGGTAGGTGACTGATACTGCAATGTTGGTAATACTTACCTATTGCCACTGTTAAAAACTGAATAAAATTTGATAAAATAATACAACACACTATTTGTACTAATTAAAATTAATTTTTTTTGATGTCATAATAACAAATTTTTTATCCATAAACAATTTAAAATAAAACCCATTAATAATTTTTCCGCTCAATATTTTTAATGTTCCAGACACCGAACGTGGCGAAAAGAGAAAATCTAAAACCGCAATTCTTAATTACGTAAACTAATTGTAGTTTCACTTCAATAATTTTTTTTTCATAATCATTAAAATTCAATGAATAAATTGCTTGGTTAAAATACTTTCTAAAATCTTATAAATCTCTAAGAGCTTTGCTGAAAATTAACTTCTAATATGTAGTAGGAAATTTTCGCACTGCACCATCTATTTAATTCTTTCAAAATATTAAAGAGTTTCTACCAAGCACATATTTGGGTTAAAAAATTCTATGGTTTGTTGCGAAAAAAACAAGTCATCAATACAAGATAAGATTTTTGTGCCAAAAATTCTTAGCTTAATAAAAATTGTTTTAAAAAAATTTTTGTGAAGTAATTTTTTTGAGATGTTTATCAAACTTTTTTTCTTCAGACTCTAGATTTTTCAGAATTAAATAATGTCTATAGACTTTAGTATTTACAAATAGCTTTGGTCTTTAGTAGATATCTTAAGGATGTATATTGTAAAGTATTTTCAGAAAATTTTAACAGATAGCCTGCAATGGTTATTAATTATACATAAAAGTGACTAAAATTAATAAAAATTTTCTAAAATAAAGCTTCAATACTACACATACAAATTATTACAGTTTTTGGATCAAACAAAAATTTGCTTGGCTTATAATGATTTTTGATACTGTAAAAAATTACTTGTAAAGCTGCATTTTCAAAAATTCTTAATTTATTATTTGTAGCTTGGATCAATTTTTCCCTATTTCGAAATAAATAAAAGAACTAAAAACAAGAACTTTTATGTACAGTATAAAGTTCTTAATAAATTAAGTTTTAAATTAGGGTATGCTTTTCATAAAATAAAACCAGCAGTGGTGAGAAGTCTAATGTTTATATATTTGAAGGAAAAAAGACATGTTGTAAAGGTAAGTTTGAAAAAGGTGGCAGTTTTTATTACAATTTTGATTTTAAAAATTATTACAAAAGTTTTTAAATTAATCTTGAGTATTCAAGACGTTTCTTAAAATTTTTGTTGTTTTTATTGTTATAAACAATTGTTCTACATGCAGAGTGTTTATATTATTTGATTTAGTTCTATAAAATATAGTTTTAGTTTGTTCTTTAAAATTTACAAATTAATACTTTTAACATACAAATTGAAAATCAAACAGTGTTAAAAAGTAATAGTAAAAATATAATAAGAAATTTATAGTAACTACTATTTACATAACTACAAAAATTAGCTATTTTTATTCCTCTTCTTGTTTCATCTACAATCAACATTTCAATTTAAAAAATTTTTTTCTCTGCTAATTAGCAAAAACAATGGCACTGTACAAATTTATTACAGTTGTTAGTCAATTTAAAGCATTTAAAATTTTTTAGACTTAATAACTCTGAATAATAAAACACTAAGTATTTTTAAACTTCACCAGTAATCAGCCCAATAATAGCACCTTTAGAAGAAATTGTAGTTTACATTTCATTGTTTCTAAATGAAAAGGTAGTAAAAAAAGCCTCCAAAATGTTTTAAAAATAATAATCAAACACATTTAGAGAAAAAATCAAGCTATCTTTACATTCTAGAAACACATTTTGAGAGGTCTTTTTATTTTATAACGACGAATCGCATTAATTAAATGAATGTATGTATTATACATTAGTATTGTTCATTGACAGTATCATAAATAAAATCTAAATCATATAATTTAGTTATAAAGCTAATCTGTACAACATGACGTTAAAATATAATATTCAAGTAACACTTAAATTATGTTTGCGCCGAACCGTAAGTACCGGTAGGTGGTCGATACTGTTGTGGAAGAGTTAGTATTTGTAAGGCATTAAATGCATATTTTCTGACACCAATGTTTTTCCAAGTATTCTCTCTTCGACAGCCCTCACTGAAAAAATTTAAATTTGTCAAAAACTATTGCCCTGAGATGAAAAGTAAATGTAAAAATGAATACAAAATGTCACCTTCTCATACAATCAAGAGCTTTTGAAAACTCATGCTCTGCCAAATGATATTCTGAAGCAAGAATGTTCACCTGCTCAAGTGTAATAGACATCCCAGTTCGATCTTTTGCACTTTTACAGCTTGTAAATCTGAGCCCTCGCATTCTTCTGCAAATTTGTGATGATAATTGCAATATTTCAACATTTTTATTAACTTTTGCTTGTACGCAATATTTTAAATTCATCATCATATCTGCTAAAGTTTGATTTAAGGCTGATCGTATCCCAACTAAATAAAAAATTAAAAAAAAAAAAAAAAAAACGAAAAATAGAAGGTAATTAATTTTACATAAAAAATTTAATAACAATTGAAAAAAAAATTATTTTTACATTTAGAAGATGCAGGTTCAGTCGGCAAGTTGAGCTTCTTAAATCTTAAATAGTATTCATTTAATCTGTCAAAGTTATCAACATTGCTTTTTTCTTGAGGCTTTGTCGTTCCCAAACTTTCGGCTAAAGAAGCCATTTCATTAATACCAATGTTGAAAAAAACAGGGGTCACATTAAATGAAACTGATTGTTTTGATGAGGGAACTAATGGAAGTAAAGAATATATGGCATCTGGTACTGGCAGAAGCACTGTCAAAGCTGATCTAGATCCAATAACTCTTGGTGAAGGAAATTGAATAGCTTTTGATTTTCCGTCAACCCGGCTGATCACAAAATTAAATAGTGTAAATCAATAAATCATATCTGATTTATGTTATTGTCTTGATAAAAATTACATTTTAATGTACAAACCTAGCTTGGATTCCACATCTTAATAATGTAAATGTTACTGTATGCATATCTTCAACGGCTACAGCCATGTCTCCCCACATATCAATTTCATCCCCATAATAACTTAATAAGCCTTCAAATGATACCAATGGACCAAGTGTTGTCAAGATCAATAAAAACATTGGATCAGGTCGTTGGCACCAAAGTTTCGCCATTAAACCAGAAACCAAAGCTGTCAGCTAAATTAGAAATTATATATACATATATTTTTTTTCATTGTTTTAATTATAATATTGACATTTGAATCGGATTTTTATTTAATTATTTTTTATGAGATTAATGAAAAAAATTAAGTAATTTTTATGTTAAGAAATAAATAGAACAGTAATTAAAACATCAAAATTGAGAAGTACATTGTAATAAAACTTTAAATTACAAAACAACTTAAGTTTACAGTTGAAACTATTATATGAACTCATTACAACCTTAAAATAAAAAAAACTTTGATAGTTAAAAAAGAATGAATATATTAAAATTGAAAAAAAATAACGTACCGCTTGACTAAAGCAAACATCTCGTCTATATCGGACATTACACACTCTCTGCGCGTTTTTGGCATCTTCCTGTACTCTAAAAACTGAATGAGTCAGTCTAGCGGTTTTTAACAAGCCGTCCATGGCTTGTCGCAATTTTTTCATACTCGGCCTTAGCTCGCAAGTCCAATCGACTATCGAGTTAAAATCTAAGCCTTCTGTAAATTTATTTCTTTGCCCAGAATTGCTCTTGATGACACGAGTCATTGAATCCATCGCTTGGCACACTTTATTATTGGAAGACGTATTACAATAAATCACAGTAGCACCTAATGTTAAGCGTGAGTTTTTGAAAAACATGGTTTTAAAAATACATTGAATAAAATAAATTAAATGAAAATTAAAGGATGATATAAGGCCAGAGCCCCATAAGTGAATGTGGAAAGCACATTGTGTATGCACACTTAAGAGTTGAAACATTTAAGACATTCATTTAATATTGATTAAAAAAATATTTCATAAATTGAATAGATTTTATTTATAAAATAAAAATGTGTTAAAGGTTTTAGAACAAAATTTAAATAAATAAATTAAAACTCAATCTCCAAGAATTCATGCTACATATTATTATCATCCAAAAAAATAATAGAAAATTTAATAAACTAAAGTATGTATCTCATACCTTCTTTTGCTTTTGTTGCAGCTAAGTTTTGCTTATCCAATGTTTGTTGAACTCCATTATCTAACAATTTATTTGCTTCATCAGTCTTGATCCCATTTTTTGGCTGAATTGTCACTACACCGCTTGTGCTATTTCTATTATTCGCCATACAGCTTTTCAAACCTTGATTTCTGATGTCTATACCGTTTTTGTTGCGCAGCCTGACCGCAGGACTACTGCAACGACCACAAAGAAATTTCACTTTTGAAACTAGACACATTACGCTAGCTTCAATATTCAACTGAGTCAAGTCCCACGGTTCTGGTTCGTCTGTGGGTTTATAGTAATTTGCCGATGGAGAGTTACACATCTTTTGAGTATCGAGGAAACGTTTACTTAATTCGAAGTCATTAGTTCTCTCCTCATCTTCGCGATAATGGTTGTTATTATCTTCCTTTTTGAAATTACCATTAGGTTCTTTTTCAGTTGAATCCGTTTCTTTCGGTTCATCATCAACCTATAAAGCAAATTTTTCATAAATTAATAGAAAAAATAAAAAAAAAAACAAAAAAAAAAACAAATTATCATTTGGATACTCGACTTTTGATAGATATATTGTTGAGCTCACGAAATAAAGAAAGAGAGGAATAAAAAGCAACTGAAATGTTGCTTAGAATTTGAAAAAATAAATATATTTCATTCAATTAAAAAGATTTTGCAATTTTCGTGTGTCAAGAAAAAATTTCTTTTCCTGATGACGCAATACTAAGTGTGTCAAAATATTTTAATAATTAAAGTTACAAGAGTAAACTTAGAAACTCAAGAATTACTAAACTTAAAAAAATATATATTAAAAACTAATTTTATATCTTTATGCCTACTTGTAGGATAAATTTTTTTTTTTTTCAAGATACATTACCTCTGGGAAAATTACAAAATTTTCATTGCTCTGTTTTTGAGAATTAACATTATTTGAAGAAAAATCAGCGAATTTATTCTTTGCAGTTTCCTTTGCCCAAATATCTTGCACACACTGCGGTGTATCAGGAGTAACAAATTCATCAAAATCAGGACTTCTCAGATCGAAATTAAGCTGTTGTGTGATCCTCTTAAACGGTGAGAGTGACTGGTTTACTTTGAAATCTAACGTCAGCGAATCTTCATTGTTTACATTATCTTGTACTTTGGCAACTTTATGCTCTTCTAAAAATGTCAAAGCCTCTTCTACCAAGCCTGGGTCCCATAAGCTGAGTAGTATACGAGTTTTAGAAACCATATCTTCACAGATTGGCAACATACCACTAGTCTGTTTTTCTTTTGCAAGTTTCATGAGAGATCGCATTGCATCCACTACATCTCGACGAAGCTGTTTTATCGCTTGTATCGCGTCATGAGCCATTGAAATCTTCGATGTTCCTTGATACAAGTGAGTACTCCGCACAGGCGATTCTTTTAAAGCTTGCACTAACCTGTTAAATAAGCTATTTTAAATACAGTGTTACTAATTTTTCTTCAGGTTTAGTCTATTTATTGAATATTTTTTGTTAAAATTAGCTTTAATACTTAACTACAAATAAATCTCGGCAACGAAACAAGTCCGTTGAATTTTTAAGAAATTCAACTAAAAAGTATTTGATAACTTTGAAAATACTTGGAAATTTAACGAATTTAGTTTAAGATCAAAATGTATAAAAATCAATAATTAAGTTTCAAAGTAGAACAAGTGAATATAATTTTCTTTTAAATGTTTTATTATTCCATTCTTACCTGATAAGACCACCGTTTTTACTTTTATGAGAATGAGCTGTAAACGCTCCTACACTAATAAAATCATATAAACCACATTTAACCAAAGTATCATTGTGGACCCACATTCTTTGCAGGTGTAAATTCAGAGGAGCAAACTCTAAAGACCTGTCATTTTTTCTTGATGACTGTTTGAAATAACTACCTGCAAGTTGTATTGAATGATTAAAACAAAATAATTTTTAAAAATAATATCCACAAAGCAATATGTACCTTTAAAAGCAGCCAAATTTTCTTTGGCTTGAGAATATAAATGTAAAAGATGTAAATGCCTATCAAGAAGTTCAACTTGTTTTGTATGCCAAGGCTCTCTCAATTCACCCATACCAGCAACTTCTTGTAAAAGTTCTTTCTCTTCTTGAATCCATAAAGCTCTGAAATATTTTACAATGATCGATGATTATAAAGACCTAGTTAAAATTTAGAATAAAGCAAGACTTGAGACAAGAGTGCCCGAAATCTCATCTCGTCTCGTCTCGCGGTACCCTTAATTACTTACAATAGTTGTTGCGGAAATTGAAAACATAATTTGCTTTCAGCCATTGTCTCATGAACGCATATATCACCACCCAAACCAGAGTGAAATCTGCAAATATTAAATCAAAATCTCAATTTCTACAGAAAGTGGAATCAAAATCAGCTCTAAACATATTAACTTTAATAAAAATCAATAAAAATTTTTAACAGTATAATGTATTACCTGTACGTTTGGATGTAAGGATTGGCAAACAGAAGTTTCAACTGTCCTTGATGTGGTAGTTTGATTTTTGTACCCAATCTGGGCGGAAGTGAATGAGATCGTCTGTGACAGTATGCTTGGTTGGTCGAAGTAGTTGGCACGTTTCTGGAGGGCGTACTTTCAGTACTGTTTCCTTTATCTTCGGCTTCTAAATTCCATACGTTTATGGTTAAAAAACCGACTGTCGTTGCTTTCGCAGACTTCAAAGGAATTCTCAGCCTAAATGGGAAATAAAATTTTTTTTTTAATAAATCCGTGTTCAATTTTCTTGCTCTCCACAATTGTCATTATGATAAAAATTTTGTCTGCAGAATAAATCAATAATTAAATGTAAGTCTGTTTCTGTAATGAAAAGAAAAAACTTCGTCAGAAACTGCTTTTTCCACTTCGATTTTTATTTTATTTTTTTTATTTTTCTTCCTCCCCTACATAACCACATAGAAACTCGATATTTAAGAAGCCGGAAAGAAATTTGATCCGTCTATTCCATACACTGTACTCCACAAACAAGTTTAATATTAATATCCAAATATTCTGACGTAAAAAGTTCTTATTGACGATAAATATATGTATTTTGACACGAAAAAAAAAATTTAGAGTACGACTTGAATTTTTTTAAAAGAATCACTAAAAAAATTGCATACTCGTAAATCCCAAGTACTCGTAAAATTGAACTTCAAGAACGCATGTTATCGATTTAAGCTCTGTAAAACTAAAAAAAAATATATATTTATAAATTTACCTTGGGGTGTCCAGAACGGCGCAAAAAGTCATAACTGCGCTACCGATGGGAGTGGCGGTCTGGCTGACCCGCTCTCGGACGTCGTGAGCGGTTATCTTGAGCTTGCAGTCGGGCGATATACCATCGCTCGCCCTGAAGCTGACCGTGGTGAGAAAGCCGGGATTGCTGCTCTTGTCAACGACCTCGGTGCGCGCGTACTTGACCCAGGTCTTGGAGTGGCAGGTCTGCACGTCGATCTCGAGCACCGGGTTCGGTGGACGGCCGTGACCGTCGCACAGCAAATTGTCGCATGACAGTGATATCTCGCACATGGGTATCTCCGCTGGATCTGAATCGAGTTAATCACGGTTTAATTTTTTTGAGCAATTTTTATTTTACTTAAATAATAACTTATTTGTAAAAACGTTTTATTCGATGCCAAGAGGCAATTCAATACTGATTTAATTGAATTTCCTCAATGGAAATTCATTGTAGGTACAGTTATTTCGAGGTGATTCAAGACTTCACTTATTTCACGATCAATTAGAGAAATTCCTTTGAGAACAGTGAGCGTAATTATTTATCCGCGATTACAAAATAGCTTTTACGTAGAGAGAAATAAACATGAAGTGAGGAATGCTCACGCTAAGGATCGATTGAAGTAACTGTTTGATCGCTTCTTTGATTTTATCACAACTCAGAGTCTAAGATTCCATTTTGGTCATTAGCAAATTATTGGTACACCTGTGCACGATCTAAGCTCTTTTTCTCAAGTAATTTTTGATACTTTTATCAAGTTAAATAAAAAAATCACGAGGACCTATGATCATTTAGTACTAAAAATTTTTTTAAAAGATTTAGAAAAATCTATTAACTATTTAATGTTAAAAAATTTTTATAAAATGATGAAAAATCTTTTAAAATGAAAGAATCGAATGAGAAAATATACCGTTACAATCTCAAGAATACCACAGTGTACCCAACTGTTCACTACTGCAACAAGTAAGCATGCTTATTTATAAAATGTAAGTATGTATACCTGTGGTAATGCCACGCTTGAGCCGGATCATCTGTATGTCGGTATCATGCTTGTGTCCGGTCGTCGCCTCCATCCTTTGCCTCAATGCGAGCAGTTGGTTTCGCATACAATCGTAGCTGGCCAATTGCAGGGCGTGCAGCCAACTGTCACGATCGTCCGAGCTGTTGGCACCGAACTGTTGGTATACGCCGCCGTCAAACACTGTATCGAATGTTTACTAATATTAAATCAATCGCTCATTCACTTAGACAGACTTTCGTAATTTAATTATCAAATTGTTTTATAAACTGCGATGATATCACGTATCCTCTAAGCGATTCATGAGTTTTCAGTAACAACTATGAATTAAAAATTTTAATTTATTTAAGAGCTTTTAATTTTTCTACATTAAATTTTATTAAAATCTACTTTTAATTTTATTTTCTATTTTCATTTGTTCGTTTCAGGTAACTTATCATGCGGAAAGTCCATTATGTTAAATTTTTACAAAATTGATTACACTCAACAACGCTATTCAATGCCGTTATCAATAATTTTATGTGAATTCACCCGAAATTTTTCAAGGTCCTATTTACAGCTTAGATTAAAAAAAAAAAGAACGTTTTAGTTTTACGGAACACTACTTACGTCTCGGCTTAAGTACACAAAAAAGCTACCAAGCAAATTTAGAAACTGACATTGCAAGATCATAGGTTAAATTTCTCAATACCGTGCGTCACTAAAACGCACATCTCTTTAATTTTGAGTGCAGATACTTAATTTGTGCGTCACAGCACCAGTTGTTATCTGAATATGTAATAGACGCATTTTAAATAAGAGTTGAAAATTAAAAATAAACGAATTATACCATCATTTATTTAAATATTTTACAGAAGCATTTTTAAAATTTAACGGTCTGTAAAAAAAAGATTACTAAAAATTTATAAATTTTTAATTACGAAAGCTGTATATAATTAAAGAAAAAAATACACTACCTATGCTGAAACCATAAGGGATCTGGTTTGTAGGAGGCTCGACTCTGACGGAGAATTGTTCGAGTATGATGACACCCAAAGGCTCGGACCACTGTTCTCTCGATTTGAAATAAAACAGTAAGTTGCCACGCAGTCTGCACCACCGCTCGAGGCTTACTGAATTGATAACACAATATTTTTAGCTTACGTTTGGTAAAAAGTTTAAACAAAACTTCTGATTTTTGTCGTAGATGGTGAATATTCAAACGAAAAGCTGACTGGCTATTTTTGGGGTCTATTTACTTGATTTTTTTTTTACATTACAAAATAATTTTTTTTTTTTTTTGGAATATGCTTATTGCTTATACAGGTATTGTGATGAAGCTGATGAATGACAAGCATGTCAGGTGGTTTTAACTACTTGAAAATACTTGTTAAAATATTTAAGAATAGCCAAAGATTTGAGTTTTTGCTATTGTGCGATGAAAAAAAAGTCAACTACCGTACTGGCCTGTGTTTAAAAATTTCATATTAGGCGCAGTGAAAAAATACCATAAATCATAGACAAAACCCTATGGGTTTAAAAATCTTAAACCAATCCAATAATAGGGCGGAGTCTGCATGGTCATCGCAGACCGGTGTTTTTTCGCTCCTCTGTGTCTCAATATTTTTTCTTTTGTTTAGGCCAAATGAATTTTATGTTATCGAATTAAAATTTTGTATAGAAAATTGAATGTGTTAAACAATACCTATTAATTTTTATTTATAATTCACATAAAAAATAATTCAACAGAGTAAGGCTTCTTACAGCTTTTTGTATTACTTATTATCAATATTAACATCAAAAACATATTACAAATTTTTCCACTCAGTTTTGAGAAAATATTAATAATAGTGCTTTTTTTTTCCATTAGCTATTTAAGCTGCATCTAGAGACTTGTCAAATAAAAGACACAAGTTTTAGAAGTCAGGTATAAAAAAAGTTAAATAAATAAATAGCTAACTCGTATAGCATTAGTTAAACATTTAAATTGTAAAACTCAAATCATTTGACTGTCCTTTGCTAAAAAAAAAAAAACATAAACTTGCTTTTCGCAATTTCATGCAAATTAATGAACACTCGTGCACAAACAAAACATGCAGAAAGAAAAGAGGGCATTCAAATATTTATGCTGTTACACAAAAATACACCAAAAAAAAAAGAAGAAAAAAAAGCTGCTTTAGATAAAAATTTTAAAATTTGTAATAAACTTGCTGTGTCGCGCGACTTTGTCAATATTTTATCTTAAAATTACTTGGCTTTTACCTATGTGCAAGTTGTGCCAGTATTGTGAATAAAATTATAAATACGCGTGTGTACTTTACCCCCGTACTGCAAAATAGTCGCGGTTGCATGTACGTCAAAGCATTCTTTCAAAAACGAGTCTGGCGAAAATCTCGATGTTTGATGTCTTCTTACACTTGAGTTATTTTTACAACCATCTAGAGTTTTGAGAACATGAGAAATTTTAATCAGATCTAAACTTTTCATTTAAAATTGTTCTGCTCTGGAGTTTGAAGTGGAATAATTTATTCTAAATTTTTTGCATTATCTATACTACATCCTTAGTACAAGTCTTAATATAATAAAATATACAAACAAACTAAAAAATAATTAAGTTGAAATATTTTAACAGAAGGTTCGTAAATAAATAATTTATTTAAAATATTTGAAAATAATTGATATCACCACTTCTCACATAAATTATGAATTGAATTGTGAAAAAATTTTAAACAACAATCCTGGAAAATAGGACTAACATTATTATTTAAACACAAAACAAAAGTAATTTATAGACAAGATATCTGAAAAAAATTGACTTGTTCTTTTTAAAAATAAAAAATAAAAAATATAAGTAAAAGTTACAAAAAACTTTTTTTCAAACTATTTGAATGTAATTTGTTTATCGACTTTTTTACTATTCCCGTACTCTGATGACCTATAAAATTTTGAAAGTGCGCTGAAAATGTAAAGTAGCCTTCAATGTGGACACTGAAAAAAGTTGTATTTGTCTACTTATTAGTTGTGACCGAAAAAAAAGAAAAGAGGAAATTTAGCGTGTCTAATATAATAGATAAAGAGTTTCCCATTCTTTAAGACTACAGTCCCGAAATGTTAGATAATGAATTTGAAGGTATGTTAGTTGCGAAAGTAACTTAAGGACTCCACAAATATATAAAGTATTGAAGGGAGAATCGATGAACCAGAACATTTCTCTCAAACTGTTTATTTAATTATTGTAAAAATAAAAAATTCGTAAAAAAATTAGAAATTTATGATTACTAGTATACTACTAATTAAAAATCATTATTTGATTATGATTGAAGTAGAAAATTACTTTGACTTATTCCGTAAAAATGATTAGTAACTTATAACTACCAAAAAATTGACAAAAAATCAATTAAAATTTAGTTTTTTTGAATTAATATTCTTGAAACTTACTTTTATTAATTAAAAAAAAAAGTTTACCCTATCAACAACTTTTTTTTTAATTATAAAATTATATTAAATACACAAGTTTGGAATTCAAATTTTTTTTAAATTTTAAACTAAATTTCATGATAAAAAACAAAAAAAAATTTTTTGTGAAACTGCGGAAAACTCTTTTTAGTGTTTATGTTTTACGTCAAAGCAATGTTGACAAATAAGATCTTCCAAGAACTTATAATAAAATAATTTCAAAGATATCAATTTAAAACCAACATTAATTTCATTTAATTAAAATAATTCATTTAATGAGTTAAATGAATTTTTTCGTACTATGCAACTTAATAAGAAAGAGTTTGATTTTAAATTAAAAAAAATAAAGTAAAACTGGATGAGAAAAAAACTTTTTGAAAGAAATGCTCAAGTGGTTGAGTGGTAAAATTCGCTCGTCGGTACCTTTACTCGTACTGGCTGATACGCAACTGAAGTCCCGTAGAGTCTTATGTGTTTTTCCCTTTTGTTTTTTGCAGTCAAGTTTTTTACCTGAACCTAGAAATTTTATTGAGGTATTGATTGTTATTAACCATCTCCCACTTATATACAAGTTATTCGAAAAAAAGTTTATCATATCCCTTAGTTATGCAGAAAATCCGGGAATCCTTCAAAGTTTTTGTTCTAAGAGGATTCGGTAGTATTAACTTTATTATTCAAGTTTTTACCTAAGATTGTAGGTGGCTAAAATAAATAGAGTACTTTACTTTTTTTTAAACAACTTAAAAATAGAAATGAAAAAATAATGAATGAAAGTAACATGTAGTAATTAGTTGATTCTAAAAAAAAATAAATAAATGAAAAAAATTTCGAAATATTATTTAAATTTTCGAGATACGCAGGAAATTTTAAAAGTAACTTCATATTTTACGTACCGAATAAATCTTTTTTTATTAATATAACTGGCTTATGTTACAGCATGGTTAATTAATTTGAAAATATTATGAAAATTTAAAGTAAGGATCATGTTATGCGTTTTGTGATGCAAAATTTACAATGACGCACTTTGGAATAAGTTGAAAATTACATTAAAATTTAGTTTCAATCTGCGCCGTATACCGTCACCACTTTATTATTTTCAAGAAATTTTTTAATTAACAATACAGAAATTTTGATAAGATTTCATCATATTCAATGAAGAATTTATTAAGTTTATCTAAATACGTTGTTTTCGTATGTTTGGAAATTTAATAAATTATCAAATTAAAGTTAATAGATAAGTAATGAATGAATTTTCTAAAATAAAAAATAAATTCTACAAATAGTAATAATTAACTTGTAATAACAGTAATTTTTATAAGTTTCAAATTTTTTTTTTTTTTTTTTTTTTTTTTTTAATAAATTTGTTTATGATATTTATCACGCATTCGATTTTAAAGTCGTTTATTGATATTGCATCATCATTTTAAATTATCAAATAATTAATGAGAAAGCTATTATGCGGCATTAGAGCTTTCTCAAAAAAAATTAACTCCGCTTATTGATTTATTAAATTTTAATCTATAAAAATGATTTGGTAATTAACACTAATATTTATCGCATTAGTTTAGCTTAATTTTAGTTAACACTTGATTAGATCTTTAAAAGTATAAGCACAACATAACTGTAGTTTAAAATTGCAAAAACCTAGTTTTAATTGGTTCTGAGCAAGTTTCTGAAATTTAGTTAATTAATTAATGAAAAAATATACTTCTTTTTTAAATTAATATACAGTTATTCTCATTTTTAGGGATTTAAATTAATGAATTTCATAGTCATAGATTCATAAAAATATAGCTAACAAGTTTAATTACTCACATTCATAAAAAAAATCTCAAGAACTGAAACATTCAACAAAATTAACAAGCAAAATGATAAAAAAAGACTAGTGAAACATACATTTTAAAAATCTTTTTAATAACAAACATTATCCAAACTAATAAAAAATCAATAATGTGTATTAGATTGATACTTGTAAAATCTAATAATAATAAAAATCTGTTAATTAACTATTATGACGCTATATTTTAAGAACCTAGATTAGTATGTCTTAAAAAATGTATTTTCATACATTTTTTTATTATTATTTTTTTTTTAATTTCAATATACTGAAATGCAATATTTGAAAACTCAAGATTTTAGCTGAAATGATTTAATGAAATTAAAATTTTTCATAACAGAACTTTTATGCAACTATAACTCTACAAAATCAGTCAAATTTTATTTGATTAAGTTTATGCTAAAATTTAAAAGGTGAAACATGTACTGCATATAATATAGTTACTAGAACATGCAGTAGTTCTTTTTCTCTATTCATGTATTTAAAAAAAAGTTTACAAGAACATGTAACATAAGCAAATCTGATTAAAAAAAAAAATTGCAGTGACTTACTCTCAGTTCTACGAAAGAAGCCCTCCTGACGCTCTCGTACATATAGTATACCTTCCTTCTCAAATTTCTGTGATGGCTGAGTAGCCAGAGTCATAAGCTCTTGTTTGTTGAATCTCATTTTGACGATAATTATCACATTTTTAAAATCCTGAAGTACTCCATTTTACACTGAAAAGTTTGATCAATCTAAATCAAAATACTATTCATCCCATATCTACTAGACAGCACTAATAATAAACCTTAGTGTTTCAATAATATTTTTTTTATTTCAATTTAAAATCATTGCTTCCATTCAAAAATTTAGACTTATTTGATAAAAAATTTAGGTCTATTTTTATTTATTTAATTAATTATTTTGGAAAACTTAAACAAAATAAGGTTTACACAGCCCTATGTATGCATCTTGTATATTTAAAACTAACTTTATATAAAACATTTAATTTTTTTTTAATTCAAGATATGAATCAGTCCTGCAAAAGCTTTCTGCAATAAAGAAATAATACCTATAAAAAATTAATTTTTTATTGTTTCTGTTTAAAAAAATAACACTACTTAATTTTAAATCACAAACAAGTGTAAAATTTTGATTTTCTAAATTTTACTTTTGTTCAACAAAAAAAAAAAAAAAAAGCTAATAAACAAAGTGGTAGGGGTTTGATGAGAATAATTTTAAAAAACCGAAAACAAAATTTTTTTTACGAGTTAATCAGCAGAAACAAAAGAATTAAAATTAAACGAAGATTTAATTTTACAGATTATGAATAATTTAAAAAGCGTTTTTTCGTATTGTCATCTAGATCTTGAAATAAAATCTTTCAACCTAGATTCCACTAAAAGAAAGCAACATCTTACCGCCGGAGAACACCTCTCGATTTTGTCACAACACCCACCCACAACTGGCGGAAACATTCTTCCAGTTATTTCAAAACAACCACAAATATCTCTTTACAATCACTTGACACAAATCACATGTAAATAAGAAAGCCTAATCACAAATACAAAACATTCTCACCAGTAAAAAGACCCGCCTGCAGTGACGAGAGGAGTGAACTGCGAAGGTGGCGCGGAGTCAATCAGCTGGAAAGTGCATATCCGCGCCCAGTTTACATCCTGTACGTCCTTCCTAAGACTTCCTCTCCCCTGTTGCCAGGCGAGCGGTATGTGTCGTCGGTGATGTGTGGGCAATAATAATAATCTGCGCAGGTTGACTCCTGGTTGGGGTCAGGTGGTAGCAACAGTCCATTGCTCGGAGACGCGGGCGGCCCGGTAGCACTGCTCCTGGTTTATGTATCCAGATACACGGACCGCATCGATTCTTCGTGACGCGAGGATACGACTGCGCGCGGGCGTCGGTTATAGGGAGAAAGTTGGAAACACGACTGCTGGTCGTTGGTGAGTAGGTACACTGCGAGGATTCCTCTGCATGCGACGAGGTGAGAGGATGATGATACGTGTAGCAGACCACAGTTAGTGGGCGGTAGGTGGTGGAAAAGATACCTGTTTTATCGATTGACCGGTCGGCGCAGCAGACATTTAGGTTAATCAAAAGTTGTAAAGAAAAAGTGTTTGGTGGCGCTAGGATTAGGTTTCAGAGATGTTTTTTTATATTTTTCAAAAAAAAATTAAATAGGACTATTTTTCACAGTTAATAAGTAGTACAATTGAATTTTCTATAAAATACTATTTATTTATATTTATCATTACAATATTAATAAATTTTTACACTTACTTTAATCTTTTACAAACTGTACCTAAACAATGTTACCATAAAGATTAAATAAATAAATATTGAAACCCTAGCGCACTTAAATATTTAACTATATGAAATATTTAGGTAATTCTTTTTAAAAGATAATTTTTTGCGTTAAAGGAATCAACTCTATATCTTTAATATTTAAAAGAAGAATTTAAAGATAAAAATAAAATTTTACTTGTAAAAGAAAATAACATCTTTTGACGATGATGTGATTGCAAGTTTTTTAAATAAAGCTTCTTGCCTTAGTCTTTGAACGCTTGTAATATACACTGGTGGTGTTGTCACTTCACTGTTATTAACTTCACTATTGTCAACTTCACTATTGTCAACATTGTCAACTTCATTCTTTATTTCAACTGGTTTTTCTAAACTAGGCTGGTTTTTACAGAGTTTTTTTGTTTTAATAGCTATTTCACCTGTAGAATTTTTGATACCTCGTTTCTTTCTTGAATGTATAATGTAACTCGAGTCTTTAGTTATTATATCAAATCGACGAGTTATCAATGATTCGCAGATTGCTTCCAATTTATTACCACATGATTTGCAGTTCCCTTTAATTTTAATTGAATTTTCTTTTTTTGAAAACCAACTTTTTTTAAATGTGAAAGAACATGTCATTTTTGACGTGGATTTAATTTTATTTAAAAAACTATATGTCCAATAATCTGGGAGTCTATAGCGAGCAGGATCTTTTTCATTAATGATAGGTTCAATTTCCTTCCATTCATTTTCAGAATAAAAAAAAGAAAAAGTTTTTTCTGGACACATGTCAATTGGTTTTTTTTCCTGTTCCAACTCTTCTAATAAATCATCATTTTGTTTAATATTTTTCAAAGATACTTCTTGAACATTCCAATATTTCTTTAGGTTAGTGGTTATACCATTCCAATCTTTTTTAATGTAGAAATACAGAGTTGCATTACCAATTACTTTATTTAATCGCAGACTGGCTTGGCTCCACAATTTTTCTGATTTTTTCATGATTTCACCATTATCTTGAAAAGGACTTATTTTCTGAAATACACTTTCTATTTGATCTGGGGTAACAGCTGAAGGACGAGGCATTGTGATTTTAATATATTTTGAGCGAATTATAACTATAGCAATTGTAACTTTTCTTGTATTTTCTTCAAAAGTAAAAAAATATTGATTTTTTGTCTAAAAATTCCATACTGAAGCAATATTTACATCCTTATCAATGAATGAGATCTCCATGAGTATCTCCATGAATATCAATGAGTAGTCCAGAGAGCAAGTTGGGGAAAGCAGCATCCATAAGTTTCTAAAAAAACAAAAAAACAAAAAATTGCATTTTCTTACAACTAGTCAAGGTTTTACAATTCAAACTTACTAGCCAGAAGAACCAATACGCGTCAAAAAGTTTTTTTTGAACTTTCTGAAATGAATTTACATATTTTTAACTATAAAGATCAAAGTAAGGATTTTTAACAAATGTAATCCAGTTATTTGATGTTAAATAAATTGCCTGCTAAGACTGCGCTACTGTTTTAGTTTACATGTTCATAACCTAAAAACGTTTCCTAGCAGAACAGTCTGTAAGTATAACAGTGCTAGCACTGTGGCCAGTGGCCTGCGCAGTTGCTGTATGCCTATTGCCTGTATCGGCTGTATCCCAAAAACATTACAATTCAATAAAAAAAATTTTAGATTAAAATTTAGAAATAATTAATTACATGCTCATTTACGCCGAGTACTTCATTTTGACTAAATTTTATTTATATCTATTAAAATTTTCATACAAGTTTAAAAATTGAGTTCTATTTCCCGCTTATCATTTAAACCAAATTTTATTTAAATTTAAAATTAAAAAAATTAAAATATTTTAACTATTTAAGCGAACGATAGAAGTTTATTGTTTAATATATTTGATGTATACATTTATTTTATACAACGTATTTATTATTATTATTACTATTTTTTTTTTTTTTTACAGGAGGACCATTGTGTAGGTGAATAGATCTCAATCATAGTCAAAATTACCTACATTAATTAAATTGGATTGATATGGAAACATTTCTCAGTTCTTCAAAGAGATGTTTGGTAAAAATCAAGTTCACTCTGTTGTTTATTTTATTAAATGATGACTATTATTAAATGTTTTCTAATAGATCATCGTGTTTTCTATTGACAAAAAAAAAAAACTTTCACATTATGTTTATACAAGTGAAAGAATAATACTGTCAATAAAACTATAAAAAACTATTTTTTAGTAAACGAATAAGCTTGAATTTGTTGACTCTACTTTAATTTATTAATTTATCGTCTCTGCTAAATCTCCGAAAGATTTTAATTTTTTAGAATTTATTCAAACAAATAAACCTCAAAAGTTCTATTTTAACTGGAAAGTAAAATAAAATATTTTAACAAGTTTTTTATTTATTTTAGCTAATCAAAAATAACAACAGCAAAGTTGTAACACAAATTCAATTAAGTAATCTAAATAAAGTATTTTTTTATATTTTTTTTCACTTGAGATTTTTGTACTTCGAGTTATTGAATTCTATCACTAAATTAAGCTGTCTCTTTTGGGCTTCAACAAAATTTACTGGTTATATGCTGTCAGTTTTTTAAACTCTCTGAAATTTATATCTTTTAATATGCTTTTATTATCTGCGCCTTACTAGTGTCCTTCGATTTTATTGCGCGGCTCGTAATGTAACTTTTTTCATTCTCTATATAAATCAAATACATCCTCTATAAAATATAAAATCCATACGTTACTACGGATTTTCCAGAGCAGTTTTAACTGAAAATTTTTTGTTCAATCGAAACAATTTTTACGGGAGTTTAAAAAAAAAAAAAAAAAAAAAAAAAAATACACCATGAAATCCAAAACCCATTGTCCTCATTCAATTAAACGAAACTTAAAACCGTTCGCGGGCAACTAAAAGTAGCCCGTAGGGCTGCAGCTCCCGCACAATGCTACGTTTGCTAAACTTCTGCTTCTGCCGCAGGCAAACCTGGGAGAGCGCCGAGCCCGGGTGATCCTGGGTAACCCGACCTGCGACCTCGACTCGGCCGTTTGCGCTCTGGTTCATGGATTTCTGATTTACGAACAGTTCAAGAGTGAAAACGTAGACGTCGTGCCTGTACTGAATATTACCCGAGACGAGTTTAGGCTTAAAACTGAGGTGGTTTATTTTTTAAAGAAATTTGGTGTGAAAAAAGAACTACTGACATTTAGGTGAGTTAATCAATTTATTTATTCTTCTAAACTTATTGCATTTACTTAGTAAAAACTTTTAACAACTATAAAAAATAAAACATGTTTTTAATTTTCACAATTTTTTTTATTAGTATTATTTAACTCAATACAGTCGTTTCGAAATACTATCTTATTTTTGTAAACAGTATTAAATGTATTCATCTGATTATCATATTGTAAATCGAAACGGCTGTAATCAGTCGTACTGTCAACTACTGTTAATAATAAATTTCGTGAAAATTAAAAACTTATATTTTATTTTTAATAATTTATTTATCATTGAACACCAAAATTAGTGCTTTTTTCAAAATTGAATTCATCTATTTTTCATTCCATACTTATTAAAAGTTTTTTGTACATACTCAAATCAATTAATAACGAGTTAAGTCTTTATGATTTGTTTTGTTAAAAAGATCTATTTTAGCAAAGGCGATTTCAAAAATTTTATGAAATTGTCAATTACAAATATTCTAGAGTCTTATAAAAGAGCTTGCAATCTGAAATCTTTTCTCTGGTGAATTACTTAATAACCGTAAAACATAAAAACTTTTGCTTCATAATCCTCTGCAGCTGAATAATTTAAAAACATATTCTACACCAGCCCAGGAAAGCGCTCATTTCTACCCAATATTGGGAGGAGAAAAAAGCTCTCTCTTCTTTTTTGGCTCTCCGAAAAACTTTGCCACGCAACAGTCACCTCCTCCAGTGGTGATTAATTTGCGACCGAACTCTCGGTTCGCTAAGCTCACCCAGCGCTTCGATTAATATTCAGTTCCCGTTGGTCCTCCTTCTCACCCTCGCTTAATGTATATATATCGAGGCTCAAACTTTCCGACCCTCTTTAATAAACCATTTTGACGAGTTTTATTGTGCCCGAATCGATAGGTACGGACAAAAAATGTGCGCTGTACGAGATTACCATACGCGATCCCAAAAAGATTGACGAATTTTTTTTTCATTATTTGTCGATAAGTTTTGAAACCATGAACGGCTGTACGCAAAATTGCTTTTCGATGTGAGCTACGTCGGGTGAACTTTTTTTTTTTTTTTAATTCTGTTTTGGTATTTTTAATTAAGCGCCCTTGTCGAAACAATAATAACTGCCGCGACCCTTTTTGCGGCTCGAGCGTGTGGTTATGCGGGGAGAGATTAAAAGGTTTCGATGTAATATCGGGCGGCTAGATTTTTAATTATTGCCTCGCGCGGTTTCAGAACGTATTAATTCTACCCTCGGATACATGATGTCGGAGAGATGGACGACGATAAAAAATATTTGAAAAAAGTCCGATGTGTGGACGATGCTTTATCGTTGCTAATACCTGTTTCTGTGCAAGAAATGCATATTGCATGCATTTATCAATATTATATTATTGCGAATTATTTCAATTAAATTATTTATTGATTATAACTGAGATTGACAAAAACACATTGAGTCAGTTTTAAACTTCTAAATTGATTTTTTTACATAGTATTGAATTCACATTCAAATGACGTTATTAAAATTATAATAAAAAATGTATATAACTATAAGTTATGCCTGTTTTTCACTAATGTTGAAATAATTATCCATCAAATCGAACAATTTTTCCGATTCACAAATAATAATTTTTTCATCTGATCGTTACGATTACTACATGAACTTTTACAAAGACATTTATCATTGACAATGTTTACAAACATTAAAAACCAACTTTATGTGCTGTGTAATCTACTTTCTGTCAGTGACGACCATACAGCCAGAAACTCGATAATTCATTTTTTAATTGAAATATTTTCGCCTCGGTCATGTATTCTTATGAAATCGTTCCACCGTGGTCGATGGTTACCCATTATCGATAAAATTACAATTTGCATCAACGTTTTTCCAAGTCAAGCAAGATTTTCACTCGATATATTCGCTTCCAGATTTTTTATAATTAAAACTGTCGACTCATAGAAAGACTCTACGGATTGCACATTTTTCGGACAAAGAATCGGATGGAAAGAAATTACCATTTGATCGCTTCTATTAATTTTATGTTTGTCAAAAAAAGCAACCATTCCTTTGTTGAATAAGATCTTTGATTTCGTTGTAAAACTTGAAATTGAATTGGTCATCAATTTATTCAATTTAATCAAAATAATTCTGCTTATACCAAAGTGATTACTAATATTAAACCAGGTAATATGTAATGCAAAGAGGGTTACGAGATGTCATAAAGTCAGGGCTAAAAATTGAAATGGGCTGTTATTTAATTGAATATTGGATGATTGCAAACAGGATTATTGGGGCTGTTGTCGTTTCGTATACGTAAAGTATGAAAAGCATTGTTTTGACGAGAAAAGTTTTTAATTACCTACCTTATACGTTCCGAATTGATAAAAGGTTATTGATCAGTGCTTTTTTGTTAAATTTCGACCTTACGCTGTCGCAGCGTGGTCGGGAAATCTACTTGTCATATTTTTAGCTCAAAAGACAAGTAAAAATAAAACTTTTGCATTTTTTGTTAGCCCGGTATCTTTAGCAATTTCCAAAAACAAGTTGGCATTGTTTGAAAAAGACCGATTGGTAAACACTTTTTCCAAAAAGTACTTTCCAATGAAAAAAATTTTCAAAGGACATTTTTTCATTGTCAAAAAGATTTTCCGACCATGATGCAAAAGCAAAAGTTAGAAATCCGTTGGAATGATTCGTATTTTATTAAAATCAATTTTTATCTAAGAACTCTCGATGTCAAAAATAATAATAATGATTTTTAATAGTTTTGAAGCCACCCTTGCGATAAGTCGTGAAACATATTACATAGCCCAGTGAAAAGTCACCCCTGTAACCGAGCTTAGAGAACAGAAAAATTGGGGCGCAATGATTGTTCTAAAAGCATTGAAAGCTCCCTTCCCATTCCATAAAGTTGGGAGGCCTTTTAAACGCTTCTAAAGCCCGTCCGCGCCGTAACTTCGCTTGCTAAGATGCCTGAACGGTGGTTCTTAGCCTCTCCACCGTCGTCGTCGTACCCGATGGATTGCACGCACTTTCGGACGTGGAGGGTGTAGTCAAATGAGTACGGGGGAAATGTACTTTTTTAATAGCCCATTACTATCTCGCAGGCGAGACGCGTTTTAACGATTTTTCGAGGGGAATGGGAAGACGTGCGATGGATGGGTGAGGGAACGATTACCGGAGCGGATATGTTTTACTCTTTATAGGTATACCCTGCTGAGAGCATTGCTTTTAAGATTTAAGTTCGTTTCATTTGATTTCGGAATTTTTGTTTACTTAGCTTATTGATCTTGATTTTAGAATGAGAAAAAAAAAAATTACTTTTGTGCATTCGTTCTAAAAATAAATTTTTAATTATCGTTTATTCATTTTCGTTTAAAGTTTTGGTATTGAATATAAAGTTTTCGATTTATTTTTAATGGATAATTTTGTTCGTAAATGATAATTATTGGCAGGACATGTAAATCTCATTCGAAATTATTGATGCAAAATAGATAATAATTTATTTTTTTGTTAATTGTAATTGTAATTTTAATATTATTGATGCAGCTGTACTTTTATTACAATATTCCAAATTTCAGCTGTAATTACATTTGAAAATCGAAAAAACATTTAAATATGAATTGCAAATGAGTATTAAACTACATTGAAAGTCTTCAGAATTTATAACAAAATAACTACGCATGATTGAAATTGATATCATAATAATTGATCAGTACCAGTTGCGATGTAAATGAGTCATATATGGTTCATTAGTTTTATAACATTACTCAAAAACTTCTTGTATTCGAAATCTTGTCTTTAATATTAGATGAAATATATTTATTATAAAATTAAACGTACCATGAATACATCAATATTTAGTAAAATATTAAAGATACCTCTTACAAAATGAAAAATCATAATTTGGATTTAAAAAAAATGAATGTTGAGGTACAGACGGAGTACAAACAAAGCGACGAAGAGGATTCGGCATTGAAAAAATAAAATAAAGCTTCTTTGTTTGTGCATTGTATAAAAAGAAAAATCTTTGACCAAAGCTAAATTATTTGTAATGCAAATATAACAAACGGAATTCGTGTTTAAACCCTGCAAAGCATCCGAACTACGAGCGTAAAAACAACGGAGCAAAATCACTGGGCCTCGTAAACCAGACACCCACGCGCGTGCCAAGCGTGCCCCATTGTTTATTTATGAGGGGAGGAGTGTAATGCCCGATGTTTTCTGAAAAAGCATTACTCTTCGGATGCATTAATTTTGAATCGGAGCTTTAATCGAACCTGACCGAGTACTTTTACAGAGGTAGGCTATTGGCGACCCTCGTCCTTGAGGCTCGATCATGAAAGCTTTTCCTTTTTTTTTTTCGAGAGGAGGAAATTTTGAAATTGATTGAGTTTTGAGCTGCGTGCGGGGTCGATGAAACTTTCAATTGATGAAATTTCAATCAAAGTACTTAAAAATTTCAGGGGAGGAACTTTGACATTTTAAGTGATATTTTAATTAATATAATTTACTGAAATTACTCGACTGATCAGTGTCGAGCTGAAATAAAAATTCAATAACTTTACGATGCACTTAAGAGTTACTGATCGTTTTGAAATTAAATATTACGGACAGCGTAGAGATAAAATAAAACTCATTTGCTGTTGATATGAATACGGTGGATTAGAAAATTCTACCTCGGTAAGTAGTAACAGTGCCCTGTCCGAACATCAACACTCTCGAGGTCCGTACACCTATGTCGTTGTTTCCATCAAAATCCAAACTTTTCAATTAGCAACACTCTCCGAGGATTTCGAAAAGCCGCTCAAAGTACCTCACTGAAAGCCCGAAGGTCGCAGGTTTTTAGCCTTCCTGACCGCGCTGAAAGCTTCTGGACCAAAGCTGACCCGGAAGGATTAGCGGCCGCCTCTAAGACGCATCCGCTCTCCTACCTCTTGTGTACTTGGCATTTTGGGACCACGAGCCATGAATATTCGTCCGGTGGAGCGTGAAACTTGATTAGCAAGCACCGATACCTTTTTTTTCCCTCAATAATTCTCCTTTTAATTGATTAAAAGATTAATGGCTCATTAAAAATCAATTTGCAGGTCGACGCGCTTTGAAAAATATTTTTTAATGCGTTCGGTCGTTGCGAGCTTAATTCTCTATTAAAATTTTAATATGATATTCGGCGGGTACATTATAGCGCATTGGACAGGGGATTATTGATTTTATAAATTTTATTTTTGATTAAGTATGAGTTATTATCTTCAGTTTAATTTGATGACACGTAAAAAATATATTTTACGGTAGAGATTTGTATCATGGATTGAATATCGGAACATTATGGGGTGTAATTTGTTTAATACCGCATTTTACATGTGTTCCACGTAAATCAAGATTTCATACCCGAAGCTTAATTCGAAATCCCTCCCGATATCTAATTGAATATCAAACCCCTTTATACCTCGGTCGCCCCAATACATTATCCTATAATCTCGTAAGATCCGCGCAGTGATTGTACAACACCTTGTACAATCTCATCCATACTCGTGTTCCACCACTTTAAAGTCACTCACTTGATACCCCGTGATAACAGGGTTACGTTGACGCTATATTGTAATGCTTTAGCTAAAGCCCATCACAATTTATCCTCCTAGGGCAAATTGAATTTTCAATTTATGACCGTTTGACGAAAACAATGTCGTATTGTTCAAAATTGGCCTTATCGTGTCTTTCAATTCATAAGTTATTGAATTATAATAACCTACATTTGCTCAACTGGCTGTTGAAAGTCCTCTATACTTTTATTCATGAATTTCATTAATTAAGAATGACAGTATTTTCAGGAAACTTAAAAAAAAAGATTATACAAATGAAAATAACCACTATTAAAAAAAAAAAACTTTTGTGTCTATTTTCAGAAACGAAATCAATCTGGGTGAGGTGCACTCCAAAGGGAAACTCGAGCTAATTTTGGTGGACCACCACGCATTGGCCAGCGAGGACGCGTATCTGGCCTCGTCGGTGGTCGAGGTAATCGATCACCGACCCCAGGACGCCTCGTGGCCGTGGACGAATAGCCGTCTAGTGTTGAAAACCGTGGGCAGTTGCGCGACTCTCGTCGCTCAAAAGCTCCTCGAGCTCCGACCGGAAGCCGACCTGACGACCCTCGCCGGACTCCTACAAGGCTAGTACACCCACAAAAGCTCGAGGCGCACTCGCCCTGTAATTCCGTTATCCCCTCTCGTTGTTTTAGACCGAGTTTAGCTAAAGGGGGAGTTTCTAATTCGGTAGGGGGTGGGGGGGAGGAGAAGATAAGGGGGTGCGGATTTTTGTCGCTTTCTTCAGTCTCACGGCTCGAAGATAAAAGAACTAGGGAAGAAGAAGAAGAAGAAGAATGTTTTGGTTAGACTCTTAGAGCGGGGAGGCTCGTAGGTGTTAAATCTGTGGGTGTGTTTACTCGAGGGGGATTCGGGATTTTCAATGTCCCAAGGCTATGATTTAGGGGGAGGCTTGGGTTTTTTAGAATTCCTTAGTGCTCGCGATAAAAATAATTTTTTTTTTTTTTTTTTTTTTTTTCATTCCACGGTGACGTCACAGATAATTTAAATGTAAATGCGATTATTCAAATAAACTTTTAACCTTGAAAAGAATCAGAGGGCGAAGAATACGCATTCGAAAAAAAAATAAGTAACGTTACACTTAAAATTGCGATAAGAAGCAGACTTTTACTTTCGAATCTTGAAGTTGAAAAAAAAGTAATTTATTTTTATACTTAAAAGCTTTTAGGTACTTTAAAGAAAATTATTTGCTACAAAATAAAAAATAAAAAAATTATTTGCACCACACACATGAAGCGATTGCATTTTTTGGTACATTACCGCGTTGATTTTACCCTCGGGAGTAAACGCATATTTTTCTCTAATGATTTTTTTGTTAATTTCATGTTCAGTTTATATAAGCTCGAAGTTTTTGTCGGATTTTTTAACAAAGTTTCTAAATCATATTTAAAAAGTGGCATTCAGAGAATTGATAATAATCATTTGAATCCTATTATTTAAGTAAGTTAATTCTATTATCAAAGTAAACTTCTGAAATTCGTTCTTGCCAGACTTGAGATACTCGGGTCTTTAACAAAATCTATATAACCGAGAAAGGTTTAATCAACTTCTCAAACTGCGATTTAATTTTGTTTGTGTCCCCTTCGTGGATCCTCCGTCCCTAACTAAAGGCTTATTGCCAGGTGCTTTGCTTAGTGAAACAGTCTCTTCCCGGAAAACAATATAGCCCTGACGAATGATAAATCTCCGTCTTCCACTCCATTTTCTTTGCTTTAGTCCCGATGGACAATTTTTTTCTTTCTTCCTTTATAGACACGTAATGCCGCGGACAGGGTATAAATTCTAATCCTGGAAAATCCTCTTTTACTTTTTTTTTTCGGCTTCTGCGAAAGTAAGTTGAAATGGTAAACTCGGTTTACGCGGATTTGGGAAATCTGTTGGACGGACGAAAAAATTTATACCTGCTGTTGTTTTTCTTAATTTTTGTGATGAGCTTTAGATTAATTTGTTACAACAATGTGATTTAGATATAAAAATAAGTCAAACGAGTTATTTGATGAATTCAAATTTCAAAGTTGTTTTTACTTTATCAGGATAAATATTATTTTCACCAGTTAATCGAAAAATTTTTCATTAAAATGTAGAAATTGCCATTTAATCTTCATTGGAATACTTTAATTTAGTAGATTAAAAGTACACAATTATAAAAACATTAATTATATTAATGTTATTTGCATGAAAAAGAGTTGGAAGTTGTTTATTTAAGATATTGGTTCCGTTTTTAGTAAAAGACAAAATACTGAAAGTAACGAAGATCAACCAATTCAATCAAATTCTGGTTTCTACTTAAAAACATACCTAATTCACAAAAAATATTTTCAATGCTTTAGAAAATCACTGTTAGTCAAAACAAAATTATTGAAAGAGCTTTTTCTCCTAAAAAACGAAAGGGAAAAAGAAACCACATTGGTGGAAATAATCGTTCTATAAACCACGAACTCTGGAGTTCCATTTCTCCTCTCTGTTTCTCCCCCAATCTCATTTTTCAACGCATGACTTTGCTTTCTTTCGTTATTACTTTTCAAGTTTCCACTTCTTACCCTCGTTCTTTCCGTACTCACTTTCACCACTTCTGTCTACTTCGGTCTCTCCCTTCCGTAAATTATGTATTTCATTAATAGTAATTTATTTCCGAACGATCGTAAATCATAGTACGCGCAGTTGTGGCTTCCAAATTTTCACGGTTTAAATTGGCTTGATTAAAAATAAACGGACTGTGCTGATATTGTGTCTACACAGGAATGGAAAATTTATCGTTTTTATATTACGTTTCACTTTACCGACCATAAAATATGTTATTAGGGAACATTTATCATAAATATTTTCTTATAAATTATGTTCTTTTTAATTACGTCTCGTACCTTTAATTTTTACTCATCATTTTTTTTAATCATCCGAGAGTTCTTAACAGTTGATAAATAATTCTTCATTCATTTCTTCAATCAAAGTTTTTTTGTTGGAAATTTTTTAAAACTTTTCTTCAAAATTTTTAAAAGCTTACTTTTAAGATCGAATCGAAAATCAGCCATTATAAAATCTCTCGTCTATCAAATTGTATAAGAAGAAAGGGGGGAGCTAAAACACTCGGATATAAAACTTGCTACTTAAGAAGCAGAAAAATTCCTCGACACTCGCTGTACGAAAAAAAAAAAAAATCACTCCCCGGGTCTTATTACTTTGTAACTCCCTTTTTTTCCCCTCGAACGGAGCGAGTGCGAAAAGTCACCCCGTCGTTAAATATTTTCGCAGCAGCCGGAGTCCCGATAAATCGTTATTTTTGCAGCCGTCGCGGGAGGAAGATAAAATATTCACCAAGCCCGGGCGACACCCAGCATTGGGTAAATTGTCGGACAGGTGCAGCCAGGGCTTGATATTTTGGTAGGTAAACATTGTATTAGCCGCGGGCTGACGGTACCCGGGCCTTTGTTTCTGTTTCTCTTTGTGCCGCGCGACGAATTGGTACGGTGTTTTACCGTTAATCTACTTTTTAGCGACTAAATTATTCAGCGTCGCTGAGTGGGTGGCTCATGCGTTATGCATGCACATATCTTTGAGTTGCGAGTGATAAATAAATAAAAAAAAAAGTTTATCCGGATTGAGTGACGGTTCGGGGCCATCGGCTAGTTTATAAATCCATTCGTTAATTTTGAATTTTTTTGGGTGGCGTAAATTTTTCAAAAAAAAGTTCAATCGTGAGCTCCGATCTGAAAATGAAATTTTATGACGTCTATTAAAAGTTAATTTGACGTTTGATGGCTTTTTCTTTCTTTTTGCTGCTTTCGTGCTGAACAGTAAAGGTTTTATTATGCATTGGTAATTTGGAAAAATTAAATTAATACTGGACTTTTTTTTGATGAATCCAAAGAATTTTCAAGAATTTTTACTGTATTTGAACAAAATAATTTTTAAATCGATTAAAGCTACGTTTGATTGGTAATTGAACATACAAATGTTTACTTTATTGCACTGTTCTTGTGTTTACCTTGGCTATATGAATTTGCAATTTCGAAGAAACATCTCATTTTATTTAAAATCACTGCTTTAAAGTTAAAATTAATTATTTTGTTAGAATTTGCATTACCAAAGTTGATGATTTTTTAATAGTAGTCATTTATAATAAGTAGTTACTAAATTAATTATATTACATTATGAACTCTAAAGTTGATTCATTATGACTCTAATGTTCATTTTCAATAATTACTAGTAGTTTTAATTAAAATTTTTGAGACATGTATCATTCAGTAAATTTGATAAATATGGGTTTTTTTATAAATTTTTAAAGAGAATAGTGTACAAAGCCGATTTGAAACTTTTGCAAAAATACTTGTTTAAAAATCTTTTAAATTTAACATAGAAAAATTACATTATTTATGATTTTCGCCTTAAATTCTTTTTTTTCTAATTATAATATTTTCTAAATCGTGACGAAAATTCGAGCTTTAATTAACACACTTTTCTAATTAATCAGAATCATAAAAATTTTATAATATTGTGTAGAAAATTATTGTTTTTTTTCATACTATTAATTGATTATCTTTCAAACCAAATAATATTTCCTCTCTTCTCTATGCCGTTCTCCTCTATATCAGCCATGGATTATAGCTGTCAAGTTGTGAAATATATATCCGGCTCGCTTATACACGTGCGGATTTCTATGAAAAGTGTGTATTTAATTTCTCTTTCACCTCGTACCAATGATTTTTTCCAACTTTCTCAGCTGATTCTGTTTTTGTCAAATAGTGTTTTTTTTGGCACGGGCGTCACTTATCAATTTCAAAAATAAAAATAAAAATGGGAAAAATTTTGATGCTAGAGCATAAAAATGTCAACGTAACTTGAAATTCTACATTTTTATAAAAACACGATTCAAGAAAATAAAATTCAGTAGGATGGTTTCTGTTCAACTTTTATGATTCATTGTAACTCAGAGATACATAATGGTTACTACGGGCACGCTTCATCAAAATTTTCATCTTTTTAAATTAGAAAAATTAAGTTGCTCAAATGAAATGTTTCAGTTTTTAATGAGAAATATTTTTTTTTACCCTGTCTTGGCTGCATAGAATTTTTTATAGGACGCTAAAAATAGGTCAGACTTATTGTTAGTGAAAATAATTTAACTTTTCATAAAGGTTCTATACATTGTTAAAAATATTGAATACGTACTTTCAGAGTATAAAGTCTTGATTGGTGTCAAAAAGTACATGAATTGATAAAATATTATGAAAAATAACTTTTTAAAACATTAGAAGTTGAAATCTTCGTTTCTGTATATTTTACTCCTTAATGATTTCACTTCACTTGTTCAACTTCATCGTGTCTGACCTAAAAAGTATTTTACTACTTGGTGCTGAATCTTATCATAGATTTTACTCGACATTTTATATTTTAACATGCTTTGTACAAAGTTCTATAAAAATTTCTCTAATCATTTAAAAAAGAATAGTTTTAAACCCTTCTCATTTCCAAAAAAATTGTGATTACCTGACGATTTTAAAAAACTCTTGACCGTAGGTGCGCTTGGTCATTATATTTTCTCCGACAGGTACTTGAGTCCAAAGCATCGCAAAGTAGTATTTAAAAGCCCTCGGGCAAAAAGGTATTGTTTTCGGAATATAATTGAGCACGCTGTCGGAGCTGTCAGCCGCAGCGTTGGCGGGCGCCGCGGCGCTATTCCTGCGGGGCCAAAAGTTGCAGCTGAACTTTCGGCTCCGAGCTTACTTTGGCACCGGTAAGTTGTAACTCGTGAAGTGTGGGTACATACTACGTACACACACAACTAAATGGACGAACGAAATACCCGCGTCGCGTCGTCGTCGTCGAGGCACCCGGGTTACACTTAACGGTGATGGGTTTGCCGAAGAGTGGGTGCATAGGTGGGAAAACCATTAGCCGGGAGTGAACGGAGTATTGATGCCCACGGTACTGCACTCATCCTATCCTGATCGAGATCTCCTGTTGAAGCAGATCAAAACATGTGGTCGAATTATTGGAGTTTTTTTTCTTGGTCTGACTGTAGAGGACTTTTTCTACTTGCAGTGTAGTAAAACTTGGAATGACGGTTTTATTTAATGATCCTTTATAATAGGCAATAATAATTTTTAAATAAATAATTATAGGTATATTATTGTTACAATTAGGTATACTTTATAGCATGCACTTATCAATCAGATTTTTTCAGCATTCTTTTTATCAATACAAAATTTTTCATCTTAAAAATCTCATTCCTTTACCGTCTACATTGTAGACTATAAATAATCGTCATTCAAAAAACAAATATGGATTATTAATTTTTTAATTTTACAGTCTCGTATAATTTGCACCTACTCACATGTAAACTTGTACACAAAATTGAAAATTTTTACCGAGCGCATATTGTCCGAATACCTCGCAAAAGTATTCAAATAAACGTGACGTGCAACCGTAAAGTTTTTTCTGTCCTACGCTATTCTTTTTGGCCACAATCCTGAAAAAAAAAAAAAAAGAAAAGAAAAGTCCGCAGTGCACGTGGCAAGTACACTCTCGACAACCTCATCCCCAAGATCTTAAGTGGCTTTTCGCGCCGACGGACGTACTTAGGCCTGGCTGCCCAAGAAATACTCTTTTTCTCTATTTTTTTTTCTTTTTTTTATTGTTATGTTATTTTGACACGGGTATCGCATTTTCTAGAGTAGATCGAGAACGGATTACGGTGTTATGGATATCACTTTTTTTTATTATTTTATTTGATTTTATTTTGGAAAGGACATTTGTATTTACTCAAAAATGTTTGGGACAAAGTTTTTCAATTAAAAATTTTTTTCATGCACGCAGTAAATAAATAATATGAGTCTGTGTAATAATTAAAACCTCATATACCGTGCTCTCAAAATTATTTATTAAAAAACTTTATGTATTTTAAGTGATATTAAAAATTCTCAGAAAATATTGTAACGGTGTTCAAATAAGAATTCTAGAATGATGTATGTATTCGCTTGATTCACCTAGAAAATGAAGTTGTTCAAGAATTTAAATGTATTGGTTTTTCAACTCGCAAGGGAAATTTGTGACTGTAATTTTCTCGTACTCTGTAATTTATATTCCAGCATAAACTTTTTCTTCGAAATTTTTGCGTATAATTTTTCACAATAAAATAATTGGCATTCGAGTAATGATTTTGAAAGACCAAGTTCGGTTGAAACGTATCTTTAATCTGATGACTTCTTCAACTCATAGCGCAGTGATTACGCATTTCACAAAAGCCGGCGTATAGAAATATCCAATCTGAAATCCCATTGTTTTAGGCCATTGTTACGAGCCCCGGACGAAACAAAGAGCCCCGATCTTTCGCGTGGGGAGCTAATCCAATGGTTTGGCTTTTTGCTCCTTTCAGTTTCCACCGCGGGGCCACCCTAACTTTTCTTGTCTATCTGAGATCGTTTGTCGAGCGATCGCGCCCGAGCCACTGCGACCCGGGAATTTCAATCGTGTGCTCACTGAGCCGATTAGCGATCCTTTTTTTTTTCGAGAAAGAAGCTCTCGAATTCACCAAATGGTAGTTCTTTTTTCGGGAGTGGGTAAAGAAACTCAATGGTTTTTGAGGTCGACGTTTGATAGATTTTTTTCCAGCGTCATAATAATTGCCTTTTTCACAGTTAAATTGTGACAATTTACTCTGATTATAAGAAAATCAAAAACCGTAAGTAATTTAATAATCATTGATTAATAATTTCATTGAAATTTCAGGTCCGATACTGATAGACACCGTAAACTTCTCGAAAGAAGCAGATCGGGCAACGGCGTTGGACCACGAAATAATTGGGGAACTGGATAAAATTTGTGGGAGCAATGCCACGACCAGAACCGAACTCTACCACGAGATACTAAACGCAAAAACCGATATCAGTGAATTGACTCCAAGTGATCTTCTGATCAAAGACCTCAAAGTTGTCAATGGTATTCCGATACCGGGATTTCCAATTTTAGTAAAGGTTTGTACGTTCAAAAAAATGCCTTTTTTTCCCTTTTATCTATGGATGCTTTTTCATGATTCTGGAGATGGGGTTTTTTTTTTTTTTTCATTTTTACTAAGTAAATTTTTCGGGCCTATACGTTTTAAAAAGTTGATAAATTTTTTTAATAATAGCACTCTGAAATTGAATTTCCAGATACATTAATTTACTCTGTAACGTCGAAAAAACCATTGTAACTTCATGAATTCGCGTTTCGCGTTGTTTTGGCCATTAAATTTGCGCTTCGACGTAAAACAAAACTACCAAACCGTCGGAAGAAAGAACAGAGTAAAAAAAAGAGTCGAAACGATGGTGCAGGCAGGCTGGTGTGGTTGTAAATGACTATCACGTCGATCCAGGGAGATAATGAGCCGGGAGAAATAATCCCTTAACGTTCGACCCGAGCCCGCATTCGAACCGTTAGCAAAGGCTTTTGTTTAACCGCTAATTTGAAATGTGCGAGCTGTTAAATTGAGTATTATTTTACCCGCCAAAGCGCTACTTTTTTTTTCTCTTTATTTTTACGTTTATGCGTGCGAGATTGAAGAAAAAGAGGTTGAATGGGGGCATAAAGGAATGATGGTTCGCGAGATCGCGCTAATTCGGACTGAAACCAATTAAAATGAAAATCCAAGAGTAATGAGGAAAAAACGAGAGAATGTTTAAAACAAAGTAAGGTACCTGTACCTAATATGGCCCCCCTAAGCGAGAATCGACGTTGTGGCCAATCAAATCAATATTTTTTGACGGGTACGGTCTCATTTTAAAGCTTAATTCAAGAGCTTTAAAATGAGACATTACACGTTCGATTTTGATCAATGAGCTTCAAATGACAGAGGATTTACCAAAACACGGTTTTTTAAGACACCTAATATGGCCCCCCTTGAAGTAATTAATTAATTGCAATTTGTTCCTACTTTTTAAATCAATCAGGATATAAGATTTTAAAAACTTCAAAATTTTTATTATTTTAAAAATGATTTTTTTAAAAATTGAGCCTTTTTTACAATGTTTTTGAAAGCTTTGCAACCAGTAGAAAAATTTCAACTTTAAATTTTGGTCAAAGTTTTTTTTTTGAGCTAGAATGCTTTTTTAGTTATAAAATGAAAAAAAGCTTTGAAACAATTTAATTTATTTTTCTTAAATAACATTAGGATAAGATTTTCTAAAAAGTAAACATGAAACTAAGGACTCTTAATATCGGTATTTCTACTAATTCGTGGGGGGCCATATTAGGTACACTGCATAATAAAAAGTTATTTAAGAATAAAACCCGTAAGAAAACGAGTTGAACAAAAACTAAGGTCGCGTTTTAAAGCTGAAACAATAACGAATCGAAGCTACTTATTCAAATTTTGATCAAGTGCGTCTAAATATTTTGGCAGACCACTTAATTACAACGTAAAATAATAACGGAGGTATACGAAACGAGTTTTAGCTATTAGGCGTGCGCAAAAATAATTTTAAAATGTTCTAAACAACTGAAAACTTCATAATTCAGTGTTTTTGACTTCTTCCTACCTTGCAGAGATGCCGCATACCTAGCATATTCAAAATAATAGGGGGGGCCATATTAGGCACAGGGCCATATTAGGCACACTTACCTTACAATAAGCTTCAATGATTCATGGAATTAAAAATTCTACTAATGAATACCTCCTAATAACTCCCACCCTCGCGAATAACGAAACCAGTATTCTTAATGTCAAAACACGGCTGCTCAAGCTCTTACAAACGATAAAACTGTAAAAGGTAAAAATTGTTCTCTCCTCTCGCTCTCGTCATAAAAATCTCCTATAAACGCTCAGCTCCCGACAAATCCACTCTCAATCGAATCCTCTTCCAATCGTCGACAATCGGTGTAGAAGTCTCCTTCTCCTATAAAAGGCGGAGATCTTCCATAAGGTACTAAATAATCCTCCCGCTTCGGATCCCCATCATCTCTCTGCAGTGGATCGCTTTCCTTATTTTCATCAGCCGGCGAGTGGTAATCACGTCATCCTCCTTCCCGTCTACGTGACCGGGTTATCAATGGACTTTCTTTCGAACCGAGGGTTTGCCCCCCTTTTTTTTCGCCCTTTCGCAGGATGGATTCCTCTCCTTTTCTCTCTCTCTCTCTCTCTCTCTCTCTCTCTCTCTTTTTTCGCGAACACGCCGCTGTGTACGTAACGCTCGTTTCTCTTTCTGTCTGGCTCTTTTTTTGCTCCCGAGCTTGTATCTGTTTTGCTAGAGCGTTGATTTTTTTCTTGTTTTTTTTTTTTTATGCCCGCGATGCTCCTTTTTTTTAGAATAGGCCGGTTCGAGCGAGGAAGGGGGTAGGGGGTATTTTTTGCCGGTTTTATCGCTTTTACGGGATGAATTTTTCATGTTATGGATGAATATAGTGCGGGTGTAAAAAATCTGACACAAAAACGTTATTTTCATTATCGGTGGAGTGATTGATAAATCATACGATACTGAGTAATTTAGATTAAATAGTATCGTGGTATTGTTTGAGAAATTAATATTCATGAGACTTATAATGATTATAATACTAATTTAATTATGGCGATAGCTTAAAAAATTTTTATGGTGGTTCTAAAATAAGCACTTGATCAAAATGAAAAATTCTCTCGTTTAAATTGGAAATAAGCGAACTCTGTGAAAATATATCTGGTGATTGGATTTTAATCAATCAAATTAATACATAGCCTTATGTTGACTGAAAAACTACATATCACACTCGGTTTTTTATAAGTCTATCGATCAACTTTTTTTTTTATGTAGACACAATATCTCTTGAAGATCTAATAAGATAAATCGCGAGATGAAGAGATCATGAAACAAATCAGAGAAATACGTTGGTGTAGCTTTATATTATCTCATTCCAGGTGCAAAGTCTCTTTACTTTACTGCTTTCTGGTGTGAAAAGGGTCGCATAAAATTACATTATATTACCACGAATAACTTTACAGAGATTTTTATTGTTTTTATATTTCACTTTCAATTATGATCAAATAAACATGTCCATTCGCATTTGTATACTTGAAACATTCAAAAGATTTCCAATCGGTCTTTCAAAAATGCGACCAATAGACTGTGAATTAAAAGCTCAAAAGGTTCGAACGATCCATTGTGAAATCCCGGAATCAAAATTGAAATTAGTCGCCGGTAACTCCGTCTCCGCACGAACTACGACAAAACAAATATCCGCTTATCAAAAGACCACCACCACCACCACCGTTCCGGCATCAGCCGATCCTTCCCCTAATTACCATTCAAACCTTTCGACTACATCAATTCACCCTTCTTCCTTCCTTGCTCCTCCTCGGCATCTTACCCTCCGAGAACCGATACTCGGCTCTTCGAACACGTTTGGTTACACAATCCCTCCCCCCTTCTCCATCCACCGATCGATCGACTCGCCTAAAAGCCCGACGCGCGCAAATGGACCGTGACCCGTGCGCACAGGAACGCGATGATAATTGAAAAACTTTAGGGGCTGCGCTGATCTGTTTCGATTTTTCCGCTCGCTCGGTCCTCTCTCTCTTTCTCTTTTTTTTTTTAACGCGGTTTAACGTGTTTGCTTTAATGGGGTTTTTTTCACTCTCTTGCAATTTCGTGAGAATTCTTGGGACGAAGGGGGAGAAGAGCGCTTGCCCCCTTTTTTTCAGCGTCCATTTGTTTTACAAACGGCTGAGGGGGTTCGTGATTTGAATTAAGTGATAATTTGTATGCTGATGAGAATAAATTTTGCTGGGTAAGGGTTTTCGGATCGGTTATGAACGCCGTTTTTGATTGTTCAAAATGATTAAATTTACAATCCTAGCGAAAGTGAAAATTTTTTCGTTTACTGATAAATTCAATTAATCACAGTTACAAGGTCACTTGATTTTAATAATCTCTTACGATTATTGCAGAAGTTCCTGGAGATGGACGGGGCAATGGAGTCGCTCGAGGCGTTTCGGGCGAAGCACAGTAGCCCAATGGTCGTACTCCTCGGTATGGACCTGAATAAGGACGTCGTGACGAGGGACATCGCAGTCTACTCATTGAGACCCGATCAAGCGGCTAATAAAGTGAGTACTTTGCTTTTGTGATCCCCTGTCTTTTCTCCCATTCACTCCTCCCCCTCCTCCCCCTCTTTTTTTCCTTAGCTCTTTCCTGCTCTTTTATTAGCACGTAGTTTTTCTTTGCGCGACAAAGAAGATTCTTTTGGGTTTTTTTTTTTGAATAAAGAGAAAGAGATCGGAGAACGAAATTAATGTTGTTACAGAAATACTTTACTTTGGGGTGTAATTATCCTTTATTAGGCGCATTTGAATGAAAGTTTCATTACTCCAAGGTACAAACTTTAAGCTGGATTAACACTACATTTCTAAGAGACCGTCGAAGACGGTTTTAATTTTTGAACTGTACTAATCATTTACGTTTTCTATTATTATATTGACCTCTCGATTATCTATAATCAGGTCATATTAACTTTGTAATACATTTGAACTATTTCAGAATTCATGCGAGTACCAATTCCAACGACATAATATTTATAATAGTTTTGTACGATCTAAATCTAAAAACTCGATATCGATAACGGATTGGCAACCGAATCTGAAATCCCGACAAAAAGAAAAAGAAAGCCATCGGCATCCGAGCCCGTTCTTCAAAAAAAAAAGAAAGTCCTGCACTCGAGTTAAAATCAATCGCAATCCATGACAGCATTGTGCGGGAGAAATTAGCGCGCATTGGAAAAGTTCAGCAAGCTCCGCGACGGGATTCGTATTTTCCGGAATTAACGATACGTCAAGGATCCCGACGGGCGAAGCAATTTGACAACTGCTTATCCGGAGTCCTTTAGCTTCATTTCAATTTCTTCCGTCCATCTTCACACTCCAGACTCCAATTCTTGCAGCAAGTTTTCCCAAGTGTCTCTGCAGGCTGCAGTGTCCCACTCGAAGAAGAAGAGGACGCCGACGACGCCGAGTGAATCGCTGAGCGCCGGAAATTAAAGTCAGGATGTTCCCCGAGTATAAATGCGCGGAAATGAAAGTTACAATTCGCCCCGTCGCTCGCTCGTGATGCATCGCGCGGGGCGGCCGGCGCCCCCCCCCCTCTTATGATTTCTCTCATTGTCACGCGTACTTGCGGCTCATGAATCGCAACTCGTGGATTATCCTGTATGACTCTTGGCCCCTGATTCGATTTTCTAACATGGCTATCTTCGGTTCAAGAGCAGGGGAAACGTAAGACGAGGAAATTCGGAGGTTAGACGGAGGATGGGCTTTGTTTGAATATGGAACCTGCAGCTTGATCTATGGGACTTTGGGTTGACTTTTGAGACGGCGGAAATTATTGTCGGTATACATAATATCGCGAGATATTAATAATCAATTTCAGCGTCACTGTATTAAAAAAAAAAAAAAAATCAAAAGTATTAAATTTTTGAAGGGAGCTTTTAAAAAATTTTTACATTTTCGTCCTGTATTAAAATCCGAAATTAATGCATTAAAAAGTTCCATCCTGAAATTTTAATTAAAAACAGGGAACGGAATGAGAAAAAGCTCAAAACAAAAAAAAAAAAAAAAGAAAAAAACAATAAAATGGCCAACATTGCTTAGCAATGGCCAGTTATAAATTTTTTACAACCGCAACATATGTGTCATAAAACTTCAACGCCAGTGGAATAATAAATTCAATGTGTCGATCGTTAAAGGTCAATTTTTATTACCACCTCGCAATTACAATACAAAAAAAAACTTTGAACAACGAAGCTGAATGATAAATCAAAATTCTTAATCCGGGGGGTTAAAAAAAATTAGCGTGACTTTTATTCGTTCGTCGGTGGCATAATGCAATCTCCGGAGCGAGTCCGAGAGAAAGAGCAAACACGTCTTGCGGCCCCGCTTCTTAGATTCATACAAATTAGTCCGGTCTGCGGGGGGCTGGCTATGTACATACGCGAGCGGGTGCAAACTTCCGACCAGACCGAGAGCATACACCGGCTCCTCGTGTGGTTGGCTCTACATCCCCTGTGCAGTCTTCCCCCCCTAATACAGACGTCAGCTTTCTGATGAACATTCGTTCTTTTCCTGCTTACCCTCTCTCTCTCTCTCTCTTATGAAACATCCTCGCGCAAAATTAATGTTTGCTAAAATTTTACAGTGAGTGTAAATATTATGAATGAGACTCCGGGAACTAAGCGATTGCGATTGATTGTGAACCACTTATGAAAGCACAGTTTTAAGATTGTTGTACCTACGAGAATCCAAAATTTATTATTATTTATCCAAAGTTTAAAAAAAAAAGGTGTCCAAGACACCTGTCAGAAGCGAAGCATAATCATTTTTTAATTGAAAATTTTAATTTGAAAATATAAAAATTAGGTATATAATTAAATTTATATATTATAAAATAAAACTAAGATAAAACTAAGATAACATAAGTAAGATAACATCTACCATAGTCTAGCTTGTTAGATATGTATATATTATTAGATATATACAAATCTAAGTATATATTAGATATTTATATCTATACATATCTAATACTTACTATGTATACATATGTCTATAGTAGAAGGGTTGCTATATTCTAGGCTATATTAGATACTATATACACATACACACATACATATACATATCTATATATCGTGGTTTCGCTTTTTTGGGTCGGTTTTTTACGGATTCACTCCTCATATAAAAAGCTTCGCTTCAAAAAAATATTTTAATCAATTAATAGGTGAGGAAGATAATTAATAATGTTTCTTCTATAAGCTCTGAAATATCAAGAAATTTTTTAAATAGCTCTGTAAACGGTACAATGTGATTGAAAAAACAATTTTACAAATTCTTTGTCAGATTAAAATTATATGAAATATACTGTCCTTAATAAAATTTAGTACGAAATAGCACTTATTAACGTATTCCTTTCAGGTGATCGAGTCGCTGACTAGCTCAACCAGCCCCGGTCTCCAGCTGACGGAGGCAAAACAGCCCCAACGAGCCAAGTACTTGTTAGAGTCGGCTGAAAATTCAACGCAGCTCGTGTTGTACGAGCAGGGCAATGTGCGAGCCACGCGCAAGCAAATACTGCCGATCATACAGACTGCCACGGAGGCATGAGAGTAACTGCCAAGCTTGCCAAAACTCCCCGTGCAAACAAGGGCCACACCACCCTTTGAGCGAATTAAGCCGGCGCGATAATTGTTGGCACAGCGCGAGAATTACTGTTTGACTTTTATTTTGTACAGATGGTCTTTCTGAACAATAAAATCATTTTTAACCAGTGTGTGTTTACTTTTATTGAGACGTTACAAGAATATTTAGAAGAAAAGCTCATTTAAACAATTTTCATTGGCCTCTTATCGTGATGATGTATCGTTGTTTCCGGTAAATTACTTTTCATTAAATTCAACAACTTTTTAACAAAAAACTTTCAATAACTCTAAAACTTAAAAAAAAAAAAAAATCAACTCAATATAATTTTTAAGCAAACATTTGCAAAAAAAATTTGCCATCCTCTTTTTCGTCGAAAAAGTATCCGATCTAATGAAATTCGCTTGAAGCGCAGTAAAAACACTCGCAAAGACCGCTGGCTCTTTCGATACATACAGCCAAAGGCGACAGAGCCCACCATAGAGGAGATCGAAGGTTGAACGTTTTCAAGAGAAACATAAACATTCTCGACGAGCGAACGGAGAGAAACACGGGGAGCAAACAGCATCCTGAAAAATTCAATATTTTTTTAAAACTTTTGAGTGCTTGTTTTGTTTTTTCTATTACGTTCGTCCAGCCTTTTTTGATTGTTGATTAAAGGCTGAAAAAGGCAAGAGTCACTTTTTATCCTTTTTAAAAGTAAAAGATTAAATTATTTATTCATCAAGTGGTTTGCGTTATTTATAGTCAGTATTGGAAAATGTTTAAAATTTTTCATTTAATTTGTCAAACGTATCATCTAACTTTTTAATAATTGCATAAAAGATTAAAAAATTCAAAAACCATGAAAATTTAAACACTTTAATTTTAGAACAAAAAAGTTTGCTTTAAACTAGGCTTATAAAAAAAAAAAATTTCTGTGAACTGAAGTTTATACTGTACTCAAGTATTTTTTCTAGACTCCAGAATACAACTACTTTGAGATATTTACTTTTTCGCGAGGAATTTTATTTTATTCCATACGTCTCATGTAAATGTTTGAATGTAAAGTTAACATTATTTTAGAGCTTAAACAACGATATGTATTCATTAGTCTCCTTCTGTCTCAGTCATTTCTTTTACTAATACAGGAAGATCCTTGGCTGTAGGTACTAGAACCTTTCTGTTTGTTTTTCATTTCTTCCACATCTTGCTTTACCATCCCTTCGCTACCATACTCTTGAATCACTCAAATTTTCTCGACTGCACATTATGAACTCTAGTGAATAAATAATCTGCTTTACGGCTGAAAAAGCAGACAGACTTTACAATTCTCAATAATAAATGTACTTGAAAAAGCAACTTTAATGAAACTTTCACTGTAAAAAAATGATCTTTTTTAAATGCAATTGATGAAAAAATTTTCTTAATAAATCAGGTTTGAAAACACTTCAAGTCAAGGTAGCACATAGTTTTTTATCTAAACTCATTCAACTAATTTTTCAAGTATACACTGATATAACGTATGATTGTAAAGTTGATTACAGTTTATGATTATAAAGTTATACTTATAAGTATAAGGGTTTTATATACGATACCTCATGCTAACCTGCCCCGGGTATGGGCCAGGTTGACAGATTTTCAGTCATAAAAAATTGCATATTAATAGGAAACGGCAAAACTTTTTAATTCTTAGCTTTGTTTAAAATGTAGCTTGAGATAAGATCTTTCAAATAGCATCAAACAATTTTCAATTTTGTTGATTTCTTGGCAAATTATTATACATGTAGTTTTTTTTTAAAGTATGCCAATCTGCTCCGGTTTCTCCTAATTAAAAGTGTAAACTAACAACAACAAAATTTTTAACTTTTTGAAAAATTTTGCGTGTCTGGTAAAGCGAAATTCACACCACAGTGGTCGAACTTATTCCTCAAGCCTTACCAGACAAAAGGGCTAATTCAATTAGAGCCGAATTCAGCCGGGTAATAACTGCTGTAGCCGGCCGGTGTGCCCGATTCGGGAAAAAGAAGAAAAAAAAGGGGGCTGGTAGTGCTGGCCAATTTCTCAAAAATAATTAACGTTTATGTGTATTACACGTGCGATTCGTTAAACGACTACGAAGGTCAGAGAAGAAAAAACCAAGGAGAGCTGTAATCGCGAGAGAGCAATTACATTCTCCAGCTTAATCTTTTTCGTATCAACAATTGTTTCTGTCTTATTTAGATTAATTAATTAAAGAACCCCAAGTGAAATTTCAACGTGGGGATAAAATAATCGTATGGGGTTGAAAATTAGGGAATATATTCCTAAAACAATATCATTTAATGAGGTATGGTCAAAATAATGAGAAAATTTTTTTTTGAGCGGTCAGAACTAAAAATTAAAAAAAGTGTCTGAATTTAAAAACTTAATAACTCTCACAAATCTTAATATTTTTTCATGAAAATTTATTTACAGTTTTTAGGTGTCATTTTGAACAACTTCTCGCATGGATTTTCCAAAATCTTTATTAGCACAAAAGATATCAATTTTTAATGAAAAATTTTTCATAATTTTCACTCTTTTTTACCATTTTAAACCGTTATAACAGGTCAAATTTCAATATTTTTTCTTGAAATTTTTTTTACAGCTTTTGGACAATATTTTGAACAACTTCTCGCATGGATTTTGCAAAATATTATTTAGGGCCAAAAATAAAAATCTTAAAAGCTTAAAAAAAATTTTTAAAATTTTTTTCATTGCACCCAAAAAAAAGTTTTTATTTTAAGAATATAATCTCAAATTTTCAACCCCATACGATTATTTTGTTCCTAGGTTGAAATTTCACTTGGGGGTCCCCTTAACACAAATCAGTACCAATACCAATTACGCAATTTAACCCATCCATTTGTGCATTTTCACCTGCCAATAAACAATAGATATCCTCAAAAATTATAATTGCGTCAAACGGGAGAGACTACGTCATTGAAAAAATAATGTATTTCCGCCCGGGTAAGAGCAGTAAGGAGAGAACGAGAAAAAAACCAGACGCTTCTCGATGTCCACGAAAAAGGAAAACAAAGGGAGGATAGAGCAAGAAAAAAGGATATCCGTCCGAATCAAGAGGAAAACAGTGCAGGGGGTAAGAACGCACGCACGCGTCGTCGTCGTTGTCTTGTGTCTGGCCGGCCCGGGGCTGCCGGCGCGTTTATCAATAACCCGGGGAGCCGAAACATATTGCGGGGGTCGCTACGAGTACAAATTATTTTATTGCCTCGCGCTTTTGTACGTAAGACTATTTTCTTATCTTTTTGGTCCTGGGATTGAGATTGAAATTCGTGGTTGTTATTGGGTTACCGTTACCGGGGAAAGTGATTTGCGGAGAATGAGATTCGAGGACTGGAGATTCGATTCTGGATTACGTACGCTCGACGGTTTTCTTGACTTTGATCGGTTTTTTGAAGCTAGGGTTTTCGAAAATTTTTGATGACTGAGGGATCGCCTGTAGAAAAGATTGAAACAAATTTTGTAGGGAATGTGAAAGACTTGATCGATTTTCAATAAAAACGAGTTGAAAAGAATCTGTCTTTACAAAAAAGTAAATTTTTTTTACTAAAATCAAATAACATTGTGGTTATCAACATTTATTTCAATAATGCTCGAAAATTAATTCGATTTTTTTGGATCCGATCCAATCGACGCTCGATTTTTCACTCCATTTCCAATCAACGCGTCCCAAACTGGCCATTGTTTGTATTTTCTCGCCCATCTTTGTTTCTCCTTTCGCCCGGCTCGGGAGGTCCACTTACGTGAAACAAATTCTCGCTTACGCTCATTTTTTATCGCCTCCTGGAAAGAGCGCAAACCCAATGGCCTTAACTAACGCTTTTGTGTGTACCCTGCCCGCCTCTTTGGTTTTTCTAACGCTCTCACAATATCGCCTTTTTTTTTTTTTTTTTATTCGTTCGCTCATTCACGCCCTCCTGGCTGGGTGTTTGTTAGCTACACCTGTATTATTTGAAACCGTTGCTTTGTGTCGTCGAACAAACCACTCGACGTGCTGCCTGGTTGCTCTTCTTTTCTCTGCTCCCTTTTTTTTCGCTCGCTCATCGACGAAAACGGGGTACCCTCGGCGAGTCAGCTTGCGTATACGAGGGGTAGGGCAAAAAAAAAAAAAAAAAAAAAAAGAGTACGGTGCGATCGAGGGAAAATTGCCAATTCCGCGGCTCTTGCTTCTCGAAAAGCCTGCAAATCGCTTCACAATAGAGGAAAAACCGCCTCTGCTGTAGTGCGGAGCCAAAGAGAGATCTTTGACGCGTGCGTGTGTGTATTTGGGTGGGATATACTTCTCTCTTTTTTCATCGACCGTGAGAGCTTATTGACAAGGCGATAAGTGATTACTTTTTTTTCGGCACCTGCGAAAATAAGCTTGCTTTTGGGCTAATATTATTTTGCACTTGCGTAAGTAATGTGATAAAGAGGTAAAATTTATTAATTACATTTGACGCCCTCTGTAATTATTTATTATAAAATTATATGTTAAAGACCCCAAAAAAATATTATAAACTATAAGCAGTATTATTAATAATCGAACGTAAGCTAAAGATTCTCCTTTTAAAAATATCTAATAATCCCAAACTTAGACCTTAGATTTAATTGTTTAATTTTTAATCGTAATTGAAAGCTTAGTTTTAAAATATAATTGCTTATCCGAATCAGTTCTTCTCAATTTGTTATCCAATGAAAGCCGTCCAGGCTGTATCATTTGTAGATGTCAGAAATTTATACAAGCATAATTTTTTCATCCCTTATACGAAAAATGATGTGAAAAAAATTAATCCAAAAGAATGATAAATTTTTGGGCAATGTACCATTGCGTACATCAAATTCAATTAGTCACGGTAATAATAATTTACGATCCCCCAAAGCTCTCAGGAGCCTGCCGAAGGCATGCTACCAAAAAGCTCAAACACGTGTTACAAAAACTCGTGATGAACGACATTCGAATCCAAAGCGGGTGTATAGGGTCGGATGGAAAAAAAGTGGGGTCGATAAATTTTTGAGCTCCAGATCCATCATACGAAACAGCAGGAATGGTCCAGGCGACACACACTCTGGTAAAGAGAAAAGCCACAAGGTCCGCGCGTAGTTTTGGCCGCGCCCTTCAAATTTATGACCCCACGAGGAAATGATGATTTCGACCCTGCACGCAGACTCCTTTCTCCGGAGCGCGCGCGGGCGGGGGCTAGATTTATGGTTTTACTTCTCCATCGGTATTGCACTGCCAAGGCGTCTCCTCGTGTGTTGTTGCGCTTCCGTTATTCTCGCTATATTGCTTTGCTTCCGTCTTCTTCGGTCCTGCGTTTTTGATTGGAGGCCCCTAGACTCTCTTTTTGATTGCAACTCACTCGCTACAAAATCATAGTTTACTTGATTTTTAATATGGTTTAATGTGGTTCGTTTCGATTTTTCACTGAGCTTTTTAGCTACCTAATTATGACGATTGGGTTATTTGCAAACTTCTAAATGATTTTATGTACAATTAAAAATTCATGAAAAAAGTCGAATTTCTTCGACCAATGAGAAAAAATTTATAATAAAAAAATAATTATTTTTGAAATTTAAAGAAATTTTTTCAACAGTTTTGACATAATCAACAAGATATCAGGAGTATTTTAAAATTTAATAATAAACATAATGGAACGCTGTTTTCGAAGGCATTGAAAAGTAAATTCGGATTCTCTACAACAAAGGTATTATGTCCTCCGTATCAGACGCGCCAAAAAAAAATAAAAAAGCTTTTGGTTGAGGGTGCTCGGTTAACAAAATAATATCCCTCGATTGAATAATCGTCTGGGACACGAAAAACGATAAATCAACCGCAATTCAAACTCGGCTCGTATAATAACAGCAACAACGACAACACACCCCCCTCCCCCCACCCTAAACGTCTCCCGGTCGCATTCGCTTTTGACATGCTCACGGATGCATCGAGGGTGAGGGGGACTAATGGGAGGTTCGAAGTAACGCGCGACCACAATACCACCGGGAAGCGTCTGCAAGCTGCGCAGGCGCAACCCTAATTCGCTGGGGACTGTCTCGGTGCATATTCGACGCAGGTGAGCTTTACGAGAGATCAAGGTTGACTTTGATTGTCTGGCCTTAAACTTTTCAAGAAACAAGGCTCGTTCCGTTTTTAAGTTTTGAAAAAAAATTATAATTTTTTTCAGTTTTTAATTTACCGCATTTGAATCAATTCTATATAATGAACTACATACTCTGATTTTCTTAATATTACTAAAAATTCAAATTCAATTTTTATAAATATCAATCGTGTGCACGATGCAATTTTAGTAGTGTTTTTGACCATTGAAAAGATGGAGGGAGTTGTTCTGCAGCTCTCTTTATACTAAATGATCCAAATGATGTTTTTGACTGATCAAGTTAAAGTATGTAAAAATATGTAAAAAAATGAATTCATTATAGTACAGTTGCTCACAATACCGTCGTGTTAGAAATGTAAATTCAAAATAATGATTATACTTTTACTAGAAAATTAAAGATACAACGTTATAAACCAGAAATAACTGAGCTACGGGTAAATGATTTCTACAGCGCTCAGTAGTCTTTAGTAAATTCAAATTCATCTCCAAATATAATTTGAATTTTTATTAAGCTCCACATCCCTTGAATCCAACATAACTTACGGTTGACTAAAGCTAAGATTCGTCGTCCTGGGGAATCTGTTCGAAACTAATGATGTCTACACAAACACTGTTTCAAGGATTGTACCAGCACTGGGCGTCTCCTAGGGATAACTCTCCTTCGTATCAAGTCCTTGCTAATCCTGAACGTACATGAAGGCTAAATCCGCAACATTGCCAGAGCAACTGATGTCATAAGATTTATCTGAGAAACACAAAATTTTTTTGATCCCCAAAATAATATTTCGTGGTCAGAGGGCAAAAAATAACTCTGTATTTCGCTTGTTCAATCAATTTGATGTTTTCTTGTAAAGAAATTCATTCACAGAAACTATTTAAAATGATTTTAGTTTTCTTAATTTTACCATGTAATACCTTGGACTGTGCGTGAAAACTCATTAAAACCGAATATGAATTAGATCAATTTGTCTGATCTACTACACACAAAAATGGATGTGAAAGGCTGAAAGCTCTATAAATATTCAAATGAATGTTTTATGCCCTAAACAAAACGACGCGTTATTAAAAATTAGTTAAGCTTTATCGAAAACAAGTGTTAAGCACGTAAAAACATGATCAGGATCATTTTTTCTGTGGTATCGCAAAGTTTCAGATTCCGTCCAAAACCAACACATATTTTATCTAAATGGGTCTCATCAATACTCGGGAGGAAAAAGTCGGGGGGGGGGCAAGAGATTTTTACGCGCAACACTTCGGTCGTTGTGTACCCAAAAGCGATGATTGGATATTACGGTGAGGCGACGCGCCACCGCCGTTCGGTAATTGAGTTTCGAGGCTAAAATAATGAGCGCCACGTCGCTGTGAATTATCGTGCACCTGCTGAGATGTATTTAATCGAAGGGAGAAGGGAGCTGCCCTCCCGCTAAGCCTGCTTTATCGAAATTTATCGTGCTATCATTTTTCGAGGGAGAGCTTTTTTCACTGTCTTTAAGCTTAAAGGAGACTTTATTTATTTTTTCAATTTTTTGTACATACAATTTTTACATTAATAATTGTACTTGATTACTTACCATTAGAGCAAGTAAACAACTTTTTTTTTTAATAATGGAATTATATTTTTAATATCAATGAGTAAATTAAAGCATATCGTTTATTTTATTAATATTGTTTATTGCTAAGAAAAAATTATATTACTTATCCGGATCATTTAATAAAATATTTATTGCGTTATTTTTTTTAAATTCAGACTCCAGAAGGCTGTATTTATTTCAATATAAATCTACTTTGTCACCCGTTCAATAAAGGGAGGACATTTTTTCATTAATGGTATATCCAATAAAAACTGTTTGGATCCAAATGAAATTAGTCTCAATTTATTTAGCTCATCTTCTAATACAGTGATTTTTTTCTACAAATAAAAATTATTTCCTATAGGTGATATAAAAAATTTTCTTCAAGCAATCTCATGTATTATAAAAAATTATTTACGATGCTTGAAAAAAATGTAGGGCTGTGACAACGATAAAAGTATGTATATATATTCTTCGGAGGAACAAAATTTTGGAATTTCGGTCTTAAAAATTGTAGTACACAAGGAATCTGTGAAAAAACAAACTTCTGTGTGGGTTGGTAAAAAAAAATTTTTTTCCCAGCAAACATAAAATAAATCCCGAGATTTTCAATTCTCACCCGCTCGCACGTAACATTCGTCGCAGCAAGCGAGAGGCTTAACCTCGTCCGCGTGGCTGAACCGCGACACAAAAGAGAGCTAAAACGAAAAAGTCAACGGGGCTGAAAATAAAGAGGCCTCGTGTACGAAAAAAAAAAAAAAAAAAAAACATAAAGAGAAGGAAGGAAGCAGAATAAAAAAAGTCCAAAGCGCAAAAATTGAGTCAATGAGAAAACGCGAGCGCTTCGCGAGTTTTATTAACAAGCGTGAGTTTCTTTCCGCTCCGTATTTCATCAACAACGGGGTAGCTTGGGTGGCTCAGCCGAGCTTGAAAAACGAGAAACGAATTAAAGAGCACGACGATTAAAATGGAAAATCGCGGGATTCATCTACGACTGGGGCGGGCGGAGGCAGGTAAAGAAGAATATTTCTTTTCTCGAGACCGCTGGCCTGGAAAAACGCGCACAAAGATACACGCACGCCCCGCGCCGAGGTTTTTCGCGTTTCATCCTTCTGATCTTTCACCGAGCTCGTATCGCTTGGGAAAAGCAGAGAGCCCAAAGTTGAAATGCAACGTCTGACGAAAAGTATTGTAAAGAAGGAATTGAATGTGCGTGATTACATTGCACTGCGACTGTTTTTCTTTTTATTGTATTACTTTTTCAGAGTTTAATTATAAAAGTGATTTTTGTTTAAAATTTCAATTTAATGGTTTGTTTCGGTAAAAAACTATACGCGAAATGTTGCCGAAAAAACAAACAAAAGAAACAATGATGGAAAAACTCGTGTACGTGGGTGATACACCGAAAATAGTTTTTCCGACGTTGCGTGTGTTTGTATCTCTTTTTCACAGGGAGAAAAGCGAAATAAAGAAAAAAAAAAAAAAAGAGAGAGAACTTTCCGAGTGTTTCTCGCGCGTTCGTAGATAACTCTTTCTTCTTAAAAATAATTTTTCTGTTTGGCTTTTAAATTTACAGCGAAGCTTTATTTTCAATTTAAATCAAAATTAAATTTCAAGTTAGAAAAAAAATATATTAATGTAATTCATTTTGTGAGCTTACTTGGTTTTTTTTGCAAGACTATCAGAATTTTCATCTTTCTGTTGTAAAAGAAAATCATGATTTAAAAAAACACGAATGTTTTCAGCTTCAAAGGATATCGCGAGAGCACCGGGAAATGAAAAATGTCACCATGTGTTTGTATGTAGCTTTTGAGCCACTTTTAAAAATAAAGATTTTTCAGTAAAAAAAATGAATTGGAAAACTTTAATTTTGAAAACTAAATTTGATAGACCATTTGAAAAATTAGGCAAAATTTTTCATTCCCTCTAATAATTAATCTGATGTTTGAATTGAAATCTAAAAATACATTTCAAATCATAACATTTAATGACTGCAATCTGCGATTTCAATAAATTATTTAATACATCAATCAATTTTACCGTTTGCAATTTTATTTCAAACGTTAAAATTGTAAAAAAATCGATGATTGATAAATTTTTTATTGCAGCTTCTCACTATGATCATTGAGAATAGTTTAAAAAAATATTCAGCCTACGACATTTGGTACCCAACCGATTTACCATATCGGCTCACTCCCGAACACCCGATAATTTAGTTTTTCGACTAATTTATTTGAAAAACAACCCGTACTCGCACGACAAAAGTTTTCGGGGCATCGAACGGAGTTAACGAATTTGGGCGCGAAACCGCGCAATTACGCTTCAACGTCACAGGAGGTACCGTCAACCTCAAAAATGCTGCCGGTGTCCACTCTGTTTCAACGCGTTCTGCGCTCCCGCTTGACAATATAAACTCGTGTCAGCGATGTTATTTCGAAACCACACGAGGCCGGAGGATGGGCTGGCAGGGGGCCCTTTGAAAATCGACAATCAAATTTCGACCCGTAAAACGCCCAACCGAGTGCAATTGCATGCGCTCAATCCGAAGAGATTGTGACACCCGCCCTAACCCAGCTTCGCAGCGCACAGGTATTTGGGTTTTTTCAAAGTTTCTGTTTTTTATTTTGACTTGAGTTTTTAGTGGAGCGTTTGAAAGAATCATTGTTACTACTGATGCACACAGAATAGTATGAATGATTGTATGTTTTTCTTTAAAGAAATTCAAGGAGGCTTACCCTGTAAGAAATGTGAATTAAGTTCTCTTTTTAATAGACATTAAATAAAAATAAACATGGTTTTTGGCTCAATTTCTGAACATATTGTATTCCAGCTTAAAAAAATTATTAAATTTGTAATAAAAAAAGTAGAAATATATTTTTAATATTTACAATTTTTCAATTCGTGAAAGATGCTAAAATATATGTATAAAGCTTTAGTTAAATAACACATCAACTACACTTCAATAAATTTTTCTTTCAACAAGTATTAGAAGATACATAATAAAATGAGAGTGTGATTATTTTCAAAATAACTGTAATGCCTCTTATTAAAAAATAAAATAAAAAGACTTTATATTAGAAAAAACAATAAAACTCCATAACTGACTTTTACTCAGACAAAAATGTGTTTGTAGGAATGTACTTGATGTACTTACTCAGAAAACTGCACTTAATTTTTACAGTATGTACTCATCCATATATTTTGTAAAGTTTGATAATTAATAATTTAAGAACTTTTGCAGTGTTACTAGCAAAATACTAGATTGAGTCTATGATATAGTCAATAAATCGCTATTAAATGGATAACCTAATTAACATTTCTTACAGGGTAAAGGTAATGGCTTGAACAGTGACAGTTATTTTGATTTATAAATTTTTGATGAAACTGTGAAGAAATTAAAAATAAATTTGCCGTCAATATAAAATCCCAAACCACTTGTTCCATATTTCTCTCCGCATTAATGATTTTCCGCTCGCTTCGAAGAGGCATCTTTGCTCGGCAAACGATACGTTTCGCATTCAGACGCGCGCCTTGAATTAAAGCACTTAGATACCAGCTGCACGCGCGCGTGGTGGCATCTCGTTTAAATGCGCTGGCATTTAGTCAAGAGCCACCAGCCCGAAACTTCATTACGACTTCCAATATATATGTATGCAAACGTACCGGTGTCCCGATTTCAAATTCACTTCGTCTTTCGGCCTTTTAAAGGGACATTTAATTTCATGAAAAAAATGTGAAATTTGGTTACGACACTTCATCAGCTGCTGGAAAAACGATGTTTGGTTGGAAATTTTCGTTTCTGGGATATCTTGATAGACGGATTTAAAAGATTTATTTTAATAACTCTTGTTTCAATCGTAATTTTAATTAAAAATTCCATTTAAAGTTACTGGAGAGATTAGATAATGGTTTTCAGAATGGAAATTTATTCAAAATCTCAAGATTTTGAATAAATCAATTAATTTATGAATCCAAGATATATATCTTGAATGCTTCAAAAACTTAACTTTTGACTCCGAAAGATCGATAAAGGCAGTTTATTCATTTATACATCACCGAGTGATAATTTTCATACAATATTTTAAGACTCAAGATTATTTAGATTCAATTTGTATATACTGCTTAATTAAAAACTCATCGATTCAAATTTTAACTATACCTGCACTTGAAATTGTTTAAATTTTTAAAAGAAAAATCAGATGTAATAACTGATTAATTTATGATTCAATTCTATGAATATTAAATTGAATGATAATCAATGTGTGCATCATGGAGAACACATTAAAATTTCAAATTTTTTGATTAATATATAGAGTACGATAATCGAATAATCGCTATTTGTATATAAATCTTGGAAAATCAAAAAAAGCTTTGTATAAGTAATGCTGCATTTTTTAATATCCTTTTGGTAAAATCTATGACATTTTCATTACAAAGAACTGCAACAAAACAAATAAAAAAAAGTTTCCATGAATTTTTCAATCTCTCTGAAACAACAAACATGTAATACCACTTTCTGCAAACCCATTTCACAAATTGCTCGAAAAAAAAGCGTCATCTTTTTTCAAATTCCCAGAAATTCACCAAAAAGACGCCTCACGTCAGTCGAAAAAAAAATTACTTCCAACATCTTTTAAAAAATTTTCAAATTCACAGCTTGACATTTTTAAACGAACATTTAATTTTAATCTCGATTTTAATTTAAAAAAAAAACTGATTTGGGTTTTTTATTTTTTAGTTTTTTAGAAAATAAAAAAGTTGGATACAAGGCAACAGCATAAAGCAGAGTATCAAAAAAGAAGCGAGCTTTGAAAAAGGATAGTGCAGAGGCGGGCTCTGTGCGCGTCGGAATAAAATCTTGGGTGAAATTCGTAGGATCTAGTCGTGCATGCGTGAGGCCACGTTTAGCTTTCGTATCTTCATTCACGCACGAGCTCTGATATACATGTATACATATAAACTTCTGGATAAAGCAAAAGTGAAAGAACGATGAAAGAGAGAGATATGTATAGAGATAGAAATGTCGGCCTACCGGAAAATTAACATGTCCTGGTTTTCCATCTCCGATTCTTTTGTCGTTCGCAAATTCGCCTCTGCTGGATGTGGTAAGAGAAGGAGGAAAAAAAAAAAAAAAAGATTAATTGTTGGGAGGAGAACTGTGGAAATGAGAGTATAACTGGGGGAGAAATTGGAGAATGAACTGTGGAAAAATGTTGGGAAAAAATTTTTGTCAGAGGGTAATGAGAGAAGGTGCTTATTTTTCTCGGGGTCTTTTCAGAAATGAAACTAGGGCAATTATGTTGTACCAAAAAGTCATATCAATTGATTATATATATATATATATATATATATAATAGTATATAATAGTATTGAAATTTTTTATTAAAAAAGTCCCAGAAATTGGTAATTTATCCTTATATTCCTTTAGATTTAATATTTAAAAAATGTGGTATCCACCGAATCTACAATCATTTAATATTAGAAAGCAGTCTTATGTCATGCGCAATTACAATACGAATATAAACAGATCAGTTAATGAGTGCATCTGCACTTTTGGATAAGATTACCGTTTCTGATAACTAAATCGTGGACAAGACCATTTTACTATAAATTATTTTGTTGATTTTTTCTTTTTAAATTTCTGGATGTACTAAACATCAAAATTTATGATTTACATCAAATGGTTAGAAAACATACTTGTTTAAATAAGCAATTTTTGATTGAAGTCAGTTATATCTTTAGAAATCCTGTAGTAAAAAAATAAAAATACACGTACTTTTTTATAAATGCTCCTTATTAGAAATTTCAGAACATGATAAAACTTCGAGATGTCAGTTTGTTTCAATCAATAAATTTATTCATCATTTTAATTAAAATTTAAACTTTTCACTTCATTTAGTTCCGATGATTAACTTCATAAAAATAAAAAAAAAAGCTTAATAACCAAGCAATGAGAAAATCATACATGACATTTATTTATCTGAAACTATAAAGACGTCATCAATTTCCGTTTTTACAGCAATTAAAGGAATATTTTCTTTCTGAACAACTGTTGAAAAGTATTAAAAATTAATTAAACTTTCGGTTTTATTAAAAGAAAGTTTTTATATCTCAAATCAACCCAAAATTATTCAAAATGTTTTTGATACTTCATTTTGTGTTTTTTTTTCGTCTGATTAGTCAATATTTTTTGTTGATTAAGCTACTGAACTGAATAATTAAAATTTATATATCTTATTTCTTGATTTGATTACTCAATAACGGCATTTGCTATAAAAGCCGATTTAATACTCTTCAAACTTCAAGTTTTCTTTCAATTTCAACCATAATTTTAATTTTTTTAATGTATAAATCATATAACTGTTTTATTGCTAAAATTTTACTATAAACTTTTTATACTGCTATAAATATGATCAAACTAGTTTTATTCACCGTGTTTGCTGTTATCAATAATTCAGGTATCCCAGCTTAATTTTTTTTTACCTATTGCTTTAAAATATTTATTTATATCGAATTAATATTTTACTTCGTTGTTACTATCTCTTCTAATAATTTCTATCTTAATTAAATAAGTAAATACTTATTATTAACTTTTATGTAACAATAAATTTGTATTTGAACAGAGCAAATCAGTTTCGGAAAGGATGCTTCAGTAGGTGAGTTTCCCTTCATTGTTTCATTACGCGGAGCTTTTGATGATCATTTCTGTAGTGGATCTATACTAGACAATCAATGGATACTTACTGCTGCTCACTGTCTTATTGGGTAAGCAACCAGTTAGCGAAAATTACATGTAAATTTAATTTTATCATTATAATAATATTTCAATTGAACTTCATTGTCTTTTGGTAAATTATTTAACAAAGAAGTTTGCGAGAAGTATGAGGGATGTTACAAATGTTACATGTGGCGCAACTGGCAAGAACCCCCTCATATATAGTTATACTGAGGGTATGTTCTTGTCAGTGACTTTTTTTTAAACCTTTCTCATTAATGGCATAAATAATCTTTCAAAGCAAAAATTATTACTAAATTATATGGTAATTTTTTTTTTTTTCAATTTAGAAAAAAACCCCAGCACATCTTTGTAAGAGCTGGCTCTCTAACACTTCATGGCCGCGAAGGAAAGACATATCATGGAAAAGAAATTAAAATTCATGAGAAATATGATAGCAAAACAAAACAGAATGATATCGCTTTATTAAGAGTGAAACCTGTCATTGAGTTTAGTAGCAATGTAAGTCCTGCAAAAATTTCAATTGGTAGTTCTGCAAACGTAAGAGATATGGCCGTTTTTGCTGGTTGGGGAAGACTTCAAGTAAGTTTATTAAAATTTAAATGAAACATTATTTTAGATTTAAAAATTATCAATGAATCTGCATAAAAAATTAGAAAAAATAAAAATTTACTTTGGTTGCAACCTAGTTTCATGTAACGTTTACTTTTTCAAGCGTGGTGGTTCTCATCCGGAAAAATTGCAAAAAATGGACGTTACGATAAACAGCGTTGGAAATGAAAAGAAGATAACTGGGTTTTTCGACTCTCAAATATGTTCGTTAGTTGATGAAACTGCTCTGTGCAATGTAAGCTCACTGATTTTCAAAATCTTATACCACATATTTATTTTTGGAACATTAAAAATTAATAAATTTAAAATGTTGCAGGGTGATTCTGGCGGACCGCTTGTCGCCCGCCAAGAAGTAATCGGTATTGCTTCAATTACCAGATGTATATGTGCTTCCAAATATAATGTTTACACAAATGTTAATTATTACAGAAGTTGGATAAAAAAAATTATTACTTCATGATTTGTTGAATTTTAGAAATAAAAAATTACTTACTAGATAGTGAAAAGTGGAAATTATACATCTTTTCAAACAGTAAATATGTAATTAGATATTATATAATACTTATATTAAATTTTTGTAGTAAAATATTATCACAAGTTTTATTGTAAATTATTCTTTAATTATCAGTCATTATTTAACTAATTGATAGAAATAAATTTTTATTAGTCTACCCAGTTCTTTTATTTTTTATTTCCACGCTTTTAAAAGATAAAAAGTTGAGTAAAATAGTTCAAGAAAGATATTTTTATTTTTGATAACAAATTAAAAAGTCAAAATATTTATAATTTCTAAATGTAATTTTTCTGTAGGTATTTGGTTGAATAACTTACAATTAATAATCTCATGCACAACTCAATGTACAATGACTTGATCAAACTTTAAAAATGAAAAAAATAAAGAAAACCAAAGTTGAGATCTCTAAAGAAATTTTAAGTGAGATTAACGCAATATAAAATAATGAAGAGGACTGAAATATAATTTCAAAACGTTCATTCTAAAAGTAAGCAAAATTACGCAATCGTCTGGGAGTTGTCAAAAGCAGCTATGAAGTCTTTGCAAAAGTACGGATACGCGCTCTGAGATTACGAAAGAGAGTTTAACTTTGCGAAAGAGAAGAAGAAAGAGAAAGAACGGTCGCATATAAAAAAGCGTCCGGAAGAAATAAGAGAAAATTCGCTTTGCGACGCGACTGAATGACAGACGAAACAGAAGATGGATGGAATAAGACAGTAAAAACAATGGAAAAGCGACCAAGGCAAGCAAGATTCTAGCCGTGAGATAAGCTCCGGAGAAGTGCCTGATGCTCAGGGTGAATTATGCTTCGATCATGCCCGGGAAGATTAATGAGCGCGATAAAAAACATTTTTGAATGGACGGGAATATTATTTGCATGATTTAAATTCTAGTATCAAGGGGGTTGGGAGGGTCTTATGCTTGAATGTATAATTTCGCTGACGCTCACACTAAAGTCTCGTCCTTCCGTTTCACATAAGTTATTGTTGTCACTCTGGTTATCTCGTTCATTTACTCAAAAAAATTATTTTGATTCAGTTTTGTTAATTTTATTCATCAAATGATAAATTACAGTCTGACTTTTCGAACATAAATAACCAACATGTCTTTTGACACGTACTTAAAATTTCAAAGCTTATTTTATAAGCAATCCCTTTCATTTTTCGTTGCTAACAGTTCGTGAAAATTTATTTAATATACAACACAGCTAATTAAATTAATTAAAATTAAACAATTCATTTAAAACTTTAAAAAGTAATAACTTACAAGGAGAGGTCCAGACATTTGGGTCATGGATTTGGCTAAAACTTGGTATATGGGCTCCAAATATGCCAAAAACAAACCTCCAAGTGTCAGTTTCTCTGAATGGGCCTTTTAAAGTCACGTTCCCTCTACACCCCATGTTAAAAAATCATTATTTTATCAGCATTTTTCCATAAAAAACTGTTTTTGACCTGATTTTCAAAAAAATATTGCTCAGACCCTATTACACTTACAGAATTCCGGAACCTCGCATTTTTTTCGTCTTTCCAAGTACTTTCTGAAAAAAATTATTTGAAATTTTTTTTTATGTATTAGACCATGTACAATTAAGATGTTTTTCGTCATTTTTTCATTTTAAATATCTCAATTTTACATGGTCTAATACATAAAAAAAAATTTCAAATAATTTTTTCCAGAAAGTACTTGGAAAGACAAAAAAAATGCGAGGCTTCGGAATTCTGTAAGTGTAATAGGGTCTGAGCAATATTTTTTTGAAAATCAAGTCAAAAACATCTTTTTATTGAAAAATGCTGATAAAAAGCTGATTTTTTAACGCAGGGTGTAGAGGGAAAATGACTTTATAAGGCCCATTCAGAGAAACTGACTCTTGGAGGTTTCTTTTTAGCATATTTGGAGCCCATATACCAAGTTTTAGCCAAATCCATGACCCAAATGTCTGGTCCTCTCCTTGTTAGTTAAGGTATTCGATATAATATTTAATTTACGATTGAGAAACTCTAAATCTGTACAGTGTTGCATTTCAAATAAATTTTTAGGAACTGGTAAAAACAAAAAACAAAAGAGGTTGTTAAAAAATCAGCTTTCAACATATTTTGTTCATGCTGCCATCATGTTTTATTTCATAAGTACATGCCAGAAGACATTATGATTGAAATTAGGTTCAACTTAATTTAGTTAAATTAACTAAATAGCTATTTTAAGAAATGAAATGAATATTAGATTTTATAAGTGAGCTTAAAATAGTATGCTTCGGTGGTGTATCAAAATTAAAAAAAAAAAAAAAAAAATTTTTACCAGTAATTTTTGTGAAAAAAGGGGTTATTGATAACCTCAAAAGTTCTCTCCACTTATTTTAAGATGATAGGAAGTCAATATCAGATCTTCATTCCTTTTTTATTTTAAAATCTTGATACAGTTAAAATATTTTTGGCTCGTCGATAAATTTAAAAATACTCTTATGAAAATTTTAAAATAATCTTCTCCAGAGAAATTTTCTGAAACATGTTCATCTATTTAAAACCGTTTTGAAAAATGAGGAGACCGATATAAATCCAATTTTAAAACGGGTCACCGTTGCTGCTGAAAATTTGAACGTTTCGAGACTCAAACAATGTGCAACGAAATAATTTTCACCCTCAATTTGAAAAACAAACTCCCCAAAACTCGCCCCCATTCATTCTGTAACAAAGCAGGGAAGGTTTTCTCACTTATAAACGACGAGGCGAAGACGAAACCCGTGCGAAAACAAAAGCGAGACCCAGCAAAGTTGCGAGAAGAGCGAGGAGGAAAGTTGCACGAGCACGCGGCCTGCGAGACACCTGTCAGTCCCTGGCTAAAAGTTTCTTCCATCGAAAGCAGATGCGAGGAAGGATTCTTTAAATTCCTCGCCAGGCTTCTTTCTAACGTGCTTTTCTCTAACCGGTCTCATTTTCTTTTCTTATCGCCGGCGACGTTTACTGCTTCCTTCGTATTCGAGAATCGACTCTCGACTCAAATCGAGATCTCAGTTTATGAGTGAGAGCTCGAAAAGAATGTGGTAATGTTCAAATCATCAGAGCGAGTAAGCAGCTTAAAATTAAAAGTCTTAGGTCTTCGTACGTTATAGTCTCAACTGTCTATTTAATTAAAAATATTTTATCAAATCAGCTTTAAGAAATTACAAGTCTTGTTTTATGTTGATGAAAGAATAAATGAAGAATAAACAAAATCATTAATTATTTATTTCGTTAACTGTAGTATCAAGAAAATCTTAACTAAAGGTCAACTGAAGGTTTTTATATCATATAGCTGAATTTTTTTTTTTTTTTAATAGGTAAAAAACTTTTTTTTAAGTGTTTTCGTAACTTTCGAAGTTTTGAAGCGATAGTTGAATAAGTAATAGATTCATTGATCCAAGTTTTGTAGTAATTTACATTTGTATAAACATTAAACGATGATGAACAGATGTATCTTGAGATCGAAGCAATGCCAATCAATTCTTGGTGGGCAACAAGTGGTCCACCAGAATCACCCTGAAAAAATAATTTAATGTTAATTGATTAAAAAAAAAAATTACTCTTCCGTCGATTTAAAGTTTTTTTTATCTATTCATCTTTTTTATCAACTGTTTATCAGAAAACTTACATTACAAAGAGCAGTTTTATGAACCAGGGAACATAATTGGGATTCAAAAAATCCTTTTATACTCCAGTTTTTTTCATCGTCTCCAATATTATTTATTTTTACATCCATTTCTTGCAAAATTTCTGGATGAGAACCATTACGCTTAAAAAGATTCAATTTAATTTAAAAATTTAATATTTAATACTTAATAGTTCATAATAAATCAACGTACTTGGAGTCTCCCCCAACCAGCAAAAGTTGCAAAGTCTCCTTTTTTTACTTCACTGTTAGAAATGTTTACGGGACTTACATTAAGGCTAAATTCAATGCTTGGTTTGACTCTCAATAACGCAATATCATTTTTTTCTGTCTCCCTATCATATTCTTCATGAATTATTATTTCTTTGCCGTAGTGAATTTTCCCTCTATGACCATGAAGTATTATAGAGCCAACTTTAGCAATAACATGTAACGGTTTTTTTCTAAATTTAAAAAAGTTTCATAATTCAGTTTTAAAATATTTTATAAATGATAGTCATTGTTGCATTTTGATTAAAAATAAACATATTTGTTAAATGAATGTAACATAATGTATGAATGTATTTATAAGTACCCTGTTAGACAGTGAGCGGCAGTAAGAATCCACCGACTATTCAATATTGAACCACCACAGAAGTGATCGTCAAAAGGCCCACGTAATGAAACCACAAACGGAAATTCATCTTCAGACGCATCTCTCCCACAACTTATTTGTTCTAATTGTTAATCATAAAATTAATCTTTATTTGTTACGTACCTAACTGAAAGAAATTAAATTTTCACAATTGTAAAGTAATGGAGTGAATTGAAATCACCTGAAACATGTGTGATAGTTAAAATGATAAAAAAAGTTAATCCAATCATGATGAAAGGTACGGATTAGAAATTTTGAAAGAAATTTCTTAATAAAATAATTAACCAAGTGTTGTGAAAAAATTAGAAAAAAATTAGTTAAAAACTTTATATTAAACAAGTTATATAATCATTTTTTATAGATTTCATGTTCTTCAAAAAGTTCATACGAAAAACGTGGCGTGCTTTTATAAATTTCAAGTATATGTATATGTTTTACTATCGGACTGTAAACAAGTTTACTGCTTAACTATTTTTTCAAAACACGAAAGTAAAGTTAAAAGTTGTTAAAAATATTTTGATGAAACTTTTAAGTAAGTTAAAAAAAATTTCACACATATGTTTCAAATTTTTGATTTATAAGTATTTCAATATTTCATTTGAATGTAAAAAGTATTTTACAAAATTAAAACAAAGAACAAACATGATTAATTTTTTGATTACTTTATTATTATGTGTACATTTTCAATAAAATATCATTATAAAAATTCAAATCAACTGAAAATTTGATGTATTATCTCATCAATCAAACTTAATGATTTTTATTCATTTTTTATGTACAGATGTAATAATTTTTATTAATGTATTTACTTACCAAAAGATATGTATGCATTTCTTCAAAAACATTAATTTTGAAAAAAAAAAGTACACTCCATACAATTAATTTTGCTTCCTTATTTCGAAGGCAGAAAATTCAGAATCGAAAATTCATGTACTGCAATAAATCATTAAAGAACTATTTTGATTTTATAACATCGCATAAGTATTGTATTTCCAGACATAAGTTTTGATTCACCTTTGATAATTCAACAACAGCAACTATCTGTAAAGAAGCAAACTAATTCAAAAGAAAAGAACGAAAATATCTCAAAAAAGCTGTAATTCTAAGCTTCGCCAATCTAGCAGACTCGAACGTAGGCCACCGAGAAAGTTCGTTTCGCATTACCGAGCAACAGCTTTCGTCGAACTATCCCCTTACAGCAGCGTAACTCGGCATTCCCCAAGTCCGAGCTTTACGTCAGCCTCGCTGCAAGGGAAGCACGTCAGTTTATAACCAAGCCCATGTCATCATCCCTCGCCTCTTCTCTTCTCAAACTCTCAACGGTGTATCAATCAACTTGGGCTTTATTCCCGCAGTCTACACAACGTTTACTGTTAATTTACTAGAGTTTTTTTAATCTTTTCATTCGAGTTACTTCTTAATTTTTCGGAAAAAGGCTCAGAGCTGGTAACGCTGACAGTTGTGGTAAAACAGCCAGTCCAGGGAGAGAAAGCAAGCAAGCAAGACCGATAATTGGCCTGATTGAGATTTGAAATTCAAACCATGTCCGGATTCGAGTCCAAAGGTTAACACGACACTGCAAAGGGTTTCCCTCTCGACGTACCGCGGCAAAGACACAACTATAAACTCAAAGAGTCAAGACCGACCGCCGGAGCAAGCCAGCTCCGTCGTCCTTTGACCCCCCCGGCGGCCACGCGTTTGATCTCCCTGTACTACGGCTGGCGGGTCATCTACTTGTGGCTTCACAGCGAGATGCACGCGCGTGCAGTAGGCTGACCAGTTGACCACTCCTGGATTAACCACACGACGGCCGCTCCGTCCCTCCTAATTGGCCGAGCTACGTTGAAACTTCATACTGCAGGCTGCGTCTTACAACCGGAGTCAAGTGGCTTCCCCGCGAGCTTCCCTCTTTGCTCCAAAGCTTTTTCTTCAAGTGGCGTTCGGTTACTCTTTTCGACCGAGCGAGGAGGAGCGTCTTGATTCAACCGGACCAAAAAGTTAAAACTGGTGGCTTACTCTCAAGGACGACGATACATGTAAAGTTCATTTCCTATCGAAGACGGATCTTTGAGACGATTCGTTGACTACCTGTCACTGCAAACCCAAGTGTCTTAAAAAGTTCGATACAGGTATACTTGACGTGTAAATTTTGTCACGATTTTAAAACACTTCCAAGTGTTTTAAATACCTAACCTGCAAGTTTGGACGCATAAGACACTTAAGTGTTTTGGAATCGTGACAAAATAAGACACTTGGTTTTGCAGTGTGTGACGGTAAATGTTTGACTTTTCAACGGTGCATGGTTTTTTTGTTTTATACTATCAGTGGGCTCGGCAACTGTTTATCCAGGACCGTGTTTGTGTCGAGTTTCACTGTATTTCAAATGTTTGGATGAAACGGTAGCTTGTGCAGAATAAAAATTATGTTTTTTACCCATGAAGGTTTTAAAGTAAAACGATATGATTTGAATTCACAAAAAATGAGAATCTACTATCAATGATAAACATGCTAAATTATATAAAAATTAAAAATTTTAGCTTCGCAGTGCAAACGTTAAACACAATTTACAAATGTTTATTCATTAATTAGGAGGAAAATTTAACATTTGAAAATATCGCGAGCGCCAAGGTAAATAAAGTACATCTGCTCTGCAGGGATGACGAAAGTTAGCTCCTGAAATAACTACCGGCTGATGTTTTGATATTATGTTAGCAGAAGTCTTAGCATGCGTTGGGTAAATGGCGGTGCTCCGAAACTTCTTTCGGTACGACTGCTTATGGAGCCGTACTACTGTGGCAGTCGGCCCTAAGGCACTACTCTCTAACTTTTGCTTTTCGTTCCCCCCTCCCTCGCCCAGCGCTCGCTCACTCACTTAACTGTGAGACTGCCAGAACTGTGAACATTTAATGCACACATACTTTCGCTAAAATTTGAAATTTCAAACTTTCGGATGAGGTGAGCCTGTGTTTAATCTTAACGGTAGCTATGAATTTTTTATTAAATTAGTTGATGCAGAATTTTCTTTTTCTTTTTCACACGTTATAAAAGCGCTATTTGTTGTTTTGAATTATCGCGTAAGCTCGGGAGCCACTGAGAAAATTTATTTATTTAAAAAACGCGAGAGCCTCGTAATATAAGCATAATGGGCGGGTACGGTAGCAGTATATTTCATAAATCATTTAAACTACGTGGAAAGCTCTCAGGCCGAAACCACTCTTCCAAACGATCCTCGCGCAGCTCCAGCGATAGCTCAACCACTTGAAAAATACCTTGCTACCCGAAAAGTGCGTTCCGTTTAAATTTTGCGTTATTATAACGCCCAACCATCAACTGGGATCATCAACAATTGAAAGTTGCAGCCTCGAGGGAGCCTAATGGCACTCAATTCTCGTAATTACGATCCACCCTGTATACACACGGCCGAGGAAAGGAAACATCCGCAGGAGGAGGATCGATCGGAAGGAGGGAGGCTGCGGATGCAGGTACAAAAGACTGCCTTTTACCCCCGTGGGCACTTTCGTGTATTAAGCTCGCTTTTTTCCCTCTCTCTCTCTCTCTCTCTTACTTTTCCTTCCTACTTTTATAAGGGGACGATATGAACTCTCCTCGCGGGTTTTTACCTGCTCTTGACAGTGGGGGGTTTTCATTTCGCTAATGGAAATTTATTATTTAGCCACGATTAGCCCTTGCGACGGACGATTTTTTCCTTCCGCTGACCTTTTGATGTTGTTAGCTTCGAGGGCCAATTTCAATAAAATAAACTTTTTTGGAATAGCGATTAATTTTAATCACTCGGGAGAGAGTTGGAAAATCAATGTTCGAGGATGCACCCTTAGAGATGAAAGGAGAAGAAGGAGCTTTCAGTGACGATATCCGTCATCGGTGATATATAGCCCGAGAGCTGGGAGTATGCAAAGCAAGGAGGGGAAGACCACCCGCTACGGAGATGGGCATCTGCTCTTGAAGGCGGGGGCTGATGCTCCATAACCAGGGACACGACTACCACTATGTCTAATGGCCAGACCGAAATGCTACTGCCATCAGACTCGACAGTCATTTGTGGGATAAAGGCCCGCTGGTCGAACCTTAAATGTACTCCGACGTCTTTTTCAGCTGCTTCGACTCCCGACTTCTTGGGTAAACATATAGTTTGTGAAAAGAGATTATTTTCAATAAATTGAATCTTTTTATTAATCAAAAGCATATATCGACGGTCCCAGCGAAGAAAAACCTTAGCCGAAAATTAGGAGATTTCAAATGACCAATTAGGAGCTTGAATGAATAAAATATTTTTTTTATATCAGAAATCTTGATAAGTTATTACCCAAAAGATAAGATTTTTTATTATTTTCGGTTTTTCAAATCATTTCAGATCCTCATTGGTCGTTTGAAATCTTCTAACTATCGGCTCAGGTTTTTCTTCGCTGGTGCCGTATATATATTCCGAAGTAATTTTAGGATTGTAATAACCGCGTTAGCCATCCATTCATTTATTGAAAAAAATAATCTTAGAATTTATCGATGTTGTATTAGTTTATTCAAGCGTACGTATTTACAAACGCATAATGCAATAAGCGCTTACCGTGCAGAGATAAGTGTTTGTACAGGGTTTTAAAATAGAAGCCCGGCGGATTATTTGCCTCCGCATAAATGCACGTCATAGGTACTGCGCGTATTCATGCGAGCTCGCTCCGTAAAGTTATTGATAACCCCTTGGACCCAGTGGTGCGAGCCGCCAGGATAAAAGTGAGAGGCAGAAAAGTAGAAAATAAAATAAAGCTCTCAAAGAGAGGATAGAAAAACCTCGGGTGAGTAATAATGAAAAGACGAATTAGGGCGAACGGACGAACGGGTAAGAGGAGAAGAAAATTAGGCGGGGGGTAATATGACTACGAAACTCTCCCCGAAATGCACCTGTATACACCAGACACCGCCAGCACTTTCCCTAGCCAACAAACAGCCAGGCGAGCTTGCGCAAGGATTTGAGCTTACACGAGCGCTAATTCGTCCCGCGTCGTACGATTAATCACCTGTACACACACACAGAGCTCCCGTCCAACTTCGAGAACTCAAACAGGAGCAGCGAGCGGAGTATCCTCTTGCAAAAATTACAAAAGCACACGTGCGGGAGAGACCCGGAAACAAAAAATCCCGAGGTGAGTAAGTTGATTAGCCTCGTGTTTTAACTCGGACTCGGAGTTTCAAAGACTTTTTATCCCCCGGAAAGGCTTGTTTGCCATCAGGAGTACGCCCGAGTTTATGCGACGCTCTGATGTTCTCGTTGAGTAGGTGCGTGTTTTTGAGCGAGTAATCATTAAAATTCATTTACAGTTTTTTTACCCCTGATTTATCCGACTCGGTAAATACTTTCCCACTAATAGCTCAATGTTCTTCATGAGAAGATTTGTATCAAAATTATAATGAAGCTATTCTCGAGTTTGGGTAAAAAGGTTGCGCAAATGTGCTCGGTAAAAGGTGGAAGAGACAAAAAACCGATACCTAACAGCAGTTAACCAGACTTTCTCCTCCGTTTCTCTATCAACTTTAAGTAGTAATAGGACAAACACAGTCAGACTTCTACCAGCGCGGAGTACAAATACACTTTGCCCGCGCCTTCCTCCCAGTTTCTGTTACCGAATTGACTTTCCCTGCCTTTCCACCGGTACACATCTGTCTACCCGCTATTTTTTCTTTATCTTCGATTACGATCTTCTTCTTCTTTTTTTATTATTTTTTTACCTCCGTCTTCGACGCTTTGTTATCCGACTCTCCCATTATTCTCCATCTACCTGCTTATCTACCTTTTCTCTCTCCCACTGCCATTATTTTTTGCACCACTTTTCGACGCTTTTTAGCTCACCTCTTTCTATTTTATCTTTGCCTCTGCTTCATCCCGCTTTCTCCGTCTATGTTTGTCGTCTTTTTTTTTTTCCAGTGTGTGTTTTTGGTGTTGTTTGCCGACGCTACTTGATTACTTTTATACGAATTTAATTCATTAATGGCTTTTCCACTATTTCTTCTCTACCTGCCTCCGATTCTTTACTTCGGCTTTTACTTTCATTGCTTTTTGCGTGCAATTAATTTAGGTGGAATATCATTTGTTTTTTTTTTCATAGATAACTGTAATGCACTTTTCTTTTGTACCTGGAAACATATTATTTCTTACCTTTTATTAACCTATTATTTCAAATCTCGATTTTTTTGTTGAACTTGTTGTATTTCTGATTCATTTGTCTTTCCTTGGCGTACACTTTTTCGAACAACGGCGTTTAATGACTTGCCTTTTTTTCTTTGTTCATACTTTTTCCGTAGCTTTGTTCTGTCCGGCCATTATATTTATTCTTTCTTACTACTCGAAATACAGATTTCTTTGATTCGTCTTCACTTGCACTCTAATTCTTTTTTTCGTTATTTTCCTTATCAGTGCTTTTTCAATCTTAACTGTAAAAGCGCATTCTTGAGAGCTTGTTTTTTAAATTCGAACGGACGGTACTTCTGTAAAAGGTTTGCTTTATTGTTCCCGTTATAATAAACAAAAATTTTCATATCTTTTAAATTCTATGGAAAATAATCTTTATTGAAAATGTCTAAGTGAAATTATCTACGTTGCATTGGTTGTTTTACCAGATGTGTACTATTAAGAGTTGAAATCAATTAAATTTTTATTAATTCTTCTTAAACTTATCTCGTGTTAAACAAGCTAGAACAAGCATACATGAACGAGCGTTGAATAATGTTCTTTATCTAAGAAAAAACAGCAAAAAACTACCTCAAGTTTGAGTATTATTCATTTGGATTACATTTTAGGAATAGATTCTTTTCGAACATTAGAAAAAAAGGATTCAGTGCAATGGTCTTCAATGGGTTAACATGTAAAAATTGTAAAAATAAAGTTTTTAATAAAATAAATGCTGAATTTTTCCCAATTTTAAAATCCACCAAACCTTTTTTATGGTTCAATACTCTACCTCAGGATAACGCACCCCAACAATGAATCGGTCCCGTCGCAAAATCCCCATAAAAAAAAAATCCGCGAAACACAGGTAAATTTGAATATTATCAGCAAGACGGTAGTAATTAGGGTGGTCGCGGTAGCCAAGATGTAATTGAGCCAAACTAAAATCTAATCTACCCCATTAGCGCGGCGTATAAAAGGTAAAAATACTTTCCGATCTCCTTATTAGCATTCGTCGTCTTGTCGGTCCTGTCCTCGCGCGCGGGTCCTGCGCAGTGCAGCCACCCCGCCGCGCCGGCTCCCCAGGCAGACTCGCAGGGGGGGTTGGCTGCTGGCGATCCGGAGTCGCGCGCTCAGTACCACGGTGTTCACCGATACGACGTACGAGCCCCACTTCGCTCTCGTTTGTCTCGTCTTCTCCACCGCGAGATTCTCAAGTAATGGCCAAGTGACCGCGCGTGATTAATCTGTGCTGCGAATTTACGATATTTGAGATTTAATTCTGATTGCACTACAGAGTGAGTTCTGTGCGGATTGATTGAGTGGTATGTGTTGTGCTTGAGTGAGTGCACCTGCAGCTGTGACCTGACCCGACCTACGACGAGTCGCATCTGCGTCGGTGAGTTTACCTTACTCTCTATCCTTTGAATAGCGGGTCATTAGGTTTTGTTTTCGTGTGGTGCACACTGCAGCTGGGTCGTATTGGTTTTGGCGGTCGCGATATTGCCCGGCCAAATGTATCGAAATCAATAACTGCGGCTTTGAATATTAATTATCTTGTGTGTGCGGCTTCAAGGACCATAACGTTATAATTAATTCTACATGGCTTTATAATTGACTCCAGATACTGGAGTATTAACATTTATACCGAAAATCCAATCTCGATTGAACCGTCTATTAGACTTTACAATCAAGTTTTAAAGCAATGCGGATGTTTACAAATCTTTACGCTTTCAAAAGACGTTTCAGTAAACCTAGAATCTTTTATGAAAAAGAGAAAATAAATTCAATTTTCATGGCTCTGAGTAACATGCAAATGAAATTGTAGGTGTCCGTAAGAGCGGACCGTTTTTTGCATTGATTTGAATAAAATTTATGGCTCTGTTGAAAAAAAAAAATCCATGGCTTTATCTTCTCGGAAAATACGTTGGAAATATTACATTGGCCCGAGTGTTTCACTTCTGACACGAGATAATGTACTTTATTTGAGATAACCATTGGTTTTTAATTAAAAAAAAAAATTGAACTCGCAAAAAGTTAGTGAAATTCAAATAGGTACATTTTAAAAGTGCGTCTACATCATTTCTGTTAATAATTTAAATTGTTTAATAAAATTAAAAAAAAAGTTTATTAAATTTTAAACTTAATAATTTTTATAAAAATGAAACAAGCGATGCAATGAAAAGCCGCCAGGGTACAGAGAAACACCGTAAATAACAATCGAAGAATCCGAACCGAAGCGTTGGAGGGAAATAGCCGGTGCGCGAGATAACTCGATATAAAAGGGTGACTCGTAAAGTGACAACAGTGACTGCCCTCGGCAATTATAGAATATTCCAGACGCATTCAAATCGTTTGCGTATCGAGAGCCGCGTCCCCGAAGTTACCTCGGTCCTTTCGAGCGCGGCATTTAGTTTGGAAAACTCGCTTTTTCACCTTGCTGCGTTTCTACAATAATTCCACCGACTGAATGGAAAAAGTTTCTGAGGTATCGTCAAAATATACATGCGGGGGATCTCCTAAACACGACAAATACAAAATTTCTTTTTCTTCTTCCTTCCTTCTTCCTCCCGTGCGCGGACTTTACGTACTGGCTCCAACTTTTATTCTTACTTTTATAAAATTCAATTTATCTTTCGAGGTCCAAAGTTTTCTGCCCGGGATATGAATTATTTTGAATATCGTTCTGACAGATCGCGTAAACCCAATTTACTTTTTGATGTCTACCGTACTTCGCACTTACTGTTCGACTTGCGGCCATGAAAATTGAATTGATAAAAAAGTTTCTCGAAACCATTATAGGACTTTTTCCACCCAGATATACCTGATATCTGTCGACAAGTGAGATGCTTATTAAATGGCCTCATACATGAATAAATTAATAAAAATAAATTTTTCTGATGTAATACAAATAGTATCGATGAAGGTATGGAAGATAAGCTTCTTACATCTGCATAAGTCCCCCTAAACAAGTTAATCAAGCTCATGTAACGAGAGTAAACAAAGAAAAAAAGGCTTCGTCCAGGCCTCCGTCAATAGCTTTGTGAAACAAAAATAGTACTAGCAAGCAATCCCTTTGTCGTATATTTTTTAAAATCGACTAGTGACCAGAATAATTCACAATAGATCCGATCGTTTAAGACCAGCCAAGCGTGTACATTTTTTTTTCACCTCCGTAGAACCCAACCAGCTAATTGAAAGCGACTCAACTTTTCAAAACAAAGAGATGTATTTTCAGGACTAATGGAGACAGATAATTAAAAATATCAGTGCGTCTTCCAAATGATTGTAGAGGCTTCCCCAACGAAAAGTCTTTTGTTCTTCTTTGACGAAAAAAAATAAAAAAGTCATGTTGCAGTGGAGTCTCTTGCGGAGCCCTAGTTTTTCTAGTCGAGATCTTTACAGAGAGCGACCATTTTTACAGTCTTGTTGTAGCTTCAGCGTACCATACTTTACTTTAAAAAATAGGCCAAGAGGTGACTGTTGCTCTTATCGACCTAAATGTTTGTGGATTTAAATTAAACTTTTCATTTTCCAACAATTTTTATTGCAGCGACAGTTTTATTGTTATTGCGTTTTGAATTATGAGATAGTTAAGATCCGTTACGGTAGAATTAATTTAACGCCTAAGAGCTAAATTTTCAAAATTTATGAGATATTTGTGAAACTACAAAGTTATAAACTGTTAATTATTTTATTACTATATTTTCTAATTAGTTCTAGGAAGAGAAATAAAGGATCGATCAATTAACCACGTCAAGATTACGTTTGAACAGTCCCGATAATTAATTAAATCGGGCTTTACCGGTTAATTGCTTGAGCTGATGTTTCAATGAGTGGATTAAAAGTATGCTTTATACAGCATACATGGCTAGTATGGATTTTTTCATGAAAGATTCTTTGTAAAAGTCTTCATTACTAAGCAGCTTATGTGAACTTTGCTATTCGAAATGATAAGAGTAAAAAGACTTAATATTGATCTAGGGTAGGATTAGCAGACTTCATTTTTACTAGCATTTAAAATTCATCTTTTACGTCTTTTTTTTTAAGCATCTACTTTTTGTTCCATTGTTCAGTTCTCTTATTAAAAATACGAAAAAAAAATTAATTTCAAGTTAATAGTTTTATGAACATTAAAGTGCAATTCAACCGTTTTTATTTTTCACTTCAAAAAATTAAGTGTGGGCAATGTACCGTGTGAACTGTATATGCCCCTTGTGGTGGTAAGAAATCTAGAATTCTCACGAAAAAAACTTCACTTAATTGACCCAAGCTGTATTTTTTAATTCCTTGACTTTCTGCCAAAAAGTTAGTGAAGTTAAAGGAACTCAATTTTAAAAACGTAATTTGTGCGCAACACGTGTTTGGCTCTTTTTCCCTAACTCGTCAAATATACAAAGATAAAAAGTCATTTACGCTCCCAAAATAACCAAACACAATAGTCACATTTTACAAAAGTAGAAAAAAAAAAACGATTTTCTGTTCCTTTCATCCATTTTATTTCCAACCAGTGCACGTTCAATTTGCAAGCTCATGACCCAATGAAAAAAAATTCAATAAACTCATAGAACGGTAAAACCACCGAGCCATTCTTACTCCAAACAGCATAAGCTCGAAACATTACAGTGGGGGATTACGGGTAACAACTCCGATAATGTTTTTCCGGTGTATTACGCCACTCGACGCTGCTCCAGGCACCGGCGCGCAAATCGTTTGTCCCGGATTTATTAGGTTTTCCGGGAATAATTTTGGGGCCACGGGCGCGTAACCCTTTAATCCCGAGGGCTGGAAAACGCGAAACCACATCACCGACGCGAGAAGCGCTTTCGCTTTGATCCTGCCGCACGCTCGGACTGATTGAAACTATAAGCCACCTACGCACTGCGAGTCGGTTATTTATTTATATAATTTTCGCGGAGCGTGATTGGCTGGAGGGAAAATTAATGTCGGCGGGGTTCATTGATCGCGATCACCTACGATAATTTAGGTTCGAGTGATCATTACAGTCAAAATACTCATTCTTTGAAGTCTTGCTCGGATGCAATTAAAACAAAGAGAAATAAAATTTCAAAGGGGTCTCTTTGATACGCTTCGTCATTAAAAAATGAGTGTTAGAATTAATGAATAGAAATCCGAGAAACGCATACTAACTTGCAAAGTGGATCCGTCATGTTAATAAGATGAAATGAATAATTTTGAAGACTTATATAACAAAGTTATGAATAATTTGGGTGGAGCTGAAAATTAATACCGCTGATAAATCAACGCGCAAGTCTTGGAGGGGCATGTTATAGTTTCTGTGAGTTTGAATCTTGGCCAAATACAAGGAAGAGGATTGCAATTATTAACAAATTTTAGTCACATTATTCGCGTCACATTCTCCTTTATGTTTGTTCGGGAAGTCTGGAAGGTAACTCTTAGCAGACACTTCCAAAGTATGATATACGTTACAGTGTATTCAGATTAATTAATAAACTTTAGCTGGGGTCTTTACGAGTTTATATTAGTTATGTTTTAGTGGGTACAAGTGTATGAATTTCAGCAATATGTTTTTAATTAATCCAGTGCTCCGGGAGCACTCAAAGAAGCGCTTAAAAAAACTGTACGTCCCGAAAACCGCTCCAAAGTGTGTTCAAAAGAACTCGTGTAACTTAAATGGACTGTCGTCGTAACCACGCTCAGAGCCGAAACTCAATCGAGAGAAACGAGGAAATCCACTCGCTCTACACACGCTTCGTACAACAATCCTCCCAGTACAGCCAACTTTACGAACGAAAGAATAAAACAGAAATAAAGAAATCCGCTCAAGACATTGAAAAACTGTCCGATTACTTTTTTTGAGCCTCGCTAATTGGTCAGCTGGGGTGGACGGTAACAAATCCCTGGTCGTTGGGGCCTCTTAGGGGTCGCGGCGTACGGTCGACGCTCTGGGGGTTGGCTTTGGCACGCGGCGCGACCGGCACTCTATCTATTAGCCAGCGCAGCGCAGCGCCACGTGCACCAGCCTTTTGGGAGTTGCGCGTGCACCGATCAATATTGACTGCGGATAAACAACGACCGCCCGAATCGATGATTATTTCGGCGGGGATAAATGTTTTGGGAGTACCGGTACCGCCTAATCGTTGATTACGACGAGATTGCCTGACTTTGTACTCGGGTATTGCGTTTCTGGGAAGTTGACGAATCAGTGTTGTACTATAGGGTGATATCGAATTACTGCATAATTGACTGGGCTACTTGGGATTCTACCAAATTTTTGGACAAGTACTTTTCGCCAATTTCAAACGTTCGAGAAGTTCTACCCTGAAATTCGGGAAAACTCGAGCGGCGATTATCCCTGCAAGTTGAATTTTGAATTATTAAATGAGTTAATTTTCCCCGCTCGGATTAAACGTTCCATTTTCCGTGGGCGCTTGGCGATGGTTCATAAAAATTTCAAAAATACGGTTGATGAGGAAAAAAAAAAAAAAAAATTACTTTTTTTTTTTTCAGCGAAACACAATACATAAAGTACCCGAATTTGTACGCGGTATCGTATCAACTTTACATCCCGAGCGTCGGTCCCCTCACAAGCGCTAATTGAACAGCGAGACAAAACAGCCTTGTTATCTTTTCATTCGAGAGCATAACTTTCCATTTGCAAAATCATTTTCAAAACAACGGCTCTGTCCCCGGTATTAATTCCCGGTTGCCTTTTTTCGTTGCGCGATGAATAATAAAAGGTCCCTTTTGGAAAAACTCCGGGACCCTCTTTGTACGTCCAAACAACAAAAATTCGACGATTTCCGTCGAGCTCGTCATTTTTTTTTCGACAAATGGCATGTCCAGCCCGAGGCGAGGGCAGGGAAGAAGAGAGCAAGAGAGAGAAAAAAACGCTTGCCTACCACAAAGAGTCAATGTTAGCTCGTGCGTGAAGCATCCATCCCGTGGAATTCGTGGTATTAAGAATCCTGGAGAGGAGGAACCCTTGTCCGGTCCGTTTAACCCTCGAGGAGGATCGCCGACGTCTCTAGCTTTCTTTTTCCCGATCTTGCTTGAAATCTTCCTGCATGATATTCATCCGCTCACCTGGCTTGATATTATTTATGACATCGGGTCTTTCAACTCTTTGATAGTAGTTAAATTTTATACGAAATGAAAAATAAAAAAATAAATAAACTAAAGATAAAAAAAGCTTAAGCCACCGGTAAAAGCCATAATAAAGCTTGGTTTGAAGCATAATTTATGCTTCTTTAAACCATGATAAAATTGTGAATAACAAAGCTCAAGTACACTCCCGAGTCGTAAAAGCTTAACAGCTCGGATCATAAAAGCTCAATTCTTTACTTTCAATTTCCTAAATCACGAAAAAGCCCAACAACGGTAGTAAAAAAAAGAAGGACGCTAATCAAACCTCAGAAGGGTTTTAAAAGTGGCCCGTAAACGTTGGGTCCGCGCGCCAATCCCAATTCATCAAAAACGCTCCACATGACACAAAGCGATTCGAAAATCTCTCCTTTTATCTCCGCGTTCGGCGATATTCCCGTCTCGTACCGTCTGCCAACCTCCCCAAAGTGCTTTCTTCACTCTCTACCTTCCCCCGGCGAATTAAAATTCGCTTCTTCTTATCCTCCTTTTTTTTTATTTTCCTTTACGTCCCTCGTTCTGTGGCTGGTGTTTGGTCACGGTGCTGTTTTTCCGCGGGCCGGCTTTTCAATTATACTTTTTGCGGCCGATTCCCCGCCGGTTACGAGCCCGCCCGACGGAGAAAAAGCTTTTCGATGTTTTACCCCACCCACCACCGACGGAAAATTGCCCCCTCTTTTTATGCTCGATCGTAAAGGAAAAAAAATAGAGGGGAGTTTAATCTTTGCCCACCAGCTTGATGGGCTCGTTTGGTATTATACCCTTTACCTTTTTTTTTTGTACTTCCGTTTACATTTTTTTTTTTAATTATTGGTGGACATCGCGCTGTGTAATTAGGGATTTTAAATTGCGAGTTTCTGGTGAATCGCGTACGACGATAATCTGCGCTGACAACTCCCGTAAATATCGTTTAGCCGACGTTTAAAAGTGAAGGGAAATCTTGACACTGGGGTGGGGATTCGGTGAAATTCAATTATTTCACCCTTTCTTCGTCATCATCCGCGCCTGTTCCAATCAGTTTAAAAAGCCTCCCCGCTTCGCGAATCTGTTTCCTTTAATTTTCATCCTCCAAATCAAACCCGACATATTCGAAAATATATTATCCCTTTCGAGGATCCCCCTGCAATTACTACTATATTACGCGATGTTTATCGTGCTTATCTCTGCTTATCCTTTGCGGGTGCCTTTGAAGTCACCGGGAACTGAATTTCGGGATTCCTTTGTTGTTTTGCGTGCTCACTTCGGAGGGGTTCCGGCTCGATTATCTTCCCTAATCTTTTAATATCGTACGTCCATAATAAAGTGACAAATTTCTTGAAACTGAATCGATAATTCAACCAGCCGTTTCAAATGGTAATTTTTTTGCTTTCAAATTGCAAAAAAAAAGAAATTATTCGGTGAATTTTGCATTGCAATACCGTTAAATAATTCAGTCCGAGCGCAAACAAACAACTTTTTTAATGGATGCATTAAAGTTTGATTGTTGCGTTGGTAATGCAGCTGCAGCGGAGCAGTAAATTCAACGGGCATGTACGCGCGGAAATATTCAGCGTGTAAACTTGGCGTATCCGAGTATATTAAATCTAGAATTTGAATATTAAGCGCGGGGCCGTTCGTAAAACCGTTGGACCCGAACGACCTGCCGCGCACCTGGTGTATACGTGCGTTTAAATTTTTTCGCGGCATACACGTCATTAAAACGTAATTGAACCATCCCGACTTTGAAAAATCCTCTTATAGAAGAGAGAAAAATAAAAAAGATGACGATGAAATCCTCGTATAACCCGCAATGGCTCTTCGTCTCAATCGGTCACGAGCTCCTTCAATTTGTCTCGCGGACGAGAGACTCGGTTAGGTGTAGCGACTCCCGATCCTCCACTTCTAATTACAACCGAGTATTTTCCCCTCCCCCGAGCTTCCACTTTTAATTCTCCCCGCTCGCCCGCTATCCGTCTTAATCCATGACCCGCTCCGACTATATATTTCCGCTCGGAATCTTTTTTTTTTTTTTCCCTTTATTTCCCCGACCCCGGCGTTCTTTCACTCCAGACCGCAACTTTTTTTTTTCTTTAGGTACGTGGGTGGGAGAAATTGTTTAACGGTGTTGTAGTCGAGGGAGGAACTCTATTTTTCGGGAGTGATGTATCTTCATGAGAGCGTAGCTTTTTTTATTAATTGTTTCCTCGAGCTTTCAATTTGTCTTTGGGGGGAGTACCGGACTCATTTACCAGGCGTAGAAGTAATTATTACGCTTGTGTTTTTCTCTCTTGGTGGTTTTATTCGACCATCTCGGTATTCCGAGCCAAAGCTTGAATCTTTTTTTTACTGGGAAAGTACTTTTGGACATGAAAAAGGTTGATGAATCTAAAAAAGTATTATATACTCCTCATAGTTACCAATTTACAGAAAAACAGAATAAAAATATGTATTGTTTAAATAAATTTTTGAGATTATGTTGCTCTTAGTATAGAAACCGAACCCATAACTCGGTTGAGCAGAGCAACAAAGCCCACGAAATCAAATCCAGATCGAACCAGTCCGCATAAACAAACTCCCCCGCGTCCATCTACATAGTTAGTGCGGGTCAGGTAAAAGCTTCATATCATCGCGGTGCCATGTTCCTTACGGTCGTTAAGTAAATGTACTCTCTCGTAAATCCAGGCTCGCGCGTGTATTAAAATTCCTCCAGTAAGGAGGCTCGGGCTCGAGCCCTCGGGCAATGTGTGCGCTGGAAATTTGCTCTGGTCGGCCCGCTCTTTTTTTCACCGCGGACGGCGGCGCGCCCGAAAATTTTTGAACAAACAGAGGGGACGCGATAAGCGCGGAGGGGACGAGATGTGCTGATGGAGCTCTAATTTATTGAATGCCCGACGGCGGCTCTCTTTGTTTTTTCGAATTCGATTCGTCTGGTTGAAACCTGACTTTTTTCTAATTATGAAGATGCTTGGCTATTGCTTTGTCAACTTGGTATTTTTATCGAAGGAAGGACGATCGATTTGGTTGTTGGTCCAAATACGTTGGATCGAATCGCTGAATATCAAACAAGCTTTCGAGCACAAAGCAATGTTTGCATTGCTTCGGTGACATTTGAATTATGGCCTATGTGATCAACTAATTTCTGGATGATGGAATTGTAACGAATTCGCATATTTAATTCAAATCATATTCAAATTCATTAAAATAAAATAGTCGTTATCGCATCAACGACAGCTCGAGAGATTAATTAAGGCCTTGACTTATGTGCTTATATAATTAATAACTTTATAATTAGTTTTAATCGCAAAGTAATGACCACTATGCTTTTATGTGCATTTCACTTGGGTAATTTTATTCATCACTCTAATTATGTCTGTCTCGCATCCACTCCGGTATCTTTTCACGAGCACAGGGGGGAAAAATTCTAAGTGACGGTAATATTATCCCACGACCACGAGACTACTCCGATGGCCTTGAGGTACGTAACGTGCTGTCCCGGCTGAGATGTTTGGATTACCGACTGAAAGCCGAGTCATATCACATAATCACGTTACGAGCCCTCCCCCAAAAAAGAAACTTTTTTTTCTCAACGGACACGATTCCTAAAATTCAAATAAGATTCATCATCACGGTCGGCTTAATTCGAAATTTTAACAACTTCGTTATCATAATTGTATATTCCCCAACACGATTCGAAAAAAAGGCTCGCGATACTTACTCAGGTCACGAAAATGTAAATTTTCAGGAGAGAGAGAGAGAGAGAATCAAACCGCGTACTTTTACGAAACTATAAAGAAAGCCTGCGGACGTCGGGTAATAATACTTTGAAATATTGTAATTTAATATTCCCCGGTGCAGGCAGCTGGCCCCCAACCCGATTTATGTATTTTTCTTTAATGAAGCCACTACCCGCGTCGCGACGCTCGCGGAATTTTCCAGAGCCGGTACACAATTCCCACTTTGGCCGTATAAATGCGCAGCGTTATACCTTTTTTTTTCTTCGGCGACGTCTGGGGCTGATTTAATTTTCACGGTCCAGCGACCCAAGGCGATGCAGAATTTCCACGCTCGCACGGTAGAAGAAGAAGACGCGATTATTCACGCCGAGGCGAGCATCAGCCCTACCCGCGATATAAAGCCCGGGTGTCTATATTAGAGGGTGCGCGAGGAGTTAGGTGAAGACGTTTCGCGGAGTTGCGTGGAAAATCGGCCACTCAAACGTAATCCTTGGGTCTTAGTCGACGATTTTTGCACTGTCTTGGTTCGTTTGATACATCATCGAGACTCCTTGACACAATTTGATTTTATATACAAAAGTAAAACGTCAATGCATCTAGTCTAGCTGAATGATAATGGTAGAATAGTTTTAGATTTGTTAAATGGGTTTATGAGAAATCAGTGTTTTAATTATTTTCGTAGACGAAATTTTATTACCAACCAACGTATTGGGGTAAAATGCTTCGTAAATGAGTTTCGCAACGATTACTTGCGCCGAAAAAGTGAGTTTTCATAAAGTGTCTTAATAAAGTCACACAATTTTGGACTTAAATCAATTTCAAGTTGAACTCTGAGTTCCTTCTGTCTGTTTCCTCTCTTTCAAAGTCTGCTGAAAGCGACTTAGTTTTCGCTACGCTCGGAGGGGTAGGAAGCTTATATATATATAAACGAGCGCGTCTTTGCGCTTTTCTTTGGGCTATTATGTACGCGTGGCTGGAAGAAACGATCTTGGTCGCTCCGCTGCTAAGACTTCACGCGAGTGTAAGGCTCGTTTACAGGTTGCGATTTCAGAACAATAATAACAATTGGAGACCTTGAAAATTTTTTTAACTGCATTCAACCACCATATGGAAAAATAGATCAAACAGTTTGAAATATATTTTTACTGAATAAACAAACTGAAAGAATTGACATTAGTTAACTGAATGTATTTTCATGAGCGAAGGCATCAATTGAGGCTGGTTCAACATTTAATAAATGGAAATGTTTTAAAAAAATTTTTCAATTCTATTGATTTAAAGTATAAAATTTTAAATTAAAATATTTGAGCTTTTTGATTTATTTCAATTTTACAATTGAAAATATTTACAACTAAAGGCTGATTTTATGTTTGATTCTATAATAAAATATTATGCTAAGCTTTGTTAAACCTCTCAATATTCATTGTTACGTGATTGACAATAAAAAGCTTGCAGAAAGTGAAAAATAAACAAGAATTATTTTACGAATATTATGATGCAAACTTGTCACTGCAAGCTTGAACGATTTATAAAATAAATCAACAATTTTTTACAAAAAATTAATAGATCAAATCCAAATCACAATTTTTTTAAAGGTTAATTTACCAAAACAAAATTATATTTAATTTAAGAAAAGTAATTTTGGGTGATTTGGAGGACTCTGTTCCTATGGTAATTAAGTAAGCTTTATTATGATGGATCAGGAGAGTTTGATAATGAAATTAAGAAACTTCGACGGGGTGTCAAAAATTTTGATTAGATTAATTTATTAGCTGAAAGTGATTTATCGTTTCGAGTTGGTAATTAATATAGTAATCTTTGCCGTACAAATACGATTAATTAGGGCGTAACGTGCGGTATTCGTTAATTAATAGCGAAAATGATGATGTATATGGTTTTAAGCCTGAGCTTTGGCAATGTCCCGAAAAAGGATACGCGAGATGGGAACAATGGTAGCTGAGAGAGAAAAACTGGATAAAAATAAAACGCACGAATTGTATTTTTATGCACGTCGAAGTAGAAATAGTCGGATCCGGTCGGCCATGCGTTGATTTGCATGTACCTGAATTTTAACGGCTGTTTCAGTTTTTCATCAGACCAGTGAATCGAATATTATAACAGTTTTTTTTGTTGTTGTATTTTTCACTCATGTATTTATCAACAGATTGCATACATTAAATCCAATACTGCTCGTAGCAAACTAATTTTTAACCAATCTTTCAAACTTGTAGTGATTTTTTTTTAAAACAATTTATTTAAAAATATTTTGTTGAATTTTTCAAAGAATTTTCACAATTTTATTTCAAAATAAAAATAAAAATTTTGAAAAAGAAGTTTTCAAAAAACATTGCTTGTTGAACTGAAAAAATATTTCATGCATAAATCATAGTACAAAATAAAATAAAAGTAACGATGTAAGTTTTCGTACTTCATTATTATAATAAAACTAACTTCGTATCCGTCAAAATCGAAGCCCTCAAAAAATAATTCTTCAGGATATTTACACCGTCATGGTGAAACTCGCTTCGCACTGAAAGTAAAAAAAAGAACAAGAATACTTCCTTACGCAGGGGTGAGATTGCTTTTCGCGGAAAAAAAAGCTCCGGGCCTAACGTCGTTACGGACGACGCGCCGGTGGAATTTGCATTTTTCCGCGAGGTGCATCACTCCGTCTCGCTGCTTATTTCATTTTTTTTTTTTTTTTTTCAAGAAAGAAGAGTCTTTTCTTTCAAGTTTCAGGGGGTCTTTTTTGCGTGTAGTCTGTAATCAAGTGCGTTAGTCTTGAGAATTAAATTACGCGGTGTTGTCCGCCTCTTTTGTAGCTTTTTGTAATTAAGGTGTGACGTTTCCAGCGAGGGCTGTTTAATTTTGGATGGCTGATTGAATTTCCCTCAACCCCGCTATGATTAGTTTACTTTGAATAATTTTAAGTAATAAAGTCTATTAAGAACCCAAATGAAAAACTTGCGTCGGATAACTTGGCTCAGCTTGTAAAGCTCAACACCTAATTTTTTAATTATCGTAGATTGTTTAATGAAACTAATTGAGTACTAGAATAGCTGAAAAAAAATTTATTTACAGTTCATTACTTTGAATTTATTATAAAATATCAAGATCAAAATAACATACTTCGTAATTAAAAATTAAAATTAATCTATAAAGTAGAATCCTTTCGTGTAAATCTGTTCTCACAAGTCTTTGTTCTTTAATCACTGCTTATAAGTTTTCCAAGGCTTACTAAGATTGGAAATTTACTTAAGAGTTGCATAATTCATACCTGATCATCAACAATTAATACTCAAGTTAAACTTCATCTCTGTCGTTTTTTTGTGATCCTGGACTACATGCATTTGACTAGAATAAAGAAAACGTAAGAAAACTTTTTATAATAAATGTAGAAAGTATACTGAAAACTGTAATTATTTAAACTAATAATAATTTTACTGTCCAAACTCAATATAGACGCCACAAAAAAAAACTTCATCAACTTGAAAACAAAGCAACTCTGTTTACCTGTAATTTCCATAAAATTCCCTTACTCAAAATTATATTAAATTTAAATGCAGTAACTTTCCCAGCTTGTAAACATTGACTCTCCCTCGGACAATGGAACTTTACTACCTGTACGTCAAAATGCAAATAAAAAAAAATTTTTTTTTGTTCGAGGTATTTTCCCGCCAAGCGTAAAATAATTCCCTTTGTTCGTTTTACCATGAAAAATCCATCACACGTCACATTATTAACGGAAAATCGACTCGCTCACCCTTTCCATTTTTGAAAAAAGAAAATTTCTCAAAAAAAAAAAAAGTCCGGTCGCTTAACCACATTAGCCCGAGTGTATCAAAAACTATCTCGTCAAAACAGAACGTGCAAAAAAAAAGAAAAAAAAATTTTTTTTCCAAACCCAAACCCAAATAAAAAAAATGCACAAAAGCAGCAGGGGTGCGTCCACCGAGAGAGAGAGAGAGAGCAGGTTGTATTTGCACGCGCAACCCGAGCGAGAGAAGCGTTAATTAAATGGAGAAAGCTTTGCCCGGGCAGGATGGTTACGAAAAACGAGCGGGGCCGAGGAAAAATGTCCAAAAAAAAAATGAAGGGAAAAAAAATTTTGCTCCGCTGCTGTCAGGGGGTGTATTCGCTTAATTATCGGGCTTAAGCTAGCCCAGTGGACGAGGGTAATGCGCGAGAGCAAAGGCGATTTTCAAAGGATCGAGCCCAAGCTGCTACGTTCTATTGCGCTTTAGCCGTGGCGTTACATAAAAAATTCATTTATCGCTGCGCCGCGGCATTAAAATAATGTACATGCGTGTGGTCTGTGGACTCCATATCGCGTTTAACTTTAATATCGCCAGGGCTTGTAATAAGCCACGCGATAATCCGCACCAAAAACCTATGAAATCGACGATGAACTGATGCATTATACTTTGTAAATTATTCAGTCTATGAAGTTTAAAAAAAAAAAAAAAAATCATTAAAAAAGTTTTATTAAAATATCAAGTTTCAGAAAAACTCATTTTATTGCAACTGTTACTGATGCAAGAGTGAATTTAACGATCCTGCAGGTAAAAGGATCAACTTTCATCCGTTATTCAATGACTTATACTCGATAGAGTTTTTATTTTTTACTACAGCTCTCGTTCCGATGAACTCCAGCTGTTTTTCGATGTTTTAGACAGGTTCGAATTGCAGCCGGCATCTTTCACTGACAGTCTCGTTCCGATATTTGACAGTGGTTGTGAAAAAAACGCTTACCGGTTACGCTGGGAATGAGCTTAGAACGAGCTTCCGGTTGTCCGTCCAAATGAAGATTGGAAGGAACAAGAAAAACCTCAATCAAGTGCAGCTATCGAAATTTTTCATTAAAACTTGGTAAAATACATAAACTGAAAAATAAATTTTGATAGGATTTAAAAATTTCGCCGTATACTCTTTGTTGAATCAATTTCAGAACGGACATAAAAAAATCTTGGCTATCACTCCAGCCAATAAAATTTTATCAATACCCTATCGCTACGATCCCCCTCTTCCAAAAAAAAAAGCTCGACACCTATAGATAATCCAACACGCGTCATAAAACAAAACGCATATATAAAAGCGAAACGAAACCCATTCGGAATATCTGCAGCGAAGAATCAAAGAAAAGCGAAAAAATTACATGGTTTTATGGGGGGTAGAGGAAGGGGGAATTTTTATCTCCGCGAGTATTCCATTATACTTTCGTAGCTGGCCTCCGAATATGTGCGGGCATTCTCGATCTCGGCCACGCGCACTGTTCTCTCGTTATTGCGGTGCAACAATGGCCGGGCGAGCGATACGCCCGACTTCTTCCCGCACCGTTGTACGAGCCACCCAAAAGAGTCACGTTTTTACGAAAAAAAGAAAAAAAAAAGCCACCGCGAATGGGAGAATATTGTTTAGACGGCGGATGCCACCTGACTTTGGATGCGAAAGAGGAAAAATTTCCTAAAAATTGTGCTTGAAATTTTCAACTGCCTATGTACTTCGATTTTATGTAAAGAAAATAAAAGTTTTTAGTCGTTCTTTCTTGCAAAACTAAATCAAAATTATTTTAATGATATTTAAATTTGATAAATATATTAATAGGTCAGCTGGTAGAGCATTAGAGTCTCGTTCGTTAATAATTCGAATGAAACAAGTAATTTGACAGTTAGTCCGAGTGCTAGAAATTTGATTATGTTCAAGCGATGAACAATATTTATTGTTTAAAGAAAAAAAGGATCACATTCGAATTTGATCATCCATTAAATTAAAACATTTATTATTGGTAATATTAAAACAATTAAATTAATAAATAAATAAGTTGCTAAATTCGAATAGCAGACTTAAAATATAAATGATATCTTTAAATGATAGTTTTATAAGTGTATTTTTTATTTATTTATTTACTTTAAGTTTTACGAAAATTTGTTATTATTTCAAAACATTTAATAATATTCATTCGCACGGAACAGTAAAAGGAGACTCCAAGATTAAAGTAGAGACTAAAAAAACAAAAAAGCTCTCGAAGAAAGTTGAACTTTAACCGCGCAGTTCGTAGCGAGATATGTTTTTGTTTCATTACATCCGGCAGCTACCCTTCCCCATGAATTTAAATTTGTAATTTCATAAGCAGTTGGATAAAAAATACACTTTTTTTTGTTTTTTTTTAATCTCGCACTTTTTATTACTTACTCTCTCACGAGGCTCGCTTTTAATTGTACGATACAACTTAGCAAGTCAGATAATTAAATTAATGAAAACGAGTCAAGTTCGCAGAGGGGAGACGGGGTCGTGGGGGGAGGAGGAGGAGGCGCGTGGTTGATTTTAGGAGAAGAGAGCATTAGAGTGTATTAGCTGTTTGATGTTTGAAGAGCTCCGTCATGCTTGCGCTCGAGTATTTTCGGTGACAAAAATTGCTTGAGTAAAGTTGACTCGTCAAAGTCATTAAAACCGGTCTACCGGAAATTAAACCTCTTCCATGTATATGTATGAATTAAACGAGAATTCACCTATAAAGTTTTTGAAGAGTTGGATTTTGATACTTAATATGCTGACTTTTGAAGGGATTGATGAAAATAAAAATTCTAATAGCTTTGGCTGCAAACATTATTAAAATTTTTTTAAAACTTAGTAAAATATACACAAATTTTACAGCATTTGTCAAAAATCTATGTCAGTCTTAATTCGTAGAGTATACTTTCGAAAAATTATAAAAAAGACAATACTAATAAAATAAAAAAAAACCAATAGAATGAAATATTTTTTTTTATCAGTCGTCCAAAAACCAATAGAATGAAATTTTTTTTTTTATTAGTCGTTTACTATATTATTAACTATCTGTGTCCAGTGTGTATGTTCTTCTTGTTGGCCAATACAGTCTAAGATAACCAGCTGTTCCGACAATACTAGGATAGTTGTGCTCTACTGTTCTTCTGGTAGTTATGGTACCTCTCGGAGGAATGCGCCCTTTTTGTCTCACTTTAAAAGAAAGCATATTTTTAAAATTTTTTAAACTTTTTGTGATTGATAAACTGTTGATTCAAAAATTTTTGTATCTACTTACAAGAATAAACTTCGAAAATAATGCAAGAAATGAAAAAAATAAGAATTATCAATGACTTCATTTCGTTCGCGAAAAAAAATTTAGGTTGCACAAATAAGACTGTTGTTATTTGGTGTACAAGACGTAATTGTAAAACTTTGTAACTTGGATAAAACTTGAATGAAACTAAATAGACTAAAAATGCACTTTTATTTCTAAGAAAAAATATTTTTTCGTATAATTTATCGTTTATGTAGTAAATTTTATTTGATATTTATTGGAGTTAAATGAGTAATAATTGTCTCGATAATTGTAATAATTTCACAGCTGATAAAGTAGCAACTGTCATCAGAATAATAAGTTAGTTCCATGAAAAGTTTAAAAATACATAAACCTAATTTCACATTACTGATCTCATTAATGACACTTGATCAAATTTTAAAGAACATTATGATGTATCGATTCTTTTTATGAATTCGGTGAATCTAAAGTAACTGCTAAAAGTGGAATAAATAATTTTGGAAATTTGAAGCTATTTAAAAAATAGATTTGATGAATGAAAAATTTCTTTTAAAATAAAATAAAATATTGTGCTTTTTAATAAAGCTCAAAAAGTTTTTGTATCATGTAATCTTCGAAATGAAATAGAGAAGTTTTTAACCAAGCACAAACATTTAGATTAATTGAGAAAAAAAATTGTATACCTGTACACGGGGAGTCCTGTGATTAAAAATTAAAAATAATTAATAATATTTTTCTATCTGTCAGAATAACACTTTTGAGTACGGTACCAAAATTTCATAAGTTTTCTTGTTATTTTGATGGCGAAAGAAGATTATTATACTTTGAAGATGACCGATTTTGAAATTTTTCATTTTTTTATTTATTTACTTATTTTATTGAAAAACCAAAGTATAATTTTAAATATTATTCAAATTATATCTTCGAAATGTGCCGTTAGAACTGTAGTTATCAGTATGGTGGTAACCATTTCTTCCTCTATCAGGGATCGTACGTTCGGTGGCTGTGTATCGAGTAGTACCTCGCAATCTTACTATTGTAACAAAAAATTAATAAATATTATTATCTTTTCAATTACTTTTTTAATAATTTTCATATCATTGAATTTTAAATAATACGATTGAAGAAGAAATTTACTACTCACGAGCATCAGTTTGAAAAGTTATATGCAGAACACAAATTAAAAATATAACAACCAAAGACGTCATTCTTCAGTGAAAGTAAATTTTAAATCGCAAAATTTATTTGAGCCGATTAGTGAAGATTGTACAAGGAGTCGCGAATTTATAAGCTGTAGTGCGATGCATAGGCTATTTTGTATTAATAATTATCACCTTATCTTTAGTCGTAAATTATATTTTGTAATAACATTTGATGACCTGACAGTCTGAAGACATTAAATTTTGAGTTTTAATACAGTATATTCTAATTAATTTGATAAGTTCATTCAAAGCACTACTTAACCAAAAATTAAAATGTAATTAAGGAAGAAGTCAAAAAAATCTTATTTTTACCCTGAAATTTATTTTACTCTGATAAAAAAAAAAATTTCAAGTTTGTGAAATAATTTTCAGCAGTTCAAGTTCATCAAATTGTTTTCCAGATCTTCATGCTATACATCCACACCCAAAACATCCCCTTTGGTCAAAGTAAGGCAAAAAAAAAAGCCGCAAACAAACCCACGGGGGTCGAAAAAGTGCTTCCCCAGACTTTTAATCAATTTAACGATAGCACAGCAGCAGCAGCGGCAGCTGACGTTGGGGGGCAATATAAGCTCAGATATTTCGCCACAGTAACTACACAACGTCGGGGGGCGAACACGACGCGGCTGCCTCCCGCTGTTGCTGCACGTGTTTATAATACTTGCCTGCCTTTTTAAAATCGCCCGCGTAGCCCAGCGGGAAATTTAATAACAGGGAGAGTCCGCGCTAACGCGTTATTAATACGTTCCGAGGCTCTTTGGGGCGTGTTTATAATATCTTTCACCCCCATAGGCACGCGTCGTATCGGTGATTTCGGTTTATCCTAGAGATCGCAGCATCCGTTCGGAGCAAAAAATAGCTGCGTTGATTATTCGACTACGGATTATGCGCCTTTACTCAAGACCTCTGATGAAAAAAGCAGCCAGTTAATGTGAAAACAAAGAAAACTTTTGCATGCACAATGGAGTTTTTTTCACACCCGGCCATAAAAATGCAACATAAAGATAGAGTCTCGTTCATGGCTAGACTCACAAGGCCGAGTATAAAAAGCCCAAAAAAATGAAACTAAAACGGACAAGAGAGAGATAGAGAGAGAAAAAAAAGCATAAATAATAAAAAGCTCGTCGCGTTAGAGCTCGAAGGTCGCTAATTCGATACATCCTCTATAGCAGCTCGGCCCCCGGTCGTCCGCACTCGCCCCTCTCGAAAAAGCTCAAAGCATGTAGTGGGCGACGAGAGGGATAATGAAAAATGAAAGGCGTCGAGAGCCGAGAATGTACGAACGCATGTTTTACACTAGCTGTCGACGAGAGAGGTGTTTATTAATCCGGGCTGTGACGTTATTCGCGCGATGACCGGGAAATCATCACACTTTTTAAATTCGCTCACTGGAAACTGTCTAATCGAACGTAGTTTGACTACAATCGTGTGTTGGGCTTTTCAAATGTATAAACTGTATTTTTATTTTTTGGAATTTCAGCTTTTTTAAACGCGTTACTAGCTTATCGAGATAAAAATAATTTTTTAGTAGTCTTTCTAGTAATTCTTTAAATTTTAGTATCAGATGATGATAATAATAGTACTTCTGTCTTGTGCACAAATGCACATTTATTTTTTATGAACTCAGATTGTGGCACAAAAATTGTGTTCCAAACTTTTTTTTCTACTTTTTGATTTCATGAAAATGGTTTTTTGAATTGTTCGATCCAGATCTGTACCTCCAATTATTCAAATGTTCATACTTTTTTACAAACTGTTTCAAAAGTTAATAGTTTTTTCCTGTTTCGAAACATCTACAGTTAGTTCCACGCTAGTCATTAACAAGTCGGGTTATCGGTATTCCCTACAGTTTCCAGTTTTTTCAAAAGCCATCAGATCAGAAAAGAGCAATTTTTTAACAGTTTTGATTTAAAAGCTTCTAAATTTTCAGTTGTAGTTACGTTTTACCTTGTCAGCAGATTATTTGTTTGTGATTCTGTACCAGTTATTACGTCTGTAGCTACCAACGTCTTCAGAGTGACCTGAACTTGGATTACGTTACTTAATTCTTCATCTTTAGTTGTTACTTTCGTAATTTCAATTGTTGCGGAGCTATTGATTCGATTTCTTTTCGATTTAATAATTTATACATATTATTACTGTAATAATTATTAAAGAGAATATTTTAGAGTATTTAAAAAAAAGGCGACAATAAAAGAGAAGAGGGGTGGCACATGGAAGACACTGTGTACAAACACCGCATCCCCAGAAAAAAAAGCAAGAGAAGCGAGGGAGGGACGCGAGACGACTACAAAATAAATGCGTGTATGGTACACGGCGCGACATTTGCACAAAGGGCGCTTGATGGATTTCCCAAAGATTAATGACGCGAGTCCCAGCTACCACGGTGGCAATAACGAGCCGCATTAACACGTCGATCCGGTGCGCGGGGGATCGAGGAAACGAGGAATCGGGAGTGGATGCGTTCGTCTCCTTTATTCCCGCGTTTTAATGAAAGTAATAAATTGAATGCGAGGCTGCATACCCCCACTGGAGTGTTGCGAAGGAGACGTCTTATTAATTGCTGGAGTTTTATCACTGCTGCGAATGAAAAATGCCTTCGGTGGGGGGTGCATGTACGTAGGATTTGTGCGTGGTTTCTTTCTAGTTGTCGCTTACTTTTTTTTTCTACCAAAAAGAGAGTTTTTAAATGGTCGTGGATTGTGAAGAGCCACTTGGAATGGTTAACAACTCCGGAATCGAGCCCATTTTAATTTAAGGATCGGATGGTAAGAGAGACAGGGGCGTGAAAAATGGAATAATCGTCGAATTAAAACGTTAAAAAAAAATTTCGAATCCGAAATTTCTCCGTCGCGTCTTCTTTTTAACTCTCTCTATCGGGAAGGAAGCCAGCTCGTCATGCAGATTTATGCAAAATCGTAACCGATATTGTTCCGATTAATATTCATCGTACGAGCGAGCATGAGCGATTTTCTTCTCGCTCTTTTGTGAGCTTTTGTTCGCTCGCGCACATACACACGCGTCAGTTTTTCTCTTCGTTTTGTCCGTGTATCTTTTCTTTTTGCGTCCGCTCACGGGCTCTCTTTTTCGTGTCTGGCGGGTTTTTTTCGGAACTTACTTTTTTGGCCACGTTTCAACGCGCACAACGAGATTCGTTATGAAGGTAAAATGATTTTTCTAAAAGTTTATCGGTAATATCGTTTTTAACACGGTTAGAGTTTCAGAAAAAATTAATATTTTTTTTCAGTTTATGGTTTTTAGCAAAACTGTCGCTTTATCGAGTAAGGGATTCACGAAATTCATTAAATTTTTTTTAATCACTCAAACGCATTTTACCTCCAAACAAGCAAAGATTTAATTTGAAAAAATTTCAATACATTGAAAAACGTGAGAGCAATACTGATCGATACCCCCGGTCTGGCAACTTTCCACGTGTCTGGCGTACAAAAAAAAAAGAATTGAAAAAAAAAACAGCCTGATCGAATCTCCCTAAATGCCCCCACCTAACGATAATCACCTCCGGTTCGAGTAACCGAAACCGCAGCAATAACAATCAACTCGAATTGATTAGTCATCCGTGAAAAAAAAAAAGAAAGCGAAAAAAAAGCAATACAGCTACCCAATCAGTACAACGAGCAGTTTATGCACGCGCGCATTGTTTCGAGTTTGGGGCATTAGCGATATCGCGACCCTCCTCCCACCAGGCGCGGCTCTCTTTCCTGGGCGGATTGCGCGCGCTGATAAATATGCATCAATCGTCCCTCTCCGAACTTCCTGCTGATTAAGGTAGTTTTACACGGAAAAAACTTTTGTTTTCCATTAGGCGAGCGCTCGATTAGTCTGAAATAAGAGCTTTGCAAACAACCTTATCGTTGGAAAAGCTCTACGTTCATTGTTACAATTTTTCTGACATATCAAATAGGAATATTTTTCAGTCTCTTGAAATTACGGTTTCTCGGAACAAAACTCATTTTATAACTGTAGTTGCACGTTTGTGTGGCTGTAAATTTATCTTAAAGCACAGCATAAACAAAAATGTAAAACTAAACACCAACAACAACAACAACAAGAGCGATAAAGCTAGGAATTCTACAAATGCAACGTCTCCAGATCCAGAGTAAAATTCCATCCCGTGGGAAATTCGCGCTCTCAGGTTGATTGGCCGAGCCGCGTTGGTGCAGCGGAGGCGGTCCTCCAGCTCCAAACCAGACCGCGCGCCCCGACTCTGACGGACGGACGTACCCTCTGCATCCCGCAGGAATTTTCTCTTTCTCCCGTGAGAAGTCTGTTGTTGCCCTGGCCAAGAAAACTTTGCCCAGTCTGCCCCTACTGATGTATGGTCAATTACCCGTCATAACTTTTCTTGATGATTTCTTTGGTTTATGATTACGAGATCTTCAACTCACAAGGAGAGGTCACACCCTCCGGGTCACCGATCTTGACGAAACTTTGGGGATCGTTTTCTTATACCAAAAGATGAAGAAATCTACCAATCATCCCGTCTAATGGGCCTTTTATACCTAGTTCCTACATAGCTTATATCGTATTTTTAGCTCTTTTTGGGTTTTTTTGCGAATTTTCAAAAAATTCCTGTTCGAAGCCTATTACACTTACAAAATTCTGCAACCCCGCATTCTCTTTATTTTTTCATCTTCTTTTGAGAAAAAATATTTTTAAATCTATTTTTGAAGAAATAGTCCATGTAAAATTAAGGTGATCAAAAGCATTTTTTTACTGTTTTTTTTGGTTTTATGAACTTAAACTGTAAGTCGTCAGCCTTATCAAAATTATGTCTAAAAATATTTTTTCTAAAAAATTCATATAAAAACAAAGAAAATGCGGGGTTGCAGAATTGTGTAAGTGCAATAGGCTTTGAGCAGGAATTTTTTGAAAATTGTTACAATTAAACACAAAAGTCGCACAAAAGTGTTAAAAGTGTCAAAACAAGCTGATTTTCAAAAAATTCCTGCTCAAAGCCTATTGCACTTACAGAATTCTGCAACCCCGAATTTTCTTTGTTTTTATATGAATTTTTTAGAAAAAATATTTTTAGACATAATTTTGATAAGGCTGACGACATACAGTTTAAGTTCATAAAACCAAAAAAACAGTAAAAAATGCTTTTGATTACTTTAATTTTACATGGACTATTTCTTCAAAATTAGATTTTAAAATATTTTTTCTCAAAAGAAGATGAAAAAATAAAGAGAATGCGGGGTTGCAGAATTTTGTAAGTGTAATAGGCTTCGAACAGGAATTTTTTGAAAATTCGCAAAAAAACCCAAAAAGAGCTAAAAATACGATATAAGCTATGTAGGAACTAGGTATAAAAGGCCCATTAGACGGGATGATTGGTAGATTTCTTCATCTTTTGGTATAAGAAAACGATTCCCAAAGTTTCGTCAAGATCGGTGACCCGGAGGATGTGACCTCTCCTTGTCAGTCAGTGATATGATAAAATTTTAAACTAAGAATTATTAAATAAAAAAAATTTAATAAGGCACAAAAAAGAATTATATTTCATTAAAACGTAAAAAAGACCCAGAGAGCACATCTCAAGAGAACCCATACACGAAGGTGGTCATTAAAATCCTCGAAAAGGACGTAAAAAGAGACACACTTGAGAATTTCAAAGAAAAAGCATGAAAGCTCGCGATGTAAGACGGCAAATATTCAAAAGACCACTTGGTCATAAACCAATCCGAAAATTCAGCAAATAACTCGCGTGGGGTAATGGTAAATGGTGGACGGGGTTAATTTCTCAGCGTCGCGACGCGTGCAGACGCTTACTGACCGTTAATGGGCCACTCGCTCAAGAAAGGAGGGGAGATTCAATGGATGAAAAGCCCAACGAAGCGATTACCGTGGACGTCCCTAACAGACGTGACATCCTTTATATACCCCACGGAAGTCTTACGCATTCGAAATATACAGAGTTGAAAATAAGGAGCCTCTGAAAAGTTCGAGTTAGAAGCGGTGAAAAGAAGCCGGAGGAAAGTAAAAGACGACGTGAAAAAACTATTTGACTCGGTATCAAAATCGGTGAAAAAACAAAACTTGCGTTAGGTACTTATGTAGACGACATCTTGATGATACTTTTTAATTTGTGATTTTTTAGTTTCACTTTGACTTTTGGTAATTTGAACTCAACAAAAATAAGTTTAAAAATATACAATGTTAAAAAATTTAATGAGGTGCTTTTTCTTAATAGTACATTTACAATTTTGAAAATTTAATGAGGTGCTTTCTTAATAGTACATTTCGATACTCGTTTCCAAGACGTACGAATTTGTCGCAATGCAAAACTATCGTACGAGTATTAACCACAAGTGGGATAAAATTTGTTTCCATGCAAAGCTTTAGCATTTTAAGGTTGAGTAGCTGGGCACTTTTTTTGATACTGCTATGAGCAGAAAGCCGTACTAATAAACGAATTTTCTCTTCTTTTATTTAATACTTTTTGTTTGCAATTATGCATTTTCTGTGTTAACATAGTAAGTACCCTGCCTACATTTATATAGTTCTGCATCAATACCCATTTCGATGCAAATATTTTCTTTTTTTTCACATTTCTTGGGACGATTCTCTTTACAATTTCTATTTTCTATTTGAAGAAAGTCCTTCTTTTTTCGAAGAGATCCAAGTACAGCCGAGTTTGCCATATATTTTTTCTTAAACGAGTCGATAAAAAATTGAGTGGCCGTGTTGTGATCGCACATGACATTGTTACCGGCAAGAACTGTAAAATCAAATAATTTTAAAATGAATAATAAATCACGATAAGTCTTTTGGCGATTATTAAAATTAGCCTAAGTTCAACAGTTTCGCTTCTTTGTATTTTTTAAATTTAAATATAAAAAAAAAGTTAAATTTTAATTATTGAAATAAACCTACCTCTTATGACAATGTACCTCGCTTTAATTTGAAATAATTCTTCGGAGATTCCAATGAGAAATTTAGTAACTGATTTTTCTAAATGTTTCATAATATCTTGTTCATCATCATGTAAAATTTTTATTATTTCTTTGGTTTCTTCGACGAGTTCTGTGGCCAGAGAATTAACCCCTTGTTTCACTACTTCGCCAATTTCTTGCACTTCTTCTGCAACCGTAACAACTCCTTCTGTTGCTGCTTCGAGTACACCTACAGACAATTCTTCTAAATCGTCTAAAAAACCTCTACCTTCCCCAAAAAATTCGCAAAAAGGTTGATCATTACCGCCATTAGGGTAAAAGTCTAGATGACCTACGAAGAATATCGTTATATTTTATAAAACCAAAAAAAACTTACTACCCAGTCAGTTTTTTCCCAAATTGAAAGTTGATGAAACTATAAAACGTGAAAGTTTTTCTTACCAATTGGATTGTATATTCCAAAATTATGATTTTCTCCTGGTTCACTGTTTGTATGAATGACATCTATGAAAGAGGAGTCATTTTTCTTTAGTCTCAGCGGAACAGATTCATGTTCGAAACATGGTTGAGCAGGATCAAGCCCGGTAATTCGGTCCACTTTGATGCTGTGATTTTTCAAATACCTTGCAGCCTGGCCCACAACATGAGATCCAAGACTATGTCCGATGAAGTGCAAAGAATTTTTGAATGCACCATTGACTTTTGCTAGTTTTTGAATTAATCTGTAAAATTGTAATTTAAGTTATTACAGTGTATAACTCAGTGTATTCACTGAAAAATAGCAGCAAAAGTTTTCCAACTTTTTCAGGTTTTTCACCAATAATGCTTTTTTTTTCCGTCTTTACTTACTCGCTAATTCTAAGTGCAGCTGTTTTCGTTGCTAATGCAGCATTCCAGTAATTCAGTACTTCTAGTGATTCAAGTGGATCGGTAAAAAGTTGATAAAGTAACTCCACTATGTTTTTTGGCATGTGATCGTAAAAAGCAGCCGACCAATCTACTAGAATAACATTGTTATTCTGTGTGAATGAAAAAAAAATTTCTCAAAATTATTTAAATAATGTAATTTAATAATTTTTTTATGTGAAAAAAGTTCCATCATTTTTTGTCAACCTAAAAGTGAAAGCTAATGACAACCAAGAACGTTTAACTCACAATATCAAAATCTAAAATTCCGATCTTTGGCAGAAAGTTTATCGCGTAAAACCTGAGTGTACTCGGGAAGATTCCAGTGGATAGGCTGACTAAAAATCAAGTTTTTCTTGACTTTTGAGTTTAAGATTTTTGATTTAGTTGAGAATTTTCTCGCTCATTATTTAAATGATTTACTTTTAAAAGGTTGGAATTTTAAAATTGATTTTTTTAATCTTGAGCATACCCTTTTCATCAGTTTCCTAGCCATTTGTTTAACCCAGCCAACTCCAGGTGTGTGAAGAAAACCATGAACTACAACGGCAGTTTTTTTTTGAAGTTTTTGGTTTTTCAGTAAGACTTCTAATTTATTTTTATTTGAATTTTTTGTATCAGTTGGTATCTTTTTACATTTACTGTCACCAGGCGTACATAAATAAAAATTAACTTCAAATTCTATTAAAGTTTCATTACCATGAATAGTTTTACAAGCTGATTTTGAAATATTCTCTTTTTTTTTAATTGTTCTCAAACAGTCAAGACCGTTGATAAAAAGTAGCGCGAATAAAAAGTACGTAATTGAAGACATTATTTTTAAATTACCTGAGATTACAAAATCAAACAGAAAATAATATAATTTTAAACTTTCACGGTCTTTGCAAAAATTTACTTCGTGATAGAGAAATATAATTTTAATTGCACTATTTGCTCACTGCTGACATCATAGTTATAACTTCTAATACTACAAATTTTTCTTGAAATGCTTGATTTAAATAATTTGTAAGTAAACTCGTTTTCATAGAACAATATTGACTTATCATATCATTACTTCCGAATTAATTTTTTAAGGCTTATTTATTTTCTATTATTTTTTTTTTTTAATTAGATTCCAATTAAGTTGATAGAGAAGAAATAAATTTTCATAAAACCTTTTTAAATTTTGAATATGATAAAATATCTTTATATTAATTGAATGATTGGATTATTCACACTATATTGAACTTAATTTTTTCAGTACAGCTTTTTATTTGATTTCCGCACATTAATTCCCCATGGTTAGACTAGGAAGTTTACATAAATGGTAGCAACTAATAGAACTAAGTAAATAAATATTTCACATCTTAAAATAATGTTAATAGCGGAGACAAACAAGGAAACAGATGTTTTTGCAAAAAAATTTTATCTTAAAACAAATTATATTGAATGGCTGCGTTAATTCTTTGAGGTGACATATTAATTTCAGTTCTTTGTCTGTAAAAGATGTGGAATCAATCTTGTACATTTATCAGGAAAAAATAATGTTGTATTTTCTTTTCCTTGTTTTCTATTTATAACTCAACAAGTTGTAAGAAAAATAAATTTGTTACTGTGGTTTATAATATTCATATAGTATAATAATTACTTTTTATACGATTTTGAAAAGAAAATAGCAAGCTTCTGAACTGATCTGAAGACTTCTTATACGCAATTTTTTTTATTAAACAATTGTTAGCGCATACACATAGTCTTTACATTATTTTTGTTCCTCAATAGATTTAACTGCTTTGTAGAATCGTGTCGATAATAAACTCCTAGTCTATTTTTAAACTCTTCGGCATTAATACCTGATTCGATACATGAACTTTTACAATTTTCATTTTTAAGTTTAACTTTACTAAGTCCTTTCAAAGGCTAAGATGTTTGAATTACCCATTTTTTTGCTTTCAAAGAGTTGGTATAAAATTTTTGTGCCTGACTGTAATCTCTTAAAATAAAAGCTACCATTAATGACTGAAAAATCGAGAATTTCAATTATTATTTTTTTTTCAGTTTTAATTTTTGTAAAATAACTACAGCCTCATAGTTTTTAATTATAACCTTTGCTTTGATTTGAAATAAATTACGAGTTTTACTATCCAAAACATTGCTTTTTAATTTTAAAATTTTTTGGGGGCTATTTGAACACTTTTGATTTTTTATATAAAAAAACTTATTATTATGATTTAATTTTTTCGTAAGAGAATGTAATGAGGAAAATTTTTTCACCTTAAAAATTGTGTTTACCAAATAATTATTTTTAAAAAAAGTGAGAAAAATTTAAAAAGTAATATTTTTTATGACCTTGCCTATAGTTAAATAAATGTAAAATTTTGTCACAACATACATGGAAGTATAAATTATTTCTATAACATTAAACCCAACTTCAAAGTAATGTATAGTTTTGCTTATTCAGTCGTAACTCGTATTATTTTTAATTTATGTATAATTTTATTTATTTAGTTCAATTGATTACCCGAAACGAAATTTTTTACTGTTCAGCTCTTGAGAACTCGTCTAATCAAGTGAAATTGCTATGTGAAAATTTAAATATAGGTTTGTATAATGTGACTAGACATATCTTATCATTCGTTCTTTTTCTGGTATATAAAATTTAAATTTTCAAAGTTGACTTAATATTTACTCACTCAGCCTGGGTAATAAAAATTTAAAAGATCAACAGAAATAGATACAATCCATACGTTGAAATAGAAACGATAATTTTTTATAGATAAAGGAGTAAATTAGCCCCATAACTAATTTTTTACAATGACAAATACTCGGGCAAATATTTTAAAAATTAAGTTAAAATAAAAATAAAAATGGGTTATAGCAGAGAAAGTATAATGAATCAAAGCTAATAATTATGTACTTTTTTTTATTGCACGCACAGATTTTACTTAAGAAGTCTTTAATACATCACTTTTCAACTTAAAAAGGAGGTGTTGAAAACCTCTTTTATGATACAATTATAATTATTATTATTTTATTCGATTTTTTTTAAAAGTTATAATACATAAAATTTTTTACGATACTCGTAGAAGATAAAAATAATTAAATTGATAAGTATTTACAATCATACACTAAAAAGATTTTAAAAGTATATTTCTGACATAAGCTTTTTAGTTCGGCTCAACTATGATTCGAAAGCATAACTAATGTAATTATTTTAATTACTACTTATTATTTTTTAGTGCACATTCCAGCTCTAGGTGCAATACAAAAAGTTATCAACAGGGCTGGGCAAAAACTCAAAGTACAGAGTTAAGCCTTGAATCCGAGGAATACAGAGTCCAGATTAATACGCTAGTTTATCTTATGCGGGAGTTTTGGACTCTGACTTTCGGACTCTCGAGCCCGAAGACTCTGAGTCCGAGAAATACACAGTCCAGACTTTGACATTGACTTTGGCTCAGACTCCAGACTTTTTCAGCACTGGTTCTCAAAATGATTTAGCGAACTATTTTTTACGATTATTGGTATAACTTTGAATGCTTACTTTATAAGTTCAAGAGACCTTACAGAAATAAGACCTGACATTTGTTTCATTGAATCAGAGTTAGTAAGGTTCAATTTTCGCTGGATTTACATAATAAACTCCTCTTTTATTTTTATAGCGATCTGCGTTAATGCCCATCTCAATACAAACTCTCCCGTTTTCATTTTTCTTGAGGCGATGATTTTCTCTGCACTTATTATTTTCTTTTTCTAAACTTGCATTATCACTGAGTGGCCAAGTTGCATAGTTTGCCACATGTTTGTAATTAAAAGATTTGATGAAAACTTCCGGTGCAAAACTATGTTCACAAATAATTGGATTTCCTGCAAGTACTAAAAAGTAAATTTTTTTTAATAATTATTGACGAATCCCTTTACATTACTGAAAATTATTTTCATTTTTACGTAAAAAATGTATTTTTTTTATTAAAATCAGCTCAAAGATAAGAATTTTTATTTTAAAAACGTTCGTTAAAAAAAAATTTGAATATTTATTGATATTTATAAGATTTACCTTTTGCGATAAGATATCTCATTCTAATTTGTAATATATCATCGGCGACATCTGACAAAATTTTCGTAAGCAATTTTCTGGCATCATTTACAAGTCTTTTCGAAAGTAAATCATATATTTCGTCGATCGTTTTCAACTCTTCTTCTAATTTTTTTTTCAATTTCTCTACTGCGTCTACTGCCGTATCATCCATATCCGCAATTACTTCTACTGCTGTATCTTCTATTCTCTCCGAAATTTCGTAAATTGAGTCTGCAATTGCGTACATGGTCTCATCAAATCGATTATTTTTTCCTTTTCTAACCGAACTGCAGTTAGGTTGAGAGCTACCACCGTTAGGATAGAAATCGAGATGACCTTCAAAAAATTTTCATTTGAATTTTTTTCTTTTTAAAAATTTTTAAATATCGCATGTTTAATATTGGAATTATTCTTACCCATCCGCTCATATATTCCCATATTATGATTCGTTCCTCGCTCACTGTTAGTATGAATAACGTCAACAAATTCGGCATCAGACTCGCTAAGCCTCAATAAAGCAGATTTACTTTCAAAGCAAGGATGAGCTGGGTCCAGTCCAGTAACTCTACCTATTTTCATACCGTGTTTATTTTTTAAGATTCTTGCTGCTTGACCCACAACATGAGCCCCGAGACTGTGTCCAATGAAATGTAAATTAGAAGCATCGCCAATCGTCGCTATTTTCAAGATTAATCTATAAAATAAAATTAAAATTATGGCACTGGTTTTTTGGTGTTTGAACTTTTTAATAATTGGACCTGGTAAACTTTAAATGGCAGCAATATTTCAATTTTATTATAAAATAAACATTCGTCGCTTTTTTTACAAAAATCATACTAAAAGTGAAAAGATTTATTTGTACATGTTGATAAAATTTGCGCAGTTATTCGTTTATACACTTTTAGCTTTCAATCTCGTAATGTTTTTTAAGGATTTGAGAAAAAATTGACAATATACATACTTGCTAATTTCAATTGCTGCTGTTTCAGTTGATAATGCAGCATGTTTGTAGTTAAATGTTTCCAGTGACTTTAGAGGATCGAAGAGAAGTTGCTCAAGTGCTCCCGCTATGTCTTTTGGAAAATTGTTATAGAAAGCGGACGACCAATCTACAATAATGACACTCATCTCCTGTTAGCAAAAAAAGAAAAATCTGATCTAATGTTAAAAATTATGATATTTGATACTAGACTTTGCCAACTATTCTTAAAATATTCAATCGAAAAATTTTTTTTAAAGGTACATCAATTTTTTTGATAAAGACAAGCAACTCCTGTCATGCTAAAAGTAATCATCTGATGTTTTAATAAAATTATTTACTATAAAATAATAGTTATAACCTTTTTATAAATTGATTTTCAATATATTATTTACTATAAAATAATAGTTATACCCTTTTTATAAATTGATTTTTCATTTTTTTCACCCAGCCTCCGACTTTACACTGCAAAAACTAGTGTCTAAAGTGTCATGTTTTTAAGACACTTGCAGCCGTCTTATTATTTTAAGACACTTAAACGTCTTATTTTAAACACTCAAGTTAACAAGACCCGCCGTTTCCAGTGTTTAACTGTGAACGGCTGCTTGCACCGGGAATTCGCTAAACGAAAATAATTTATTTATTTTTAAATTAATTAAGTGGACCGTAAAAATAGAATCCGACAAATTGAAAAAATTTATGTATATATATATATATTATAAGTTGTCGCGTTATTAGTGAAAGAAGTTTTTTAAAGTGTGATCAGTGGTAGAGGTTAGGTCTTCGGATCAAACGCATATTTCCTCGTTGGAGTTGGACTTCTAAGAAAAAGAGCTGACGTACACTGAAAACAAAAAATTTATAATATGACTACGAAACTGGCTTACTGCTCAATTCCACCGAGAAAAAAAAAAATACTCTTTACTTCATCTGAGGAAGAAAGTGACCGAGAAGCTTTAAAAAAAGCTATAATTAAAAATGCTGAAAAAGATCCAGTCCTCAAACAAAGTTTGGATGGGAATATTTTAATTGTTCAAATAAAGGATTCGTTTCTGAATGATTGGTGTGATGTAGAAGATGATGAAGAAATTAAAGACAAATCTGAAGTTAAAATAATTCTCATTCCAGAATTAAAAACAATTGAAGTAGCTCAAGCCATTAATTTAGAATTTATTGATAATAATAGTGAAACCAAACTAATTGAAAACTGTACCAACAATAGACCTTTCTTTATTGAGGATTCATCAAATGTAAACAGCAATGATATCCTGATTGCATCTAGTTGTCATCAAAATAATGAAAAAGTAAGTTCTGTTAAGCACATTATTTTATATCACTAAATAAATAACTTTATTTTTATAACATTTAGCAGGTTGCTAAAAAGATAAAACTAGATACCTGCAAAAAGTCTAGCGTGGATTTAAATATACTTCCACCTTTGACGGACCACTTAAAAGGTCTTCTTGAGAAAAATGGCATTGAAAAGTCCCAAAAAAATTTTTTTAATTTTTGGGGCAATTATTTATTTCAATCAACCAATGAACAACCCACCAAACAGGATTATCTCATTTTTTCCAATGCAATTATTGCTGCTTACCCAGTCCTAAAAGGAACAGGAAAAGATTGTACTGTAAGTATTAGTATAAATAAGATCTTTTTTAAAATTTCATTATAAAACACTAACTAAAAATACTCTAATTTTATATATATTTAGTCCCTGGTGAGAAGCATGCTGAGTTCTTTTATACGGAATCGACGTTATACTACAAAGCAAAAAGAAATAAAAAATAAATCAGTAAAACAAGATGTCTCAGACAAGTCATCTAACCAGGAAGACTCCCATGAGCAGTGAGTTTACTTTATTTTATTAATTCTTGAGGAAGTTGCAAACCAAAATTAGTATTCAGTAAATAAAGATGGTTATAATTTCATTAAATTAAATTACTTGTAAATGTTTGTGTTTTAGTGGATTTATAAAATTTTTTAATTGAAATTAATTTTTTTGTAGATTGGTCCAAGTTCCTCTGTTGACTTCACAGGAACAAGAGAAAGCTTTGCTAGAATTAAAAAAATTTATTCCTAATAAAAATGTAAAACATTTTCAGCGATTGCTGGAGTTAACTACTGTTGAACGAAGAAAGTTCATTGAAAGCGAAGCTTTGACTATCAAACAAATAGTAAAAGAGTATCCAATTCTTTCTGATTATGAAATGGTAAATTTGATTACATTTTATAATTCTTTTTTATATACAAAAATGTTACTGACACTTGGATTTTATTTTTTATTCTTAGATCATGTATGAGTTTTGCAACAATATGTTTGTAACCGATGAAGCTATATTAATAAATAGATGTCAAGAAGTTATCAGTGATTTGAAAACTTATTATAACTCTAAAGCTCATAATATCAGTGAGTGGATGATATTACAAAATGTATTTGAAGAAATGTTACCAAAAATGTACAAAAATAAGGTTGCTTATCCTCTATTTTTAATCTCCCAGGTACTATTTTTATTTTTGAAACCAAACAAATTTTTTAAAGCAAATTAAATAAGATTAATTTTTAAATAGGTAGGCGCTTCACTTGAATGCCTTAAAGGTCAAGTTAATGCTGCACCAAGAGTGGTTATATTTATCAATGATAATGACCCAGATGAGTCCCAAGTTTATTTGGCAGCAGATGAGCAAATGAGGATCCAAGTTCCAAACCCATCAGCCGCAAAGGTTGTTGTAGCTCTAATTGCTACATACTGGGTCTGGCATCAGTCATTTCCTATAATTTACAAATATACATTGGAATTTTTTTCCTTCAGGATCTTTGAAAAATGTACTTCACCTCAAGGTCTTGTTGGAAAGTTCTTGAGAAAACTGGCAAACTCAAAATGTGCAAATGAAAAGAACAACACTGACCAAAAAGTAGAAGAAGTTGAAAATTCAAGTGAATAAAAATTATATTTATTGGTTGCTTTGCTTATTATTTTCTATCTTTTTAAAGAGTCTATTTAATTTACATAAATACAAAATTTCTATGTGGTGTTTACACTAAATTGAGTTGAAATTAAAGCTTTATTTCATATAGTATGTGTATGATATATGTATTTGTGATTAACATGTTTTGTATATGAAACTATAAATATGTATTATTTTAAATATTAAAACGATCATTTAACATCAAACTTGATAAATAATTTGTATGTATACTGCATGAGTGAATATGTATATATTATTGAAACTAATTAAAAAAATACCTTGTTAGTAATTTAAAAAAATCTTTATTTATTTCTTAACTACTTTTTCACTGAAATGTCTCCTAAAAAAATTTCCCCGCAAGCAACTTTATAGGTAATTGTACAAAAAATATTGTTTAGCACATCTTAATCAATCTATTTAATACATTATTTCATGCAGGATAAAGGCAATGAAGTTTTTACAATAAGTTTTGAGAATGTAGTAAATATTATCTAAATTTCATGATGGAATATTTATTGCACCATGAAATGCTAATTTACTAATTACTTTTGATAACAAATTTTGAGCAGATAAAAAATTACGATTTCTTGTAAAAACTTAAAATGATATTTGTACACAACGCTTAGATAAATGACTTTTTCAACTTGTATGCATCTTATATGTTAAACAATGGATCAGCTGATTTAATCTTCTTCTTCTTCTTCTATAAAGTATTGGCACCAATATTAAATTGTACGGCCATCAACAGTCGGGGTAGGATGAATCCTGGTTAAAATTTAGGCTTAGCCATCAACAGTCGGTTCCTTGATTCGTCCGGTCTCCCAATCACGTCGTCGTGTTGCCAAATGTGAAGGAAAAGGATAGAATGGAGAAAAAAGGAAAAACTTTGACTATTTCAGGAAAAGGAAAGGAAAAAATTTTCGATAGAAAAGGTTAAGAAAAAATAAAAGACTGTTAGAGCGAGGACGACAACACGTCCGACCGCGACGAGCGTCAAAGCGCGAATCAGCTGATTTAATCGATACGGTTATTTCAACTATGACGACACAAGGGCAGTTTGCATTGACACCTTTTACGTCGCAAGAGCCAATGACGTTATAGTTGATATTACCTTATAGGTATCATCAGCTGTTCAACTGCCTAGTGCCTAACGATGTAGAGTTTAGATTGGAGTCATGTGAGATTAAAAGTAACATTTTGAGTAAATGATAGAAGCTCTGCATTAATTATTTTGAAGCTCAGTTGAATAAACATGGAGCTTTATAAGTTTCAGTGCCCTTCCTGTTTTTTTAAATCAAAACTTTATCCTGATTTGATAAAGCACTACTTAAGTATTCATAAAAACGATAAGAGTTTTAAAATCAGTTGCAAAAAATGTAATTATCAGTTTAAAAATGTGAATGGTTTTTATCAACATTTGAGAAGAGTGCACCAAATTAAAGGATGTGCTAATGATTATCTTTACATCAATCCAAAAATCACTGTGGCTGAAAATAACATGCAAGTTAATTTGGAGGTTACACATAATAACATGGACATTGAAAACTCTGATCCAGATTCAGAAATTCAAGAACTACAGGCACCTGAAATATTTTTACAAGCTGCTCAATCTGTTGAGTCTATTACAGAGCCAAATTCTGAAGGTAAATAGCTGTGCAATACCTAAATTTGTAATTTTTTTCCTAAATAATGAAAAATTTTCATTCCTTAATAGTTAAAATTGAATATAAATTTTACAGAGGAAAATGCTTTAAATCCTGAATTGTCTTCTATGAAAAAAAATGTAGCAGAGTTTTTGATAAATATTAGAGAGAATTGCAGAATATCTCAAGCAACTATTAACTTATTAATAAGTGGTGTCAAACAGTTTATGAATACATACATACAAAAAGCAATGGTAAAATTTTTTAAATATTCATTTATATATATTGTATTTTTAATCTTCAATTTTTTTTTCATTTCAGTTACTTTTAGAGAGTAGAAAAAACCCTGAAACTGGTATGCTTGGTATGGAAACAGATGTGAACTATGTTTTCAGTAAACTTGAACCAGAAGAAATTTTTGCCTCTGTCAATTCCAAATATTTATTGGACAAATTTCTTGTTGAAGAATTAAATATGGTAGAACCTGTGAAATTTTCTGTTGGCTCTGAACCTCAGTGGAAAAAAGTGAAAGTGAAATCTAGAATTGTTTGGAAAGTAGTCGATGAGCCTTGTTACATATACATTGTGCCTCTTCTTAGTAATTTGAAAAATCTTTTGAAAAATAAGAAGGTTCTGTCACAAGTTACTAATCCAAGACCTGCAGAGGATGGTGTTTACAAGTCAGCACTTGATGGAAGTTACTATAAAACTTTTCATATTTTTAAAGATAATGAATATGCACTTGCAATTATTTTTTACTCAGATGAAATAGGTGTTACAGGAGTCTTGAGCACAGCAGCAAAAAAACAAAAATTAACAAATTTTTATTGGACTCTTGCAAATATTTATCCAGAATATCGATCATCCCTTAACTGCGTACAACTTTATGCCATAGCTAAAAGTAAACATCTGAAAAAGCCAGGAGCCATAGATAAAATTTTGGATCAATTTGTAAATGAAATTAAGATTCTTGAAACTGATGGCCTTGATATTGACACCGATGGACAGACAACAAATTTTAAAGGTTCTCTTCTTTTTTGTCCAGCTGATACTCCAGCAGCTGCTGCATTAGGTGGTTTCAAAGAATCTGTTGCTGCTTATAGACCTTGCCGAACATGCATGACCACCAGTGATCAATGGCAAGATTATTTTTATGAAAAATATTTTCATCTGAGGAATAAAAAAGAACATGAGAATCAGGTTGCTGCTGTATCGGACACTTCTTTGACAAAAACAAGTTTAAATTACTGGAAAAGATTTTATGGAGTCAACAAAAAAAGTGCTTTATCTCAAGTAATTGATGTAACAGTCAACCTTCCTCATGATATGATGCACATTCTCATCGAGGGAGTGCTGCTTATTACATGTAAGCTAATTATCAAATTTTGTATTGATAATAACTTATTTACTATTATTCAGTTGAATACTAAGATTTTAAATTTTGATTACGGCCACTTCAGCCATGACAAGCCAGCTCAAATAGAGATAGAACATTTATCTGATGATAATACTCTGAAACAGAGTGCGGCCCAGTTAATTACACTGTCACACACTTTACCATTTTTGATCAAAGACTTAGTTAATGATAATTACAGTGAAAATCTCAGTGAAAAAATAAATTGTTATATTGTATTACTACAAATTTTTAATGTGTGTGCAGCTTATGAAATTCAAGATGAGAAAATTGATTTATTAAGTTTTATGATACATGAATTTTTGACTAAATTCAAAAAATTGTTTCCTGACCAACTAGTTCCAAAATTCCACTTTCTGATTCACCTTCCAAGATTTATAAGGATTTTTGGTCCACTTCGACAACAGTGGTGTTTTAGATTTGAAGCAGCTCATGCCTATTTCAAAGCTTTGGTACCTGTTGTTAGAAATTTCAAGGACATGCCTTACTCAATGAGTTACCGGTATCAATCTCGCATGTGCTCTCAATTATCTTGTAATGAAGATAATTTTTTGTATAATGGAGATAGCATTGCTCCAGGAGCTACAGTTTTGCTTATCAACTTACCACATGCAAACTTATTCCAAAGTTTTATTGATGAAACTCAGTGGACTCAATGTGAATTGATGATAACAGGCAAAATAATTATAAATGGTACTGTGTACAGCCCCAATAAACTGGTTCTATTGGAATGCAATGAAAATTACTTACCCGTATTTGGATTAATAAAAGAAATTTATACAATTCAAGATAAGAAGCTTCTTTTAATTACACAGCTAAAAACAATTCAATTTGTATCTACTTTAAATGCCTATGAAGTATTGCAGGAAACTGAAAACCCAACATCAGCCATAGATATTAACCGCTTAATTTTTCCACATCCTTTATTTGATTGTTGTTTAAAAAAAAAAAAATATGTCATATTATTAAATCACAATCACACTGAATTTTTTTAATTCAAATGTTAAACATTTATATTTGTTAATTTTTTTTGTGATTTGTATCATCAAAAAATGACAGTGTAAGTAAAAATAGTTGTAGTAGTAGTGGTTTTTGTAAAAATTGAAAAAAAAACCTGTGTTTTATAATTAAAAATTATGATAGATTTTCACAAAATAAAACCAAATATCTTTAATACAAGTTAATTTTTTTATTATTCAAAATGAAATTTTTATTTTTAATATTATAATATTTTTCAATAAAAAACTTTTACTATTTATATTTCAGACACTTATATTATCTCATCTATCCATAACCTCAAACAAAACATAAAATACATATACAGGCTCATTATAATGATTTGAACACAAAAAAATTTTAGGTTTTATTTTAATTTCACCGTAATAAAAATTAATATAGTATATTTAATCACTACAAGACTCCTGCAAAGTGAAAAAATACACAGTTAGGCACAGCAGACACGGCGAATATTTTATAGCACTTCAGTATTAAAAAATAAGACGTTTAAGTGTCTTAAAATAATAAGACGGCTGCAAGTGTCTTAAAAACATGACACTTTAGACACTAGTTTTTGCAGTGTACCCAGAAAACCATGAACTAAAACGGCTGTTTTAACATTGGATTTTAATTTGAATTTATCCATGTTGGAATTTTTTGTAGTATCAATTTTTATTTTTTCACATTTATTTTTTCCAGGTGAACAAAAATAAAAATGAACTTTAAATTTATTTAGCTTTTTTATCTCAAAATATTTATTACAAGTCAATTTTTTATCTTGTAACACATTACTTGAACAAATTAAAACGTTAGTTAAAAGAAATATAAAAAAAATGTAAGTGAACGAAGCCATAATTTTTAACTTCGTAAAAGGATTTTATAAAACAAAACTAAAAGACTACTTACTGAAAATCATAAAATCTACCACATTTATATTTGAAAATTTTTTTCGATTAGCACAATGCAGAAAGAAAATTTCAAATTAGATCCAAAGTAAACTTTTACGTAGTTCATTGTAATTATAATTTTGAGTATAATTGTTTGATTAAAATTAGACTATCGATATGCGTTTTTGAAATTTACATTCAGAGAATGACAATAGTAATATTCGAAATAAATTTTTTTTAATTTTTCGACCATTATTATTCAATTATTAAAATAGGTTTCTTTAATTTGAGAATAAAAAGTGTTTAATTTATTCAGAAGAAATTATAATTGGTAGTTTTTTAAGTACAATAAATAAGGACTTAATAGTTACAAAAATTCATTATTGAATACACGTTTATAATTTCATTTTCAAATATTACTCCATCAAAATTTTTTCAGTTTTCAGCCTTATTTAATATTTAATGAAAATCTCATCTAATAAACTTATTTTTAACATATTTTTATCTTTGGTGTTTCACAAACTGATTTGTGCAAAGATGTCATTCAGTTTACAGGTACTAGAACGCAAAAATGCCTTTTCCGTAAAATTTGTACTTTTAAAAAAATGAAAGTCTATTTTAAGAAAAAATTTATTCACACGTCAATTTTTGGGATTCCCAATTTTTTTTTTCTCTTCATACAGCTGTTCGAATATTCGATCAGTTTTTGAGTAAGTATTAATACATTACACATGCACGAAATTAAAAAAGAAATTTTAATTAAAAATTATTTGGGTTTTTCCAAAACATCAAAAGCTATAAAATTTTCACGTGGATTTCAGAAAAAAAAAAGATTTATCGGAAACCAGGAGATAGAAAAAGCATTCAACCTGAAAACGACACCGTAGGATCATACGAGCGTGGGTAGTTTTAAGATAAAGGAATTTCCCGACGCCTTGTTGAGAGGAGCGCATTAGGGTTCGTTTACATTGGCGAAGCCGTATAACACACATCTCTGAAGGGAAATCTGCGCTCGGGATCAGAGAAGCGTACGACGGGGTAAATGTTGCGCGCGGTTACGTTTCTAAGCTCCGACTAATGGTGGTAATTGAAGGCTATGGGGAAATGGCTCGGGATGCCGCTATCAAAGGGCCAAATCTTCGATCTGGAGTGGGTTAATGGAAAAGAGCTTACCTAACCCGGCCGCTCTTCTTCTACTTACTACTTTTGCTCTCCGAATTCGTTGGCAACTTGGCAAGATGCTCTGCCGACCGTTAAATTCTTTCTTTTCATTCTTTTTTTTCGACTCAAAGGAACAAACTCGAAGATCGTCGGAGATTTTATGGCGTTTGAGGAATTCGGAAGCTGATCGCGGGGGGTTGTATTGATTCACCCGATGGAACTCATTTCTGGATACATTTTACCTTGATTGTTCTTCGTCGTTTTGTAACATTTTTTTACTACTAAGAAGTTTCTGTACTATTAAGAATAAAGCATTATCATAGTCATTGTAAACGCAAAACTTTTCCACACATTTCAGACCAATAAAAACAATTCTGTCTGACAGGAAAGACAAAAAAAAAAAAAAAAAGCTCACCTGGTATAGATACGAAAACAGGGTAACGCATCACGAGTACGAGTTATAATTAAACGGGCGCGGAGCATAAATAAAACGGCGACCAATCAATCCCGGTTATCCACGTGCACAATACGCGCGTCACGCGCCTCGCAAATTGGAATTCGGAGTCGCGCACCACGCGCCGTATTCTATTTGAAAGAGCCTCCGCATATGTATATAGGTATAATAGGTATATGTATACATACATACACACTCATGCATAACACGTGCATATATTTCGAGTAGAATATAGAAATTATAATTACGCGTATACGCATTGAGACGAGATGATGGGGTTTGAACATATTGCATTACGTATTAGCCCCCGACCCCTTCCCCAAACAAGTGCGTGTTGTATTAAGGGTTCGTGTTTGGTTATTCAATTTCGCATAATCATCGCGAGAGGGAGAGAAGCCTTTTTACTTTGTGCCACTTCGTTTGCTCATTAATATTTCTAGTTTTTAGATGAGGGAAAATACTGATTTTGGACCAGAGCTTTTTTGTAGAAGTAATTGAAAGCTCGAACCAGATGGAATTTTTGTTACTGACGGTTTTTACAGGACTCTTTTTTCCAATGAATTCATCAGTGAATGGGCTCGGGTAACGAATAGAGATGGACTGATTTGATAATTGATACGCTAATTGAACCAGTTCTAGATTTAAAGTACAGTTTTGTCAGGTTGAATCATTCCAGAAAAAAGAGCTTTTTAATGGTAGTAAATAAAAAAAAAAAAAAAACTTTATTTTTTATTTTATTTTTTTCTAAACTTCAGTTGAGTTGGATGTGCAGGTAAAAGCGGAAGATGAAAGAGGTGTCATTGAATTTAAAAAAAAAGTAAGCTTCGAGGACATCTTTTGCATCCAAAATAAGACGCAGAAACAGAGAAATAAAGAGCAACACATCTTTTGAAAAGGCAAAGTGAATAAGATGAAAAGGGAATCTTGCGAAATAAAGGTGTGCCGAGGAAAGCCCTACTAAGATACATATTATTACTATTTTTTTTTTTTTTTTTTTTTTTTTTTTGTAATTAAATCCGTTTTTCCTCGCCAAAAGATTTTTAAATTAAATCCATCCAGGTCATTAAAAATTTAATTAAATAAAAGAACTTACACATAAATTTTATGAATATGACACCTATTATACTTTAAGTTGAACTTCTTCGTACTAAATTTTTATCAATTTTTTGTTTCAGGTGAGTTTCCATACGACTCTTCCATCCTCGCCTGTAATGACCATACAAGTAATTATTCTGGATATAGCTCTTAAATGCAAGGCTAGTAAAGTAATTTTTTTTAACGCGAATGATGTTTTTGATGCAGAAAGAAAAAAATATTTGATTGTTTTCTAGATTTCTTCATCCCTTCCAAAGCTATAAAATCAAAGTAAGGAAATATTCCTCGAAATATAGCAGCTGCGGTGAAGATAAATCGACCCAGAATTTAATATCTTTGGTGGTATTAAACAATCGCTGTTGAAAATTACCTTTAGCTCAATTACGTTTGACGCGTTGCAGTTAGGCTGAGCGCGGTTAAGCGGTCACCCGCCCCCTACCTCCGAAGTAGCGTAACATAGCTCAGCTTGTCAGACGGCTGCAGCGCGTCTTCCCGGCCTGTAACACGCGTGTACTTTCCTATCCCGACAGATTAAACTGTACCAGATTTAATACCCGTGGCTGTAATGAAACATGTTCCTTACAAATTTTACACCCTGTAGCTTGTTTTAATCCCCGTTGACTAATTAAGGACCCACGTCTTTGAGCCATTTCATTTCAATTTAATTACCTATTTATTGAAACTAAAAATTAAATTGATTAAAGTACCTAATTGTTTATGAATTATCACAGGGCCATCAAATTTTGCTAAATGAATTATGTTGAGCTCAGGGGATTGGGAAGGACAATACATTAATTATCCTCGTTATCGGGGATTTATCCAAACTCAAAAACTTTTCTCCGCACACACGTAAACTCTCTCCGCCTCGATTCCCCGTCGCTCTTCTATAAATTAACTTTTTCTTCGTCAAAGTGTCCCTTGATTTCTCGGCCGGAACTTTCTGAGCCAACTTATAATTAACCGAACGCTGCGCGTGCGCGCGCTACCAACTTCTGCTGCATCCGCTGGCTGATGCAGCACGACGAAATCGCTCCGACGGTCTTGAACAATGGTACATGCGAGTTGATCGGAAGAGCCATGCAACTTGATTTATCAAAAACTAATAGGATGACTTTCAATAGAAATGGGAATTTTTAATATGAATCTTACAAAAAGAGAGCTTTCGAACATTTAAACTTATACGCAACCGCTTTAAACGCAAATTTAATATTAACTAATTTTGAAACGAAAATCTAAACGAAAGTATTCTAAACTGTTCCTGGGGACTCAGCCACTTTGAAAAAATTTCTAAGTTTTTTTGCTAAATTAAGTTTTTTTCATGCTCGGCTGAGCGAACTTCTAAGTTTACGGACTCTTGAGTCCAAAAGTAAACTCAGTAAATTCAAGCGTTAAAGACTCGAAATTTCAAAAGTCGGACTCGATTAAACTATGAACTAAAACCTAAATTTTTACCTAAGGTTTTTAAAATGCCTAAGATAAACTTGATTTGACTTTTCTGAATTCAAACTTATACAAAAGTATATATAATTTTGGTAATTACTGTATATTTTTTAAATAAGTGACATAAGTAAAGTGAACTTGATTTGGCACTCTATTATAAAATTTGTGATAAGAGTAACTCTTTAATAAATTATCACACGAGAAAAGAACCTAAAGAGCTTATTCAAAACCCAAGTAGTTTTACTATTTCTAGATACATGTATAAAAAGTTATGAAAAAAAAAGAACCAGTATATTATAGAGAATACTCGAATAAAATGAAATCGATATAATCAAACTTCGGTAAATCAAGCTTTAGATTCGTATAAATTAAGGAAGCGATCAAGCGCCAAAGACAAACAGCCCCGACTTTTCTCAGCCAGTGCTTTGCCTCCTCGAAATTATACACAAAGCCGGGGGGTGGGGCAATTTGGCGTCGTCGTCCTCCTCCTCTACGGCCGTGGATGCATCGAAGGGTGCACGCACGACCCACACGCACGGAATTCGTGGCCCATTCAAAGTATGATAGGGGCTAGTCCCGGCTCTCATTGTCATACAAATTTACGGCCGGGAATTACAATTGGCCCGTTGATACAAATTGCCTCCGCGGCGCGGGCATCGTTATGCCATCGCCGACGCCGCCGTCGCCTCCGTAATTAATGGGAATTACGACGGGACATTGTCGCGCAGTATAGTTGCTGCCCCGAGATATGAAAGGCCACGATGGATCGGTTGCGTATTGGCTCCGAGAACTGTCATGCCCATTGTTTTTTGATGCCCACGGATCGCTTTACTGCCCGATCGATGAATATTCATCAGCTCCGGAGGTATTGACCGTTCGGAAAACAACGCCTATTCAGGAGCTCTCGACTCTGTTGATAAGAAAAATTTTACGGATTATCTGCGTTATCAGCGAACCGGTGTTTTGTTTATTAATATCAAAATGGAATTTTCCTCGATAGTCCGAAATTTAATTACAGCGCCGGGAAGGGGAGAGAGGGAATTCGTGTAATCTATATTATTTAATTAACATCAAAACATTCAAAATTCGCTGATATTTTCCGGACTAAATGAGCCGAGAAATGAGTTATCTTTTTCATCCGCGTGGTAAAATACTGGGTATAAAACTCACCTTTGTTTGATTAAAATTTTCTTTACTTTAAAAATTTCATACTCAAAGTGCATCAAAATAATCCACTCCGATAAAAAGTCGTGATAAAAATTTTACCTCCCGCACAAACACTGTAAAGAGAAAAATCAACTTTAGCATCGCTCGAAATTTTAATAAAAAATAATAGCAGCCACGAAAAACTTTACAACGTTCGCAAAGGAAAAACGACGCGTCGGGTAGAATAAAAAAAAAAAAAGGTAAGAATCTTACGTCCCGCCGCGGCGTTTCGCGCAATTCCCTCAGCCTTCATTAAATACGTCGCGTCGGGGAAAAACGAAAATCTCGCAATTAAAAACAACGCTCCTTTGACTCCCGTCGTTCTTTGCCGCACAGCCCCCCGTTTTTATTTTTTCACGGGAAAAACGCGCCGCGGCACTTAGTTGATTGCCGCTGGAGGATTGACGGATGCTCGGTGAGGATGAAAATTTGATGGGATTTTTCTCGAAAATCCTTTTTTTTTTTAATTTTCGCGACGTAAGTTACGCGGGGGTTCGAAAATTTTGGGAAAACGGGAGAGTGAAACTTCCGAGTTGTACGGTTATTGCCTAGGGCTACGCGTAACATCCCTCTCGTGGGAGACGTTTATACTTGGCGTTTTGCTCGCGACGATTATTTTGCAGAGGGAGGGTAACTGACTGCCGTCATGAGTGTGCCACTTTGTTACCTTTTGACTCGTGTTGGAGCGCACGTTGTTAGACATGCTAATTAGTCATTCTGTAATTGGATTTTTTTTCGTTGAAACAATGAATTTTCCGGCCGAAAATTTTTGTTATTTTAAACGTATTTTTATTAATTTTTAATTTTGAAACTGCGGTCTGAGTACGAGTCTAAATCTCAAACTTTTTTTCATCAGGTTTATTCATAAGATCAAGTGTTATAAAAAAAAAAGTTCATTAATTAAGAATCGAGGTTAAACATAGACTTCAAAAAATTATATATTTCCTGCTGATTATTCTCTGAACTCAGTAAATTATACTTTAAAAAACGTTATGGTTATCTTCTCGAAACAGAAAAAAGGTAACACAGATAAAATTTTATTAACATATGACAAAGAAAAATATAAAAATTATTGTTCCATTCATAAATTGAAATTTTTCCTGCTAAGCTAGTCGGAAAAGTACCGAAAAATTCTTCAAGAACAATTAAAAAGAGGCAACATCAATTTGGTCGACAAAAAAATCTCCAACAATCTCCCAAAGAAAGACTTGACAAATAAACTCCATCTCCAACAAGATTGATCCTCCAAGAAAAAAGCATCCTCGCCGTTGTAAAAAAGATAAACCCGTCCCGAGAAGTGTATAATCTCGCAAACAATTAATTAAAAAAAAAAAAAAAGCGGGCAAGCAGCTTCGCAAAAAGTAAAAAAGACGTCACGCAAGCTTGTCCGTAGTAATCCGGAGGCGTGTCCGTAGCGCAGTGTAAGAAGAAAAAGGTAAAATAAGAAACGCTTAATAAATCACTTTCTCTTTCCCTTTCTTTTTTACACCCCCGCGCGGGCGGCCTCCACGCTCGATCAACTTGATCCCGGAGCCCGTGAAAAGTTCTCCCAAAGCCCACCCACCCCCGTGAATGGCTTTCCTTGATGGGAGTAAAAAAAACCCCCGCTGTAGGTGTTAAGATGCCTCGATGGATGGGCGGATCCGGGGGGAGGAAAGAGGGTGGGCCGAAGAAGAAATTAAACGGTTTCTTTGAATGCGCCCGCCCGCAAACTTGCGGAAAAGTTCTAATGGCCTCCCTGAAATCATCAAGATTGCTATCCAATCGCACTTTTTCTTCAAGCAGACGTACGCGTCATTGAAAAAAGGTCCACTCGGGTTTGACAAGCACCGTCTCGGCCAATAAACAACAGAAGACTCGACCGTAAAACAAAACCCAAAGTGTAACTCGGTGAAAAAAAAAGTGTAAACCCGTGGGTGTAGACCGCAGCAGCCGTAAATTCCGGGCAGGGTCGCCCCGGCCAGCTGCGTCCCGCTTCCTTTACTCCCGCAATTGCCGCCGCCGAAAAACGGAGACGCGCACCTGCTGCTTCTTCTTTCGCTACTTTCTTCTTCGCGCATGTATACTCCAGGGGAAAAAAGCTCCCTCGGCTTAATCATGCGAACGGCTAAGCGATGACTCGCAAAAACTGCGCCTTGTTCCCGTTTAAAGAGGAATTTTCGGCGTTTACAGTTTGAGATGTGCGAGTCATCCTTGGAGGGATTGATTTTAGGCCTCTCTGGGGAATGAAAGGTCGTTTAATTTGATGGTTTTATTGGAGTCGGTAGACTTGTTTTTAAAAATGTTTAATTAATAATTCATTAATGTAATTCGACCTGATGGATTTTTAATTGATTATCAGAATAAAAAGGATTCCGGCTTCGGACGCCGGCGCGAACGGACGTGTGTTTTCTACTGCTCCCTGCGTGTTGTGCCCGTAGTGCTTAGTTATTCGAGGTTACCTCGAGCTTTTGTGCTTTCAGCACACCAGCCAGCCTGCTGGTTTTTATACAAAACAAAGGCTGTGCTGTTCCCGACGGATCCATGGAGGAGATGTCGAACCAGGAGACCCCAAGCCTTGGAGGCGCTCCACAACAATCCACCGTATATAACCTAACCTCAAAGACCACTACACCCAAAGCCTTATTCTCAAGCGTTCTCAACGAGCCAAAGTTACCCACCAAGGAGGAAGCTATCGTCCTGGACTCCATCGACGGACTCTCGATCCACAGTTACACTATCGCAATTGGTCAAATCATCGGTCCAAAAAATATCCTTTTCGCGTCGCGCATATCTCAAAACCGCGTGTGCATGTATTTGACCTCCAAAAAGCTGGTCGACGAACTCGTAAACAAAGTGACGAAAGTTAAAATTGACGGTCATCCTTTAGGTATTCGACGCCTAATTTCACGTACGACGCGAGTGATTATTTCTAACGCCTGCCCTGTTATACCACACTACGTTATTGAAGAGGCCCTGAATAAAAACGGAGTTAAAATCTCATCAAAGATGACATATATCAGAGGAGGTAACAAGAATCCTGGTTATGAGCATATATGCAGTTTTCGGCGTCAGGTATATGTTAAATCCGAAGACGTAGAAAAAATTCCCCCCTCTATCAAAATTGAATGCGACGACACGGATTACTGGGTTTATTTTTCGAAAGACGTAGTGCAGTGTTTTCTGTGTAAAGAGGAGGGGCATATTGCCAAATACTGCCAAGCGGTCGACTCTCAAGCAAACGTGGAAGGCAGTGAGGAGCAGACGACTATCCTTGCAACAAAAGTCGACGACACACAAATCACAATCGATGAACAAGAGGAAATTCCCAACGGTTCGAGCAGTCTTTCAGAGTCTTCACAGGTGAGCGCCATGTTTCCCCCGCTTGGAACCGCGAAAAGGGGCCGGGAGGCATCAAGTGCTAGCTCCGGATCGTCCCAAGTCCAAACAGCTGTTAGCGAGAAACAAAATATTAAGCCGCCGAGTTCCAAGAAAAAAAAATTGGAGCAAAAAAATAAACCTAACATCGCCGACGTCTCTGCTGCCATCACAGAGGCCAACGAGCAACTCGACGAGGCAAATAAATACTCAGCTGATGCAGCAGATAACATTTCGAAATTCTTAGTTGAGAGCCACGGTGCAAGAAACGTTCAGAAAATTGCCCTAGAATATTCGAGCGATCTGTCTGAGTTTTCTCTGATGTTGGCGACCTTGGCGCAAATGTTCACCGATGTTAACCTGAAAAACCGTACCAGCAGAATCTTAAAAAAATTGGAAGGGAAAAGCGCTCATGATGCTGATTCCATGAGCGATTCCTCCGCCTTTACTGACGGTGAAGTTTAAGACTTTATTTTATTTTTTCGGTTATTAAAAAATAAAATAAAATAAAATAAAATAAAAAAAATTAAAAAATAGAAAGAGAAAGAAAGCAAAGAAAAAAAAAAAAAAAAAAACCTTTTTTACCTTTATTAAAGATGTCTCGCGACAATTTGAGAATTCTATACTGGAACGCTAGAAGTTTGAGAAGTAAAAAAAAACAACATGAACTCGCTGTACATTCAATGGACTATGATATCGTCGTCTGTGTTGAGTCTTGGCTTACGAAAGAGGATAACGCACATCTCCCTGGATTCTTGACCTTCAGAGAAGACAGGCTGCATCAACGTGGAGGGGGAATCGTCTTCTTCGTCAGAGACTGGATCGCCTACGGCAAGATCGACAACCTGGTCACTCCGGATGCAACGGTCGAGATCTGCGGTATAAATATTTCTAATACGACTCCGCCGATTAAATTAATTTGTATTTACAGAGCTCCAAGCATCGTCCTTTCTCAGACTCAGTGGGACACGATTGTAGGTAACGCGGTCGGACCGAACACATTGCTGGTCGGTGATTTTAACGCCCACTGTACATCCTGGAATTGTCGGGACACTGATCGTAATGGAGAGAGATTGGAGATCGCCATTGACAAGTTCGACTTATTCTTACATAATGATTCCTCAAATACCTATTTTGATATGCGTAGAAACTATCGCTCCAATCTCGATCTTGTCTTTTCTTGTCCTGACATTGCGGGTCTCGTTCATACCGCGGTCAACGACGATCCTTGGGGCTCTGACCATTTTCCAGTGTCGATTAACGTTTCGGTTGAAAAGTTTCAATACGTACAGAAAACTTTTAGAATCCGTTCTAAAAGGACGGACTGGGGAGCTTTCCAAGAGCGATTGATGCGAGATCTACCCGAGTTTTACCGCGAAGACTATGATAAGCTAGATGCGATAGGAAAATACAACTATTTTGTTAACGTTGTGACTCAGGCCATTAAGAATTCGACTCCGAGGAAGAACGGTCCTTTTAAATGCAAGGGTGGAGTGAAAAATCCAAAGCCGTGGTGGGATGCGGACTGCTATAGAGCCGTCAGGCTACGGAAGGCCGCGCTTCGGAAGTGGGAGCACACCTTAAGTCTCCGTGACCTTATCAATTACAATCGCCAGTGCGCTGAGACGGGAAGGTTATTTACACTTAAGAAAAGAGAGTATGCACGGGCTTTTGCGAGCAGCTTATCCTTCCGTACAGGCCGGGGTTACGTTTGGAGGAAATTCAAAGTCCTTAAGAATAGCTGGGCTAAGAATAGTCGGAAGAATGTAAGTTCTAATTTACAAGGTAAGGGCCGCGAATCCGCGAAAATTGACGAAATAAGCCCTAGTTGGGCCGAAACTGACCCTTCCATCATTCCGGAATCTCCTCCTAATGAATTTTTTGATAGGCCATTCCTTTTCTCGGAGTTCAACTCTGCACTTAATAGCAGAAAGGACTGCTCAGCACCAGGCCTTGACTCGATAGACTACCTTATCCTTAAAAACATTCCCATTCAGTATAAACTCCTCCTGACAGATATTTACAATGAAATTTACACCACGCATTCCTATCCCGAGTCATGGTCTCACTCCTACATCCACCTCATTGAAAAGTCTGATGGCAAGAGTTTGAGACCCATTGCTCTCACCTCTTGCATGTGTAAACTCTTCGAGACTATGCTGAAGAGCAGGATGCAGTGGTGGGTTGAAACCAGAGACCTACTTCCAGCGAGTCAGAGGGGATTCAGGCTGGGTATGTCCTGTACGGACTGCGTTTCTAGCTTGGCCCTTAAGGTAGAGGAGGCATTCTCCGAAAAGAAAGAGGTACTCGCGGCTTTTCTGGACGTCAGAGGGGCATTCGACAATGTTAATATAGATATTCTGTTGGAAAGGTTGGCCAACATGGGTTTTTCGCCCTCGGTCATTAAATTCATCCATTTTCTGACCCACCGTAGATGTATTCACGCTGACTGTCTGGGTGAGGAGATCAGGCTGATCTTTAAGGGTTTAACTCAGGGGGGTGTTCTGAGTCCTCTTTTATACATTTTGTATGTTGTAATTATCGTTTTAAACCTTCCGAAGACTGTTTGTATATCTCAGTTTGCCGATGATGCCGGTCTCTACGTGAAATTTGCAAGAGCTAAGAGGGGCGTAGCTCTGATCGAAAAATCGATTAAACTCGTACGGGAGGCGCTCCTGAGCCTTGGACTCGAGCTCGCTCCGGAGAAGACCGAACTTCTCCACTTTAATGCTAAAAATATACCTCCAGGTACACTCAGTGTTAGGGTAGGGGAAGTCACCGTTCCATCAGCCTCCAAGGTTAAGTTCCTCGGGGTCATGTTTGATTATAGACTGACGTTTGAACAACACGTAGATTACGTTAAGGGTAGGAGTCTAGCGGGGATCAGTATTCTCAAGTTCTTACGCGGGACGGGGTGGGGAGCCGACCCTGACACCTTGATTATCTTTTATAAAAGTTACGTTCGGTCCATTCTTGATTACTGCAATTTCGTCTACTTCCCCACAAATAGCAAGTTCAGAGATAGATTGCAGAGAGTTCAAAACTCCGCTATTAGGGCTGCGCTCGGATATAGGATTAGCACCCCAATAAACGTCATGCACGCCGAGGCAGGAGTAGTTCCTCTTGGACTCAGGGCGAGATACCTTGGTCAACGCTTTTTTTTAAAGATCATGTCTAATACAAGTCTTTTATCTCGTAGGAACGTCCTCTCTTACTATAACATTATGACTAAATCGAACCTTGAGTCTCAGAGAACTATATGGAAATGCGTATCCAACACTGCGATGGTTAGAGACTCCTTGGATACTTGGGACGCGTTCGGCCCCTATCTGTACAGTTTTGAGTCGGTTTACGAGGATATTACGGTTGATTTCGAATTCGGTAGAGAACTACAGTCTGCTTCTGACCCGGACGAGCGAGTTCGGAGTCTAATTGGAAGAAATAAAGCAATCGCGCTGTTTACGGATGGTAGTAAAATCGAGGGCAACAACTTTGTTGGTGCTGCGGCGATATGCCCCTATCTCAACCAGGCCGATCTTCTCAGTCTAGACCACCGCATGTCTATCTTTTCGGCGGAAAGTATCGGACTTATGTCGGCGGTTGATGTAATCATAGCGAACAAAATTCTCAACGCTTTCGTTTTCTCTGACTCCCTTAGTGTGCTTCAGTGCCTGAACTCTACTTCCCTCTCTGCAGACTTTGGCAGGATTATTCTAGAACTCAGGAATCGGCTCTATCACTTTAGGCTTGAGCAACCCGATTCCCAGATAAAATTTTTTTGGATTCCATCACACATAGGGATCAGAGGAAACGAAAGGGCTGATGAGCTTGCTAGGATGGCTACAACGGGTGACTTCTCGTGCGAGTTTAAAGTACCGTTTACTGATTTGTACTCATGCGCCAAGCAAGATATGTACCGCTTCACAGAAGACTCACTCGTTGAAGCAAGCAGCTCTACCGGGTCCTACTTCTTTCGAAATTATTATACCAGCTGCAGGTTCCCGTGGTTCAGAGGTTTGTCTCTGACCAGAGCCTTAATTGTATCCGTTAATAGAATAAGAGCGAATCACTATAATCTTCCGGCCTCGCTTTTCCGCAAAAACCTCGTCAATTCCGATTTGTGCTCTTGTGGCGAAGTAGGCGACATCAACCACGTTCTATGGCAATGCGGGAATTACGATGATTGTCGAGTAAAACTTGTTACCGATCTCGCCCAGATTAAGATTTACCTGCCATGCACTGTCGATATTATTGTCTCTAAGCCCAACATCAAGGCCTGCGAAATAATGTATGCGTTTCTTTGTTCATGTAAAATCATCATCTAATTGAAAAAAAAAAAAAAAAAAAAAAAAAAAAAAAAAAAAAAAATCTAAACACATTGTATAACTTCTTTGTAAAATTTCACTGTATTCATTCTGGTTCTCCCATAGTGGAGCTGTAATAGACCGAGAAGGTCTCAGTTGCTCAATAAATAATAAAAAAAAAAAAAAAAAAAAAAGAATAAAAAGACTCATCAAAGCGATCACTGCCAAATTGAATCAAATTAAATTAAACAACTTTATGATCAAACTGTAGAATTCGTGAAATTTTCCAATTCGTGCTGAATTTTCAATAGCGCACTAACGTAATTACCAACGGTTATTGTGTTATTTAGTAGCATTAACGTTACAAATAATCCTCCTCGTTCGTTATAAATCGGTCATCAAATTTGATGTAAAAAATTCAAAGAGCAGAGGGACGAAATTTTAGTTTACGTTCCGAGTGGAATTAAACTATTAAACAAAAACAGCTCTTGTAATTACGGGAGTTAATTATTCGACTGCACGGCCCGTATTCACTGAAAACCCGAGTTTGAAAATTTTTGAAAGTAAGTTTCGACATGACCAACCGTACGGAACGACTTCACCTCGGGCACGTTTTTTACCATACGCAAAATAAACTCGTGAAAACTTTTCTGCGCGTGTAGCTGCAACTTTTAAAAGCCGTTTTACGATTACCTCGTTAATCAAGATTTGCCCATCAAGCATCGTAAAACTCGCCCTTGCAACAAATCCTCTGGCTCAGCGTAAAAGTGCTTGGTTTATTAAAAATAAGCTGCCTTAAAAAAAAAAGAACAAAAACAAAGGTTTTAAAAAAATTTTGAGCGGCTTTAAATCGGATTCAGGGAGGAGGAATCGTCATGGGAAAAAAGAAAGCTCTTTCATATTCATTATGGCGTCGGAGGGCTTTCGCTAATTCGGCGTGACAAATTCGTAATACGTTATAAACAGAGACGGAGAAAGGAGCGCTTATCGACCGCGAGAAGAGCGTGGCTGGGATAATAGAAAATAATAGAAAATGCGGGAGGCGAACGAAGGTAATGGGGGAGCGGGCTTCGAGGGCCGGGATTAATTGTGCATGTAAATCCCATGAATTTTGCTCAATTTCGCGTTGGGTAAGATCCCGAGCTACTGAAATATGGGGATGAAAAATAGCAGTTTTTTATTTCGGACTATGAAAAAAAAAACGCGCAAATTAATAAATTTATTTATAGGTAGGTGGGTAACGAACGGACCGAGCGTATTCAATTTGTACTACTTGAGCTCGTAATACCCAGGCACAGTATTATCTTGATACATCGCTGGCAATATATCAAGAGAATCTTGAAAAATTGAATTCTCCCTTTGTTCCCGGTCCACCAGCCAGAACGAGTAAATATGAAAACTCGATATCTGGAAAAAAAAAATAAAACGCGTTGGCTTCCTCACTTCGTTCGCTCCACCGTCTGACTACACCCAGCTGTTACTACTTGCTTGAAGAGTCAGGCATCCATCAAACTAAAGCGAAAAGGAATACTCCCTCGCGCTTCTAATCTCTCCTCGGGTCGGGAAGTTGGCAATTTCTCACTTTGGCTCTCGTCACTTATCAGTGATTTATCCGTGTTCTAAGCGATCCGAAAACACTCGCGAAGAAAGGCCGCCGCGGACGTAATAAATAACAAGTACACAAAGACGCTCTAATCGATGCGGCGCTTTCGGATCCACGGAAGCGCATCGGATGCGGGTTAATGGTCGTAGCTGGTATCATCGCCAGCTCGCTCGCTGAATATGTAGATTTTCGCGAGGCGCCAAATTAACTCGCTTACCGACAGATTGCCCGTGAATAATTTCATACCGAAGGGGGATAACTTTGTTGCCTCCCTCCCCCCCTTTTCACGGCCGTATGCTCATTGTCTCGGACGGATCCCCTCGCGCTGAAAAACCCGGGGAGAGGGAACTTTTGATTTAGTGCGACTGAACTTTAGCTCGGAAGACTTTTTCACTTAGTTATTCATTTGTTTGTTTATGGAATGGTGGCTTGACTTGTAATTCGTAGAAGGAAAATTACAATTTGCCTGGACTGCTTGATTAACTATCCTAGTTTATGCAAAACTAAAAGAGTTCGATACGTTGAGCCGGGATTAAAATGTTTGATAACGATGATTTCGGTAATAATAGGGTGATTTATCACAAATCAAACGAAATTGTATTCAACTATTTAAACTCGTTTGGAAACCTTGGCATTGTTTGAATAGTTAATTGCAGAATGCAATATTTGGGGGGATTGTTTGTGCACCGCGTTACCAACCTGCGCGAGACTCGAATCCAACGATTAATTTGATAAGTTTCAAATTCCGTCTGCGTATATCAAATAGCCTTTAATCGGAGTTGAATAGGAGTTTGGGCAAATGAAATTTGTTAAGGAATGACAAATTATTCGCGATACTGCAATTGTTATTTCGCCCAGAGGAGGGTCATTTGTTTTCAATAAAACATCAGTTGTTTCAAACGCTCAATATTGAATTATAATTTTGAACGTTTTAAAATGTTCTTGAACAATTTAATTTTCTCAGCAATACGTTGAGCTTGTTTTGATTTGATAATTCTTTTAGCCACGGAAATTCTTTTTCTTTTGAAAGAAATCTCTTAAATTCTCTTACGTTGTTTGAGTTTGGAACTTACACTTCTGATTTCTTTAAATCTTTTCTCTTTTAAACACTTTTCCGTTGGAAAAGGCGACAACAGAAAGAGGAAAAACTTGTGATACGTCAGGAAGTCACTTTACGCTCGGGATAAGCACAAGTGCAGTACAAGCCTTCTCTTCATGTTTTATGTAATAAGTTGTTGTATATTTCAACCGTATTTATTTCATGGTTTTTTTTTCAAAAATAATTTTGTCAAGAAAGAATTCACTATAAGTACTTTGATGTTCACGTATTAGCATTATGAATAAAGTTATTTATCACACGTGTATCGAAAAACTTACTCAAAGAACGTCATATGCGTCAGAGCAAACGTTTTTATTTCTTGTCAGTAAATATCACCAATAAAAATGTATATTAGTTTTTCGAAAAATTGATAGGCGTTGTGAAGTTTTCACGAAATTATTTAAGTTTTTTCTTTTTAGTAACTACTTTGAATACTCGCTATCTAATCACATCCAAGAAGATCATGAAAAACTTTATCAAAGGAACAAAAATAATTATAAACAATCTAACTTTATAAATTTCAATGATTATTTCTCTAAAATTATAAAAAGTTCAATAGTTTCTAAAAAAAGCTAGTTTGTTGAAAAAGCTCACATCACTAATCACTCAAAAATTATCTTTTTCAAGCTTTAATATTCTTGATTAAAAAAAAACTTTTTAGAAGAAGCTTTTGAAAAACTCTTTCAATTTTATAGTTTATATCTCTCGATATACCCCTGGCGAGCCAGAAATTTCCACAATTTTTTTTTTTAAACATCCCCGGGGGCGCGGAATCCCTGTCAATCACGATGTCAGTCAGCTCCACGTACGACTTTCTCTATTTTTCTCGGAATGCCTACTCCTCTTTCAGAGGTTTTTTTTTTCTCTCTCTCCCTCCTCCTTTTCTCGCGCGTCACTGTTTTAAATTAAATTTTCCGGGTCCGGTTTAACACTCGGGCTTGCTTCACCTTTGAAGGGCGGCGGAGGATTTTTGTTCCTCCTTTTCCGTTGGCTGGTTTAGCGCTTTATATCCGCGAGGTGTGCTGATGAAAATTGCTACTCCACCCGAGCTTCATCCTATTTGGGATTGTTGGCGGGAAACCGAAAAATTCTCTTTGCCTCCGGAGGCGTTGGCTAAGCGAATTTTTCTGGCTGCTTTTTACCCGACTGCAAGTTAACTTTCTGTGTGGGCGGCCATTAATTATTCCTCATTTAATTTTGATTCACCCGGGCTTTACTTTTAATTGAATTATTCTATAAAATTAATCAGATAATTGTATTACTCGAATTAAAAATTTTCGTTTGAACACCCATCGTTGAGTAGATAATTATAATTTATTTATTATTTTTTTTTTCTTCACTGCACGAGTCTCTTTTTTCCCACCGTAATTTGGTTTTGCGAGCGTAAATTTTTTAGATAAGCATTTTATCTCGGTGTCATCCATTCTCGCAATCAAAAACAATTGAAATTAATTATTTGCCTCCCAGCCGTAAATGAAAATGTATGTGGGCGAAGGGTCAGTGGGAGGAGGAAAGAGAGCGGCCATTAAATTGCTCAGAGCTAAGTGAGAAATAAATTAGCCCGAAATTAGATGTAAAGCATTGCCCACTTTGTATCACTAAAGCATTACAAAATAACCGAGCTTTCGGATTAACAATCTAGGGATATGCATCACTAGCTCTGTTTACAATAATTAAAATAATCAACTCTGGCCCCTTGAAAAAAGGAAGCTTTAGTTACACGTACGAGGGGGCGTATGATGTACAGGGAATAGAGAGTTAGAGTCGAGCAGGGGTTAATCCTCCATTTGTTTGATCAAGCGAGAGCGGCGGAATTAACCCTTCGGAAAGGCTTTTTGCCCCCTCCTCTTCACTCTTACCACCACCATGCTGGGCTTTTTGCCTCGGCTGCTTGCATGGATTACCAGAACTCGCGATAATTCACAAAGTAAGAGCAGGGAAAAAGCACGAGCTCGCATTAAAGCGCGTATGAATGGCGTCGAGGTGCAAAAAGAGAGAGTGAGAGAGAGAAAGGGCAGCTGAAAAAATGAGGAAGAATGAAGAAGAAGAAGAAGGAGGAGGAGGAAGGAAGATGGAGGTGGGTTTCTGTTTTACCAGAGTTATTTTACGTAGAGGCCGGAAGTTGTAAGGGAAACAAGAGTTATGAGGCTGGAAAGAGGAAGGATTAGCTCGGGGCGGAAATATGCACGCATCGAAATAAGTTGCCCGCGCGCGTGTGTGTGTTTTCTCCCAGCTTTTTTTTTCGCGGTCCAAACAACGTCGAGAAAAGAGGATTTAAAAGAAACCTTTTTTGCTCCTCTTTTTTTTTGTAAATACACAAATTTGAACGAAGGTAAGATTTTAAAGGTGACTTGTTTTACTTTAAAACGGTGAGTTTTTACTCCAAAGACCTGCTCAGACTGGGGAAAATTCTTACAGAACTCGAGTTACATTATGATGAATTTTGTTGTTTTCCCACGAAAAAAAAAGTCTTTTTAAAGTACAAGTAACATCGTGACGTGGAAATGGATTATTTTCTACTTATCAAAGTAAAAAAATGAGCGGAGAAACAATAAAACAATGAAAGCTTTCTACTCGGCTGCGTATTGTTGAACATGAAAGGAGCTAAGGGAAAGAGAAAAACAGTGGAAAAGTGGAAGAAAATTCTGAATAACATTAAAGATTAATGATTAGACGAAAAAGACAAATGAAAAAATGAACTTGGATATTCTCATCCTTTCTTCCGTTGCATGCAAGAAAAATCCTTTGCGCGTTTTCTTATGAAAACCTTTTAAGATTGAAAAGAATAATAAATTTTTCAATTTTCAATTTTTAATTACTTTGAGACTAGCAGTGAAAAGAGCAACAAAGCCGTTGACATTTTTTGTTCAAATAAATACATTTCTTTAAAATATATTTGTAGGTAAATTCTAATTTTTTTCTGTTTTGGGTAAGTCACCCCTGCGAGAAATTTCCGCCAGAATATTGCCAGACAGTGGGCAGATTTAGCGAAATTGGGCAGAAATTTAGTAGGGTTAATCGCCAGATTCTTGACAGAAGGCCAATGCTTTACGCATAGGGATTCTGGCGAGCTATAGCCTAAACCTTTTTATTTTAAATTGTAACATTGATTACTAACAAAAATATGTTCAGTTTCATAACTTGACTCTGAAATTTTTCTTTTTTTTTTTTTCCTTATGTTGAACATTTTTCTCATCCATTTTGATGTAATTTTAAAATATTATTCACACAATACCAGCCCTGCTGTATAGCCACACGTGTGGCATACGTGTGCCACACGTACAATGGACTTGAACAAATTTTTTTTCTTTTTCTAAATATTTTAACACCTATAGAGTCAGGGCGGAGACCTAGTGCATAGGATAGCGATTACAACCTGGACATGATTTCCCCAGGAAGTTTTGACTCCGGAGGGGCCAGGGCGGATACCTGGTGCACCTGGTGATATTGACGCCTTGGAGATGATTTCCCCAGAAAGTTTGGACTCCGGAGGGGTCAGGCTGAACACCTGGTGCACCTGGTGATACTTACGCCTTGGAGATGATTTCCTCAGGAAGTTTGGACTCCGGAGGGGCCAGGGCGAATACCTGGTGCACCTGGTTATACTGAGGCCTTGGAGATGATTTCCCCAGGAAGTTTGCACTCCGGAGGGGTCAGGCTGAACACCTGGTGCACCTGGTATTAATTACGCCTTGGAGATGATTTCCCCAGGAAGTTAGGACTCCGGGGGGGTCAGGGCGGACACCTGGTGCACCTGATGATACTTACGCCTTGGAGATGATTTCCTCAGGAAGTTTGGACTCCGGAGGGGCCAGGGCGGATACCTGGTGCACCTGGTAATACTTACGCCTTGGAGATAATTTCCCCAGGAAGTTTGGACTCCGGAGAGGTCAGGCTGAACACCTGGTGCACCTGGTGATACTTACGCCTCGGAGATGATTTCCTCAGGAAGTTTGGACTCCGGAGGGGTTAGGGCGTACACCCGGTGCACCTGGTGATACTTACGCCTTGGAGATGATTTTCTCAGAAAGTTTTGATCCCAGTGGGTTCACATCATCAAGTTTACTATTAGGATAGCATCTTCAGAGTTGGGTTATTACCGGGTACACCAAGTATTTTCCCTGGCCCATCCAGGGTCAAAATTTCTTGATAAAATCATCTCCAAGGCGTAAGTATCACCAGGGGCACCAGGTGTCCGCCCTGGCCCCTCCGGAGTCCAAACTTCCTGAGGAAATCATCTCCAAGGCGTAAGTATCACCAGGTGCACCAGGTATCCGCCCTGGCCTTCTGGGGAAATTATCTCCAAGGCGTAAGTATTAGCAGGTGCACCAGGTATCCGCCCTGGCCCCTCCGGAGTCAAAACTTCTAAGGGAAATCATCTCCAAGGCGTAAGTATCACCAGGTGCACCAGGTGTCCGCCCTGAACCCTCCGGAGTCGAAACTTCCTGGGAAAATCATCTCCAAGGCGTAAATATCACCAGGTGCACCAGGTGTTCAGCCTGACCCCTCCGGAGTCCAAACTTCCTGGGGAAATCATCTCCAAGGTTTCAGTATAACCAGGTGCACCAGGTATCTGCCCTGGCCCCTCCGAGGTCCAAACTTCCTGAGGAAATCATCTCCCTGGCGTAAGTATCACCAGGTGCACCAGGTATACGCCCTGGCCTCTCCGGAGTCAAAACTTCCTGGGGAAATCATCTCCAGGTTGTAATCGCTATCCTATGCGCTAGGTCACTGCCCTGACTCCATAGGTGTTAAAATATTTAGCAAAAGAAAAAAAATTTGTTCAAGTCCATTGTACGTGTGGCTATACAGCAGGGAGAGGTTAGGATTTTCAAACAGCAAGCATAATTCATCGATTAAAAATTAAAATTATATTTCTATAAAATTATTTGATTATTTTTTATCAATTTTGTAACATCGGAGCTGCATGCTGCTGCTCCGATTTGTAAACTAACCTCTCATCAACGCATCTAGGTACATATACATATATGTATAAATATAGACATATACATAAAATAATAAGCTCGACAGAATTTTCTGCCCACTATCTGGCGGGCACCCCAGACGTTCTGTTGAAACTTCTAGCAGGGACTATACACTTTCAGTTTAGGTATATAATTTTGCTACATGTTAGAATATTTTCAAACTAACTTTAATTTTTTTTTTATTATTACGAATTAGTATTTTTTAAGTCTGAAAATTATTTATTTAAAAAATAAAAAAATTTGAGATGAGAATTCGATGTATCAAAATTTAAAGTTACCCGATACGTATGAAAAATTGATGGCTTTGTCAATTTTCGAAGAAAAAAAAATGGGTTAATGTGTTTTCAATAACGTGCGGTAATCAGATGATGAATTTAAAATTTTAAAACATTACCTCCTGCGTTGTTTTTTATTTTATTTTATATCATAATAAAAATTGATTTATTGCTAAGAAAAAAAGTATAAAAATAAATAATAAGCATCATATAGCTATAAAATATATCTTTTCATCATGATTATCAGTCATGGTAAAAAATTACAGTTTCTTTGTATGATTAGTGGACTATTTATCGTACTAGCACTGATTTACACAATAATTTAATTTTAAATATAAACCAAAGAATTTTCTACTTTAAACAAAATTAGAAAAAAAAAAAAAAAAACCAAAAAACCACAACGTCGCGACGCATCAAGATCCACTGCAGTGTAGAGATCGTCGCCCGAGTAAGTGCAAAGAGCGCCCCAGGAGTTCCACTCAAGGCTCTCCACGGTCTTAATCTTCTCCACGCTCGGTCCCTATTTTCCATCTCGCGAAATTTTCAACTCCCTTTTATCTTTTCGAGTTGGCACGAGCCCGTAGGCACCCGGGGTTCAAGCAAGCGGGCGAATGAATGAAATGAAATGTGGTTGCCAACAAGCCGGATGGGAGAGAAAAGACCGTCGTCATCGGAGGGTAGGCTCGCTTATTTTTCGCGAGGGGCTGCTAAGATTTCGGATAAATGCTTTATTGAGAGGGGAAGATAAAGAGGCTTACTTTTAATCTGGCTCATTTGGAATCGTTTGTTTTTCATTAAAATGAGATCAAGGAATTTCATTGATTATTTTAAGTATTGTCTGACCACTCCCGGAATGTCTCTGCAGGAATTGTGATTTTTTTTCATCGTCTCACTCGAGGCTCCAAAAAATCAAGCTCCCGAGAGAGCGAAAAAAAGCAACTGGCACCAGGTAGAGGAGGAGGAAAAAAAACTCCTGGCACGGGTAGTTTCACGGATGAATCGGGGACAAGCGTCTGGAAAGGAGGTAAGTGCAGACTCCCCCGCGCCCGGGGAAAATCCACGGCTCCGGCACGTGCCAAAGAGGAGCGACTCGACGCTAGCGCTAATTTATTCCTTCGACGAGCCGGAAATTTTTTTGCGGTGGCACGTACGACAGGTGGCGCGGGCGCTAGTCTCGAGAGCTCATTATTTCGGATTGGTTTTTAATTGAAAATATACTGTACTTAAAACATGAAAAATTTTAACAGTTTTTTTCTCTAAGACTTATTTCAAGTCATTTGCATGGAATATTGATAAATACCAGACGATACGTACATTTGCATCGTTTATTGAGCGCGCGCTAATTTGTATTTCAAATTTTTGGTACTACATTTGAGCTCAATGGCACGGGAGTAATCGAGTTTTGCCTCTGCATTATTCATCTTTGATTCTCTCTTTCTCTTTTTTTTTCAAACAGCTGAAATTAAATTGTCTTTACTTTGTTTGCGCAAGTTTTATGTTTCAATCGAGTCTTTTTTTTAAGGGTAAATTTTTCGTAACTGGAAAAATGTTAATCTACGCTTCGTTAAATTTTTTATAACTCATCGAAGGTAATATTGAATCTTTTGAGTGTTTACCGATTTTCAGTAAAATTACCATAATTATTTTTCGGAAACCCTTTAATTAGCGTGAAATATAATTATAAAATGATTGAATTTTAAAATTTAAACGACCTGCCTTAATTACAAATTTGATCCGGGTAGTAAAATCTGAATGAATTTAACTGCAAAACATAATCATGAAAAGTAAATTTATTTATATTCACAAAAAAAAATGAGTTTCAGAATTCAAATTGACCCACTCCACCCTAATAACGATGAAAACTTCTCCGGTTCGGTCAACAATGGTGCGGTAAACACAGCCCGGCCAAATAATTACAATCAGCGGTGGAAAAAAAAGGGGGGGGGGGGTAGAATTTTTTTCGAGGCAGCAATTTGCCGAACTTCATTCAATTTTCATCACTCAACAGTCCGCGCGCGTCCTTCCTGCTCGCAATGGTCATTCGGTGCGCTGATGAAAGTTTAAAGTAATCTGCGTACATTCACTGCCCGTGTACACAGCGAAACGAGAGAGAGAGAAAAAAGCGACCAACTCACTTTTGAATCCAGTAGGCACACAGCGGGGAAAAAAGGGCTGCGCACAGTGTAAAAGGTAAACAAAATTCAACTCACGGACGCCGCGCGCGCTTTCCAGCCGTAAACCAGCACGAAGTGCATTCGCTAAATTTACCGTTTCGAAATTCGAGCGACTGCTGCATATACGCGTTTTAGCACTTATGATCCTTAAATTTAAGTTACCCGGGGCGTTTTAAAGAAACTCAAAACAGCGCATTCGCGATTCAAAAAGAAAAACCTTTAACCGCGCGCCAGCCGAGCCTGCAGTAAGAATGAAAACGAGCGCAGCAGCCTCTCAAAAGTGCCTCTCGCTAATTACACTTAACCCGTTTCCTCCTACTCGGTCCTTTCATCTCCGGGGCTTGAAAAATTCAAACGATCCTTGTGCACGTTCGCGCGGGGCTCCTCGATGATCCTCGGCTTAAATCAGCCTGTCCGTCGATGCCAGGGAAAATGCAATTAACGCGTCCTCGGGCAAGACAAGGCACGCGTATGTGGGGAGGGAGGGGCCGATTATTAATTCAGGCTATCTCGTTACGCTTTTTTTCGCGGCTCAACGTCTCTCGTTTCAGACCCTGGAAAATTGATGCAGCCTACGCGCTTGTGTACCGGACTAACAATGGGGCTCGTTTGAATTGTTAAGAATTTCCGGGAATATTGTATTTATTAGATGATTCGAGTTACACGAAAGCTTGTATTTGACTACGCGCACTTCTTGATTTACATATTTTTCCATTGTTTATGGTAAACTTTTATGCTCAGAGAAAATGAAACTGTTTACGATTTACCACAATGCACGTCAATTAGGCCACAAAAGAAGATTATGCTTTCGAATAGAACATACTCGTATTATATACTTTGTACCTTTTGAAAAGCGCTAGTTTGCTTTTATGAATCCATTTTAAGCTCCTCATACAGAAATTATCAACAGATAATGCTTTGAATTCATAATTCGTATAATAAGCTAGCTCAAATTAACGAAGCATTAACGTTCAAAAGTTTTAACGTCACTCGTATAAAGCCATGTACATGATTTTATGAATTTTCGTTGAAAATTTTTTTTTATAACTGTGGAAACTAGTTTTTTTGATTAAAAAAGTTTGTTTGAATACATAAACTATACATTTTTTTTTTCAGTTTCAAAATAATGCCTAATTAAACAACGAAAATTTTTTTTTTTTTTTTGATGGATTAAAAAAATTTTGTGTTTAGTTTTTCAAAAGGAAATTTTAACTAATTTACCTCCAACCTATGAATTTACCTTACTGAAATCAGCAATAAAAAAAAAAAACTCAAACAATTTTCATCGCCGATACCCACTTATAATGTTTTTCATTTCGCAGCTTAAGCTTACAAGAATAGGCTTTTCTGTAACAGCTCAAAGAGCTTTTTTCTTAAATACTTTTCATAAAAGAAAATTACTTTTTTCTCAATCAACCTAAATTAAATTATTTTTTATTCATACAAAATACCCTACTCGAAAAAAAAAAAACTTGGCGTATACTCAGTTAAGTTAAGAAACAATACGATCCGAAAGTTTCAAAGCGTTTCATCCCAGCCCAAACCACCCTAAAAACGAAGTGCGTAAGCGAGCACGGGGACGAGAAGAAAAAAAAAGGGAAAAATTTGGTATTAAAAAAGTTTCTCGGGGGTGTCGCCGTAATTTCGACTCGACGCGCCAATGCGTGCAAGGATTCGGAGCAATGTTTGCGTGAATTCGTTAAGTGTTTAGACAAATAGAGGGTGGCTAAAAATTAGGGGAAAAGTAAGAATTTATTTTGGCAATGAGGCTTCCTCTGATTGGTCCATCTGGCATAAGCCAGCACTCGAGACTCTTTACGAGACTTGTACTTCGCCGGATTTTACTTGAAGTAAAATTTTTTCAAGGATAATTCATTATTCAAGAAAAAAAAAAATAATTTTATTTTTGAGATGTATCTTCGTTAGCTTACTAATTTAACATTCTCTCGAAAATGTAACCATCGATAACTGTCAGAGTTGAAGTTGGATAAGTATTATGGATGAGTTTTCTTCAAGTAAAGATAAAAAAAAGACATAAAAACTCATAGAAATAAGCACTCGGAAAAAATTTTATCAAAACTTTTAAAAAAGCTTTTAAAAGTTTCTGCGATAGTCGATATAGAATGAAAATAGTATCGACTAATTGATACCAATTAGACTCATCGCGTGCACCCTTGATTAATCAGTCGATGACGACGGTTGTTGGTTACAAACTTCACTCAAACTCGATCCAAAGTCGGCAAACTGTGGGGCAAGTTTTTTAATTCCGTCGGCAAACGGGAAAACACCCCCGCAAACTATGACGCATCGCAATTTCTCGTGCAAACAGTGTAATATTTGTTCAAATAACTAATTAGAGTTTCCCGCGGTAAAAAGAGAAGAAAAAGTAAAAAAAAAAAAATCAAGCTGTTTTTACCGCCTTCGCGACGACAGAAGTCCGCGCACCCGAGATTTCCTCCGCCCCGGCAATGAACGTAAAATAAACCGTAAACAGGCGCTCGGTGCACCAAGTGGAGTGAAAAAAAAAAAAAAAAGTAAGTGCGTCTAAAACCTATTCGCGTAGCTATTTAAAATAACGTCGCGTCCGTAAAAGCTTCCCCGATTGCGTCGCTCCGGTCCGTTAAAGCCGCCTGTTTTTAGTTGATTCAATTCCGTCCCCAGGACGATTAAAAAGTTAACGGGTGCTGTATGCGGGATTTTTTCGAAACGAATCGTCGATGGAAATTTTCAAAGGGACGAGATATTTGGTATTGTGTTAGGGGTTGCCCGGGTACAATGGAATGCCCGGTACATTGTGTTCCGCTACTGGGGAACGAGCGAATTGCGTTCGGCCCGCGAGCGTAAGATTTTTTTCAATCGGCCCGCCCGAAGTCCTAGTTTTTTTTTTTTTTTTTTTTTTTTTCAGGGGGGAGCAAAAAATTAATTTGATTGGAAAATATATTCGACGCGAGGTGGGTAAGGTAAAAAGAGAAATTTATTAGATTGCGGGAATGCGAATATTGGCGGGAAAATCAAATCAAACGGGGGCGGGAGTTCCGTCCTCGGAGGTGTGTAAATTTACACAACATGAAATAAATGTGGGTCACGCTTCGAGGAAAAACCAATTTTACCCACTCGATTTTTGTTTAAAAACTTCTTCCGAAGCCCCAGGAATACTTCATCGGCAATTGTTTTGATGAAAAGAATTTTTTTTTTTTCATCGACCAACGAGGATTCTTACAGAAAAAAAACCGTTTGCAAGTAGGAAGCGCACGAGAGAATCAATCTTCGTGTTTCGCGAAAATAAATAACCAAAAATCTCGTAAAACACCAGCTCAAAAGAATCTATCGATCTCTCCGTGGCGTATAAAAAACCGAACGAAGCGTACGCAGCGAAAAAAAAAGACGCGGAACAGAAGGAGAGGAGGAAAAAAAATGAAGCAGCCCTGGCAACGCAAAGTTCGCGAGCGTTCGCATCAAGATTTTACGAGGCCTCGTTTTTTATTCTGACTTTCAGGGAAGAGAGAGAAAAAAGAGAGAGCGAGTGTAACAGTTTATAATCAATGTTGTATTCGCCTGAGCTCTTAAATTTTTTAGGCTTCTCCGAGCCCAATCTTGAACAGAGGTGACGGCTGCTTGTTTTTCGAATTGCCCTTCGAGACTGTGGCTTGATAACTTAAAACTTTTTTTTCAAGGGTCTGTTCGTTTGAAAAATTTTTGATTGAAGAATGGCATGAAATATGTTTCAGGAGTCTTGAATAAATGAGAGATTTTTAATTTTTAATTTAATTGAAGATCCCGCGAATCTGACGAATAAGAATGATATTCCCGCAAGAGCGGAGAAAATGAAAAAACTTTCAAAAAAGTTTTTAAAGAATACGCGTAAAAGTCAGACGAAGAATACGTGATTTTCATCTCTGTATTAATATATAAAAAAAAAAAAAAAAAAAAAAAAAAAAAAAGAAGTTTGCCTAAAAAATTATTCAATGGTGCGAATTAATTTTCATTTTTAATTCTCATCTCATCGTTTAGTTCGCAACAAGAAAAAATTTTTTTTAAAACACATTTAATTAAAAAGTTTTACACTGCGGGTAGGGTATAAAAAAGAAACGCTTTTAACGAGATTTTAACTTGCGATTAGCGCTTGACAATGTTGAACTTTATTATGAAATTATAAAGGCCGGCTCGAAACTAGTAACAAAGAAAAACTTTCTAGACTTCCAAGTTTTTGGAATACAGTAATAATTCGGGCGTAAAAACAATTAATTCACCGATGATCCCGGCTCATTTTCCTGAAATTAAGGACGAAAAAGCACTGTGCTAACAGATTAAAAAGACATTAGAAGATCGATCGGTAATTTAGAATTGTTTTTGTTCATTTCGTTTACAAACTCGAGTGTGCCGTGATTGCGCAGCCCCTTTTCCATTAAATCGATGAAGCAATCGTCAAAATTGGAAAATTTCTTCGTTTCCAATTTAATTCCCGCCAAAACTTCGTCTCCGCTCGATATTCTTGCATTCATTTGCAAAACTCTGATAATGCAAATGCTCACGGAAAACAAGGTTCATTGATTCTACGAAATAACGATTAAGCGGAACTTGCCATGTTACGTTCGCTTATTGAAATTGAGCTACGCTGTTAACGTCAAGCTGTTACATATTTTAACATGACGTTTCAATAATTATCTTGAGTTAAAAAAACCTTCAACTTTTAATAAAATAATTCGAATATGAAGTCAATTATAATTTTGATAGACGTGAAAAAACGTTTTCGTCCAAACACATCTTAAAATTCAACTTACTTGTACATTTTAATGTACTGCTAAAAAATTGTAGAGTATAATTTTATCTTGTAAATTATGAAAAATTTGTAAAATATAGTAAAACCTCGATAATCGAACGATGATAATTAGAATTTTTCGATAATTCGAAGTTTTTTCTGACTCCCGACAAAAAATTATATCTATGAATTGGTTTCGTTTATTCGAATTTCGACAATTCGAACTTTTTTTTGACTCCCAAGTACAGTTTTTACTTTTATTTTCATTTCGATTATTCGAAGAATTCGAGAATTGAGGTTAATAAGAGCCTTCTGGACGTAAAATAAATTACCTAGTTTAAAAATAATAAACTGTATTACTGTTCTTATCATAAATGACAAAATATAAATGACAAATTTCTGTACATTTAGTAAGTATGAATAGCTAAAATTTGGCGATAGATTACAATTTCGACAACAAATGGTAAAATTTAACTTTTTAATCAATTCTACTTATCTTTCGATAATTCAAAGTTTTTTCTGATTCCCTTAGCACTTTGAATTATCGAGGTTCGACTGTATACAACCATTAAAAACCATTAAAAACAAATGAAGTTTTAAAAATTGCTCAAATTGATCCCCAACCACTCTTTTTTACAGCAAAAAAGATCAAGCTTTCTCTAATCCCCAAAAAGTTTTCCGAAAAAATGTTAAAATCCCGACCGAAAGTTGAGACCAAGATACTCATCTCCCTCCATCCATTAGAAGAAGCCACACATATATAAAGTCGGATTACCCCCTCAAAATCGATTTCCCCCATCAAAGTTGGATCTCCAGGTCGGTCCGATGCAAATCGTCCAAATCAAACTTTAACCGCGTCTGATCTACCGAGCAAAAAGCTTTCGCCTCTCTCGCATTATCGGGGCGTCAATCAGGTGGGCAAAAATTAACCCCGCACTTTTCTCCCTCACGTACTCCATCGATAAATGTTTAACACCGCCCGAACTCAAACTTTCTACATCTTTGATAAAACACGAGTTCTCGCTTGGCCGAGCCCTTCGCGTATACCTTAACTTTTTTAGGAGAACCCCGATGAACGTAAAGTGAGTTTTAAGGTCGGCGCGCGACGGCTTATACTCGCTGGATGGATAAACTTTTTTTTTTTGGTGCTATTATTATTATAAACTTTGTTTTTTTTTTTTAGGGGGATTTCAAGCTTTTAGGATTATTCTTGAATTTTTAAAAATCTCTGCTTACGTAATTACCCCGTTATTACGATTATCAAACATGACGTTGCAAAATACGCACTCGTACTTAAACTTTGGTACGAGGCTAATGATGAAACTTTGATGTTATTCGAACTATGAAATTGTAGTCCATGAATAACCTAACGCAAAGCTCTGGAGCTTCGAGCTCGAATTATTTTTTGAATATTTCATCCCACTGGTAAAACAGTAAAATTCACTGGGTAAACTTCAATTATGATAAACCAGGGTGGTACGTGTTATGATAAATTCATCGTAAAACTCCCCCGGTCGACGGATTTTTTACGCTCGATCGGATTATTTTTTTCTAGGGAGGAGCTCTAATCGGGCGTGATTACGGCTAGTCGTGTGTGAATTTTTTTTTTATCCCTGCTACGTGACGCTATTTAATACGAAGGCTCACGTTTTATATCTTGAGTTATTCCCGAGACTGAGTTTGTTTAAAAACAAAACCGGGTTTTTCATAAATAAATTTTTTCTTGTTTGAAGATTGACATACTTAAAAAAAGCACTCCCTTCGTCTCAAAATAAATCTCGATTCACGCTCCAATTAAACGCTCGCTTCGGCCCTCCCCCTGTCAATCTTCCTGGAATCGACGAACTCGGCTGCACCTGCGGAATGAGTTATATCTACGAGTAGCTTAGGAAAATCATTTTGTTTATTACCCTCATTTTTTTGCACTAATATCGTGATTTATTAAAAAAGGGGGGTGCTTGTTGATCCCGAGTTTGCAGAGGGCTTAATAGGACCGATGGAAAATTTAGGGACGCGTCGGGCTGAAGATTCTTTATTCTTTTTTTACGTAAAATCCTTTATCTCAATTTAATGGAATGCTCGGTAAACAGAGGAGAGATGTTTCCCCTTCTTTTACGGCCTCTTTTTATCTTTTATTATTTTAATTATTGAGGATGTTTGTTCTCGAGACGGAAGAAGGGAGGGTTTATTACTTCGGACTCGCTTTGTAAAAGGCGTACTGCGAATGCTCCTTTTCTTTGAAGTTTTACAGTGGATCTTCCGCTGTTTGTTCTTTTGCTTAATTTTATTCAGTGATAATCGGTTCAGCGAGAGACTCGAGTGTGAATTTGAATTGAGGATTACGTTATGATTGAGAGCAGTCTAGGCGCAGCACTTGTCGTAATGCTTCCTTGAGCTTTTGAGTATAATGCGCAGTTTTTTCAATACTCTTGCTTGCTTTGTGAACTGAGGAATGTTAAATAGTCATTTTCTAAAAAAAATCTCTCTTGAGATGTGTTGGTCTGGCAAAATATATTGGTGATAAGCAGGAAAAAAAAAAATTAATAAGTTTTAGAACAAAATCACAAGTGTACCTCGATAAAAGAGTCGAGAAAGTTGCTTTCGAATTGCATATTTTTTGTAAATTAAGTCATTTTGTTTTGTTTGCTTCATTTAGTTGGGATTAGTTAATTTTAAGAGACGAACTCAACAGTTTGAATTGTATCCCACATTTAAAATCTATTTAAATACACGTGTGAGAAAAGTATCATAAAAATATATCCTATTCAAAGTTTTTATTTTACGAAGCTCGATAATTTGTAAAGACCGCGCTACAGCTAGGCAATCTGTCTCACGGTACATGAAGGATCCTCTAGAACCAAGATCCGTATCATAATTTCACTGGGTTATTTATTTTTCCGAGTGCCGGTACTTTAGCAAAATTGAAATTGAAAAACTTTATTTCAAGCGTACGTACGCGCTGTTTTCTCCCGTACACTTACTTTTTTAATACCTGAGCTACTATTTTTCGTAACAATGACGCAAATTTAAAAACAATGAAAATTCCAACGGCCACTCAGCCTCTCTACGACAAAAGATCCCTTTCTCTACCGCAGAAAAAAGATATAAAAGAACATTTTTCCCGCAGTCGCGTAATTTTTTATTGGACAAAAAATAAAGGGCATTCAATGAAAAAAATTACGCGTAAAGATAAAAAATAAAAACCGATGCATAAAAGACGCATTCGGTCGCGAATTTTATTTCCATTTCTCTAATCAAATAAAAGTTAGTTCTCGCGGCGGCCGGAGAAAGAAACTTCCGAGCGCGGAAAACTTTACGGATGAATTTTCCAGCCCGACTCCCAGGGGAGCACCTCTCGAGTATCGCGGGCTAAATAAAGGGAAAAAAAGAAAACCGCGAGAGATAAAAATATAACGACTGGGAGCAGTTGATCCCTTCTTGTTTCAAATAATGGATAAACGAAAAACTTCGTTTCAAGGGCCTTGAATTTTCAACCGCTCTCGTCAATATTGACGCTGCGCCATGCTTTTGGACTTTTTTCAACCTACCAAAGAGTTTTTTACGTCTGTTTGTTTGTCGGGGCGACGAAATGGGGGCTTAAGCCTTCGACAAGGTATTTTTCTTCCTCCAACGCGAGGGTTACGGGATTTTTCACACGTGCTTTTTTTTTTTTTTTTCTTACTTTGCTTATCCTGTTTGCACAAAATTTTCACTTCTGCTATTCCATCTGAACTAACCAAAAATTAATTTTTTTAAATTTATAAAATAATATTCTGTCAATTTTTTTTTGTACAGTGTAAGATTTTTGAATTTAGTTTGACTTTATAAACATCGTTTCGTGGCGAACTAATCAAACTTCAAAGTTTGAAAAATTTGTTAAAACTTTTGAATTTTCTAGGAAATGCTTAAGAAAATGTTTCTAACTAACAAAAGCAAAATTTATGAAACTTTTTTTTTATACATTTTAAACCAGAGATTAACAATCATGATATAATAATGAACACACCTCGGTCAAAAGATATTCATTTTCAAATCTGGTTAAACGAAGTGTTCGAAATTAATAAAAATGCAGCCACCTTTACCACCAAAAAACTATCGCCCGTCAATCATAATAACCTAAACAAGATTATCGAGGGACCCTTTGAAAAAGAGCAAAAAAATAGAAATTCCCTCGACGGTCGAGCCTCCGGGCTCTTCATAGTCCTCGTTTTTCGTAATTCCCCTCCGCCGCTGTCCCTTTCGCCGAAACGTTATTTACCATATTCCCCGGTAACTCAAGACCCTTTCTTTCTTTCTTTTTTTTTATCCCCACTCGAGTCCTTATTCTTTTTACCGCGTTCCGAGTACTGAAATCCAAGCGTTTCTCTCGGTCGTCACGGCGCGCCGGCTTTTTACCTCCCTTACCTTGGGAAAAGCGAGAGGGCACTTTTCTTCTGTTTTCACTTTCTCCCATTATATATTGCTGGCCCTCCCCTACCGAGACTCGCTTATGATTTTCTCCCTTTGCCAAGCCAAACAATCTTGTTTTACAAAAGGTATAGCGAACTATTTTTCATACTGTTTTAATAAAAATTAAAAAGTCTTTTTTGAAGAACGAAGATAATACACGCACATTTTTATCATGCTAATCTCGAGACTCAACCCACCAGACGCGAATAATCCCACTGAATAAAAAATTCATAAAAATCATGAGACGAGAGTGCGAAATTATCTTCATTCAATCACACGGGTAAATCCACGAGACAACAATGCTCGAAACGCATTACTATATTTCAACTCCGAGGGACCGAAAAAATGAAGAAGGAAAAATAAAAGGAGCTAAGCCGCGGCGGTGGCGCATTCCGGAAAAGTGACGCGCGCGCGGGGCGTTTGAAAAATGCTCCTCTGGGCGCGGCGCCACAAAAGGAAAGAAGGAAGGAGATCAGGGAGGGAAAAGCCGCCCTCGCGACAATATTGTCAAAAGCCACCGCTCTTCTTTCTCTCCTCCTCATCCCTTATTTCTTTTATTTTCTCTCCCGCTGTAAAAGCACTTGGGCGCGTGTATTATACGACCCGCGAGTGCGGAGGGTGTCGACGACTGCGGGGCTTTTTTACCGGCTGTCGATCAAAAATTTCGCGGGGGATATTTTTTGACGGAGAATTTGGTTTTTATGAGATGGATTCTAGTGTTGCTGGGAGAGACTATTTATTTTGGGATTTGCGGGAGCAAAGCGTGACACCCGGGAGAAGGGAAAAAAAAAGTGTAATTGATGGTTGTTTTGAGATATGATGGGAGCGCTACGTGACCTTCGTGGATGAAATTTTGACCCGATTTGGAGAAATGGTTTTTTATTGTATGGATGGGTGATTTCGGAAAAGCTGTTTTTAAAAATAATGATTTTGATCAAATTATACGACACAGAAGTAACACATGGTTTCATTTTACGCTAAATCGAGAAGAATTTTGAAATAAAAATTTTTAACTCCATCCAGAATGTAATTTCCAAAATAAAATCTTTTTTATTATTTTTTTTATTGCACGCTTCAATGTATATTTAAAATTCGCAATTCGCAGCTTCAAAAACTTGATGAATTTTAACGTTAGGTACACCCAATCAAAAAAATCTAAAAATCAATCGGTAAAAAAATTTTTTTTTCATGTGTCAGTGAATCCTTGAGTGATTCTTTAAAATCTATAAACATTTTAAATAGAATCTTAAACCTTAGCAACATAGTGAGCATAATAATACTTTTAAAACGCCCAAAAACTGAATACCAAGTACTCATTCAACATTTTCACTTCAAGTCTGCTAAAAGTTTTATGATTTTACCATAAAAAAACATAAAATTATTTTAAATTAGAGACTACTACTATTTCTAAAAAAAAATAAAATGCAAATCTTAACAGTAAAAAACAAATACTAAAAAAATAATGTTTTTTTTTTTTTTGTAAATAACAAATAAAACGAGAAAAAATTCATTAAAAAAAGCATTTTTTTATTTTTGCTACTACGACAAAACTAGAATACATAATTCAACAAAAAATTGAAAATAATACAACGGTAAATTTTCTCCCTGAAAAAATCAAGAATTCTTTCAAAGTCTTATTACTCTTGTTTCTCACGAAAAATTAATCTCCGGATATTCCACAAAGCACAATACCACCAATTTATAAGAAGAAAAAAAGGGCCATAAATTTTGATAAAATATAATTTCCCCGGTTCCCGCACACGATATAATTAATTCTCGCAAAGCCGAGCCATGATGAAAGCGCCACGGTGAAATTTTCATCAAACAAGAGACTTCTTTCTTTCCGAATAAAGCGAGTAGGGAAGAAAAAAAAGGGCGTGGAGCTCTTTTCACGCTTTAATTTCTTTAATATAAGCAATACGCGGGCCGGAAATCGGGCGAGTAAACAAACAAACAAACAGCAGCTATTTTTTACCCTCCCAGTCTTTCCGGGGCTAACGCCGAGTAAATCAGGTCAAAGGATGAATAGGCCCTTTTGGCCGTGCACGCGTGCGTGTGTGTGTGTGTATTTATACATCTCGGTAGGAAGAATTATTTATGCCCGCGAGAGATGAATAGGGAGGTCAGATGCGGCCTCGGGGATGCTACGTGTAAAAGGAAGAAAATCATTAGCGCGCCAGGGTGGCGGTGGCGGTGATAAAAAATTAATTATGAAGTGTGCGCCCGCGCCGCGCCTCATTCATTCCGCGTTATTAATGCGCGCGGACGCTCTTATCTCTTTTAACTACTGGCCGCGTATAGTTTTTTTTCATAAAAAATTTGTGCCTTTGAATCTGTAATTCTAAAAAAAAAAGCTTCATTCTAGTTTTGTATAGATTGAGATAAAGTTGAAACCAAAGTTTTCCCGTATCGAACCAGGTCGTCGGCAAGCGCCCACGCACTCTGAAATCCCATTGAAAAAACCAGGTTCCGAACAGCGCTCGGTAATCAAAACAAATCCCTCGAAAACATCGGCAACTTCTCCGCAGCCAAAGCCACCGGGTAGCGGCGGTAGTGGTGGCGGTGGCTTTCAATCCGAGCCAATTTCGAACGCGAATTCGAGAGGATTGAGATAAACGCGCGGATCGGGCTCGTCGTCAGGAAGGAAAGCTCGAGGATCGATTACCCTCTTGGTCCGACGTTAGCTTCCTTATCTCCTCGGCTTTGTGCATGTTGGCCAAGAGAGAGATCCATCTCCCTTTGCTACCTTATCGGCTCGGCCTCGCTGATCGCTTTTGCGGGGCTGAACCGTTCGAGTTTTTTGGCCGCTTTCTTTCCACCCAAAGTGGATGAGATAACGCTCTTTTCATTGAGCCTTCTCACGCGTGTCAATCAAGCGCGCCTAGCGCCGAGTACATCTGCGAGGGATGAGAGGGACGCAAAAAAGTCTGTGTTTGAACTCGTTAAAACTTCGGATGAGGCGTAACTATTTTACGGGCGAGGTCAAAACGCGAATTTTTTTACGAGGGAGTGCACTTTGGGGATGTTTGCGTGCACCGGGACATATCAATGAATCTTATCTCGTCTCATCCTCCCTGTTGTGTTTCCGACTCTCGGACACGCGATACTCTCTCAGGTGTACGCTGCTAGGATACTCGAGCACCCTTCTTGGAGTTATGTACCGTCTGTATCTGCGAGAGTTTGAATTTTTTTCCTGACTTACTCAAGTAGAGTGAGCATAAATTCAGTCAGACATAGTTCTTCGATTCATTCATCTTTTGTATTGATGGTAAGACGGTCTAGAAAATATGGACAGAACCAATTAAGTGATACAGCAGTATATTCAGTCAGCCACCATCAACATTAATGTTTCAATCTTCAAACCAAAAAAATATCTATAAAAATAAGGGCTCTGAGGATGAAAACTTTTCCCTTGAATTATTAAACCAAGAAACCAAGTAGCACATCACTCTTGAAAAGAAAAAAAAAAAAAAAAAAACTACACGTCACGATATTCTCCAAATTACGGGCAACCTTACCTTTTTTTCCAGGCAAACAGCATAAAAAATTCACTCAAGTCCCGGACCGCATCAATAATTACGGCTCGTGAAACATTAACAAGGAGCTGCTAGCTCTCGATTTATCATCGTCTCCGGGCGCATGTACGCGTTCAATCTAAAAAGCCGCGTCGTCCAGCGGGCCTTCGGGGATTTGCAGACCAGCGAGAAAAAGAACTTCCAAGTCGGCTTCGTATATCGTGTTTCACGACTCGATCCCGCGGTATTTATTTCTCTTTTCTCAGCCTCTACACCTACCGTATTCACTTTGTCTCTCCCGGGGCTGCTTGCTTATTCCGTATCTATATTACTTACTGTGGAGAAGAAGAAGAAGAAGAAGGAGGAGGTTTCTTTTATTCCGTCTGTGTGGGAGCTTTTCTCTCTCTCTCTCTTCTTTTTTTCTTACTTTCTTGGTGGACCTCCATCTCGATTTTATTCAATTTTTTTATTCGACTTTTTTCGGGCCGAGGTTTTTCTACGCTTCAAATTGCTTTTTCAAATTTACATGCCGGGCAAAATTTTCTTACTAAGGTGAAAGTTGTGCCAATGGAGCTTTTTAAAAATTCCAACCAACTAAGTAGCGGTATTTTTCTGTAAGCTGAATTATTTTGGTCTTGAGCCTGAAATGAGGTTTCAAATTCATGGACCGCGAGTCTTTCGTTGATGGATTCTTTTTACCGAGAGATTTGGGCGGTACCACCGGATAAAAAAATTTAACTGTCAGAGATTCAGTATTTATATCCCATCAAGATAGGCTTATCTGGGTCGAGGCTTATCTTCCAAGCCTATCAAAAAAAAATTGTTTTCATCATTTTTTTTTTTTTTTTTTTTTAAAGCAGAGAAAAATTTCTCGGTCATTTTTATGATCTTTGAAAACAAGAATTCGTTACCTCAGAATATTCTTATTTTTCCAAATGCAATTGTGCAAATATTTTGCTTGATTGAAAGAAATTTAAAACAATGGATACTGCCGCGAGGAAAAAATTCGATACTTCCGAGGGTAATGAACTGCAAAGATATTTGAACACTTCACTGCCAAGTCAAACAATTTCTTTGAACGGTCAAACTCAATGAACAGAAAAACTATGCCAATCTTAATTCAATCTCTTGGTTGAAACAGGTCAGCAGAAAAATTCTTGAAATTTTTTTTTCTCCTATACCATCGCTAATACTGGTTTTTGCGCAGCCCAGGATTTTTTAATAATTTACATTTACATTTTCATGTGAATGCGAAGTGCTTTTTAAAAAAACTAATCAAAAGCAATCTTTGTTAAGGCTCTAAAAATTGTGTATTGTTTAACAATACAGAATAATATTACTTCGATTCAGCCATCCAAATAAAATTTCCGATTCTCGAAATTTACATATTCCAACGATTTTTCCGTTCCTCGTTCATGCAAATGCATAAAAGAAGAGCAATTTCAGTTCGAAGATTTAAGAGAATCCGAATTTAAACTAAAGCATAAAATTTAAAGCGGAAACAGCATCCTAAAAAATTCTATGATCTTTTTTTTCGGATCTAACCCTTCTTTTTTTTTTTTGCATCTCTTCGTAGGTAGTTTTATTTTTATTTTTAAGCCGAGCCAGGTGAGTTTTATTTCCGGGATGCACTCCACCGGAACCGAGGGACTCAAGTGCAACGATACGAGAGAAGACGACGGTATTTACGATGCAAAATTTATATACCGTATGTATATTCTTGGTCACAAGAGAAAAGACAGATGGAAAAGGAAGGCGCATGTGATGTCTTCGAGTCGAGACATAAAGAGTGATACTGCGCGGCAATAAAGAACGGGGTACGGGGGACCAGAAAATAGATTAGCTTTAACAGTATAAAGATGAAAGTAATGTTTGATGAACCGTTGGTTATATCAAAATAAAAATACCTTTTTTTTTTAAGTTTTTGCTGTTTTTTTCTTATTATTATAAAGACTACGATGAATTAGAAAATAATACAAATTTTGAGACTGAAAATTTTAGTTATTAAATTTTCATGAATGAAAATAAAATTACTTTATACTTATTGAATTTGAATTCAGTAACGAGCAAAATATAAAATATTGATTACAAGCGATACTGAAATTTCAAATATTTTCATTTTTACTTAAAATGAAATTTTTCCAGGGCAATTTATTGGTATTTAATTATTAAAACTATTGATTATTTGGCACATCATAAAATATAAATAGTTTTGAGCGCACATCGTTAATACGGTCTAGATAATAATTTTCCGTTATATTCTGACCAAAATGTACGCTTCGTTAAATTAGTGTAATAATAATAATTTTGCTCTTGTTTTCGTTAGAGTTAAATTTCATCGCGGGCTTACTGCACGAGTAATGTAAGCTAACAGTGTTAAATTAATTTGAGGAACTAAAATTTTATTATTTTGATAAACATGATGAGGATCATTATTTTATAAAATTAACAACATTAAAATGAAAGTCTGAAATTTTCAATTTTATTCTTAGATTATAAAAAATAAATAAAAATTGTCACATAAACCAATAAAATTTAAAACGAAAATCGGAGTTGCAAAGAGTAATTCAAATTTCGATTAACAGACGTCAGGATTCTTCCACATAAAAAATTTTTGACAAAATTTCCTGTGAGCTTTGCATTGAGCAGTTATCAGGCTTGGATCGGTTTTCTTTTCCTGTCTTTGAGACAACAAGAACTCGGTTCATATTACACAAATTTATAAGGTAGACTCTTTCGGGCAAGTGCATGCTGCACTTAAAGTCTTCGATAAAGAAGGTAGGAAGATACAGTTACAAGAGAAACAGAAATAGAAAGCAAAAGAAGAACAATCCCAGTGGTACAATAAAAACCCGACATACGCGCTTCTTCCTCAATTCCGAGCGCCCGCCGCCCGGCCGACAAAAAGAACTGAAACAAAAAAAAAGTAAAGTTAGGACCGGCCCTCCTTTTTTATTTCGAGCAAAATGAACACCAAACTTACAGCAATTTCGGGTGCACTTTTTCATGTAAACGCTGTCTGGCAATTTTACCGTTGTCGAGAAAAAAAAATTTCTCTCCTAAATTTAGATGGGTAATTTAATTCATAATGCAAAATAATTTATTCATAGTTTTGGAATATGTATTGTGAGTTATTACAAATAGTACAAAATAGCACAACCATTAACCGATTAGACTCTGACCACAGATTGGGTAAATTATGATCGTACATTAGGACCAATTAATCACATCAATGGTTAGTGATCTTCAAAGCTGATTGGTGATCAATTATAAAACGCTAAAATCAATCCTAACAAAAAGACGAAAATCAGGTTGGTTATTCGAAATCCCTCAAACAACATCCCCGGGGTAAGTACTCGGTGTGGATTTCCCTCGTCGCATTTACAGTCAGTGATCCAGTGAGGGCCCCGGTATTTGCGTAAACACACACGGGCTCTCGCGCGCCATTGTCTTGATTAGCTTAGGACTACTCGGCATGCGAGCTTATCGATCCTCCATCTCCTCCGTCCGCCCTCGTCTCATTCCCGTCCCGTCCCACTTTACTTGTTGCTCGTAATAGACCGACCGATGGACGGACCGACGTACGCTTATACATGCATGGAATCCCATCGCTGCGGCCACTCGAGGAAAATTCAAAACTTGAGGGGGTAGGCGACTATTTTCTGAAAACAGAGGATTAGCTCGGCGTTTACGATCTGATTTATTGGAGCGTTTACGAGGACGACGTTGATGACGGAGCTTTTTACGAGGTCGTATCTTCTCGAATCGAAAATTTTACAGCCAAATCAAATTAGACCGATAATGAAAATCATAAGAAAATCTTCGATCTTTGCCCGAGGAGTTAACGAACTGCGCGAAGGGGCTGTCCTTTGAGAACTGAAACTCTAGCGCTTAAACCGTGATCCAATTACGCCGGGCTGTAATGGAATTAGGAAAATTGATAGTTTTTAAAAAACGGGGACCAAAGTTGAGCTCGGGGAGTTTCGAAAGAAAATACCTGGGGCACTCGAGGAGGACCCGCCGACCAAAAACCACGTGGCGCAAGAATAACAACCCGGGGCGAATGTAAATGCCGGCGAACAAAAACAAAACACCCCCGAGCTTTTCTCCCCAACGGTGCACAAAAGGAAAAATCCCCGGGCGGCTCGGCGTCTAAGCAAACAGCCTTGGGTAAACTGGTTGGTTGTAAGGTGGACAGATGTAATTAAACGTTTCTCTCGCGCTCTCAAAGCCAACCAATCGATCTACCCGAAAGGAAGGATGGAAGGAGGAAGGGAATCAATCATCGAGCCTGCCTGGTTTGTCTGCCGGCGGGGCTCTTTCACTTTTGGTTTTAGGGGGGACGGAGTCGCAAGTGTAATGCTAACTTCATTACACGACGCTCGAGGGGCTCTTTCCTTTGAGACGGGAGGGAGCTCATTTTTATTACTTGTCGCTGTTTTTTTTTATCTTTGGATTGGTAAGAAGAAAAAATGCAGTGTATTTATTAAATATGATTATGATACAGAATCTATTCAATTGAAAGGTTTTTTTTCGTCATTGGATTTTTTTGATATTAATCAATTGATTACGCTATCTCAGTTGCTAGAAATAATTATTTGTTTCGACAAGTGATCTTAAATAGTTTGACTGTATATTACTTAAAATTAAGTAACTTTTGTTTAATCAAGCAACTATAAAATAATTAAAGACTTAATCATCAATTATGACATAAAATAAACAACTGGTTTTTATACAAGCTCTTTGGGACTGAAAACCATTTATTTAATATGTGAGGGAGAACGCTGAGGTGTATGAACAAATAACAATTTATTAACAATTACAAAGATAATGTAGTAGTACAAATCATTGAGCATGTGCTCACAAAGTAAGGTTGGAAACTTGAATAATTGACAAACAATAAATAACACGTTGCTAACTAGGAACATTCTTCAGATTGAACGTGCGACTACAGGTGGTGATCGAACCGCCACATATGGATAATAGAATCTTAGTAAGCCCATTTCGAGTAAAAAATTTTACCAAGAGAAAGATTGATTACCAAAATAATTTCAACATTAAAGCTAATTAAACGTAAAAAAATTAATATTTTCAATTATCTTTGTTTATTAACCACCCCGCAAATTAAACAAACTTGGAGGGTTCGAGTAGAAAAAGCCACCAAACTTAGCTCTTCAATATTTCAAGATCAAACCTCCTTGGGCTCGGCACCGTCGTATTAATTAGCGCCATTATTCTTCACTCAATATTTAAGTTAATATTTCGCCGCGCTCTCCCGCCCTAAACCTTTCTTTTCTTCTCCCCTTTTTTGTACCGCTGGGAGCTTTTAATTTTAAAAGTGGGCTCCTGGCTAGCGCTGAATTTGCAAATGGTGGGAGAGCTTTTGTCGGCGCACGATTGATTTTAAGGTCCCGAGCTCTTTTCTTCTTCCGACGTTTTACTTTCGAGGAGAGAGAGATAGAAGATGAGGAGAAGGAGCTTCACAAAAGACTTATTTTTTAAAAGCTTTCCATAATGAAATGAGGGGAATGAACGAGCGGAGCGGGAGAACGAGGAACTATACCGAACTTCTGCAGCGCGATTTTTGCTCGGATAAATTTATTACTCTTTCCTTACGGTAATTTAAGATTTGAAGGGGAAGAATTTTTCGTTTAAACGTACATTTGCCGAGAATGAAAATTTTCCAGACCTTCGGATTGAAAATTTTGATCAGCGTAGTCGGTTAATTTATTTAATCAAATTCATGGATATTTTTTAAATTAAGAAACGAGATCCAATAAATGTTAATGTAATGTAGAGATTGAAGTTTTACGCGTATAATTATGTGATCGCGGAAGCAGCAGTAAAACGAAGCAGTTTTAATTACTAAAAGTTGGAGGTAAAATTTTCCCAATATGAGAATTCTACAGTTTCATTATGTCGATACTTTACAGGTTAATATTGTTCCGTGTACCCCTTCGCTCTCATAAAACATGAAACTTCCATTAATATTTCAATAAAAAGCCAGCCATAAATTCTATTGTAATTTGTTCGCTATTATTATCATTGTATAACTAAATTTCGATAAAAATACGTACTTTTTCATATCATAGAATTTCCATGCAGCTTATTCTAAAAAGTCCTATTTTCTAGGCAGAAATAATCAAAATAAACTTATCGATATATAAAAAAAAATTTTTTTTTTTTTTTAATTCACAACTTTTTTAACGGAACAGGCTTACTTAAAACGAAAAGATTTTCCACAAAACTAACTAAATAATCCCGTTCTTGAACAATAACAGAGATGCACGGGTACGATTGTTTACGTTGAAAAAAGAAATTAGTCGATTAATTAGGGATGTTAATCGGAAGCCTTTTGGGCCGACAAACATCATTAACACAGAGCGAAAGCCGAGCTATTCCTCGCACGTGAGCAATCACGGGGGGGGGTTAATTATCGAGCTCTAGTGTAAATAATAAGTCTAGAGGCCCCGTATGCAAAGCCGAATTTCGGTTGATACACCGAGACTCGCGCGTGCGTAAACGCTCGAGTAAACACGCGATTATACGTCTGTGTTTAGTGTATATGTGCTTTTTTCTTTTGATCAAATAATATCAAAATTCGGTGCAAGCTCTTTTATCTTTCCGTTATAACTTTACTCAGTTGAAAGAGTCGCTAATGAGATAATAATCATTGTTTATTATGTATTATTTAATTTCCAAGGGAAAATGACTTTCGATGCTTTTACCGGACAGAAGGCAGGTATCCCATTAAGCGATGATTAAATCATCGGGCACTCGGAGCCTCGGACACCAACAATCGGCATACCAAATGACCCTGTCACTCCCGGGGAGGTGGATGGCCGTGTCAGCGCTAATCAGACAGTGGATGCGACTGCACCGGTCAGCAGCGCACACAACAGCCGCGCCCTGCGACTACTACTACCTTCCGCACACGAACGCGTTACGATCGAATTTGAGCTCTCTCGCTGGTCACCAAGTAAAAGTGAATGGGGAGCCGCCCGAGCTGCTAGACAGTTTTACGGGTGCTTGGACCTTAAACCGGATTATTTTGACGAGGGTGTAAACGTTTGTTATTTTGACCGGGCTTAATCCCCCCCTGCGTACCTAGTAACGTTGAAACTAATTTTTTTATTAATTGGCTTTTTTCTAATCACAGTCTTGTTTTTCTAAGGATGAAATTTTCATATTCAAGTGTGAAAAAAAATAAATTGCAAAAAAGAAACAAAAACGAGTCAACAGGCCGGCGTCTTTCCATCTTCCCGTTTCCGAGCCAATGCAGCAGCCCTTTGTCCGTTTCAGAAGCCAGTGCCGGTCCGATACTCTCGAGCAAAAAGCGACGCAAACACGCACCGAAATTTCTTGGCCTCGCTGGCCTTTGCAAACAGTCTTTCACAAACAGAATGGGTTCGCATCAAAGTACTGTTTACTTGATTTTCGCTTGTACGGTATCGCATTGGATTAAAAAAATAATATTTTATTTTGAAATTAGCAAATTAGCTATCGGTAAGGGCGTCAAAAATTACATTTAACATGAAAAAAGCGAAAATTCTAGTTTATTCTTGATCATCAAAAACTTAATTTTGAATATTTCAGTTTTAAAAAAATTTTAATAAATAATACTTTATGTATGCGCGGCACGGTTTTCAAAAATTATCATAATATCTTCAGAAAATTTTGAATCGCAAATTTTTTTTATTAAATTTTTACTCATTATACATATTGCCTTACTTACCTTCAACGGTATTACCATGTTTACTCAATGTATAAACATTTGGAACTACTGTTGGAGAAAAACTGATTTCAGTTTGGAATAAAATTTTTTTTAATCAATCAAAAATTATCAGTATACTTAGTACTTTATTCAGCGTAGACATAGTGCGAGTAGTCAAAACCCAGAATCTTCGAAAAGCTCGAGTTTCTGTGCCAAATCCATCGAATATGATTTTTTATTCAGCGTGAAAAAATTTGCGTTCAATGTTTCATATTATTGAAAGAAAAAAGGGAACAAATAGATTTATTTTGAATAAATTAATTATAATAAATAAATTAAGAAAGTTATATAATTGAAGTCAATTAAATTATTGATCTAAGCTTCAATAAAATTGTTTAACAACTATAGTAGATCGTACTCTTAACCTCAAAGGGGTTTTTGATCATTCACCGGAATGATAGAATCCACTGGAGTCCCTTCGCTGCAGCTGCAATACCTTTGATGATTTGAGACTTTGATTTGGTATCCAATGTAATCAAAAAGAGTTGAACGGTTCGCTTCATAAAATTCAAAGACGAATAATAATTGTTTTTACTTGAATATTGAAAGCATTTATAGCCTTATTATGCATTTCGAATAAAAAATATATCAAAAAAGTCTTAAATCATTTGTAATCTAAAAAATACTAAATTATTAAGCGCTTGTAAATGAAATAAAAATATTATGACGGAAATAAAAAAGCTCAGCAGAATCGTTTGTCGGTCACGAGTACTTTTTTTGCTCATTGATTTCACATATATTTTTGAAAATGCAAAAATCTTTTAAACAGTTTTACTTTTTTATTCCCTTAGAAATTTTTTGTTTTTTTTTTAATTTTATCTAGTAATTTTAAACAAAAATTTTGTTGGAACTATATATCTTACCTTCTAGAACGTAAATAAATAAATAAATAAACCAAGTTTCATTACAAAATTTTCAAAAATAATAAAAAATATTTTTGTTTGTTACAGGTGAGTTACATATGCTGCATTTAAAAAAAATCCAAGCAGTTCGTGAGTATGGAAAATCTCAACGAATCCAAAACTATTCATAACAATATCGTGTTGAGGTCAGAAAGTAAATCTGGATCTCGAATCCATCTGCCAATGGTAACGAATTGCCATCGCCGCAGTAGCACTCGTCGGGGTTGAAAAGAGCGGAAAAGAATAGAAAAGCCGGGGCAAAGAGAAGCGCTACGTAAGCAAATCTCCGCCGCGTCTTCTTCTTATCTGGCTTCCTCTTCCGGCGCGGCACTTTAACACTTCATATCTCACTCGATTTCCCATCTTAGCGGTCGGACGAGTCACACACTTCCGGTTATTACCACTTCAAACCTCGAAGGCCCCCTTCCTACGCCTCATTTTCCCCCTCATTTCTCTTTCTCGCTTCTTTTCGCGCAAGCTCTATCTTTTTTATTTCATAGCTCGTTCTGGCTCCACCCCTTTTACGTATCTATCTCCACTTCCCTTCTTCTTTATCTCTTCCTGCGTTACTTACCACCTCGAGAGTACTCGCCGCGGCGTTTCGCTTCATCATCTCGACTCTTTATCACTAGACCGAGCTCGAGGTTTGTTCTTCTACTCTTGTGTTATCTCCATCTTCGGGAGTGATTGTTCTAAATACATATTTTTCGCACTTGTTGAATTTATTTCCTTCCTAAAGTTCAAAGACTTTTCATTGATGTAAGCAAGTTTTTAATACTTTTGTTTAATTTTTTTTTTCTAATGTAGTTACCAAGTTTTGAAATAACTGTCCTTCGGAGTGCTTTAAAAACTTTGCTTGGATTATGCGAAAAAGTGTGGAGTAAAACTTGCAACTTTTATACACTTTTAGCCAGAGGGTTTATTCATTGATACTTTTACGCTAGACGTCACCCTATTTCACACCTACCATATTTTTTTTTTTTTTTTTTTTTTTTTTAATTCTTTAAAAAGAAAATGCACTTTTTTCAATAAATTTAGAATAATTTATCGGAAAAGTTCCATACGCTTGAATTTGAATGCTTGAGAAAAAAATTCGTTAAAAAACTTTGCAACGATAATCTTGTTTATTACCCTTTCAAAAAAGTAAATAAAAAAAACAAACAAACTTTTTTCAGGTTATCAGCTTCTTTTTGTGTTCACAAATTTTAAAGGGAACTTTTGATGATATTGTAGTATACTTTTCATTAATACTCTCTGATATTAAAAAAAATTTTAAGTAACAAAGAAATCTGAAAAATTTTATTATACAAAACTACAACAATGATCCGCAAAATCAATTTTCAGCCACAAAAAAGTAGCATTTAAAAAAAAAAAAAAAAAAAAAAAAAAAAAAAAAAAAAAAAAACTTTCGCTCTCTCAACATCGAGAGAGCTTCAAGATTTCGTAAATTCCGGTTGATCGAGCGCAAGCTCAGCACTCCAATTAGTCCGCGAAGTGCCAATTCCACCTCCCTCGGCCACTCATATCCACACCACTTTTATCTAAAACAAAACAAGGCTTCTTTCTCTCTCTCCCCTTCGTATCCAAGGAATGCAAACTGCGTTGTCGAAATTCCCGAATTGGCGTAGTAGTGATGGTGGTAGAGGCACCCTTGCGGTTAATTGCCACCGGAAACTGATAGTCTGACAAAATGGATGGCCGGCAGCGTGCCACCGCCATCCACCGGATTCCAAAGGGATCGTCCAAGCGGTAAAGAAAATAACAGATGGATACCAAAAAACAATGGATCTGAAAAGTGTTTGGCTGAAAAAGGGGTGCCGAGTTACAAAAGATTGTTTCGCTTGGATTGATTCTATTTCTGAATGACAAAGCTGTTTTGCTCTCGAAGGATTATTAAATTTTTGATCGATGATTGTATAAATTAGATTCTAAAATTAAAAGTCTTACAAAAAGCACTCAGATTAGTTTAGGAAATCTAAACTTGTAATTTTATGGAGTATTATCATGGAACTGTTTGAATAAATTACTCAAAAATATTAAAGTTTTGTAAAAAATTTTTTTCTATTGACTACAGCGGATACTTACATCCACTAAGATTAAAAAAAAATTTTTAAAAGTACTCTTCAACTAAAAAAAAAAAATTTAAAAAAAGAAAGCGCGAGATATTGTCTAACACTTTAAAATTCAATTCCGACTCGTCAAAGCCACGCGCTGGGCCGAGTTTGCAGCGAGAAAGGAAAAAAAAAGAAAAAAGGGTAGAAGGTATATAATATGAGGAAGTACGAGTATGGGACATAAAAATCATGCCCTGGTCGTGAAGAAGGGCTCGCACTACCACCAGAAGCAGTGGCGGCGGCATTACTATTTCCTTTCATCTCTCTTCCACTCCTGGACGGGAGTAAAAAATCGGCGTGATATCGCCTACCCAGAGCCCCTAAAAGTCTCATAAAAGCCCTCGGCTTTAGCGTGAAAGTCATAAATATCAGATTCGAGAGGATGACTGTGACCGTATGGTGATGCCGCACCATTCCGGATTCTTCTTTCTTTTTTTATGCGAAACGCGTGCGCTTGTTGCTCTGCTATCCTTTCGGTATTTTTCATATGTATGGATGATGTGAAAATTTTTTTAAAAAATTTATAAAAACACCTATAGTATACAAAATTTCATCTGATTTTTGAGTCTATGGTAGGTAGATTTTTGCGAATTTATTTTATTTTCATTAATGTACATACCTACAAATACAATGATTGATCTCGTATTTTGACCAGTGCCAGAATTTTATTTTATTTCGACGATGATTTAGTTTACTATGTATACATATTTGCGCATTAAATTTATTTAATCATTTAAATAATTACCATTTTTGGAATAGAAATTAATGTCTTGTCAAGAACACTGCAAAAACTAGTGTCTAAAGTGTCATGTTTTTAAGACACTTGCAGCCGTCTTATTATTTTAAGACACTTAAACGTCTTATTTTAAACACTCAAGTTAACAAGACCCGCCGTTTCCAGTGTTTAACTGTGAACGGCTGCTTGCACCGGGAATTCGCTAAACGAAAATAATTTATTTATTTTTAAATTAATTAAGTGGACCGTAAAAATAGAATCCGACAAATTGAAAAAATTTATGTATATATATATATATTATAAGTTGTCGCGTTATTAGTGAAAGAAGTTTTTTAAAGTGTGATCAGTGGTAGAGGTTAGGTCTTCGGATCAAACGCATATTTCCTCGTTGGAGTTGGACTTCTAAGAAAAAGAGCTGACGTACACTGAAAACAAAAAATTTATAATATGACTACGAAACTGGCTTACTGCTCAATTCCACCGAGAAAAAAAAAAATACTCTTTACTTCATCTGAGGAAGAAAGTGACCGAGAAGCTTTAAAAAAAGCTATAATTAAAAATGCTGAAAAAGATCCAGTCCTCAAACAAAGTTTGGATGGGAATATTTTAATTGTTCAAATAAAGGATTCGTTTCTGAATGATTGGTGTGATGTAGAAGATGATGAAGAAATTAAAGACAAATCTGAAGTTAAAATAATTCTCATTCCAGAATTAAAAACAATTGAAGTAGCTCAAGCCATTAATTTAGAATTTATTGATAATAATAGTGAAACCAAACTAATTGAAAACTGTACCAACAATAGACCTTTCTTTATTGAGGATTCATCAAATGTAAACAGCAATGATATCCTGATTGCATCTAGTTGTCATCAAAATAATGAAAAAGTAAGTTCTGTTAAGCACATTATTTTATATCACTAAATAAATAACTTTATTTTTATAACATTTAGCAGGTTGCTAAAAAGATAAAACTAGATACCTGCAAAAAGTCTAGCGTGGATTTAAATATACTTCCACCTTTGACGGACCACTTAAAAGGTCTTCTTGAGAAAAATGGCATTGAAAAGTCCCAAAAAAATTTTTTTAATTTTTGGGGCAATTATTTATTTCAATCAACCAATGAACAACCCACCAAACAGGATTATCTCATTTTTTCCAATGCAATTATTGCTGCTTACCCAGTCCTAAAAGGAACAGGAAAAGATTGTACTGTAAGTATTAGTATAAATAAGATCTTTTTTAAAATTTCATTATAAAACACTAACTAAAAATACTCTAATTTTATATATATTTAGTCCCTGGTGAGAAGCATGCTGAGTTCTTTTATACGGAATCGACGTTATACTACAAAGCAAAAAGAAATAAAAAATAAATCAGTAAAACAAGATGTCTCAGACAAGTCATCTAACCAGGAAGACTCCCATGAGCAGTGAGTTTACTTTATTTTATTAATTCTTGAGGAAGTTGCAAACCAAAATTAGTATTCAGTAAATAAAGATGGTTATAATTTCATTAAATTAAATTACTTGTAAATGTTTGTGTTTTAGTGGATTTATAAAATTTTTTAATTGAAATTAATTTTTTTGTAGATTGGTCCAAGTTCCTCTGTTGACTTCACAGGAACAAGAGAAAGCTTTGCTAGAATTAAAAAAATTTATTCCTAATAAAAATGTAAAACATTTTCAGCGATTGCTGGAGTTAACTACTGTTGAACGAAGAAAGTTCATTGAAAGCGAAGCTTTGACTATCAAACAAATAGTAAAAGAGTATCCAATTCTTTCTGATTATGAAATGGTAAATTTGATTACATTTTATAATTCTTTTTTATATACAAAAATGTTACTGACACTTGGATTTTATTTTTTATTCTTAGATCATGTATGAGTTTTGCAACAATATGTTTGTAACCGATGAAGCTATATTAATAAATAGATGTCAAGAAGTTATCAGTGATTTGAAAACTTATTATAACTCTAAAGCTCATAATATCAGTGAGTGGATGATATTACAAAATGTATTTGAAGAAATGTTACCAAAAATGTACAAAAATAAGGTTGCTTATCCTCTATTTTTAATCTCCCAGGTACTATTTTTATTTTTGAAACCAAACAAATTTTTTAAAGCAAATTAAATAAGATTAATTTTTAAATAGGTAGGCGCTTCACTTGAATGCCTTAAAGGTCAAGTTAATGCTGCACCAAGAGTGGTTATATTTATCAATGATAATGACCCAGATGAGTCCCAAGTTTATTTGGCAGCAGATGAGCAAATGAGGATCCAAGTTCCAAACCCATCAGCCGCAAAGGTTGTTGTAGCTCTAATTGCTACATACTGGGTCTGGCATCAGTCATTTCCTATAATTTACAAATATACATTGGAATTTTTTTCCTTCAGGATCTTTGAAAAATGTACTTCACCTCAAGGTCTTGTTGGAAAGTTCTTGAGAAAACTGGCAAACTCAAAATGTGCAAATGAAAAGAACAACACTGACCAAAAAGTAGAAGAAGTTGAAAATTCAAGTGAATAAAAATTATATTTATTGGTTGCTTTGCTTATTATTTTCTATCTTTTTAAAGAGTCTATTTAATTTACATAAATACAAAATTTCTATGTGGTGTTTACACTAAATTGAGTTGAAATTAAAGCTTTATTTCATATAGTATGTGTATGATATATGTATTTGTGATTAACATGTTTTGTATATGAAACTATAAATATGTATTATTTTAAATATTAAAACGATCATTTAACATCAAACTTGATAAATAATTTGTATGTATACTGCATGAGTGAATATGTATATATTATTGAAACTAATTAAAAAAATACCTTGTTAGTAATTTAAAAAAATCTTTATTTATTTCTTAACTACTTTTTCACTGAAATGTCTCCTAAAAAAATTTCCCCGCAAGCAACTTTATAGGTAATTGTACAAAAAATATTGTTTAGCACATCTTAATCAATCTATTTAATACATTATTTCATGCAGGATAAAGGCAATGAAGTTTTTACAATAAGTTTTGAGAATGTAGTAAATATTATCTAAATTTCATGATGGAATATTTATTGCACCATGAAATGCTAATTTACTAATTACTTTTGATAACAAATTTTGAGCAGATAAAAAATCACGATTTCTTGTAAAAACTTAAAATGATATTTGTACACAACGCTTAGATAAATGACTTTTTCAACTTGTATGCATCTTATATGTTAAACAATGGATCAGCTGATTTAATCTTCTTCTTCTTCTTCTATAAAGTATTGGCACCAATATTAAATTGTACGGCCATCAACAGTCGGGGTAGGATGAATCCTGGTTAAAATTTAGGCTTAGCCATCAACAGTCGGTTCCTTGATTCGTCCGGTCTCCCAATCACGTCGTCGTGTTGCCAAATGTGAAGGAAAAGGATAGAATGGAGAAAAAAGGAAAAACTTTGACTATTTCAGGAAAAGGAAAGGAAAAAATTTTCGATAGAAAAGGTTAAGAAAAAATAAAAGACTGTTAGAGCGAGGACGACAACACGTCCGACCGCGACGAGCGTCAAAGCGCGAATCAGCTGATTTAATCGATACGGTTATTTCAACTATGACGACACAAGGGCAGTTTGCATTGACACCTTTTACGTCGCAAGAGCCAATGACGTTATAGTTGATATTACCTTATAGGTATCATCAGCTGTTCAACTGCCTAGTGCCTAACGATGTAGAGTTTAGATTGGAGTCATGTGAGATTAAAAGTAACATTTTGAGTAAATGATAGAAGCTCTGCATTAATTATTTTGAAGCTCAGTTGAATAAACATGGAGCTTTATAAGTTTCAGTGCCCTTCCTGTTTTTTTAAATCAAAACTTTATCCTGATTTGATAAAGCACTACTTAAGTATTCATAAAAACGATAAGAGTTTTAAAATCAGTTGCAAAAAATGTAATTATCAGTTTAAAAATGTGAATGGTTTTTATCAACATTTGAGAAGAGTGCACCAAATTAAAGGATGTGCTAATGATTATCTTTACATCAATCCAAAAATCACTGTGGCTGAAAATAACATGCAAGTTAATTTGGAGGTTACACATAATAACATGGACATTGAAAACTCTGATCCAGATTCAGAAATTCAAGAACTACAGGCACCTGAAATATTTTTACAAGCTGCTCAATCTGTTGAGTCTATTACAGAGCCAAATTCTGAAGGTAAATAGCTGTGCAATACCTAAATTTGTAATTTTTTTCCTAAATAATGAAAAATTTTCATTCCTTAATAGTTAAAATTGAATATAAATTTTACAGAGGAAAATGCTTTAAATCCTGAATTGTCTTCTATGAAAAAAAATGTAGCAGAGTTTTTGATAAATATTAGAGAGAATTGCAGAATATCTCAAGCAACTATTAACTTATTAATAAGTGGTGTCAAACAGTTTATGAATACATACATACAAAAAGCAATGGTAAAATTTTTTAAATATTCATTTATATATATTGTATTTTTAATCTTCAATTTTTTTTTCATTTCAGTTACTTTTAGAGAGTAGAAAAAACCCTGAAACTGGTATGCTTGGTATGGAAACAGATGTGAACTATGTTTTCAGTAAACTTGAACCAGAAGAAATTTTTGCCTCTGTCAATTCCAAATATTTATTGGACAAATTTCTTGTTGAAGAATTAAATATGGTAGAACCTGTGAAATTTTCTGTTGGCTCTGAACCTCAGTGGAAAAAAGTGAAAGTGAAATCTAGAATTGTTTGGAAAGTAGTCGATGAGCCTTGTTACATATACATTGTGCCTCTTCTTAGTAATTTGAAAAATCTTTTGAAAAATAAGAAGGTTCTGTCACAAGTTACTAATCCAAGACCTGCAGAGGATGGTGTTTACAAGTCAGCACTTGATGGAAGTTACTATAAAACTTTTCATATTTTTAAAGATAATGAATATGCACTTGCAATTATTTTTTACTCAGATGAAATAGGTGTTACAGGAGTCTTGAGCACAGCAGCAAAAAAACAAAAATTAACAAATTTTTATTGGACTCTTGCAAATATTTATCCAGAATATCGATCATCCCTTAACTGCGTACAACTTTATGCCATAGCTAAAAGTAAACATCTGAAAAAGCCAGGAGCCATAGATAAAATTTTGGATCAATTTGTAAATGAAATTAAGATTCTTGAAACTGATGGCCTTGATATTGACACCGATGGACAGACAACAAATTTTAAAGGTTCTCTTCTTTTTTGTCCAGCTGATACTCCAGCAGCTGCTGCATTAGGTGGTTTCAAAGAATCTGTTGCTGCTTATAGACCTTGCCGAACATGCATGACCACCAGTGATCAATGGCAAGATTATTTTTATGAAAAATATTTTCATCTGAGGAATAAAAAAGAACATGAGAATCAGGTTGCTGCTGTATCGGACACTTCTTTGACAAAAACAAGTTTAAATTACTGGAAAAGATTTTATGGAGTCAACAAAAAAAGTGCTTTATCTCAAGTAATTGATGTAACAGTCAACCTTCCTCATGATATGATGCACATTCTCATCGAGGGAGTGCTGCTTATTACATGTAAGCTAATTATCAAATTTTGTATTGATAATAACTTATTTACTATTATTCAGTTGAATACTAAGATTTTAAATTTTGATTACGGCCACTTCAGCCATGACAAGCCAGCTCAAATAGAGATAGAACATTTATCTGATGATAATACTCTGAAACAGAGTGCGGCCCAGTTAATTACACTGTCACACACTTTACCATTTTTGATCAAAGACTTAGTTAATGATAATTACAGTGAAAATCTCAGTGAAAAAATAAATTGTTATATTGTATTACTACAAATTTTTAATGTGTGTGCAGCTTATGAAATTCAAGATGAGAAAATTGATTTATTAAGTTTTATGATACATGAATTTTTGACTAAATTCAAAAAATTGTTTCCTGACCAACTAGTTCCAAAATTCCACTTTCTGATTCACCTTCCAAGATTTATAAGGATTTTTGGTCCACTTCGACAACAGTGGTGTTTTAGATTTGAAGCAGCTCATGCCTATTTCAAAGCTTTGGTACCTGTTGTTAGAAATTTCAAGGACATGCCTTACTCAATGAGTTACCGGTATCAATCTCGCATGTGCTCTCAATTATCTTGTAATGAAGATAATTTTTTGTATAATGGAGATAGCATTGCTCCAGGAGCTACAGTTTTGCTTATCAACTTACCACATGCAAACTTATTCCAAAGTTTTATTGATGAAACTCAGTGGACTCAATGTGAATTGATGAGAACAGGCAAAATAATTATAAATGGTACTGTGTACAGCCCCAATAAACTGGTTCTATTGGAATGCAATGAAAATTACTTACCCGTATTTGGATTAATAAAAGAAATTTATACAATTCAAGATAAGAAGCTTCTTTTAATTACACAGCTAAAAACAATTCAATTTGTATCTACTTTAAATGCCTATGAAGTATTGCAGGAAACTGAAAACCCAACATCAGCCATAGATATTAACCGCTTAATTTTTCCACATCCTTTATTTGATTGTTGTTTAAAAAAAAAAAAAATATGTCATATTATTAAATCACAATCACACTGAATTTTTTTAATTCAAATGTTAAACATTTATATTTGTTAATTTTTTTTGTGATTTGTATCATCAAAAAATGACAGTGTAAGTAAAAATAGTTGTAGTAGTAGTGGTTTTTGTAAAAATTGAAAAAAAAACCTGTGTTTTATAATTAAAAATTATGATAGATTTTCACAAAATAAAACCAAATATCTTTAATACAAGTTAATTTTTTTATTATTCAAAATGAAATTTTTATTTTTAATATTATAATATTTTTCAATAAAAAACTTTTACTATTTATATTTCAGACACTTATATTATCTCATCTATCCATAACCTCAAACAAAACATAAAATACATATACAGGCTCATTATAATGATTTGAACACAAAAAAATTTTAGGTTTTATTTTAATTTCACCGTAATAAAAATTAATATAGTATATTTAATCACTACAAGACTCCTGCAAAGTGAAAAAATACACAGTTAGGCACAGCAGACACGGCGAATATTTTATAGCACTTCAGTATTAAAAAATAAGACGTTTAAGTGTCTTAAAATAATAAGACGGCTGCAAGTGTCTTAAAAACATGACACTTTAGACACTAGTTTTTGCAGTGTAACTCATTTTTTCAGCTTTGGTAACAACTCGAAAAACTCAAACGTCAAAAAATTGATATGAGTATAATTGTGAATGTAAGATTGTCATAAGTGGATACATGTTTACGCCTTCACTTATATGAACAATCGTTTGAGATTGAAACTATTAAACTCGTTGAGATTGAAACTATAAAACAAGAAAAAAAGTTATATTCAACTATTAAAACAACTAATACTAATATTTACACTCCATGCTGACCAACTTTATAATACTTTTAAACCCAGAATATGATTCAAATAAGATATATTTAAAAAATTGTATTATTATCCAAATTTATGGTAGTGGGTATCTAGTAAAAAACTCTTACGGAAGAAAATTGAAACCTTGACCAAAATTCGTAAAGCTTCCAGGCCATTAGCCACCAATAACAGAGCATCCTTCAATAAATCACCTGCTCTAACTTTAAAACTCCGGCATCAAAATTCTTCCCCCACCCTGTAGAAACCACAACACCCACGTCTAAAATTAAAACTTTCACTTGTATGTACCATCTGGTGTGAAGAAAAATACTCAAGACCCTTGGCCACTTTTTACGTCTCAGAAAAAACTCTCAATCGCCCGAATTAATAACCGTAATAGGGTTTCCGTAGAACAATAAGGCCCTCGCCGTGGCCCCATGAATCATCGGCGGTACCAATAAGTGCCCAATGCACATACATCAAGCCAGCCCGATTAAAGAAGGACGATGCCGCGCGGAGGAAATTAATTTCCCGAGGTAATTAGTCACGTAGTGGTTCGGGTAACCCCGTCGGCCACCCCCGCAAGGAAACTGGAATTCGTCTTGACTGAATTTCAAGCGTTCCTCGCTTAAGGTCGGAGCAGGGGAATCGAGAACTTTGGGTGCGTTGGATTTTTGGAGGGAGCTGCCGGCTGGATCATGCCCTGGAATGCTGTCGGTAAATTGATTTCCGATGTGATTAATGGCCTTTTGCGGGGCTATACTTAGTTGGACAAATCTTATTATCCTTTCTTCCGAGTTTAATCAAAACTGTATCGTACTGTGAAGAACAGCTGTAGCATGCTAAGATATTTCGAAATTAGATTACTCAAAGATTTGAAATTGAAGTTAAAGCTCTCGCAGAGTTAAAAAAATCTGAAGGACTTATTTTTGTTGCTCGTTGTATGATAAAAGTAAAACGTGTGAATTGACTGAACAATTATTTTTAACATTAGGTATGATTAATGTTGATGCGTTTTATGAAAATTTAATGACAAGAAGAAATTGTAAATCATAGAGAAAGAGGCCAAATTTTTTGGCCAATTCATTTTCGAGATTGTATGTACTTTTGTATCCCGGTAAATTCCCCACTCATCAGAATCTATAACAATAAAAATTTAATTTTTTAGTTCATGTAACAAACCGATAGACAATATCACGACTCGCTCCAGTCATAAATACGTAAACAGTGATTACGCACCCTCGAGAAACAGTCGTACGGAAACAAAAACAGGGAGGACGTATCAACAGGCCGTACACACACTATACCGAGTGGGTAAAACAAAACAAGCCCCGAAATTGCCACAATCCACGTGCGTGAATATCCCAGACGTATCGCAGGCTCCCTCCCCTCTTATATAATCACAGTTTACATACTTCCCTTGACATTAACCGTCACTCAATTATTCTCTCCGTGCTTTTCTGTTTTCTCTCCCACTTCGGTCCCCCTATTGTTCTCCTTAACATTTCCTCGCATCCATCTTTTCTTTGTCGCAACCGCCGGGAATCCTCCTTTTGTTATTTGCGTTACCAACGGTATTTGCTCTTCCTTTCTTCCTTCCTTACTCCCGGCCCTCTTCGGAATCTCTTATATCCGCTTTACTCTGTCGTCCAATCTTTTACCTTCTATCTATCTATCTCTTCGCGTCCACGTCTGGCCACGTTTTTTTTTTATTTTTCCCATCGTAATAGTCCGTATTTCTTATTTCGCAATAGTATGAGATCACCTTGTTTTCAGAAAATTCACCTGGGATCGTAGAATTAATAATGAGCTTTTTTTTGGTTCTACCCGGAAGAAGATACGAGGATTTGTTCGTCGCATATTTGATTCTCAATGGGATTACCGAAACGTCGCAAAGAGAATATCGTACATCATCACATTAGCATCATAATAGATTTTGACGATTCAAGATTTATCATGACTTTTCGTATTCCACTGAAGAAACATCCTTCAAGCTTTCTTTTGTCCCGGGTAGATCAATCCGGGCGGAGCGAGGTCATAAATTTCCAACGCATGCGGCACATATACAGCAGCAGCCTCCCTGCCTCTCGGTATCTAAACACGCTCGATGCATATGCGCGTTGCGGGAGGGGAGGAGAGTATTATGGTGCCGTTACCCTGGCTGACTACCTACCTGTATTCATGAATTTATATGCACGTCGGTTCTGTGTACCTGGCGTATACGCTAAGTGAATACCGCTGCCGAAGGAGAAGTGAGTTTGCAGAAATACACCCTAGCCTTTTTTTTCTTGCGATGCAATAAGTTTGACTCGAAAAGCACAGTAGTATCGTTAAATATTCTCATATTTCGGTATCATCTGATATTACTGATTGATGAGTTTAGTTAACTTTTTATCGACTCGAAATGATGATAAAACATTCATGTTTTGGTTTTTTAAAGACGATAGTTTTTGAATTATTAAATAACTTTATAATTTTAAGACTATTGAAAAAAACATTAAAAATGACTAATACCTGGTACGTGAAATGTCCAAAAAAAAAAGTGATATTACAGTCTCTGAAATACGATACATGAGAAAGAGAGTTGAATATGCTGAGAAGATTGATTTTTCAACTTTTCCCTTTGAGAGAAATTTCTATTGACTCTTTTTAATCAAAATCAAACTTGCCCTACATTTCTGTATGCTAATAAAAAAAAGCTCTCAATCTTGAAGGTCCACCCTGATTTCCTCCTACGGCGACGGCATAAATTACGCTCGCACTCCCCCGTAGACTCGACTGCTTCTGCGTTACTGGGAGTACAACCACGAGCAAGATTTCGATCAAATCAACACCCGATGGATTCGACTGCTCCCGGGTATTTGCGCTCACTCGGTCGAACTTTCGATATAAAGAATTTATCGCGCTTGTGCAGCAGCACCAGCAGCAACACTGAAAAGAAAAAGTCGCCTTTGCTAGAATGAAAATCCGGTAGCGTAAATTTTAATGAATTTTTTACGCATGTTTTCCCTTGAAAAAAATATGATCCGTATAGAAATCGAAAAAATAGAAAATGTGCGTTGAAGATAAACATAAATTTTGTTCTTGTCAATCAAATATTGAATTTTTCATTATCGGTAATCATTTTAAAAAAATATCAATATGACAGTGGATGGATAATATTGACAAGTTATCTAGAAAAAAAATTGAAAAACCAGAGATTTCTGTAAAAACGCGCTCATAAATTTTATCAAACATCATAAATATTTTCTTTTATCAAAAAAAAAAAAGTTTTTTTTTACCGCATGTGCAAACTTTTATGCCACACATTAAAGTGAGCTTGGATAAATTTTGCCTCTGCGGAAAACTGCGGAGTTTTTTTTTGGGAAGCGTACACACGCATAAAGCCGCACGATCCGGCGTGTAATGAGCGGGCGTATGCAACACAGGCTCGTTGCAATTGGAATTACTAATTATTTGGAAAATTCCCAGAGGATCAGGTGTAAAGCCCGAGCCTTTTTAATGCAGCTCGAGATAAGCTAAATATTTCCCCTTTTTTTTTTTGGGATTATAAAAAAATATAAATAGAATATTTTTCTACCTTAAAATTTAAATTTAAATTAAAATTTTTTTAATTAGGTATGTAAACTGCTGCTTGGTCAAATTTATACAAAAATAAATTTTAGAAATTGATTGAATAAGTTGTAACTTTGATAAATAAATATATCTATCTCTTCTGTGATAATAAAAAAAATTTGTTAATCTATTTTACAATATTCAACTAATGTAGTTGTACCTAAAGTGCCGCCTACCCTCCAAACAAAATCTGTCATTTACAGAAACCAAAAAAGTTTTTGCTTCATAATTTAAAGCGCTTAACCCTTTCTGACCATTAAGAATCGTCGTTTAGGTACACTAAACACTTAATGAATTTAATGAAGAATATCAAACATGATTAACTATTCATCGATTGATAAACTGAAAAATGATTCATTTATTATTGATTTTCAAATGAACTATAATTTAAAATTTTAATACAAGAATACTGTTTACGATTGTAAATTTTATTAAAAATTTTCAAAAAGATCATTTAATTTAAAGTACCATTCACAATTCATGTTAAAAAACGGAAAATAAATTATTTTGATAAACTTGATCAAACAAAGCACATTTTTTCGGTTTAAATTATAAAATACAACGCTGAAACAACATGAAATTTCAGCTCCCAGAGAAAATTTTTAATGGAACTTTTTTGTAAGAATTAATAATAAAAAAATATACCGAAATACCCGTATAAAGAATAATTTATCGTCAGTGACATGTTTTATAAATTTATCGAAAATTGTAAACCTACATATTCGTGACTGATACTCGTATAACCTGTGGCGCGATTTCCTCATAAATTTACAAAACGCGTCATGTATGGTGTATGCAATGCATTTTTGGCACGTACTTCAGGCATACATCACGGGATAAACATATTTTTTTACGCAACGATGGTGCACTGTATATGTGTGTACTTGTGTTCTTTCAAAAAAATCACTTGTAAATTCTTTTCATTCGTTCCTCATACAGGACCAAAAATTTTTTCACTTTTCAGCCATGCAATATTCAAATTATGCCACTTTTAATCGGAATTTATTTTACAGCAGTCTTCAGAAATGATTGAGTTAATTTATTATAAAGTTTAGTTTACAAAACGTACGTACTTTATTAGAAAACGCAACACTTCTTTCAAAAAGTTGAATAAAAAACTTTTGCGTTCCCAGCTCTTTTCGGAGATAATTTTTCGAAACAAAAAATAATAATCACTTATTCAAGACCGACGTTCGATTTAATTCCACCCGAGTAGCCACAGCTGAAATTAGCGTAAATTTACACGAGCATAAAAACCATTCATGCGTAACAAAATACTCGTCTTTACTCTTTATTCCACCCGAATAATTACAATGAACCAGGGATCAAATGGTAACTGTTAATTAAATCATAAACAAAAAAAGGAAAAAATAAGTTTCCTGTGCTGAAAAATATGAATTATCAGTTGATCTCCGATAAACTTGCCACTCAATAGCGACTTTATTATATTTACATTTTGTAAATTACAGTAAAAAAAATTCAAACTTTCCATCAAAAATACAGCGATGAAAAAGAGTCCAAGCGTGCGCTAATCAATTTAAGGTACAAGCATTAGATCTCAAATACACTCACGTTACCGCTATTCCACAAATTTAGCTCCAACAGGCCAAACGGAATAGCCCACAATAATTTCCATCCGAGGGAAAACGTCAGCCCCGGGGCTCGCGGCCATATCGAGTCTTGGCTTAATGATGGAAGCGTTTTCATATTAAATCTCATTAAACCCTCCCCCCCGAGTCCCTGGCTGGGCACAATGGAGGCAAGCGCCGAGCGATTTCTGACCTCGATATTTCGTACCGTCCGCCTTTGTGCACCGCGACCTTTTGATTTTTCGATGGAGCTTTAAGTTGGCCGAACCAAAGAACCTTTTTTTTTCCCTCAAAACTCGCTTTGCTGGAAAATTGCAGAAGAATGACGATTTGGCCAATCGATAAATCATTACCGTTTGGTTTACCGGAAAATTCTTTGACCGGCTTGCTTTACGGCTTGTCCTGGCCATTTATCAAGCTTGTTTAATACGTAATTTTCTTAGAAACTTTTGGAATTTTGTAAAAAAATTTAATTGAGTCAACAAAGATCAAATTATCATTTACTTGTAACAGCCGACTCGAAAAAAAATATTAATTAAACATGTAAAAAAGGAAGCAGTTAACGACATGCCACGTTACAGACCGCGCCGCATTTGAAATTTTTCCAAAAAAAAAAGGTTTTTTTCCCAAGCGCACTCGTTATAATAATCCCGGGGTAACAGGGAAAATTAATTTTCCCATCCTGGCTGGAATTCTCCAATGAATAGCCCGCATTTGCCAGCGCCATGATTAAAACGCTTCTCACATCACTCGACGGCCGTAATTTTTTCCGCTCCGCGGTCTTATCATTATTCCCAGGGCGAGTGGTGAAAATTTTTTCCTCCCCTCTACCCCCACTCCTTTTTTTAATGAATTCGTCTCTGAGTGTGTACGTACACACTCGGGCTTTTTACGGGTGACTGTTTAGCCAAGTTTATATCGTCGGGCTCTCCCGAGATTTCCATCCGAGACGGGCATACGTAAACTCCGGTACGGTTTTATGGGGGACGGACACAGGAAATTCGGCTCGTTATCGACGATCAGCGGAGCAGCTCCGGGTACCCACTACCTTACATAATAAACACCCCGGGAGGCTTGCCTGGACCGTTTCCTATTCAGAACGTGTTGTTGTACTTCGATTAATCGAGTGAGTTTTGGAGCCCTGGCACTTTGTTTACCGCTGCAACTGACTCGATGAGTTTAGAGCGCTTTTATGACTACTCCTCCTTCCCCTCTATCCTACTTCGCTTCCTTTGTTTAATTTATCGAGCGGAGCAACAATACCGATAAGCTTTTTACCTCGAAACATCATTAGCCCCAGAACTTTGCAAATATCGATTGGAATCATCTTTGCCCAAAGCTTGCATAGGCTAAATTTACTCGGCAGAGAATTTATCTTGTTTTATGAATTTACTTCATAAGAGTACTTAATCAATTTCTTGTTGGTACTACTTTACGTTATTATATATAAGATCTTGCGCCGTAAATTTATTCACAATAGTTATTACTATAAAATGATAAAGTAAAGCTTGATGTACTTCTACTTGTACTTACCTTTTCTCGTATTACATTGAAAATTTACAAAGATTAATGTCACCACTCGAAATATAATAATTTCAAAATGTTTGAATAAAACATCGAAGTGGGTCAGAGAAGAGCAGCAGCCACATTACTTTTTCATGTAAAAAGTGCGCATGATTTACAGCCGGTACGTTTTGATTCGCACTATACGAGTAGTAACGTAACTCTTCTCTCGAGTATTCAATGAAAAATGTAAAAACTATTCTTCAAACTCGATCCTTAATAACGTCAAAGCACTCCCCCTCGTAATCTAGTTTGAAATAATGATGATAATACGATTATAAAGCTTTCAGCTCGTACACACTCCGCGAGTGTTTATTTTGCGACGCGTCAAGCGCAAATCCCCGTGCCCCGAAACCAGCGCATTCGGGAACTTTCTTGGAAAAAGCGACCGTATAATCGTGCAGTGGCGGCGATCGCGCTCGCATTATGGCCGCAGAAGCCACTGCACCGTGCGAGTCGGTCGTTTTGCGGTCTACTGTACTACCTTACGATTACACTTCAAGAACGAAGCGTCCACGAGAACTGTAAAAATAGTTGCGGTTCGCGGGCACGCGTCTCGCTTAGTCTGACCGAACACCAACTTTTCTACTTAAGGGACGCTGAGCTGAGGAAGATTTTTTCTTTCTTTTTTATGTTTATAGTCGTTACCGAGATGCAAGTGTATTTAACGTCCGACTGAGATTTATTAAGCCTTTTACGGGTGATCTACTTTATCACGTCTTTAGAGTTATAAATAGTTTTATAATGATTACGATGCATTCAGAAAAAGATTGCAGTTGTTATATATCTTTTATAGTTAAGGATTTTTTTTTTTTTTTTTTTTTTTTTTTTTATTACAGAGTCATGTATGAAAAAGATATCTTGAAGTTTTAAAGGAACTCGTATGTTTTAGGGAAAATTATCGAAAATCACTCTCGAAGCACGACGAATTGGAAACATTTTGAAATGCATAAATTAGTCAAGTGCTTCTTTGTTGCGCCAACTCTCAACGTGAGACAAAAGCACTGCGCTCGATTGAAAAAAAAAAAAACTTTGCACTTTATAAAACCTCTCGATTAATAGCAAAATTTGATTTTGACATTCTGTTCTCTCAACACACTAATCCACAAAACATATCAGTCTACTAAAAAAGTAAAATAGTTTATACCACTAGTGCGTAGGTACTCGATTTTACGCACGCTTCGAAATTTAAAAACTCGCCCTAGGCACCAGTGGTATAAAATAGTTTACTTTTCAATCGCAGCGGGTAGCAAAAAAAAGATTAAACAGATTCAGCATCAACAGCGACGATAAAAGTAAATAGCCGAGCTCCACCCACGCGATCTGGAGCTTCCAGAGACGAAAAGGGCAAAAACGAAATTAATTAAGCAACCCCGGCGGCTCTCGGCGTGCTGGTGGGGAGAGTACAACTACGAGATCTCATACGGTATGCGAATCGCGAGTCGGCCGCGGTGGCAAGAAATAAACGCGAGACACCGTCTACTATACCTCTACGGTTAATCCTGCAGGGAGAAGCTTATACGTACGTGCTGCCGTAGGAGGGGGAATGGCCGAGCTTCCAATTTGCATGGGTAATAGCTCAAAACGAGAGCTCAACTCGCCTTGGCTCGTTTTTGCACTCGCTCGGCCAATTGATACGCGCGGACCGGGCTATCTTATTTTCATTCGAATTACAGCTTACGGGCATAAGTTTATCGATTGTTGATTTTTGAATTTCTATTTGCTGGCTGTGGTTTTTCTCAGAGTTTAGGAATGATTAATTATTCAAATCTGGAATTATTCATTATAATTGTGTTACTTTACAAAAGCTCAACTCTAAAATAAATTAGTTGGGTAAGAAAAATCGTACCCAATGAGGAGAAACGACGCCCCCAATGTTATCAGCCGCGGCAGACGGACGCGCCCGTATTTGCATGGATAATGGCTTCAAAACACCGACCCTTCCACCAAAGAAGGGGTCGAAAGATTGTTTTTACTCTTGATATTCTCCAGAGTTCGCATTAAGGAGATTTCCGAGGAAGAAAGAGCCTCCAAACAGCTGCTGCCACCCTACTCCACCGAACCAAGCATTTTTTGAACTCAAAATTTGAATTTTTGATGCAAGATTTATGAGGCGATTTTTTACTTTTTCAACTCTTTTTACATTTGTTTACAGAATAACTTTTTGAAAGAAAAAAAAAACGATTGTTTCAGACGTTAGAGTGCTGAAAATACTCGTAAAATAATATTGATGATTTGCATTCAGAATAATCTGTCTTATGACTACTGTTAATTTTACTGTAATTTCAGCCAGTCTGATATTATAAACTTGATTTTGATGTTGAACATTTTACTATTTCAACTTAAAAACTGCAATAAAAAAAAATGTTAAAGAGTCAATATTTTTAAAGGTTGTGTGTGTCAAGTCATTCAATGGACAAAATTCAATTAAACCCATTGTAATCTCGTTGAAATACTTAATTTAAGTGTAAGACAGTAAAATTCAAGTCTTGTTTTGGAATAATAATTTGCAGCACGTTTAGCCGGGCGCGTAGCTGCAGCGTCAGTGAAATTCTCCCTTCGCCCGCCCCGTCCCCCCCACGACCTAATGCGCGGCTTTTAGCCAAACGATTTTTGCATATTAATTGGAACTTGCAGCACATAAGCATCAGCATCGCAGGAAAATCCTCCCCGCCCCCACCCTGGTTTGCAAGATATCTTGCGCAGGAGTCGCATTGAGCTCAAAAGCTCATGAGCCCAAACGAAGTTTACACTTGAGCCATGTACAGGCGTGCTTATAACGTGCATGTGTATGCGAAGGAATCCCATTTGCCAGCTGCTGTTGCTGCTGCGGAGAAATACGCGAAATTCAAATTAATGGAGCCTTCAAAGAAATTCACGTTATCTTGGCTCACTTACAATGCGCGAAACTTCAAGCTTCGTGACCTCGGCTGTGCCTCATCTCAAGACCAGGTGAATTGGAAAATTTGTCGACGACCTCATTCAATTAAAATTACCTCTATTAAGTAGTTTGAATGTGAAATTTATTTAAAATATTACTTTTTATGAATGATGATTGAGAATTAATTAAAAAAATTTTTTAAATCAACTTTGACAAGTGATAAAATCTTTAAAACTTAGCGCTCAAAGCAAACTTTAGAATATTCCTCCTCATCAATGGAGTAAAAAAAAGTTCATCCCGCCGACGCTCGATTAAACATTCTTAAACAGAGCTCGATGATTCATAATTGATATAGCAGCGGGATCAGCGAGTTCACGAGAAAGGATCAGACCTGCGGAAAACTCCTTATCTCGAGCTTCAGCGAGCAACCGACTCTTTGCACTTCCTGAACGGTAGTAATTAAAAATGCTTCCTAATGAATCCAAGATTAACTGGATTGCCTTTATTTCCTCAGTTTCAAACGCTGCCTAACGCTTTCATAATTTATCGAGATGTAAAACTTGTTAACGTTGCCTCTCGTTCATTGAGGTTGATTGTGTTATCAACTTTACACCATTTTATATTCATTTCTTTTATTTTCCAAGAATCGCTCAATAATTTTTGAAACACCCTATCAAGGATTACCAAAAATTCTTACTAACTATCAGATTTCAACTCTTATTATAAATTTTAAAACATATATTATTAATTGTATAATATTTTTGTTTACAGAATAAGATGAACAAAAAATCATTAGGCCTATGATGAATACAAGACGTCAGGCCATTGTGTGGCAGGGCTCAAGGACAAGCAGCGACACATCATGGCGCAGGTAGTTTTACTGACGGGAGCCGTCGTCCTTATAGCGTCGGTACTCTGCGTCGAGGAGCAAACGCCCAAATATGTATTTGGTAAGTTCTTTTTTTTTTTACTTTTTTTTCATTCAAAACACTAACCCTTCGCTTTTATCGCGATGGCCTCAATACTGCACCGAAAAACTGTCTGAGTGGGAGGAGAAAATTTGGAGGTGCATAAAACTCAATTGACAAACAGATGGTTTTCATTTGCATTTCAATGATTAACGAGACAACTTTAGAGCATCTAGTTCGTGATGCCGGAGCGGTTTCGCGTAATTAAAAAGTTTTCTGAAAAATGAATGAAAAAAAAAAAAAAAAAAACAGGGGACTCCTCTTTATTTTTCTTCGTAGTGATCAAAAGTTTTAAGGCATTCATTCCGTGGTTGACCCACTTTTTGAGATCTACATGATGTACAAGTCCGCTTAATTGAACCAAGTTAATTGGTTACAACTTCTTTATTTTTCTACTTATCGTAAAAAAGATCTTGCCAAACTTTTCAGACAAATACGACATTATGCACATTATTAGAACAGACAACGATGGAAAAATCTTTTAAAATGAATTTCAAATTAAATTCATAGCCAAAAAAAAAAGATTTTTTAAAGAAACTGAGATATGTCATGAATATATAATATTCATGTATTACATCTTTATGTTTTACGGCTTAATAATCTTTACTGACTTTTTATCATCTTCAATGACAAGAATGTAATCTTTAAAATTGCCCAAATGAGTCTTCTTAAAATCTATCCAAGCCTTTAAGCCAATATTATAATACTCTGGAACAGGTGAAAAGCGGCCTAACTTTGCTAGGTCTTCTAGATATCTCCACCTGTCATGATTTCCTGCTTTTTTACCTTGAATCATCTTTAATTTTGAACCCTTCGTAGGTAATTTAAAATTACCTTTCAGGAATGACACTACATACTGCGCCTAAAAAATTTAGTTCAGTACAGTTTGTTATTTTTATATTTAATATATAATTATATTTAATATATATTTATTTTATATTTAATATTTGTTATGCTTATTATAGAAATAAATTTTACTTGTCGCTATAATTTATTAACACAACTTAATAAAAACGGTCGGTTAGAATTGAATATTAAATATTAATCTTTAGTTTAAATCTAATTTTTTCTGACATTTTTAAAATAAACTTACTTGCGTAAAATATTCGTGGAAGCCGCCAATTTTCTGAGCAAAACCAATGAAACTCATTGATGGATGTTTTATATTAATTATACTCATGTCGAGAGGTGAAATATCTTTATTATAAATTGTAATTCCACTACTATTATCTAAGAAGGGAAATTTAAAATTGTATCCCGTGCAAAATATAAGTGCATCTGCTTCTATTGATGAATTATCTTTAAGTATAAATTTTTCATTTTCAAATCTATCGATCCCTGCAACCTGAGTCAAATTTAGCGGTAATCTACATAAAAAAGAAAAAAATGAAATAGTTAAAAGAATATTTATTTTCTTGAATTTTAAATTAATTTTACGACTTCAAAACTCAGAATTTTTTGCATATATTATTGAAGTACCAATTACTTGCAATTACTGGACCAGGATATTTTTACACTTATTGAGTAATACTTACTTTTCATTGTTATGGCTTAGGTAGATTTTTGAAGACACATTTTTTAGATCCAGAGCTATATCAACTCCGGAGTCACCAGCTCCTAATAATATCACTGTTTTGTTTTTGAAATATTCTGGTTTTCGATAATCGTGACTGTGTAATGTTATCCCTTTAAAATGTTTCAAGCCTGGTATTATTGGCCTGAAAGCTGAATTTAATTTCCTAAAAGAAATTAAAAATTAACAAAACTTTTGATAATATATTTTAAATTCGTAGGAATTTATTTGAAATTACCCATTGCAAACTATTACAACGTCAAAAATGAAATTATTGGTTTCTGCTGTTTTGAGATTTTTTGCAGATACTATCCATTTATGGAAACTACTTTCTTTTCGTAATCGGACTTTTGTTACAATTGTACTAAACTAAAATTGAAATTTTTTGATTACATTAGAATTTGGTAAAAAACATTATTAAATTAAAATTTATTGCTGCTTACTTTAATAAATCGGGTGAGCTGAAAATGATGTGTGTAATTTTTCAAATATTCCAAAACAACATAATGCGGTACAGTGCTTGTGTTTATACCTTCATACTTGGGCCAATCCGGAAAGTTCATTAACTCTTTAGGACCATTAGTTCTAAATATAATATAATTAATTACAAGTTTTGAAAATGAACAGAAAAATTGATTAACTCTGTCTTTAATAAAAAAAACTATAAGCATCCGCATCCAATGAATAAACGCAAAAATTTCGTAATAAATATTTATTTAGTTTAATTGATAGTTGTCTTAGAATTTTTAAATGTAACTTAAAAAAAAAATATAGCGCATGTTGTAGCGTGTACCTTAGGTTTTTGTACATACTAGGAAAAACAGGGTATCCGTATTTGTCAATTCCCGTTTCATCTGTATAAGCCCATGTTCCTCCAACTTGAGTATTCTTTTCAAAGACGGTAATTTCAAATTTGTTCAGATCATCTGCTAAAAATCTAGTGGCACTGATTCCCGATGCACCAGCACCAATCACACAAACTTTTAATTTTTGGGTGTTTTTTAAAATGGAACCTAAAATTAAATTATCTATAAATTAAGTTTGGTTTTACCAATCAATTTTTTTTTCTGATTTTAAACAAGAATAAATTCATTAAAAACAATCACACAAATTTTTAATTTTCGGGTGCTTTTTAAAATGGAACCTAAAATTAAATTATCTATAAATTAAGTTTGGTTTTACCAATCAATTTTTTTTTCTGATTTTTAACAAGAATAAATTCATTAAAAACTGCGTTGGTATCATCTTACCGTCTGTGGATTGGTAATAAAGTAGCCATGTCTGACTTATGAACAAAATTAATCGAACGTATCGTATCATTCTGAACAACTAATATATTGCTAGATTACCCAAAAATGAGTAATTTAAATAAACTTTTAAACTAATGTATGTAGGTAGCCGATATTTTTTATATCTCTAACATTACTTTAAAATTATCTTTCTTTAGTAACTAGTGATATCACTGCACATTTACACTGGTAGGTTCATGACTTACAAAAAAAAAAAAATAAATAAATAAATTTAACGCTACTAGAGATTTTGTCAATGTTTTCTAAAATAAAATTAATTTGAGTAAAAAAATTAAAAATTAAGACATACTTTTCAATAAAGTTTAGATAAATAAGTTATAACTCGCATAAAAAAAAAAATAATTAGCCGAAAGGAGACGTGTTTTATACAAAATTGAATCTTTTTTCAACAATATTCACACAAAGTGTTTTTCACGATGTGTTTACTTTCTTATAAAAATGTTATTACACCTGACAGCTGGCCTTGCAGATTTTCACGAATAACGAATATTTTCATAAATCAAAAATTAAAAATGTAAAAAGCCTGAAAAAACTTTGTCTGAAAAAAAAATGAACTTTAAATCAAAATTTATTGATTAATATTCATTTTAAATTAATACTGCAAGCTACCATGTAAATTTATACTTTGTACAAGTTTACAATGATTAAAAAAATTTTTAGTTATTTTAATTTATTGTGAATATATTAAATCGTATTCTATCATAATTGTATAAATCATATGGAAAGACTCCTAATAATGTCTACTGACGATTATGAATAAAAAAAGGTATTAAAAAGAATGGAAACCATTATGTAAAGTAAAATTAAATTCTTTTTTACTTTTTTCCGTAGAGATTTTAATTAATGAAGTGTCTAAAGTTCAAATGATATCTTTTTTTTTATCTACAATAAACAATATTTTTTTTAAATAATACGAAATCCAACCAAGCTAACTGGCACGTAAAGAGCTATAAATATTAATACCATGAAAGTCTTACAAGAAAGTAAAATAAAAAAGAAAAGTGCCATGAATCTCACATTAGACGTATTATTCTCGTGGGCAGCAGGACAAAGACTTTAGCTAAGCACAAGTTGGTCGAGAAAAATAAAGCGCGCGGCTTTTGCAGGCGCAAAATGCAGAAACTCATTATTACAAAGTGTTACTCGACCCTTGGGCGCTATTTTTCAGTCCTTACTCTAGTCCAGCACGACGTTTTACTCCGGTTATAACTGCCTGCCTGCGTTTATGATGGTGCAATTTTTTTTTTCTTTACCTTTTTTTTTTTCAACAGATTAGAATACGTAAAAACGAGTTGCTCTTTAATTGTCGGTCATGCTAATCGTTGCTTTTGTTTATGAAAAAAAAAAAAAAAATTTATATTGTAATACCTTTATGATTTTTTAAAATTATTGTTCAATCTTTTTTTTTTGTTCAAAGTCATTAGTTTTAGTTTTTGATGCAAAAACAAATAAAATAATAACTCCTAATGTACAATTTATTTTTACGTAATTCTCACTTAAATTATAAAGAAAAGCCCCAACACAAGTTTCAAGTTGATTCAAATTAAATTTTCAAAGTATAATCAAACGAAAAAAAAAATTTTCATTGTCACTGGTTAAAACTCAGACTCGGAAGGGTTATAGAGATATCTAATCAAGCCCTCTGGTTTCCCACAAAATTAAATAAAAACACCGGGAGAGTTAAATGAGATATAATCACCAAGAACATCAAACACTTAGGCTTAGCGTCTACGGATCGTCTGAAAATTCAATTCCGTCGGGCAAACAAAACACAACTCGTTTTTTTTTTCTCTCTTCTCTCTCATTTTCCCTCATCCATCGATGGATATTAAGGTAAGGTCCCATGGCCATCAGCATAATCCAACAAAGAGAGGACGAGGGTCAATATGCAAACGGTTTCTCGCTGCAGTAGTAATATTATTATTTCCCCTCACTTAGCCCTCCCCCAGGGGTAAAAGCTTTTTGCCAACCCGCTATACACCACCCCAAAGCTGATCTCCGCGCGGTAATTGGATAACGTTAATGTCGTTTCAGGCCATTGTATGCTTCCGCTCGGCATGGAGGAGGGTAAAATACCGGACGACGCCATATCGGCCTCCTCGAGCTACGAGACCAAGTCCGTAGGACCGCAGAACGCCAGGTGAGTTCACTTCTTTATCCTCGACTGTGCTTAAGAAACCTTCATTCCTCAATTATTTATTATTTTTTTTTTTTTCACCATTTTTAAATATAATTATCATTGAAAATTTTTTAAGCTTAAATCGACAATGAAGAACGAATTTTTTATTAAACTCGTGTACTTATGACTGCACAACGGTTGTAACTATCAATTTAAAAAGTTTTTTCTCTACAAAGTCTTACAAATTTTTCATAAAATTTTCTCATAATTCATGAAAAACTTTACAAAAAAACGCCGTGATCGATGACGAAGTTCATAGTTGAAAATTTTTAATGAAAAATGTTAGAAGCTTTTGTAAAAATCGATCGAGTGTCCGGTACAAGATTGAACTTTTTCAAGAAAACTTTTTTAATAAATCGGTTGCTTTTTTTTTTTTTTTTTGAGAAAACTCATCAAAAAACAGTGTTTAAAAATTGGAAAAAAATAAAAAATTTTAGGATCCGTCAGGAGAAGAACGGCGGGGCCTGGTGTCCGAAGGCCCAAATCAGCAGCGACATCCGAGAGTACCTGGAGGTCGACCTGACCCGCGACCACTTGATAACGTGGACCGAGACCCAGGGCAGATTCGGAAACGGCGAGGGCCAGGAGTACGCCGAGTCCTTCTTCCTCGAGTACTGGCGCGACCAGAAGTGGCATTACTACGAGAATCTCAACGGAGATCGGGTGAGTGCTGCTGCAACAACAAAGACACAATTTCGTTAGGAAGGAGAAAGTCCGACGAGACGCGGACCTCCGCCACTTATTTTTTCCACTTATGGCTCTTTCGAAAGTTTTTTTACCGCAGTGCGGTAACCCTCAAGTGCCTTCATTCATAGTTTTTTTAGAAATGCAACTCATAATTTAGAAATCATTTTTTAAAGAAATTTATGAGAGTAGGAAAGAGTAAACTAATTGGTTATTTACTAATAATTTTTTTTAAATCGAATTATCATTTATATTTTATATACAAATAATTAAGGAAAAAATTGAAGACAAGATTTTATAAATTAATATGAAAAAACTACTTGAATAAAACTATAAATTCCGATGGAATCTGATTTAAAAAGTTAGAGTTTGAAATTCTTCTTGCACTCAATTTATCATACTTTTTAACAAACTTTTTTATCGGACTATTTTAAATTCAACACATTCTATCGGAGTTTGAAAACCGATCAATTCAGAAAAATTTAACGGAATAATTATTCAAATTGGTCAAATGCAAATCTACTAACGAATTCACTAAAAGACTGAAAAGCTGATTGAAAAACAATTTTTGTAAGCTTTATTTTATGACCACTTAATGTTTAACGTGAATAAAAAATAAGCTTATATAGTAATGAAATTTTAAGGTAAATAATAACCATTCAAAACTTTTTAAATAAATGTTGAGCTGATGCAACGGTGAATATTAGAAATATCATGTTTATTAGCTATGATCATTTATTTGTGTAAACATATTTTTATACCATTACTAAATTGACACTAGTTACTCTCAAAACTTAATTTAGTTGTCTTAAAGCATTCATAAATAATCAAGGTTAAACTGCATTCCGTTATGTATACTTTTGATTTCGAGTGGCACCCATAAATATATTTTCGCCGGAAAGTGCGACTTGATGTATAATACACAGCTGAAACAGCCAGTCGCGTAAGGTCCCACGGGTCTTCGACAAAGTTTCGTGAACTTTCCTTATTTGACGCACGACTATACAATATTCATGTTTTAATAGCACGCCTGGGCCGAAGTCGCGAGACTTTTTACTGAGATTTTTCCTAGACCTTACACTGCTCGCTGCTCCCTTAAGGGGACTCCTCGGGTATCTTTCATTTTTCTACGTGCTTTTAAAGGCTTCGGAGACGTATCATGCATATAAAAGTTGATAAAAACGCATTTGCATTTTCTCTTCCGGATAAGTGCGAGCCTTGAGAAAGTTTTGTTTAATTTTTACGATTTCCTTTGGGATACCAGTTAAATTCTTCTTTTTTTTTTTTTTTACGTATTAATATTTAAAAAGTTTTGAATATAAAAAATAACTAATAATAATAATAATAATAATAATAATAATAATAATAATAATAGTAATAATAATTATTATTATTATAATAATAAAGTAAATTTTTTACCTTTAAATTTTATAGATAAACATATATAGATAATTTAAAAAAATGTTTATTTTTGCAATCGTTAAAATTTGCAATGATAATTTGAAAATGAGTTTCATTTAAAATACTACTGTTTTTTCACACAAAAACTGTATTATGTTAACGCTAAGAGAGTCATATTTTTTTTCTTTGCTAACACTTAAAATAAAAAATGGTTTTTTTCTAGAACTCGAAAAACATTCTCGGACACATACTCATCGCAAAATCAAATATAAAATATAAAATTTTGTCCGAGAAATTTCAAACTCGAGATAGTAACGGAAAATTTTACCTTCTTTACATGATCCCGTCGTACCTCGAGAATACAAAGTTTCAATAAAGAAAGTATTCAAACAATTTTTCGAAAAATTGCGGAATTTTTCAATACGCGCGTTTGATGAAATTTTTCCGAAAGATTAAAAAATACTCGAGGTAGGTAGAGACCAAAACTAAAGAGAGGTTGATTATTTTACAGATACTGCGAGGCAACAGCAACACGTACCTGGTCGAGAAGCAGAAACTCGAGCTGCCGTTCGTCGCTAGTCGGGTGCGCTTCGTGCCCTACAGCAGACATCCCAGGACCGTCTGCATGAGGGTTGAAATTTACGGCTGCGTCTGGGAACGTAAGTTGTCACTCCAGCTTGCACTTTGCAACCGTCCTACAGCCACGAAACATTAAACAGTGCCTGGTTTAATTTAAAATACTCCAAAAATTCGTCATAATTATTTTTTAGAAGTTTTAAATAACACTCATAATTCATTATAATAAATCAGTTAAAAGAATCGATTTACCCATGATTTTGACTATTTTCAGTAATAAAAATAAAGTTTTATGTGTACATTTACTAATAAATAACAAAGTCATACCGCTATTTATAAGAAAATTCTTCTCATAACTTTCGGTAAAGAGTTTTTTATTTGTAAAAAATTTTTAACTAGAACAACAAGCAAATTTTTACTTATTCTTTTTAATTATTTCTTTTTTTTTTTTTCTTCCAAATTATTAAATTTGTCTCGGGAGTTTTCTTGACCCACGGATTTATCGTTCAGGAGCACGCAAGACTGTATATGGATGGCCATGCGTGCGGTTGTCGGCTTGCAGCTCGGTGATATGTGGAGCTTGTCGAAACTTTTGACGGATTTCATTGTGGGCACCTTTTTCCATCTCTCTCGCTCTCTCTCTCTATATGTTTAAGGTCTTTGAGAGATTGTTTTTATCGATTTGTGCTTTTTCTCCCGAGTTTGAAATACGTCCCGTGATAAATGGTTTGGGTTCGAAAAAAAAAAGCTAAACAAAAGTAAAGGAACAAAAAAAAATGAGAAAAAATAAAAAAAGACCATTAAATTAATGCGATTACTTTTTTACTGCGCAGAGTGTGAGGAAAAAAAAAGAGTCAAAACAATCGATTCGTCATCATTTGTCCTTTCGCTTTTTTTTTTTTACTCATTTTTTCCCAGTCTCCAAATGAAGTTTCGTTGATGAATTCGCTCTGCTGAAAAAGTTCTCCAGAGACAAACTATTTATAGACAGAAATACGTCAAATTTTTTTACGACTCTTCAATTTGCTTTCTCAATTAGCAGCCTGATGTTCTCTAAAGCAAACACTGTACGAAAAAAAATGCTTTTTTGTAATTTTTTTTTCGTCAAAAACTATTTGAACGAACTTTTCAAAAACAAAATATGAATTAGGTTTTTTCCGACATTACTTTTGATTAAAAACTCCTCTTAAACACTATACCCCGAGAACCGAGTGCAAATACTTCAGCAGTAAAAAAAAAGCGGGAGTCTTCCTTACACACTCACCAGACGAGAATTTTAAGGGATGAAGCCTCGCTCGCAATATTGCCCCCCAGCCCTTGATCCGCAAATAATCGATATTAACTCTTCCGCGTGGCTTTTTCAATATCCCCGGTCCTCCCCCTTCCTCCCTCTTCTCCGTCACTAGGTTCCTCCAACTTCGGCTCGACTAAGCTTTTCGTCGGTCCCTTTAATCTCGAACGGACGGAGAGAATAAAGCTGCTGCATGCGATTTTTCTTACCGGTATCAATCAGCTCTGAAAGCATTCCGAACTTTATACGAGCACAATCAAAAGTGTGTGCGCGAAGACTCTGCCTTCGTTTACACTAGCACCACCTCGAGTGCAACCCGGCCCAGGGATAATATGAAGGAGAAAAGGTAAAACTTGGTTTATCGAAAAGTTTTTAGGGCTTTATGTACACCGGCTTTTTACCGCTGCTGCAGTAATAAAAGAAAGAGAGAGAATTTCTTCGCTCGCTCGCCAAAGTTAACACAATGTTCGCAATTCGTTTCTTTTTTTTTCTTCTTCGTCGTCGTCGTGGAGCTCTTTTTTTTTTCCTTGGTATTATTTTCTCGGAGACGTTTACCGATCGAACTAAATAAATTATCCGCTTTCAATTTTCTTTTGAGCGAGAGTTAAACTTGAGTGCGCCACTGTTTTCTCTTTCGATTTAGTTCGTTAAACTTTTCCAACTAATGGATCTATTTGTGTTAGTGTTGAGCTTAATCCTATCAGCCACAATGGATTTGATTTTTTCACTAAAATTGGTGAAAATTTTTTTTAAATAATTATTTGCAAATGATACTTTTCTTTTACGCAAGTGATTGATCAAGTACGATGTGCTAGAGATGAAATTTAGAGTTTAAAAATCTGGAAGCGTAGGGAACTCAAAAAGATAATCAAAACTTTCGTGGTATAATTTCATTCATTCAAGAAATCTGACTACTAAAAAAAGTAAAGTTATCAAGAGAATGCACACAGTTCTGAAATTCAAACTTTTGTAATTTAAGTTCTATATTTTTCAAAGTTTGCTGTTGCGTGTACGACGTAAAACTATTGTTTAATGTTCTAGTTAAAAACTTCATACTCCAGTTTGCTCTCAAGTTATTTAATCATTTAATTTCAACCCCTTTGAAGATTTTTCAAAAGTTTTTATTTACGTTTTAAACTTTTTTTTTATCATCTTCAAAAGATAAGCCCTAGCACGAAGACTGCCTTATTTTTTCAAGTCAACTTTTTCAAACTGTAAAAGTAAAGTTTACTTAAATTGACAATTATAGAGCAAATATCGAGGTACACGATACCGGCTGGCGAGATCAAGGGTCCGGGCAACTGCAACCTCGAGGACTCTTCTTACGACGGCGAAAACTTCAACGGCACTCTCATGCACGGCCTGGGACAGCTGACCGACAACGTCCTCGGCAAAGGCTTCGAGATTTTACAGTCGGCCAACGCCAACAGCTGGGTCGGCTGGTCCAACCGTGAATCCGTGGAGATGATTTTCGAATTCAAGGACCTTCGGGAGTTCGAAAATTGCAGTATCCACGTGGCCCACATACCGAGAAGAGAAGTTGAGGTAATTGACGATTTGATAAATCTATAAACGAAACATCCATCATTTTAATAATCCCAAGTCTGATTATTTATTTGAAATTTTTTTGCTCATTATAAATAACTAGATCGAAAATTGGAGTGAATTTTTATTTTTATGTGCAGTCACGAATTCGTATTCATTAAAATTTTAATTAATTTAAAGTTGGGCGAGATTCATTAAAAATATGTTCGGGTTTGATATTCCAGGTGTTTTCATCGATCCAAGCTTGGTTCTCTCACGACGGCAAGCAATATCAAACATCGACTGAGTGGATAGAAATTCCGAACGACTTCAAATCGAACGACGGCATGGTGACCATACCACTCCAATTAAAAACGGGACGCTTCGTTAAACTGGAGATCAAGCCGAGATCTAAATGGTTACTGATCAGCGAGGTGACTTTCGAGTCAGGTGTGTGGAACAATTATTTTTTCTTCTCGTTTCAAGCACACGTTTTTCTTTCATGCTTGCTTTATATAACTCAGACATAATTAAGAAAACTCAATAAAAACTTGAAATTTTCAATCGAGTAAATTTTAAGAATAATGATAACAAAATGGTTCCGCTATTATTTGTTAAATATTATAAATTTTTTATTTAAGCTAAAAAAAAAATAAAATAATGTAGTTCCAGGACTGAGAAACCTGACGAACGATTTGATACCCGAGCAGAAGCTCGAGCCCGAGCTTCGAAACGAGACGGACATGATCCCGGTCCAAAGTTTTCCCAAAAGCGAGCAAAACGAGACCAAGTATGAGAGAAAGCCCGACAGGACTCCCGATGCCTTTCCGATTGGCAATTCGCAAACGTGGATTGGTTTGGTAAGTTATAACTCGATGTTTCTCGTCAAACTTCGTTCATTCCAAAAATTATACGTTCTTTTCATTTAATTAAAATAATTTTACCTAATACATGGGGACCCCCTATTCCCTAAGCGAACTTTCAATAGTGTATCTGATTGCACGCTTTTTCAAAAAGTAAGCTTTTGCACTGACCATATGAGGTACATATTAGATACATTTATCTTAATTATCGTAGTAGAGTTTTTATCATCAGAATACAAATTTTCTGACCAAACTGCACTCAGTTTTTCAGACTAAATAATTTTAAGAAACGAGTCCACGGACTCAACTCGAAACATTTGTTTTAAATATTATGAAATATGAAACAGGTTAGCGGTGTACTGACGGTGATAGCGCTTCTCTTGACTTGCACCGTATTCCTGATGAAGCAACGTGGCCGCAACAAGGTTGCACTGCTGCAGAAACATACGGCTCTACTGTGCGGTCCGACCGCGCCTGGAATAACCATAAACATGAAGGACATTAAACTGGCCGGGCCTATGGGCATGAACGGGTTGACCCAGTCGCGAATTTCTACCGCCAAAGGCAAGATCATAGGTCTGCCTCAGCCGGTGGACGACAACAACATGGGCACGCTCTGCAGCAACGCCCGGAGCGACAACGGCAGTGAGTACGAGCAGTGCAGCGCCTACGAGAGAACGTACAAACTCTACTCCGAGGAGAACCTGGCCTACGAGTCTACGACCGTCACTGGCACTCACAAGAGCGAGAGATTCTCAACGTGTAGCGGTTAGATCACTTTTTTTTATCATTTACTAGTGTTATGAAATTTTAAAAAATGTAGGTCGTACCGCGAGAGTAATGACCTCATTCAAAATAAATTATGGTCTTTTGACGTGCTCATTTCAGAATGATTCTTGAAAAATTTAGACTTTCGAAAAGTCTTCTATATTTTTTTTTATTACAAGATTTTTTTCGATTGCAAATAATTGTATGAAATTCAAAAGCAATTAGGATCAAAGTAAAAAATAGTCTTGTAAAACGGTGTCTTTAGGTAGGAAAGCGTTAAATAAGACAAAACAAGTGTTAAATAAAAACTAAGTCTTGGCAAATATAATAAACTTCTGGATGGTCACAGGTGTTACGGATTTTACGAGCGAACACAGCTATAAGGAGGACAAATCGACCGAGAGGATACCACCACCTCCACTTCCCGCCGTTAAACGACACGGACATAATAACTCCAAGGCAAATCCCAAGGTCCACGAGGGCTACTACGCGGCTACGGACATTTTAACGGTTAGTCGACTGTAAATTATCACTCCTGTTTTTGTTTATATCAGAAAAAAAGTAACGAAAGCACCGACAACCCCGTATCGTCTGGATCTCCAACCTTTTTTTTTTTCTTTTTTTCTATCCATGAAATTTAAAAGCTGAAAAAAGATCAAACGAGTAAATTTTATACGAACAAACTTTAAAGTAAATAAATTTTTGTTTTTGAATTTGAATAGAAACGAGAAAAAATTCATGAAAACCACTTTGATAATTCAATAACATCAGAAAAAGAGAATGTTTTTACTTTAACTTTGATGCGACCAGAGTTGAGAGCAAAGGTTTTGTAACAAAAGTCTCACCGCTAAAAAAGCGATTGAATGGCCCGCCTTTCAACGAGTATACGCATGAGTTGGACTTTTAAAAAGTACCCATAGACTAACGAATAAATTTTCTCAAAGAAACGCGGTAAACATGCATTTGCTTTGACTTTTTCTTTAATTGCGTTTTTCACCGACCCTGTATCAAAGGGAAGCTACCAGCTAATTAGAGTTACTCGATAAAGCAGGATTAACTCGTCAAACAAAAAATACAACTTGTCTCTTTTTCTATTAGAAATTTTTCCTTTCATACGCTGTGAAAAAAAATTATTTAAAATACTTGCTTTTGAAAAAACTTTAATACAATTTCTCAACGAAATTGGTCTTTGTAAACGCAGATAAAGCGTCGAGAGCAACACAGCGCGAGCAGTCTGTTCACGCCGCTCCAGATCCAGGAGAGCGCTCAGCTTTCCAACACATCCAGTATATACAATATTCAGCACATATCCAGGCATCGACTGAGGATTCTAGACAAGTACGGAGAAGGAAGCTTTGGACTCGTCTATCTTTGCGAGGCCAAGGGCATACAAAGTCTTGAGATGGGTACCATCAAAAATCGACAAATCGTCATCATGAGGTCTTTGTGGAGAGGAGTCACCGACTCTCTCAAGTAAATTTTATTTCAATAATCTCTTTCTTTGGTACAAAATTTAGATAAACTTATAAAATAAAAAAATAAAAAAACTTACCCATAATAAAAACTAGTAGTAAATTTTACTTGCATCAAAACAATTGATTATTAACGATGGCCTACGCATTTATCACTTTCAGAAAAGACTTCATGAAAGACATGCACCTTTTGGCGGCTATTCGGGATCCAAACGTAGCGAGAATAATCGCTTTGGTCGAAGAAGAACCAATGGGAGCTGTTTTTGAGTACGGAGAACTCGGAGATCTCCCAACTTTCATGAAGAGCAACAGTGAAAACGGAAACGATGACTTGACACTTAGGTAAGTGAATAATCAATATTAATCAAAGCTTAAAAAATTAACAAATATTCTAATCTTAAATTATTTTCAACAGCTACGGTTGTCTGCTGAACTTTGTGACACAAATCGCCTCGGGAATGAAGTATTTAGAAAATTTGAAGATTCCCCACTGCGACTTGGCAGCCAGGTAAGAGTCCTAATAATTCAACAATGTTTCTCAAGAAATTTAGATTAAAGAAAAACGTTAATTCTAGAAACTGCGTCGTCACCAAGAAGCTGATAATAAAAATATCGGACCACGCTCTCTACTGCGACAAATACGAGGACGAGTACTACGTAAACGGTTACTACGCCAAAATACCGCTCCGCTGGATGTCCTGGGAAGCTGTTCTGATGGTAAGTATTACTTTTAAAAAAATCACAGATGCATTTATGATAAAAATCTAACTTCTACTATGATTTCAGGGTAAGAAAAACAACCAGGGGGACGTATGGTCTTACGCGGTGACGGCGTGGGAGGTGTTCAGCAGCTGTAGCGAGCTTCCCTTCGCGGAACTGACCTCGGAGCAGGTGCTCGAGAACTGCAGCAGATGGTACCAAAGCGGGGCCAACAACAACAACAGCCAGTCGCCCCGGGTCTTGCCCCAGCCGAGTCTCTGCTCGCGCGAGGTTTACCGGGTCATGAGCAAGTGCTGGAGTCGAAGACCCGAGGATCGACCGAGCTTCGAAGAGATCTACCTCTTCCTCAAGAGACTCGCGTCCTTCGATTAGTCGCTGCTGGGAGAGGGGAGAACCAGAGTTTGATTACTCGCTGAGCTGATCTAAATGAATTTTAAAAGACAAAATTTATCAGTTTTTTCAAAAGTTTTGAATTTTTCTTGAAAACCCGATTTTTTTTTATAGTGAATATTGAGTTACGCTTAAAATTATAAATAGCTTACTGACAAGTGTGAAAAATAACACGTCCAGCGAGTCCGGCCTTGGTCGGTAGTTACCTACTGATATTTCATTTTAACAATGTTTTTCATCACAGAAATTGTAAATAGTTGTGAATGAATAACAAATCGATGTGATTTATTTTCTCCAAAGTTCGACGGAGTCGTTCTAAATAAACTCTGGTTTCTCCGGACTTTGGCAGTCGGGTTCGAATCATTAAAAGTTTTGAAGGATCGAACGTAATCTTTCAAAATCACAGCAAGAGAGCGTGCACGCGTGTACGCGTGGACCAAAATGACATTAAACAATCATGATGAGAGTGCAACTCGTTAATCGTTTGCATTTTAGCCACAATCGCCGAGTATCGCGGATTTTGTCAAGCCTTTTTAATCAATTATAGAAAAGAGAAAGCGAGAAAGTTTACTCACACCGTTTGTATGTGTACCCATAAAAAATAATAATAAATAATATTTTTTTCACGATTAATCCAAACACAAGTGAGTAATAATGTGTGAACATGCAAAGTCAGAGAATTAAAAGAAATTACATCGCAAAGAATAATTGTTTAAAATTGGGTTATTAACCAAAATTGTAGTTTTTCATTTAAAAAAGCTCAAGATATTTTTATCGATTTTAAAAACTAATCAATTTAAATCTGACTTTTTTTTTAACTATTTTCGTTCATACAAAGATTATCTGATGATGATGTAATATTTTTTCTTCTCTGAAGATAATAATTCGTTATCAGTCAAGATGATAATAATTTATCAAAGTCTAATTCGAACAAAATAAAATTTTAAGTCGCTTGAAAATTCATTTGATAAAATTTTTATTTTTTTATTATGCGTTTTACTGTTGTTTTCAACAAAAATAAATAACATAACATGAAAAATTCATTAATTAAAATAGTGTGTCCTAACAGTATTATAAAATTATTAAAAAAAAAAAAAAATGTTATCGTGTAAAGCACTGCCATACTATAATTTAACAGTATTAAATTATAACTATTAATTGTAAAATTATAAATTATTCACCTGTATGTAGTTCCTTAGTACCAAAGCACTAAATTTTGTACAATAATTTTACGATTACTTGAAAATATGAATTAAATCATCCTTTTATTTTTAATTGTTTGAGTTATGAATGATAAAAAATTATATGATGTATCGTGTAAAACATATCTAACATGAACTTGAGATGATAAAAAAGTTCTTTAAAAAATGATGATGAAAAGTCATATATCTAAACAAAGTATAACCACCATTAAACATAAATGAGTACACTATACTAGCACTAGAATCGATCTTTATGACAGCTTTATTTAAAAAATAAATAAAACTTCATTCAACAAAAAAAAATAAGGATATCTATCAACTGTTAAGCGATTTTAGTTTGATACGTAAATTCTTAAGTATAACGATTTCGTTTTCTAAATGTACAAAAATGCCCATATTTTAAAGAACTTTTGAATAAATATTGGCAAAATTTCATCTCGCGTAAAAAAGTTATTACTAATTTTCGCAAGTACTTATGTGTGAGATTAAAAAAAAAAACCTTGTAAAGTGAAAAATATTTGATGATTACATTAATTCACTTTATAAAAATTCATTTTGGCTGATTTGCAGTCAGATAGTGAGTGATAGCAAAAAAAAAATATTTTTGGAATCATCTGAATAAATAGAAAATTTCTTCATAAGAAAAGAATTTAACGCATGTAAAATTAAGCAAAAACAATATCTTCCATTAGAAAAATTTTTGGATAACGCAATAGTTTTATAAGCTAACATAGAATAGACGTGGTAACAACGTGCCAATTCAGCGTATGAGATGCTCCATTAAGGATTATCACCTTCGAAATGTAATTTTTAAATTATTGTATAAGAAAATTAATGTAAAATACCTTCAATTGTTCTACACTAATTACATAAAGATCTACTTTTGGCCAAATGTAACATTTACTTAACTGAAGTTAATCTATTTTTTACTATTCAATTTTTCATACGTTCAAGTGAGACACTGTACACACTTCGATAAAAAAGACGTATTCTTATTTATTCATTCTTTTATTGTTAATGAAATTAATATAGAACTTTGAATTAAATCTTTAAAAAAATCAAATTGAAATTAAGAAAGATTTATTTGATTGTAATGGGCTTTACATGGTTTATATGGTGGTAGTTAAAAAAGCTAAAAGCACATATCATTGTTTTAAATCAAATATGTATGTATGTACCTATGGTTAAATATTAAGTCTCTCTAAATTGAGAATTTTGACATTCAAAATTTAATTCCAATTATATGATTCATTTTGGAAGTATGCATCATAGTGAACAATATTTTTTTCACCATATCTCACTAAAATACATATCTTCAAATACTTATCTATATTTCAGAGATATTCATTATATATACATTTATATACATAATAAAGTCACATCATATATTATTATCCTTAGTTAAACTGAGAAGTTTGTTTTTTTATTCATTTTCCATCTTTTTTTTTTTTTAAATTAATTGTTATTACCGTTATTTTAATGCAAAATTTTTAAAAATTATTTAGGCATCAATAAAAAAATCTAAACTTTATCTGAGGTTAATTTATTTCAATGTAAAAGAACGTAAAAGAATCCTTTGTAAATTAATATCAAATCAAAGCCATATATAATTAATAACTATTCAATACTTTAATATACATAAAACGTATTAAAGATTTTGTGCGCAAGTGTGAATAATACATGAAAAACAATATTTTAATTATTAAATAATAATTTCACCTAAAAAATAAATTAAAATAATCCGCAATCAAAAGTGCAATCCCAGTAGATCGCTTAGAAAACAATAGAAAATGAGAGAATGATGAAGAAAAGTGAGCGTTTGTGAGTTTGAAATGTAAGGAAAGAATTTATATATCATGACGGGACGAGAAAAGCATTTTCTGTAGATCATAAATGTATATGTACAATTGAATTTTCCCAAGCCAAAGAAAATGCCAAGGTAATCGAAACAACGACGGAATTAGATTTCGTTTCTGTTAGCATTATTCGTAATCAGAAAAAGTAGCACAAAAGTTTAGGTTATAGTTCAAGCTTGTAATTTGGATTTTGTAGCATTTTGCGAAAAAGTACCGAAAAAAAGGATGTTGCCGTTTCATTTCAGAGCTAAGAGACAATCAATTTCGTGAATGTTATCAAGTCGTCGAAATGAATGTAGTATGTAATATACAAGTAAGTTATATATTACGATGCGTTATTAGTTAATCGAGAATTTTCCGTTGAACGAAAAATAGATAAAATTAAAAATACTTAAATAAAATTAAAAAATAAAAAACATCATTTTACTGTGTACAGGTGGAAATTATTCGTTTAGCGAATAAATTTCAACAGAAAAAAAAATTAGAATTTAAGCTATAAAAACATGAAAACATGCATTTTATATCATATACATACATATTATATTAGAATCGTATTTTCAACCTAAAAAAATGAATGTTTCAAAAGTGCATAATGTAATAAATGAAACAAAAAAAACATGTATACACACAAACATCCTCAGGAGCGCACAACTGATATAGATAAACAAAAATAAACCATAAAAAATCATCAAAACCATATGAAGCGTATTTAACGTGTACTTTATCAATTTTTATCGAACAACTCGTAGATCTATATACCTATACATAATCCAAAATTTGTAACATGAATTAACGTGATTTCATCGAAAATTATATTCTTAATATTTCCAGTGTTATAATCAATAAAAATTGTTATACTGTGTGAAATATTTAATGTTCCAATGATTGTTTAATACCTATAAATCCTTTTTTCTTTTTATTAACTTTATTATTTTTTATTTTAGTACACACCAACTAATATTATTTCTTCAATATAAATCGCAAGGCTTTTTTATTTCATTTATAAGTTTGCATTATAGACAATTCTAACTAAATCTAAACTTAAAAACATCTAATGTAATTTTTAAATGAAAATTTAAACAAAGTTTTTAAAATTTTAATAATTAATTTAATTTATAAAGTATTGCCTAATTCTTACGAGTAATTTTACATTTAAATTAATTTTTGAAACTAAATTTTTTTCAAGTTTTTACGTAAGCGCGCATCTTATTCAAATTAACTTTAAAATAAGCAAAATATTTTAATTTTTTTAGGTGTAGAAAAGAGAATACAAATTTCTGCGGCATGTTTCAAAAACAAAAGGTATAACACCTGAATGTAACTCTTATAAATTATGGATTCACGTAAATCACGCGTGTAATATCTGGGATAAATTACAAAACATAACCTTGAAAATTACGAAATCACACTGCTGACTGCCTCAGAGAGCAGGTTGCTCCAACAGCAGTTGTGTTGTTGTTGTTGTTGTGCTATTCATACCTATATATCCAAGAGTTGCTGAAGCCTGGAATTAGTTCTCAAATTTCGAAGTATTGACCTTCGATTCGATCTCGCAGCTGATTCTTCCGTGGCGCGTGTGATCATTTTTTCTTATATTACAAATTTAAAAAATTGTAAGTACACGCTGAGGTGAAACGCACGCGCGCGAGAACCGAGAGCGGCTCAATCGCCGCCGGTATGTCACCAGAGTCGGGTCGGGTTGTTTGTTTCCACCGCTCCGTCACAAGCGATAAAATAACAACAAATTACAGTTAAGTACTTTTGTTTTTAGTTTTTGATTTTTTTTTTTTTTTTTTAGTCCCTTCGCTGCGTTTAGACTATTGTTTAGGATAGTATCAAAAAGTTTATGCTCCAGGAAGATAAATCGTGGCGGGTCGTTGACGCTGACAACATGGACGAGACAAGGCAAAGGGTCGTGGAACTTCGAGAGAAGTTTTTCAAGAAACTATCCGATGAGGGTGCCCCTGAATCACGTAAGCATTACCTATCAAATAATTTGAGTGTCACTTTACTTTTTTGACGATTTGGGAGAGTGATAATTCATTTCATTGGTTATGATTAAGCTGGCATGTCATCATTTTTGTTGATTCAGTGACTGTGCTATTTTGGTTTTTATTTCATGTTATTAAACCTTTTGAATGCTCTGATGATTCTTAAGACATGTCTTGTAATGGGTCATTCATAAATCTTGGTTTGGCAATTTCACATTTTTTGATTGATACTATAAGGTTTATGAGACATCATAAAAATGCCCTTGAGCTGTTGTATATTTTATTCTGCTGATTATTTTATTTTTTTATTATCTGTTTTTTTCACTTTACAAAGAATTTTTATCATTTTCAACCTTTATAAAAGTAGTTGTTATATCAATCAAGTTTTTAGTAATATTTTGGAAATCATGAAGTGAAACAAGTGATTAATGTAATGGGATTCTAATAGATGTTTTGAATTCAATTAATTCCTTACATTTGCATTAATATATTCAAAATTTTTAGTATGACTAATTTTAAAGAGCTTGTAAATTTTAAAGTTTAAACTTATTACAAAAATATTGTTAAATTTTGCATCTACAAGTACACCTAATATAAAAAGAAAGTTAAATAATAAATAAATTTTGAATCAAAATATATGATGAATTTATCAATGTCGTCATCACATTTTATAATATGAAAAATTATTTCTACATGTTATCTTTTAAATGATATCTCCAACCTGAAATAAGTGATGAGAGGTTTGAAGATAAAATTTGATGCCAATCAAATAAAAAGTAATAGACTTTGATAGAGATTTCTTAAAAAGAATTTTTTTAATATTTTATAAAACCATAAAATGCATTTAAAAAAATTGATAATAGATCAGAAAAGTTGTTGAAGATCTGCGAAAAACTCTTTAGTTCTATACACCATTTTTACATAGAAGTTTTTACTTCAAATTTTACAACCTTTTATGATGTAAGATTAGTTTAATGTATAAAAAAGTTGTCTTATTATGTTCAAGGACAACAGGTAGTTTTTTAGAGCTCACTCAAGTGAGTCATAAAGGTCAGATTACAAATTGAAAGAATATAATTTTGATTTATGAATAAGTCACAGCACAGTAACAAGATCTAAAAAGAATTATTATACCAAAAAAAATTTTTTTTAATAACTTAAAATTCTTATATGTTCATGTAAATGAGTTTTTAAAAAATTTTTTTAAACAAAAAAATATATTTAAATTTTATTAAATTTGAGTGCAGATAAAAAAGTGGCAGCTAAAATTTATATTTTTAATAATTTATAAATAAATAAATTAATTAAAAAATTTACACATTACATTTTTTTCAGGAGACTTTCATCCTGCAGATATAAATAGAATAAAGACTTCAGATGATTGGTTAAGAAGATTTCTAGAACATAATGAATTTAATATGCAAGAGTCATTAAGAATGTTATGGGAGACATGCGAATGGAGAAGAAATTTTGGAACTAATGGTGAGTAAATTAGTTTAAAAATTTTTAGAACCTTAACAAACTTTTAATACTTTATTCATTTGAATATAAGTATAAATTAAGTATTGAAAAAATCTTTTGAAATTAATTATTCTTTATAGATATTACTGAAAACAATGTCAGAAAAGATTATTTAGAAGATGGCATTTGTTTTTCATTTGGAGCAGACAAAGATGGTAAAAAACTCCTGGTCATAAAATCAAAATTGCACACTAAGAATGCCAAAAATTTTGGAGAGTTACAACGATGTATTGTCTACTGGTTTGAACGATTAGAGAGGTAAAAAAAAGTATTGAGTATTAATATAGTTAATTTCAAAAAATGTAAGAAGGTCAAATTATATTTTTTTGAATTTTTTAGAGAAGGAAATGGAGATCAAATATCATTATTCTTTGATATGATTGATGCAGGTCTTTCAAATTTAGATATGGAATTAACAAAGTACTTGATAGGGTTATTTAAAAATTATTATCCAAATTTTTTGAACTATATCATAATACTTGAAATGCCATGGGTTCTTAATGCTGCCTTTAATATAATAAAATCTTGGTTACCTGCCAAAGCTATTCCAAAAATAAAATTTGTGAAAAAATCTACCCTGAAAGAATATGTTCATCCAAGTGTGGCCTTAAAGTGTTGGGGAGGACAAAACGATTATGTTTTTAAATTTGTATCTGAAGCGTCAACAAGTGGTCTTATGAATGGAAAATTAGAAAATCGAAAGGTATGAGTAAAAAAGTAATTTTTATAATTTAATAATTTATGAGTATACTGAAACACATTACAAAAATTATCTTATTATATAAAGGTTCATTTTTCTGGAAATTCACCTCTGACAGAGCAACCTGGTCCTGGTTTTGGAGGTCAGTGGAAAAGTAATGACTTTTGTAAAAATTTTGCATATATTTAAGCACAATTCTGTAACAATACGCCCTATTGGGTGATTACTCAAACATAAATATTAAATTATTTATATTTGCAGCATTGAGTGTGGAGCCAGACATATTAATCTTTAATAAATCTGGCAATGAAGTTACAGGAACAATTTTTTTGAAAAATTCTACAGCAGATAAAAATTTAACATATAAAGTGAGATTAAATTTTTAAAAGTATGTAGCTTAACATGATTTGAAAATAAATCTTTTTTGTTTATTGTTCAGATTAAAACAACTTCACCAGACAAGTTTAAAGTTAGACCCAACACTGGAATAATATTACCAGCACAAAAAATCTCTGTTACAATAACATTACAACAAGGTTACAGCTCCCAAAATCTCTTACCTCATGACAAATTTCTAATTATGTGTCTCCCAGTAAAAGATGTTAAAATGACAACTCAAGAACTGATTGATTTTTGGAAGGTATTGAACATTTTTTTAATACACTAAAATTATAAAATTTCTAACCATTTATGCAGTAAAAACGAAATAAATTTTTACTCAGTAGAGTATTTTTACTTTTGTTTCAGCCTGTAAGTCTCATTATTAACTTACATAATCTAATGTCTACTTTTATTATGCATAAATTTTTGGTTCATATGAAATAAATTTCAGCTTGCTCTATAGTTTGAGTTATCAATTTTTTAATTATTTTCTAGACTAATGAATCAACTGCAGAACAACAAAAATTAATCTGTCGCGATGGAACTGGAACTTTAGACGGTCTGAAATCAAGCATGGTTCAAGCTAGTAGTAGTTCTAGTTCAGACTATTCAATAAATTCATTATTTTCTAAGGTTTGTAATAATTTATTTCTATAATAAATTCTTATATGCTTTAACATAGTAGTATAATATAAAAAAAAATTTTAAATTACTCTAATCTTAGATTCAATCTGAAATAGTACATTACACGCTCGGGGAGTCAAAAATGAGGTAGCCCTTAGCAAACCCAAATTGATGTCCGAGCCGAAGGCGAGGTCATCAAGGGTTTGCTAAAGGTTGGCTCATTTTTGCTCTCCCTGAGCTTGTATACTATTTTTCACGCTAGTAGCCCGAAAGTACAATTTTCGGGCTCATACCGGAAACGAATATTGTACTTTCTGACTACTAGCGTGAAAAATAGTATACAGCCCTTGGGAGTGCAAAAATGAGCTAACCTTTAGCAAACATTTGATGACCTCGCCTTCGGCTCGGACATCAATTTGGGTTTGCTAAAGGCTAACTCATTTTTGACTCCCTCAGGACTGTAATGATATATAACTGCCCTTAAGGAGTAAGTTAAACTTTACCGTCGAGAGGTTAGTTCGCTGCCCGAGACGCAGGGGGAGCGCGCATAGCGCGCGAACCCCGTAGTCGAGGGCAGTGGACGTACCTCGAGACGGTAATGTTTGACGTCTCCTTAAGGGTAGTTTCATATTTTACTTCTCCAGGGCATGCAATATGGTACCGAAAAATTTTTTAAATGCATTTCATTATGCTGCATGCTATAAAAATATAATATTGTACAAGTGTGCTGTACTAATACTATTTTTTATTCAAAAGTAAAAAGATGAAGAATAAATAAATAAATGTAATACAAATAATTCCATCGATTTTTCCTCATATTTGTATTTTTTTCAGATATCTCATTTAGAAGATCAAAACGCAAAACTTCAGAAAGATATTTCTTCTGTAAAGCAGTTATTACTTTTATTTACACTAATTACATCCGTACTTTTATCTTGGATTGGTTACCACTTAAGTAAAAGTCCTGTCAGCAGTGGAAGTCTATCTTCAATGATGGATGATCAAAGTTGTCACCAGACAATGTAGCAGATTCTAGTCACTTGTAACAAAATTGGAACTATTAATGGCTTATTAGATGAATTAAAAAAAAAAGTGAAAAACTATTTTTAAAAAAATTTGGCAATATTTTCTAAACGGTTTTTTCTGTCCAATTTATGTAATCTTATTTTTTTATACAAATACACTAAGGTAAAAATTAAATTCACTAAAAAATTCAATGGAGCAATAATCTAACTTTTTTTACAAAACTTTTTATAAATGGAAAAAGTTTTGTAATTGTAAGTTGTTTGAAACTATAATTTAATATTTACTTAATTAGAAACAAAGAAAAAGAAGATTTCTTTTAATGAGTTTGCAACACTTCATGTAAATTGACATTGTTAATTTAACATTAGTTAAAATAATACAAATTTTTTTACTGTGTTGTTAAAAAATGGTTCTTTATAACCACTATGTAAAAGAAAAATTTAACTATTTTTATAATATTTGATTGAATTATTTGTGCCGTTTAATTAATTAAGTTTAATTTTTATACAGAGTTTATTGATTATTTATTACATTCCAAACTTTCATCAGATGACTATGGTAATTTGTATTGTTTTTCATAAAATGCATTTTCCTAAAATACGACCACTTAATCAAGTAAGAAAGTATTTTTAATTAAGTTTATTTGTTGGAACAATTGTACCTATACTATGTTTATAAACTGTAGATAGTAAATAAAAATTTTTAGCCTTTCTAAAATTCATATTTAATAAAAATATAATTTATTTAAAATATATTTAATTTTATTATTTCTTTTACCCAAAAGAAGTGAAAATATTTTATCTTGATTTAAAACTTTATTAAAAATTTTTCAGTTATTACAAAGTTTAACAAAACATTTTATTAGAAAAACAATAGAATATTTCTTGATGATATATTACACACTTAGTAGCTTTTACAAGTTTTTTTTACAAATTTTTGTAAAGATTGTTTTAATGAAATGATTAATTTTGATTGTTGTGAATGATAGCTACAAATTATAAAGCTAAGATTATTTAATAAATCAAAGATTATATACAGGACTACTTGTGGAACAAAAAAAAAAAAATACAGAAATTGTTAATAATGAATTTTGAAAAACAATTTTTTAATTTACAACCATAAATTCAAAGTTTAAAAAATAATAATAAAAATAAAAATAAAATAAAACAAAGTAAAATAATTGTAATAATTAAATTTTTAATAAAATATATATATTGTTAGAGAATGGTTTGTATTCTGAGCAAAACACTAATTTTAAAGACTTTAAAATTTGTTCAAGGTGTAACACGCTTTGGATCACGTGGGAACATGGAGACTTTTCTAATGTTGTCCAGTCCTAAATACAGCATGACTACTCGTTCCATACCAATTCCTCCTCCTGCATGAGGTGGACATCCATACCTAAAAGCGTCAATGTATGCTTTGATTTTTTCAATTTCTACTCCATGGTGTTTTGCACGTTCTGTTAAAAATTCTGGATCATGAATTCTCTGAGCACCTGATATGATCTCTTCACCTCTCATAAACATATCATAAGAATTTGAAGCTTTAGGATCCTTAGGGTCAGGCATAGTATAAAATGGCCTGACAGCTAGAGGGTACTTGTCCAAAATGTAGAAGTCAGTATCATATTTAGCTTTAATTATTTTCCCCAGTAGCTTTTCAGCTGGTGTTGACAAGTCATCTTCATCTCCCATTTCAACACCAGCTTCTCTCAACAATTTTACTGCTTGTGGGAATTCAAGTTTCAAAGGAGGATCAAGAAATTTAAATGGCTCAACCTTGTATTGCTGATTTATAATACCAATTTCAGTTTGATAAGACTTTTGGAGTCCTCTGAATAACTCAGTAAATAACTGTCCAATAGTATCTAATACTTCATGATAATGATACTTAAATGCCATTTCAAGATCCAAGCCCACAAATTCTGTCAAGTGTCGGTGAGTGTTTGAGTCTTCAGCTCTAAAAACAGCACCTACAGTGAAAACTTTTTCAAAATCAGCAGCTATTGCCATCTGTTTGTACAACTGCGGTGATTGAGCCAAGTAAGCTGAACTTTTGAAATAAGAAACTGTAAAAACGTTAGCTCCACCTTCACTGGCTGCTGAGATAATCTTTGGTGTATGAATTTCAACAAAACCTTTTTCTGTAAGTATATCACGGAATAATTTACAAACACCTGCTTCTAGCCTGAAAATAGCCTGGTTTGCTGGTGTTCTGAGATCCAATATTCTATTATCTAATCTTGTATCTTGGTTGACCTTAATGTTCAGATTGTTGGGATCATTTTCATTAACAGGTCGGGCAGCATCTTCAATTTGCAGTGGTAACTGTGGTTCAGATCCACTGATAACAAAAAACTGTTCCACATGAATCTCTACATCTTTTTGAGTACAAGATTCAATAGGATTGAGAACTTTCTTAACTTTAGCCTGAACATCTACAATAGATTCTTTAGTAACAGCCGATATAAACTTAACCATCTGTTTGCTTATTTTATCATTAACAGCAGCTAAACCTTGAATAGAATGAGACTGTTGTCTCAGAACAAAAAAACATTGTTTGCCTTTACCTCTGCTGGTGTGCAACCTGCCTCTTAGCCAGATAATCTCTTCAGCATTTTGGGGATTTAAATCCTTAATATGTGCAAATTTTCTTTCTTCAAACACTAGATCACTCTGAATCATTTTATTCAGACCATATATATCTTTAGAAATATCTTCCTGCTCAGGAGCAGGTTTATTGTTACGGCCTGACGACATAATGCTTTAAAATTGCAGCTTTTTTCTTCTAAAATAAATTTTTTTTTTTTTTAAACTGAGGTTAGAAACGCCGGCTACCGTGTGCTCTGGCCGGTACACATGTGGACTGATGTGAACTGATTGCTATTTGCTAGAAGAGTTGCACGGTAGGTAAAGAGAGAAGACTGATGCAAGGAGGGCAAATCACAGTGACATCACACTTCGTGAATCGTATGGGCGCTCGTGCACGTGTCCACCTGGTCCTGGTGTCCTGAGAAATGACACAGTGTTCACGTAGGCGTTTTTAAATGGTCAAAAATAAGATTAAATTTTTCAATCGCCATGATTTTTAAATTTTAGTACAGAAATATTCTTCGCTACTGATTAGAATATTTATTCAATGTTTTATTCTTTTTTATTCCATTTTTCATTTCAACGAAAATTTGTGTTTATAACGGAAACGTCCAAAAAAACTGGTGTTTTTGTAATTTTTCAATAAAATTTTAGTATACAATTGGAAAATTTTTTCGGTGTATTGCATATTAGAAAGAACAATATCAACTCTGAAAATGTCAAGAAATTCATTCAATAATCTGTCTATAAAAATGTACCCCATTAAAAATCAGTTGACTAGGTATCATCTGTTATGTCTGCAAAGACGAGTGTTTCAAAGGTGAGAATGCTTGGTAAGTTTGCAAAGTATGTTACACAGCACTTCGCCAGTTCCAATGTGTTACGGTTACAGTGTTAACAAGCCTTACATCTGCCAAAACTACGCTTAAATTTAGTTATTAAATACGGTTTACCATATATTTTTAAACTTAATTTTACTTTTATAACTATTTGAGATTATTGTGAATAAGGTGGTGGTCCCTATATAGAAGAATCACGTCCCTATTTGGGATCAGCCATGGATTTTTATAACTATATATTTGCGTCTCTCGTGCAGTTTCTACAGTCATACCAAAAAGGGGTCACCACCTTATTAATAAGTCCCTCAGTTAATATTTTTTTTATAAGTACTCGAAAATCGAATTTATTTATTTTAATTTTCGTCTCTAAAAAGCACCGTAACTTAAACCATTAGTTTCTTCAATCCCAAAAGGTTCGAATAGCTTTAAATTTGTACAGTAGTAAGTTGTAAGTTTCTGGTATTTGTAGGTTCTATCTATCTTTATTGGTTCGATGAAAAAAATTATTTATTTTACGCTATGTTTAACAAAATGATTAAATATCTTTTTTTCAAACTTTTTGTAATACCTATCTGCGAATTATGATCGAACGAGTGTGTTCTTAAAATTGATCATATAAATTACAATAATGTTTTATACAATATATAATGTTGTGGTATTTTAAGGACGTTGCCTCGTGAAATAAAATCCATAAGAATCGTTTGAAAATTATTGCAATCTTTAAGTTTAGGCTTAAGGAATAACTTGTCAAAATTTCAAGAGGATTTACAATACAGTTGTTGAGAAATTTTAATTCAAAGTTGGGCTAAAATCGCTCCAAATCGGGTGATTTAACATAGGCTCTTATGGGAAAACCATGCTGTTTTCATTTTGCTGTAGTTTTCGAACCAGGTTGGCAATCATCTTGAAATTTGGATATGTCATTCCTAGAGCTTTAAAGAACAAATTGCTATGTTTTTGGAAAACTTCTTATGGATTTTTAAACAATTTCGGCATTGTTTTGTTATTAAAAAATCAGTAAAAAGTTTCCTTATTTTTAAAAAAGTTTTCTAGACTTTTGATTCACACTGTTAAAAACTAGAAGTCTTCAGTAATACTATGTAAAAATTTCAGAAAGTTTTATTAATTCAGTCTCGAGTACCAATGAGTTGTAAATAAAATAATTTTGTTAATCGACCGGGTAGACTCGAGGCGAATGTCAGCTGTTCCCGTGCCTAACCAAACGTCCTTAAGTAAGTTGTAATCGCCGCTTGTAAAATGTAAAAATATTTAATTAAATTATAATGATTTAGTTTAATATAAAATGAATAATAGATTACACACCTAGGCCAGCAAAATAAGAAATGCCTCAGAACACTGCAGTATGTAATAATGTCATCCGAAGCAAAGCCGAGGTTGCCCGAAAATGCCGCTTTTTGGCCGGAGGGCAGAAAAAAAATTTACAATAAAAAATACTTAAAATATAATGGTACCGTAAAAATTTTTTATGCACCACTTGACTAATTTAAAATTTCATTTTTTTAAGATTAGTCAAATAAAATATGTCGATCAACTTAAAAAATTTTTCAGTATTTATTATTATTATTATTTACTCTCGCTACAATATTTTAAAAAATATTCAAGAAATAATTCTCATTATTTTACGTTTAATAATGCAAAAATCTATGAAAAAAAATAACTTAATAACTTTTTTTTATTTCAAATTTGTACAGTAAAAACAGGTATGAAAAAATTTCAGTCTCCTTACGTCAGTAACTGACTGTCACCTTGTGCTGCCTGGCTAATACTACCACACGGACACGCTCGAGCATTCATGAATAGCCGAGCGAGAGAGAAAGGTCGGCCATATTGGAAGACCGCTTTCCTCGTCCCTCGAGAAAGACGTGAGATAGAAAAGGCTCTTACACAACCAGAACGCCCTTGTTAGAGATAATATAGCCGTATATATGTATATACTACTTCGTGTGTAAGAGAGAGATGCCGATAATAAAAAAGTTATAAAGAAAAAGAAACTTAGAGCTTTGCGTGTATCGTATGTCCTCAACTATGCTAAAAGACATTACCAAATGGTAATTCCTACTACAAAATCGAAGTTCGGGTTTAAAAAAGATTGAAGTATTATCGGGAGCATGCGGTCCGCCCAAGCCGCGACTTTAACCGACGTATGCTGACGACATATTTTATCTCTCGCTCGCACTCTCAACAGCAGACACGCAAGCCAAGGTAAAAAGGCCACCATCACGGCCGAGGTACGCCGCCTTCACAAGATTGGTGGACACGCTGGTGGTGCGGATCGTCTATCGTTAACGGTGAGTCAATAAGATACATATTAATTGAAAAAATTTGGTAAATTCGACGGGGGTGATAATTCGCGGGGTGGCGCCGCGCGGAGACGGTGTGAGAGTTTGGCGCCGTCTAGCTTACAGCAAAAGCAGCAGCAGCAGCAGCAGCGCCTCGGACACGACGATCAACGACGCCACGGACGGCAGCAGCAGCGGGGCGGCCTGCAGTAGTTTGAGCAAAGAGAAATGTTCAGCAGCCAGCGCTCCATATTGATGACAGCGCTACGGGTGATAATTTTCTGAAATTTTTCGGACTCTCGATTTAATGCCCCCTGTTGTCCTGATGCCCGCAACAGATCTGCAGGGCTACCGCGAGTTCCCCGACAGAAGGCGCCGCCGCCATCCAGGTGTTATAGATACGTATCGCCCGGTGTCCGTGTCCCCTCGGCTCGCGTGTTGTTACGGGCTTGAGATTCGGGCCGGGTCGCTTCCTGGAGCAAACGCTATCCCTGGGCATAATCCGCGCGCGGTACGTGGAACGCGGCGTTTCCTGTTATTTTAGTCATGGCGTCTCCCCCCGGCACACTTGATAGTCTCGTCTTCCTCTGCTTGGTCAGTGTTGCCATTACCCGGTGTGGGTTTCGGAGCACTACCTTGTATGCTGGCACGATTATTAATGAGTGTTGATGTGATCATGCTTTGATCATCTCAAAATTATGAATTTCATGACTGAACAGTGAATTTTTTGGGACTTGGGAAGGTTTGATTATCAACTTGTTCTGTATGTTTCTCTTGTTCTCATTTTCTCATTAATAATTTTGTTGCACCCATTTTTTTACTTTCCCTAGCAATCTTTTTAGTTTTGGCTTGATTACTTTTTGTGTAATTGTTTCTCAAATACTAGAACTATTGATATCACTTAGCACTTGCCCTGAATAACGGATATCTCAAAATCAGTACTCAAAAAGTGCAAATAAATTCTTTATAAATACTCATTTGACCTGACCCTAATTCTTAAAATTATCATTTCAATTAAAAGATTTTGTATTTTCTCACTTTCTCTCAATTTGGCACTAATTTTTTTTATTTTTTATCACTTACTTTACTTTGTAAAATTGAAATGGTTGAGCAAGCTAAAAATTTTATGTATTGATTCTTGTCCTAATCCATACATAAAAATAATAGCAATAATTTCTAAGTTATTTTAAACTATTTATATTGTGCAAGAGCACATATTAATGTGTAAATGTAGGTTTTTACAAACTTTTGTAAATTGAAACCAGTTTATTGAAAAAAAATAATTAGTCTCATGTTAAAAGTCAGCAAAATTTATATCAGTCTACTATCAAGGTAATAATGTAAAGCTAATTTGAAAATTTTCATTTATGTTTTAGGTTGAATATACAGGTTTTTAAACAAATTTTCAAATTCATGTCACTATGTCAAACGTAACCATCAAATTGGAAGGAAATCAGGAGTCTGTAACAGAAATACAGACTTACCTGGAATCATTTAATAAAGAAATAGAAGGAGGCACTGGAGAGCAATTGCAACATGTGCAATGTAAGTTTAACAAATTATTCTAGGTATAAATTGCTTAGGCCAAAAAATTCAAAATCATTAAAATCAAACTATATATTTTATCATTTTTTAAAAGAGTAAACTAACCAAACTAATAAAATTTCAAAAAAGTTTTGAAAATTTATTGTTTTTATTTGTCAGAAATAAAAAAAACTTACTTCTCTGAAATTAATATAATTTTTTCTGCTATTCTGTACTGCTATTTTTAAGCAGAGCTAGATTATTGTTTAGTTTGTTTGTTTTTTTTTTTGTTTTTTTTTCAAATGTTCAAACTTTTCGACAGTAAAAGAAAAAAAAAAAAAAAGATTTGACAACCATGATACTTACACGTTAAATTTCCAAGAATTGTTTCACAAAAATTATTAACCTGTCTTACCTACTCACAAGCATATACCTACATTTTTTAGAATCGATATTTTTATTTAAATTTTGTAAACTTGCAGATAGTTTTCTGCACGAGAGTCAAAATCAACTCTAATCTTTTTAAGCGCCTATTCACGACGCACCGTTGTAACGCACGATATATATATGGGATACTAAACCTAAAGTAAATCGCAGACGCAATCTCGATAAGCGCAACATAACAAGGTTGCTTTTGTTTTTCTTTTTCTTTGAAATTTTAATATTTGAACATGTATACAGATCGAGTTAGTGTATGTAAAAAGTAAGAAAGTTTGTCATAGTATTTCGGTTCATTTTTTTTTTTTAATAATGTCTCCTAAGGCTGAATATGATTTAAAAGAAGTTACTGTAAAAAAAGAAAAGGGTAATCTTTTGATAAACTGATATTTAATAAGTTATGAGAATAGTGTTACAATGTATAATTGTAATATATTGGAATATTGCACAGCTTGCTAAAAAGCAGCAAATAATTTTTTTTTCTTTGTGAACCTTTCTAGTTGAAGGTTCAATTAAAATATTTAAATTCAGATAACTCAGAGTTTTTTTTTTAATTAGTGCAACAAGTAGAAGGTCTTACTGGAGAAGATGGAGGAACATATTTTGTTGATCAAAATGGGCAGTATTATTACCAAGCTGCTGGAGATGATACACCTGTTTTGACACAAGTGCAGATTCAAGAAGTTAGTGAAGGAGACGGCACAGAAGAAGGATCTCAAACTCAATATGAAGCTATTAATCAGCTGGATTCTGACAACAATGTGAGTAATTGTATTATATAACCATAAAAATATAATTTTCAACTATTGTAAGAAAAAAATTTTAAATCAAATAAATTGACATTTCATTTTTTTTTTTTTTTTTTTTTTATTATTTTTTTACTACTGTTATTATTCACTATTTTTATTTAGTAGAACTTATTTTCATAGATATAAGTTTTTGAAATCAACTCGGATAAAATTGCTTGATTGCGAACAATTTTACAATTTACATTCTCAATGAACAAATCAAATGGTTAAAACTTTTTTTATAAACATGTTAAAATCTCCAAGGCCTTGCCCCTGATGATCCACAATCTAACAATTATTATTGTTATTATTGTTTATTCATTATTTTGTTTTGATTTTTGGAATAGGCACAAGGCTCAGAAAATCTTAGTAACCAAATGGTTCTTAACTCTGGGGACTCCTATCAAACGGTAACAATAGTACCTTCAGATTCAAATCCTGGTGAAGTGAGTTATGTTCTAATAGTTCAGCAACCTGATGGTGAAACTAAAAATGAAAAAACAGAAAATGAAAATGATGGTGAAGATGGGGAACAAGATCTTACAGTTTATGATTTTGAGGATAACGAAGACAACGAGCAAGCTGTAGAATCAGATGTTGAAGATGATAAAACCAAAATTGTTAAGTTTATACCAAAAAAATCACAGACTGTCACCCAAGCTCACATGTGCAATTATTGTAATTATACAAGTGCCAAGCGATATCTGTTGTCTAGGCACATGAAATCTCATTCAGAGGAGCGGCCACATAAATGTAGCGTTTGTGAAAGAGGTTTCAAAACCCTTGCTTCATTGCAAAATCATGTGAACACACATACAGGGACCAAACCTCATCACTGTAAATATTGCGACAGTGCATTTACTACTTCAGGTAAGTAATGAAGTCTTGTAAAAAAGGGAATTTCAAACTAAAGTTTTGCATACTTAAAGAATTAGTTTATTAAGAATTTTCACTATTGTTGAATATTGGGTTTATTTGAGTATTTGATCACATTTAAGAAAAAATTTCTATCCTAGAAGAATCAAATTTATCAATTCTAATGAAATGAAAAATCAGTTTCTAAAGAACAACAAAAAGCTTGTGAATTTTAATTGCATGTACAATTTGAAAATTTCTGTTTTGTAACACTTCAATGCTCAAACTTTTTTTCAATCATGTCTCAGTAACAATAAAAAAGTAATTTTTAGTCTTTTAGCAATTTTTTTATTATTTTAACATCAAATGGTGAAGCTTACTGAATTTCACTTTTTATTAAGACATGTATTTGTACAATATTATTTACAACTAGAAATAAAATTTCAAAATCATGGATTAATAAGATAAATCTGGACTGTGCTGTGTAATAAAAACTTATTGAGAATTAAAAACATTAGAATCATAAACTTCTGCTGAGTAAGAGTATTACAGATTTTTGAAAGTATTATTTATACAAAATAGTTGTTATAGGTTTTTTTAACCATCAATAAATATTGATTAAATATAACAACTATTTTATTGAAAGATTTCACATTATACATTGCCAATTTTTTAGTGCTCTAGTTATGAATGTAATGTCATTTTCATAGTGTGCCTTAGCATAGTTCAGATATATTTTATTTATCCAACACGTCGAAATTATAATGAGTGATTGCATTAAAATAAATTTGATATTTTTTAGGTGAATTAGTAAGGCACGTTCGATACAGACATACACATGAAAAACCACACAAATGTAATGAGTGTGATTATGCTTCTGTTGAATTGTCAAAACTAAAGAGACACATTAGATGTCACACTGGAGAACGGCCATACCAAGTAAGTTAAAAAAAAATTTTAGTTGTTTACGCTGTAGATTTTTAGTTTATAGTTCCTTAGTTTGGAGTTAGAAGGTTTATATAAAATACTATTTCTTAAGTAAAGAGTATAAGTGGTAACACTTTTTTTCTAAAATAGCTTTTTACTTCAAACCAATCAGTATGTATATGTGACATAAAAAATAAAAAAAATCTGATAATTTTACTAAATTTTATTTTTTATTTTTAGTGCCCACATTGTACATATGCAAGTCCTGATACATTCAAGTTAAAACGTCACTTACGTATACATACTGGAGAAAAGCCTTACGAATGCGATATTTGTAACGCGAGATTTACGCAGTCTAATAGTTTGAAGGCTCATAAACTTGTTCATAATGGTTAGTAAAAATTTTGTCATTATTTTATAAAAATAAAACTGTTATTTTTGTTTATATAATATTAAATTAAATTACTTGTACTCAATATAATAAAGTTCTTTTATGAAAAACTAAAAAAAATGGTTCCTTGATTTTTTTAGTTGGCGATAAACCAGTGTTTCAATGTGAACTCTGTCCCACTACATGTGGTAGAAAAACAGATCTGCGTATACATGTACAAAAACTTCATACCTCAGACAAGCCCTTAAAATGTAAACGCTGTGGCAAAACTTTCCCTGACAGGTAAATAAAAACAAAAATAATTATCATTTTACAAAGTTTACCATTGAAACTCTTAGCTCAACTATTATATAAATTTAAAAATCAATTAATATGCATTAAAATAATAATAAAAAAATTTTTTTTTTTTTTTTACAGGTATAGTTACAAACTTCATAGCAAAACACATGAAGGTGAAAAATGTTACAAATGTGATCTCTGTCCATATGCTTCAATATCAGCTCGGCATTTAGAGAGTCACATGCTTATCCACACAGATCAAAAACCTTATCAATGTGATCACTGTTATCAATCATTTAGACAAAAACAACTACTAAAAAGGCACTGTAATCTTTACCATAATCCTTCATACATTCCACCAGCTCCGCAAGAAAAAAATCATCAATGTCCAGAGTGCGAAAAGCCATTTAGGTGAGTTTAATTTATTTTTTTTTTAATTTGAGGTTGTAAAATTAAAAAAAAATTATCGTTTAATGTCTCAGTTTCAATTTAAATCATTTTCTAATTAACCATTTTATAATTTTTATTAAACCACGATATTAACCACTCCTCAAATTGGTTTTATAAAAGAGGAAGATTGTTATTTCATTCAAATATTATTTACATCTACAGACACAAAGGGAATCTTATTCGTCATATGGCTGTTCACGACCCAGAATCTGCATTGCAAGAAAAACAACAAGCTCTCAAAATGGGTAGACAAAAGAAAATACAAATTATTGATGGTCAGAGAGTAGAAGTCATGACAGGTAAGAGCTTATTTCGTGACACAGTTCACTCAGTGTTTCAGTATTATTAATAATACATACCTAAGCAAAAGTATAAAAAAATATTATGAACACTTACCATATGATCTTTTGTGAGATCATTAATTAATGTGTTAAATATTAAATAAGTAGGTGACACAGCTTTTAAACTTAAAGGTTATGCTGATGATGAAGATGAAGAAGAGGAAGAAGAAGAAGAAGAGGAAGAAGATGAAGAGGACATGATGGCAGTTGAAGGAAGTGATGGACAACAGTATGTCGTTTTAGAAGTTATTCAACTACCTGATAATCAATCTTCAGATCAAGTAAGTTTTTATTCTTAAAGAAACTGATAAAAATTTGCAAGTAGAGATATTTAATTGAAAAAATTGTAAGTAAATTTAAAAGTTATAAATTTACTAACATTTATTTATCTGAACCAGTTGGGAGAACTTTGGTTAGAAGACTTTATTGGTACCATTGTATTAAATTAATTTATATGTGTGTACTTTATATACTTTCTGCACTTATACAGGGTGTATTTCAACTACCGCATGAGAGGTATACCACGGGAAAGAGCAGAAAAACTTGAACTAGGATTAACTAAAAATATTTGTCTGAGATAATTAATTAGCCAGTAATTAAAAAATTAAGTGAACCAATCAGAACAAATCAGAGGCAAATGAGGGCGGGTACTACTTCTTATGAACGTACGATTCATAATTATGGAGGTGGGGGCAGGGTTAGGTGAGAAAAAAAGTCCAAACATGTGTTAAATATGTGTTTTTGACCAAAACAAAAATTTTTCGAAACATCAGTAATCATTTAATTTTTATTATAAATTTTATTCTCCATGTCAGTACAATTCATGCAAACTTTGAATCGCAATTCTAGCATGAAAATTGACCAAGTTATGATATCAAACTGATCAAACTGATTCTATTAATGCTACCTCTAACTCAGTCAATTTTTATGTTACGACTGCGCCTCAAATTTCTTTGGAATTGTAATATTGCGAGGAGTACGATTAGCTTAATAAAAGTTCAAGTTTCTTGATAGTAAAAAAATCAATTTTTTGTACTCAAAATTCTTAAAACAATGGGACCCCCCTTTGAGAACTTCACTTCGGCACAGGTAAAGCCTTAAGGCCGACCCTTTTACGGCTGAGTAAACTGTTGCAGCGGAGGAGGGAAGGGGATCTGGGGGGGGTCCAAGGATTAAAGACTTTCTCTAATAGCGAAAAAATAATTTTATGCGTTAAATAAATAATTCAAATTTTTTATCGTAGATTGATTTTGTCATGTCGCCAGAATTCATACAAACTTGGAACCGTAACTCTATCATGAAAATTGACCAAGTTATGATCTTAAAGCTTTACCTGTGCTGAGGTGAAGTTCTCAAAGGGGGGTCCCATTGTTTTAAGAATTTTTAGTACAAAAAATTGATTTTTTTATTATCAAGAAACTTGAACTTTCATTAAGCTAATCGTACTCCTCGCAATATTACAATTCCAAAGAAATTTGAAGCGCAGTCGTAACATAAAAATTGACCGAGTTAGAGGTAGCATTAATAGAATCAGTTTGATCAGTTTGATATCATAACTTGGTCAATTTTCATGCTAGAATTGCGATTCAAAGTTTGCATGAATTGTGCTGACATGGAGAATAAAATTTATTATAAAAATTAAATGATTACTGATGTTTTTTTGTTTTGAAAAATTTTTGTTTTGGTCAAAAACACATGTTTAACACATGTTTGGACTTTTTTTCTCACCTAACCCTGCCCCTACCTCCATAACTATGAATCGAACGTTCATAAGAAGTAGTACCCGCCCTCATTTGCTCTGATTTGTTCTGATTGGTTCACTTAATTTTTTAATTACTAGCTAATTAATTATCTCAGACAAATATTTTTAGTAAATCCTGGTTCAATTTTTTCTGCTCTTTCCCGTGGTATACCTCTCATGCGGTAGTTGAAATACACCCTGTATGTAGCTGCTAACTTGAGGTTTAAATTGTTTCAAAATATTTTTTTAACTTTGCTCTTTTAAAAAAATTATGACAAAAATCATTATTATAATAATAATAATTTTTTTTTTAAATAAAGCGCAATGAAAAACCTGTTCATTTTCTTCTCTTCAAACGTAATTAGTATATTTATAAACTAAACAATACTTATTTACGAATAACTAATTTTAATTATTGATTAAAATTTTATACTTTTACTTAAATGTAATTCTAAATAAAAGTCTAAAAAGCAGTGGAAGACCCTAAACCTTTTTATCTATTAAGCAGCTCTTTCTTTTTTTGTAAAAAGCTTAAGCAGTTTTAATTATAATTTTTTTAATTAAAAAATGTACTTCTATTAATTTTTAATTTAATTTAAATTTATATGACAAGCTTAAAATAAATTATTTAACTTTCCACAGATGGCCATTGTAGCAAGCGAAGATGGAGATATAGTAATGCAAGATCCTCTTAGCCAGGAAACTGGTATTGTCACTGAAGCAGAACATGAATTAGTAAATTCTGAAGGCACCAAACAAATTGTACGAACTTTAAAACTTAATAAGTCTACCGCAAAAGGTTCTCGTGCAAGTGATCCTAAACTACAAAAAGACATGGAAACATGCTTTGGATTTGATGAGGTATATACAAAAAATTATCAATAAACTTAGCTATTTATATTTTTCTGCCAGAAAGAGAAACAAATTGATAACTTTAATCACAATCTGTCATTTCCTATTTTATAAAGCTTTAATGAGATCGTAATATTAGCACTAAAATTTTTTATTGTTAAGTTTGAATTTATTATCAAGATAATTAATTGTTATTTTAGGAAGATGAAGAGGAAGACGAAAGCGGAGATATACCAATACTTCAAGGAATTTCGTAATAAGTAACGAAATAGTTAAATAATTTTATCACAATCTATATGGTCGATGACTGACAAAAAATTTAAAAAATAAAAAAAAATGAATTAAAATAAATAATAAAAATTGGAAATATGTCGGCAAACAATTTTACAAAGTTAGTTTTTAACTTATTTCCCCCAATTAATTACTAGAGTAAAGATATTTTTTTGCTATCTATGTTTGTCAAGTATTTAATTTATTGTAAAGACTAAAGCATCAATTGCAATGTCTGTTGGTATACATTTTTTTCATTATTTTTACAAAATAATATAAAATTTTTCACTATTGCACATATCACAATCATTTAATTTATTAACTTTTACATATTTAAATATGTCACGAAGTTTTTACAAAATCAATTATTTTTTTCATTAATTGATTGATGCATGTGTAAATTTTAATTACTTAAAAGTAAAAAATGATTTTATATACGTTTGCATATTTTTAAAAACTGTTTAAGAAAAGTAATCATTGTAAAAAATTTTTTTTGAACATTTAAATTTCATAGAGCTTAGGTTAACACTGTAATTAACTAAAAAATTAGTCAATTTATTATCACCTACTTTGTAAAATTTTATAATTAATAAGTGCAAAAAAATGTGTATAAAATGCTATGTTGTAGGAAATTTTATTGCATTATGTTCATTAATATTTTACACTTATAAATGTTGTTTAATTTATACTAAATCTGTAAAAAATTGATGAACATTGATTCAGTTAAAAAATAGACGAATTAAATCTAAATTTGTTTGTAAGTCTTCGAAAAATAATTTTGAATAATCAAACGTAATTTTTCTTAGTATGTAGATTAAATTTGGAACTATTTGATAAAAGTTATACTCCCTCAACTAAAATTAAAATTTTAATTGGAGGAGTATAACATTCTAAATTATATATTTTTAGTTTATAAATTTTGAAATAATTTTTAAAAATTTATTTTTAAAAATAATATAATATACTTTTCGTAGCCAAATGTTCATTATTAACTCTTAACTGTAATCTTTATAAGCTGTACAAATAACTTTAATGTTTTTAATAATCGTAAGATATATTGAAAATTATAAGTTATCATTTACTGAACACTATTATAAATTGTACCATAAGAATTTTAGTTCTATTCTTCAAAAACTGAAGAGTATAATTTTTTATTGGATACTTTAATTGTTTATTTGTCGTCGTCAATGTTGATCATCTATACGTAAATATTTAATTCAAAATGAGAATTCACGGTACTCTGAATTTATACCCAAAAAATGTTTATTTTTAGCGAATTCAACCGTGTTTTAATACTTACAAACACATAAGTTTATTTAAAAATTACGTAATATACATTAAACCACAATAACCTAGACAAAAAGAAAGCAATTTTTTTATAAAAGTAAAATAAACTGAAGAAAAGTATTCAATAAATAAGATTAAGAATTAAGGAGTTACTTTGTATGAAATACAATGAAAATTTTTTTAGTATATAAAAAAGAGTCAAAATCTTTTTAAAATATTAAAATTATTTTCTATTGATGACCAACACCTTTTAATTTAAAAATATTTTAATTTTATATCAGAAATAAAGAGTATGTGTGCCCTTTGATTCAGAATACTGTGATTTTTTCATCATCACAACTATTGGTAAAAATAGGCTACATTTTTGCAATAAAAAAACTGAATTAAAAAATATATTTTTAAATTTATTATTCCTGTATCCATTAATTAGCCTTATATTTATATTAAACGAAATCATCACATTTCTCAATATCAGAAGTTAAAATTTAAAATACATCAATTTTTCAAGGAATCTTGGATTCAAAATTCATTCTGAATTTATTTTTGAATTAGTAGTCGTCTATTTCGAGGCAAACAAAGTAAAATATGATATTCCCACTTTCAGCATCTGAAAAAATATTCATCTTTCATTTTTTATATTTTAATAATAGTTGAAGAAAAACTTACATTAGCATAGGTTTTCATGCTTAAAATAAATAAATTTCCTCCAGAAAATTCACAGTGCTTTTGACTACGATACATTATTATACGCAATAAAGTCTTTGATTCTCCTGAAAGCTTGTACCAGTCGCAACTGTAACTAAAAAAAACTATTGATACGCTGTCTACTGTTTTAAATTAAGACGATTATTTTCCCGAGCTGAATTTCAACCAATAGAAACGCCGTATTAGACATTTGACGGGTTATTAGGGTGAAATTATTCCGATAATTTTTCGGTTATTTCCAATTCCGATGATTGTCGTCCGCTGATTGGTCGTATGGTATATGGAGGTAATATTAAGAAATAATGTGTCAAATGGGTAACAATCTAAACAACGAAGAATTTAAAATAAAAAGTTTGCGGGTCAAATACTGCGTCTCTATGGGTTGAAATTCAGCTGGGGAAAATAATCCGGCCGAATACCCCTCGTGCTTCAAAATTTTAGATAATTTTCCTCCAGTTTTTTTGCACAGCAACTCGCGGGGTAAGTTTGACAAAAAATCACTGCGCTCGTGATTTTTAACCTGCCAAACTTGCCCCCCTCGTTGCGGTGCAACAAAACACAGTCGGAAAATTATCGACCGACTGAAAATTTGATTATTTATTTACCAAGAATTAAAAACAGAGAAACTGTAATCGATAATTTGTTGACCAGGAAAAAAAATTAGATAAAAATGCATCAACATGGCGACGAAGGCTCCACTAGTTCTCATTAGTTCAAACGGATGATGTAAAGTAATGACAATCTAAAAAATTCAATTAAGATTAGGTACATAAGTTGAAAATCTGAGTTGAGCAAACGATTGAGTTGCGAGTCTGATTTTTAGACTCTTAAAATTTATATATTTTTAAATTCTGAAAACTCGAGAGTCTTGCGACTGTTTCGCGAACTTGCGAGTAAGTTATTCGAGCACCCAAGACTCGGGAGTCCGAAATTTTAGTTTTAGCCAAACTCAAAAATTACGTTTTCACCAAATTTCACTTTTTTCCCTAAAAAATACAAGAAATTTTTAAGAAAGTATCAAATTCAAATTTTTTTATAGAATCACTGAAATTTATCGCGGACTCTTATGATATATGTATAATGATCATATCTACCAATTTTCTTCTATTTTTTTCAGCTTCTAATTACCCGATCGACTTGAAATTTGGATAGAATCATTTTTTCATCATATTGGAACTGAAAAAAAGTTGATAAAAAACTTACTCCAGCCAGGACGGTTCCAAAACCAAGTGTATTTTGCACTAGTATGACTAGCCAGGATTTACTGTAAAGACTTTCTACTTGAACAGTTTTTCTGGAACCCAGTTTTAAAAGAATCTTAAATTTATTAGCTATCAAGGGTACGCTTCAGTACTTAAATTAAAAGTGTTTAATTCAAAGCATAGCTGTGTAGTCTGATCGATGCTAGTATTCTGTTATAAATAACGTTATGAGCTGTAGAAAAAGATATTTGTCCTACCTCAGCCTCGCGAACTACTTCCGAAATACTATCAATGCGAATTCTAAACGATATTTATAAAAAAATATTTAATTTTGTAATGACTGAATTATAAAAAACGTAAAAATAAATGAAAAATTTTTGTTAAACAAGTAAAAATTTGGATAAAATTTTTTTTTAATTATAATTTAATCCAAGATTAATACTTGCGTTTTTTTTTTTTTTTTTTAAGTTACATTTTTGTATCAAGGACTTATAGTTTTACAACTCAGGTACTGATGTAAAAAGTTACTAAATGAATTTGCGTTTTTTATTTTTTCGTTGATTTCTCTCATATGTACTCCACTTATAATAATCTTAAATTTTCTATTTCGCTTCGTAAGAGGCAAACAAAGTAAAATATGACACTCCTACTTTCAGCATTTAAAAAAAAAAAAATTCATAATAAAAAAAATATTCACTGTTTATATGTTTAAAACTTTTAAAAAGGGGTTACGCACTTGGTTCTGTTATTAATAGCATGAATTGTAAAGCGAATATGAGAGAATAAATTGGATAAGTAAATAAACAGCTTTGATTTACTTATTTCATAAAGTTGCAAACAACATAAAAAAGGTAAAACTTACAAAAATTTTAAGTATACTTAAAACTATCAAATAGGATTTAAAATACTTCATTAAAACAGGTCGAGATTTTGTTCATCAAACAAAAATTTTAGAATTTCTTAAAAATAGTTTCTTTTTGTACACATTCGATTTTGACTGATTAAAAAAAAAATTTTCTCTACCTTAACATAAGTTTCCAAGCAAAAAATGAAAAAGTTTCCACCCGTAAATACACAACTTTTTTGACTTCGATACATAATAATGCTTAATAAAGTCTTTGATTTTTTGATCGAATCACATTTGTAGCTAAATATGCGATAAAAAAATTTTCTAAATAGAAAATTATTTAAAAAATTGTTTTAAAATGATTTTTTTATTATTTTACCATGAATTCAAAATAGATAAACTGTGATCTTTAATTTGTTGTCCAGGAAAAAAAACTAGATAAAAATGAGCCAAAATAGCTATAAAGGAACCTGAAATTCTCGCAATTTCTACTGGTCGATTTGTTGCTGCGGCAACCTTGAAAAATTTATTATAGAATTTGTTATTATTTAAATAGTTTTTTAATTCATAAAGAGTTTAAAAGTTTACCTCAGCTAGAAGAGTCCCAAAACCAAGAATGTTTTGCACTAAAATAACTAACCAAGATATGCTATAAATATCTTCCACTTCAGTAATTTTTCTGTAATATAACAAGATTGTACCCAATATTTTTTACTTAAAAAAGCTTAAATTATAAAAAAAAAATTAGTGCAAAGCTTACTCTAAAGCGATATTGTGTAACTTGATGGCTGATACATATTATATTTCTGTATATCTTGTTGTGAGCAGCTACAAAAGATATTTGACAAGCTTCAGCTTTGCGTATTATTTGTGAACTATTATCAATACAAATGCTATTTAGATTGAAAAAATTACTTGAAAAAAAATTTTCTTTTAAATGATAATGCAATTTAATTTATCAATTTACACAATAACTTACGCAACAATTTTGAATAGAGCACAAATATGTTGAGAGAGCATCATAAATAGAGCATCATAAACAGCAGCAGCTACGAGTCCAAATAGAGATGCTATTATTAAATGAGCTATCATACAATGAAAGTATTCATCCTAATCAATGAAATAATCAACAAAAACTGGAAATTTTCTAACAAATATAGTTTCATAGGAGAAAAAGTACTGGAAAGATGAGTGAATAACTGGTAAAAACACAACGAAGCAAACACCTGCACATTGAAATGCTGTAAATTGAATACTAATTATTAAATATTTATTGAAATTTCTAATAATAATCAATCTTATTTTTGTGCGGAATAGTCGAAAATTTTGTATATTCTTCATTTTATCTTTTGGAACTTACATAATATATTCATTTTAAAAAAACTGATTTTAACTTACTTAAATAAACGAAGACCATTTTATAACCGAATTCTGAATATTGCAATAGCGTTTTTTTTTCTTCAGAATTGGTGATGATTTTCCATTCAGTAAAAATACGTTCATACTGATTTTTTCTCTGGAATATCAAGAAAATTCATTTATAATGCTTGTATAATAATATTCAATAAAATAATATGAATCACTGAAAGAAAACAAATCAAAGAAATTTTTATTTCTGTATTTATCGATGTATGAATCCTTCCCACGTTATAATTCTTCAAAAATTTGGAATTTTGGTTTCAGCGAATAAACTCTCAAATGTTTTTTGACTTTAAATCGACGGGCTGTGCACTCCAGAGTCAAAATCAGAGATTTTATATATTTTTTTCGTGATTTTTTTTACTTTTCTAAAAATTTCGGGGGAAATATATGTAATTAGAAAATTATCTTAGACTACAAGGTTTTCGAAAAAAAGTGCTTTGCGAAGTTTTTAAATGATTTTAAGTATTTCTTTCGACTAATTTTTTGGTGACTCTGGAGTGCACAACTCCTTGCTTTAAATAAAAAATTAAATTTATATGGAGTATAATTCATCAATTATAAAGTATTTATTGTTTTAACTAAATTTCTAATTTAATTATTTGAATATTCTTTTTTTATTGATTACAAAAAGAAGTCATTTTTACCTTTTTTAGAAAAAATAAAGGAAACAAAGATTTTAATAAAATACACTCGAGCAACATACTGCCGGCGATATTTTCTTTCACTATAAAATCATCGTGGCCTATTCCATGAACTAATCTAGTTATCTGAAATTTAATATTTGATTAGCAATTAAATTTATTTATTAAGTTTTTTATATTTTCACATATATTTAGATGAGTATCTACAAATTTGAATTTGAAAAGAAAACTTTTAGATCTAAACATTACTAAGTGAAGAAACTTCTTAGTGCTTGACACTCAAATTTGGTGTTTTTATTGTTTACACTAAAAACAAATTGAAAAATTAGAAAACTCGACAGTATCTTACAAATCCAAATAGTACAGTTGATAATAACAAGTGATTAATCACGCGCAAAGAGTAATTTATACATCGGTTTTGTCCATGCTAATACCCGGCTAATTTCTCAATATAACACAGCAGTATCCAAGATTGGTGTACAGAAACATCTGAGTTGAAATTATATATTAGATGGTAATATTAAATAAAAATAATATATAAATATGAAGCATCAATGATACATTGTAGTAGGACGTAATATGTCAATCAAAAATTTTGTACTCGAAATCTTTTTGAATGGTTCAATTAATAAAATATGAAAATATTTGTTTATAATAAAATCGATGTGATGTACCTTTTAAAAATTTTAGCCCGATTTTTAATAGTTGTTTTAATCCTTTGTAAAGTTAAAACAATATTTTTTTGAATTTGAATATGAAGTAAGTGCTTTATATGGATTCTCACCTCACTCGTTAAAGAAACAGTATAATTATTTTAATGATATATGGCATTCAGCGTTGAACTTCTTTGTCTATAAAATAATTCTAGAAAATAAATTTTTGTAATAATAAAGAAGTAGTAGAAACTGGTCAAAGCTCACAAATCATCATGTCTTAATTTCAATATTAGCACGATTAATTAATCGTTGATTAAAGCCCAAGGTCAAGAAAATTAAAAAAGCAAATCATAAAAAGTCATATTTAAATTTACTTATGAGCTTTTAATTATGAAATTGCGTGGTCTTACCATATTAAAACCACATAGGTCAAATCCGTCGAGAAAAAGTCTTAAAATATACATTTATTTGATGATCACCGAAAGAAATCAAGTGAAATATTGAATAATTTTATTTAATCAATTTTTAGATAATTTAATGTTATGATTATATAAATTTTTTTATGTCTAGCTTATTGTAGAAGTACACCTAAGTTTCAACTAGTCTATAACATTCTTTATTATAATGAACATTTTTTAACTAAAAAAATTTTAAGAATCTAGTAGCATGTTTAAAAAAATAAAAATTAATTGAGCTTCACCTATTCAAGAGAAAAGTTCCAGTACCACCTTCATGGTCATAATTAGATAAAAAATAAGTTAACTCTATTTAAACATGCGTTGAGGAATTAAATTCTTATTATCGAATTGATTTGTATCTTACTATTAAATATAATTTGTTTTATTTTTTATGATGAATAAATAAATTAAAAAATAATAAATAAAAATTATTTCTTTTAGAAATTTTGAAAATTTTCAAATTTATAACAAACTTTTAATATATTACAATACTTAAATAATAACAATTTATTATGAAATAGTTTTTCACTTAAATAAAAAAAAAATTATTCTATCATTAATAATGACGTAAATTTAGAACATTGTTTTCATGCAAAGCATAATAATTAACATGAATTAGAGTCAGTCAATTATTAATAGTTCACCAGATCCAGATGTCTCAAATAATACTTGAAATTTTAAATTTTTTCCAAAATCATTGCATTCAAAAACGATGGAATCTGAACCTCTTTGAAAATAATATCGGAGGGAACGAACTCTAGTTTAGGACAATTATCTTCCTTGGTTTTAGAATCAAGCAGAAGCTAGTAAAAAAGGTAAATTGATTGTTTAATTCGATAATTTTCATAAAGGTAGATATGTTTAAGTCAACTCACTCTGTTCACTAAATCATTTTTTTCCAGTAATATCAATTCTAATTTTGAAATTGTTATTTGAGACGTTGGTTTCTCAAAATTAAAGAGTGGCTCATAAGCCTTAATAATTGTAATAATCTGCTTACTATCCAGCTGATCATAATTTTTAGCAATCATCTCAAAGTCGTCCTTAGTTACAGGCTGAATATTTATGAGTCTATAAACTTGTTTCAATGGACCAAGAGCTTCAATCACTGATGCTATTTCATTTTTCATCGCCCAAGCTTGTAATTCACCTACCGTCTCCCTTTAAATTTCATAAGCATAGTCAAAACTTTGAATATTTATCTAGTAAAATCTATCATATTAATTATTATAGCAAAATTTTAGTAAAAAATTACAAGATTTATAATTTTTACCTAAAATTGTTTCCTTGCAATTTGTGACAAAATTCTCCTATGTTTGTCATGAAATGTTGTACGACCAGCGTATTAATAAGACTGAAAACTTGCTTAAGTATGTAGTTACGTACTTGATTTTCAACCGTAAACAAATAAAGTGTTTCGATGTATCTAGAAATCTTAATCCTCAAATCAATAATTTTACTTTCGCCAGAGCGGTAGAAAAAAGCCGGCACCACAAACTCAAATACTCCATCCATGATGTGTTTCACGGTTTTTTCGAGTACCCAATGACCAAGCTGCTCCAAACTCTCCCAATATTGGTAGAGATCAAGATTTTTTAGGCACTGTTCCAACAGATCAGGTGTGTTTACATAGTTAAACTTCGCGCCGTTCTCTTCATATATTTTGATTTTAGAAAATTGTTTCAGAAAATTTAAAAGGGTATGAGTATTAGCCAGACACTCGGCAATTAATGGAAACTGATTATTTTGATTTATCACATTCGTAACCTTTTTAATATACTCTTGCAGTAGGTAACGTACTGTCGCTAAATCACTCCTATTGTCTAGGAAGCGGATGCACATAAATAAAATATGAGCTATTATGAGTGGAGTGTTTTCTGTTTTTACTTGGGAATCATCTTCTGCAAAAAAATTTTTAAATAAACCTCGTATCGAATCCTTTTGAAATTATTTTCTCTTTTTTTTTATTTTTTTTTTTTTTTTTATTGAGAAGCTGTTTATTTATAAAATTTTACCCATAAATAAGCTATCTAGAATTGCTTCGATATCTTCAGGTTCAAATTTACACATTCCTTTTTGTTTTGGAACTGAAAAAAATTGATTGCAAAAGATTATGTTGAAAAATTCACCCTCGTCTTTAATTTATATTTAAGTAAAGTTTAAGATACACATTCAGACCTTCACCTGGGTCTTCTTCCACTAAAGTTTGACATTGTTCGAAAAAGATTATTTTTTCTTCTTCACTGAGAGAAAAATCCTATAATTTTTTTAGGCTAAGTAAATTATTGGGATAAATTATGATCTTGAATACTTGTTTGATTATTATAATATTATAGCAAAAGAGTAATTTTAATAAGCAATGAATACTTACATCACTTCTATTCGCTACAATTGAACGAAGCTCTGTTAATTTGATGCCTAAATCAAAATATTTCTCAAATAGTAACCTAAATCTTTTTTTTGGTGACATCTTTCTAATTAAAATTTCATTAACTTCTCTTAAAAGACACATATTATCCTAGATACAGATAAAAATCGTTAATAAAAATATCATTCATTAAAAATATTATGAGTGTCTTACACGATGCTCCATTTTCTTCACTATTGGTACTATTTTTACAAGTAATTCACTATTCAAAATCTTATAAAGCGTGTCACTTTCTTTTTTCAATAATAATTTTTGAAAAATTTTTTTCGCAAGGTAAAATCTAACACATTTTTGCACAATTATTATCTTTTTTAGTAGTCTTTCTTCATTTGCGCTAGTTTTTTCATAATCACTTATATTACTCAAATTGTTCCGAAAAATATCCCGAAATAAGTATTCTTCTCGTTTCAGAGGAAAAAGAATTTTGCGAATTTTTTCCTCTCGCAAGGATTCAAGGGAAAGCACTGCATCTTTTTGTAAAAATACTTTTGTATCACCAAGATGATATGAACAGTCCTTCTAAAAATGTTTGTAATCTTAGTATTTATGACAAATTACTCTAAAAACTTTATTTACAATATTATAGATTCTATATTTCTAAAAAAAAATTCACAAACATTTAACCCTTACTTGGCACACGGGGTCTCACAGGGCCCCACAAACTGTTAGAGTGTCAGTTCTGAATTTGGGTGTGCCAAGCAAGGGTTAAGGACGTTTCAGGGATTTTCGGTCAACGTTATCAAATTTTGTAACTCGGCATACAAGAAGATTTTTAGTTGTTCTTTCCAATGCCACAAAAAAAAAATAGGGCAAGCGGGACTCGTTTTTGAGTTATGAACGCTCAAAGTTCGGTCGTTTTGCATGGGATGGCACGTAGAGCACTACAATTTTTTAATGTTATCGACGACTGTAAATTAACTAGTAGTTAACTTTTTCTAAAAAAAAGAGTATATTCTAGCTATTGAAATAAGAATCAATCTAACATTTTTCAAAATACGGCAACCGGGCCTACTTTCAGAGTAATTTAACAGTAAAGTTGATTTTTTAGTCTTTGCGGTTATGCTGCGCCACGAGAGCGAGAGAGACAGAACGACCGGCGCGTCAACTGTTTCTCGTGCGGAGAGCCCCAAAACTGAATGAGAGTCACTGGAGGTCTGAAACGTCCTTAAATGAAAATAAATAATAATTTTAAAAAATTACCTTAATATACTCAGCGAGAATTGTTTGGCAAGCTTCTTTTACTTCTAAATTGGTAAAATTGAGAAAGTGATATCGTAAAAAAAACTCTGCATAGGTAAAATCATCAAAAAAGCTTGGAATCTTTAAGGTATTTACAATGTCGAAAGCTCGCAATTGATCCACAATTCGAAGTGAACAAAACTCAAAAGACTTTTTTTCATCGTTTATTTGGATGCATTTTACAAAATAGGGTTTGGTTTTATTTAGAATAGAAGTCAGAGTGTTTAGAGAATTTTTCAAATTATCAAGAATCTGTCAAATAAAAATTAATTTGAAATTTTATATAATTTGAGAAAAAAAATAGATAATGTACAAACTGTTTTTACGTTTTCAGATAATTTATTAATCGTGTTATCTTCTTCTGATCTTTGAGATGGTTCTTTGATCAATTCATCGGATATCATGATTTTTAAAAATCCATTCTATAATTATCAAGTGAGAAATGTTATATTATATTTTAAAAAGGTCAAATTATGTTCTAAGCTTCAAACAATAAGTACCGTACTTGCGACTTTTTCAAAATTTTAATAAGTTCATCAGAAACATTTTCAACATTTTTTCTAGAAAAATTATGAGTGTTGTATAACACATTTCCCATTGAGTGACGAATTTTAATATTTGAGAACTCTCGAGATTTTTTATAAAAATCAGATAGTTTCAAACTGGTACTTGAAATTCTTTCAGTTTGTTCTAAATCTGCACATATCTATAAAAATAAATTTAGATTTTTTCAAAATACCGTGCAATAAATTTAATTCTATAGTACCTAATTGTCCTCAAATAAAAAAAAAAAAAATCAGATTTATCAATACATATAAACAACTTTACCTCAGATTCTTTGTTTATCATTCCAATTAAACCAAATGGTTTTTCAATAAGATTGATAACTGGTTGATTGTCTGCATATCCAACAGCAACCCAATTCACTTCTTCTCTAATAAGCTCTTCTTGTTTTAATTTAAATACCATTTCAACAGTGTACTGCTGAATTTTTTCATTAGAATAATTTATACAGAATTGTTCAAACGGATCGTGGCTGGACAATTCAAAGCCAACAAAATCAAGGATTGAAATTGAACATTTTTTACCACTAAATGAAAATGACCAATTGATATGAGAAACTATACACTTGAAAAGTTTAACGTATAAAAATTTTGCAAGGTTGTTGCAACATTTTGTAGATTCTTCTATACTCATTGGTTGACAAACTACATTTCTCCAAACTTGTATTTTTTTGTTGCACAACCATTTATGGATACTTACAGTCTCTTTTTCATTCAAATTCAGTATATTTACCAATGTGTTTAGTAATGGCAGATTCTGAAAAACATGAGATTAAAAAAAAATTTTAATACAACTTATGATCTGAAAAAAAAAACACTTTTTTGATTAAAACCAACTAACAGAAACGAAACAGAATTTATCGTAACCACTTGAATACATATTCTTTCTTTCCATAAAATTAATGTTTCCCAGGTGCAAAATAGCAGTCAAAATAAGAAAAATCTCTGTTTGTTGTAAAGAAGAAAAACCAAGTATGGTCAATGATTCAATAGTCTTTTTTAATAACTTAGAGTAGACTAAACCATCTTTTTCAGAATATTTTCCCAAATATCTAAATTCTTGTGGAACTCCGTCGGAGTGAATGAAATTTTTGTTAGATCTCAGTTGATAAAAAACGTCAAAATTATTTTCTTCGAACACCTTTGAAAGTAAATAAATAAATTTTAAAAGGAGAATGTTTTAACGTCAATATATTTTCAAAATCTCTTATTGCTTTAAAAATTTTACCAAAGCATAGTTATTGTTGTTTTTGTTTTTTCCTTTTTTTAATAATAAGTTGTATAAAAAGTTCAATAAAATTTTTTTTTTCTTTCAATAAAATACCTGAGAAACAACTCTAGATGCATCAAAGCAGTAAGTTTTAAAGTGGGCTCCGACTAACTGATAATCTTGATCGTATTGTAGCTGAACAAGTTTTCCAAATCTTGAAGATTCATCATTTTTTCGCGTTTGCGCTACACCAAAACTTTGCAAAATAACCATAGCAGCATTGATATGATCAATCATCCACATGGATTTTTTTGTTCCATTATTTAACAAGTAGTTCAGTACTGATTTTGCATAAACCGTTTTTCCTGATCCAGACTCACCAGAGAATATTATTGACTGATTGTAATTTTTCCTAAAATTGTCAAGTTATTAAAGAACCCTTAAATTTGAATAATTTTTTTTTACTCAATTAATTTAGAATGAAAACTAGAATTGTGTTGAAGTCCAAAGTATCGGTTCAATTTGCCAAATTTTAGTTATCTGCTAGATTTTACTAAAGAAAATTAATAGTTGAGTTTCTTTATAAAATTTGTAAAAAGTTTTGAAAAAAATTATAATTATTTTAGTTGTCAATTTTAAAATTCGTCTTATAACTTTATTCTCAAAACATTTTACTATTGCAGATTACAAAGATACAATTTTTTGCTCAATTTTGTTAGTGAAATTTATGAGCAGTAAGAAATATTTAACCAAACCTTTTAAGATTGGAATAAGCGTTTTGGGCAACATAGTACAAAGGCGACTTGTAATTACTTTTGTTTTCGTCAACAAACTTATTTTTAATTTCATGATGATGGTTGAGGATCGATAAATCAATTTTCGGATTCAAGACCACTAGTGTTGACGTTCCACAATAGTTGAATATATAGTGATTTTCAAAGCGTTTTTTTAAAACATTCAACACTGAAGCTTCGTTTGTATTAATTAAGGATGATAAATTAACGGATTCATCGTCCAGATCATCTAAGGGGTTGTGTAAAATAGGAAAATCTTGAATGCATTGAATCGATAATTTTTTTTTTACTCTAGATTTTAAAAGCTGTATCAAAAGCTGAGAATTTTCGAAGTCACTCAAAATAATTGCCTTTTCCCACACTTCTTTTGGATCTGGCAGCCATATATTAGTTCCCTAGTAAAACAATAAAACACTTAGAAAAAAAAAAAAATACAAAAAAAATTTCAATTATAAAGCCCGATTCATTCTTACAATCATGTAACTATTTACAGCCATTTAATCACTAATTATAAAGCACAATAATTTTCAAAAATTAATCAAATTAAGAAAGCAACTTTTTGACGTTAATGGAAGTAAATTAATAAATACGCAAATTTTTCTGTGAGGAATTTAACTTCACGCTAAACTGCTCGACTCGAAAAATCGGAAACAACTTAGTTACAGACCCAGAGGTCCGAAGCATGACTGATCATTACGGATTGAAATCAAGTTCAAAATCTGTTATTGTTTTGATTCTAGAAGACTTATAAAATCCTTGCTGTATACTCGTCAGCTTTTCTCGCTAAAACAAATCAGTATTATTGCTTTGACTAATTTACATATTGGTCGTATTTATTGAAAACGTATGTCACCAATCTACAGAGAAATAAAAAAAAAAAAAAAACATTGTGCATGCTCGATTATAATTTTAAACAAAGCTCGAGAAAATCAATAAGTGAAACTCTTTTAAATTATGCGAGCGTCATCCGGTGAACAAGTGAAAAGGAGACACCGTCGAAATTATTTTTTAATTTTCTCTCGCTCACCGCGTAGGCCGCTGAGCAGTTATTAGGGCGATTTTTACACCGCGACCTGTTGCTAGAAGAGCGAGCGGCGCGCGCGGCGTAAAAAAGGTGGTAACGCGAGACGATTGTTTAGCGAGTGCATTAACCTGCCTCCGACGTATAATAAGTACGACGCCGACGGTGGCGGAAGAGCCCTGCCGAGGAAGTAGCGCGACGTGCTCTCGGGTGACTGACAGGAAGAAAGAGCATCGCTGCATAGGAAGTCGGAGAATCCTTGGATTTTGGCCTGGCGTTGTTTTTCACCTTTTTTCTTCCTGTTATCTTGTGTGGTTTTAGTTATCTCTTAGGAACCCGCGAATTATTTTCTTCGTCGCGAGAAAGCTGTTTGGGCATGATTTTATGAATTGTTTGCTTTTAAAAGATCGATTACTAATTTATGAAATTAATTTTATGACCTTGAACAAAAAATTGTAAAAAATATATTGATGTCATACAAAGTTACACTTTGAAATATTATTCACAGAGATGAAACTCGATCTCGTTTGAATACGCGTGATGCAACGGTATATTTTTAAGTAGTTCATAATTTTATGCAACTATTAATGAAGCATCATTAATAGTAATACGCAACGGATTATATTCGATTATAGTTTAAAATAATTTTATAAGAATAAATAAAAGTTGCTCTTCATATTAAATAATTTTATATCTTGCACACTTATTACATAACAAAAAAAAATTTTACGTTAAATTTGAATCTTGATTTATTTTTCATGTCTTTATACTCATAAATAATTATTAATATATTATTTATGTTTAATTTTTCAGATGTTATAATTCATTGCATTGAAGGTTCTGAAAAAGTCTCAGCAAACAATGTTCACGTTTTTTCAAATTATTAAAATTTTGAAAAACACTAAAAATTTTCTGGGCAATTATGCGTAAAAGCATTCAATTACCGTTGTCTTACAGTACATACAACAGTAACGACTGAATTTTAGATGAATAATTTACACTTTACGGTGTTTCCACCTCAATAATTAACTTAAATTTTCAAGCAAACTATAAATGCAAATTGAAAATATAAAGCTTTGAAATTCTTTCAGAAAACAACTCGATCCATCAAACAATAGTGGTAAAAATCTTACATAATAGTTTACAGTACGAGCGGAAGATTTTTTTTCAACGTTTCAGAGACACTTTTTAATTATTAAAACGAAAGTAAGTCACGTTAAACCTCCAAGAAACTTTTTTTCTCCACCCTCATTTAACATTAATAACAACTGCAATAATAGTCGAAAGATGTGGGACAAACGTTGATCCACATGGCCTTAAACGACTATAAAGTGATTCGTTGTCTCCTGTAAACTTGCACTTGGTCGACAGTCTCACGTCAAAAATAAAACTTTCTTAAAACCCTAATTACGACTATTTTTATATAACACGAGAGCGCAAAACAACAATACTAATTTTCCTACACCATTTGTCTATCGCATGCTCCTTCATATCAAACTCAATGCATCAAACGAACGCTAACTGAAAAAAAAGATATTCACACGACGATGAGAGACAATGCCCGGGGTACAGAGGGAGCGTTTTGTGACTTCCCATTTAATTATAACTCGTAATTCGTGCGTGGGCTTTATTATTTACGGTCGGGGACTTTGTCGATCTCGGCAAGAGTGAAAATTTCTCGCAAAATCGTCGGGATTACGATTTTCCCGCGGTCTGCTTAATTGAGTTAGCTCGCGCGTGCCGACGACGTACGTCCCTAGATGCCAGTCGGAAAAAGAGAGATTTAGAATGAAAGTTTGTCGCTCGTTTGTCGGTGGATTTGTTATTTACGGGACGGCGCAAAGTGCATCTGAGTGTTGAATCACATTTGTGTTTACGAGTTACAAGCGTCGGTTTGATGACATCAATTTGTACGCGGGTCGATTGAAGTGATTGATTTATCGCGTGGCTGTCGATTCAAAATCAATTTCAATTGAGAATTCTTTATTTTTCAAACTTAAGACAATAAAAAGTTTATTGAAAAATCATGAGAAAATGGAAAAAAAAAACAGATGAAGTTGATCCATTTGAAATAAACATTTAGAATGCAGCAGTTGTATTAAAAAATTTAATAAAAAATTAAAAAATATTTTGATTGAGATAAGATGATGCGTTACTTAATACTTGCACGGCAAAAAATTGATGGTATATAAAGGTCTAGTAAAGATCAAATAAGAATAAATACGTCGTTAAACTCGCAACTCTCACGCTTCGCTAACCCGACATAACGAAGCGCACACATGATTAAGATGGATCAAATTTCGCTGTCGGATTAAAAATCCAAGCCAAGGGTATTCTTGCTCCGTGAATTAAACAAAATTTTTTTTCGATTACCAGTGACATGAATGCGCGCCGTGTGAAAATTATAAAATAATATCAATGAATATTTTTCATGCAGTTTATACTCGTGCTTCACGGTATAAAATTAAAAATATCGCTTAAATTAAATTCAGAGAGATTAACTACGATGGAAAAATTTTTCATAAAATTTAAAAAATAATAATAAATTATTTGGTATACAAAAATCATAAAAAAATAATATATCTAGCATCTTTACATATGAACAATGGATCATCAAAACTAAATTAGGATGAGCCTCAACGAATTAACCCTGCATGATTTGTAGGAATGTAAAGAGAGTGAAAAGATGAGAGCTGGAAAAAAAAAATGATGCGAAGATAACTCAAATCTGCAATGAAGGTGCATCTGGGGTGTCGAGGTGCCTGACATCGTGGCTTCTTGAAAGCGTAACGTCGAGATCAATCTGCATTCTTTGCGTTGGTTTCTGGCCGTTGTGGCTGCGGCTTCGTGTGAGACCCTGATATATCACTTGCAATTTTCAAAGTTAGCATACCTTTTATTAATACGCAAATTAAAAAAAGGTTAGTTCAAATTCTATGGGTTACATGATACGGTAGGGGTTGATCAGACTAAAAACTAGTTTTTAAGTATAAATTGTTTTGAAAAGCGAATTAGACAAAAAATAAAATGGATCTTTTTTGAGTAGGTGGACAGATACAGGGTGATTGATAAGAATTTTAATTTTCAATACAAATAAATCAGAATTTGATGATCCAGAAATCAATCAGAAAGTCAATACAAGTACAAAACTTGAGGTATAAAAAAAGCGCCGTGTTTACTCGTGTCTGATGTTCTGATGATCATTCAAAACGTAAATTAAACATCCAATCAGTAAATATTCGCTATGAATGGCGGCTCGTTCAAACAAAAAAGCAAGACGCCTCGGCCGCGTGAATATAATAACCACCACGCACTACCGCCCAGCGGCTCAATCATCATTACAATCGGGCAATTGCGCAATGAGTGTAACGATAGAGAAACCATTAACCCAGATCGATGTGCACACACCCACGTATGGTCGTCTTCATTAAATAAAAGTACGCAGTTGCAGCCTAATATTGTTAGAGTCTGTACTTTCTATACGTTAGAAGTTAACTGACTGATCTTATATAATTACTGGCAAGTAGATCGATCCTGATTTTATTTAAAAAATAAATTAGAAATTATTTAAACTTTAGGTGAATTTGTAAGCATAACTGTTAATTATTTTACTGTTTAGAACATTCTTAAAGAGGGTGCACCTATGAGGCTTCCAGAATACGCTCACAGTAATTTTTTGAAACATAGATAAAAACAGATGTTTGGTAAAATGTGCTAAAAACATTACATGGAGTAATTAGAGATTTATCATTCTATGATGCATCATTGGATACAAGAAAAATAAAAAAAGCATCAAAACTTTTAAAATTAAGTAGTAATGAGTATCTTGATGGTGACAATTGTAACGTTAGCGTTGTACACGGTTTGTATTTACATGTTAAAATCTCAATAATACGTACATACCGCACCCGCGCGAACGTGAGTTTGCTTAATTTGACGGTTGGCGCTCGTCGGCTAGAGAGGGGTCGAATCGAAAAAATTGCACGACCGGATGTGAGAAATGTTTAACCGTGCGTAACTTCGTTCACGAGCGATTATCCGTTCGTTTGCGTACAAACGTTTGATGACAGTACCTACCTCCTGATTTTTTATACTCGCGTTACACTGTTAATAAGTAAGTTATTTTTTATTTTTTAAATTGTTCAACATTTTGGCCTATAGACTAAATATAGCTAGATTACTTTAAAAAGTTTAAATAGATGAGTAGTGTTAATAAGTTTTTGATGAAACAAAGCTGAGAAAGAAGTTATAAATTTATTACAAGTTGACTATTAATTTAACATTGATAAGCTATGTTACAAACATATAAAGTAAGAGTGATTCGCGCAAAAACTCTCTGAAAAACAAAAATCGATATTTTGTAAATATTTTATACATGTATAGTTCACTTACATTTTTTTCATGATTCAATGTTTGCTCTTATAAATTAACTTACAGGACCTTAAGACTTATTTGAACTTGACTTTTTACTTTTTTTTTTTGTAAATCTGCAATTCTGGAACAGTCGCTTGAAGATTTTCAACGTCTTTAATGGTATGTATACCTTGCTCCTGTTGTATAAAAATTAGAGTTATGTTAATTTATAAGTGGCAAAAAATTGCTTACACTTACGGCATAAGCTTTCCAATTTGCATAGTTTTGATTCATATTGCCAACTAATTCTGGCATATCTATAAATGCTAGAAAAAATATTTTTATCAAATATTTGTGTTACAACATGATAAACACAATGAAAAAATCTATTTACTGTCCCAAGCTTCTATCATATCATAAATAATGTAATCAACAAATCCAATTTGAGATTTTGGTATGGAGCAAGTAGCTCTGTCGAACGAAGGCATCATCACAGGCCAGTTTCTATTTTTTTCTTCGTCTGTCTGTAAATAGAAACAAAAGTAATAATATTATGTGTAATTTTTTTTTTTTTTAATTTCCAATAATGGTAATTATTATTTTACTTGATCGAAATATTCAGTAGCAATGCGCCTGGTCCACTCAACAGTCTCTCTCATTGGTCGAGTAGGATTGGAAACATCTGCACACTTGATGATCATTCTTTTAGTCATTGTCAAATTTTCTGGTATCAAAAATACATCAGTATTAATTACATCACCAGTATAAATCTGCAAAAGTAATAATGCAAAAAATGCCAATTTTTTTTAAAAAAAGCTGAACAAAAAGCTTGAGCAATGTGATTCTAAAAGCACGTAGGTAACTGCAAGCACGTTCTCAAAGTCATATCATAGCTTAAAGTATTAATATGCTAATACACATTCCTTATTTAAGTTCAAAAATAAAAGTTAAATAATTTAATCACAGTATTCACTCAAATTTACCTCAATGTGACTATCAGAATCTATGGTTCTGTGACAAACATTTACAAACTTAGCAAGATGCTCATAATGTTTTGTCATTTCTGTGGCTAAAATCATATCAATTATGTTGGTTCTCATGAAACGGTAAGTTTCTCGATTCAAATTCTGAAATGTGATGGTTGATGAATAAGTGAATAAATAATATACAATGAAGTTGACAGTATTTTCAATGAACAATGAATCGAAGTTTTCATCAAATAAATATTGTAAGGATTCATTCAGAATATCTAATTTTTACCTTAAAAATATTAACTCTATCATCACACAACGTTATTTTAAAAGTAAGCGCGGCATGGTGTGATTCAAGAACTGTTAAGTCGTTGTAGAGAATCGCTAATTTGTCACTTCCGCTACACAAAAATTGGCTAAAAAATTTTTCACCAATCAGTTCTTTACGAAAGTAGAATAAAAGTTGTATAATCTTGTAAATAAATTTTAACCTCGATTTTCCAGGGTGACCAAGATCGTGTGCAGCGGCAGCAATAAGAGCAGCTACCTCATCAAGCGGCTCCAAAAGCATCTTGAGTCTCTCGGATCGAATGAATCGAGCCAAAGCCTGCATGACGTCGGTCGCGTGCGTAGAATTGTGATACTCAACATGGTTATTGTAATTTGCCTCCAATACCGTCAGCCAATTCCGTAAAGTTTGTTCGTCACATTGAAGGCGCTCAGCCATTCTATAATGACCCATCAAAACTATTCCTGCATAGTACAATGGCCTAATAAATACAATGAAAAATTTTTATTTTTCTTATTAATACTAAAAAATTATTAATTTTGTTTTTATCTTGTACCTTCTATCAGTAATTGCTTCCAATTTGAAAATGTCAAAATTCCAATCAAAGATTGTTTCAAGAAGACCTTCCAACTCAGGAGGGCCTAGACAATCCTTAAAGATTCCAATTGTTTCTTCTGATTCTAGCATTTCAAGAATATTCAACATGGTTGTATTTTTTATTGAAGACGAATCTGGTTCTATGAAATGATAATCCTGTAAAAAATCATTTAATATGCTATTTAGTCAAAACAATACGTTTTGAATATTTATATATAAAGTAATTCAGTAAGCTCACGTTGTTTAATGATTCTATCATACTTTCTGCAACAGGATCTATATTTTTACTTTCTTCTGTTATATGTGGCATGTACAAGTCAACATAACGTAGTAATTGTAGTGCCTGTAATTTTTTATAATAAATTAAACTGATGAATTAAAAATTTTTTTTTAATTAATTCATACCATATAAATTGAAGATTTATATGGAATGAAATTTAAGATTTAAGAAACATAATCAGTGTAATATAACAAATTGATTGTAATTTAAAAAAAAATTGTTCATTCTAAACAGAAGTAGCAAACAAACCGATTTTATTTGTGCTTGAACAGTGAAGTCATCTGTATGAGAAATAGCAGTTGTCAGAAGTGTTATAATTTTTACTATCGGAGCTTCTGCTGGTAAATCATGAAACGAGATAGCTCGTTTGTTTTCTGTGAGAAAAATATTTTGATCATATTCGATTAAAATGAATAAAATAAAACTTAAAATAAATTTCCATTAAGTGAGATTAACACATTACCTTTTTCAGCTACTTCAGCAGGATTTTCAATCAGCATTGGATCAAAAGAATACACGTAGTACTCACACTTACTGAAAAAAAAATTATAGTAGAAAAAATAGTAATAAATTATTGATCTAATATTTTCTGAAAAAATTTATTGAAGAAAAAAAAAAAGAAATTTTTGTCAGTTTGTTTTTATTGCTAGGATTTTATTTTATGAATCATAGTTTAGAAGTCGTGCTGACAAACGGTTGTAGTTTTAAAAAGTGAAACATCAAAAAAGATTATTTTAAAAATTAAAAAAATTTTTATCAATCTGTATGATCAATGATGTAAGATAAAAACAAACTTTGCAGGTAAATTGAGCGGAGTTACAAATAAATTTAGCTTGATTGAGTCGTCAACGTTTGTTTTCCATAAAACTTCTCCTTGAAAGTCATTCTTTTTTATCATAGAGTGTTTAATACTATTCAATTCCGAAATTGGTATGAATTCCTCTATATTTTTTCCAATTATTTCTTTATGATCAAAATCAAATCTTTCACTAGCTTTATTAGCAAACTTTTCAGAAAAAGTAAAAAATTATTTTAAATATTTTTTCTGCATAGAGAGCTGCTAGGTTCTCACCAAAATATTATGACTTCCAGAGGTAACAATAGTAACCATCCTATTTTTTTCATAAATTGAATACATCAATTGGGCTGCTGATAGTTGATTTTGTGGTAGCCTTTGAACTGAGCAGATCCCAATAAGTTCGTTCATCAGAATTCCCTCGTGAGCACATTCAATTATTGCCTTTAGTATAAAAATAAATTGTATTCAATTTCATTAAAAGTGTCAAAATAATTTTTATTTTGTAAATTAATAAACTCTTATTTTTACTCGACTGTATCCCAAGTTAAGCAGTTGAAGGATGGCCATATCATCTTTGTGAGGCGCTGTAAAAAATCTTCAAGAACATTTTTATAACAGATTATCCCGAGCTTAAAAAAAATTTAGCTAGATCTATACTTACGTTCGCTTAACCATAGCTAATATATTAAAAATTTTATGTTCAATCAAACGTCTGTGAATAAGAAGGTATTTAATTTTTGTTCTAATTTAACTGAAAAAATTTTAAATACGAACGTGCAAATTTTATCAGCTGAGTTATATCGACTCAAGCTTCTTCGATCGATGATTGCGAGGTCATGCTTGTGGTAAGCAAGAAGATCCGATACGTCGTCGAAATTTCTTGCTTCAGAAACACTCCATCCTAATTTTCGTGCAACTTTGGCCAACACTTCGCATTGATAGTCATTGCGAGGAAAAACTAGTAGAAGCTGAAAGGATTGAATATAGTACTATATATATTCTGAATATGCATGAAAATTTAAATTATTTTTAGGGAGAAGAGTGAAGAACTCAATCGCCCATACGCGTGCGAAGAATTACTTTAACATTGTTAAATTTTATTTTATAAAAAAGTTTACTTTACAGTTGGCCAATGAAATTAAGAATAAAATTCCATACTTTAGTTCGAAATCAAAGTTTGCGTACTCTCTTTTGAAAAGTTACCTTGTTTTTTAATCATACATTTTTCTTATTTTATAGAAATAGAATATTTACAATTTGAATAACGATAAAAATGATTTGTGTAACCAAAATAAATTTTTTGTGTTCAACATTAGTTATATGTTACCTTAAAAGGCCTCAGTTCTGGTGAAGAAGTCATCCAAGAAAAATCAAGATCACGCTCACATTTCTAAATACAATGATAAAAACTTTAAAATTTTTAGTGAGTAAAAAATTTTCATCTATTTTTCAATTTTATGAAAAAAAAAACTTTTTTAACGATAAATTGTTATATATACCTCTTTTTCATCCATTAAGTAATAGATAATACTTTGTGAGCCACTTTCTTTCCTTATATCTTTATAAGTAAATTTTCCACCAGCCATTGTTTGAATTTTTTAATTCAAAAATTTTTGCATCAAGGTAAATAAACTGAAATAAATAAAAATTCAAATAACTTTCAAAAATTGTTTTCTTGAAAAATTCTTTGATGAGTAAAGTAAATTGAAAATTATTATTGTAGAGTCTGTTTAAGGGGATCCCCCGCCCCTCCCCCCTTCCACATATTCGCCAGAATCATCATTTTTAAGATACCATTTATTATAACTTCTACACTACTCAGCCATGTTATTATTATCATGATTCAAGTTAAATTATAAAAAATTTTAGATCCCGTGCAGTACAGTGATCAGTATCGGTAAGACAAATTGAACCTTCAGCAACTACTTACTGATAAATTACTTTAGAGTATAATACGTCACATATTATCATATGTTATCTTTGCTCTCAACTTTCACACCTGCGTGCACACTTCACATATTTATACTCAATTTGGCGTCGGCGTTTCTGACTTCACTGTTGATTTAATCTCAGTAAAAGTGAAATTTCTCTTAGCTTACGAAGTTTCACTACGTATCACACAATAAAACAAATAAGAGAAAAATTTTAATAAACCTTCGTTTATTAATAACTAAGCAAAAAATTTCATGTAGGAGAAAATATTTTTTCAAATCCTTCATCTTTTAAAGTTAGTGAGATCAAGTAAGAACGTTTTAACAAGTGACTAAATGAAAGCGCGTTATAAAAAAAGTATGATATAGTCTTGACAGTAATCGCGATATAATTCAACGAGTCCAAGATTAAGTGCATTTTTTATTGTTGAGAAGTTTCAAGGTCCCTTGACTGCGCTGATTGATTTACAATTGAACCGCTGGCCTTTACTAGAAATTTTAAAAACAAAAAGTAAGCTAAATAAACTTTTCAACTAAAAAAATATTAAAAATAAAAATTAGAATATTTTTAAAATGAAAAACAATTATTTTCAAGTACAGAGATCTCAATATTAACAGAATAATTTATAAAGTTATTTTTTTAATTTACAAACTTGTAATATTTATGTTCCTATTCTCTATCGTACGTGAAAAAACGTAAATTTCTTTCAAAGATTTTTATGTAACGAAGAGAAATGAATGATTCAAACTTCAACACCGGTAGTGATCAAGATAATTTACCCTTCAATTGTCATGCTTTGCCGTGAAAAATGTACTTCTACACCCATGCCCAGCACGTCAAGACCCTAATTTTTACGAGGCAGCAATAACTCTCTCGGTTACACCGCCGAACCCAAGTGTCTGCAAAAACACAAGGGGTGCGTTACACTTCCGAGAATTTAAAGGTTTGTTGTGGCGCCACCTCACGGGGGGTAGCAGGATATACATGGCTCGGGTAACGCCCCTTCCAAAGGGTTGTATTTTTCACTGATGGATTCGTTCGTGTAGCGTCAGCGAGGGAGAGGTTTTAGCTAATTTGTTTTAGAATTATGGCCACGACTGCAGCTGCCTGCCTAGCTGATCAGGATTAAATCTTTATTTCACTCCGACGTGCAATCCTCACTTTGCCCATCCGTTTTCAGTCAAATAAAGTACTGCTTTGCCCGACTGTTGAAACGCGCGAGCAATCCGCACTTTGCTCGTCTGTTTTCAAAACAGTCGAGCAAAGTGCAGATTGCTCGCTCGTTTCACATTTTGAAAACGCAGCCATCAGTGCAGTTACAGCGGCCGCCCCCAATAAACTTAGACGCTTATACCTGAACTATCGGTATCTATAGGTATACCTCTCGACGCTACTCACAATGTCTTATAATGGGTCCTGCAGTGCGGTTGTATACCTACATCGTCGGTTGAACCCATCTTTAACTAATGGCATTTTGTTTTAAAAATTCGAAAATTCACGTAATGCGTTTTTCTGCTACCTGAGCAATAAGAAAACTGAACTTAGACCGATCAGTTTTATTTGAGAGTCTTCAATATTTGCACTTACAAGCCTTAAATTTATAGTAAAAAGTAAAGTGGATTTTATAAATCATTAAAATTGAATCGAAGTTGATTTTGTATAGAGGGCGAAAGTGTAGATTGCACGTCAATCGTGAAATAAAATATTGTGTTTCACTCTTTCTGCTCTGTGGATCATTGCCCGGCTCGCCGAATAATAGTTTGTAGGTCGAGGCGTAGGGGTCGTGCGCGTAGCGCACACAAACACATGCGGCTACAAACAAATACAAACTATTATGCGGCTCGCTCGGGCAAAGTACCACAGAGCCTCACTAGTGAAACAAAATACCAATTCTTCTACCATTTTTACAGCTTTTCAGACCCAGATCGCAGACTCAATAATCAACGTCTGGTTTTTTTTTTCGAGTTTTGAAGCTCCTTAGAAACTCTATTTTATCATGAAAGTTTTTTTTTTTTTTTACTTTGGAAGAAAGAAGTTTTAAAAAAGGATAAATGATCTCTGCTGAAACAGATATTAAAAAGCTTATAAAATTTTAATAATAAAAAATGTATCTATATATTAGTGAAAATTTGTACCTTTAACTTTCATTGATCCTATCGTTTCGAGATCGTGCATTTGGAAACAAAAGATACTAAAAAATTACCATGATCTATTAAATCTTTCAAAAAAATTATCTAAACTAGGAAGTGCGCCTGCTTAAAATTTGATTAAAGGACCTAAAATAATGTGGCTAATTCAGAGAAGTAAGATGGAGGGCGGGAGGGATCTATATTGGTATTTGTGTGAATTTATCAGCTGTACAGTAGCTCTGAGCACTAGGGGAATAGGAGTATAGTTACGGGCTGTTAGTTTTGTTGGAAAAAGACTGTCGCACGATTGTACACTATCGTTTCGACTGCATCTAGGTGTGGCTTGGAAGCCATAGACTTATTTGATACTTTGTAGATTCATGAAGGCTTGCCACGCGAATTTCTCGGTCTTTGCATAACAAAGCCGGCGGCACGGCGAGCGGCTAAATTTTATCGGCCATATTCAACACGGCGTTTGACGACGGATAACATCAACCACCGGGCGAGACTCTCGGTGCTCGTCTACATTCGAAGTCACGCTTTTTTCAATTTTCCAAACCAATCGAATCAATATACTTCAATAGATAAACCGAACAAAAAAGACTTAGCTAAAAGCTCTTTTTTTTATTCAAAAATTTTTTTGCGTTTCAAACTATTAATTAATAATATTCAACTTTTTAAGTAACTAGTATACTACCGCAGTTTTGTATTGAAATTAAAGAAAAAACGACCGATAAGAAGGAAAAGAAAAAAAATATCAAAGAATTATACCGACAAAACTGAATAAATCAAAAGTTTGTAAAAAGATAACCTGCAAAGAGATTTAAAAAAAAATCATACAATCAATTTATTTTTGCTTCACATCAAAAGTTCCCAAGCACCCCAGTGCGATGTAATAAAAATGTAAAAAAGCGCGCGTGATTTTTCAGGTCAGCCAGACACTTTCGAAGGAACAAGAGCCTCCGTTTCATAAAAGCGAGGATAGGGCACGGGAATGAATTGGGTGGAATAGAGGTGATAGGATACGCACACGCAGCAGCTTCGGGAATAAAAGAAGAGAGACGACACTGGATACTCACGATCGTGGTTAATCGCCTCCTCGGATTCAAGCGCCAAACTAAACACAGGAAGTCATCTTCGTTGATTCAAAACCGACGCCGCGGTTTGCCTGTTTTCTTTGCACTTTGTCTGTTTTTAATTTTTATCTATACTGCACAATATGAAGATCAAGATAAAATTCATTCAGAATCACAGACCTTTTTTCATGAAAGCTGCAGATAACGCAAAATGTTTGTTCGATATAACCTTAAAAGTTGTGAAAATTTTAGTATTAGTTATATAGTTAAAAGTGACATTAAATAAATTGGACTCCAGAAAAAAAATTTTATGAAATAATTACCTTTTTAATGGTTTTAGCAAAGAAAGGGTTCGGTAGAGTTCTTCACTATCCATAAAAGAAAGCCACCGAAACCGACAAAAATAGACCCTAATGTCCTTGGTGACTCGGTTGTATGCAGATTTTTTAGCAAGAGCGAGCGAGGCAGCCTGAGAATCTGAACCACCGGTGAAAGTTAGGTGAAATAAAAATACTTATTTTGTAATATACATTATGATGAAAGTAATTAATGTTTATTATATGTAAATTTTTACTTGCGGTACCATAATAACGAAATAATAAAATTATTCATGCCTACAGTAATGTTAATTTAAACCGGGTTTTAATGATGTAACAAACAATTACTTAGTGTAGACAACTTTAAATGAAACCACCGGAAATAAATTATTTTTGTTTAAACAATTATATTTATTCTGACGATTTGAAAATTTGAATTCAGTTCGAAGATGAAAAATGCCCTCTTTATCAGAGCCACCAACCTTTAAACGATTACAGTTCGTCCTCCGAAGTGATCAAATCGAGAGCTGCATCAGACGGAATTGAAAAAAAAAAAAAATGAAAACAAACTGCTGATCCGATGATGCAAGGTATGATTTAACTTCTTATGCGATTTCTTCTCCCGGAAGAGCATCGCTCGCGGGTTCCTATCATCATCAGCAGGTAGCCAGAGCCAGTGGTGCACAAAGAAGGCGAGGAGGAACAGGATATCGGCGCGTATGCATCTCAGAAAAACCGAAAGAACAACAGGTCGGCAGCCGGCGGGCGGGCGGGCGGCGTTCTCCACCTCCTCTACTCCTTCTGCTGGTTCTTGGTCTGCCACCAGCAGCGCGCTTAGTTCTATGCACCGCGGGCAGGCGCTGTTGCATGGAGGAGTCAGTTATTTACCGGCAGCGAGTGCCGTCGGCCGTGCGGTTAACGCGCGCTCGCTTATTTTATCACGTGACTGCGATTTTTAGTCGGTTTAATTTTTTTCTAACTGAGTGTGATTGTGAATCTTCGTGAATATTTTACCTGCGAGCTTACGATTAGTGATCAAAGTGTCGTGCAGGTGCAAGTGCGTGTGAGAGTGTTTTGTTTTATTCGAAACAAAAGCTAAACGCTCGGCCGAATCGCTGATATCAATTTATTGGCGCTTTTTTCATCTGCACATGCGCAGAGTGGCGCCACCCCCGCAAGAATAACGTAGTGCATTTTTGAAAAGTGTCCGTTAAGTTCTGCGGAAGACAGGTTCGTGTGAGGTGAATCGCGTGCTTGAATATTCATATCAATAGTTTAGAAGACGCCTGGATTGATTTCGGATGTGAAGCTTTAACCGGCGTGGTCTACTTCCGACCTTAGTTTTCTAAAAAGAAACGGAAACGTAAACAAACTCGACAAGTGGTAATTACTGCTAAGGTGAGCTTTTTTTGTCGTTCATAACGAAATTTTCATTGACTGTAATTGTAAAAAAGAATATTTGACTTTTTTTGTTTTTAAATTTATTTTTAATTGGCTTAAAGTTTTTTTGTCAAGTTTCAAATTAAAACGCATGTATCTCTTTCTTCTATCATAGAACAAAGAAGAAAAGAACATGTTTGAAGGTCATGTTCGAGGTCATGTTTCAAAAGAGTTGTATTGATTACATGCACTAATAAATCGAATGCATGCATTTCTTTCTTCTGATTTCTAAGAATAAGCATGAAACAAAAAGAGCGACAAATTTACTAAATAATTCTTTTTTAAGTTGTGATTATTGGCATCTAGCATGAGGGGAGGTAACTTGGGGGCGCGTAAAAAGCCGTAAAAAGAGCCTACAAAAATTTGGTGGCGACTTATCGAATTAAAATCTTTACAAGGGATTTTGCATGCAAGAGTCTACAATTTCTGCTTTTGCGAGATGCCAATAAGCAAAAAATATAACAAAAATTGATGTAACAAATTATTTTCCCTTAATATCATAAACATTTTCGAGAACATTTTCACCACTAACGGACAAATACCAAAATAATCTTTTAATAAGCATTTATCAAACCTTTTTTTTTATTGATTTGAGCGACAACTAGATCAAATACTTTTATTTATGGTATATATAAATATAAATAAACTTCAAACAATTTCAAACATGTGACCTTGAAAATTAATGCGAATAATACCTCCGGAAAGAGTAATTGCAAGACGGAAATGTTTTCAAAAAAAAAAAAAAAAAATTTTTTTACATCACTGGACAAATGGTCATACTTATTTTTACCACGAGATATATTTGATTCTCGATTTGATTTAACTGAAAGTTTCTTCGTTACAGTTAGATTCTTCTTTCAATCGGCTAATGATTAAATATGAAGTAGTTTAAAAAAAAATTTGCAGAAAACGAAAGAATGCGCGAATACTACAGTTGGGATCCCAGAATTCTTGCTAATTAATACGGTTTTTCTAATAATCTTTTTCTCACCACTCTTATTGTGGAGGCATTATCATTACTTTATTTTTTTTATGCCGGCTAATTAATCTATTTATCTAATAATCATATAAAAATGTAATCATTTTGATTTTTCATAAATATAAAAATATATACATTATTTTTTATCATGAACACAAAAATACACTATAAGTGCATAAATTAAAAAATTAATTAGTTGAAAAACCGTATTATGAAAAACAGTATCATTTTTTTATACTGACGTTTAACATTATGGTCATTGTTTTTTTTTTTTTTTTTTTTTACCCCAAACAATAAATAAAGTCATCAATAAATCTGCCTTTGGTATTTTCCTCGGTATTTTCAATCAATCCGCCGTAGGTCGAGCCGTAGGTTAAGTGTGTTATTTTTAAAACTTCTCTGGAATTCAGCTAAATTAAAAAAAAAATTTTGAAACCTCATTTTAAACTTAATTTAAAAAAAAAAAAAATTATAAAAAAATTTAATAATAGGCACCGTTACACTAGAAATCTGATTAAAAAAAAACTTCTAATACATTTTTTTCAGAACTTATACCTTTTTTTTACTGAAAAAAAGCGATAGTACTCATTGAGCTCTACAAAACCAATCACAGGAAATTTGAGGTTTTAATTTGTGAAGTTTTTTTATATCTTTTTTATGAAGCAAAATTGAAATGAAATTTTTTTAGTTGAAACAAAAGTGATTAAATTAAAAGAAATTTGACCAACTTTTGTAACAATTAAAAAAATTCTTAAATTTTTTGTAAGTGGTTTTTAGAGATCAATGAATATCACTCACATTAAATTTAAACTAAAAAAGAAAGACCTGTCTGAGAAAAATTTTTAACGAATAAAAAATATTTTTTTTTCTTCCGAAAAAAAAACGGCAGTTTCGGGCTACAGCCTGAAACTTACACACCTCGGCCAGTAAGACAAAAAGTAAGAAAGCCTCAAATCACATATTTAGTAACGAGTTCAGTAACCTCGGTGGAGAATTACATCTCTAACTTCAAAATCTGACCTTCGCCACTTTGATTCTGGTTCTTGGACGGAAAAATAAAATACAAACTCGGTCGGCAAAGGATTTTTTCGCCTCCTCGTTGTAAATTTACTATTTTTTTTGTTACCTTTGTAAAAGAGAGCTATCGGCATACTACGTAAGATTTTTATACGTGATCTGATTGATAGAATATTTAAAATATTTTTATATTTTTGAATTATATATTTTTTGAATTATATTCAAAAAAGTGCATTTTAAGGTTATGATTGTTGTTTTTTTCTTAGCAGCTGCGCGCTCAGAGCCCAGAGGAGCTGCGGGCTTTTAGAATGCGGTCACCTTGAAAATTTTATTTTTGAAAATCAAAGCCAGCGGTAGCTGGCTTGGGGAGATTTTTTTCCCGCCAAAATAGTAGCCGGCTGCCGTGCTTTATTTACAGCTACTGGAGCTACCTTAACCCTACTAACCACAATTAATCAATTATTTAAAAATTAAAACACGTTACCTGCATCATTAAACCTCTAGACTACGCCTACTTTTCACTACCGAAGAGATGAGGATTGTTTTCGAAGCTTATATTTTTTTAATTTTCTTATTTTTTAATTCGCGTTTTTGAAATCGGCCTTTTTTTTGGACTTTCCATCCATCAACGTTCGATCGGGGATCGGCACCTCCCAACATTTTCAACAGATGGCGCTATCATGATTTTTTTTATTTTTAAAAAAAATAAAATTAATTAACGTTTATGAAAACTTGTTTTCATAAATAAAAAAATGAAAAAAAAAAAAAAATTAAATAATAATTAATAAAAATTAGAATTAACCTTTGAACGATAAAAGACACTGGTAACTGGCTTGGTTAGAGAACAATCATCAGTGTCGCAGTAAAATCAGAGAGCAAAAGAAAATATGTATTTTAAAAGAGGTAGTTGTAAACATTCTTACAAAGTAACATGTTCAATAGCACACGTAGGAAATAATTTAAATAATGGGCACTACGTGAGCATTTTACGACAAAAAAAGAGTTGGATAGAAGTAAGCGACGAAAATATTTTTCCGTACTCCGGCCGGGAAGCGCTACTTCCCAGCCGCTGCCGCTACAGTCAGTAGCGCTTCCCGGCGCCGTCGTGCGGAAAAATAGTATACTCAACTAGGCAGCTGAATGGGAAGGCCTCAGATCACATGTTTGTCAACCTCGGCTTCGCCTCGGACGACAATTTCATGTGATCTGAGACATTTCCCATTCCAGCTGCCTAGTTAAGTAATATACTAATAAAAAAACCTTGGCCAACTAATGCTAAAGGTGTTTATATATTTATATTAGAAAAAAAAAAAAAAAATTAGAAAAATAACAAATAGATAATTATCAAAAAATTATCAAACAAAAAAAAGTGATATCCCACAAAAAACCTTACAAAGGTAAACAAACGTGGGGAGATTTTTTTAATGAATTGATTTAACAAAAAATAGTGATATCATTAGATAGATTTTATAAGGTAGAATTTTTGATAAGATGTCATATTAATAACAGAATTTAAAAATTAATTGCTGTAACAAATTTAAGAAAAAAAAAATAATTATTTCAAAAAGTAATAAAAAAATTATTTTAATGAGTTGTGTATTTAAATTTAAAAAATAAATTGAAATCAATATTCATAAAATCTGCCAACGAAGATAAAGTTAATAAATTTTCTTCTGAATATGAACTTCGTGGGCAGATTTTATGAATATTGATTTCAATTTATTTTTTAAATTTAAATACACAACTCATTAAAATAATTTTTTTATTACTTTTTGAAATAATTGTTTTTTTTTTTCTTAAATTTGTTACAGCAATTAATTTTTAAATTCTGTTATTAATATGACATCTTATCAAAAATTCTACCTTATAAAATCTATCTAATGATATCACTATTTTTTGTTAAATCAATTCATTAAAAAAATCTCCCCACGTTTGTTTACCTTTGTAAGGTTTTTTGTGGGTCGAGTTTTAAGCCTTTAAAATTAAAAAGAGCATATTGAGGCAAGAGATATTGATGTTTTCTCGTTTAGAAGAAAATAATCTCCAAAGTTTCGTTAAGATCAGCGATCTACCTGCTGCAGGTGTCGACGCTCCTTGTAGATTAGACTCAAAGCTTCAAATATAAAAAAACCTCGAAGGCAATTTTAGTATCAATATGAAAAAAAAAAAAAAAACCCAACAACAACCAAACAAAATGAAGTCATGTTTTGTCGGTAACTTGAGAACTTAAGAGAAGTAATTTTATCATTTGTTAGTTCAAGAGAAAATAGTAACCGAACCTTACGGGCCACCCGCAGTTCGCAGTCTTTTAAAATCTCAAGATCCAAGCCAATTTAAAGTTGCTAATAGACCTTTCTATCTATAGAAAAAATAACAATTACTCCACACATAACGCCTTATGCAACTTTGCCGAATGATTATCGCTAATATGTTAACTACATTTTGTTTAGATAATTTGTTCCTCTTTTTTCGTTCATAAAATTTTTCAGCTGTAAAATCAAAGTAAATGCACAATGCATCGCCATTGTCTTATGCTGCGGGATTTTACGATTTGATTTATTGTTGTGTCAGCTTAGCGGGTCACTCTTCTATATACGATCTTTATTAAAAGCCGGAGCGACGTTAAAATCCATGCATGCATACGGTGCAATGCATGTATCGCTGGCAGCGCGTCCACTGCAGGCTGTCATTGCGTAACCATTTTTCCCGGTAACATTCTTTCTTTATATTATGTGGGTGAAGGAAGTGATTGTTTTGAAGGTCCTTTACGATTACGAAGTGACAATGTTTTTCATAAAAATTTTGCAATATCTATTTATGAGCGCCCCGAGACTTTAAAAGTATACAATCATATATTTAAATTTTAGCCGCAGCTTTGATTGACGTCCATACGTTTATTATAAAAATCTGTTTTGGTATAGCAGACGTGAACCTTTTTCCTATAAACATATGTCATAATACCTTTGTTCTCGTTTGACAAGTTGTGAAATATTTTTTTCTTTGGTGAGCAATATTGTTTCAATCCAAAATATTACTTTGTATTTTCTAATCAGTGGGTCTATTGACTGTTGTAAAAAAAAAAAGATAAAATAATATGGGATAACACTGTATTGAAATAAATATCGAAGTTGCATAGTTAAAAATTGAAAAAAAATTTTTTACTAGTCACGTGTGACGATTGCGCCTAAATGTGGACTACGTTTTAGATGAAAAAGTTCTTTTTTTGTTATGAAGGAATTGTGTGAATGTAGAAAAGTTCTATTGACTTGCAAATGAGAAATTCACTAAACGTCTTTCATTCATCGATTTCTCACGTGATCTGGACGCTTGTGAAAAGATTTTTTTTTTAGATGCGCCTGATAGATATGTCGATCGGGAAGTTCGATTAAATTCAATGCAATTGATTCAAAATTTGTAGGAGTTGTATTAGGATGAACAAAAAAAAAATATCTATGCTTTAATTTCATTCTTAGCTAATATTTTTGTTTTTTATAACTAAATTTATTTATTTATTAAAAAAAAAAATTGAATTATCCCTATAACAGCTACTAATTGAAAAAAAAAAAAAATTATAAACCTGAATAATTTTTTTTTTTTTGAAAACTATTCACAAATTTTACCAAGCTAAACTGCATGCATTTTTTTATGGTCCAGTGTTGGAATACAAACGACTTTACCGAACACCGACTGTTATTCATTCCGGCCTTAACGAATCAGCATGGAGAATGAACTTAGACTTAAACGTATGAAACAAAAAAAAAATCGAAACGTATACTTATGAAGAAAAAATACGTAAAAAAATTTTGAAAGTTAAATTTTTGAAAGTTTTAAAGATTGTTTCAAACAAGAAAACAAAAATAATTTTGCTGAGAAAATAATAAAAAATCAATAATAGTTATTATAACGGTAGCTTTGTTTGTAATTATGTAACAGTCTCGTAACATTTGTTAATCTTAAAAAAAATAATTGATATGGAATACATCATTTCTGTTACAGGAACAGCATCAGCAACAGTTAGATTGCGGCGAAGTGCAGGTAATCGAGCGAGGTATAATCATCGTCATCCTGACGAATGTCGTCGCAATCGCACGCGATTACATCTCAATTTCGCCAAATCTGTTGGGGACCTTTGAGCTCACATCCATCGACACGAAGAAGGCTGAGGACTTTTTCGGGCTTCTTTGGATCAGATAGTGGTACAGAATGAGACAGAAGAAAAGGAGGCTTGTTTAGTTGACGATTGCCCGAAATTCTCCGATCACACGCCATGGCTTACGTTGTATGGAGGGTCTTGATGAAGAAGTACTCGAAGGTGCGCCTCGGCTTGCACAACTTCCCGGTAAGTGTCATGCAGCAATACAGCATTAACCACTGTACACGGCGCTTCGAGCTTCTTGTACACGTGTTTAACGCCGCGCTCTGGCTCCTTCTAAAGTAAGGGAACCCCCGTTGGTCTGCGATTATAAGACAGGCGCTAAACTGGTAATTCGCGCGCAACACCGAGACAGTTGTGCAATGAGAAACTCCTCTGCCACCTTCTTCTGCTCTGCCGACGCCGCTAGGATGCAGATGGTGTTCCGCATATCTCGCTCCCGCAGTCAGAAACCTTTTTTTTTTTTTTTTTCTCCTCTTTGCTTCAATTACGAGCTTTGAAGAGGGTGGGAAACACGGATTTTAATACGCATCAACTGACTCGGAAGGAGATTATTCGTTCATTTTTGACTTATAATTAACACAAATTTTTAACTAAAAAAAAAAGGTTTTTTTTTCAGATTTTTACGGTATTTGTAAGATGGGGTAGTTAAAATCGTTCAGGATTTTTAAAAGTAAGAGGTTTAATTCCAATTGCTGGTTTTGTAACTTTTGTAACTCGAAAAATTTGTCTCACTTTTAATGGGATCCGCAAAGAGTTGATTACACGGTTGTTGATGAGTTTGGTTAAAAATTTCGGTATCGAGATGAAAAATTTAATAGAGATTGGAATTCAGAGAATGAGTTTCTGCGGTGCAGGAGAGGATGTGACTCTAGGTATTAATTACGGCGGGGTTTATTTTCGGAGTTTCACTTTTGGTCTCTGACTCTCCCTCCACCAGAAAGCTCGCGCTAAACTTGATGAATTCCTCAGAGAGTCACGCTGGTTAATTAGCGGACATTCTTAAATAATCTTTGGAACCTGAAAAATTTGACTCTCGGTAATTGATTTAAAGAATTTATAAATGAACGTGTTATATGTTTATAAACCCAAAGTATCTGCAGCTCATGTGAAACTTGGTACATTTTCTTTAAAATAAACACCCTATCTTGACTAGCAATAAATAATTGTAACTGATTATATGTTGTCCTTTGAAAAAGTTAACAGCGTGCTGGGAGTTGAAAAAATATACATCCCTGAGAAACACGGTACATCTTCTAATTAGCTGGGCATTGAAAATAAATTATCCTCTGCTGATGCGCTAGGCGCAGGAATAACAAGTTTAGGAGAACAGGAAGTTTAGTATTCGGTGCATCGCCTCATATATCTTTGGAGAATGTTATCTTTGAGACATGAAGATACCACACTCGAAAGCTGTATATGGTTCATGTTCCACCTGAGTTTAGTAAACCTTTTTTTTCTTTCTTTTTTGTTTTGCACTAATTACTGTCACAACTTCATTATGAAAAGATTCAAAGTCATGTTTTTAATTTTTATTTTATTTTAACATTTCTTGTGTTTGCATAAAATATTTATAATTAACGTGCTGAATAATTTTTGTCATATTTTACATAAATTAGTTATATGAAATTTTATTACATCACAGTTACTTGCGTGACGCAAATTAAAGTTTTATTTACGACTCACAAGGAAATGACCTGCCCTTTAGGAAATAGATTTTGATGAAACTTCGTAGATCGTTTCTTTATACCAAATGATGAAGTAAAGCAAAGTTCTAGAAGCACTTTTTTAAGTTTTTAGTCTTAGAAAACAAAATTGTTCATAGTAAAAATTAAAGAGTTTTCATTTGAAAATATTGTTCCTTTAAAATATATTTAAAAAAAAAGTGAGAGGTTTAAGAATTCTGGATTAAACTTCGAAATACAAAAAAAAAAGACTCAAAGGACAGTAATCGTCTCTTTGTCAGTAACATAAAAAATAAATACTCAAAAGCCATTATTAGAAAAATAAACAAAATTTTTTTCTATCTTTGACGTATTTCAAAATTGTACAAGTGATTAAATTTAGTTAATAAAAAATACCATAACTTATGATCACTTTTAACGCAGTCTTTTACTATGCTTCATGTCTAACGATCCACTCAAGGAGCTTTTACACTTGAGTGTAAAAATTCGACGTGCGAAAAGAGCTCGGGTCTTCTCAGAATAGTCAAAGCCTCCCAAGTGTAAAACTAGCACCTCGGGTCTAATGCACCTCACGCGACTTCCCAAGAACGTCCGAGGCGCATCTCTCGCTAAACTGCAAGAGCATAAATTCACGCGTGCGCGAGTCCCTCGATTTGTTGGATTTCAAAGCTCGTTCGCGCGCGTGTGCCCGATTGTGTTCGTGCTGCTTCCTACTTTGAAAATCGTATGCAGATTGCCCGGTAGTTTTGCTCGCGCCCGTATAACCTCGGAGTCTTGATAATTGGATTCGGTGCTTCTCCTTTTTCGGTTTTTTTTTTTTTTTTTCCTTTTCGGTAGTTTCTCATGAATCGAGACGAGCTGCGAAAATCTAAGCGTCAATTTTCGTCGTTACGTACCCATCGTATCGGATTATAAATTACGCTCGCGGTAAATTATCGGCTTTAATCGGGGGCCTCTAGCCATGATGTGAATTTTCTTCCGGGTTTAACTATGTTGGTATTTTTTTCTCAAAGTTCAACAGTTTTTTCGAGATTGTTTTAAAATTTTCTTCGAAGTGCACCAGAAAATTGTGTGTTTTGAATTTAATACCAGCGCGGTCTCACGATTGTTGCCCATGCAAATTAGTAAAAGTGTTTCGGGTAATGTTTTGTGCCATAACCAGTAGTTACCAACAGCCTAGGGAAAACTAATCATTTCAATTGTAAAAACTGGAAATCTTGTTCGTGAATAATAATTAGATAAAAATCTCTGAAATCCCCTTTGCCCCAACTATTAAAATCCAAGTGGTTGCTTTTTTCGATATTAGAGGTTAAAATAAGGGAGCTCAAGCTCAAGCAATTGTTACCGTTTTACAGACAAACCGAACAGTGAATTGAATTCAAATTAATGAGACATAATGCGGATAGTTTAATTCTCGTGAGAAAACCTGACTTAACAGTACACGGAGAGAAGAGTCGGAGATCCGTTTACGAAATTGGGACCTAACCGGGTTGTCTTTGTTAAGCGCAATCGGGCTTCGAACTAGTTCGCAATCAGATTGCAAACTGCGCGAAGCCCGATATCGAACAGGCGAACGTAATCTGGGAGTGTCGCCCCAAGAGGGCGCCGCTTCGTTTACGATCTCAGTTCGACATCGGGCCTCTCGCCCGAGTTCGCAATCAGATTGCGAACTGGTTCGAAGCCCGATCGCGCTTAACTAAACACAAGCAGGTTATGTTCCAATTTCGTAAACGGATCTCCGACTCTTCTCTCCGTGTAGGTCACTGTAATTGGATCCAACTGCGTATCATGAATGATTCCCAATGCATTTGTGCAAAAATTCATAGTTTCATTATTTTCTCGTGGCATTCCTAATTTTCTATTACGGATACAGGTAATCAACAGTCACGTAAATTAAAAATAAATTTATTTTTATTCGATATAATTTTTTACTAAATCTGTTACTGAAGTTGTACAGATAAATCACTTATTTATTGCTAATAAGTATTTGACCTATTCCTAAAAGTAATCTATGAACGCCATACTTATTTTTCAATGTAACGCTTACTTAAACTGTAATTAACCAGAGCAATAAAGTATAAAATGTAAAACTGTCTAAGAAGTAGAGGCGACAGACGCCAACGCAATTAAAAAAAGAAAAAAATCTCATCGACTGACACAATAACGTTTTTCCTGGAGGGAGAGGACAATTTACTCTCTTATAATACTGCTAGTACAACGACGCCGCCGCTGCCGCGGTACCCACACATCTCCCATCTTTTTCTCTCCGCGTAATCAGCAGGTCTTATACCGGGATGTAACGGGAAGCCCAACGAAGCGTGTGTTGTTGTTGTTGTTTGCTACTAAATTCCGTCGATGATGGAAAATTGGTGTCGGAACGATGGAATCTTTGTCTTGCTCGGTTGGAGATTGATTGTTCGAGAGGTGGCCCCGTTCTTTTTTTTTTATTCTTCTTTTTTGTACCAAAGGCGTTATTAGATGGATCGACTGATTTTCGGGTTGTATGCGGTTTGGGAATGATTAAGGGTTCAGCCGGAAGCTGTGATTCGTAGGTTCCTTGAAAAAACAAGAGAAATTTTTTTCTTCTCAGCTGCGGAAAAAAATTGAGCAATTAATTTTCTTTATCCTATTAAGGTAGTAACTTGGAAGATATAAGCACAATTTGTTTAAATTTAAAGGACCCAAAATCGTTGCAAAATCGTCAAAGTCTGATCTTTAGAATCCAAAAAAACATCCTCAAAAATCTCGGAAAAATCCTTTTTTAACTAAAAAACTGCTTTTTGGGCACTTTTTCAAATCCCTTTTTTTCACAAAAAATACCAAATTTTTTAATTTCAAAGAGGGTTTGGCAGAAACCGAAAAATAACAAATGCCCAAAAAAAGTATTAAAATTTACTCGAAAATTTAATAAATTTTTGAAACTTGTGGATGAGATTTCAGCGATTTGTCAAGAGGTCCTTTCTATGAAAATTCGATTCAAAGTTTGAAAAATTAGATTACTCGGAAAGAAAATTAATTAAAGTCTTTTTACAAAATGGTATCCAAAAAAGATCAGGCCGGGCGATGGGTGGAGATGGCGTCACTGGACGCGCATCACGCGCTTATCAGAGTGTGTAGCGGTAATAACGCGGCGTATAAAAGGAGTCGGCCGGCCGGCCAGCCGCTGGCTGCCACCGCTAATTAGATAATTGTGTCCGCGCGCTCGCGGGATCGCCTGACCGCTTCTTCTTCTTCCTTTCTTTCAGATCCTGATGATGTTGCTGGGTACTTACCTGCAATGAACACACTGACTTACTTTTGTATACGCCATCAATTAGGTACTTTTTTTTCAGATTATTTATTGACATCGTTTTAATTAATAGGTAGAATTAGACGTCTTTTTATATAATTTGTTTAATTGAAATTTAAACTTTTCTGGAATTCACAAGAGACTAGATTTAAATACTGCTATTTTCATCGAGTGTATTTATTCTCATTCAAAAAAAAAGCCCAAGGGTAACGTCGCGTTCCTGCGTCATCGTCGGGGGTTCACCGGCCATATCTCATCGCGTTGAAATAATAAGAGCGTTACACGATCGAATCCAGTCGCGATTATCTCCCGCTCTCTCGGCGAAATATTCAAAACAAAACAGGTTTGCGCTCTCTCGGGGGTGCGAAACATCAAACATCACCACGCCGTCGTCGTATCTTTCTCCCGCAGATATACATAAAACACCCCGCGCGCTCTAAGGAGTTACAAGTGCAAAATAATCACTGCCGCCGCTGTTACGGCATAAAAGAGATAGACCGGGAGGAGCGAAACGAGAGAAGCCAGCTTGAGAAAATAAAAAACCCTCGACGACAAGAGGATGCAAATGAAACTTGCGCAATTCCCCCCTCGTGTGTGTACTTACTTGACACTACGGTGACTCGATAAATTTAAATCCCTCTCGCAAAGACAGCAACTGGGAGGCGGGCGTTAATGCTTAATTATTCGAGGCTTGGAACCGTTTTGATTAAACTCACAAAAATTCGATCTCGAAAAATGATGCTGCAGCGTCATGCAGAGATTCAAAAGCCGGCTAAAAAGAAGATTGTTATCGTATTCCGTACCCCCAGCTCGGTCCAGTGGTTTTAATGAAGTATTCATTTATCGATCTCGGGAGAGTGCAGCGTCGAGCGGTGGCGGGAGATTCTTTTGCACTCAAGGGACGCGCGACCGTGACCATGAACCGTCTTGGTGACCTGGCTCAGGTAAAATACACTCATAAATCTGTGTCCCCAGAGTGGTGTGCGTGGTCACTTTATGTGTGTGTGTTGGTTGCGGTTGTTTGCTGCTACCTGCACCATGCCAATAGCTGTTACGAAGCGTTTAAACAAGTAACCGCGGGTGGGTCCTGACGCGGCCTGGCTGCGGAGTGAAAGAGGAGACTCTTTTATATCGTGTGCTGCACCGGTGTTGTGAGTCTGCTAGGCTGGACGCTCATAATTACGTTCCTTTGCGATTAACTTCCTCCTTCACTTGTTTTTTTTACCGAGACTTGCTAAAGCGCTTTTTTGAAATTGGTGTGATAAATTCGAATCTTTAAAACGAGACCTCACTTGGTATAAAATATTGATTTGGTGGTCCACGGCATCTATTCGCGCTTGGCATAGTCACATTAAGGTACACCTTAATTATAAATAAACAAAAATACGAGCAAAAATAACAGTAACTTCCATTAAATATAAAAAAGTGTGATTTAGACTTGTGATTTCTTTTCTAAATATTTGATAATCTCGTTGATAATTATTAATCTTAAGCCACATTGTAAATAAACCTTATTTTGTTGTCTAAAAATCTTATTTTTAGATTGTGAAGTGATCTTGTACTCTAAAATACAAATTATACAATTTTTAATGTACTAACAAAAAAGGAAAGAAATAAGTTTTTGACGTTTGATTATAAAATGAATTGATGCGTATGGTTTGAATTATCCTCCATCAGTTTTGATTTGCTCTTTCAATGTTCATGAGTGTTCTTTATACTAATAAATTGTTAAATTTGCTACAAGCGTGTGGCGCATCACTTGAATTGACGTACATGTAAATTTCTGAAATGATTTTAATGCATAAACTTTACGAAATATCGGTTATAGTTGATAAGGTAGGTGCTCGGGTAGGTGTGCCTAATATAGTTATTCTAAGCGAAAATGGATGCTATAGCTCATCAAATTAATATTTTATAACGTGCAATGTCTCAATTAAAAGCTTGATCCAAGAGTTTTCAAGTGAGACCCTAACTATTCGATTTCAATCAGTATAGGGGCTCAATTTTAGGAAGAACTATCAAACAAAATCGAAGAACAATATAGATTACAGTTTAATTTATAAAGATGGCAAAATCAATTCGACGTAAAATGACTTAACAAATCGTGACATAGTATTTTGATTCGCGATAAATCAACGTACATCACCTTCACTCGAAACTACAATAAATCCACGTCATGTTGATGATATGCACATAAGTGCAGTTCTTCTTGTTTGAGCTGTTAAAAGGATGATACTTCAAACACACAAGCCGACTGCTTTGCATAACATCCGATCGATTTAGACTTACGCTTGTATCAAATGGGCCTTAGAACTACTTACGCGTTCAGTTATGATAAACCTTGATTGCTTTTTGAGTAAAAATATTTGAGTTTAATGTCGTGTAATAATATTTTACAAGTCAGTGATGCTAATCGCTTTAGAGGTCGATTAATAATTTTGCACTAAGGTAAATAAAACTTTGATCTAATTCTTCATCATGTTAAGCACATAAACAATGTCCAATTTGAAATAACAAAATTTTAAAGTATCCTTAAACTTTTTGATTTTTTTTATAACAGTACCATAGACCTTATTTATGTTTTGTATTATTTCATTGACACTTTCTTACTTCAGAAATTTTATTTGGATTGTAAAAGTACTGTATCAGATCAACAAAAGAACCTTTTATAGTTATAAATCCAAATTAAAAAAATTTTTTTTTCATAATAACTTTTTTTTGTCTTTATTTTTAAAGTACATTTCTTGCACATAGTACAATTAGTAATAATACTAAATTACTTAATAAGACTGAATTTAAAATGATGAAGCTAAGTCAGAATTAGAAATATTGCGTTAAAATTTTTCTAAAAATTATGCAAAACAGAGAAAAATACATCTACAAAACAATCAGTTTATCCATACTGATGATGACGATAATGATCATTGAAGTGTGTTTTTACTTTTTCCGATGGATTATCAAATTTCTCTTGCACTATCTGGAAGCTTTCCATTAAATCAATGAATATCAAATCTCGAATAAATTTAATAATGCTTACGAGTGAATTTTCTTTTGATCATAGTGCCGAACTAGACTACAATTACTTAGTACAGAAAAAAATATAAACTGCAAAAGTGGCAGTACGTACGTAATACCCAGAGTAAAAAATAAATTTCAATCTACAAACTAATTAGAATTTTTCAAAGTATCCCCGTCGCGTAAACGAAGGTTTAATCGGGTTTAATTGCATAAAGTCCATGATAAAATCCCGGCAGTTTAAGTTGTGCGCCGATCAATCTAATTCGCAGGCGTTGCTCAACTTTGCCCCCCGAGCATTGTTACGAGCTCCCTATTATCACTGTAATTTACCTGCGGACACGAGTTGGTGGTAGCTCCGACTCGAAGCAGTTAGACTCTGCTCTAATTTCTTTTTTTCCCCCCTTTCCTTCGTTAAAAATCCCGCTCACGTGTCTTTTAAAAAAAAGCCAAAGCCACGATTTTCCATTATATGTGAGGTTTACGGTAGCGGCTGAGCTAAAGAAAACTCGTGGGTGGATCGGCTAGTTTGATCGTTCGTTTGTTAATTGTCATTGTCGACATTCGCGGTTTGTTGCAAATTCGATTTATCGAGTGGTTTGAGGCCGCGGTGATTCAAATAAAAGGTATGTCGGACAAATTAATTTTATCGTGCTCGTTTTTAAGTTAAAGATCTAACCCTTAATGATCGAAAAAAAAATCACCGTAAATGATAAGCCATTAAGTAAACCAATCGAGGTCGAATCGAGAGTTTTGTCAGCTTCGATTTTCCGCTCTGATTCTCGAACGGTGACTCCAAAAGTCAAAGAAAATGGCGAAAAATAGGCCGATGATGTTATTCAGGCTGCCAGGTTGGCTAGGGACGGTATGTGGGCCGTGGGCCGGGATCTTCTTCCCCGCTCGAGTTTTTTTTTTTTTTTCATCCGTTTAAGTTCTTATTCTCTCCCTTCCTCCCGCGGCGCGCATATGGAGAGACAATGGTGGCTACGGCTCGGGTATACTCGGCTGCGCAATTTCACTCAACTTTCGCTTCTAATTAATTGTAAGCCGCAGCGAGCGGTTTGATACTGGCGCGGTAGCTGCTAATCTCCTTGAAAAAAGAGACCGACGCGATGGGTTCAAGAGATTGATCGGGGTGAAGGGATATATCATTTTGATATTACCATTGGATTACTATGGACTAAGTCTGCACGTAAGGTTTTTACCGACGTGCGTGATCGCGTGCTTACATTATTTTTTTACTCTAATATGCAGTTTATAATGAGAATTTGTCTATTTTTTATTTTTGGTTATCTCTGAAGGGTTAGTATCTTTTGTAAAGTCAACTTAATAGTTCAACTTAATTGAATAAAGCTTGGACTTTGATAAGATACATAGTAAGAAAATTCAATTGTTGCGATATTGTACACACTTTCCTAAATTCCAGTTGAGAAATTTGGTGATGGCCTATTTAGTATATTACCATGCATCTCGTCATTTAGCAAAATTAAATGTAGACATGAAAATTTTATGGGAACTTGAAAAGCGTGCAGTATCCATCTTTGGCGTGAGTTATCATTATGCGGCTTATTATACATAAAGCGTTTCATTCTTTAATAAAACAGTTTAGGGGTAAAAGTATGAGATTAAATTCATTTGGTTCTTTTTACTTATATAATTTTACAGTAAGGTGGAACTAGGTGCAAGCCTTTTCATTCTGCTTGTGAGAGCGGCACAACAAGCCTTCGAGTCTTAGTTTGTCTTTAAAGCCTAAAACTTGAGCTCGTTGCATTCTTACGGATGTTTGATACATGGAATGCCTGGTGTCACGTTATTACTTAGAAATGTTTCATTTTGTTATAAAAAATCTTACCAAGAAAAAGTAAATATTGTAATGAACCAACACAGTTATAATTTTGAACTTATCGTTATACACCATATAATTGTTTTTAATTAATTTTATTTGTTGTTTTGCTCACTTCAATTGTAATTTTATAAAATATAATTTTATTAAAATATTGTTATGTATCTTTTCGCCAATCATGTATTAATTAGTATTATTGTTATTCAATTAGCTGCCCTGATGATGGACGCTTAGTCGCCCGAATCGTCGGCAAAACTATAATAAAGCCTGCTTGAAATTAAGGATAACTGCGTTGGTTCATTACAATATTTTCCTTCGCAAGCAACTGAGAGAATAAAACCAAGATTAAGAAAAAGTAAAGTAAACTTAACTAAAGTTTCGCCCTAATTCTTGCCACTGTATGGTTTATAAATCTTTGCTCGAGCAATCGCTCTATTTTTTTAAATTATTTTTTACTCATAACATTTTTTTAAACTGGAACAAAAGAATTTCAAGGATCCCTTAAATTTTTTATCAATTCCACTTAAGTAATAATCTAAGTAAGCATATTTATGAGATACAAAATTTAATTATGTTTCTTTTTCGCTTGGCCTTCTCTGAAAAACTACCCAAAGGAATGTCTCCTTCGAGCTCTCTGTTGAAAAAAAAGGATCAATAGTGGACAGTACTTTCGTATTATACTATCACGTTTAAAGATTCAGAGAAAGCAGGTGTCTGGACGCGATTTAGAGAGGGCATTTTCACCGTCTGATTGACCTTGCCGTAGGCTCCTGAAGGAGCACTCAAATCCCGCGCCATCGAGATCGAAAGTTCCACGCTCTTTGCGTGGAGAAACATCCGCAGTCTACTCGATCGCATGGTTAATTTAAAAGTTAATTCGCTTTTTTCTAAATAGCCGCGCGTCGCTTCGCTTTTGTGGAGCGCGAAATCAGGTTTTCGGAGCTCAGCCGCTGGCTGCTGTGGCCTGTGTTGCTACTTACTTTGGAGCTGCTAATTGTATTCGAGATCGTGGATTATACTATATGGCATTCTAGGTTGATTTTAGCATTTCCTTGGAAAAACCATGATCTTCAGTAATGAATAATATATAATAGTTATAATGATCTATAATAGTAGTCAATTTTTCCCTCGAAAAACAAGAAAAGTAACTGAGAGTCTTTGAGAGCTTTTTATGAAAAGACAAGGCTTTCAACAGTGTAAAAATTCAACTTTTCAAAATTTCTATAAAATTTTGAGTTTGTTTTAAAAAATATATAGGTTATCCGTTGAGATAAATAATATGTATGAAGTGGCCAGTGATCACGATAAAATTATTTTCAGGACTACTATCTTTGACTGGAGGCCATCGATAAAATAAGTACGGAGACCGAATATTCCAATAAAAATTTCTTGACCAATTAAATTTACAAGTTCTAAACTTCTTTTTAATCATCCAGATATTTCGTCAGACATCGTAAAAAATTGTCATTTACCTATCCTCCAAGAATCAGATATTTTCTTAAGCCGAGACACAAATAATTAATACTTAAAAAAGACGCTTTCACAAATTAATTTTTCAATTTCCTCAAAGTGATATAAGTTTTGCACGTCAAGTTTAACCGAATCGTTGAAATTTTTAAAATTAGTTTCAAAGCGTGTCTTTATCAGCTTAAACGAAATCACACGTTCTGATTCTCCAATTGAATTGAAATAGTTTTAATGCAACATTAATTTTACAGTAACCTCCAAAGAAGAAGACGGAATTAAGCGAACACACGTACACTAGTTCCAGAGACCCACTTTATTTCGTAACGGCCACGCTGCCTGTCAGGAAGCAGAAACGTCTGCAATAAAAGTGCGCCCCGGCTAAAAAAAGAGGTAGAGTGAATTGACGCCTCGAGAGATAAGTCATTTGATTGTACGCAAGCTTACGTAGTAAGTAGTTTGAATTGAAACCTGAATTTTAATTAGGCCGCGTGTGCACTCGCCGAGGCACTCGCTAAATCGACGTAACTCGCATAATTCGGACATCGCTCACGGCGCGCGCTGCGTGGCTCGGGATCTCCTCATTTACTTCGGTTCGTCGACTCGCGGAAGTCCTTTGCAACTAAAGCCGACCGCCCGCACAAGCGTCTTTAATATAATTCAAGTTTTCTCTCTTACTTAAACTCGCGTCTATCCGGTTTTTCGCGGGTGCACACGCATTGGGGACAATTAAGGGAGTTTCACTGCCGGTATGGGGGCCTTTGTTTTTCCTTTTTTTCAATTCTAATGCGATCGCGTCTAACTAATGCCCAGGCATGCATGGGTAATCATTCCCTTGTCTTAATTATTTATATGCTAAAAAAATGTAAAAAAGTCTTAGAAAACAAAAGAAAGAAAATGTTTTAAATCACAATGTTTTCATTGAAACTTAACCCTCGACTTAATCTACCTTACACGTATAAGATGTGTTCCTTGAATATGAAACGGTAAATCATTGACGCTCACGTAAGCTAATACATGTCATAAACTTTTTACGTGCACTTGACTTAGATTAAGTGCCTCTAGTTAAAAAAAAAATACTTAGATAGTTTTCGCTAAAATTTATTTTCAAAATTTAAATAATATTTGTCAATCTCATAAAAAAATAATTTCGTACTAACAATTTATAAACATGCTCGATGTAATATGTTTTTTTGAATTAGCACGACTTATTTGTTTTACGTACTTTTTCGTTTTGGACTATGTTCATAGTGAACAATATCTTCAACCACATATAAACAAAGACACTGTCGTTTAGATTTTTGACTATGTATAATTCGTTTCAAAACGGAAGTGTTTTTACACTGACACTCAAGAGTAAATGTTCCATGAATTCATTGAACTTTACTGCAGTAATCATGTTTTTTCATTATCATTATACCAATTCTGATTTCATTTTACGATTCACGAAAAAAAAAAACTGTACTTTAATTATGAATTAATATCCGTCAAATACTTAATATTATCGAAACATCAGTTAACGGAAAAAAATATGTACTCAAGTCTTACATTACCTTAGGAAAATGTTCAGTAGAACAATGACTTTTATAATTAGATGCCGGATTTTTTTTTTTCTTTTGTTGATCGCCTTTCTCTCATTCTACAAATCATATTGAAAAGACGGTGCATACAATGCATCTATAAAATTTAATCAATACTGCTTATGCATAACGAATGCTCGTGTAATAAAAACTCCAAGTTGATGTTTATAACGTACGCCTTTCCTAGTTTCTTTCAAAATTATTGAGCTTTTATGATTTACTGTTACACGATATTACGAATATTTTTAATGATTTAATTACGGATAAGTAAAATAATTAACTTTCTTGCGATTAAGAAAATTTAGAAACTGTAAACTATGTAAATCAATCATTGATGTAGACTGTTGTGGATAATGAAAGTTTCTTAAAAAATTCATAGTGTAAATCTTTATATACTTTATAAGAAACACTTTATTTTAGATAATTTTTATAAATTATATCATCTCTAGCTTATACAAAAAGTTATAGGATTTGCATGCTTAATATTAGTTAAGGCGCGTTAGCTGATAAATATTAATTTTTATTGTGGCGGCTCGTTTCATCATAAAACGCTCGAACTGCCTTAGCATATATGTATAACAGTCGAAGCTTTTGCGTGGAAGAGCGTGGGATGGTTCCGGTATAAACCTTTTTTTTCGAACTCTCGGTTCCTTTATTTCAAAAAATTCACCTTGTTTTCTTTCTACACTTCGCAGTTATCCGAGGTAAACTCATTGATTGACTCTGTCAGTATCTGTCATATGTATGTGCGGTAAGTTTTAAATAAATTTTATTTTACCCTGTGCACAATATTAGAGCTTAATTATTTACTAAAAAAAAAGAATGTTTCTTTCGTCGTAAAGTTTCTCACGATATTATCGTAAAATCATCTTTCGTGACAATTGATAATAATCTTAATGAACTTTTCCGCATAAGAGCCCCTGATGTCAAGTCAAAGTCACAGTGCAGCCATTAACTTTTTTTTTCCCCCTTTTTTTTTACTTTAATGTTCGTTTGTTTTCCGCGGAATGAAGTTTTTTTTTCTTCATCAATGGCTACAGCATGTTAAAGCCCCCCATGTTACAACAATATCCGCTTGAATGAAAATGTAATAACCACTTAGTTTTTTGGTCTGAAATTCACATTACAACAGATACGACCAAGTGACCCACTGCTTGAGTTTTCTATTTACTAGTTATTACTCACGAATGCAAGTGATTGATGTTTTTTTAATCAGCCACCTGTGACAAAATTGCACCAAACCGTAAACTCGAAGAAAAAAAAAAATGTACAAAGAGAAAAGCGTCGTCAGTACTCTTGATCAGGGAAAAAAAAAATACCTGAGAGAGAAATATAATAAAGGCGTGTGATATTACTGGAGATGTTTATCTCGAATTATGCCGACCCGGTTGCGTACTTAACTGTGTTGCACGCACTTGACTCTTCTCTCTCCGCGCGCAATAATCAGCGGTGGTGATGCACGTGCAAAACCAACTGCGAACACACCCAAAGTGTAATGAATCCATGTGGGGGCTTCAACGTATAGTTTCGCGGTTACCATTACACTTTTAATATTTAACACTGAAACTGAAGGTGTACCATAGTTTGTGTCTGCTGGAGTCTATAGCAACATAACTTGTGAATTTATCATTCTTATAGTTATAGTAATTCCTCTTGCTTTTTCTTAAATCTTGTACAAATTGCCAAGCTGATGTTACAATTATTTTCCAAAATGCATAGTCCTCAATTGGTAAACGCAGATCTTACCTTTTTACACCTATAATTTGGTAAATACTTTATTTATTCAAAAAGTCAATCCTCTTTAAACGACACTTTTATGGACGATAAATTGATTAAGTCTTAATTCTGTGTTTATTTGCACGGTGGACACTTGCAAATTCTACCCTTGAGTCGCGTGTAAAGCTCCCGTTAAATTACCGGTTTTTCTTGATGCATGTGTAACCCTTGTCATCATACCTCGTTCACAACGATGGTTCCCTGTGTGCTTATTTATTCACCCCGTGTAATACCCAAAAATTCGCTCAAATAATAGTCATTTTAGTAAATCAATGTCTATGCCAACCTTTCGGAGGTAAATGAAGAACTGCGAGTTAATTCACAGTTGACTCACAATTCGATTTTACCCATTTTTAATATTCTTGATAAAGCTATATTAAATTTTAAGTTACATCTATCTCTTCTTAAGCAATGAAAAATGTTAAATTTTCATTTCTACTTCTCACGTCATTTCATCTCTAATGATTTTTATTTAGAATAATTATATCTGTCACGCATGGTATCACAGCGATTACGATCGCCCAATTCGTTCGCAAATTATACGCTCCAATGCTTTTAATCCATTTATTTTAATTTCCTATTTGCCTTCCAAAACCCTAAGCTCAGATCAATTTCTTGAAACAGCAGGATATTTTTGATGATTTATTTTCCTTTCTTTCAATCGTATCATGACCTATGGTTAAAAAGTAAATTACAGGTTGTTTCGGACAGAATTTATCTAATCATGATCAAAATATATTCATAAGCGAGCACACAGAGAATATTACATACTTTATGAGTTTGTTGTAAACTTGATCTAATACACTTTTCCAAAGATCGTAGTTCTCATCTGAGGAAAAAATATTTTTTTCATAAGAGAAAGTTTCGAAATTTCACATGCGGCATACAAATTTGTCCCGCGTATAAACGAGAACTCGCAGGTCTTTCCGCGGGGAGATAGCGCAAAAAATTTTATGAAAACGGTGGAAAGAATTTGAGGAAAACAAAGAACCGCTGCTGTATCGTGGAATACTGATCGGGTATCTTGAATGAGAAAATAAAAATGAAGGAGGAGGAGGAGGAAGGAAGGCCCCCGCGATGTGGTTTGCAATTTCGCGCATTATATGCGAATTAGTCAATTTCGATTTTCACGCGTGCACCGTTATCTTGATGCAAATACTCCAGGCCTCTACAAAACGTCTTTTCCCTTTTACGTACAAAGGGATCTTGAATTGGGTCACCTAGAATTTCTATAAATTTGTCGTGATCAAGTTAACTTTCGTACAATAATTTTTAGTGTACAATATTTTTATTAGTTTTCTAATGGGTTATCGTAAACAAATGAGCGTACTTTACTTTAATAAGTTTTAATATTATTCTATACGTTACACCTGACTGTTTTTATTTCTTTCCTAAATTTTTCAACTCTTTTTCAACCTTTTGTTTTTGAATGTGTGCTAACTGATCACATTGTACCGAACTAGCAAGTTTTACCTCCAAAATATGTGGGCGAGCATAGGTGGCAAGCTAGTGATTCTGTAAATTCAAATTTAATTGAAAAAAAATTTTTATTCATTAACTATAAGAACAATCCAATTTTAAAATTTTTTAAAGATTTGAGTCTTTCGTAAAGTTAATTTCCATTTAATTTGAATAGACGAGGAGTCAAACCCGAGATTTCAAAATATTGCTGAGTCTTTGGAGCAATCTAAATTTTTGTAATAGCTTTAATCTTGCTGAATAATTGTCGACAAGCTACTACAGGGTAAACAAAAGAGTTCATTCGTTAGAGCAAGTAAAATTACGGGAGATAAATTACACATGGTATGCACGTATCAATTACATATGCTAATTCCTAAAGCGATAAGCGTGCGTGAATAATTGGGGGCCTTAGCAAACGCGATCTTCCTTGATATTACAACGGGAAGGTGGGAATTGATATGATTTTCAATGAATTCACACGCAGGCATTCAATCTTTTTGTGATAATTTTTAAAAATTTAAAGTTATAATTTTTCTCTAAAAAATTATTCAGACCTTAAAATACCTGCAGGTACGGTATTAAATTTATCTGGATGAAATTAAATCTTGGTGGATTTGTAAGTATAGTATTCTTGGTACAAAAGATTCAATCGATCTCTTTAATGTAATCAACGGTAAAAAAAAAAGAGCGCGTCGAAATGACTCATCGACGAATTTTCAGCATGCAAGTCTTGTTTTCGTAATTCGCTCCCCAGCCCTTTTCGAATCCAAAACACGATTGAATTTCACGCTCAATTTGTTGACGATCGCCAGCCGGACAAGAACGCAGGTGTGACGATCGACTCACTTTTTAATTCTTTTTTTCCTAGTACGTTATTAAAGGGAATGGTCAGCCACACCTGTAAAAATTTTATTTGCAATTTTTGCTCGAATTTTTGTTTTGATTAAATTTTAAATGTACTAGAGAAACGAATACTTTAGTGTATTAGATTTTATGTAATAATTCTTTATTAACTCTCCTAACAAAGTTAGATTTCACAAAATTAATGCAGTTTGAATTTTGATCGAAATTTTTATTCATGGTCGTATCATTTCTTCTTTGCAAGCAATAAATATTTACTTAAAAATTTGATTATGGTTCAAATTGTCTGAATTTTTTTTTTTTTTTTTTTTTTAATATGTATAATTTTTGAAATTCAGTAAGTAAAGAAAAATTTCAAAGATTTTAAAAGTAATCTTTTAATACGGATTATAAAAGTTTTTTATAGCTTGCACTTATACAAAGAAACTTTTAATTAATGAAAATTTGGATTTTATTGAAAAACCCGAGGGGCTACCAACTTCATCCTATTATTAAAGTCCTGAATAGTCCTGACCAGCCCATTTTGAATTGGGCAGGACTACGAGAGCTTGATGTAATATTATCTGTTAGTCCTGTAATAGTCCTCTCATAGTTCTGATAGAGTCCTATCAAGCAGGACCAATCGCGTAACCCCTTGAAAAAACCTTTTGTACCTTGTTAAAACAATCTTTCATTTCAAAAACTCTAAAATGTGATGTAGAAATTAATTTTGTAATCTTATTAGATTCTGAAAAAAAATACTTCAACAGCAAAAATGTTTTTTTAGGTATTAATTTACAATTTAGATCAGCAGGATTCAAAAATAAATTCAAGAATAAATCGTTGTTTATTTTAAAAAAAATTCATTCTGGATACGTACATACAGTACTGGGGTATGGTAAAGTGTACTTGCAAACGAGAGAAAGTCATGAGAGTTGAGCGCTTTACCGTTAGATGACGCTTACTCTGACCAAAGTTTTACATCTTGAAGTTTTGTTGTATTTGTATCGGTTTTTGTTCTTGGAGCAATGAAAAAATTTTGTAATAACAAATTATTATATTTGTTTTTATTTGCTCATATTTTAAATTTTTACGAGGCTGATTTAAAAATTAGCTCTTTTATAAACGCTTATCGTAAATTTATCTTTTTTTTCATTGTATAATAAAATTTATTCAGTATTAGATAAAAGTCTAAATTGTTAAAAACTCATTAATTTTTAAGGGTACAAGCAAAGAAAAAACTTTAATTATAAAATTTCGTGACTATGTAAAAATATTAAATCAAATACTTTTACAATTTTCTAAAAATCTCATTTGTCGGGTAATTATGGGCACAGTCACGCAAACAAATCTGTGCAGAGTACGGTGCAGTACAGAAAATAAAATATCGATTTTTCAAGTAAAAATAAATACCCTCAAAGCTGAAATTTTTTTTTTATTTCGTTAAATAAAAGACGATATAAAACATTTCTTCATGTAAATATTGGGCTCATGATCGGAAATTCAATAAAGAATGAAAAACCGTTTAGTTGTGCGTAACCTGAATTTGGTTGCGTGAAGATAATGATGTTAAAAAAAAGGATCAAGCTCGGTAGCTGTAATCCTTTCACAAAGTTTTTAAGCTCATTAACCACGTTTGACCGCACAATTTAGAAGTCGCTTGAGCTAAGCCTTTGAGTAAGTAGATTAGAATACGCTTCGGAATTTGTGAAGCGTGAAACGTTCGACGATCCCAGCTCTTAGTTAAATTTTTTTTCATAAAAAACGAGAAGTTTGTTCTTATAGTTAACTCGAGTTAACTAGTGACAAATCAATTTTAAGTATATAGGAAAACTATTTTTTGCTTTTATATTTTTTTATTATTACACGAGAGTTTACGCTGATTTTGAAATAATTCTATTCAAAAAAAAAAAAAAAAAAAAAAAAACAATTTTTTGACTAACATTTGTTATTTAAATCCTCAATTTAAAAAACTGAATGAACTTTGATTTCCGGATTGACTTATTAATTGATACTAAATATTCAAAAAATAATAATTGGCAATTTTTCGTCCCTTTTTACAGAAATAAACAAAATTGAATAATCGTATGATCCAAGTAAGAGAAATATGCCTACATTTTTTTATTATTACTTTTTTGAGCACCAAAGTTACCAAACTTTTTTTGTAAACCTAGTCGTATTTGTCGAGGTATTTGTATTAAAAAGCCATCGGAACCCGGGCTTTCAAGCAGACAGTAGATTACGAGCGAAAGGGAATCGTCCTGCATCTTTTCATCAAACTCAAAGAATTTCAGGCTCGTATACCAAGTATCGAAAAACTCTCTTATCTCTAAAAATCACTTTCCCTCCAATATCAAATCAGGCAGCGTTGGAATAGATTAGAATATTTTATCTCCAGCGTGGCACCTAGAAAAAAAGAGGAACTTTGTAAACTCGCTGATGGTTAACGGCCCCGAGTCACGCATTCAATACCACCCAGTACCGGAGCCAAAAAGTACAGCCCTAAAAAGGTTTTTTCGGGGGGTCGACCTTAGGGGTGGTGGGGTTGTCTAACCTTGAATTCGCAACGCGCACGCGAGTGACTCTCACCTGTGCATCGGTGCACGTAGGTATAGCTGCAGCTAGCCACCCTCCGTACAGAGAACCGCGACCGCGGCGCACTTATTATCACGCATGCCCCGTAGCGGCGGCGTCTCCTCCATCGGAGCGCCCGGGCGCTGCACACGCAGCACCCACCCAGTGCGAGGGACGCCCGACCTCGCCGTGGACGCACCCGCGCGCGCGCTCTTCCCCGCGGTTGAAAAAGCTCCCCTCGCAAGACTCGACTCCTGCGAGCTTGCGCCAGCTCGCTCGTCTCGGTTTCAATCTCCGGCGTACTTCAATCTCTAGCTACTCTGGATATCCGGGAGTGTTGTTCGGGGATAGTTGCGAACCACGTGGCCCGCTGGTGCAAAGGTCAGTGTCATCGGCGTAACCCGCCCAAACAAAACACTTATGCAGGTGGCGTTGGCGTAGTTTCGGTTGAACCGGTGCCAGCTACCACCTCCTCCACCCCCCGTATGACGTGCGTTGTCGACGCCCCAGCGTATCGCCTTATCTCGCCAGTATGACTGCTGCACTTCTCGTTCGAGGTCAAGAGCGACCGAGAGCTTGCAGGGTTTGGTTCAAGTCTTCGTGCCTCCCTCTTTAATCCGAGTGGTGAGTCATTTGTGGTCCGCCCAGGTGCCGCGGGGGCGTCGTATATAGGTGAACGAGATTAGTCACAGAGCTCAAAGATGCTTCTGGCGCGGTGTGATGCAACAACTCGGTGCAGCTTTCCGGGAGAGTAGTGCACCAGAAGCTGCAGCAACAGTTGGATCTTCATCCGTGCGACGCGACGATGTGAATTATTCATAAGAGTTGCAGTGATTTCTTTTTTTTTTTCTGTTTCGAATGTAGTGGTGATAAGTGATACGAAGGTGCTCGGATTCGAATGAAGTGAAACACCGGGTGACTATACCTGCACGTGGACACGCTATCTGAATAATAAAAGCCATATTGGCACGAGACCTGCAGGTTTATGGTCGATACCGCACGAGAAAATACATGGGGAAACTGCTAAAAGTTTAACCGCCCCCTTAGAGAAAAACTTTGGTGCGTCGAGCCACCCTGCATACTGCTCACTATGTTAGAGAGTACTTGCACGAAAGCTCAGTGTCGTAATTCAGTGACCAAAGAGTATTACGAGATATTCAGCTCCAGGAAACAAAAGAACAAAAGAAAAAGTTCCTTAGAGATTTTATTTTTGGAGGAATTATTTCTTTTTTTACCCTCGGACTGCTGGCCCGCAGTTTAAATTTATCGCAAAATTGAGCAAGAGAAAAGCTCGCGGAAGAGGAGACAGAAAATCGCAAGGATGAGTCACTTTGACTGGAAATTGCTGCGCCGAAAGAAGGTACAGAGTCTATATAGATATACTGGGGTACTGGAAGGAACTACCCTATGCGGGCTACACAGAGCCGAATTCAATCCTTTTGCATGTCTTTGATCCTCCTTTTCTGTGCACGCTTTGGAGCGTATGTTACGTTGTTTTGATTTTTTCATACTTCATTGATTTTTTCTCGACCGTGTTTGAAACCAACCAATGCTTTTACTCCAACCAAAAAAGTATTTTTTATCTCTTATTACTATTTATTAGAATAAAGTAAAAAATTTTCCACTACCTATAGTCCGGGGGCAGAGGCCGATTTTGTAGGATTTTGAGACCGGCTCACTTTTTCAAGTGATTCCCATGTATTGTGGCCCGCTAAATACGAATATCGAGGTTAGAAGTGTCAAAAGTTGTCAGATAATTTGTTATTAACAAATTTTAACAATAATTAGGAAAAAATCGCGTTTTCAAATTTTTTTCAGGTTTTTTGGATCAAAACAAAGAAAAAATGTTCTATAAAATTTTTCTCTAGAATACGTAATTTTTGCGTTTAAAATCGCCAAAGTTTTAAAAAATGCGATTCTTACGATTTTTGACTTCCAAATACTATGTGAAAAAAATTATTTTTTCACACGATTATAGGGTTTACTCGTTGTCTGGGATCTATTCAACAATATGCGTAACAAGTTTTATGTCATTGTTGATTTTAAGTACTTTTTTTTTATTGACAAAAAGCATGGGCGCTAAGCGCTACGCAACTCACTCGAGGAGCGCCTGTTAATGTCCAATACTCTTGGCTCAGTTTTTATCAGACTTGAAGTTTTTGAAATCAACATTTATGCATTTTTTACATGTTCGAGAAGAGTATGAGAGATGGAAAGTATCAAAAACTGTGTGAAAATCTATAACTGATAAATTTAAATAATAAAAAAATCACTTAACCTAAAAAAAAAAAATTTTCGTCCCTCTAACCTCAAAATCGGAACTTCGCCCCTTGTTTTCGGTTAGAAGGACGAAAAATAGTATATTTCCCTTAGGCTCGAGGGTTCGATTTAGCCTCCTCGTTGCAACCCTCGCCTTCGACTCGGGTCGCAAACCTCTCGGAGGCCAAATCGAACCATCTCGCCTACGGGAATAATATACTATTTTCTTCTTCTAATCAAAAGTAATAAAAGTAATAATACGTTGACATGAATTTTTTTCGAACCCGTCAAATTTTCGAATTTAATTAAAGCTCCTTAGTTAGAAATGTGGGCATTCGAATAATACGTAATTTTTTGTTTTGAAATAACTAATGTCATTTACGTTTCTTAAATTTTATATAACATATATAAAAAATAATCGTCAAATAAAATAAAAACGAGATTTTTATGCATTATTAGCATTCATGCACGTCTTTAAAATACAGTTTGTTAAATAAAAAAATACATAAAATAGAGTCTTCTTAGTAATGCATAGAATTATAAAAATTTTAAAACAGTTTTTACGTATACGACAAACCGATTTGGGAAAATGTAATATAATTATTTACTTCTTTAAAATAATTTTGATAATCTTTGACTTTATATAATATATTTTAATTTAATTGATCGTAATATCACATTTTTTTAACGAGCACATTGAATTTTTTCACCAGTCTGAATCGTCATCACTTTCTAAATTATCTATTAGATTAAATTTGTTTTTGCAAGTATTATCCTATGGCATTTGTAAAATTCGCAACATGGTACTCCTCAAGATTTGCAAATGCAGTGTTTTGTGGTGCATACTCGACACGAGCAGCTAGGAACTAGTTCATCTGATGGAGGTATAAGAATTTTAACTTTTGCTGGTATCAAACAATCATTTTGTTCTTCCCATCATTTTGTTGTCAACTAAAATGCATCAAAACAAATTATTTTAGAAAATTACTTAAAAAAATTCATGTCAACGTATTATTACTTTTATTACTTTTGATTAGAAGAAGAAAAATTTTTTTTTTTTAGGTTAAGTGATTTTTTTATTATTTAAATTTATCAGTTATAGATTTTCACACAGTTTTTGATACTTTCCATCTCTCATACTCTTCTCGAACATGTAAAAAATGCATAAATGTTGATTTCAAAAACTTCAAGTCTGATGAAAACTGAGCCAAGAGTATTGGACATTAACAGGCGCTCCTCGAGTGAGTTGCGTAGCGCTTAGCGCCCATGCTTTTTGTCAATAAAAAAAAAAGTACTTAAAATCAACAATGACATAAAACTTGTTACGCATATTGTTGAATAGATCCCAGACAACGAGTAAACCCTATAATCGTGTGAAAAAATAATTTTTTTCACATAGTATTTGGAAGTCAAAAATCGTAAGAATCGCATTTTTTTAAACTTTGGCGATTTTTAACGCAAAAATTACGCATCCAAGAGAAAAATTTTATAGAACATTTTTTCTTTGTTTTGAACCAAAAAACCTGAAAAAAATTTTTATTTAGCAAAAACACGATTTTTTCCTAATTGTTGTTAAAATTTGTTAATAACAAATTATCTGACAACTTTTGACACTTCTAACCTCGATATTCGTATTTAGCGGGCCAAAATACACGGGAATCACTTGAAAAAGTGAGCCGGTCTCAAAATCCTACAAAATCGGCCTCTGCCCCCGGACTACTAATATTAGGTATTTTCAACTATGACGTCACAAGAGCAGTTTGCATAGGCTCCAGTGATACGTCACCACGAGCCGATTGCATAGGCTCCAGTGAAAATGACGTCATAGTTGAAAATACCTAATATGTAATATTTTTCTAACCTCAAAATCGGACTTTCATCCCTTGTTTTCAGTGTCTCATGTGGAAAAAAATATTTCGAAATGCGGTCGTAGAAGTTTGATGCCCAATCTCGTTGCAAAACTCTTGGTTGGGCATATCAACCCTCTCCGTCCTATATAGAAATATACTATTATAACTGCATAAAACTTTCACCGTTTGATATTATGATTAAAGCAATGAGTAAAAAAATTTAAGTCAAAATTATTTGTTTTCAATATTTTTTTAAACCTGCAATATTATACAAGAACGTGCGGCTGTTAAAATGCAACAACGTTTTGACGTTTTTTCGCTTTGATTCCCCAAAGGTTCGACATAAGTAGAAAGTTAAAAATAACGTCATTTTTTTTTTATACTTTTTTGCCAATAATTAAATTTAATTAAATGATTGCTTGAATTTTCATCATTAAAAAGGAAGAAAAATTGTTTGCATTTATAAGCTTGAAATAAAAAATAAAATTAATCTTTAATAATTAAAAAAAAAAAAAAACTTTTTTATACGTGTGGTATGTATAAGTCGAGGTATAAGTTATTTGTCATGTTAAAAAAGGTGCTTCGTAAAATAATAATAAATAGTAAATTACCATCCAATTGAAAGGGTTTATTTAGCCCCCGATGGGCTTGTCGAGTCGAAGGCGAGGGCGAGGCACGCAATGGGTAGGCCAAAAAACCCTTGCCGACCAAATTGGGTATTTTATTCAATTTTATTTTTACGTCCAAAAACGGAAAACAAAAAGGGAGAAGGTCCTATTTTGAGGTTAGAGAACGGAAAATTTCATTAAGAAGTAAATCATACAGTGCACCTCTTTCTCGATCAAAATTTTTTTTCTTTAGTCTACCGTAAACAAAAAAATCGGCGCTGTTATGTTTTATTTACATTCTAACGTCTTTTAATTCGCAATTTTTTTTTAACAATTCCTCGACAATGTAACGTAAAAAAATAAATTCAATAAAAAAAAAAAAAATTAAAAAGCTTATAACTTTTTGCAAACAATAAAAAATGGAAATTGAATAAAAAAAAAATGATGATTGTCTACTCAGATATAATAAAAAAGATTAAATATTCGTCTTAACAATTAATTTGATAATAATTACTCAAACAGTTGAGCGATAAACCAGAGAGCTTCTAAAGAGTAATATCACTAACCAAGACTAATGCGAGTAGGATCTAATTGACGTCGAATGATAATGGACATCGTTAGACAAAAGTGATGAACCTATAGCCAATAAGCCTCTCAAGCGAATCATGTTCCTTACTCGGCAGTTTTAACATTTTTTCAATGATCATTTAGCATCTTTAATTTTAATAAATCAAGTCGCGTATATTAGGGTCAACCCTTTTAAAACCACGCTGAGCCATATCTTACTGCATTAGACCATCGACGTGTCCTCTTTTCTCTTCTAACGTCCGTCACGATATTATCCTTAAACGATCGTACTTTATTATTCATTCGGCGAGCCCCAATCATGAAATTACTCATACCCGAGTTCGATAAAAAATTACCACGGAGGAGTCGTTTAATTTCTTTTCTCACATTATTTTGTGCTTGATTGAGCTGATAAACTTCGTTGAAAATTAGCAACCATATCGCGTATATAGTTTGGTCAATTTTATTTTTCGTCAACAATTATTTTTAAATATTTTCTAAGTAGTAAATAAGTAGCCTCGTAAGTAGCAGTTGTTCAATTTTATTTTGTAATTTACAAATTTATTTATTGATTATGAGTAATTAAATTAAAACCGCGATAAGAAAATTCCTCGATCAAAATACTTTCGAGACACCTTAATTACGAAGACCCAAAAATTAACCATAAATTTGAGCTGATCGAGCACCCGATGATCGGGACTGATAAATTCGCTCGGGAAAAAAAGGAGCACATTGGAGGTAAAAAAAAAAATGAGCGAAATAATTTCACGGGCACCGAAAAACTTGTTTTTTTTTTTTTAAAAAAAGGAAGAAGTTGATTCAACGGAAAAAAATGCAAACTTTTTTGTCTACCACGCGAGGGGGGAAATGCCACACACGCGACCCGGTTTACCCGAACCGGTATTATTTTCGATTAAACCGATCGATCGGTGGACCCCGCGATTATGTAAGGCACGATTTGTTGCTTCTTCGAAAATTTCATGATTCCGCTTCTCTTGTTGTAAATTTATTTTCAGTGCTTTATGACTTGTTGCGATTGGCTACTGGGTACTTTTCGAACCGGGTCAGTGACCTTTTTATTGGAATTTTTCATTATTATAATTATAATTTTTTTGCCCGTACATAGAAAAACAACTTTTTTTGATAAGAAATTATAATATCTTTTTCTAGTTGAGAAATACTTGTTACAATGTAGGTGATATTAAGATTAAGCTCAATTTCCGGAATTCCTCTGGTTTATGCATGTTTTAACTAAATTACAGATTAGGAGTCATTAATTTTCTTGTGCAATTTCTGGTTAAATGTAAATTTTGTTTGACCTCCAGGCTTCATGAATTTTGCATCATGGAACAATTATTATTCTCGATTAAATTTTTATTTTGAGACTGTTCCCACTTAGAATCATTACAAAATTACTTTAAAAAAGTTATTTGACATTTGAAGAGCGACTAAATAAGAAAAAAAAAGTTTTACAAACAGTACGTTTCCAAAAAAGCTCCTCGATCAATTTAACTTCTCGGAAGATATAACTTTGTTGCTCCCGCTCTTCATTACGTGATCGAAAATTACATTTCGTAGGATGACTTATTGGAGATCGATCATCTCGGTCTTGTACCTCTTCGATTTTCGGCGCTGCGTCAGATAAAACGAACCCTCAAATTTCCTCGACGCGTGGATTTTTGAGATAAGCTCCGGAGCTTTCCAGTTAATACGATTTTTTCTCTTTAATTTGAGGATGAGTTATCGAGTACGTGAGCTTGATCGACAAAAACCGTGAGTAATAAGATGTCAGAAGAAAACATTTTTCAACCATGAAGCACTCACCTTACGTAATTTTATCATTAAACTTTCATTTTGATCTGATTTAATTTTCTCAAAAAACTACCATTATAAACTAATGAGAAGTAAAGTAAGAAATTTATAAAGTTCTTGATGAAAAAAACAATCTTTGGTGGTGCTTATTTTTTTTGTATTAAAGTTTACTGGAAAGTTTACCAAGTTTTTATAGTCTACAATTTCATATTAAAACTTTAGATCCTAAAAAAGTTAAAAAATCAATCATTTTTTGAGTTTTACAACAGTAGTAATAAATTAAAATAAAAATAAATTTTAACGGGTTTCACTGTTGAACTTTTGAAAACTTTTGAACAGTGAAACCCGTTAAAATTTATTTTTATTTTAAAAGTTAAAAAAATTCTGCACTTTCAATCTTAATTTTGCATTACGACGAACAATTTTTCATCGATTAAAAATTTTTTTCGATGATTTTGTACTGATAGAATAAACAATTGAAATTAAGTCATTCGAACTAACGGTGACGCGTCTGTTTTTGAAATTTTTAACACAGGAACGTCTTCCTTCCTTAATAAAAATATCACACAGCGGGGTGTAAGTATCACATAGTGTCACATTCATCATAAGAAAGCCGAAGTAAGTAATATATCATAGCCCACGAAGACGGCTGGGTAGTCTGAGAAAAAAAAAAACTACATCTGACCCTAAATCCGCGTGACAGTGCAGAAAGAAGCAGCCGCTAAAAAGCCTTTCCCTCGCTCCCACGGATAGCTTACCTGTTATATATATATAGATACGCTACTCCTTTTAACTTTTACGAGTTATATACGGGTTGGTCTGCTTTCACGTGCATTATACCCCTATCAAGGGTGGGATGAAACCGATAAACCCCGAGGTAGTTTAAGGGCGCGTTTGGGCGAGCTAAGTGAACCTCCTTTCTCCTATCCATGGCTGGTATTTTGCTCATTACTTTGGTTTTTTTTTTTTATTTAGATGATGGGGACCGAATGACTTCATTAGTTTTACAACTCTGCTCTCTTTTATGACTAAATTTTGCCTTTTAATGCACTCTAGGGAGCTTGTACTCAAGTCTAATGCAGTTTAAGCTTGCCTGGATGAGTTTTATGTTTCGGAAATGGGGAAAAAAATGAACCCGGGATATGGCGCGTTAAAAGAAAACTTTCTTCGGAATCATAAAAACCCGGTTTATCTTTGAATTAATATTGCTTTCAGCGAGTTAATAAAATTTATAAAAATTTCTGTACCAAATTAATGAAACTTGCAAAAATGGTGATAAAAGTTATGAATCCACTCTAGAACTTGCTCCAGAAGCTGCGTTGATAAACAATACAAATTTAAGAAACTCAGCAGGCAGAGCATTGAGCTTAGAATCTAAGACCCATCGTCTTTGCAGTCCCGCTCCATTTTTACATATCAAGTAAATGGCATTAAAAAAAAAAAAAAAAAATTACCTTTTTTAGTACTTATTATTTACAATTAGTTCAAAAGCTTACAGTGTTGAGCAGAATTACTTTTGGTTAAAAGTCTATTTGGTTCGAAAAAATTTCCGTTGTTCTGGGATCCAACAGAATTCTAATGATATTAAAGTAATGCAGCTCATTAGTGTCATCAACATGAGACCTGATCTAAGAACATCTTTTATTAACCCAATTTACTCCCAGATAATTCACGGCTCACATGACGCTCGAAAACATAATTAAATAGAATAAAGCGCTCTTACGACTTTGACCCATGCATTGCCCCCAACGAACTCGTTCGCCTAATCAAGCGCCTCGAGTGCGATAACACTCGGGTATGAAAAAGCACGTGGACACGGGTGCACACAAGCTCTCCTTTAAGTGGGACGATCGAAGAGTGCCGGCACCGAAAGCCACGCGAAATCGATTCGCGAGCGCTCGTTGCATATACGTACGTACGTACCCGCCACGCGAGGAAGTCCTTTGGTCGAGTAGTTTTTTTTTCCTTCCCCCCTCCTTTTATTTTCGCGTGGCGGTGGAGGTGCGATTTATAAGGCCGATAGCCTACTTCTTGACGAGCTCTGTTCATCAGCTGGAGAATTGATAACCGTTTAACGATCGGGCTTTGTAATAGAAGAGTCAATTGGTAATTTTCTTTTTTTTTTTAAGTACACTTTAAATATGGTTCTTATGAAATCACGTAATATTTTATTTTATTCATATCAAAACTTAGAGTAAATATGTTAGTAGAGCTTCGTTGTGTCGCTTTAAAAATACCAAAATATTGCAAACTATTGGTATAGTTTTTTTTAGTAAATGTGCAGATTTATCCAGGATATTTTTTTTTCTCAATCTTTTGTGTAATATTCACGTCACTGTATGGGAACTTGAGAAGTCCGGGAATAAACGGATAAAATTAAATAAAAAGTTGGATCCCAAGAAAAGCTGAGGAATAAAAAAAAAAATCCGTACCCGGAAATTAAAGCCAAAAATTACTTAACGCACGAGAGTCCTGAACTTTAGCTCGTAATTCGCAAACAAAGAAAAGTAAATGAAGAATAAGAAGAAGAGGCCATCAGAAACGAATCCTCGCCAACTCGGTTTGTTGGTTGTTTGGAAAAGTTGACGGGCGACAAGGCGTCAGCATAAGTCACCCCGAAAATGGAACGAGGATGTTGACGTTTAAGTACATCCGCGTGCGCGGTGAACGTACTTTGTTTCGAAACAAATGATTCGCTCGGGCCGAGGTGACGGAAAAAATACCCCGAGGGGTCGAACTATTTGGATTTGTTTTGTTTTTCCCCCAGAAATTATGTGTCTTCTAGACGAATTCTCCCCCCCCCCCCCCCCCCCCCGACAATCAAAAACTTATCATTTGCTCTGATTTACCAGCTCGGCCGATTTGTATTTTTAATTCAATCATCTTTTTAATACTCATAACATTCGTTTTGAAATTTATACGTCGTATTTTTGTCAGGAAAAAAAAACTCAAAAATCTACGACACCCTGGCAGAGCCTTTACCGATGAATTTCAGATTTTACGAGCTTCGTAAATACGGTAACAGCACTGTCAACGTACCTCCTTTTTTTCCTCTTTTTCTCTATCTACTTCTTCATCTTCTTTCGAAAACTTATTCATTCTTGTACCCACGCGAGCTTTTACGAGAACAAATAATATGATAGGCCAACGCCCTTTGGTACTTACCCGTACTTTATTCGCGTATCGAGGAAGATTGATAAAATTTAACGAGTCACTTAGTTGCGAAGTTCTCAAGATATTTTATTTCTTAATACACTGAGTACTTTTTTTTACTCGCTTTAACGACTTTGTTTACTTTTGACTCTAAAAATTGCTGAAAATAATTTACGAAGCACGCTTGAAAAATTTCGCTCATCCTGTGTGAAAAAAGCCTCTGCACATAATTTAACCTGTACGGGGGTCTTTTTCACTTAGCCGTGCCCTTAAAAAGGCTGCTTTCGCAATAAAAAAGCAAACTTTCGACAACTTCCTGCACTTTTTTTTCGCCCACCTACTTGTAAATGTTGGCACTCTGTGGTTTTTAGAAGCTCTCGCGTCTCAAAGCACTCTCGGTTTAACCCCCCCCCCCCTATTTTTTCTGCTGCTGTCGACCCGAGCTAAATACTTTTCACAGCTCGCTTTGACAAGAAGGATCCCCGAGTGTCGCTGGGCAATTTTTATTCGTCAAGGTTTATTTATTCAAAAAATAAGAGCGACAATCCGGGGAGTATTAAACGCGCGAAATTCCAAAAGCTCGAATGTACCGGAATAACATTTCCCGAAATCCTAAAATTATCAGGTGGCTCCGATAATGCCGAAATAATGCGGGCCGTAAACGCGGCTTCGTTGGCCCCGAGCCATCTCGAGATTATCCACTGCGTCCGCTGACCTCGGACTTATAAAGCCCCTCTGCCCATAACGACTTGACCCTTACTGTTGTCCGAGCTCTGGCTTCTTCCACTTTTTGTTCTATGTGTACTATCATCCGCAATTTTTCATGCTTTGCTTTGATCCTGTAAAATATTTATCAATGAAAAAAAGACTTTGGAACCACTGTTGTAGCTTTCTTCAGAAAGGGAAAAAAATGGTTTTTTTTTTTTTTTTCTCAATTAATTTATATTTTTTATTAAATTCTATAAAATGTTAAAATATTAAAAATTTTTACACAAATATGTGACGATGCATACTGAAAATTCATAGGTAAACTTTAGTGGACTCAATTTTTGGGATTACTTCTTTCACATTCAGCAAGTTTTTTCTCACAATCTTTGTAACTCTGTTTGCGATTTTCTATTTTCTTATCTAGTTCTTGGCTTTTTGCTTTGCAATCCTTCAGTTGTTGTCTTTTGTCATAGATGTAACCAGAATCATATGGACTCAATCGTTTCGACAAATGATGTTTATTAGTTTCTGATGATTTGCCAGTTTCACATTTTTGGAGCTTCCAATGACACCTGATACCACGATTTTTATTTAAAGATTCTAGTTCTCTTTTGAAACCCAAGCCCTGGATACAGTGTCTAAGGTTTTGTTCGTCCGATGCAGTCCATCTTGGCGTTGACGAACAGCATTGCTACATTAAAAAAAAAAAAAAAAAATTATATAAGTCCTCAACAGTTTTAGTTTAATAAACAACTTCGAAAATCAAAACTTTACCTTTTTTATTCTAATATGAAGCTACCGTGAAAACTTTAATGCTTTTTTTTTATGTGATAGTTTTTATTAGTTGTAAAAAATAAATAAATAAAAAAAAATAGTAGTTCGAAAAAAAAAGTTTACTGAAAGAATTTAATATAATTATGAGCTTAATAAAAAGAGAATAATAAAAAGTTCGGCAGATACTAATGTAATTTCAAAAAACTATTTAAACAAATGTTTAAAAAAAATTTTAATTGATCCTAGGACATCGAGTAGTTTGCTTGAATTCGAAAAATTAATAAATTTTTCTTTCATATTTACTTATTAAAAATCTTAGTTATAATAATCATGAGAAATATTTATTTACCACTGAAAAGTCTGATGAATGAATGAATATCACCACAATAACACAAAAAATTATTCCAAATAAATTCATTTCACTGTAAAATTTTGTTCCTCACTGAGTCCGTGTTAAAAATACGTCTAGCACTGAAATGATTTTAAACTCGAATGGCTGTCATCTCGAAACGATACTAAAGTGGTGCGTGGCACGATTTACTTTTTTTAATGTGAATAACGTCATACTAACTTCCACTTACAATGCATTAATAAAATAATAAAGTTGATAACCTACGTTTGTAAGTGTAGTCTTCATCTAAAAAATACTTATAAAATACTAAATAAATTAAGAATTTTCAAAAAATTAAAATTTTTTTCGATGTAACAACTATCTTGAAAATCGACCTGGATGAAATTAATTTTACTGTTCCGAATGGGCAAAACTATTTACAATCTGAAATTTTTGTTTACTTCAATCACATAGATTTTTTATAACAGATATTAAAGTTTTTAAAGTTTTTAAATAAAAAAAAAAAAAAAAACTTGTTTTACTCATTTAAAAGTTATAAAAAAAACTTCAGAAGAGCTACGTTAGATAAAATAAGCTACTATCGTCTTACATTGAAAATACACTGATTAATTATGCATTCATTCATTAAAATTATACGAGTTTCATTCATAATAAACTCGCTTCCCCTTGAGCTTGTAAAGTTTAATTCCGAGCTTTTTTCAGCTAATCGGTTTTCCCTTCAACTTCTAGCCCCCGTACGTAGCTAAATAATAACAAGTCCGTCAACAGCCATGACCAACTGCCGCTTCCCTTAGTTACGAATGCACCGCAATCGAAAATTCACGGTCGCTTCGAGCAATAAAAACACACGACTGAATTATCCCTTCATTTATACTCCAGCTCGTCGATATCATGCAAAAAGAAAAAAAAAAACTTTCCAGACTTTTAAATAAACGGGTCAAGCCACCCCTCCCGCGGGTTTTTTTCATCAGCTCGCAGCTTGAAAGCTCACCTCCTGGCCGGGAAGCCTCCTGCACCGAAGAAGGGACGGATGGCGCCAGAAGGAAGCAGGAGATACGGTTAATAGCTCGGGGTGCAGGCTTGTGTTATGCCAGACGGGGGCACTGCCTCCGTCTGGCCGCTCGCGCACACACTTACAGCGGGCCGAGCCTCGTTCCGAAATCGATCGGCCGAGGGATGCCGGCCTTTTTTTTTCATTCGCCCCGCGAGCTTCATATTGTCTACCGAGGCGGCTGATTTTTTTATACAGAGCAGACGAGCAGTCTCGAGAGTTATTGTGTTATGAGCCGAGCTTCGGGGTTGATTGTGTCCCCAAGTTTTTCCCTTTTTTGCGGTAAACGTTAATCGAACGCTTTCGACTGTCCCCCACTATGGGCTCAATTGATTGCTCGTCTTTACGAGCTTGCTTTTTAAATTACGGTGATAACTCAGCATTCCTTCTTGTTTGACTCCGGGCTCGGAACTTTTAGCGAAGTTTATGGGGATCGCCGCCTGCAAACTGCTAAAGTTAGCTTCGTTTCGCTTGATTAATTTGATTCTAGCGCTTTCGAGTTATTAGTTTAAATTAAATGACGATAAATTTTTATTTCAACCATTAGATTTGTTATTTACTTTGCTTAGCTTGCCCAACGCGTCAGTTCTCACCTGCTCTTAATTTTGACTAGTTTTTTTATATAAGTATTGACTTTTTGTTCATTTATTTGGTTTTTGGTTGAAGGATTTAATTTAACCATTTTGCAAAGCACCAACGTAAGAGCTTTTTGAGAATCTGCAAAAATTTTCATTAATAAAAATAATGAAAACTTTTCTTTTACGATCAGGTTTATAGTGATTTACGATTACTTTGCGTTACGATGTTATCAAACTTTAATTATTGCACGAGCTGAATCTTGGCATTGCGAGTATCAACCCCCCCTGAAATACGCAACTGGACCGTACGCTTGCAAGTCGTGTTGCCCTTTTTCTTCTTTACTTTGTTATTTATAACATCTTTAACATCTTTAGTATTTAATCTACCATGTTTCATCCAATTAAATTTCTTGGTACGATGACGTCAAACAGGTGATTATCAAGCACTATGCCGGAGTAAAACTTTTAAGTAATTGACTTATTTCGAACTTTAGCTAACTTGTTAGATCGACAGATGCTTCTTCTACTAAGTGTATTGTTGCCTCAACTTTAACTTGATACTTTTAAATCGAATTCACCTACCGCTCGAAGCCAAAATTAGGGTCTGAAAAATTCAAAATTTAAATTCGACGCGTGAATAATTTATTTTTTCTCAGACTGCACTTATCAATAATTTGAGCCGAGAAAAAAATACAAAGTATAATAATGAATGATTGATGCTCTCACCGGGTATGACTTTAAATTACATTAGTGAAAAGAAAAAAAATAAAACGTTGATTACTATGTTCAATACTTAAAAAAAATTTGCCTGAATGTATATAATTTACCACCAAATTCGAGCACATTAACGAAGCCAATTTATCATTACCGGCTCATATTTATTCAAATTAAAGAAATAACCCTCTTTTTCTGTAAAATAATTGCAAATGAATTCCCCTAACTTTCTCCTGTGTTGTGTTTTCCTTTCATCAAACTTACCTCCCCCTTTTTCGTCAAAGCTTCCTTTTGGTCCCCTTTTTTCCCCAACTCCCTTTCTCTCAATTCGCTCTTATTCTTGTGTTTTTTTTTCCTCGCCGTCTTCTTCTCGAAGTTTTGTCGAGGAATTGATGTTCCAGTCGGGATAACCTCGTTTCCGCGATCGTGAGCGACGTCGCTCGCGAGTGAAATTTTTGGCTCGTGTTACACTCCGGAAGATGACGAGAATATTATTGCACCACTTCCGAGGATCGCGTGTGCGAAGCCTCCGAGATTCTTTATTCTCAAGTGTTCATTAATTGCTGTCTTCCATACGTTCTTCTTCGATTTATTGTCCTCCGCAGTCTTTCGAATGCTTTTACCGGTTACGAGTTGGTTTTCATGACTTCAATTTTTTAAACTTTTCTATCAGTGTATGTGGTTTTTTTTCGATTTTATTAACCATCGGCTTTTAAAAGTGATTTATTGTTTTGGAGAATTTATTTTATAAAGCGTCATAAATTGTAATTTATGACCCATGAAGATCGTCCTCACCTTTTCCAATGGTAAATAAAGAACGTGTAGTTTCACTTTACAGTTATTTTTACACTGTGAAAACGACTTCGAGATCCCGAAGAGTGCCTTTTAATGTAGATAAAATTGCTCTTTCGAGAAAATTACTTAATTCAAGTGAACCAATTGATACGGCATTTGCGGGAAATGTGACCAAACATCGAATACTCGGTTGTAACGCTGATCATCGCAAGTATCACTCGCGTCGTAAATCACTCGAACAGGATCTACCAAGTAGTTCAATAAGCTCAAACTACAAAGATCATTATAATCGCCTTTTTTTCGGGTGCATTTACAGTCATATTTTTCTCATTGTTGAGTGTACGTTGGCACGGGCCGCAGCACTCAACGAATTAAACGAGAGGAGCGAGCGAGCCAAACAAGACTCACCGCGAGACTCACCGGCGCCTGGCCGGCCGGGCGGCTCAGGGTGAACTTTACGTTTTCCGTTGATTAAATCGCGTTTATTGAGGCCTCTCTCTCTCTCTAGTGCTTCGCCCGGTGCAACGCCCCCGTGAATCGCGCCGGCGATCAATGCTGGCGTCGAGCGCGCGTCCCGTCTGCCTTATTCCTTTATCTTATTGTTTCTCTTTTGTTCTCAAAGTTCGCTTTGTTTTTAATTCAATTTTATCATCGAATAATTTTTAACGACTTCAAGTTTTTATTTGTCACTTCGGTAACGTACAATGCGCCAATGTATTTTTATCAAAGACGTTAATCCCGAGATCGCGAAAGGATAATACGCAGAGTTCGATATTCAAATCCGGGCGCGAAAATAAAAACATCAAAATAATTTTGCAATGCAAACACCAGATGAATAATTCATTAAAAAGGCACGCAGGAAAAATCAGAAACAATTACTCCGCTGCGAGGACAGAAACACACGGGGCTCGAGGGGGGGAGGTAAAAAATGAAATTCATTAATCAATTTGACAAAAGCGAGAATTTAAATACCCAGGTGGGTAGCTGTAACCCAATTAGGAAAAGCCGCCGCGTTCGATCGGCATCGAGGATGAAATATTCAATCCGACGCGGGCGCACGGGTACCGAGTAAAAACTCATCCGTCAGGGTGGCTCCGAACTGCACCGGATTGGTGTATGATAATAATAAATAAACAAATCGTGCTGTACATATGGAGCGAGGGGTCCAGCATCGTGCAGGCGCGGCGGTGGGCTCGAATCAAAGTCCGATAAATAACTCTTCGGGGGTAATAAAGCGGTCGCAAGGTAGCCTACATCCTGGCGCCAGAGAGCTTAAATGAAAGAGGAGCACGATGACCGATTATTATTGTTCTGGTCTTGTTGTTATTCATTCCTCTTCTTCTCTCGTGCAGCTCGCTCGCATCTACCGCTAATTGGAACTCCGGGCTTTGTTAATTTACAGGGAGGGCCTTTTTACTCGGAGGCTTCGAATTTATACATCAGCATGCTTTTATTTGAACTGTTGGGGGGATTTACGGCGGGAAAAATTAAATTTGATAGCGTAACCTAAAAGGGTGTTCGGCTTTATTGATGGGAGCTGCATTTTTTGACTTATTGCGCTCGGCACAAATTATAACGTGCTGCTGAAACTTGTTTTACAAATGAGATATGCCAATTATTGCCATCTTCATTTCGTCCATTCGCGTTTTAATCTTTTAAATTCAAACTCGCGTCAGAAGTACCCACATGAGAGTCTGTACCGTGACTAACATCGTAAAAATTACCTTTTATTTGAGCTTCTACATGAAATCTATGAAAAAAAAGAAAGATTATCTCTCATTATTTGGCTCACATATGAGTTTTTAATAGAGATGATTTGACTTATGAGTTTATCCTGTAATTAAGCTTCTCAAGAAAGCAGTCTTGAGGATAATTTTAGATCAGTACAAAGTATTTACGTTTGGATTTTTTTATTCAAAATTTTCATAGCTTTGCTATAAAAGACCAGAGTCAAAACTTGTATTAGTGACTTCATTTTAGAACAATATGATTGATTATATAAACAAAATATTGAAAAAATACTTGGTTTCTTTACAACTAATATCTTCAAATTCAATTTTAAAATAACCTATGAGAAAATTATATTATATTTTAAATATGGTACTCTCCGCACCTCTAGTTGACGTAAATGAAGGAGACTCAAGAAACATACTCGCGTCGGAGAGTACACACAAGCTCTCCGGTCGTTTGCTCAGCTAAGCCGGTCCCGCCAGCCCTCCAGAGCGGCTTTTAGCAGTAACGTATAAAGCTTGTGCACACAACCGTGCGTGACCAAAGCCGGCTCGGCTTCGAGACTGTCTGCGCACCGATGCCGCGCCGCGTGCTGGTTTATTAAAACCCTCCGAAAATTTGTTATTCAAACGAGAAACTCCCATCATCACCCCCCTCCCGGGTTTGTTTTACGCGTGAATGCTTCGTTTGACGAGGTAAACGCCCAGGGTATTATTATTATTGGCTTTTAATTTTTAAAATTCATCTCGTACGTGCTTACGGAAATCGAGTTTCACATTACCGACTTTAAAAATTATACATCGAGGTGCGCAGAAGCAAGATCGTCATCCCTCCTATTGAACAACGCCAGCTTATTTGCAGGCTTATCTTCGATTCGACCACCCGATAAGCTAGACACGACTTATCAAACGTACGCGTTACATCAGCCCCGAGCGTCGGAGCCGTTGTAAATCACTCGTCTACCTCCATCATCTTTTGATTAATGTGTGAATGATTCGCGAACTCCCTTTTTACCTCTTTGAACGAATCAATTTGGTGGATCAGTTGAAAATTGAAAGTATCGATTTTTAATTTTTATGCAACTGTCCAACTTCAGCTTTTATGATTTCTTTCGGTTAAGCAAAAAATTATTTTTGAGCTAGTTTTATTGTGGTTAATTAGTTCCGAGTAAATTCGCTCAATTTTTAAATATTTGTTGATGTATTAAATTACCTTTGATCTTATTAAAAGAGTGTTTGTGAAAGTCTTTCGCGTTAAATATAGGTAATTTCATTTTGTAATCCAATCACCACGCGTAATTTCTTTCTGACCGTAATTTTAAAAAACATAATCATCCTTAAAATATCATAAAAAAAAGAAAATTTACTGCAAGATTAAAGGTCGAAAGCAAGTAAATTGTCGACTCCGCGTGTAGAAAAAGCAGGATATTCGGTAACTTGCATAAACTGACATAAATAAAATAAATCATAATACCCAAGTTTCACTCTAACAAGTACCAACTTAAAAAAAAAAAGCTTTAAATTTCAGATTTACGCTCCATCGAAGCAACCACGAAATCTACCTCAAAACCTCGCGCGTGTAAATTTCGGTGGTTCGACCGAAGAGCGCAATCATCGTAATCAAGCGCGTTGCGTTTTCGGCCGGGCACGGAGATAAATCAATGAAGACTTTGAAACTTTCATCGCGAAGCGCGGGTGAGCCGTCGTAAAAAACGCAATGGACCGATCGGTCATTAGTCGACTTTCACTCTTTTTGAAACCACAAAAATCTCTTTTCCGCAGAGACAATTCCGCGTAACAAGGTGCTTTTTATTTTGTCTCTTTGGCCGTATTAATTCGCGGCTTTATTTCGGTTCACGAGCCTGCAAAATGCCCGCGTTTGGATTTCTTTCGGCACCTGTCGAAATTCGCGTGGCGAATTCGAGGCGTGAATCTTTTGATGTTTTAACGCGCCCTGATTTTGTTTTTTATTCTTTTTCGTGAAACTCAATGGTCCGTGCGGAGATCAATTGATACTGTAATTGCATTAATTTTTTTTCGTCCAACTTTTTGTGATTTCTTGGAATGAAGTTTCTTTTGATTCGGTACATTGCCAGCATAAACTCGAACTCCCGCCTTGACTTTAGAAAATTTAATATGTATGCTGATGGTACGGAGCGACGTCTGCTGATGCCGTGATATAAGCATGGAGCGACGAAAGAGCAGCGGCAGTAGTGCCTTATGAAAAGTTGATGCTGCTGCTGGCGTCTGGGACTCGATGCGCGGAGACGACGTAAGCCGACCGCATTTATGCGCCGGGATGCAAATCATCCAGAGGCAGAATCGTCGAGTTATTACCATGAAATACGTACGACTTCGCGCGCATATGCTTCTGCCCGACTGTATGAGTACTATTTGTAGTTGCGTTCAACTGATGAAATGTTACTCGATGGAGAGTTGCTTCAGTGATTAAAATTGATTCTTTTAGTCAATGACTATTTTTGAGTATTTATTATTAATAATTTATTACGATTAAAACAGGTTTTTTTTTTTTCAAAACAGCGATACCTCACTAAATTTGTCAAGTTTGGTCCTCTGCCTACTCTTACATTACGCTTTTCATATTAAAATTAAAAAAGAAAAATTGAAAACAATTAAGTGAAGAGATGCTTGAAAAAGCAAACAATCAAATATATTTACAATGAAATTTAACAAATATCTGAGTTTCTAACGCTAAAAATTAAAAAAAAAATTATTTTCAAGTTATAAATTTTGATACTTGAGCTGTAATTTTCACTACATAGACACAATTACAGTTTTTAAAAAAATTACTGATTTTTTTAATTAAAATAAAAGTTATTTTAAATATTTAATTATAAAGCATTTTTTTTTTTTTAGAAATATTTGGTACGATGCTCGGTACGATGTATGAATTCCTTGCATAAATGTATAACCTTCTCTGTCAGAAAAAAAAGAATAAAGAAATAAAGCAGCAGTCTCAGCAAAAAAGAATCCATATCAACGTATTTTGAGTTACGCAATCGTTCTTTCTTCCACTCTCAATTTCCGGGTTTTCATCTCTTCCTCTTCCCCTTTCTTCCTTGGATCGAACACCAACGCACGCGCGACTCCTCTCTTTTTTTTTCTTTTTTTTTCGCTCCCCGAAACGCAGTTTCCCTCTCGGATGCTCGTATCCAGGATCATAGGCCAACGCCCTCCCTCGAATGAAGTACGTATTGAAATGGGGTGAAAAAAAAGGAAAGTCTCGAGAATCTTTCCTTTGTCAGCCTCACTGTCGGGATGTATTTTATTGTGGTTTTTTCCTGTTATTCTTCGTGAAAAAGGACCTCTTTCTTCATTCCAATACTTATCGCGGTCTTTATTTGTTAGTTAATTCTTTTTTCATTTTTTTTATCTAATTAACGCGAGTTACTTGAAAGAAAATTTATTATTATCTTGAAACAAGCAAAAAATTATATTCAATCAAACTATCACCTGTTAATGGATTACAAAACACTCAGTTCGCGGTTTATCGGAGATTGAAGGAACATTAATTTAATGGTAATCACGGCTGGTAATTGCTTCATAAAATTTACTTAATCGGAAAAGCACACTTGTAATTAATTTTGAGAAAATTGCCCCGAGATGGTTAAAAATCGGCGGTAACGCATAGCCGATGTCCAATAATAATCAAATCAACGGGCCCGCAGAGATTTTATCTAATAGTTTATGAAAACATCCACGCTTCCCAGGTAAATAGCGGCGGCGTCAGTGTCTGAGATAATTTTGTTATCCATGACCAAGTGAAGGACGGAAGGAAGCTAATCGAGCGGGAGAAAAACGAGTGTTAAGACCTCTACGTTTAATCACAATCTCTCTCTCTCTCTCTCTCTCTTTCTCCCTGAAGGTTGCTTTGCTTTTTCGAGCTGCAGAGCGGCTCTCACGCCTCTCAACTATCACTTTCTCATCAACCGAGATTCTATCTTGAGTTTTTTGTTTCTCTTTTATTTTATCTCAGTGATGTTTGTTGCATTTGAACCATCAACCGAATGTTCATCGACAACATTTAAACAATTCTTAAATCGTGAATTTTTCACTATTTTTATTACCAGACCGATGAAAATAATTTTATGACTTAGAACTAATATTTATCAACATCGATCCTTAAAAAAGACAATTAACCAATAAATGATTTTATTTTTCAAATTCCAGGTGATACCATCGGATCGCAGGGCGCTACCCGAGAAGGAGAGCGAAACGTGGAGTGCACCGGAGAAGCCTGACTCGTCAAACGTAATCGACGAGTCTTCGAAGATCCCGGACGAAAAACCAGCGTCAGAAGCTCCAAATGAAAGTCCAGCTCCAAACGAACAACTTCCGCCGAGGAACCACGAAACCCGGAAGAGCAGCAAGGGCAAGAGAGTCAAGAGTTACCTGAAGAAGTGCAAGGGCGCCTTGACCACGAAAAACGACGATGGCTCCTGCGACCGAAAGAAAGCGCACCAGGAGTCAAACGCGTCTTGGTACGTGGATGGCAAGAAGGAAGCAAGCCAGTCTCCACAAACTCAGGGGGTGGAGGAGGAGAAGAAGAAGGACGAAAGGGAAATTAAACCGGAGGAAGTTTTCGAGCTCTGTAAGATAAACAGCAAAACGAGCAAGACCGAGGAAGACCAGGATGAGGAGGCGAGGGAAGTCGAAACAGTTGTGGGGGAGGATGAGCAGGAGGGCGACGGAGCTCTCAACAAGTGCGACTCGAGCGACACCCTCACAGCCGAGCCCAAAGAGGACACCGACGAGGACGGACCGGCCACCCCAACCCTCGTAGCACCCAACGTCACTGTGGTGAGTAGTCGCGTGTTTTTATTACTATTTCGTGGCTTTTTCTCGTTTTCAGTGAAAATTATGCTTCTCGATTCAAACAATACTTTTCGACTCTAGTGCGTAAAAAACGAACTTTGACATGGTTTTACGCACTCGTGTCAAAAAATATATTTCGAAACTGGTGCGCATCTTCACCAGGGCTCTATGAAGAATGCCATTCAAATCACCCTGGCGATGACGTCGCACCAGAGTCAAAATGTACCAATTTGGGCTTATTTGGATGAGATTCATAGATAGCGCAATCAATTATTTTTAAACAGGGCTGAACCGTCAATTTTAATGATTTAAATGAATTTTTCTCAATTTATAAATTAAAGCTGTATTTTACTATTTAACGAAAGACCCGAGGAAAGACCTGCAACGGCAAAAAGGGTAAACAAAATTAACATCGATCATTCACGATTCTTACGTACTTCTGTTGTTGAAAAGATACTCCATTTAGATGTTACGAGAGCGAAAAAAAAAACAACAACTACAAAAGCGTTCGTTTGAGAAAAAGTACAATTGAAAAGAAGAATTGGCGGCAAAGAAAGTAAGAGTGGGAGATTTGAGAGAAGGTGTGTATGGGAATCGTCAGTCGTGCTCATTAATTATATCTCGGCGATCATCTACTCGGACCAACGACGTCGACGCGGACGGTGCCGAGGGCTGCTCGTATCATGCACGAGCCCAGTTTCACTGACACTCTCGTAGTGTTGGTACGGCTCACCTCTTTGTTACACTTATGTTGGCATGTAAACATTTAATTTCTGGGGCTATCGAACAATAAATACTGTCATTTTTAGACTTTTATTTCAGTGATTGAACCTGAAAAATAATTATTCTCTGTTCACGATATAAATTAAAATTCATCTGCATAAGTTTCTAATTGAATTTAAACAAACTAAAAGTTAAAACTCTCTCATCCAATAAATCAGGGTAAAAAAGTAAGACCGAGATGGGTTAATAACAGCCACCCCGGCATGTACGCGTGCCAAGTCCGATCCATTAATTATCAAAGAGAATCGTTTCAGCGCTCAAGCCGCTCATTACAATAATAGGCACCGCCAGGAGCAACGGGAATATTTATCCATTGTTCGAGGCTACTTTTTCCCTCGCGATAATATTATTCAGCATTTAGTATCGTCGCCGTTATTTATCGGTAGCCCGCGGAGGGTTGAACCCGACAGCGCCGCCGCGTGAAAGCTAAAAAACACCTTCGAACTTTGAAAGTAGAGCCGTCCGACCGAAGCCTGATTTGTATCGTCTGTTTATAAAAAAGATAAAAAAAAATTAGGATTAATGTTTGAATAATTATAAATAAAATTTCTGATTGAATTGATCGTTTATTATTATTCATAATCAATAGATCTGAGATTCGGTTGGGAAAAAATATTGATTTATTTGACCTGTCGATCTCTTGATTATTCAAATAGTATCGAAGTATCTGCGGTATTTCGCTATTTTCTCATGTATCCTGTTACCAAAGATTCGTTATCGATTCGAATAGATTCGATACGAGTTTACAACGTTTTAACACATTGCGCATAATTCGTTAACGCCTTGCGTGCCTTTGGTTTATTATCCAATCAATTGGTAAGTGCTCGGGGAAATGTTTACGTGAAAATACGCGTCTAGAGTGCTGCAGCAGGTGAATCTAACCTTAACACATGTCTTTGTGAATGAGTTTACAGTATTTTTGATGTGAAAAGTTAAGATTTACTGTATTATCTGCTTTGGTAAAATTTTAATAACTGTATTAGAAAAATTTCGTATTTTCACTAACATAAGTTATTTATGGAATATAATATTATTAATTTGGTATCATTTTACATTGATCTTGCAATTCGAACTTGATAGTCAAAATTCCACTCCGATATTGAACTCTTTTCTAATACAATTCAAATAGAGTTTGTTGATAAGAAAATTTATATATTTTCTATTATTCTAATTTGATTAAATATGATAAGAACATTTAAACAAATGTAAATTTCTTTGATTCCTATTAAATTTTAGTTCAAAAGAATCCTAAATTATACTAATAAATGTAATTGTCATCAACTTCTCATAATTATCGTAAAAATTAAAAAAAAGCTTGACATTACGCAAGCTATTATAAAAATTTAGGAATGAAGAAGAAAAAAAAGATTTCAAAAGTTCATTTACGTAAGCAACAATTCTTATCTGCATCCGAAGTGATGCATTGTATAAAAAAGGTCCCACATGCAGTCGAGAGAGAAAAAAAAAAAAAAAAAAAAACAAATCTCGGAGCATTAAAAGACACACACTCTCACTTTTCATCAGCTGTTGCTCACCTGTTCGTGCAAGGCACGCGCGCGACCCGGCGCACTTTCGCTCGGGGCCCGAATCTCAGGAGCGAAACAAAGCCCGGGTGGGTGTCCCGTGTCAAACGCGATATAGGAACAAACCGAGGAGAGCAGAAAAAAGAAAAAAAAAAAAAATCAATTATCGCATCCTAAGAGCTATCGATGGTGCGGTAGCTTGTAGCCTGCGATAGATAAATATCGGCCGGAGCTTTCTCGTAGATAAGAGCCAGCTTGTGTGTTTTCGATTGCGACGAGGGGAAAAAGTTTTTCCTGCCCACCCACCGAATTTAAGGCTCGCTCTTCGGTTAGTGAAAATCGTCTGAGCGTACCCGACCTTTTCTACTTAAAACTTTTTTTATCTGATAGTGTGTTCGTAAAAGTAGCTGTTTTTTCATGAAAAATGTACTTGAATAATACAAACTGGATTGCATGATTGCTTTTTTTTTTTCTTTTAAAAAGGAGTCATATTATTGTTGTTAAAAGTAACACATTTTAATATTAAATAATTACGGGTACAGTTTAATAGTATTTATAGTCAGACACTATTTTTTGAGAAAATAGTTTCATTTAAAATGTATATTTTACAAGTCTACGTAATATTAAAAAAAAAAAAATTTATTTCAAACTTGGATTTTATTCTATTAATTATGTCATATTGAGGCTGAAAATAAATCAAGATGAGTGCAACGTGTGTACATAGTACAGTTTAGAGCTTATAAAAATGTAAAAACAGTTCAATTTAAAATGTGCACAAAAAAGTAGTGGGAATTATTTTGAAATCCTTCTAGTGTAAATTAAAAATCAGTATAATTAAAAAAAATTGCTTGAAGCCTAAAAGAGAAAAACTATTGAGTCAAAAAACCCAATAAAAAATTAACGACCCCCGAAATGGTCATAAATGGTAATAATACGGTAAAAAAATATTTACTATACCATCAAGTTTATGACTCCTGAAATTTCTATCACGAAACTCTGTTTAATAGAATCTGAAATTTCTTATTAATACACAGAGTTTTTACACGGCGTAATAAATAATCCTCCAAAAAACGCAGCTAGGAAATGCACCGCTTGCTCCAGGGTTGGTCACGACTCGTCGCAAAGCACATTGCCCAATTAGCCATAGACACCGGGGAAGAAAACAATCTTCGCATACAAATAACGCGGACTCTCTCTCTTTTTCTTCTCGGTTGAGTATCACGATCGTAACTCGTCATTTTAATGACGAGCCTGATCCGTACCGGGAATAATGACGACGTGATTTTGGACGTCAATTAGGATTTGCACCCGCGCGAGATCGTGCGAATCCCCGGCTATTTGTCCTCGCATATCCTTTCGGATGCTGCTGGAAGGATAATTTCGCGCACGACTCTCGCTTTCGAGAGAGTCAATAACGTTACCACTGCCCAGGTCCGCGAATCTTTTTTATTCGGCGCCCTGCATCTACAAAACGTCGACGTCGAAGAGGTTTGCCAGCTACTGCAGGAACTGTATTGATTTAAATTATTAGTAAATTTTTCATGACTTTGTTTATTTAACTTTTTAATTTATTGGATTGATGGTACCTGTCGCTTTCACTCTCCGACAGGATCACAGGAACGATGAAAAACTCACCTTAAGGGGCTTTAATGAACAAATAAAAAATTTTTTAATCTTGAGAATCTTAATAAGTTGGTACTCGATAAATCGAATGTTTTATTTTTTCGGATTTTTTAACTTATTCCTCTCATTAATTATAAACCAGCAGATTTTTTACTAAGATTTTTCTTTTCTGGGAACTTCGATACAGTGTCTACAAGCGAATGCAAAAACAGTAATCATTTTTAATTTAAAAAATAATTACAATATTATTTAACTGTGTTGTAAAAAAAAATAAACATAAAAAGAATTGGGTAATAAAGTTTTTTAATACCAATGTAGTGTCTTTTTAGTTTTATTAAGGTATTCTTAGATTAGTAAAAAATAATTATAATAATAATAATAATAAATAAGTTTCTTCATAACTCGTTAGTTTCGCTTTAATTTTATTTATTAATTTTGTGAGGATATTTAAACATAAATAAAACTTTTTAAATATATTTATTTTATTTTATTGAAATGATTTAGTTTTACTTTAGTGTACATAAATTTTTCTTATATACGAACGCTTTTTTCATTTGTTCATTCTTACTCAAACCAGGTTTACACGCAGACATTTTTAAGCGTTTACTTTATGTTATAATAAGTCTTCTAAAGTCAGATTTTCAGCTATTTTCTTGATACATGGATTGGGTAAAAAATTACCAAATATTGAATTTAATCGAATCATTATGGCTTCGGATTCTTCTCTGATTGCAATAGCTTCGTCCCAAATTTTTTGTATATCATTCTTGTAATAAAATGAATTTTGTAAATATTTTTCAAATTTTGAAACAAGTTCTTCATTCTTTGTAAAATTAGCTAACTTCTTAACAACCATCTATCTCTTTTGAAGTATCGTGTAATAAGTATAGGGAAAATGAAATTTGGTACAGGACATTTGATAAAGTTCTCTTGAACTTAACTTTAAATGTCCTCGAGATATTGGATCACTTTGGATCAGAGTTAAATCTTTTGGAGGGATTGAACGATTTTCAAACATTAGTTTTGAAAATTCTTTAACCATAATTATTGTGCACTTCATTTGTAGTTCTTAGTCAATTCCAAAGCTCAGATGGCTAAAAGGAGTTTCATCTAAGTTATTTTTCACACCAAGATCAAAGCCTTTTTCTATCAAATAACTAATAATTTTGTCACAATTGAATTCGCACGCGGCATGCAATACTGTATCTCCACTTGAATGTCTGCTATAAAGATCGGCACCCTTCGATAAAAGTAAATCCATCAACTCAACTATGTTGTGCTGAGCAGCCTGCTAAATCAACGGCTCTGGTTTTTCAATATCTGCTCCTCTCTCTAGAAGAAAAGTAACCAACTCAACGTTTTCACTGTGAATGGCCCAAAACATTGGTGTAACATTTAAGTTGTTATCTACCTCGTCAGTTCGCACACCTGCGTCTACTAGAATTCGAGCTATTTCAACAGCATCAGAATCTTCTTTCGATAGGTTTATAAAATAGAGCCATAGTAGATTTTCACCATAAGCATTGCGGTAACCAGTATCGAGGCCGTGTTTGAATAATATCTGAAGTATTTCTTTACGGTGGTGAGTGTCTTTGGTTCTGTCGAACACTGACAGCTCCGGTGAATTAAATGTTGGATCGTCAATTCTTGCACCGTTTTCTACGATGCACCTTGGGCTGCCTTTTAGAAGAGCAAATTTCAGAAGATTTTCATAGTTGACTTTTCCTCCAGATTTGATTTGTAGCTCCAGTGCTTCGTCGTCTTTTGCTGATATAGCAAATTTGGCAATTTTCATTGCCTCAGTATCAGTATCAAAACTCATGTCTAACCTGTTTTCTTGTTTTAACTTTTTGTACATCAAATGGCACTTATTTCATACATCCTTTCTGAACTGAGCAAAGCCTAACTATGCAAAGGTTTTCCACAGATTGAAAACGTCACGAGGTTATTAACCAATTAAGACTGAAACCATAACTGACGACAAAGAGCGGTCGTTGGGTCAGTGGTTAGCGTGCTCGCTTCTGAAACAACGTCGTTCGAGGGGTCTTGGGTTCGATTCTCCGCGCAACTAGCTTGGAATTATTTTCTTCGTTCGTTGCGTCGGTTATGTCGATCCCTACGTTCACCCCGACTGCTTTGGAGTCGGTTTTACCGGGGGCCATCATTTCAGTGCTGGTCGTAAGTTTATCTCGACCGGGGGCAATATTTGGGGCATACCTTCCCAATGAGCCTTACCCGTTTCGGCACTGGTCTAATCCAAGACTATCTGATTGGGGGCGATATGTGGGATAAAAAGTCCCAATGAGCCTGCCGGTTCAGCGCTGGTCTTACGATTAACTCAAATGAGGCACATACCCTGGCTTTCCCGTACTCCACATGGTCCATATGCGCCATGGGCTAATGCGAAGCAGTGTAGGGACAAAGTCGTCAATAAGCCCATACGGAGCATAAAAAGTCGCGACTATAAATAAGTATTAAAAAAAAAACCGACGACAAAGATTGTCGAACAATCGTCAAGAGCAAAGTTTCAGGTCAACCCAATGACTTTTTGCAATGGTGCAGTTTACACTCCATAAGTCCAGCCATCTAATTTCAGGTAGCCGACGGACGGACTCCTGGCCGCTGCATATATATACAGGTATAGAAATTGCTGCGGCGTCGACGCGCTTACGCAGCGATGCAGCTGCTGTTTGTATACCTGTATTTCAGGTAGCCATCGTAGCAAATATACAAACTGCTGCGTAAGTGCGTCTACGCAAAGTTCCTGCAGTGATTAAAGGCCGTATTTGTTGTATTCTTTGTCTTTTCTCTTTTCTTTACTTCATTTACTTTCAACTTTCTAGTCAGATTGGGCCTTTTGCTAGTTTAGCCACTTATTACCCTAAACTGCTAGCCTATTAGTCACTCATCGTTTAATATTCTTTCTTGTTAATTTTCGTTGTGATTTGTATCATCACTTTAAACATTTATTATCGTTATTTTTTTCATTTTCTTTTACTTCAGTACTTACTTCTACTTACCTCATTGCTAGTCTCGACAATCATTTGTGTTTATTTACGCTATCGCGTTTTGATCCGTTTTTTTCAATTGTTCGCTTGATTCCGACACAGCGGTAAAACACACAGCCCTAGCCCGAGCCCATTTGGCACTGCTACTGCGGTAGCTTTTTCCGGAGGTCTCGTGCTTCGCGGTGACTCACTGTCGGAGGAAGCTCTCCAAGCCCTCCGAACAGAACATACACCTTGCAGAGCTACGCAACTTTTTTTTTCGCTGCTTTGCAACCTTAAAGGCTGGGACTGTGATTTCTGCAAAAGCTCGTGTGCGCCTGAGCACTCACACCGACACGGCCTGTACAAGGCTGTTCAAGCTGTACATAAGCGCCGCCTGGTGTGAGTGCGCACAGGTAGGTGTAAGCTCTGTGCACTGCACAGTGTTCGGATTATACAAGCGCGCCGCCTGGTGTTGGTGTGCACTAACCGCGTAGGTATGAACTGCACAGACGCACAGGAGACCTTTGCAAATTGTAGTCTCGTTAACTTATGAGACAATCGCTTCATAAAACATTTATTTTTTAGCACAATAACTAAATAAAACAATATCGTCTTGTCTACTGATTTTCAGCCATCGCTTCTTGCTTTAGAAAAAGAGACTGCGCCCTTCAGTTTGTAAGGTTATAATTCTCCTAGCTTTCAGCTATTAATTTTACTACAAATTAGTTGTAACATTTTTCTTAAGCTGCCTAGTGTCAGCGTAAACCAAAAAATATTGTAAATCAGTTGATCTAGCCGAGTAAACAGAATATACTCGCGAACCCACATCGCTAATAGTAAGGTAGGTGTACCTAATATGGCCCTGTGCCTAATATGGCCCCCCCTGTTATTTTGAATATGCTCGATATGTGTCATCTCTACAAGGTAGGAAGAAGTCAAAAACACTGAATTTTGAAGTTTTGAGTTGTTTAGAACATTTAAAAATTATTTTTGCGCCCACCTTATAGCTAAAACTCGTTTCGTATACCTTCGTTATTATTTTACGTTGTGATTAGATGGTCTGCCAAAATATTTAGACGCACCTGACAAAAATTTTCATAAGTAGCTTCGATTCTTTATTGTTTCAGCTTTAAAACGCTATTTTAGTTTTTGTTCAACTCGTTTTCTAACGGGTTTTATTCTTAAATAACTTTTTATACTGCAGTGTACCTAATATGCCCCCCCCCCCCCCGCGAATTAGTAGAAATACCGATATTAAGAGTCCTTAGTTTCATATTTACTTTTTAGAAAATTCTATCCTAATGTCATTTAAGCAAAATAAATTTAATTGTTTCAAAGCTTTTTTTCATTTTATAACTAAAAAAACATTCTAGCTCAAAAAACAAACTTTGATAAAAATTTAAATTTTTTCAAATTTTTCTACTGATTGCAAAGCTTTCAAAAAAAATGTAAAAAAGGCTCAATTTTTAAATAAATAATTTTTAAAATAATGAAAATTTTGAAGTTTTTTAAATCTCATATCCTGATTTATTTAAAAAATAGGAACAAATCGCAATTAATAAATAACTTCAAGGGGGCCATATTAGGTACACAAATTTTTGGCGTCTTCAAAAAACGTGTTTGGTAAATCCTCTGGCATTTCAAGCTCATTGATCAAAATCGAACGCGTAAGGTCTCATTTTAAAGCTCTTGAATTAACCTTTAAAATGAGACCCTACACGTCAAAAAATATTGATTTGATCCGCCACAACGTCGATTTTCGCTTAGGGGGGCCATACTAGGTACAGGTACCTTACTATAAACACTGTCCAGCCAGTCGCACACCCGAAAAAATAAAGAAGAAAAACAAACGAGCGTTCCCCTTAATCTCATAAATAATCCCTGGTTGTCTCCTCAAAATCGTACAGCTTCTTATCTCTCGGTAAAAAAGAGCCATCTTTTCTCTCGTCTCGGTGCACTTTTTTCGTACCTTTCGTCGCATTCCTCAAGGCGCGCGCGGCATAAATCAGCCCCTCGCGCTGACTTTATTAAGCTTTCGTTGCCGGTGCATGATTTACGGGGCGTGCCGGGCCTTTAATTTCTAATGTTCCCGATTGCGCAACCCTTGGGCCCCGGGGTGATCCCCGGTTAATGAGAAACCCTTACCAGTCTAATGCACCCATTACTTGACCTTTAAGGAACACCCCGGCGCGGTGGTGCGAAACATTGACACTCCGTAAATCAGCTTTCTCCGTTGACCGGGATTAATGGGAGCTTTTGCACGTGCAACCAGATCGTTTTTGATTTGACCCCCGGTTATTTATGACAAATTGGCCGATATTTATCGGCAAGACCGGCCCGACGTTTATATCTAATTTTGATTGGGGCCTCCATTTTCCAGGCTAATAACCGAACAATCATACACGTCGTAAGATCACTAGACAATCGTTACGTAATAACGGGATCTGACTCGTGGCGAAATAATGAGACTGTTATGTTAATGCTGAACCTGGAAAAATATCATTTGGAAAATAAATTTGTAATTTGTAATTTGTCCGTGGTTTTGAAATGTGGGACGGCTAAGTGACCTGAAATTAACGGTTTTCAATTCTTTTGTGGGTCGATAAGTACTACGAAAATTTATCCCTTAGTTGGTCAATTTTGTTTTTTTTTGAACGGAAAAATCATTATCTGTACTTACTCTGATTTATGATTGATCTTATCTAATATTCATCGATTTATCAGAAAATTCTGGTTCACGGGATTGAAGTCGGGCCTCGCGTTGATTTTGAAAGTTTTTCGCTATCTTTTATCATGAAACTGAAAGTGAATTTTGATATATGTATGTAACGACTGGGCATTTTCGCACTGTATCATGTCTCACAAGCGCCACATTTACGGTGCCATTCATAAAATGATCATTTGTCATTCGTTATGTATATCGGTTCATTTGATCGTGACCACATTTTAGCTATCTCATAGAGAAAGTTTTATGTGGGATCCTAAAAAATTGTACGTGACTTCTTGATTGGTGTCAATTTATCAAGACATACTTATAATCACTTATTTACAAATTTTTTTGCAAAAAAATCTCAGCTGCCAACTATTTTAAATTATGTGATAGTTTGAAGTTTAATTCAACAATTACAACTAAAAATCGCATTTAATTCTAAATAATTTTTAATAATCATGCAGTGCAACCATTTGAAAATTTTGAAAACAATGAGGTGTTAAAAAACAGTGTAAACAGTGTGTGACTGAAGTGCGAATGTAGTTTCGCCCCTGATCTCACCATCTGGTGAAGTTTGTGTAAGCGGTTATGGAAAAAGGGCAAATATTGACTCAAGATACGGTAACCAAATCTTCAAAAATTTTACATACTAACGTGTGCGTAAACGAACCATAAAGCTTCTATTGTATGCCTTGTACGAAATGGAAAGATTTTTTAATTGTAATAATAAGTTTTATTTGTTTAATAAAAAGTTCACATTTTAATATTACCAGGATAAAAAAAATAAATAAAAATCTTCAAAAAAACACTGAATTTTAAAATTCTCAGCTCACAATAAAGAAAATTTCACTGAAAATTAAAAAAAAACGAAAAAAAAAAAGAAAATTTTAAAGAAGATCTGGGGCAAAGCCGATATTGGTCATCGCAAGTTTGCCGTTCCGCGCGTGTTGGCAAGAGACGCGTTACCGTCTCATCCTTGCGAAGGTTTCAACAACAACGAGCCCAAAATAAGCCGTTTATCGTCCTCCTCGCTCGTTGGTAAGAAAAATTTCCCTTTCACGTTTTCACTTTCGTTCGAAGGGCGATCGAAGGGAGCCATGCAAATGACGACGGCGCGCGGTCGGGCTCCCACGTAATAAGCTCGGTTACGAGCTTCGCGAAAGCGATTGCGAGTTGCATTCAAGCGGTGAGGAAGGATGACTGTACGGAGCGAGAAGAGTAATGAGCCTCGCAGCCCTTTTTTCTTTTTCGGAGGGCTGAAAATGAAAGGTAAAATTTTTTTAAGCAGCAATGGCAGCGATTGGGTGGAGTCTGGTCTCACTTTCGTTTGAGTAACGATACTCTCTTTTCGATTTGAAGTTCCTTTTTTACCTTAGCTCACTCTGATGTAACTGCTAAAATTCAATTTGCCCTTCGATGCACTGTTTTACGGGTATGAATTTCAATTTAAACAGCTCCTTGATTGTTTATTACAATTAAATTAAATCTCCAACCTTTACGTAACTTCGTGCACATCTGAAACTTCATCAAAAATAATCATTTGTTCTGGCCAATTTTACTTTCCACTTTGATTTAATATCTTTTGTAATTATTTCTTAAGATTATTTTTATTGTTATATGTATTGGTTCCGTGGAAATTTTGTTTCATTAAAAAATTATAATTTAATAATTCAATACGTCGAAAAATAAATAAATATTTAATTAACAAAAGAAATATTTGAAAAATCATTCGACTCGAGCAAACTAATATTATTTTCTTTAGCAAACCCAGTAGACATGCTGTAATTACGAAAAAAAAAAATTGTTTTTAAGTCTATTTATCGACAAGGGAGATCAACAACACCTTGTGGTAGGTATCACGAATCTTGATTCTTAACTCTTTCGAACATCGGCCTTGCACTGGTGGTGTTCAAAGGACATTATGTAAAGTTCGCAGGGGCAATTAAAAACGCGAATCGTTTTTGGGTTATCGACTAGCCAAGATCATCGATGTCGCCGTGGTGCTCTATCTCTGCGCTTTCACCTGATTCTTTCAGATTGTGCTTCTTTTTTAATCACTTTTGACTTCCGCCTTTCGGCTCCCTTTTTTTCGGCCGCTTTTTCGGCGGGGGATTCAATGCTCAGCCGGCAATTTTGTAAGCCGTATCGTGAATGCGGATCGATTTGTTTTTAATCGAAGGGAGATTGAATTATTATTCCTTTATTCGAGATTGCAAAGTTAACAAACCATACGTAACGTCGGGTCCACTGAAAATTGTTCAGATAATTAAAAAAAAAAAAAAAAAAAAATAGTCTCAAATGCGTGTTTACTACCCTTAATTTTTCAAAGAAAAAAATTCCAACTTTTAGTTTCTTTGCCAAACTTCGTTATGTAACGATATTGAACAATAATAACCAAAAATTACAATAACAATCGTTCGAAATGTTCGGGTTCCGTTAAACAACGAAGTACAAGATCTCTGACTATTAACAATGCATTAATGTCTCTCTCTCATGCGTTTCGATTGTTTTGAAATCAAACCAATGTAATGCCAAAAGGTGCATTTCAAAATCTTGACTTGCATATCGGGACTGGGTATATCAAAAACCACTCGTAAATTGATTCGGAAATTTCGATTCTCGAGCAGTAAATTTTATAAATAACTTAATACATTATTTCTGTGATTTCATTTTAGTTCCGTATTATTACAATCCTGCTGAGGTTCTAAGTCATAATATTTTTCTTGAGTCGGCGAAAAGTACTCAGACAAATAGCTATTTTAATTTGTAACCGATTGATTATTTGCAGTAAAAGAACAAAAAATTTAGTATTTACAACAGAATTAATATTTATTTTCATAGTGTGACCTAAAAAATTCAAATTGATGTGACTTTTTTTAAATTATTATCAAAGTAGGACACCAAGAATTTTAAACATGTTTTTTATATTCGTTTGATAAGAATATAGATAAGTTTTTGATAGATAATATTATGAACTATTAGTTTCGTGAATTCAAAAAATGCATCAAAGCCTTATATATATTTGAAATGTAACGTTGATGAATGTCTGAATCAATTGGCAAAAAAGTATTTTTTCAAAGTGGTTATTAAAAAAAAAAATTGTTGGTGAGTAATTTCAAAAATTTTATAAATAATTTATTAGTTTTTTTATGATCTAACTAATTTACATTACACAACCAAGTCGTATAATGAAAATTGTTTTTATAGATTTATTATAAAGTCTAATTTTAAAATATATTATTTGTTGAGTATTTAAATAAAAATAGTGGCATATATAGAACGGTAAGCTGAGTAAAAAAAATAAATAAAAGTTTTTTTTGTTTTGTTTTTTTAGCATGTTAGAATAACTTACGTTTAAATAAACAACTTGAGATTATTTATTAAGTATTTCAACTGAACTTTTGAATGGCAAATATTTTATTTTTTGTATACTAAACAAATGTTTATATAATCAGCTATATTAAATGGTTACAATTTAACTACGATGAACATGGGGAATTTCAAAAATCAAATGGTGTTTCTTTTCATGTATCTTGAAATAATGGCACTAGGTGATTATCATTTTTACCAAAAATTATTAAAATTTTTTGAGATACAAAATCATTTTTATTTTTCTTTATTTATTTTTTTAATAATGGCTTTCAGCAAATTCTCTTAGAAGTGGTGAGAAGGTCGATTCCATAATTAGATATCCATTTATGGCTTCTATACGAAAAAAAGTTTCAAAACCGAGTAATAATATTCATCTTTGTGGTGGATCAATCATCAATAAACGCTTTATTCTTACAGCAGCTCACTGCTTGAAGATGTTAGAAGATAAAGAAAAGTAAAATGGAAAACTAAAAAAAAAAAACAACAATAATGATAATAATAAATAACTGCAACCTTTACGTTCGGATTGCAGGAGACCCAAAGATATTATTGTTGCAGTTGGGACTATATTAAGTTTTGATATGATGAATCACAATGTGTACGACGTAGAGAGTTGGGAATACCATGAATTTTATAATAAAATGACATTTCCATAC